>OX438920.1:80000-2480000 GCA_949316025.1 Lapara coniferarum
GATTATATACCGTTGAAGCACTCGCCGAGACGCGTCCAACGACGTGCCGCGTGCCCCGCTCCGGCAAAATTTTGTTTCTTCATACTAACTAGGTATATAAGAAATCCACCTAAGTAAGTCTATGCAAAAACAAAGACTGTCTAATATCTTAAAATTTTTCCATTGAAACTATACCGAGTGATACATTGTTTTACAGGGCTTTTTAAATACTATCCGATTTTTATAGTTCCGAGACATTTGGACATTACCCCCCCTCAAAATTAATAATATAAAATATTTCACTTTGTTTTGCCGACAGTCAAAATTTTTGTACCAACCTTACCAAATCTGATTATATACCGTTGAAGCACTCGCCGAGACGCGTCCAACGACGTGCCGCGTGCCCCGCTCCGGCAAAATTTTGTTTCTTCATACTAACTAGGTATATAAGAAATCCACCTAAGTAAGTCTATGCAAAAACAAAGACTGTCTAATATCTTAAAATTTTTCCATTGAAACTATACCGAGTGATACATTGTTTTACAGGGCTTTTTAAATACTATCCGATTTTTATAGTTCCGAGACATTTGGACATTACCCCCCCTCAAAATTAATAATATAAAATATTTCACTTTGTTTTGCCGACAGTCAAAATTTTTGTACCAACCTTACCAAATCTGATTATATACCGTTGAAGCACTCGCCGAGACGCGTCCAACGACGTGCCGCGTGCCCCGCTCCGGCAAAATTTTGTTTCTTCATACTAACTAGGTATATAAGAAATCCACCTAAGTAAGTCTATGCAAAAACAAAGACTGTCTAATATCTTAAAATTTTTCCATTGAAACTATACCGAGTGATACATTGTTTTACAGGGCTTTTTAAATACTATCCGATTTTTATAGTTCCGAGACATTTGGACATTACCCCCCCTCAAAATTAATAATATAAAATATTTCACTTTGTTTTGCCGACAGTCAAAATTTTTGTACCAACCTTACCAAATCTGATTATATACCGTTGAAGCACTCGCCGAGACGCGTCCAACGACGTGCCGCGTGCCCCGCTCCGGCAAAATTTTGTTTCTTCATACTAACTAGGTATATAAGAAATCCACCTAAGTAAGTCTATGCAAAAACAAAGACTGTCTAATATCTTAAAATTTTTCCATTGAAACTATACCGAGTGATACATTGTTTTACAGGGCTTTTTAAATACTATCCGATTTTTATAGTTCCGAGACATTTGGACATTACCCCCCCTCAAAATTAATAATATAAAATATTTCACTTTGTTTTGCCGACAGTCAAAATTTTTGTACCAACCTTACCAAATCTGATTATATACCGTTGAAGCACTCGCCGAGACGCGTCCAACGACGTGCCGCGTGCCCCGCTCCGGCAAAAAAAGGCCCCCCCACCCACCCTATTGTCGCTCCATAAGGTAGGGTCCGGCTATACCGTGAAGAAAGCCTCACATTTAAATCATTCTTATCATAAATTTTTAGGTGTCACACGTGTGTAAACGCTTACACTAAATAAAACTACGTACCAGGAAGAGTACTTACCTCACCCGTTGTTGCTCCGCAAGTCCGGAACGACCATCGACCTGGAACAAAAATTAGATATTAGACAAAAATATTAAGTTATCGACTACATGTGCTGATTGCACTTGTATATTTTATAGTCATTTTGATTGTTATTTAGCTAGACTAAATACTTAATTGACCATTGAACTTTACATTCATTTCTACTTTTTAAATTTCTTCATATTGACGCCCCTGTACGTCCAAGCTATTTACACTTGGAGTACAATTCTTTGACGTGTTCCCCCAAACAGAGACTAGCTCCCCCTCAAACATGTTTGGCTTTCGCACTCCAGCTAAGGAAGCCAACAAAGCTGCCTCAAAATCTCCAGAGGCTCGCTCGCAGGAAGCAAGCAGGACTACTGTCGCGCAAGTCCGACGCAGCATAGAAACGAAGCTGGACAGTGTAGCAGAACCTAAGACTGCCGGACTTGCGAAACAGAAGCCCGGAACTCTCGGAGCGACGACTGTGGCGAAAAAGGTCACCACAAATTTAGACATTATATCGATCGAGAAGTCACCATTGAAAGAAACGGAGTACATAAGTAGGACGGCGGAGGCTAAGGCGTGCCTCATTAAGACAAAACTCCAGATTAACAATAGCCGCAACCTAAAGACAGAGATCAAGACGGAGGTGATAAATGCCGCGGAAAGGCTATATAAGCTAGTGAAGGAGGCAGAAGAGGGGAGACTATACAAGGGAAAGGAGATACAGAAGAATAGAACAGCAGACCAGAGGGAAGATGATGATGTGGAGACCATTACAAGGACAGAAAAAACTCAGAGAGAAAGACAAGAACAAAAGGAAATATTGGAAAAACTAGAAGAAAATACGAAATTATTGAAAGAGAATAGGAAAGAAATTGAAAAGATCAACGATCTCATAACTAAAGAAGCTGAAGAATGGAAAAGCCAAAGGACCTATGCGAGTGTAGCTTCCGGCGCACAACAAGGTAAAATACCGAGTGTGGCGCCGGTGCTACACTCCATAGTGGTGACATCCAAGGACGATCAGGAGACCGGGGATCAAGTGGTAGAAGAAATTAGGAAAGCAGTGAATGCAACAGAAGAGGGCATAAGGATTGACAAAATTAGGAAAGGCAAAGAAAGGAAAGTTATAATTGGATGTCAGGATAAAGAAGAACTAAGGAGAGTAAAGGAACAAATAAACAAAGCAGGAGATAAACTGAGCGTCGAAGAAATGAAAAATAAAGATCCACTCATCATCATGAAAGACGTACTAAGCTGTCACTCGGACGCGGAAATATTAAGAGCCATAAAGATGCAGAACAAACATATACTGGAAAATATCAGGAAGGAAGACGACAGAATGGAAATCAAATACAGAAGGAGAGCGCGGAACCCACTCCTAACACACATAGTCCTGAGAGTTTCACCTGAACTTTGGAAACTTTTCACAGGAGTCGGCGCTCTACACATAGACGTTCAGAGAGTTCGAGTTGAGGACCAGTCTCCCTTGGTCCAGTGCACAAAGTGCCTGGGTTATGGCCATGGGAGGCGGTTCTGTCGCGGATCCCTGGAGTCGTGTAGCCACTGTGGAGGGTCGCATCTAAGATCGGACTGTCCTGACTGGATGGCAGCCGAACCACCTACGTGCTGTAATTGTCAAAAAGCGAAGTTGGCAAATACGAAGCACAGTGCATTCAGTCAGGACTGTCCGGTCCGGCAGAAGTGGGACGCACTGGCCCGATCAGCCATAGCATACTGCTAAGGTGGTCCCCGGAACCTCGAGCCCAGCTATACCCAACCCCGACGTAAGGCCATACCTGGTGGCGCAAGCCAACCTGCAAAGAAAAGCCCTTGCCACACAAGAGCTTATGATGTTGGCAGCAGAAAGGAAGTTGGCTTTTGCCCTGTTACAGGAACCATACGTGGGGGGAACGGGTCGAATGAAAGATTACGGGACGGCCAGGATCTTCCAGTGCGTAGAACAGGAGGAAGTACCGGTCAAGGCGGCTATTGCCGTATATGACGACGAAGTCGATGCCTTGATCTGCCCAGAGTTCACCACAACCAACATAGTTGTGGTGAAAATTCGGACAAGTGCCTGGGAGGTCGTGGCCGTCTCGTTCTACTTCGAACCGGACAAACCGTTGGATGGGTACCTCGAACATCTGAGGAGAATAGGACAAAAGCTGGGCTCGGAAGGTCTTTTTGTGGGAGGGGACGCCAACGCAAAAAGTCTGTGGTGGAGTCGGGACGCTGATAGCAGAGGCGAGATGGTGTCCGACTGGCTGGACGAAACCGGGCTCCAAGTGCTGAACGAAGGCAATATGCCGACGTTCCACACCATAAGAGGAGGAAGGGTCTACTCCAGCCAAGTGGACATCACAGCCTGTTCCAGCAACCTTCTTAATAAGATTGAAGACTGGAAGGTGGAGGAAGGCCTGGTTAGCTCAGATCACAACATCATAACCCTTAAAATATTACTTCGAAGAGCAAAAGGTACCAAAATAAACGTAACTACACGAATATATAACACCAGGAAGGCTAATTGGACAGATTTTGGCAATAAATTCAAACAATTGACGGAAGAGAATAAAATTAATAAAGTGGAAATTGATAAAATAAACGATAAGTTACAACTAGACAGATACGTAGAAAAATACACGGATATAATAATTAAATCATGCGAAAGCTCAATTCCTAAAATTAAAAATAAAAGGGTACTTACCATACCATGGTGGTCTGATGAGCTCACCAGGTTGAAGAAGGAAGCCACCACCAAGAAGCGTCGAGTCCGTTGTGCAGCACCCATTAGGAGACAGAAGGTCGTCGAAGCATACCTAGAAGCAAAAGAAAAGTATGAGTTAGAGGCTAGGAAAGCACAGAGCAGGAGTTGGAAAGAGTTTTGCGGGAGTCAGGATAAGGAGGGATTATGGGACGGTATTTACCGGGCTTTGGGAAGGGTTACTAAAAGACAAGCGGATCAACCACTCATCGAGGATAATAAGGTTTTAGATGAAAGGGAGTCGGCAATATTACTTGCCGAAACCTTTTACCCCGAAGACCCGATCGAGGAGGATGACGCGGAACACCAGCGTAGCAGACAACGAGCCGAGCGGGTGAACGACTGGGTTCATGATGAGAAACATGACCCACCGTTCACCATGCACGAACTCGAAGCCACAATGAAGACCTTCAACCCAAAGAAGGCCCCTGGGTCAGATGGCCTGACGTCGGACGTCTGTGTGCATGCGATCACCCAGGATTCGATGTCTTTCCTGTCACTGGTAAATAAATGCCTCGAACTAGCTTATTTCCCGAAGACCTGGAAAGAGGCTACGGTCATCGTGCTAAGGAAGCCGGGAAAAAGCAACTACAACACGGCGAAGTCTTACCGACCAATAGGATTATTACCAGTGATGGGGAAGATATTCGAAAAAATGGTGGTGGGAAGGTTAAAGTGGCACATTCTTCCCAATATAAGCACACGCCAATATGGGTTTATGCCACAGAGGGGTACCGAAGACTCCCTCTATGTCCTGGTGAAACACATAAAAGAAAAACTATCACAAAAGAAAATCACCATAATAATATCTCTGGACATAGAGGGAGCCTTCGACAGCGCCTGGTGGCCCGCCATTAAAAACCGGTTGGCAGAAGAGCAGTGCCCACCAAATCTGAGAAGGGTGATCGCAAGCTACTTGGACGACCGAGTAGTCAAGGTCAGGTACGCCGGTATGGAGATAACGAGGAGAACCAGTAAAGGCTGCGTGCAGGGGTCTGTCGGAGGACCAATCCTGTGGAACATCCTCCTTGATCCCCTATTAAAGGGACTCGAGCGCCGGGGCGACTATTGTCAGGCATTCGCTGACGATGTCGTCCTGGTGTTCGATGGGGATTCCACAGGAGAAGTCCAAAGACAGGCCAATGCCGCACTCGCCTACGTGCAGGATTGGGGAGTTCGTAACAAGTTGAAATTCGCACCTCATAAAACGAAAGCGATGGTTGTGACGAGGAAACTGAAGTACGACTCGCCGATTCTGCACATGGGCGGGGCTGATATTGGTCTCTCCAAGGAAATCAAAATACTCGGCGTCACCATTGACGAGGGGCTAACTTTCAAAGCCCATATTATGGCTGCGTGTCGGAAGGCGATGTGCTTTTATAAAAAGCTGGCGACGGCAGCGAGGGTGCAGTGGGGCTTGGGGCCTCATATTATCAAGACGCTGTACACTGCAGTTGTCGAGCCTATCATCCTGTACGCGTCCAGTGTGTGGGCGTGCGCTTCAAACAAACTTTATGTACGGAAGCAGCTCGACAACATACAGCGAAGCTTCGCTCAAAAACTGACGAAGGCCTACAGGACCGTATCACTGAACTCTGCCCTGTTGCTCGCAGGACTCCTGCCCTTGGATATAAGGGTGCGAGAAAACGCACTCTTATATGAAACCAGGAAGGGATACTCCTCGTGGGTGGCAGGGGACAGAGAGGTGGAGGGTCCTGTGGCCTTCGCCAGTCTAGACCATCCAGCGCGAAGAAAGACCATGATGCTCCAACTCCTGATGGATGGTGCAGAGGTGGCCCAGCATACCGCCAATAGCTACAATATCTACACCGACGGGAGCAAAATAGAAGGTAAGGTCGGAGCCTCGCTGTCCGTCTGGGAGGGTGAGGCCGAGACCAAAACCAAAAAGCTCAAGCTGGAGCCATACTGCACCGTCTATCAGGCGGAGCTTCTGGCACTCAAATATGCGATAGATGAGGCCCTAAGCACCAAAGCACCCCATTGCAACGTCTTTTGTGATTCTAGGTCGGCCCTTGAAACAGTCACCAGAGGGGACTCCCTCCATCCCTTAGCGTTCCAAATTAACACAAGTTTAAGATCTGCAGAAGAACGCAACAAAATAATAAAACTATTTTGGATAAAAGCACATGTAGGGATGGAGGGAAATGAGAGGGCCGATCAGCTCGCGAAGGACGCTGCTAAAAACCTTAAAGTTAGGCCACATTACGATCGGTGCCCGATCTCATACGTGAAACGGCAGATTCGACAGGAGTCAATCAACGAGTGGAATCGGAGATACACGTCGGGGGAAACCGCTTCGGTGACGAAGATGTTTTTCCCTGACGCTGTAGAAGCGCACCGAATCGTAATGAAGCTTGCACTGGATTCCGTCACCACGCAGGTTTTAACGGGCCACGGCGGGTTCTCCGAGTACTTGAATCGCTTCAAGTGCAAGGAGAGCCCGGCGTGTCCGTGTGACCCAAGCCATAAGGAGACTGTCCCGCATATATTACTGAACTGCCCTATATACGCAAAAGACAGATACGATGTAGAAAATGAAATAGAAATGACACTTGAACGAGACAACATACACAATATTATAAAAGACACTTCAAAAAGACATAAGTTTCTAAGTTATTGTAACAAAATAGCAATGAAAGTAATTAATAAAAACAGCACTAAATAATTACTAATAATATAATTATAGATTATATATATATAGTAATAAGAAAATTGTATAAGAAAAGAACTATGTAAAATAAGTCATAAGAAAAGTAAAGTAGCAAACATAATAAATAAGATAGTATATAGGCAGTAGATAACTAGGAAACAAAGGCATGGGAGATAAGACGAAAGACTAGTACATAATTAGGTATATAAAACAATAAGATATATTATTAAGTTGAAAACATTAACATTTAGTTATAGACGTATAATATAGGATTAATGTGATACACAAAAAACTCAAAAAAATACAAAAAACTCTGGTGCTGCCAGGGGGAACGAAAAACAAAAAAAAAAAAAAAAAAAAAAAAAAAAAAAAAAACCTAACCTAACCTAACCTAACCTAACCTAACCTAACCTAACCTAACCTAACCTAACCTAACCTAACCTAACCTAACCTAACCTAACCTAACCTAACCTAACCTAACCTAACCTAACCTAACCTAACCTAACCTAACCACAGGAACCATACGTGGGGGGAACGGGTCGAATGAAAGATTACGGGACGGCCAGGATCTTCCAGTGCGTAGCACAGGAGGAAGTTCCGGTCAAGGCGGCTATTGCCGTATATGACGACGAAGTCGATGCCTTGATCTGCCCAGAGTTCACCACAACCAACATAGTTGTGGTGAAAATTCGGACAAGCGCCTGGGAGGTCGTGGCCGTCTCGTTCTACTTCGAACCGGACAAACCGTTGGATGGGTACCTCGAACATCTGAGGAGAATAGGACAAAAGCTGGGCTCGGAAGGTCTTTTTGTGGGAGGGGACGCCAACGCAAAAAGTCTGTGGTGGAGTCGGGACGCTGACAGTAGAGGCGAGATGGTGTCCGACTGGCTGGATGAAACCGGGCTCCAAGTGCTGAACGAAGGCAATACGCCGACGTTCCACACCATAAGAGGAGGAAGGGTCTACTCCAGCCAGGTGGACATCACAGCCTGTTCCAGCAACCTTCTTAATAAAATTGAAGACTGGAAGGTGGAGGAAGGCCTGGTTAGCTCAGATCACAACGTCATAACCCTTAAAATATCACTACAAAGAGCAAAAGGTACCAAAATAAATGTAACTACACGGATATATAACACCAGGAAAGCTAATTGGACAGATTTTGGCAATAAATTCAAACAATTGACGGAAGAGAATAAAATTAATAAAGTGGAAATTGATAAAATAAACGATAAATTACAACTAGACAGATACGTAGAAAAATACACGGATATAATAATTAAATCATGCGAAAGCTCAATTCCTAAAATTAAAAATAAAAGGGTACTTACCATACCATGGTGGTCTGATGAGCTCACCAGGCTGAAGAAGGAAGCCACCACCAAGAAGCGTCGAGTCCGCTGTGCAGCACCCATCAGGAGACAGAAGGTCGTCGAAGCATACCTGGAAGCAAAAGAAAAATATGAGTTAGAGGCTAGGAAAGCACAGAGCAGGAGTTGGAAAGAGTTTTGCGGGAGTCAGGATAAGGAGGGATTATGGGACGGAATCTACCGGGCTTTGGGAAGGGTAACCAAAAGACAAGCTGATCAACCGCTCATCGAGGACGACAAGGTGTTAGATGAAAAGGAGTCGGCAATATTACTTGCCGAAACCTTTTACCCCGAAGACCCGATCGAGGAGGATAACGCGGAACATCAGCGTAGCAGACAACGAGCCGAGCGGGTGAACGACTGGGTTCATGATGAGAAACATGACCCACCGTTCACCATGCACGAACTCGAAGTCACAATGAGGAGTTTCAACCCTAAGAAGGCCCCTGGGTCAGATGGCCTGACGTCGGACGTCTGTGTGCATGCGATCACCCAGGATTCGATGTCTTTCCTGTCACTGGTAAATAAATGCCTTGAACTAGCTTATTTCCCGAAGACCTGGAAAGAAGCTACGGTCATCGTACTAAGGAAGCCGGGAAAAAGCAACTATAACACGGCGAAGTCTTACCGACCAATAGGATTGTTACCAGTGATGGGGAAGATATTCGAAAAAATGGTGGTGGGAAGGTTAAAGTGGCACATTCTTCCCAACATAAGCACACGCCAATATGGGTTTATGCCACAGAGGGGTACCGAAGACTCCCTCTATGTCCTGGTGAAACACATAAAAGAAAAACTACTACAGAAAAAAATCACCATAATAATATCTCTGGACATAGAGGGAGCCTTCGACAACGCCTGGTGGCCCGCTATTAAAAACCGGTTGGCAGAAGAGCAGTGCCCACCAAATCTGAGAAGGGTGATCGCAAGCTACATGGACGACCGATTAGTCAAGGTCAGGTACGCCGGTATGGAGATAACGAGGAGAACCAGTAAAGGCTGCGTGCAGGGGTCTGTCGGAGGACCAATCCTGTGGAACATCCTCCTTGATCCCCTATTAAAGGGACTCGAGCGCCGGGGCGACTATTGTCAGGCATTCGCTGACGATGTCGTCCTGGTGTTCGATGGGGATTCCACAGGAGAAGTCCAAAGACAGGCCAATGCCGCACTCGCCTACGTGCAGGATTGGGGAGTTCGTAACAAGTTGAAATTCGCACCTCATAAAACGAAAGCGATGGTTGTGACGAGGAAACTGAAGTACGACTCGCCAATTCTGCACATGGGCGGGGCTGATATTGGTCTCTCCAAGGAAATCAAAATACTCGGCGTCACCATTGACGAGGGGCTAACTTTCAAAGCCCATATTATGGCTGCGTGTCGGAAGGCGATGGGCTTTTATAAAAAGCTGGCGACGGCAGCGAGGGTGCAGTGGGGCTTGGGGCCTCATATTATCAAGACGCTGTACGCTGCAGTTGTCGAGCCCATCATTTTGTACGCGTCCAGCGTGTGGGCGTGTGCTTCCAACAAGCTTTACGTGCGGAAGCAGCTCGACAACATACAGCGAAGCTTCGCTCAAAGGCTGACGAAGGCCTACAGGACCGTATCATTGAACTCTGCCCTGTTGCTCGCGGGACTCCTGCCCTTGGATATAAGAGTGCGAGAAACCGCACTCTTATATGAAGCCAGGAAGGGATACTCCTCGAGAGTGACAGGGGACAGAGAGGTGGAGTGTCCTGTGGCCTTCGCCAATCTAGACCATCCAGCGCGAAGAAAGACCATGATGCTCCAATTCCTGATGGATGGTGCAGAGGTGGCCCAGCATACCGCCAATAGCTACAACATCTACACCGACGGTAGCAAAATAGAAGGTAAGGTCGGAGCCTCGCTGTCCGCCTGGGAGGGCGAGGCCGAGACCAAAACCAAAAAGCTTAAGCTGGAGCCATACTGCACCGTCTATCAGGCGGAGCTTCTGGCACTCAAATACGCGATAGATGAGGCCCTAAGCACCAAAGCACCCCATTGCAACGTCTTTTGTGACTCCAGGTCGGCCCTTGAAACAGTCACCAGAGGGGACTCCCTCCATCCCTTAGCGTTCCAAATTAACACAAAATTAAGATCGGCAGAAGAACGCAACAAAATAATAAAACTATTTGGATAAAAGCACATGTAGGGATGGAGGGAAATGAGAGGGCCGATCAGCTCGCGAAGGACGCTGCTAAAAACCTCAAAGTAAGGCCGCATTACGATCGGTGCCCGATTTCATTCGTGAAACGGCAGATTAGACGAGAGTCAATCAACGAGTGGAATCGGAGGTACACGTCGGGGGAAACCGCTTCGGTGACGAAGATGTTTTTCCCTGACGCTGTAGAAGCGCACCGAATCGTGATGAAGCTTGCATTGGATTCCGTTACCACGCAGGTTTTGACGGGCCACGGCGGGTTCTCCGAGTACTTGAATCGCTTCAAGTGCAAGGAGAGCCCGGCGTGTCCGTGTGACCCAAGCCATCAAGAGACTGTCCCACACATATTACTGGACTGCCCTATATACGCAAAAGATAGATATGACGTAGAAAACGAAATAGAAATGACACTTGAAAGAGATAACATACATAATATTATAAAAGACAACACAAAAATACATAAGTTTCTAAGATATTGTAATAAAATAGCGATGAAGGTAATTAATAAAAATAGTACTAAATAGTTACTAATAATATAATTTTAGATTATATATATATAGTAATAAGAAATTGTATAAGAAAGAACTATGTAAAATAAGTGATAAGAAAAGTAAAGTTGCAAATATAATAAATAAGATAGTATATAGGGAGTAAATAACTAGGAAACAAAGGCATGGGAGATAAAATGAAAGACTAGTATATAATTAGGTATATAAAACAAAAGATATATTATTAAGTTAAGAACATTGTAACATTTAGTTATAGACGTGTAATATATCGGATCGGATGGCCTGACCTCCGATATCTGTTCGCAGGCGATCACCCAAGATCCGGAGTCTTTCCTGTCACTGGCTAACAAGTGCCTAGAATTGGCCTACTTTCCAAAGATTTGGAAAGAGGCCACGGTCGTTGTGCTGAGGAAACCGGGTAAGGATGATTACTCGGTTCCCAAGGCACATCGGCCGATAGGACTGTTGCCAGTGATGGGAAAGATCCTGGAAAAGATGCTGGTGGGTAGGCTAAAATGGCACATCCTCCCGAGGATGAGCCACCGCCAATACGGCTTTATGCCACAAAGGGGCACCGAGGACTCCCTCTATGATCTGATGAGTCATGTCAGGACTAAACTTCGAGAGAAGAAGGTCCTGATCATGATATCGTTGGACATAGAGGGAGCCTTCGATAGCGCCTGGTGGCCGGCCATAAAGGTCCGGTTGGCGGAAGAACGCTGCCCACCAAACATCAGACGGATGGTCGCCAGCTATCTGGATGATCGGATGGTCAGGGTCCGATACGCGGGCGCCGAGTCAGCTCGCAGGACCGTTAAGGGTTGTGTTCAAGGATCTATCGGAGGGCCAATCCTGTGGAACCTCCTCCTCGATCCCCTTTTGCAGGGGCTCGAGCACCGGGGCGACTATTGTCAAGCATTTGCTGACGATGTCGTCCTGGTGTTTGATGGGGGTTCCACGGGAGAAGCACAGAAGCAGGCCAATGCGGCTCTAGCCTATGTTCAGGATTGGGGTGTCAGAAATAAGCTCAAGTTTGCGCCACACAAGACCCAGGCGATGGTGATGACAAACAGGCTTAAGTATGACACCCCAATCCTGCGCATGGGCGGAGTCGACATTGGTCTCTCAAACGAGATCAAGCTGCTTGGCCTAACGATAGACCGAAAACTGACCTTTAACGGTCACGTGACGCAGGCGTGCGCCAAGGCCATTGGCCTGTACAAAGTGCTCGCGAGGTCGGCCAAGGTCCAGTGGGGGTTGGGACCCGATGTGATCAGGACGATCTATACGGCTGCGGTGGAGCCCGTGATCTTGTATGCCGCAAGCGCATGGGCTCCAGCCAGCCGTAAGCTTGGTGTAAGGAAGCAGCTCGGAGCCATCCAGCGCAGCTTTGCGCAGAAGATGACGAAGGCCTACAGGACTGTCTCCCTCAACTCGGCCCTGCTGCTGGCGGGAGTGCTCCCCCTTGACATAAGGGTGCGGGAAACCGCACTCCTTTATGAAGTCAAGAGGGGGTACTCTTGCGAGGTAGTGGGAGACCGGGAGGTGGAGGCTCCTGTGGCCTTCGTCAACTTGCCGCATCCGGCGGACCGGGGGAACGGGACGTTCCAGTGCCTGGTGGACGGGGCAGAACTGGCCCAGCACGTCGGTGAGGGTCTAAGTATCTTCACCGACGGAAGCAAGATTGACGGGAAAGTCGGAGCGGCGCTGTCCATATGGAACGGCGCCGCCGAGACGAGTACCCGAAAGTTGCGGCTGGAGTCGTACTGCTCCGTCTACCAGGCGGAGCTTCTCGCCCTCCGCGAAGCCGTGGAGGTAGCGCTCCGAAGCGGGCTTCCTGCGTGTGGCATCTTCAGCGATGCCAGGTCCGCCCTTGAAGTCGTCACCAGAGGTGATTCCCTCCACCCCCTAGCGTTTGAAATTAAGGTAAAATTAAACATGGCCAAGAAACGCGCCCAGAAAATTGAACTTTTCTGGGTGAAGGCACATGTGGGGTTGGAGGGAAATGAAAGGGCGGATCAGCTCGCGAAAGATGCCGCACAGCACCTGAAGACCCGTGCGCATTATGACAAGTGTCCGGTTTCATTCGTCAAACGACAGATCCGACAGGACTCGATTGACGAATGGAGCCGGAGATACGCGGACGGAGAGACGGCTTCGGTGACGAAGCTGTTCTTTCCGGACGCAGTCGATGCGCACAGGGTCGTAAGGCGGATCGTCCTGGATCCGATACTGACGCAGGTGTTCACGGGGCACGGCGGTTTCTCTGAGTACTTGCACCGATTCAAGTGCAAGGAGAGCCCGGCGTGCCAATGTGACCCTGACGTTCGGGAGACGGTCCCACACCTCCTACTCGAATGTCCCATCCACGCAGTCGATAGATATAACTTAGAAAATAAAATAGATATAAAGTTAACGATAGACACTATGAATAATATAATTAAGGATAAATTAATAATAGGTACATTCTTAGAATATTGTAAGAAAATAGTAATTATAGTAGCAAATAGAAATAAGTAGTAATAGATTACTAAATATATAAGGTTTATTATATAATATTAGTAATTAGTATAAGACAGAAGTAAAATAAGGAAGATGAAAAGAATATGATAATTAGATTATAGTTTATGTTAAAATAGAAAGTAAGAAAATAGTTAAGAAAAATGTAAATTAAAATAATAAAATAAAAAAGGAAAATAAAAATAAAAAATGATACCCAATATCCCTTGTCCTAGATAGGGGGAACGAGGGTGAGGCGCAGAGCCTCAAAAAAAAAAAAAAAAAAAAAAAAAAAACCTAACCTAACCTAACCTAACCTAACCTAACCTAACCTAACCTAACCTAACCTAACCTAACCTAACCTAACCTAACCTAACCTAACCTAACCTAACCTAACCTAACCTAACCTAACCTAACCTAACCTAACCTAACCTAACCTAACCTAACCTAACCTAACCTAACCTAACCTAACCTAACCTAACCTAACCTAACCTAACCTAACCTAACCTAACCTAACCTAACCTAACCTAACCTAACCTAACCTAACCTAACCTAACCTAACCTAACCTAGCCTATGTGAGGGACTGGGGAACTAAAAACAAGTTGCGTTTTGCGCCACATAAAACCAAGGCCATGGTAGTGACGCGCAAATTGAAATATGATTCTCCGGTCCTCCACATGGGTGGCGTTAACATTGGCCTGGAAAAAGAAATAAAAATCCTGGGAGTAACCATAGATAGCGGGCTTACCTTTAACACCCACGTGTCCGAGGTATGTAGAAAGGCAGTTGCCTTCTATAACCAGCTGTCTCGGGCGGCGAGGCTGCAGTGGGGGCTGGCACCGGAAGTCATAAAATTATTGTATACGGCTGTAGTGGAGCCAATAATTTTATACGGAGCAAGCGCGTGGGCTCCAGCTGCTCAGAAACTCGGGGTGAGGAAGCGGCTCGCAGTAGTTCAGAGGGGCTTTGCGCAGAAGCTCACGAAGGCTTACAGGACGGTCTCCCTAAACTCGGCCCTGCTGCTCGCTGGGATACTGCCCCTGGACATCCGTATTAGGGAAAATGCTTCCCTATATGAGATCAAAAGGGGATACTCTCAGCGGGTGGTAGGAGATCGGGAGGTGGAGTGTCCTGTGGCCTTCGCAAAGCTCGAACATCCAGCGCATAGAAATGTGGTGTACTACCGGTGTCTGGTGGACGGTGCAGAAGTGAACGAAGCTGTTGCCGAAGGCCTCAGTATTTATACTGACGGCAGCAAAATACAGGGCAAAGTTGGTGCGGCGATCTCCATGTGGGAAAACCGTACTGAAACCAAAAATAAAAAACTAAAGCTGGAATCATACTGCACCGTCTACCAGGCAGAGCTTCTGGCCCTCCACGCAGCCGTGGAGGAAGTAGCAAAAAGTGGTAAATTAAAGAGCAGCATTCTTAGTGACTCGAGAGCGGCACTAGAGACCGTGGCAGACAGCGCTTCCCTCCATCCCCTGGCGTTTAAAATCCGAAAGAAACTAAAAGCCATAAAAGAACAAGGCCAAAATTTAAATTTTTTCTGGTTAAAAGCACACGCAGGGCTGGAGGGGAACGAGCGCGCAGACGAGCTCGCTAAGGATGCTGCCCTAAACCTAAAGAGAAAAGCCGACTACGATAAATGTCCCGTCTCATTCGTCAAGCGACAAATCCGAACGGAATCGGTGGGCGAGTGGGGCGGGCGTTATACGGAGGGAACGACGGCATCGACCACTAGGCTCTTCTTCCCGGATGCGGTGGAGGCCCATCAGCTTGTTAAAAAGATGAAGATCGAACCGGTGCTGACGCAGGTTCTCACGGGGCATGGCGGGTTCTCCGAGTACTTGTATCGGTTCAAGTGCAAGGAGAGCCCGTCATGCATCTGTGACCCTGCGAAAGAAGAAACTATAGTACACTTACTAGTAGAGTGCCCCGTCCACATAAAAAAGCGCGTAGAAATAGAAACCGAATTAGATATCGAAATAAATTCTAAAAACCTAAATTTAGTAATAGCAAATAAGGAGCATAGAAGTAAATTTTTAAAATATTGCATAGACATAGCGAAAATAGTTATAAATAGAAATAAGTAATCATAAGTACACTAGACATGTAATATAAAATAACATAGTTCGCTAGTTACTAAAATATGAATAATGTAATGTAGAAGTTAAAATAATAATAAGTTAATGTAGAAAATTAAGGAACTAGAATGTACTATAGAATAAGAAAATATTTAATGTAGTAGAAATAAGAAATGTGTATTCTAAAAATAAAGAAATAAAGAATGGGGCATAGAATAGGGAATAAAAAGGGAAATGAGATGAACGATGTGATCCCAGGATGAAGAATGAGAGGAAAACATGAAAATAAATATATAAATATAAGGCAAAGTTTAGAAATAGGAACATTAAAAGAAATAGGACTCCCAATATGGGAATAGTATAGAAGATAGGAGGTAAGTAAAGAAAGTACAGAAAGTAAGACTCTATTAACTTTAGGGGAACGAGAGTGGGCATAGCGCCCCACAAAAAAAAAAAAAAAAAAAAAAAAACCTAACCTAACCTAACCTAACCTAACCTAACCTAACCTAACCTAACCTAACCTAACCTAACCTAACCTAACCTAACCTAACCTAACCTAACCTAACCTAACCTAACCTAACCTAACCTAACCTAACCTAACCTAACCTAACCTAACCTAACCTAACCTTTTTTTTTTTTTTTTTTTTTTTTTTTTTTTTTTTTTGGTTTCGCGGAGAAAGTGCATTACCACTACCGCCCGGCCTTCAAGGGGGGCGACCGAGCGGTTATGTTGGGGTCACCGTGCCTTACGACCCGGCGTAGAGTGACTGCCAGGGCCGAGTCCCTAACTGCACGGCATACCAACTAAAACTCCGCGGTGGCCATCTTCGGCGCATTAGGGACGGCTGCGGGCTTCCTCTGACGAATGTCTAAGTTGTCGTCCGCAACCGCCCCTGCGCGGTGCCGCCTGGTGCGGCCCGTCTCCTGTTATGGGGGGGCTCAGACGCCCCCGGGCACCGAAGGACGCTCTCAGCGTCTACGGCAGCGTGAGGCCAACCAGCCACGCTGCCGTCCATCACGGGGGTCACAACAATATTGTTTGTAATGACGGACAGCCCCCTGCTGCCCGCCCGTGACCCCCGGTGGCCCCTATTAGTCGCCTTTTACGACAGGCAGGGGATACCGTGGTGGAATTCTCCAAACGCCCCCAATCCACAGGGCGGGAGACGCCGGTCAGTCGTCCACCCGGCGCCTCCTTCGTCTCCTCTGACGGCGGGAGGGATCTTCGCGCTCACGATCCCTCTCGGCACTCTCCTTCTGCGAGAGGACCACCTCGCAGAAGTGGGCCACCGCACGCCAGGCCTCCCGACTGCCGACCATGGAAGCGACCACGGCCGGCAGCGAGAGGTCTCCTCCGACGACTGCTCTGAGAGCGCTGCGCTCCTCGTCCCAGGCTGGGCAAAACTCCAGTGTGTGCTGGGCCGTATCCAGCGGGCAGTTGTCACAATGGTGACACACGGCCGACACCTCCGTGCCCACAATACGACACAGATACTCACCGAAGCAACCATGCCCGGTGAGCATCTGTGTCAATCGAAAGGTAGCTGGGCCGTGGCGCCTGTCTAGCCACTCGGCAAAGACCGGGCGCACTGCCGCTACGACCCGCAGCCCCGCTGACGGGGCCTCCAGCCTGAGACGCCACTCCTCCACGGCGGCTCGCCGTAAGGAGGCCCTCATGGCCTCCACCTCCTTCAGGGCCGGACGCTGCCCGCGACTGAACGCCTCCTCCCGCCAATAGAAAGCATCGGACAGGGATTGGGCGTCCAGATCCCAGGGCAGGAATCCGGCCAACATGCAAGCCGCCTCGTACGAGACCGTGCGGTATGCCCTGATTGCCCGCTGCGCAACTACACGCTGAGGATTGCGCAAGAGCGCAACGCAGCGGTCACTCAGGGAATCAGCCCAAACAGGGCTGCCATACAGGGCCATGGACCGCACGACTCCGTGATACAACCTTCGGCAAGGGATGCCAGGACCTTCCAGATTGGGCAGCAGGCTAGAAAGAGCGCCCGCTGCCCGGGACAGTTTAGTCCGCATCTTCTCAAAGTGGGTGCGAAATTCCCATCGGCTATCCAAAATCAATCCCAAATACTTCATATTCTTGCCGATGGGAATCCGCACCCCCTCAACTACGATGTGGGCACCGGCCGGTGGCCCTTTCCGAGGCCTATGGAAACAAATGGCCTCGGTCTTTTCAAGGGCCACCTTCAAACCAAGTCGCTGGATGCGACGCACGACGTCGCCGGTGCCCTCCACCGCCAGGATTGCAGCATCCTGGAAGGTCCCAGAAGTCGCTGTCACTAGCGTGTCGTCGGCGTAGCATGTGACGCCGACGCCCCGGAGATTGGCACCACGGAGCACCCAGTCGTACCCGATGTTCCACAGGAGAGGGCCCAAAACCGAGCCCTGTGGAACACCGCACGACATCGCTCTTCGGTGCCACCCGTCGGCGCCCGGATACACCACGTCCCTGTTAGAAAGGTACGCGTGCACCAGACGCCGAAGATAGGGCGGCACCACGTGGTACCGCAGTGCTTCGTGGATGCAGGGCCAGGGCAGCGAGTTAAAAGCGTTGGAAATATCCAGCGATACCGCTATCACTACACTGCCTCTGGCCACTGCATCCTCCGCCTGTGCCTTCACCCGCAGAATCGCGTGGACGGTGGAACGTCCCCTCCTGAATCCGTACTGTTCGTCGGCCAAGTTCGGACCGACCCTATCGAGGTGCTCGACGAGGCGAGCATGAATTATACGCTCGAAAAGTTTGGCGACCTCGTCGAGCAGCACGATGGGCCGGTAGGCCGACGGCGACTCTGCGGGTCTTCCTTCCTTCTTCAGCAGGACGAGCTTCCCGGTTTTCCAACGCGCCGGGAAGACGCCCTGCTCCAAACAGGCGGAGAACAAACTGCGGAGCCTCGGACCCAGGTGCTCGAGAGCTAACACCCAGGCCCGCCCAGGGATGCCATCGAGCCCTGGGGCCGTGTTCTTGCTCCGCAGCCGAAGCACTGCCGCCCGCATTTCAGCGGGCGAAACCTCCGGGATATTCCTTGCCGAAGTCTCGTACGACGATGACGCCACTTCCGGTGGCGCCATCGGTGGAGGAGTGGTCTCCTCGGTGGCCGGAAACAAGGTCGCGACGACGTTGGCCAGCAAGTCTGGCCGGAGACTCTGCGACAGCGGGGGCGCCGCTGGTCGAAGCTTGTTCATTACCAAGCGATAGGGACGCCCCCACGGGTCACCGTCGAGAGTCTCCAGAAACTCCTTCCTAGCCGCGACCTTGGCCCTGTGAACGGCCACCCGCAGCGCTCTCTTCGCCTCCTTATAGAGGCCGTAGAGCTGCCGCTCCTGGTCTGCGTGATCATCAGCCCTCACACGGCGGCGGCGATGTCTGGCGTATCGACGGCGCGCAGCAACGCAAGATGCGCGCAACTGCGATAACTCCGCCGACCACCAGTACACCTGCCGCCGCGGCGAACGGCGGAGGGCTCGGGGCATGGCGGCGTCGCAAACGTCCGACATTGCCACCCCGAACCACTCCGCCTCCTGCTCGACCCGTACCGGCCCGTCCGGTACGGGGAGCCACGACACGACCAGAGCGGCCAACACTAGGGCCTCTTTGTTGAGGCGACGTAACACCCACCGCGGGCCGTCCTGATTAGGGGCACTCGGTCCACCACTGGGCTGGATACTCGGGGACGCGGAGACGTCGAACCTAATGTAGCGATGGTCCGACAACGTCTCCACGCCCACGAGGACTCTCCAGCCCCGGACACGACGTGCGACGGCGGGACTCGCAAACGACAAATCAACAATAGACCCGCCGTTATGCCGCACGCACGTGTCCACCGACCCCCTATTCAGGACGACCAGGCCGACAGAGATCGCCCAGTCCTCCAGGACCTCACCGCGAACGTCTGTCGCCGGCGAACCCCACACCACGGATTTGGCATTGAAGTCGCCGGCGACGAGCGCCGGGTGAGGTTGGCCTTGTTCCACCAGGGCCCCCAGTCGAACGAGAAAAGCCTCGAATTCGTAGAGGGGTCTGTTGGGAGAGAAATAAACTCCTACAACCCATACGTCTCCCAACAGAGCCGCGACGCATCCCTGGCCCTTCGCTACTTTTTCGAAGGGCGGGGAGCCTGCGGCACCCTGGGTGATGATGGCCACCGAACCGTCGAGGTCCCCGGCCCAGTTGTCTCTGGGTGGGACGAAATATGGCTCGGCGACCACGGCCACTTGCACCGACCACTGCGCCAGGCTTTGGGACAACAGGTCCTGGGCCCGGGCGCAGTGGTTGATGTTCGCCTGGAGGATTTTCAGGTCCATTACTGGGCGATCTCTTCTACACCTTCCATCTCGGCCACCCCATGTGGTGGGTTCGCTGACTGCGACTGGGCCGTAGCCTCAGCGGCAGCCGCTCTTCTGCGCGGTCGACGCCGGGTTTTGCGGGAGGAGACGGGACACGCCTTCCCCCCGAGTTGGTGCCCAGCGGGCTTGCCAGCTGCAGCACATAAAGCACAGCTGGGTGCGTCTCCACATTGGCGGGCCTTGTGACCCGGTTTGCCGCAGCGATAGCAGAGATCGCTGCGGTCCACGGGACAGTCGCAAGTGTCCCGCACATGACCGTGCTCGAGACAACGGTAGCAACGCATCGGGCGCGCTTCGAGCACGGTCACTCGGGCCACGGTCCACCCTATTCGAAGACGGCCCGCCTTTATCTTTTGGGCCGCTTTAGCCGGGACCTTGGCCCAGACGGAGCCCAGGCCTGAGCGATCCGGGCGGATTAGGCCCACCTTCACGGCCTCCGGGGCACAATCACCAGCGCTAGAGAGGGCCACTGCCACCGTTTCAGAAGTAGCTGCGGGGTCAAGTTCTGATATACGCAGCTCCGAGCACTTGACGGGTCGGGAGACTCGGACGTCATCCGACCCGTCAAAATGCTCCCTCAACCGTTCGGCGAGGGAGTCGGCCCTCTTTTCGGAGTCAGCTCCGGGCACTTCGTATATCATAGCGCCCGTAGCTGCAAATTTTGGCCTGAGCCTGTCTATTTCCAGGCCATCCAGACTCACCGCTTGCTGTGCTTTTGACAACACGCCAGCATACGTGAAACCCTTCTTCACAGCCGCCGACGTCAGCGAAATAACCACCGCTGCTGATTTTGGCGGCCGGACTTTGGGCTCACGCTTCTTTTGACGCGACGATGTTGTGGCCGCGACGGGAGTTGCCTTTCTTGATTTTTTGCCGGCAACCACAACCCACGGCGTTTCCATCGATGTTGGTGGTGGAGGCAGCGGTCGGGGCTCCGGAGCTAGTTGCGCTTCGGGTCCTGGCACCTTCTTCTTGCCCTTTGCCTTTGGGGCGATAACTGCTTTCCCCGGCAGTTTCTTTACTTGACCTGACTTGGCGGGTGCAGCAGTGGCAGATGCCAACACCTTGGAGGGTCCGGCAACCGGCTGTGCTGAGGCGTTTGAGGGCCCAGCCGATGGGATAGGGGGAGCAGGAGCTGAGGAGGCTGGCTGGACGGCACCCTTCTTCCCCTTCCCTATACCCTTCCCTTTACTGGAAGTAGGCTGGGATGTTCCTCCGACAAATCCCCCCTGCACAGGGAGCGGGATGTCCCCAGGGGTGGATTTTCGTTCATGAGCCAGTGGCGGCCTCTGGGCTGGTCCAGCGAGATAGGACTCTATCCTGGCCTGGACTCGCGCCTCCACTAGCTGTAACACCTCCTCGGTCTGCCGTTGGTTTGCAGATGCCTCCAAGTCTTCGAGGCGGCGCCGGAGGGAGGCGTTTTCTTCTTGAAGCTGCTTCATGGCAGCTTCAACGAGGGCACTCTGCTCCCGCCACTTCTTCACTTCACTTTCGAGGCGAGCGACCATAGTTGCCTCCGGCTGATCTACGTACTCCGTGATAATGTCCGTGACGTAGTTGAGGGCCTTTTGTGAAGTCCCTTTTAGGTTTCCCGACTTTTTAACGACGGACCTAACAATTTGCCCACAGTTCCGGAGGTCGTCGCGCATAATTACCCCAGGACGGGCTGCCTCATTTGCCTTAGAAGGCGCTGGTGACTTGATGGAACGGAGCTGCTCCATCAATTCATTTTCCGACTTTTCGCGGGCTTCCTCGCGCTTCAGGAAGTCGCGCCGTCTTTGCGCCTTCCTGCGGACAACGACATCGCTGACCGACTTTGAGTCCCCTCTTCCACCACCGTCAATAGCTTGCGCTTTTGGCGCTGGCTCATCGGTGTCGCTTGTTGGAAGCGAACGACCATCCCTGGAGCGATGGGAGTGTCTCCTCCAGAGCTTTTTGCTGCGGAGTGACGCGCAACTTTCACTCGACTCCGAGTCGACACACATCGCTTGAGGCCTGACAAACTCGGCCTCCACCTCTGTGGGCTTCTCACCCACACGCTCCACCACAACATCACCATCGACAGGCTTGCGCCCTTCGATCTCCGCCTCTCCTACCCCAGAACCTGAAGCAGGAGGAAGCAACTTCGTCAGTAGTACAATTGGTGTTTTATTTAATAAGGATTCCATTTTGTTCCCACGAGTGTGGGGGAAATAAAGAGTCCACCCAGGCAGAGCCCCCTGTACCTGGGTAAGCCTAACGTAACCCGCCAAGAGGGTCGGCCGGTACTCTGGCGGGGGTCGCACTAGGGACCGAACTACCCATCGGCCATGCATCCCCTCGCGGTGCGCCGCCGCTTAGGATTCGGGGTAACTTTTTATAGAGGTTTTCTCCCTCGCGGTCCGGGCGGTTAAGCCAAGACCCTCGGTCCAGCAGGAGCGCGAGACATGACCACGGACCTCCATACCGGATTACGATCTGCGACGGCGACAGCGGAAGAGAAAGGTTCCCCCCCACTGCCTGCTCGGGGCGGTGTTAGCGCACACCGAGCCCGTCGACACCCCCAGGACAGAACCGGGAGTCGCCCAATGAACGGGCCCACCGAAACAGGACGACGGCCGCCGCAAGAGACGACAACCGCCAACCAACTGCTGTCAGGATATTAGCCGTCGCGCCGATCAACGTGATCGACGCGCCGTTGCCCAGGGTGCACCGCGTGGAGGTTTCCTGACTTCGCACCCCACCTAACCTTTTTTTTTTTTTTTTTTTTTTTTTTTTTTTTTTTTTTTTTTTTTTTTTTTTTTGTTTTCGCGGAGAAAGTGCGTTACCACTACCGCCCGGCCTTCGAGGGGGGCGACCGAGCGGTTATGTTGGGGTCACCGTGCCTTACGACCCAGCATAGAGTGATTGCCGGGCCGAGTCCCTAACCTATGTACACCGCACGGCATACCAACTAAAACTCCGCGGTGGCCTTCTTCGGCGCATTAGGGACGGCTGCGGGCTTCCTCTGACGAATGTCTAAGTTGTCGTCCGCAACCGCCCCTGCGCGGTGCCGCCTGGTGCGGCCCGCCTCCTGTTATGGGGGGGGCTCAGACGCCCCCGCGCACCGAAGGACGCTCTCAGCGTCTACGGCAGCGTGAGGCCAACCAGCCACGCTGCCGTCCATCACGGGGGTCACAACAATGTGTAATGACGGACAGCCCCCTGCTGCCCGCCCGTGACCCCCGGTGGCCCCTATTAGTCGCCTTTTACGACAGGCAGGGGATACCGTGGTGGAATTCTCCAAACGCCCCCAATCCACAGGGCGGGAGACGCCGGTCAGTCGTCCACCCGGCGCCTCCTTCGTCTCCTCTGGCGGCGGGAGGGATCTTCACGCTCCCGATCCCTCTCGGCACTCTCCTTCTGCGAGAGGACCACCTCGCAGAAGTGGGCCACCGCACGCCAGGCCTCCCGACTGCCGACCATGGAAGCGACCACGGCCGGCAACGAGAGGTCTCCTCCGACGACTGATCTGAGAGCGCTGCGCTCCTCGTCCCAGGCTGGGCAAAACTCCAGTGTGTGCTGGGCCGTATCCAGCGGGCAGTTGTCACAATGGTGACACACGGCCGACACCTCCGTGCCAACAATTCGACACAGATACTCACCGAAGCAACCATGACCGGTGAGCATCTGTGTCAATCGAAATGTAGCCGGGCCGTGGCGCCTGTCTAGCCACTCGGCAAAGACCGGGCGCACTGCCGCTACGACCCTGAGCCCCGCTGACGGGGCCTCCAGCCTGAGACGCCACTCCTCCACGGCGGCTCGCCGTAAGGAGGCCCTCATGGCCTCCACCTCCTTCAGGGCCGGACGCTGCCCGCGACTGAACGCCTCCTCCCGCCAATGAAAAGCATCGGACAGGGATCGGGCGTCCAGATCCCAGGGCAGGAATCCGGCCAAACCCCACCTAACCTAACCTAACCTAACCTAACCTAACCTAACCTAACCTAACCTAACCTAACCTAACCACCCTCTGATGGCCCACGTAGTGCTACAGGTGTCGCCACATTTATGGAGCAGGTTCACGGAGGCTGGCGCACTTCACATCGACATCCAGAGGGTCAAGGTGGAGGACCAGTCTCCCCTGGTCCAATGCTCGAAGTGTTTGGGCTACGGCCATGGGAGGCGGTTCTGCCGGGGCTCGCTGGATGTCTGTAGTCACTGTGGCGGACCGCACCTGAAGGCGGAGTGCCCGGATTGGATGGCGGCTGCAGCACCGACGTGCTGCAACTGCCTCAAGGCGAAATTCGCCGAGACTGGGCACAACGCCTTCAGCGAAGCCTGCCCAGTGCGGAAGCGGTGGGATGCGCTAGCCAGATCTGCCATGGCGTACTGCTAAGGTGATCCCCGCAGCACCGGGCTCGGCCGCGACTGGCGCGGACCCCGACGCGCGGCCATACCTGGTGGCGCAGGCCAATCTCCAGAGAAGCGCGCTTGCAACGGAAGAATTTATGTCAGTGGCAGCGGAAAGGAGATTGGCCTTCGCATTGATCCAGGAGCCGTACGTCGGGGCTATCGGCCGGGTGAAGAACTACGGGGCCGCCAGGATCTTCCAGTGCGCGGAACGGGAAGAGGGGCGGGCCAAGGCGGCCATTGTGGTCTACGACGGAGACCTGGACGCCTTGGTATGCCCACAATTCACCACGACTAATATAGTCGTGGTGAAAATCCGTACTAGTGCCTGGGAGATGGTGGTGGTCTCGTGTTACTTCGAGCCCGACGCGCCAGTAGAGGAGTACCTCAACCAACTGAGGAGCGTCTGCCGAGGCTTGGGCTCGAGGCGCTTGCTCATAGGCGGGGATACCAACGCACGAAGCCTATGGTGGAGCCGGGAGATCGACCGAAGAGGAGAGGAGGTGTCCGGTTGGCTGGATGAGGCCGGCCTCCACGTGTTGAACGAAGGCAATACGCCAACGTTCTTCACCGTGAGAGGCGATAGGGCCTACTCCAGCCAGGTGGATATCACCGCCTGTTCGGTCGATCTCCTGGATCGAGTCTGCGACTGGAAGGTCGAAGAGGACCTGACGAGCTCCGACCATAACACAATCACCTTCAATATCACTCTACAGAAGGGCCAAGGAATCGCTATTAAAAGGACCACTAGAATATACAATACAAAAAAAGCGAACTGGAATGAATTTGGACAACATTTTAAAAAGTACATTAGTGAGAATAAAATCAACATAGATGAGATAAATAAAATAGACAAGATAGAAGAACTTGAAAAACTTATTGAAAAATACTCAAATTTGGCTATTAAATCTAGTGAAGAAACCATACCTAAACAAAAACAAAACACAAAATATGCGATTCCTTGGTGGTCGAAGGAGCTCGACGGGTCCAGACGCGACATGATGCGCAAGAAACGCCGCATCAGATGGGCGGCACCTGTGCGGAAGGCACGGGTCATCCGCGAATATAAGGAGGCAAAAGATAGATATGAGCGGGAGACAAAGGAAGCCCAGACCAAAAGTTGGATGGAATTCTGTGGTAGACAGAGCAAAGAAGGGCTGTGGGATGGGATTTATCGGGTAATGGGCAGGCTGACCAAGCGGCACGAAGACGCGCCACTCGTGAGGGACGGACAAATTCTGGGTCAGGAGGAGTCAGCAAGATTTCTTGCTGAAACCTTCTACCCAGACGACCCTCACGAGGAGGATAATGAGGATCACCGGCGCACCAGAGAGCTCGCTTCACACGTGAACGACTGGGTCCATGGTGAGGTACATGACCCACCGTTCACGCTGGGGGAGCTCACGGCGGCGCTGGTGACCTTCAATCCGAAGAAGGCGCCTGGATCGGATGGCCTGACCTCCGATATCTGTTCGCAGGCGATCACCCAAGATCCGGAGTCTTTCTTAGCACTGGCTAACAAGTGCCTAGAACTGGCCTACTTC
The DNA here is from genome assembly GCA_949316025.1 of Lapara coniferarum. Lineage (NCBI taxonomy): Eukaryota > Metazoa > Arthropoda > Insecta > Lepidoptera > Sphingidae > Lapara > Lapara coniferarum. Next base: position 105,910 of record OX438920.1, read on the forward strand.
CCTAAGATCTGGAAGGAGGCCACGGTCGTTGTGCTGAGGAAACCGGGTAAGGATGATTACTCGGTTCCCAAGGCACACCGGCCGATAGGACTGTTGCCAGTGCTGGGAAAGATTCTGGAAAAGATGTTGGTGGGTAGGCTAAAATGGCACATCCTTCCGAGGATGAGCCACCGCCAATACGGCTTTATGCCACAAAGGGGCACCGAGGACTCCCTCTATGATCTGATGAGTCATGTCAGGACTAAACTTCGAGAGAAGAAAGTCCTGATTATGATATCGTTGGACATAGAGGGAGCCTTCGACAGCGCCTGGTGGCCAGCTATAAAAGTCCGGTTGGCGGAAGAACGCTGCCCACCAAACATCAGAAGGATGGTCGCCAGCTATCTGGATGATCGGATGGTCAGGGTCCGATACGCGGGCGCCGAGTCAGCGCGCAGGACCGTTAAAGGTTGTGTTCAAGGTTCTATCGGAGGGCCAATCCTGTGGAACCTCCTTCTCGACCCTCTTTTACAAGGGCTCGAGCGCCGGGGCGACTATTGTCAAGCTTTTGCTGACGATGTCGTCCTGGTGTTTGATGGGGGTTCCACAGGAGAAGCGCAGAAGCAGGCCAATGCGGCACTAGCCTATGTGCGGGACTGGGGTGTCAGAAATAAGCTTAAATTCGCGCCTCACAAAACCCAGGCAATGCTCATCACAAATAAGTTAAAGTATGACACCCCGATCCTGCACATGGGCGGAGTCGACATTGGTCTCTCAAACGAGATAAAGCTGCTTGGCCTAACGATAGACCGAAAACTGACCTTTAACGGTCACGTGACGCAGGCGTGCGTGAAGGCAATAAGCCTATTCAAAGTGCTCGCAAGGTCGGCCAAGGTCCAGTGGGGGTTGGGACCCGATGTGATCCGGACGATCTACACGGCTGCGGTGGAGCCCGTGATCTTGTATGCCGCAAGCGCATGGGCTCCAGCCAGCCGTAAGCTGGGTGTAAGGAAGCAGCTCGGAGCCATCCAGCGCAGCTTCGCGCAGAAGATGACGAAGGCCTACAGGACTGTCTCCCTCAACTCGGCCCTGCTGCTGGCGGGGGTGCTCCCACTTGACATAAGGGTGCGGGAAACCGCACTCCTTTATGAGGTCAAGAGGGGGCACTCTCGTGAGGTAGTGGGAGACCGGGAGGTGGAGGCTCCTGTGGCTTTCGTCAACTTGGACCACCCGGCGGAAAGGGGGAACGGGACGTTCCAATGCCTGGTTGACGGAGCGGAACTGGCCCAGCACGTCGGTGAAGGTCTTAGCATCTTCACCGACGGAAGCAAGATTGACGGGAAAGTCGGAGCGGCGCTGTCCATATGGAACGGTGCCGCCGAGACGAGTACCCGAAAATTGCGGCTGGAGCCGTACTGCTCCGTCTACCAGGCGGAGCTTCTCGCCCTCCGCGAAGCCGTGGTGGAGGTGCTCCGTAGCGGGCTTCCTGCGTGCGGCATCTTCAGCGATGCCAGGTCCGCACTTGAAGTAGTCACCAGAGGTGATTCCCTCCACCCCATAGCGTTTGAAATCAAAAGCCTACTTAAAGAAGCCAGTAAACGCGCCCAGAAAACTGAGCTCTTCTGGGTAAAGGCGCACGTGGGGTTGGAGGGAAACGAGAGGGCGGACACGCTCGCTAAGGATGCCGCACAACACCTGAAGACCCGTGCGCATTATGACAAGTGTCCGGTTTCATTCGTCAAGCGACAGATCCGACAGGACTCGATTGACGAATGGAGCCGGAGATACGCGGACGGAGAGACGGCTTCGGTGACGAAGCTGTTCTTTCCGGACGCTGTCGATGCGCACAGGGTCGTAAGGCGGATCGTCCTGGATCCTGTCCTGACGCAGGTGTTCACTGGGCACGGCGGGTTCTCTGAGTACTTGCATCGGTTCAAGTGCAAGGAGAGCCCGGCGTGCTCGTGTGACCCTGACGTGGAGGAGACGGTCCCACACCTCCTGCTCGAATGTCCCATCCACGCCAAACAAAGATATGACTTGGAAAACGAGATAAATTGTAATGTCACAAAAGATAATATACATAAGCTACTTAAAGATAAGAAAACCGTACATAGATTTATAAGATATTGTAGAAAAATAGCAAGTAAGACAATAGATTTAAATAAGTAAAAATGAAATTACTAAATAAATAATAATTAATTATATATAATTAGTAATTAGATAATTAAGTAAAAAAAAAAGAATGTACGAAATAGGTATAGGAAATAAGAAAATAGAATAAGATAAATAGTTGTAAAGTAGTTATGATAAGATTTCGAGTAAAGATAGATACCATAGAATAAAACCAATTAAGTAAACTTAAGAGATAGTCTGTTTAGTTGTAAGCTTAAAAAATGTAAAAAAGAAAGATAAAAAACTTAAAAAGTAAGCAATATCCCTTGTCCTGGATAGGGGGATTGTAAAAAAAAAAAAAAAAAAAAAAAAAAAAAAAAAAAAAAAAAAAAACCTAACCTAACCTAACCTAACCTAACCTAACCTAACCAAAAAATATTTTTTTTGATTAATGGAAAACCTAACCTAACTTGACCTTTGACCTTTAAAAAACTTTTTTAGATGACCTTGACTTATATTGACTTGACCTTGTTTTTAAGTGACTTGACCTTGACTTTATAGACTTGACCTTGACTTTAAGAGACTTGACCTTGACTTTAAGTGAGTTGACCTTGACTTTAAGTGACTTGACCTTGACTTTAAGTGACTTGACCTTGACTTTATTGACTTGACCTTGACTTTATAGACTTGACCTTGACTTTTGGAAACTTGACCTTGACTTTATAGACTTGACCTTGACTTTTGGAGACATGACCTTGACTTTTGGAAACTTGACCTTGACTTTTGGAGACTTGAACTTGACTTAATTAGACTTGACCTTGACTTTTGGAGACTTGACCTTGACTGACCTTGACTTTTAATGTTTTGACCTTGACTTTAGACTTGACCTTGACTTTTAGAGACTTGACCTTGACCTTTAAAGATTTGACCTTGACCTTTAAAGACTTGGCCTTGACCTTTAAAGACTTGGCCTTGACTTTATAGACTTGACCTTGACTTTTAATGACTTGACCTTGACCTTTAGTGACTTGACCTTGACCGTTAAAGACAACTGTAACTTAAGAGGCAGACCTTTAGTTTCAGAAACATGAAATACCGATAAATCAAAGAAAAGGTGACAATCTGAAAAATGACACTTAAAATAACAATATAGCAACAAATCGGTTCAATTCAAATAACGATAAATCAAAATGATCAAATGGAAATATAGACAAATCATAAAATCGACAAAATAAAAATGTCGCTAAATAAAACTGTGATATAGCAAGAAATCGGACAAATCGAAATATAGACAAATCATAAAATCGACAAAATGAAAATGTCACTAAATAAAACTGTGATATAGCAATAAATCGGTCAAATTGAAATATCGACAAATCAAAATATCGATAAATCAAAAAGTCGACAAAATGAAAATATTGCTAAATAAAACTACGATATAGCAATAAATCGGTCAAATCCAAATACAGACTAATCAAAAAGTGAACAAAATGATATTACGCTAAATAAAAATACGATATGGCTATAAATCGGTCAACTCGAAATATCGACAAATCAAAAAGTCGACAAAACTAAAATGTCGACGAAACTAAAATATTACTAAATAACATGACGATATAGCAATAAATCGGTCTAATTCAAATACAGACTAATCAAAAAGTGGACAAAATGATATTACGCTAAATAAAAATACGATATGGCTATAAATCGGTCAAATCGAAATATCGACAAAACTAAAATGTTGCTAAATAAAATGACGATATAGCAAGAAATCGGTTTAATTGATATATCGATAAAACAATATGTCGATAACTCATAAGATCGGTACATCAAAAAGTCGACAATACGAAAATGTTGATTTGTCTAAATGGGAAAAGTCGAAATAGTTATAATTTAAAATCACGATAAAGCAATAGATCGACAAAATGTAGATGTCGATAAATCTTAAAATACCCAAGTGCATATGGAAATAAATCACAAATCGAGAAGAAGAAAATATCGAAGCCCTGAAAGTAAGGCAAAAAGTAAAACGGTAATGAAATTAAAACACCCAAAAATTAAACCATCGATACAATTAAAAAAGGCCAATAAATAAAATTGCATGCAGCTAAAAAGCGACATCCAAATATACGACGCAAGCAAAAGTTCAAAGACCCAAAAATCGATGCCAGTGGAAACGCCGCCTACTGCCGAGGAAACTGGGGGAAAAAAGACCCCAAGTCCCCAATCTCCCCTTTCAAACTTTCAAATATGACCTCGCCACGGAGGAAATCTGGCCGAAGGACCCCGCTCGTCCGAAGTCTACTCCGTTAAAACCCACAAAAATGGCACAATAATAAAATTGTAGACGGACGGAAACGGAAAACAATACCCAAATATGCGACGCAGGCAAAATTTGAAACACCCCAAAATCGACGCTTGTAGAAACGCCGCCTACTGCCGAGGAGACTGGGGAAAAAATTAAAAAAAACGCCACGTGGGATCCGATCCCCCAATCTCCCCTCGGCACTTTCAGCTCTTTTCAAATCGCCAAAGAACCGGCCGCGGTCTGACCCCCGACGTCTGAACTAAAATTACAATCCCAAAGGGATAAAATACAAAAATAAAATTGCCGACCTCCCCGTACCCAAACAAAAATCATCCGTCGATACGTGGAAATCGCAAATCAAAAATGGCAAAATAAAAAGGCCAAGAAATAATTAAAGCGGTCGCGCATTTCCCGGCACGCTATCAAACACGTTCCGAAACAAACAAGGAACGGAATGTCATTCCGAAACGGACTTGGATCGATGCAATTTAAAACCACGTGATGCTGAATTCCGTTAATCAACTAACCAACAAAATTAAATGTCTGTCTGTCTGTCTGTCTGTCTGTCCATACGTCTGTCTATCAATCTTTTACGCTTTCACGGCTAACCAAATCTAAGCCACAAATGCTAAACTCAACTTAATAAAATCGTGTCTGTCTGTCGATCTGTCTGTCTGTCTATCTATCTGTCTGTCTGTCTGTCTGTCTATCTGTCTGTCTGTCTGTCTGTCTGTCTGTCTGTCTATCTATCTGTCTGTCTATCTGTCCGTCTATCTATTCATCTGCGAGTCGTTACATTTTCAAGGCCAACCAAATCTAGTCAACAATTAATGCTGAAAATAAAAAAAAATGTTAAAGCGAAAAACTCCTTCACCCAGAAAAACCCCATTCGGTTAGGTTATGTTAGACTTTTGTAAAGCAGCACGAGCCGAGCGAGCGAAGCGAGCGTGCCGCGGCAGCGGTCGGCGAGTGCCAGAAAAAAATGTTCAGGCGTATAACCCTTTTTTCAGTTTCTCGAATAAGAGCATAACAACAATTGCGCGTTTTATCTACTGATCACCACAAATTTCATGTACTTAATCAACATTTTAATGTCGCTAATTTACAAACAATACAATATGACGTGTTAATATGCTTATTCAGTACTTGGAAGTACAACTTTCACTTGACCAAAAATGGAAACGAACTAACAACTGTTCAACAAATCAAGAACATTTTCAATGAATACCACAAAACCAAAAATTGTAATGGCGCCACAATCCAATCGCAACAAATAATATATTATGTACAAATAACCAAACGACTCCAGCTAATACACGAGCGCGCGAAAACAACGCGCCCATAAAGTAGCACTATTTTCGGCAACAAATTCATAATTACGCTACTTGATAGGCGCGTGCGTGCGCGGCCCGGCGTGGAGCCCTGCGGCGCCGCGGCGCAGCGATAAAAGTGTTGCCAGCTTAAGGCTTTCATTTGTGTAGACTTTTTTTTTTATAAGTAAAGTTGCGCAATCAATTAAATAAAACAACTCGCCAGATCATACAGACAAACTAAAATATAAATAAACTACCCAATTACAAATACCGAAATAAACATAACACCTTTATTTATCAATCATTTATTATTTCGACTTGACCAACAACAAACTCCCGCAAAGTGTTACAATGAATAACTAATAAATAAAGAACAATAAACAACAATAAACAACAACAAACCAACCAACTACAACAACAAACCAAATACAACCCAATAGCATTAATGAAAAACACCAAATAAACATAAATAATAAATTACTTCCAAAATAACAAAAAACACGACCTACTATAAAATACTCCCCCAATAAACAGTAATTACATCCAAAATAAAATAAAAAAAAAACAACAATACACAAATAAACTAATTAATCACCCCCAAAATAACAAGTAACACGACCTACTATAACATACTCACCCAAGAAACAGTAATTACCTCCAAAATAAAAAACACGACCCACTAAAATAACACGCACCAACGCGGCAACACCGGCGCGCATGCGCACTACGCTCGCTCGCTATCTCGGCCTCCAACTATAATTTTTAGGTTACTTGACTATCTATTTCACAAACACAACTCGTTCCGACAAACACAAACCACCACCACCACCACCGACACCAACCAAACAACAAAAACAAAACCTTCCACCGTCCACCGCCATTACACAATTTTTAGGTTACTTAAAACCAACTCCACCAAACCGAACCAAACACAAACAAACAAACCACCACCACCCCCCCGACGAGAGACACGCCGCCAAAACAACCCACCATCAATTAAAACAAAAGAAACAAAACCCTCCACCGCCATTACACCATTTTTAGGTTACCTTAACAATTTTTTTGCAAATTCCACCAAACACAACAAACAAACACGTCTCGATCGACCACCACCACCCCCTCGACGATAGACACGCCGCCAAACCACCCTCGAACCGACAAAACCCCATCAAACAACAAAAGACTTTCCGTCACGCGGCACCCGGCTCTGCTCGCGCCCACCTCTCCCACCCACAAGTGCGAAGCGTTGCTGGACGACCTTTGTGTCGTCGCGACAACCGGCCACTACTTTCGCGGACAGTGATAGCCAGGCGTTGGCCTCGCGGTCCCTCGGCCCGACGACAATATTTTACTTTTTAGACTTTTATTTTTACCGTCCTCAAATCCACTTTTTTTTAATTTCCTTTAACAACATTACATTCATTTCATTTCAAATTACATTTCATTTGTACATTTTACTACGTTATCATTTTAACATAATTCATTATTTTAACACTTTCGACACAATTGCTCCTGACGAATGCCCAGTAGCAAAATTGACCAACTGGATATTTTTGGCGATAAAACTTAGGTACCTGCCACACGACGTAATTAATCGAATGTATGAAGAAAAGCGGGTTTTGTGTTCATGCTTGCATGTATTGTATGACTTGTGTGACTTGCATGACCTAACGTAACTACAATTTGCTTGTGTTATATTGTATTCCGTACTAAATTCCTGGACACCCCATCAACGACATACTTTATAAAGCCTTTTTATAAAACTAATAAGTACTTATACTCACCTACAGCTATATCTAACAAGAATGTGCCGAGAACTAAAATTATAAACTGTACACTTACTTAAATCTGATTCCAGCGTTGTAATTCATGCAGATTCGCTCACACATTTTAGAAAAGCTACCTATATTTTGTGATTATACTTATTTTAAATGTTTAACATCTAACTCTAATTTTCCTATTGTTTCAAAGTTTACATGTTCCTATTATTTTTAAAGTTTCTGTAACACAACGATTGTTTGTTATTTTTTTGTGAATGTTGTGTAGATAGATATGCCTGCATGTAAGTGGCATGCATATCAGCAGTGCCGGATTAAGCAAGCGCGGGGCCCGTAGCAAATAACTAACCGTAACTTTCATGTGGGCAAATTTAGAAATAATACTATTCGTATCAATTTCTCTGAGCAAATCATATTCTATATTCATCAAAGCGAGATAATTCAGCCGTTTTTGACCCATAGTGTTCTTTAACTCATTATTTATGCGCTTCAATGTCGAAAATAAACGTTCGCCACTGCAGTTAGTGATCACGAGAGATAAATAAATGCGCAAAGCAATTTCTAAATTGGGAAAATATTATTCTAATAAATGGTCCGTTAGGAATTTATAATATTGAAGTTCCAGAGCTTCGTTTTTCGTACTGTCAATCGCACCAGCCACATTCGTTTTGAGCAGCTCGGCAAACTGCTCTAATTCGTTGTCTAGGCTGTCTTCCAAATCATTTTCATAAGCACTGACTATGTTGGTAGAATACAACGTTTAGGGTTGAAAAGATGTAAAATAGTTCTAATCCCAATGTAGAATGGTAATTATTACCATGTTATATGGTTACAAACATTTTTTAGCGATGAGAACTACGGGTAGTCTAGTCGAGAAGTGAGTTTCCTACGAAAAATCGTAAGAATTGTGGCAAAAATATGAAAAATATAATTTTTATTTAATGTTAAAAATGGTGCTCCACCCCCAAGTGCAACACCACAACCAAGCATTTTCTTCCAACACCGCACTGAGTCCGGTGCAGAACAGTAACCAGTCGGGTTCTAATCTTTCCGTGTAGAAAGGGTACAACTAAAAATTCACAACTAATAAAATAAAAGATGTTTGTAATTTTTTTAACCGACTTCCAAAAGGAGGAGGTTCTCAATTCGTGTGTTTGTATTTTTTTTGGATGTATGTACACTGATTACTCTGAAAATTGTGAGCGTATTTCCTTGATCCCTTCTTCATTTAATAAAAAAGGGACGCGAAATGGTCCCATTTCAATATATCTTGTTTTAGGATTCATCATTTTATGGAACGGACAGAATAGCCCTGAATAATACGAGTAATTTCATTCGACGACTTAGAAGTGCCCTTGAGAAAGTCTATAAGCAATGCATAAATTGGAGCTATTTTTTATTGGCATCATCGTCTTAAGAACATATGTAAGAATGGCTCTAACAAGAATTTGATTTTAGAGCTATTGTTTAAGAATTTATTTTATTATCAATATTATAAAATTATTGTCTATGGGGCTAGAGTTCTGAGAGTCAAAACTTTTTTTAAGAAATTTCTTCCCCTTTAAGAATATTTTTTCCAATTTTCGATATCGGAAATGGTTATTAAGTTAACAAAAAGGCTGAGACCCCTTTTTTCTGTTTATGTTTATTGTTAATAACAAATTAAAATTTTTATTTCTAGAAAAAAAAGCCTTTCTCAAAATTAGATTTCGCATCAAATGAGCTATCGCTCATATTTTTGCCACAGTTCTAAAATTTTTTTGCAGGAAACTCACTTCTCGACTAGAATACATTTTTTATATATGTTCATATATTTTTATTCATTTTTAATATTTTTTTATATAATAAAAGTAGGTACATGTTTATTAGATTTTAAGATTCATTTTTCCTTTTGTACCGATAAAGAATAGGAATGATAGGATATCATAAGTTTAAAAAAAAACACGCGTGAGCCTCTCGCGTCTCGAATTAAAAACTTCTTTGATTCTGGAAATAGTTAATTGAATGCATTGCTCCTTATGCATTTGGAAATGATCCCACTATATCAGGATTAGGAAATTGTTATGAAAATTCAATTGGAGAAAATCCCTCTTGAAGTAATAAAATATTTTTTAATCATAACTTCTATAACTCAATATACTTATTTCTAGAAAATAGATTTTTGGTATATGGTTACTAAATTATACTAAAAATAATGTAGACTGTTAATTTTACAAATGAATAGAAAATTTTAACAATTTAAATCAAGCTATTTCAATTCAAGTAGACGATTAGCCTAGTTGAGAATGGAGCGGTCTGCCGAGACAATGTCCGCAGTTTCAAAACCCAAAGCACACACCTCTGACTTTTCGAAGTTATGTGTGTATTGTTTATCAATTATCGTTCGCTTTAACGGTGAAGGAAAACATCATGAGGAAACCTACATGCCTGAGAATTCTCCATAAGAATTTTGAGGGTATGTGAAGTCTGCCAATCCGCACTTGGCCAGCGTGGTGGACTAAGGCTTAAAACCCTCTCAGTAGTAGAGGAGGCCGTGCTCAGCAGTGGGCAGTATAAAATACAGGTCTGGTATTATTATTATTACGTTTCAATTCTGCTACAAATCCACACCAAGTGTTGGGTAAGAGTGCTTGCATATACGGCAGACTTTTTGTAGAGCTGATCATCTGGCCGACTGAAATTCTACATGTTTATACAAGCAACTTTTTGTAGTACTTGTGCGTTTACCGTATGAAATTATTTTGAATTATTTACGCCAAGGAAATAATCGGGTACCGAGTGTCTGACGTGGATTGTCTTAGTAGGAAAAGTAGTAACGTTTCACGTTTTTGTGACATCAAAAAAATTCCACATACCACATCTAAATAAGTTTCACTAAAAAAATTACGCTCAGGTAGAGATGAGTGGGTTTTAATATGCGGGGCCCCCTTTCGCGCGGGGCCCGTAGCAATTGCTACTCTTGCTACGTGGTTAATCCGGCACTGCATATCAGGTAATTGTTTAATTGAATTTATAATATTCTCTAGACTAACCATATATTATTATCACATAAGATGTTGTTTTATTTCGTCATTTCTTATTATGATATTGGTAAATTCTTTTTTGCCTGTTTTAAGTTCCTTCCAAAAGTTTTAATTTATTGTAACCTTCATAAATTCTTACAAGCCTAAATAATATTTACCTACTTATGTCATAAGAAATATCCATCTTTTGCCGATGTACAAACTAAACTTTACTTTAATAAAATAAATAAAATACATAAAAAATATAGAATAATACTCGCGTCTTTCTGTCTGTCTGTCTGTCTGTCTGTCTGTCTGTCTGTCTGTCTGTCTGTCTGTCTGTCTGTCTGTCTGTCTGTCTGTCTGTCTGTCTGTCTGTCTGTCTGTCTGTCTGTCTGTCTGTCTGTCTGTCTGTCTGTCTGTCTGTCTGTCTGTCTGTCTGTCTGTCTGTCTGTCTGTCTGTCTGTCTGTCTGTCTGTCTGTCTGTCTGTCTGTCTGTCTGTCTGTCTGTCTGTCTGTCTGTCTGTCTGTCTGTCTGTCTGTCTGTCTGTCTGTCTGTCTGTCTGTCTGTCTGTCTGTCTGTCTGTCTGTCTGTCTGTCTGTCTGTCTGTCTGTCTGTCTGTCTGTCTGTCTGTCTGTCTGTCTGTCTGTCTGTCTGTCTGTCTGTCTGTCTGTCTGTCTGTCTGTCTGTCTGTCTGTCTGTCTGTCTGTCTGTCTGTCTGTCTGTCTGTCTGTCTGTCTGTCTGTCTGTCTGTCTGTCTGTCTGTCTGTCTGTCTGTCTGTCTGTCTGTCTGTCTGTCTGTCTGTCTGTCTGTCTGTCTGTCTGTCTGCCTGTCTGTCTGTCTGTCTGTCTGTCTGTCTGTCTGTCTGTCTGTCTGTCTGTCTGTCTGTCTGTCTGTCTGTCTGTCTGTCTGTCTGTCTGTCTGTCTGTCTGTCTGTCTGTCTGTCTGTCTGTCTGTCTGTCTGTCTGTCTGTCTGTCTGTCTGTCTGTCTGTCTGTCTGTCTGTCTGTCTGTCTGTCTGTCATTTATGTTTACGTTTATTTAACCTACTATACTATACTCACCCAAACAAACAGTAAATACCTCCAAACTAACAAAAACCACCACCTACTAACTGCGAGCAGATGCCTCCAACTGCGTTTGTGCACACTGTCGACTAGGGTCATTGAAAACCAAATAAAAAATCAAATTAAAATGTTGTTTCTATTTTTCAGTTCTTTAGTGAATTTAATAAAGACACTAGTTTTTTTTTTAATAATTTTCCCTTATAGGTAAGGCAAAGGGTTCGAGCCCATAGGCCATACAGCCTCGTCTTATGTGATATTTTTGATTGCATTTTCTTTTCCTACGTACTATGTCGTTGTAAAGCAGTGGCTACTTTATCAAGGAGTTTTGGCGGCAACGAAAAAACACTTGATTGGCATAGTTATTTAAATTCACTTCATTTGAGCACTTTAATAGAACTATATTGAATAATATACCACCATAATTATGCAATTTAACACTAAGTATCACCAAAATAATGAATTAAATCTAGAGCACTTCATGACACTTCTACGTTCCCGCCAAAACTCATTAAGACACTAGACATTATAAATAAATAAATAAATAAAATAAAATCATTTATTGATCAAATAGGCTTATAAAAAAGCACTTATGACAGGTCATGACATGAAGGTAGACATAATAACAAAGGTGCATAATAAACCAATGAAGTAATAAAGTTAAATAACGAACAACCAGCTCGGGCTGGTTGTTCGTTATTTAACTTTATTTACAGAGGACACGGACATTGAGGACGTGAATAGGGCTAGGGAAGGAGAAGTGGAGCTGATATATAAAAAAAAGGGAAGGAGTATCATTACATTACGAGGAAAGGAAACGACACGGTCCTCGCCGGCGAGGATAAAAAGGTCCTAGCCTAGGTAACCTACCAGCCTTTCACTAGCTACCTAAGCGATGACGACCCGAAGAAGAAAGGCAGAAAGAAACTCCGGGCTTAATTTTTTCGTCATCAATTGTCATGATATACTGCATTGACACAGTCGAGTTTCTTTTTTATTTATTTTTTTATTACCTGGGTGCTTTAATATATGTACGGTCTATGTTCAGCACCACACACCTTATAGTTTATTTCATGATAAATGATAAAGAACAACACTTGATATAATGTTCGACAGTTTATTGATATCACTTAGCACTATTAATGTTAATGATTTAATGATGACTGATTTTTATTGCTTGATGAGCACGCGCAGCTTGTTGCTCAGCGGTACGCGAACTGAAGCTACGTATTACCGATATTTGCGGTAATAAATTAAAATGCTGAGGGCGCAATTTTGTACGGTTGCACCGTACAATTACCTGGGTGCTTTAATATAGCGGTAGTAGCATTGATGTATTAAAAACCCTAGATGCACAGTTCCTTGCAAATAAGACATCAATAAGTGTCGTCGATAAATCAAACTCAAAAAAGGAACAATTGATTAATTATTTGTTATTTGTATTCAAAAAGGAGGTTCTGTATTCGATCCGTATGTATGTATGTATGTTTGTTTGTATGTATGTACGTATGTAAATTTGTATGGCCGCGCGTTTCTCAAAAACTACTGATCCGATTTGGATGTGCTTTTCGATGTTCAAATGTATAGTTTACAGGGAAGGTTTTAGTATATAATTTATGAAGATCTGATGAACATCTTCGGAGATACACAATGGTACTCTTCAATAACTAACAGCAGATGACTCGCGAATGCTGCAATCGTATGTCTATGATGAATTATTTACACTATTCTATAATTAACTAAGTAAAAAGCAATAAATAAAAGCTTTTTAACAAAAAATAAACCGACTTCAAAACCACTGCAAACCAAAAAATAATTAAACTTTATATTCGCTTGGTATATGTATACGTATATTTGGAGTCGGTGCCTAATTTAAATTGAACAATGTTTTCGTATATTTGATCTTGTATTTCCTTGGCTTAGCTGGCAATTTAAATTAGGCATCGACTCCAAATATACGTATATACTAAGCGAATATAAAGTTGACTAATGTTTTGGTTTGCAGTGGTTTCGAAGTCGGTTTATTTTTTGTTTAAAGAGTTTTTATAATTTTATTTTGTGCTCTTTGAAGTTCTTTAAGCTTCAGTTTAGCGGCACTTCCCCAATCCTCAATCAGATATATATAATTATGGTAATAATTAATAAAAGAAAAAAAATTAAAAATTACTCATTTAAATAGTAGAAATCAATAGGTACACGTTCAAATTGGATTTCAGACAGAACTATTACTTCAGAAGGAAGCTTATTAGAATTTAATGCAGTTGCCCATAAACGAATTACTTGTTTTGCTGAGTCTAAACTTTGGAACTGCAAGTTTGTTTTTGTTCCTTGTATTTCTGTTATATTTGTTCTTTTTGTTCCGTTAAACCTTTGAAGTTTGAACTGATATTGAAAAAGAACAACACTAGACTTTCTTGCGTGTTCTTCTCTAGTAGAAACTGTACCACTTGTGCAGTGGTAGAGTAAGAATTTACTAAATATAAATAATGCTTAACATTTTATGAATTCGAAATAAATTATTTCCTTTTATTTCTATGTTCAATGGCGCAGAGCGGTGCTGCGTCACGCGTGTCGTGGTCGGGAGTCGGGACTCGCGACTTGGGAGGCGCGCATGCGCGGACAGAAATAGTACTCTAAATGTGTCAACAGTGCGAACCGAGAGCGTCACGCCGCGCTGTGGTCAGAGAAATGGCAAGCGTCGCCGCAGCGCGATGTGTAACGCGTGTTCCTCGCGCGAGCCCCTTGGCAGCATGCGCTACATGACGCTTGTGATGATGGTGGTAGCAGGTGCGACAGCGGCGCAGCCGGCACGCATCGGTGTGTACTGTTGTATATCTGCGCTTGTCGCATTTTGGCGCACACAACGTCCGTGAGTGCCGCATGCGTTATGTGCGCCAGAGTGATGCAGTGGTGTGGTGCGGCAGGCGTGGTTGAGCTGCAGCCGGTGCTCGCGCGGCAGCTGGCGGCGGCAGCGGAGGCAGCGCTACAGTCGCTGCGCGACGCCGATGTGACCGTCCACGTCGCCGGCGTGGAGCCCGACGAGCCCCTTTCGCTCGCTGCTCACGTTTGCGCTCAGGTGGATATTGCGTTGTTTTTGAGTGTGTGATGACAACCAGCTGTAGTTTGAAAGTTCATTCAAGATTATCGCGCGGGTGATATGCTTCAGGCGAGCGAGGGTGTGTCGGCGGTGCTGAGCGCAGGTGGGGAGCGGGCGGCGCGGTTGGCGGGGGCAGCTTCAGCGCGCGCGGGGGTGCCGCTGCTGCTACTGGACGAAGCGCCCGCCGACGGCTCCTGGGAGGCGCTGCCATTGTACCCGCACCCCGACGTTCTGGCGCAAGTACGGGTTACGCCACATTCATCGTTAAAATTTATTTCATTCGTCATTAAAATAACTATAAAGCTGGAAAGTAGTCGCCAGTACAGAATTCTTTTAACGGGTGTTAAAATATCTAATAGTAGATGAAATATTCTGTATGATCTTACATTAACTGAACAAGATCGCCCACCAGATTTAAAAACTTTTATTTTTATTATCTCGCGACTTAGGTCCGCCCGAGTGAAAGCTTTTTCTCAGAACAAGAGCGCATCAATTTTTATGTATTTATTCAGCAACTTTTCATAAAACATACCTACATAATTACGTATTATGGATGTGTTTAAATATGATTTAAAATACAGAACCTCCTTTTCGAAGTCGGTTAATTATTCGCCAAGCCTCAAGCATTAATTGTAACGTTTTGATTTGAGATGGAGGAGGGCCAGCCCAGAATAATTACATAACAAATAAATAAATCTAAAATAAATAATATTCATTTATTTTAGTTTAAAAGCACCATATTGATTTACTGATAAAATAGTATTGATCGAACCATTATGACACTTAATACAGCCATAACTTTAGGTGTGTATAATGTGTGAGTGTGTGCACTATGAGCGCAGGCGTGCGCGGATCTGTGCAAGGAGAAAGGGTGGCGGCGCGCGGTGGTGCTGCACGAGGGCGGCGCGGCGGGCGCGGCGCTGATCGCACCCGACGGCGACCCGCTCGCGCTACTGGCGCGCCAGCTGCCGCCGCCCTCGGAGCCGGCGCTGCTGCGCAGTCTGCTGCTGGTGCTGAAGCGACTCGGCGTAACCAATTTCATTGTGTGGTGCGAGGCGGCGTGCGGCGAGCGCGTGCTCGATGCGGCGCAGCGCGTGGGTCTGCTTTCCAACCGCCACTCATACATCATGTTGTCACTGGACCTGCACACGCGTGACCTGGAGCCCTACAGCCACGGCGGCGCCAACGTTACTGGTACTCACTACAATCACTTGCACATACAACATCGGTCCCGTGCATTCATTAGAGACCGAGTAGGATTATAGTGAATGCATATTGATAAACCAATATTTATACTTCATTTGATCAAAGGTCTAAAATTCCCCTAAATAATCATAATACTCCGTAACAGATACCAACTTACAATAAATAAAGTTGTTATTAGAATATGTTCCGCCTGACGCCTAGTGGCAAACATAAAGCTAAATCGGAGACTATAGTAGTGAGGTGGGCGAGCTAACAGTGTAACTACAACAACAAGTATCACAGAATAGATAGTAGAGCCTATTGTAACTATGTACCTAGAAAAATAATTTGCCTTTGAACTTTACAATACATCCAAGGTTTTTTTTTATTATTTTCACGTACGTAAGGCAAAATATTTTATCCATTTACCGGCTTTGTATTCAAGGACCAATCTATCAATTATAATCATTAAACTCTTATTGATATTTTTTTCAAAACACATCTTGATTTTATAAATTGAGGCATCTATGCCACATTTACACTATATTATGTACTACCTGACCCGGCAAACTTCATACCGCCTCAGAATCTATACTAATATTATTTTATTTTATTTTATTTATTTAGGCATAGCTACAGAGTATAAACTATAAATATACAAAAGAGATGCATATAATAGTATTTACAGTGCTAAATTTAAACTCCGATAAAAGCTACGCACAACATTAGAATTAACTATCTTACAACACTAAACATTAACTTAAAATATATAGTATTTGAGCGCTATACAATCACTCTAGCTAAGCATTTATTAATATAACTATCAAGACTTAATGAGAAAATATCGAGGTCTTTGCTAATGTCATTATATATTATAAAGCTGAAGAGTTTGTTTGTTTGTTTGAAACCGATTTTGAAAGTTCTTTCACTAATAGGAAGCTACTTTACTCCTGAGTGCTGTTGGGCTATGGGTGTAAAATAAACTATAATTGAGTAAGATTTCTATTTTTTTCAACAGTGGAGCAAAAGGAAAACGTTTGTTACATTGTAATTTTGCAAGAGAACAACGACTACTGACAAAGTCATGTTTACTATTTCTTATTTTAAATATAAGCAAACACAAAGGCCAGTACGAACATTAAAACCTCTGTTATAAAATTTACTCCTTAACACTCCCACTTAAATTTTATAATAGAGAAATATTCAAAGTATACATAAACACAAAACTACTTATTAAGTATCCCCTTTCTAAAACTATGTATACTTATACATCTGCATATATTTTAGATTGTAAACATCGCTTGACATTAAAGCCCGACTTCTACTGCTCTATGGTTTTCCACCCAGAGTTCTTTAGGGTTCAACACTCTCTCTAAACATGCCTGCCGACTTCTCCTGCTCTTGGGTTTTCCACCCAGATTTCTATGAAGCTCGGCACCCTCTCCAGAAATGACTTACGACTCCTGCTGCTCTTGGGTTATTTCACCCAGACTTCTATTGGGTTCGGCACACTCTGTAAACATGCCTGCCGAATTCTGCTGCTCTTAGGTTTTCCACCCAGACTTCTTTGAAACTCGGCATCACTCTCCGCTTCTTCTATAATTTGTTTGCTTTCAAAGCACAATTTACTTGAAATCTCTGCTGTCTAAAACCATTGCCATTAAATTTATCGATCTTCATAGAACTCGTGACTTCCATGATGAATGTTCTAGAATCACGATCTGTGATTTTCAATTCTTTTCCAACATTTTCGTAGGCAATTTTCTGCTCTTTACTCAATTTGCGCAATGAAGCGTTCTGGGCCCATAACCTGTTGGGCTATGGGTGTAAAATAAACTATAATTGAGTAAGATTTCTATATTTTTCAACAGTGGAGCAGAAGGAAAACGTTTGTTACATTGTAATTTTGCAAGAGAACGACTACTGACAAAGTCATGTTTACTATTTCTTATTTAAATATAAGCAAACACAAAGGCCAGTACGAACATTAAAACCTCTGTTATAAAATTTACTCCTTAACAAGTGCTATAGGCTACTTTTTATCCCGGGAAAATATTTTTATCCCGGAATAACTCTTTTACGCGGGCGGAGTCGCGAGCATCACCTAGTATCTTTATAACCGTTTGAGCTAGCTTCATAGAATTTGGGCTTTTAGATGTCCTTATAGATATAATTAAACACACGAAGTTTTATGTGTTTACGTTAAATAGGTTTTGAGTTATGGAAGGGTGAAAAGTGGCAACAAGTGGTTCGTGTAATATATTACACTCGGCGCTGGCTAGCCAGTTCCTTTGCTTGTACTTGGCTTGACACGCTCCCGCGTGTCTAGATATGCCTAGATATCTATTTTGAGGTCGCTTAGCCTTAAAATTCAGAAACTCAAAACGGCGACCTCTTAATAAAACAATGAAACACGAAAACAGCGAATCGCACTCTTAATAAAACAATGACCTAATCGAAAATTTTGGCTGGACGAGTTTTAGAAAAATGTGGACCCTAAAGGACAAGTTGCATCGACTAAGAAAAAAAAGCGTCTTTTCAACATTGGGAATAGGGTCAATATTGTTTGAATTTACGTTCGTTCCCCGCCCAACGTAAAAAAAATGTCGTACACAGTTAGTTTTTGTGACGATTCCCACAAGTCAACGATTTTGGATTAGATCTTTGTTTCATTAAGAGTGCGACATCTAAACATTCCTCTTGAATCACTCTATCTAATCAAAGAAAACCGCATCTAAATCCGTTGCGTAGTTTCAAAGATCTAAGCCTACATAGGGACAGACAGACAGGGGGAAACGACTTTTTTTTATACTATGTAGTGATATTATACTTTTTTGAGTAACATATCTACACTAATCTACACTATAATATTAAAAAGAGGAAAGAATTGTATTTTTGTATGCTCGTAACGAATAAACTCAAAAACTATAGGACCGATTTAAAAATTTCTTTAACCAATATAGAGCTTTATTATTAGGGAGTAACATTGTTCATTTATCACGGAAAAATTTATAAAGCAAATAAAAAAAATATAAACCTGGAAAAACCCATTCACGCGGGCGAAACCGCGAGAAAATACTAGTTAGGTATAAATTAAACATGTTGTGTAATTTGTAAAATACCTACTTTTCTAATAGCTGTCATGTAGCATATTGTTACTTCGGTTGTCAGTTGCGACGCGACAGAGATCTCTTGAAATGTAGAGACAACTTTCCAACCTTGCCAAAAGTACCTACAGTGTGAGGGTGTTTGTGTGCAGCGCTGCGACTTTTCGATCCGGAGTCCGAACACGTTCAGAATATGATGGCAGCGTGGCAGACGAGCTACCTGCAGCAACTGGGCGAGCCCGGCGACGTGGGTGATGCGACGGATGTGTTGCGCATCGCAGACGCGCCTCCCGCCGCTCTGCCGCTAGCGTACCAAGCGACTGCGCTGGCTACCGAGGCCCTCAACCGACTGCGACTGCCGATCGCCGCGACTGCCTCTTGCGAGCGGGGACTCGGTGCGTTCCACGCGGACACGCTCCTCAACTACCTGCGCTCGGAGGAGTGGGTGAGCGGCGCGGGTGCCGGCGGCGAGCTGTCGTGGGAGACGGACGGTGCGCGGCGCGAGGTGCAGTTGCAGGTGGCGGAGCTAGTACGCGGCGGGCGGCTGCAGCACGCCGGCGTGTGGGCGCCGAGTGCGAGGGTCACGTGGCAGCGCGCCGACGCGCCGCCCGACACCAGGCCGCTCGACTCCATGACCAACCGCACCTTCGCCGTGCTCGTAGCGCTTGTAAGTGACGGCCGGCGATGTGACTATGCTTAGGCGATGTGGCTATAAAGAACATGTCCAAAAATTCTTACCAAGACAGTTTAGATATATTTGGATAGAACTCCTAAAAACTTGCCTTTTACAATAAATCGTTTCATTTTAGAAAGAAAGAAAAATATTTATTTGTAACCAGCAATATTACAAGTTAATCACATAACTAAAATTTGCTCGTTACATAAACGACCCCAACTCGGCATAAGCTGGTAAAAAACCAGCGCTGATCTTCCGTTGGACCGTTTTGTGATGTCACGGGCGCCAAAGGCATAAACATTGTAGATTATACCTTTTAAATAAAGCTAGGATGACAATCCTGACAGGTCACGCTCCCACTGTTGCTGTTCAGTGACATTAGATAGCTCGTTGGAGCAGTGGTATGGCACAAGTACGTATCAGAAACGTTCGATAGAAGTAAATTGTCGCGTTGGCAAAAAATGCTTATTTAGGTGTTCGAGCCTATGCTTGAACCACATTGAGATTAACGTTCCAATATTCATTGTCAACATCCTCTATCTCACTCACTCACTAGGTGTATTTGTGGTATTGTAACGCGCGATAACTATACCTGTCCTTGTCACGCACTTGTTGGGCAGCGCGCGGCGGCCTCTTTCTTCAGTACGCTTTCAATATTCATGAAGTCAACACGTGTACTTTGTCTTTCCGTTCGGCGCTTTTAAGCCCAACGACGATATCGTACCGCTCGGCGCCTCAAGGCCCAGCGACGAATGAGCTATGCAATACTCATAGAGATACCTCATAGAAAGTATGTTCCGTATCGGAACAGTTGGCAAGACGACAGTTGTTATTGTTTGAGGCGTCTATTGTCTCGATTGAGACGACCGTCTCTCGTCGATTGGGACGACAGTCGCCTCGATTGGTATGACTGTCGTCTCGATTGAGACGGCAGGTTCACTTCGATTGGGACGACAGTCGCCTCGATTGGTATGACCGTCGTCTCGATTGAGACGACAGGTTCGCCTCGATTGGGATGCCAGTCGCCTCGATTGGGACGCCAGTCGCCTCGATTGGGACGACCGTTTCACCTCGATTGGGACGACCGCCACGCCGGTCGCATCAAATTGAATATCGTCTCTACTTAAGCGAAGAGTGTCGTACCAATTGAAGTGTCCTTTCTTTCTAGTGCCTATGCATGATATAGCGCTTTGACTTCCAGAACCTTGGGATAACAACGAAAAGGGGTTATCGGCCGTTATTGCCTCGTTGGACGAAAACTTTCCTTTTATTGGAGAGATAGGAAGGCCATTAATTACTCCTTTGAGGAACTGTTCGGGGGTAGTCAAGTTCCACCAGCAATAGAAGCAAATCTCAGATTTGCAATTCCCACGGTAGATTTGGCTCAGGCTTTTAATCCTTCCGCTACATCACTTTCCGAGCGATCATACAGAGCGATGAGGGCTTCCTTCTTGAAATGGCCATCAGGAAGAGCTCTACGCTATGTGCCACACAGTTTAATGGAAAAGATTCATTCACCAACCTACGAGGTCTTTAAAAGTACCGTGAAGGATCTTAAACCAAAACTCTCAAAAAGACGGGAGGCATCACAGGAGTCGGAACGCCTCAGCCCACTAACTGGTATGGGGCCTTCCACGAGTACGAAACGCTCGATTGAGTCTCCTAATGAAGTGTATCATAGTCAAGCGAAACGTTCCTCTTGCGTAAATGTCTCAAGTACACCTATCCAGCCTGAATCTCGAGTCCCAGCACAAGGCAGCAGCGACCATCTTCTTGCTACTGTTCTGAACCAACAAATGGTATTATTTAACAAATTGCTCAGCATGCAATCATAACAAAACGAAAATATTAAAACTATCATTCACAATCACCAAGTGAGCATCGCGTCGAGCACATTCCAACCCTGTGAAGAGAGCCTTAAGAGTCCTACGACTCTCTCCCAGACAGTACATAATCTGAGGAAGAAAAGGATGAGCCAGTCCAAGACGGTGGAAACAATCCTCATATACCAGATAATCAGGAAACCAGAGAAGCTAAGCTACGGAAAAATATTGCCGATGCACAGAGAGCACTTGAAGTATTAGCAGAAGACAAAAATTCTAATATTACTGCTTTTGACTTTACGCCAGCCACCACAGAACAAGAACCTAAGATCGCACGAGCAGACCCAATAGCAGTAAGGCATGGTTTGAATTGCCAGAGGCTAGATGACAGTAGCTGGTGTAATGTCAGATACTCGCGAGATTCAAAAACATTTTCAAGCAACTCCTGCCTTTACTTCCCTAAAAGCAAGCAATCTCTTAGCTGAATTTACTCCGAATTGGAAATCAGTAAAGATTTTAGAGAAATTCGATCTGACTTTAGGTGCTATTACAAACGGACTTATTCAGCAGAGGATTATATTCCAAAACCTGTTGGCGAACTTACCAACAGAGGTTAAGAACATTGTAGGCCGGGATTTTGTAGCAGGAAATTCTGTATTTAGAAAGAATTCAAATGCCCTTCTACAGTATGTGTGTGGGCGTCGTACAGAAGTAATGAAATAAAGAAGGTAGGTCTACAAACCTTCTAGTAAAACTTTCTGAGATATTCTTCAGGACATTCCGCCTTCAGGGCCCCATTTGTTCGAAGACAAATCTCTTAAAGTTCAAAACAAAACCTAAAATCTCTCAAAATGTGCCCTATCGCTTTCGCGATACCCGATATAGAGAGACAGAAGGAAAAGGACGCCAACAAAAACCCTTTTTCATCCAAATAACACCAAAACAAAAAGGATAGAGGCGGTCGAATGTGATTACTTTTCCGCGGGGCGTCTAGCCAATTTTGTACATCGGTGGAAAGGCGCAACCGTAAACCTTTTAAAAATATTAAATGGCTACAGAATACCATTCAAGAGTATTCCCCCGATAGCAAATTCTCTCGAGTAAACGCCCAAAGATATCTTAACAGAGCATGGACGGCAATGTCGGTAGAGATAGAGAAAATGCTACAATCCGGTGCCCTTTAAATCAGCACATACCAATCGGGATTCCTATCCTCTGTTTCTAAGAAAGAAGACGGATGGAGGGATTCGCCCTATATTCAATCTGAAGAGGCTCAACGATCATGTCCTTGCGCCAAAATTTCGCTTACTAAATCACCATCAGATCCCAGAACATCTGAGAGAAAAGGATTACCTGATGAAAATCGATCTTTCACAGGCATACTTCCACGTGCCCATCGACTATAATCACTGTCGGTATCTGTCACTCTCGCATCAGGGGAAGATATACGATATGACGTGTCTACCTTTCGGCCTAGCAAGCGCTCCTTCGGCATTTGCAATAATTACGAAATGGGTAGCACAACAACTTCGCCAGAAAGGTTTTCGGGTATTGGTGTATCTCGACAATTTTCTGTTCATGCACGAAAACCCCGCAGTTCTAGAACAGCAAACGACTGTCGCTACAGAATATCTGAAGAACCTGGGCTGGCAGATCAATCAAGCGAAATCATCAACCATAGCTTCAACCACCATAGAATATCTAGGCATCACTTGGAACACAAGTCAGAGTACAATTTAAGAAATTCGGCAGTTGATGAAATGTATTCAAGACCTACGGAGGAAAGCTCAATGGAGCTGGTACGACTCCAAAGTGATTTTAGGAAGATTAAACTTTGCATCATTCGCGGTTCCCTTAAGGCGACTTTATTCCCGACAAATACAGAAGTCAGCTTGTCTCCTGTCACAAACTCGACTCCATCTGAAACATCATATCCCAGCTGCGGCCCTAGAACAGCTGAAATGGTGGGAAGAGAATCTACACAAGAGGTCTCCGATCCATCATCCGGGCGTGACAATGTTTGTCACGAGGGATGCAGCAGAAAGGGGTTGGGGTGCCATAGTAAATGGCCGTCATCTGTGGAAAAGTGGACACATTGTCAAAGAAAATGGCACAGCAACCTAAAAGAATTGTGGGCCGTACACGAAGTCCTCCAATGTTTGGTTAACGAAATTCACCATAAGACAATAATGGTACAATCGGACAATCGTACAACCGTGGCTTACATAAACAAACAAGGGGGCACCAGATCAGCAAGATTATTAAAAGCCACGACACAAATTTTAGAATTATGCGATTTGATGGACTGTCATTTGATAGCTCGATACATCCCGAGGATATACAACGGAATAGCAGACAGACTATCGAGAGAAAAGGCCTTGCCAGAATGGCATCTCAAGGGAACAATAATAACTTGGATATTTCAGATATTCTAGAGCTAGATCTCTTCGCCACGAAAGAGTCAGCAGTTGTTCAGAGTTCTGTCAGCGAAGACTCGACAGACACAGGGAGCCAATTCTCCGACGCGTTCAGCAGATATTTTGGAAGTACAATCTAGGGTGGATATTCCCACCAGCAGCCTTAATTCCGCAAATACTTCATCACTTACAAAAGTCGGAGGGACGGTAAATATTCTAGTAGCGCCCAACTGGAGCAGAGTCTTCTGGAAACCAGAACGGGAGAAATAAAAGAGAAACCTCCGCTGTTGATTCCGAATCTTCGCGAGAACCTTATAGATCTCCGCACGAACTCTGCTCCTCAAGGTGTAGAACGCTTGCAGTTGACGGTATGGTTGGTACGGGCTGGGCGAAGCATATAGCAAACTGGTCTGAGGATGAAATAAAGCTATTAGAATCATCTTGGAGGTTGTCATCCTTAAGAACGTATAGACCAATCTGGTAAAGATGGTGCAGCTGGGCGCAATCACACGGAATACTCATAGACGATCCCAGCCCTCACTATTTAGCTAGACAACTGTGCTACCTCTACAGAGTCGTAAAATTAGCGCCTAAGACAATAGCAGTCTACAAGTCAGTTGTAGCAAACTTCGGAAATCCCTTAAGATCTTACGAGCTCAGCTCCCATCCCTTAGTAAAGCACGTATTAAAAGGCATCTTCGCTGAAAACCCTCCGGTTAAAAAGTCGATTTCGTGGACTGTAAAAGATTTACTAGAGTTTTTAAGTATCTACCAATTTGATCACGACAATTTCTTCGCAGTTTCAAGACACACTTGCGTGCTCCTCCTGTTCACTACCGGCAGGAGAGACCATGACTTAACTCTTTTATCGATAGGAAATGGTCACTTCGAAGATAGGGGAGATGAAATCATATTCTGGCCTAAACTCGGGTCTAAAACTGATTCGGTTTCGTATAAACAATAAATGGTCACTTCGAAGATAGGGGAGATGAAATCATATTCTGGCCTAAACTCGGGTCTAAAACTGATTCGGTTTCGTTTAAACAATTTGCTGAACATAGGAGAAAACAATTTAGATGGGCCTCCCGATATTATCTTCCGGATTAAAAAAAAAAAAAAAAGAAACAAAACATTTCGGTTACAAATGTGCGCCGTAACTTGACGTGTAACGATTCTTTGTTCGTTGCCACAAGAGGAAGAGTGAAGAACGCTTCCGGAACCGTGATCGCGGGGTAGATAAAAACGTTATTTAAAGAAGCAGGAATATCTGCATCTGTAGGTAGCTTTAGAGCAGTTGTTGCAACCAACAACTGGGTTGGTAACTTAGACTAACAAGGTTGGTAATCATTGCAATATTGATGAAAAAAGTACATTCTTTCGGCATTACTTCAGAGCAATAAAACCGCAACCTATTGGGAACCCAAATACTTTGGGTAATACCTTTACACCGGTGATGTAGGTTTATTATTAAATATAAGATTTAATCATGCTAATTCTATGAAAAGTTTATTTTGAGTTGTTAATGACATATTGATAATATATCATTCTGGCAATTATGTAAGCAAAGAGCATTATAATACTACAGAACAGTAAGTAATGTAATGTGTATGTAAGTTATCTTTGCAATTATTCAAGCAAATTGCGGATATTGTCCTTAAATAAATATCTTATTTATTTTTTTTCTCAATCTCTGCCTTTCTCTTCATATTAAAATAACAATAGTCACAGTACGCATAACCCTAGTCCCATATTAATATTTCAAATATTATGACTAGTCGGACAGCGCGCCGGCAGATAATAAACACGTCTCAATGTGGTTCAAGCATAGGCTCGAACACCTAAATAGAACCGTTTTTCCCCCGAAGGGTAAAAAACGGATATTTAGGTTTCAGCCGTAGCTTGAACCACACCTAAGGCCTTGCCGGCACAAGGTACTGAAGAAAGAGGCCGCCGCGCGCTGCCCAACAAGTGCGTGACAAGGACAGGTATAGTTATCGCGCGTTACAATACCACAAATACACCTAGTGAGTGAGTGAGATAGAGGATGTTGACAATGAATATTGGAACGTTAATCTCAATGTGGTTCAAGCTACGGCTGAAACCTAAATATCCGTTTTTTACCCTTCGGGGGAAAAACGGTTCTATTAATGCAGGTCATAGCGGGGCGTCGCCCTCACGCGAATTGTTAGAAATGTTTGTTGTGCAGAAAAGTCGTATCAGCACTAACGGTTGGTAACAAAGTTCAATGTACGAAACCGTACAGTTGCTAACCCAAAGAAAAGCAGTAAATCTACTGTTAAAGACTTTTAAAGATCTCCGATTTTGAGAGTTACGTAATTTTTTTTTTCTTAAAAACTACAATTAATATGAACGTTTTAAAAAAAGTAAATAATAAATGGAGGAGCCTAAAAATATTTTTCAATGCATCTAATATCCATATTTTCCCTTTAGTACCTACCCGTAAAGTTTGACCCTGGTTAGATTTTGAGGCCCAGCACCCATACAAAAAGCGGACTTCTTTACATATTTATAATAAAAATACAGTGTACCAAAATTCAAGTTTTGCGGCTTCGGGCTTCGCGTTAAGGCTTCAAATCTAAAGATAGTATTCGCATTCACCTGAGACATTTCGAAATCGTAATCTCTTTGAGTTTGCTAGTTTTGTCGTGGCCAGAAAGTAATAATGCACTGCAATCAGCAATAGGTATTCACAAGTAATGGTTGTGATTACAGAACAAACCGTATGTGATGCGACAGGAGTCTACATTACGTCTCTCAGGAAACGAGCAGTACGAAGGTGAGCGCGCACCTGCACGGCGCACTGGGACGAGAGGCGGTCAGTGTTGAACCACTTACCCACTAATGATGTGTCGCATGGCAGGGTTCTGCATCGAGCTCATCGAGAAGCTGTCCAAGATGTTGAAGTTCAACTACACGTACGTGGAGCAGGTGGACGGCTCGTACGGCTCCTACGACAATGCCACTAACAGTTGGACCGGCATGATCGGCCGCCTCATGACCGACCCAGTAAGATCCACGCACAACTTCACTGTACGCGTGCTGCGCTTCCGACAATGTGTCACAGTGTACTGAATATTTATATGCGTGTGTGTTCGCAGAATATTGACTTCGCTGTGACCGACCTGACCATCACGTCAGAGCGCGAAAAGGCAGTGGACTTCACTACGCCCTTCATGAACCTCGGAATTGCCATCCTATTCCGCAAGCCCAAGCCGCCAGAGCCCAAATTGTTCGCTTTCCTCTTACCCTTCTCGAATGGAGTGAGTGTGTGCTGATAGTTTAGAGATGTAATGAAATAGAATGAAAAGATATACTGGTGGTACGAGTATGTAAAAGTCCCTCTGGGTGGGTACCAACGCAATGTCTATTTCTACTGCCAAGCAGCAGTGTGCATCCACTGTTGTGTTTCGGTTTGAAGGACATTGTAGCCAGATTAACTACAGGACATAATGAGGCTCAAGATCTTATGTCTCAGAATGACGAGCAGAGTGGAATGCCACACATTACTTTGTAAGTTAAGGTGCTGGATGGTGTTTCTACTGTTTATGGGTGGTCGTATCGCTTACCATCAGGTGAACGGCATGCGCGTCTCCTCATTCGATGTATATATATTTATATATAGTAGCTGGCCCGGCGAACTTCGTATTGCTTCAGAATCAATGAATGTTATGTTAACTTATTCGTATTTCATTAAGATTAAAAGAAATATCAAAATGAATGAAGCTCAAAAATTAATGCACAAAATTCAAAATTATAAACTTATATTCATACACAGACAGAGTGAACCAAACTAATGAGCGCGACATGCCACGATAATGACTATACCTTATTCACCTCTTCCACATTCACAGTTCTCATCATATATTTTCGCCGACTATAGGCATGCCGTCAGTCCGTACCATTCACATTCGCTCTGTAAATACTTTTCGTGACTCGTCTTTCAACCATCCTCTCCACGTGCCCAAGTTATCTCATCACACTTCTTTTAATTTTAATCACCACATCATCTTTAAATTTATAACGTTCTCTTATCATACTGTACCCATGCGATAAGAAATAGTGACTGTACATAATATACTGTATAAGGAGTGCACTTCCACCCCATTCACTCGACTTTCGTGCTTCTTCTGCTAATCCGGCATTCTGTTCGTCGCCAACAGCGCAGTATTGCGAATCGCTATTCTTGTTCCGCTTACTCTGATACAGGCTTTGGAGTTCTCATTACACAGACTTCAATGCCCTTACCAGGCGGCCGTCAGTCCCATACGTTAATGACAACGTTGATAACAGCTTATTCTTCGGCACATGATCATGACCCTTTTCCATGTTTGCGAAGGCACAAAAAACTGTTTTGATTTGGCTAAATGTTCCTCCGCCATGGAAAAGACTGTTGGAACTAAACTCTTTAAAATCACTTTTCACCTTTTAGTGTCTAGCAAATCAATACTCAAAGCTTTTCACTGACGAATTTCCAAAACAATCGCATGAAGAGTATCGTATGAATCGTACTTATGTGGCTGACTGTACCATGCCTCAATTGTTCCTAAGCTATTTGATGGATGAGAATATTTTTTTTATAGTCAACCTTATACTTTTAACACGTAGCAGGTTATTAATGATAGGTGGAGGGATGCTGTTCCAACACTTGGTAGAAACATAGCGGAAGCTGCCTCTAAAAGCGGCACAGCTATGACGTCTAGTAGTAGGAAGTTTTACACACTGGCGGAGCCCAATATGACTTGCGACTTCATATCAAAGACAAGTTACTATGAAGACAGCTACGTGCTTTATGCTTGAAATTGAATGGACGGTGTGTGTGCCGGCAGGTATGGATCTGTCTCGGGTTCGCGTACTTGGGCACGTCGCTGCTGCTGTACGTGGTGGGGCGACTTTGTCACGAAGAGTGGCAGAACCCGTACCCGTGCATCGAGGACCCGCCCGCGCTTGAGAACCAGTTCACGCTCGCCAACGCGCTGTGGTTCAACCTGGGCGCCGTGCTGCTGCAGGGCTCCGAGATTGCACCCGTGTATGTATCTACCACCTTATACATCCCAAATACTTAGAACAGGTTTTATATTATTCATATTTATCAATTGAATAGGAAAGAACCGAAAGACATGTAAGTATGTTAATGTATTTTTTTGCATTTGTAACAAATGAACTCATAAACTACTGATTTTAAAATTCTTTCACTAATATTTAAAGCTGCATTATCGGCGAGTAACGTAGGCTACGTTTTATTCCGGAAAAATATGAAGCGGGACTTTTATCCCAGAAAACAGAAAGAAAACGAGGGGTGTCGTTCATTTGTGGTGTGTATCTGTGTATCTGTCTGTACCTGTGTATGTATGTCTGCCTGTAGCATTGTGGCTTTGAAACGAATGGATCGATTGTTACTTCGGCAATATTTTTACGACATGTTTCCCTGTTTACCTTGAGCTGATGCTGCAGCATCAAGTAGTCAGAGGGATACCCAACTCTTTCGCAACTTTAAGCAGATATAGCGTGCGTGGAATCATAACAATGGTCTCAACGAGTAGGTGGTAGATAGTTGATTATGAAGGACCCCCATGATGATAGATAATATAGTGATATAAACAGTTTGAAATAAATATTAGTTTAAATTTAAATAGCCCCAGACACAAAAATCCTCTAAAAAGTAATATATTAAAAGTGTCGATTATGTGTCGAGTGTGTTTGTCAATTAAGTACCTACCTAACTTAATATTTTGACGAAGCGTCGCGTCGTCGCGTCGAGGGACCGCGAAAGAAGTATTTTCATCTCCTCGGTCCGGATTTCGGTTCTATTATTTTATTTTTAGAGTTTTTTTTGTGCCGGGGGTTATATAAAATTTAATTTGATTTTATTATATTACTAGAATTTGCCCGCGGTTCCGCCCGCATGTAAAAGTTTTTTCAGGATAAATATTTTCCCGGCATAAAAACTATAGCACTCTGGAGTAATGAAGCTTTCTGTAAGTGATAATAAAACCTACTACTAAAACTATAGAAATTTCTTACAAACTTTGCCACCCCTCTCAGAATGTATGTAACTGTAAGCCGACTATTCTAGTTTTATTTATTTAAAACAAAACTAAATTTTACGTTAATGTTTTTCTTAAGGCTCCCATAGGACAGACTTAGCCTAGTTTGGGAGTCATTGTATAATGTCTTTGTATAAAACGTTTCTATTTTCACAATAAATTTCTTTCTTTCTTTCCTCTTTACCCTCTTAGGGGTTGAATTTCGCAAAATCCTGTCTTAATGAGCATCTACGTCTCAAATGAAACCCCCATGTAAAATTTGAGACTCCTAGCAGTTGTAGTTTCTGAGATTTCGTAATAAGTGGATGATTGAATGAGTGAGTGACCTTTCGCTCTTATTATAGAGTCCCTGGGTGACCGAGTCTTACTCAGCTGGTTTTTAATACTATACATGGTATATTTTTTCTCTTTGGCAAGGCGCGGTTTGCTGCCAGTGTCAAAGTTTTCCGTTAGACATTTTTTAAAGTATATAAGTTGCAGTTGTATTGATTCTTTGTTATAGTCAGTAGGTACTACTATATCCATAGAGGATAGATATTAGATGGAGATATAATAGCACCAATTTACTAAGAAAACCAGTTTCACCAAACTCGCACATTCACGTATTCACATACTATCATCCCATCATTATGATTGGCCGAAACGAGCAATCACGATAAAAAGTATAACACAAAATCATTTGCATTAAATTAAACGTTATTCCCATTGCATAAAATTTATATTATAAATATCAAACGTCATTCCAAAACGTCATAGAGATAAATAATATTAGACTGATATATATATTCAAAAAGATCGTTTCACACCGTACACACCGTAACGGACTACTCTGCGTTTGTTAATTACAAACTAATATCTAAAGTGAACCATTCAGAGTTAATGTTGTACACCAACAATAGTTATATGAATCTTTAAATCATACAGTGTATTTTGAATAATATAGTGCTATATAACAGTGAAAAAAGCAATAACATTTAAATAAATGACAATTCTTAATGTGATAGTGCTGTGTTAAATTCCTGTTCGACGATACGCGTAAGCGACACGATCTGCATGGCGCTTACGTCCTTTTTCTCGGAAGGTTTTGTGCATCAAACAGTATTTTTGTTTACCTACCCAATTTGAATTCAAATAAGAACGATTATAAATTATTGATTCAACCGCTGGGCATATTTAATTCCAACGCTTCATCGCTTTGATCATTGAGCGTTACCTACGCTTGCATACTAAAAGTGCACGATATAATTTTGTTGCACTGGTGGCTTACATACATATTAATAAGCAGATATGACGTCCACATTGGATATATGCGCTGCCTGTAATAAATCAATTAAAAAAATGCAACATTTAAAATGTAATATTTGTGCCCGATTATTTGATTTAGAGTGCGCTAAAATTACTAATAAAAAATTCAATATGATGGGTTCTATTAGTAAAAAAACATGGAAATGTGCTGATTGCCACGTTAAGCCACCGTCGTCCCAAAACACAGACACACCATCCATGTTGAATGAAACATCAACATCTCCTGACTCTCCAGAATTAAGCAATATTACATTGCGAAACAAACCTAGCCATATATCCATAAAAAGTGTAGATAGTAACACTTCATACATTACAGAAGATAAATTACGCTCCATTTTGAAACAAGAAATCACCCAAGTTATTAAACATACAATTGAAGGCATAGTATCTGATCAGTTAAGGATTATAAATGAACAAATCTCTGGATTTCAGGAAACAATGAGTTTCTTTAATGGGCTTTATGAGGATTTAAAAAATAAATTAGAAGAAAAGACGGCCACAATCACAAAACTACAAACAGATAACGGTGAACTAAAAACGACAGTCAAAGAACTTTCTACTAGATTATCTTTAGTGGAGCAACATACGAGAGAAAACAATGTGGAAATTGTCGGACTTCCAGAATTTCGTAATGAAAATTTACCAAACACAATAATGCAGCTAACTAAAGTCGTGGACTGCCCTCTCGTTGATGAAGATATCCTACATGTCACCCGTGTTGCTAAAATTGATAAGAACAGCGACAAGCCGCGTTCGATTGTTGTCAAACTGCGTAGTCCTCGAAAACGTGATATTCTGCTCGCCGCCGTGTCTAACTACAACAAGAAGAACCCTCAAGACAAATTAAGTTCGCAACATCTTGGCCTGGGCGGCACTAAAGTACCCGTATTTGTTGCTGAGCATCTGACACCGAGCAACAAATTCCTTCACGCTGCTGCACGTAAGAAAGCCAAGGAACACGCTTACAAATACGTTTGGGTACGAAACAGCAGAATTTTCATACGTAAGGATGATACTAGCCAGGCTATTGCAATTCGTTCCATTGATAGTCTGAAATTGATAGTGTAATTAATTACGTTTTTCATTATAGTTAATGTTTCAATAATATATAGCTTAATAATGTTTGATATATATTATCAGAATGTCCGGGGTATCCGGACTAAAGTGAATGATGTATATAGTAATATATTACAGAATAATTACACTATTATAGCTTTAACTGAGACCTGGTTAAATGAGAATGTTTTGAATAGAGAGTTCATCGATTCACGATATATAGTATACCGAAGAGATAGGAATCTGTCTAGTAGTTCAAAAAAAGACGGTGGCGGAGTGCTCATTGCAGTATCACGAAATATTCCCTCAGCACGCATCCAATCTTGGGAAAGTGATTGTGAGGACATTTGGATCACAGTACAACTCAATGCGAACAAAGTGTCAAAAAAGATAGCTATTTGTGTTGTTTATCTGCCACCACCCTTGAAATCTGAAACACTGGACAGATTTTTAGACAATACCTCAAATATTATGAACCATATCAATGATGTGATCATTATAGGAGACTTTAACTTAAGTTTCATTAATTGGACATTAGATGAAGGCAACAAGTTAGCACCTTCTAATTATTACTGTACTCTGGGGTATTCTTTAATTGATTTTATCTCTTTTAATAATCTGGGACAAGTGAATGACATTTGTAATGTAGACAGCAACTACTTAGACATAATTCTTACAAATCTATCAGACGTAAGTATTACAACACCTCTTAGTGTTTTAACAAAGTTGGATCCTAAACATCCGGCCTTGTTACTCAATATTTCTTCGATATCATATGATCATCTAGATCCTAGGCAAAGAGATGATTTTAATTTTTTTAAAGCAGATTATGATAATATTGTTATCCATCTAAAAAATATTGACTGGCAAGATAGATTTTCGAATTCACAGACTGTAAATGATATGGTATCAACTTTCTATGATTCATTGAAACAAGTAGTATACAAGTATGTACCTAGAAGAAAGGCAAAGCTGTCTAAATTTCCGGCTTGGTTTGATAAGAAATTAATTCGTCTATTAGCAGAAAAAAACTTAAGTAGATTAAAATACCGCAAACAGAAAAATCCCCGTGATAAGTTAGAATTCGAAATTCTTAGAGAACGTTGCCATAAATATATGAAAACCTGTTACGGTAATTACATGTCTAACATAGAAGAAAATATAGCAAAGAACCCAAAATTACTGTGGCGATTTATCAAAGATAAGCGGAAGGGTAATCTGTCGTTGCCCAGTATTATGTATTCAGATAGCACATATGAGGATACTGGATCAGGTATAGCCAATCTTTTTGCAACGCATTTCTCATCAGTGTATAACACTGAAAATACTAACCACGTGTGTTCCATTCCGGATATAACTCATAAATCCCTATGCCGTATTAATTTTACAGAAAAAGAAATTTTGAAGAAGATTAAACTATTGGATATTACAAAAGGTTCGGGACCGGATGGATTACCTCCATTATTTATAAAACGTTGTCGTTCAGTTCTTGCTTTACCTCTTACTTTAATAATTAATCGCTCTATAAATGACGGAATATTTCCAGATGAATGGAAGAAAGCACGGATAGTTCCTGTATATAAAAAAGGGGAAGAAAATAATGTAAAAAATTACCGCCCAATATCCATTCTTTCATGTTGCTCAAAACTCTGTGAATCACTAATCCAGCCGATAATTACACAATATATGGCTGATATCACCACCTCCGCTCAACACGGCTTTCAGTTTAGACGTTCAGTTCAAACTAACTTGATAACATTTGTATCTTACTTGGCAACAAACATAGACAGAGGCGGGCAGGTTGACGCGGTTTACACGGATTTTTCCAATGCGTTTGACAAAGTAAACCATACCTTATTATTAAAAAAGCTTGAAGCTTACGGCATACATGGAAGTCTGTTAAACTGGTTTCAATCTTATCTTTCCACGAGACCTCAGGTCGTAGCAGTAAAGGGATATGAGTCTTCTATTTACTACGCTAAATCCGGTGTGCCTCAGGGCTCCCATCTTGGTCCAATTTTGTTCTCGATATTTATAAATGATATTGCCAAAGTTATTAAACATTCAGAATTCTCTTTGTTTGCGGATGATCTTAAAATTTATCGTACTGTAACTTCCTCGTCTGATGTAAATCTTATTCAACATGACCTTGATAACATTAGTCATTGGTGTACAGCAAATGCCATGGTTCTTAATGCTGATAAATGTAACCACATAAAATATACAAGAAAAAAGCATTTTACACCTTCGACATACAACATTAATGGAATACAATTGCACGAGGTCAACGAAATTAGGGATTTAGGTGTTATTCTAGACAGCAAACTTAAGTTTACATCACACGTAAATACCATCGTAAAAAAGGCAGCCCGAATGCAAGGTTTTATAAAACGCAATACGATGGAATGCCGTTTTGTGAAGACTAGAGTTTTATTGTATAATGCCTTGGTGAGGAGTCATCTGGAGTTTGCCAGTGTCGTTTGGAGTCCCACTTATGCCGTTCAATCACAAAGAATAGAAAGAATCCAAAGATTGTTCACAAGGTATCTAGCTTTTATATCATCTGGCATTTCTCATAGGCTTCCTTACGACCAAAGATTAACCTTTTGTAAAATGGCAACTCTTTACCATCGTCGCAAAATTCACGACCTCGTGTTCTTGCAAAAAATTGTTACCGGTAGACTAAACTACAGTAACTTATTGGATTATATACAGTTTGCAGTTCCCAGTAGAGTTCCCCGATACCCTGTCAAAAAAACATTCCATTTACCCCCGTATAGAACAAATGTTGGACGCCATTCACCCTTAGCACGAATGTGCGCCGAATACAACACTATTTCCGGAGGTTTAGACAACTTTGATATCCACCATGATTCCTTTAAAAATTTTAAACGTAAGCTGATAAAGCACTATTCTTAGATTGGAAATAGTAAAAATGCGATATTTGTTACCCAGAGCCCATCTAACACAAAGTTATTTAATAATTTAACATTAGAATAAGTTTTTGTTTTTGTTTTTTAATGATATCATAAAGGACATGTCCAAAAACGGGCCTGAAATTCTAAACAGGACAATTTATATATATTTGGATGGAACTTCCAAAACTAGCCTTTTGCAATAAATCGATTAATTTTAAAGACCTCCAATTGTGAGATTTATGTTATTTTGTTTTGCTGAAAATTATGAGCGTTTTTGAAGGGGTTGGTTATGAATGGAGGGACATAAATATATACCTATATATAATTTTAATGGATTTAAGTTTCATACTTTGCCCTTTTAATATGCTTAGAGAACAAGCCTTGTTAGATTTTGAGGCCCAGCACTCATGCAGAAGGTGGACATCTCCTTTCCATTTAATTTAATATGTTTTAATTGGAACATGGAGTTGTGTACAACTATACACAGCACCATGTTCTAAATTTTTCGTTAATACGGTGTTTGTTTTTTAATCTTTTTTTTTTTTGATGTAGAAGAGTAATGTTTGGTGTGTAGGTATGCATATTTTCAGCAAATACTGTACATACCTATAATAGGCATATGCATTAGATTAATTACCATTATGGATAATGTATTCTTAGAATGTAGTAATGTATGTGCTGTTGGTGTGTCATATTAAATAAATAAATAAATAAATAAATCAATATGAGTTTATACGACCTTTTTTCTTCTGTGCGAAATTTTGATTTTAACACGATTTAATACCGCTACTCCACGCTAGATGGCGTTAATCATAAAAGTTGTTACGTTCTATAGAATAAGAGATGTTATTGAACAACACAGA
The DNA here is from genome assembly GCA_949316025.1 of Lapara coniferarum. Lineage (NCBI taxonomy): Eukaryota > Metazoa > Arthropoda > Insecta > Lepidoptera > Sphingidae > Lapara > Lapara coniferarum. The sequence goes on from OX438920.1 coordinate 141,979, forward strand.
GTGCGAACATGTCGGTAATAGTGTTGCACCCATACGATACCTTTTCGTACACATATCGATGGTGCTTGTTTTATAACTATACAACATTAATAAATGAAATAGGCTTATAACAAAACTATATTAATTCGACAACAGCTAGAAAAGTTGTTGGAACTGTTTTGAATAAAATTTTAATTCAGTAATTGATTTATTTATAGGACATGTCCAAAAGCAGGCCTAAAATTGTAACCAAGACATTTTATACCTATATAATAATACCAGCCCTGTATGATATACTGTCCCACTACTGGGCACGGGCCTCCTCTACTATTGAGAGGGTTAAAAGCCTTAGTCCTTACCTATATATTTGGACATAACTCCAAAAAATTTACCTTTACAATAAATCCTTTAATTTTAAAGACCTCTGGTCTTGAGATTTATATACTTTTATTTGGCTTAAAAACGTCACTTAATACGAACTTTTTAAAAAAGTAATTTTTAATTGGAGAGGTCTAAAAACATAATTTTTAATGTACCCACATCAAAATTTTGCCCTTTTAATATCCCAAAAGTTTGAGCCTGGTACAAAATACCTGGTACCCATACAAAATGTGGACATCTCCTTTAAGCATATAGGGTTGATTTCAAATTCTTATTTAGGATTTCAATACTGTACTTGATGTTCAATTACAACATCAGCTACACAGCTATTATACAGGGCGTCCTTAGGCTATGCCACATGGAGGGAAAATTTGAAGGAAACCTATTTAGCCTTCTTGTAGCGTTGATCCATTTTTCTCTTAAAAACTGGATCTTACAGAAAACTAAAAATAAAAAAATAATGTACTGTTACATAAATGAATAATAGCCACCATAGCTTTGCATCCACGGAGGAAGAAGAGCGGAGGTGTGTCAAGCCAAAATCACTTTAGAACGTAGCATCGCTAAATGCGGGGGGTCGGGGGATGAAATATAACGATAGCTCCTCCTCCCAATCAAAATCCATCTAGCGGTGAATGGCATTATTACAGCGTAACAGAGCTAACTTGTCAATAATTTAGTTCGTCTTTTCACCCCTATGGCGTAACAAGCAAAAGTGTTTGTTCCAGACGATTCTATGTGCGTTAGTATGACGGAACCACATTATTTATTATTCTATTGGCGCTTAGCCGTTTTTTCAGCATATACATTACATAGGTGACACATATATGATAAAATAATTATATATATATCTATAATTATTTTATCATACATACAGGGAAATTAGGGAATAAAATAAAATAAAAGAAGTTGTTATAGTTGTTGATAAAAAATCTTTATTGATTAAAATTAATAATTACGATAATCTTACTAATATCTACTTCAGTATTCTGTGATAATATTATAAATGCGAAAGTTCATAAAAATATTTGGATATTTGCATGTGTGTTAGAAGTAAAAACAGAAACAACAAAACGGATTTAGATGAAATGGCACGCGAGTAGATCATGTCTTAGATTAACACGTAGTCTACTTGTTATCCCGGTAATTTACCCCCATGGAAATAATGCATATTTTTAATCTCTTCATAGGGACTTCTTTTAGCGGAAAGGCTTTACACGCGGATGAACCCGCAAGAAACACCTAGTATTATGATAAAAATGAATGTAGTCCTTTTTGGCCACTGATCAAACCGCATCATGCATATAAAAATCAAATTCAACCGAAACAACGCAACCTTTACGCCCAGGTTCCCGCCAAAGTCAGTAAAATATTATAGTTGTGATCAGAAATTGTTGGTTGTCAATGTCAAATGTCAAAAACAAATAAAAAAAATAAAGTATTCCTTTAAATTTAATTTTATTTCAAAACGATGGGACGAATATTAAACGTTTGACATTCAAAACCAAAACAAGAAGAATAAAACTCCACTTTTAATGATATTTTAACTTGTAAATTTAATTGATTTCTAAACGACGGGACGAACATCAAATGATTGACAGGTAGGAATACTTTCTAAGGAAAAGCGAAATTGTTGTTTTTACTATATTCCAAGCATTTTTTTATATTTTCGAATATTTTGTTGGCGTCCAGTTGTTGCGTCTATTCATAACACGTATTCATGCATTTCTAATTTCCGTATTTACAGCATCGGTAGTAATAAATAATAAATGTGTTGATGAGGGCAGTTTCCCAGACCTCATGAAATATATCAAAATAATACCCTTGTTTAAAAGTGGTAATAAAAGTGACCCTAGTAATTTTAGGCCTATTTCTATATTACCGGCACTGAGTAAAATATTTGAAAAAATTATACTAAATCAAATATTACAACATTTCAAAACAAACAAATTATTGCACAGTCAACAATTTGGATTTAGTAAAGGTCGGTCAACTACTGATGCCGGTGTTGCTCTTCTACAACACATTTTCGATGCCTGGGAAAATTCGCAAAACGCAATTGGTATTTTTTGTGACTTATCTAAAGCTTTCAATTGCGTTGAACATGCCACACTCTTGTGTAAACTACGCCACTATGGCATTAGAGATACCGCTCTGGATTTAATAGCATCTTACCTTAGTGATAGATCACAGTGCGTCGATGTTAATGGAGTCAAGTCTTCTGGTTCCCCAGTGCATATGGGGGTTCCACAAGGCTCGATTCTAGGTCCTTTGTTATTTTTGATTTACATTAACGACTTGCCTTTCTTCGTTGGAGGTATGTGTGATATTGTGCTATTTGCCGATGATACCTCTCTTGTATTTAAGATTGACCGTAACAAAACAAACTTTGACGACGTAAATAGTGCACTGTTGCAAATCTTAGATTGGTTTACTACCAATAATCTGTTATTGAACGTAAAGAAAACCAAATGCATTCGTTTTACGTTGCCTAACGTCCAAAAGCAAACGTTAGACTTATTTTTAAATAATGAATCTTTGAAACCAGTCGATTCAGCAGTTTTCTTGGGAATAACATTGGACCCTAAACTTCAATGGAACGCTCAAATTACTTGCCTGGCGGGGAAACTCAGCTCAGCGGCGTTTGCGATACGCAAAGTGAGACAGTTGACCAATGTCAACACTGCTAGGCTTGTCTATTTTAGTTATTTTCACAGTGTTATGTCCTATGGAATATTACTTTGGGGCAGAGCCGCTGACATTGAAACAATTTTTATATTACAAAAAAGAGCTATACGAGCTATTTATAACTTAGGGGCACGAGTTTCTCTTAGGGAACGCTTTACAGAAATAGGCATCTTAACAGTTGCATCACAATACATTTTAGCAAATATTATGTATGTAAGACAAAACATTGCATGTTTTAGTAAAAATAGTGATCATCATAATGTTAATACTAGAAATAAAGATAAATTAACAGTACCAGTTCACCGATTGCACAGGGTACGTTGTTCGTTTGTGGGACTGAGTATACAACTTTATAATAAAATACCACCAACTGTCTTAAATTTACCCTTGAACAAATTTAAGCAATTTATTAAAAACAAATTATTAAAAAAGGGTTACTATACTGTCGACGACTATTTTAATAACAAAACCCATGGGAATAGTTGCTCGTTACGCAAGGATAAGATCGATTGTATTTAGCTTAAGTTATTTGTGACAGATGGATATGTGCGACTTTCCCGGGTAGTCCTAAGAGTATATTTGTTAATATACTACGTTACTCATTTGATATACCCCTTTGTTGCATCTCTTTTCTGTTGGTTAGCCACAATCTGAGTAGTCACGCTCGCTTTAATGTCTGTGCTTGCGGCGGCGTCGTGTGCCGGGTCGGTCACTTCCCTGTAACATGGTTGAGGAGGCCGATGGCTGGTACATGCGTCATACTCGTGAACGGGTGCTGCTTGTGTGGACTGGTCTGCTCTGTTTGATGGTTGACTTTTTTTTTTTTTTTACTTAAAATTAAACAATGTAGGTGGTTGTTTCACTTAGGTACTTTCCGTTAATTTTCGCACTTAATATCCATCTTTAAAATTGAAGTAATATTGTAATTTGTAAATTGTAAAATATATATTTAAAAAAAAAATGACAAAAGACCTACGCTGAGTTTCTTGGTGCTTCTTCTCAGGTCAGTGGGCTTTTCCGAAGCACTGGTAGAATCTTAAAGTAAAACTTTGTGAAAAATGACGTGTAAAAGTGCCCTTAGGGGCCTAATTACTGAATAAATGATTTGATTTGATTTGATTTGAATAAGTCACTTTTTCCGCAAAAACAAAAAGAAATGGGGAATCTAAAATGATAACAAATAAATCAATAACACGAAAAAAACTTACAAATACCATGAAATTATAAAAATAATATCAACGCTTGAAAGGCAATCATATTATCTAAGCAACATTTAGCAAATTTTTCAGTAGAGCGTTTTAAAGTTTTGATATCTATAGCTAAATTATTGGGTCGCACGAACGTAGAAAAACATAAATACGTGCACAATATTGTGAATCTTGTTATTCCCACCAACATTAAACTGTTTAATAAACATCAGACTTTAATGAAAATCAAATTTTATTGTTAGGTAAACATACTTACATCCAAAATATAGCATAAAGATATAGAATTTGTTAATAGTTAACACATTTCATTAGAGGGAGGTTCTCGCCTGAAGCAGAACTAGAAAACAATAATATTATCATTTATTAATTGTGTTGGAAACTCGTAATTTTCACTCAAATTTTATTTTTGCTGAAAGCACACACATACAAACTCACGCCCTTATCCCATACGGGTAGTCAGAGACTATGGAGCACCACATTCTACGATTTTGACATACGTCTTCCACAAAGGATTTTCATAGTACATCGCAAACACGAGAAAGAAAGTGGGACGATGTAAAAGAGGCCATGGAATATAAGAAAAATACATGGCTAGATGAGAATAGCCAACGACACTTTCAAAACACTAGGTGGTTCGCAAGCGGGTGTATTTTCTTTATAACGAACAGGTGAATATCTCTTAACAATAAGTATTACCACCTGAACAAACCCGGTAAAATTAACTATGCGACATCATTGAAGTTGAAGGTTGACAAGTTAAAAATATCTAAGCATAAAAAAAAGAACTTATATTATTCAGGTAAAATTATCTAACCGATTAATCTCTTTTTATTTTGTTTTATGTAAAGTTGTATATATGTACTATTAACAAAATATTTTATAAAGCTGAAAATATTTAAGCACATAAATATGGTGAGAATGGGTCTAGGCAAATATATGTCTACGCCAATGCTATAATTTTGTTGTATAGGTAATCCTACTAATATTATAAAGAGGAAAGTTTGTAAGAATGTCTGGATGTATGGATGTTTGTTCCTCTTTCACGCAAAAACTATTGAACAGATTTCGATGAAATTTGGCACACGGGTAGATTGTGTCCTGGATTAACACATAGGCTATTTTTTATTCCGGAAAACTATAAAGCGGGACTTTTATCCTGGAAAAACACATAATATAGTAAACAGCTAATTAAAGAGTGAGCATTTTTTTTTATTTCAAGTAAACATATATTAATGCAAATCAGTAATATCATGATTTCAAGTAAAAAACGATAAGTTCAAAATCAATTTCCTTAAGTGTACCAACTACTATAAATCCGAAAAGTCGTAAATTTTTTGTCGGTAAATAAGAAAAATAATGTGAAATTTATCGGAATCATCTAATATCTAACCGCCAAAAAAGTTGTCCTAGAGCTACGAAACCCGGATCAATCAACGCAGAAAAATTTGGCGATTCCAAATATGCATATAACTCATTTTCGGTATATTTGTCGCTTAGATATTATTGCCTTTCAAGCGTCGAATTATATTCGATGTTGTCGCTGGCATGACGCACATATTTTTCGCTATCCGTTATTTCCGAATACTTACCCACAGATGTCACTACATTTTTTAATATATTTTCCTGTAACTAAATAATAAATGATTGAATAATGAATATATTAAGAGGCAAAATGAACTAAGTTAACTTATTACTGCCGAATTCTCATAATATGCGTTTATAATGTTAAAATCACAATATCGGTGAGAAATATGTAGAATGCAATTTTTCGACGATAGATGTCTCTTGGTAATTCAACAAGAAAATATGTTTCAAAATGCAAATAAACATAAATTTAAACGACTTACACATAAAATGTTATGCCATCTTGTTTGATTTTTGATCCTGAGCAACTTCTACTCTCATCAATATCACATTTCATGGTTAAAAGAATTTAATACGTATTTAAACGTCAGATGAGGCCGACCCGAACGCACTGACGATTCACTCAGAACTACGGTTTTAGGCCCCGCCTACTGTGACGTCATGGCCTAATTGATGGTGACATGACCTATATGCCTTGCGGCACCTCCGCTTTTCTTCTTTTCTTCGTGTTTGCATCACACGTATATTATGCATTATAGAACTATAGCAAAACGCATCAGTGAAAAAATAATTATCGATAATATTTTATCGACTATGCATGCACTAATTGAGTATCGGTGACATTGTAAATGTATTTTTTTTTTTTTCATATGGCCATCTTCGGCTCATTAGGGACGGCTGCGGGCTTCCTCCGACTCACGTCTAAGTTGTCGTCCGCAACCGCCCCTGCGCGTACCGCTGTTGCGGTCCTTTTCCTGTTGCGGGGGCTCAGAAGCCCCCGAAACACCGTACCGTGTCCGCCTTTTGGTGTCCGAGGCAGCGTGAGACACGCTGCCTCGGACATGTCCATCACGGGGGTCACAGAAGTTGGCTAGACTAATGGGTGGGCGGCACGTCCCGCCCACCCGTGACCCCCGGAGGCCCCTATTAGTCGCCTTTTACGACAGGCAGGGGATACCGTGGTGGAATTCTCCAAACGCCCCCAATCCACAGGGCGGGATTGTAAATGTATGACAAATCATTCTAGAATAACTGATTTGCGTTTACAGAAATTAGCCATATCGTTATAGCAATAAGGACCACTTTACATTGTAATTTTTGTGTCATAATTCACATAGAAAAAAAATGGTTATTTTTCAATTAAATGGCAAGAAATCATAAAATATTACTTGCCAATGGTATAAGATACCTACGTGGGACACATTCGTGCTAAGGCTATGACTTTTGCAATTCAGAATTGCACAATAGGGCATTTTAATATTTTTTCAAATTATTTACGCATTGACAGTGCGCAATGACGACTGAGACCGCTCAAACAGTGAGTTAGTAATGCATTACTAACTAGTGGAATTAAGGTTCCGCCCATGGCTTTTCTACTGTTTTCATTGTTCTGTGACTATATCTATTAATTTTATTTATTTGTTATGGTACACCAACAGCATGTATATTCAAAAATCATAAAAAGAACATTCTCTCATTATATAACAGGCCGATATATATGCCCATTACAGGTATACGCATCTATTATTTAAAAATTACATGTTTCAGTGAAAAACAAAACAAAAATAAATTAAACTTCTAACATAAACTATAGTAAATTATGTAAGAGGACTACAAAAAGCCATTAATTTTTCTTTAAAAATTGGATATTTATCGCCAAAAATGTCTAGTTCCTCAATTTTGCTACTGAAATCGTTGTATTCGATACACATGCGTGTAATTGGTTTTTGCAATCCAAGGTTAGTACGGGGGAGGCGTCGGGTGGACGACTGACCGACGTCTCCCGCCCTGTGGATTGGGGGCGTTTGGAGAATTCCACCACGGTATCCCCTGCCTGTCGTAAAAGGCGACTAATAGGGGCCTCCGGGGGTCACGGGTGGGCGGGACGTGCCGCCCACCCATTAGTCTAGCCAACTTCTGTGGCCCCCGTGATGGACATGTCCGAGGCAGCGTGTCTCACGCTGCCTCGGACAGCAAAAGGCGGACACGGTACGATGTTTCGGGGGCTTCTGAGCCCCCGCAACAGGAAAAAGGACCGCAAAAACGCGGTACGCGCAGGGGCGGTTGCGGACGACAACTTAGACGTGAGTCGGAGGAAGCCCGCAGCCGTCCCTAATGAGCCGAAGATGGCCATATAGAAAAAAAAAAAAAAAAAAAAAGGTTAGTACGGGATTGTCTTCTTAAGCTGGCTTGACAGGCGCCACGGTGCGCTGACATTCCGTCTGACACAGGTACTGACGGGCCACGGATGTTTCGGCTCGTTCCTGTGTCGGATCGGAAAAGAAGAGTCCGCCGTGTGCCACCACTGTGGCAACGGTCGCGAGGACTCGGTCCAACACACTCTCGAGGAGTGCCCAGCCTGGGATCTACAACGCAGCGCTCTTAGAGCAGTCGTCGGAGAAGACCTCTCGCTGCCGGCCGTGGTGTCTGCCATGGTCGGTGGCTGGAGGTCTTGGCGAGCGATGGTCTCCTTCTGCGAGTGCGTCATCTCGCGGAAGGAGAGCGCCGGGCGGGAACGTGAGCAGAACGAGCCCGCCCGTAGCCAGAGGAGACGTAGGAGGCGCCGGGTGGACGACTGACCGGCGCCTCGTGCCCTGTGGTCCGGGGGCATATAGAGTTCCGCCACGGCATTCCCTGCCTGTCGTAAGAGGCGACTAAATGGGGCTTCGAGAGAGTCGCGGGGCGAGCAGCGGGGGGCTGCTCAGTCCAATTTAAGCGACTCTGAGGTGGTTGACAATGCGGGTGGTTGGTCTCCCGCTGTAGTAGACGCAAAAGCGTGATCCAGAGTTCGGAGGCTTCTCAGCCTCCTCATTTAGAGAGGGGCCGCAATGCGGCATAGCGCAGGGGCGGTTCCGTGCAGCTATCTTCGTGCAACAAGATACCCCGGGGCCGTCCCCTAAGCGCCGAAGAAGGCCACCGCGGGTTTTGGTTGGTATGCCAGTGTAGGGTGTATATAGTGCTAGGGACTCGGTCCAATGTTTACTCGGATGATGCCATACTCCCGAGTGTCGACATTGGGCTGTAAGACTGTGTGAAACCAACATAACCGTTCCACTCACCCCCCAGTGGTGGTAGCGATAATGCGTTTTTCCCCGCAAAAAAAAAAAAAAAAAAAGTTAGTACGGGATGAACTAGTGTGAAAAAATTTAGTTATGCGGAATCTAGGGTAGTGATAAGGAATCGATAATGAGAAACGGCTTAAGAGTTCACTGCTTTGAGAAATTCCGTTTACAATGTTAAACAAAAAGTTCATGTCCAGTAGTTTCCGCCTAACTCGGAGGGAGGTCATATGAAATTTATTAAGTCGCAAGTTATTTGGACTTCTGTGGGAAAAATCTGTGGTTTTATAACCTACTAGCTTTTGCCCACGGCTTCGCCCGCGTTAATAAGTTTTTCCGGGCTAAAAGTACATACATAAAAACCTTCCCGTGGAATCACTCTATCCAACACATTTATTTGTATAAAGATTAATATTATGATGTTGATACAACTCTTGACAAATAATGCATTAATTTCGACCAAATTTGATTACCATTAAAACGGTTCTAGAGAGTTAATTTTAAAAGATAGACATATACTGTCGCGGACTTTTTTTTAGATCATTTCAAGAGGAATAATTCTTTCATACATATATTTTTGGTATCTTGAACCGTTTTCGCAGCGCACGCAATGGAAGCCCTCAAGGATGAAAAATTTTCCCCGCATTTTTCACATTTTCCATTATTTCTTCGCTCCTAATAGTTGCATCGTGATGTTATATAGCCTATAGCCTTCCTCGATAAATGGTCTATTCAACACAAAAAGAATTTTTCAATTCGCACCAGTAGTTCCTGAGATTAGCGCGTTCAAACAAACAAACAAACAAACAAACAAACAAACAAACAAACAAACAAACAAACTCTTCAGCTTTATAATATTAGTATAGATATGTCTTGTGAACGCTCGCTGAAGACTCTCAATGCGTTGTGAATGAGTGCTGTAGAAAGGGGACCACACAACACTGGCAAACTCGAGTTGGCTGCGCACGACCACATTATAGAGTATAATTTTAGTTCCTATCTTAAAATCTGCACTATTACGTTTGATGAATCCTAACATTTTTGAAGATTTAATAACTATATAATTATTATGAGATTTTAAGTTAAGCTTATTGTCTAGTATGACACCCAAATCACGGATTTCTTGAACTTGTTGAATAACTGCGCTGCCAAGCACGTAAGTTGCCACAAGTGGTCTTCCTGGTATATATATATACATACATATACACTCACGCCTGTTATCCCCGAAGGGGTAGGCAGAGGCGCAACTAGTGCACCCACTTTTCGCCATTATTCCGTCCCATAACCTGACCTCAGCTTTGCAGTTGTACTTTAATACAACTACGCCACCGAGGCAGTCCTGATTTATTTATTTACATTGAGAGTCATTCGATTTTCGGAACACCAACTTAAAATACTATTAAGGTCATTTTGAATTAGCATAACATCTAAATTGTTGTGAACTATTTTATATATTTTGATGTCATCAGCAAACAGAGATATCTTGCAATTCTTTACTTGATTAGTTACATCATTTATAAACAATAGGAAAAGCACTGGTCCAAGATGGGATCCTTGAGGTACGCCCGATTCAGAGAAATACACCTGTGATATAGCGCTATTTACTGCCACTGTTTGAGGCCTTTTATATAAGTAAGATTCAAACCATTTATGTAGGGATCCACCAATACCACAATACCGTAATATTTGCAACAATATGAAATGGTCAACTTTATCGAATGCATTACTAAAATCTAGATAGACTGCATCTACCTCGCGTCCCTTATCAATTTCTACTGTAAGATCGGACACAAAAGATGTTAAATTATTTAAATTCGAACGACCCTGCCGGAATCCATGTTGTGATTCAGATAGCACGCCATTGACTAGCCTGGAAAGTAACGGGTAAACAAGCGATTCAAATAACTTTGAGAAGCAACTAAGAATCGAAATGGGCCTATAATTCTTAACAGAGGATTGGTCTCCTTTTTTAAATACGGGCACGATTCGGACCTTTTTCCATTCTGAAGGAAACTCGGAATCCTTAAGAGACCGATTGAAAATCAAAGTCAAGGGCAAAGTTAAAGCCCCAACACAGCGTTTTACAAATAGAAGGGGTATGTTATCCGGGCCGGCTCGCATCTGTGGTTCCAACTTTTTTATGGCTTTACGTACTTCGGTTTCATTGAATTCGATTTTAGTAAGAAAATCGTTGGAAACAGATGGTGAAGATATAAATACGTGTGCAGAAGACGAGGTGCTAGATGTAAATACCGACGAAAAATATTTGGCAAATAAGTTGGCTACTTCAGGGCTTGAATTAGCAGATATATCATCTAAATTCATGATAGCAGGCAATGCTGATTTACTCCCTCGTTTATTTTTTATGAAACTCCAAAACACCTTAGGATTATTACGAATACCATATTCAATCGCGTTTATATAATTATTATAACACTCTTTATATAAGCTATGACAATATTTGCGAACTAACTTATATTCATATTCGTCGCGCGGATTATTATAGATGAGAAACCTATTGTGTAATTTATCTTTTTATTTCAAAAGTTTAATTAACGTTTTGGTAAACCAAGGTGGATATTGAGCTTTTTTAAAATCACGTATGGGTACAAATTTGGCAATAGATAAATGTAGTAAATTGTAAAATTCAGCCACCATTGTATCAACAGAATCACAATTTCTCAGTTTCTCGGTCCAGTTCACATTTTTAAGTTCCTTAACTATTGCATCATAATCACTCTTGTAGTAATTATATTATAATCATTACGAGGTGTTGGTATATTATGATGACAAAAACATAGCAATAAGCTAGGGTGTTTTTCGTCTGTTCTTATTAAGCTATCTGGAGGATTGCAAACACTAATATTATAATCTAGATTGGTAATAACTAAATCTAACATTATATCATCTGTATTATATATAAAGTTAATTTGATATAAACAATTTATTGCAATGAAGTCGATTAATCTTAGACCTAGGTTATTGATGTGATAACTAGTTGACATATACGAACAATCACTTACTTTGGTCTATTTAATGAATCCAAGATTAAAATCTCCTAATATTATAAAATCTTGAATATGATGGAGTACAGATTCAACGGATTCTAAAAAACAGTTCAGGGATTCTATTTTGACCGGTGATGGCAAATATGTTACACACATTGCTACATTTTTGACAGTATGATTAATGTTAATACGTAACAGAACCCATAAGTTTTCGTCAGGTGTTTCCCACATGAAAACTCGAGATGAAGGGATGTCACGCGAAACAGCAACAAGGACCCCACCTCCATCCTTTTTAACGTTGTTATGTAAACACCTATCTTTATGATATACTGAGTAACGGGAATCAAATATTTCATTATCGAAGATGTTGGCATTCAACCATGTTTCTGTGAATACAATTACTTCATAATTACTTTGCATAACGTTTGACAACAAATGATTAGTTTTAGTACGTAGTCCTCTAACATTTTGATGATATATTTGAAGCATTACTAATTAGATATAAGCCAAAATAATTATAGAATAAAATTCTTGCAATAATTAACAAAAAAGAAAATAATAGAAATAATAATAAATTATACTAATTTGTTCAGTGTATCAAGGTTTCTAACTAATATCGCTTGATTATGTTCATCCTTATGCACATATATACACCCATTACGGGTCCAGACAAATTTATAAGATAGGTCCTTTGCCTTCTATCTGGCTGCAGCATGCATAGATTTGTTTAAAGGAGTCAAATGCTCAGAGACGAACATAGGTCTGCGGGTTCCTCCAATGCCTATATGATGAGAATATAGTTTGTCGTTAGAGTTATTCTTGTTGAATTGAGCAGCAGCTGTTAGTATACTATCCCGATGTCGTGGAGAACGTAGCTTCACGATAATTCCTCGTGGCCTATCGCTGTCCTTATTAACTTTAGCGATCCGAGTTACATTATGTATATCGTCTGCGATTATTGGGTGATCAACCGTTTTGCACAGCTGGATTACAGTGTTATTTAAATTTTCAGACCTGTGTTCAGGGATGCCATTAATCTCAATATTACTGTGTCTCATATGTAGCTCAACTGCATGAAGTCTACCTGACATATGACTGATATCTCCTTTCAGTTTTATATTTTCATTAGTAAGTTCTTGTATCTTTTCATTAGTAACTTTTCTTCCAAACAGGCCTTCATATTCTCATATTGCTCGTTAAAGAAACATAATGATTCGCGAAATCCCTGATTTTAATATTTAATTTCATGAAGTTCACCCGTTACCTAATCGTTGTTAGCCTTCAGAGCTATGGCTAATTCTTGCTTTAGGATTTCACGAAGTTTGCTTTTAGAAACATAATTATCAACAAAATTATCTGAAGCCAGTGAAGATTTTCCAATGTGTTTTCTTAATGTGACACAACTAGAGTCGCCATGTAAACCATCCGAGTCGGCGCAAGAATCTTGCCAGTTTAGAAGTTCATTCGAGGGGCTGCCAGTATGCGGCCGAATAGGTGTGTTCGTGTTATCTGTTTTCGGACGTTTATTCCTGCATGCAGGGCATTTCCATTATGTTTTCTTTACCGTATCCATTGATGCAAATGATTTATATGATATGTTAATACAATCAATATCGTATTTAAGTTTACATTGGGAACATGACAAATAATCCTTTTTGGGCAAAGCTTTATAGCAAGCTGCACAAGTATTTGAAGCCATTACTGTAATAAATATGTATCAAATGAAGTGTCCTCTGAGAAGTTCTGACAATTAGTACAATAAATCTGGGTTCCAAAACAGTTACCTTATAGGATTACGTCAAAAATCAAAATGGCTCTTGCACGTATTACTTCGGGATATGCACGAAACTTTTGTGTATTTTTAAATCTCAATTCAATATCTAGATTGTGGTTCCTTTTGAAAACACATAATTTTGTTTCCTCTTGCAAAATAACATAATTTTCTATTTTATCCACTTATTTGACAAGTATAGACAAGACAAGACGAAAGCAAGCAGTGGCTACCTTATCAAGACTTTGTCGAGAAGTTTTGGCACCAACAAAAGAAACACTTGATTAGCACTGTTATTTCAATTCACTTCATTTGAGCCCTTTAATAGAACTATATTGGACAATATACCACCATAATTATGCAATATAACACTAAGTATCTCCAAAATAATGAGCTAAAACAAGAGCACCTCATGACACTTCCTCTAAAATTCTACATGGTATTTATTACTTTAAAGTAGGTCCTAATAAGTTTTCCATTTCAAGAAAATATTCACGACTGAAGTCAAATGAGTCGATACCTATAGTTACCTTACTAATTTAAAATGAGAACCTCCTCCTTTTTTGAAAGTCGGTTAAAAAATCGGTTCTTCAGCGGTTCAAGTTTTATATTAAATCTCAGGTTTCATAATTTTTCCATATTGAATTACATCCTGAGCAGAGGTGTGATTTATCTAGATACAAGTATCTGAAATACAGATACAAGATACAAAATACGTATTTAGTATCTTGTATCTAAGATACTTTTTTAATTTTTAGTTTGTATCTTGTATTTAGATAAATTTTTAGAGTATCTTAGTATTTTACAAATACTTCATTTTCTTAAATACTTTTACTGATTACCTATGCCATTTTTACATTACAGTCTCATTTAAGGCCCGCATACACGCTGCAAGTTCCTTGCCTCTTGCATACAATTCAATTGAAGCAATATATGTATGACTTGCATGGTTTTAATAAACAACATTATTGATTTGTTTGTGTAAACAGCACATGCTATAACTGCTTAACCAAACATTGTATTCAACTGGGTTCTCTCTTATTTTGAAAACATGAAGGTAGTGAGTCTTATAATTTTGATTTTCAGTATCCCATAAACACTCCTGGTTGCGATAAATCTCAATGAACTTTATTAAATCAGCAGAACCTAATTTTAATACTTTTTATTCATATTTTTTAATAAACCCAGTAGCTTCTAAAATCTATAACGTCCAACATTTGAATGAAAAATTCGCCAACGCAAATACATGCTAAAATTGAAGTAACCTGCCAATAAATGGTACACATACACATACAAGCCTGTGTACAGATAAGTCGACACTTTGAAGCAACAATCATCATCAGCCTATATTTCAGTCCATTCCTAGTCATACGCCTCCTCCAATTCGCGCCATTTTACCCGGTTTTCGGCCTGTCGCATCCAGTTTCTGCCCGGGACCTTTCGGAAATTGTCACTCCATCTGACTTGAGAGTGTCCTACACTACGCTTGCCGAATCAGTTGCTTACAATTCCTGAAGGTCAATTATTGCTCTTGTCTGTACTAGAAAATGGCATCATGTGAATGGGCCATTAGACAGATCAGTTATTGTTAGCAATTATCGAACGCAATAATTGCTGGTAACATTAGTTTTTTGAATATCTGTCAAAAGACTCGCATACATACGCGAACGCAGGTGAAATCGCCTTTTTTTAATGGCATCGAATGACGAGACGAGCATGCTGTTTGCCTGATGGTAAGCGATATGACCACCCATAAACAGTAGAAACACCATCCAGCATCTTGAGTTACAAAGTAGTATGTGGCATTCCACTGCGCTCGTCATCCTGAGACATAAGATGTTAAGTCAACAGTACATGCACACTGCTGCTTGACGGTAGAAATAAACATTGCGGTGGTACCCACCCAGACGGACTCTTACATATTATGAGAGACCTACCACCAGTTGTTGGTTGGTTGCCTGCCTAACCATTGCGCATATTCTGACGGGATGACTTGATAAGCAATAATTGCGTACGATTATTGCATGCAATAATTGATACGTCTAAATGAGGCTTAAGGCTATTCATACCTACATACAAATTTAAACGTATCCTTAAAAAAAAATATTTACATCTTTATGTTCACAATGACTAACTGACAGATCAACGCACAGCCTAAACCGCTGATCGTAGAGACCTGAGACTTGGAGGGTATGTTCTTTGTATGACGTAGGCATCCGGTAAGAAAGGATTTTCCGAAATTCTACCCCTAAGGGAGTGAAAAAGGGGGGCAATGTTTGTATGAGACAACGTGATTCTTTGGTCCAATCTATTTAAAATGAGGTCCTGGGTTCGAATCCCGGATCGAGCCAAAAATGTTGACTGGGTTTTTCGATCTTTAAAATTACTCAGTCGCTCGGAGTCAGGAAGTGGGCGGTGTGATACCCCCGTGCCTCGGAAAGCACGTAAAGCCGTTGGTCCTGCGCCTGATCTCTCTCCGGTAATGTCGGATTGCCGTCTCATCGGACTATGAGAGTGAAGGAATAGCGAGTGCACCTGTGTATTGCGCACACACTTGTGCACTATAATATCTCCTGCGTACCTGGCTGATCTCCGTTGAGATTGGCCGCCGTGGCCGAAGCTGGCTAGGAGGATTTCATACCTATTTAAAATTTTGCATTAAACGTTTTTAACAGGATTGATAGAAGACGTGTTTCGTATTTCATTTAAATTCATCCCCAAACAGGGGTAGAAAGTTATTGTGACATTGATTTGCTTCGCAGTAGATATCTACTTTTTTTTCCAGGAAAATATTTTTATCCCGGAAATACTTTTTTCTAATCACCTAGTAGGTATACGATATATTTTTGAAGTGTACCCGGTATCAGCACTAGTAAACCGAGCACGAATTTACGTGCTATCCTACTATCCTACTAATCCTACTAATATTATAAAGGCGAAAGTTTGTAAGAATGTATGGATGTTTGGATGTTTGGATGTATGGATGTTTGTTCCTCTTTCACGCAAAAACTACTGAACGGATTTCGATGAAATTTGGCACACGGGTAGATCATGTCCTGGATTAACACATAGGCTACTTTTTATCCCGGGAAAACATAAAGCGGGATTTTTACCCCGGAAAAACTTTTTAAGGTGGGCGGAGCCGCGGGCAAAAGCTATTAGCCTATATATTATAGTCCTACTAATATCATAAAGGCGAAAGTTTGTAAGAATGTATGGATGTTTGGATGTTTGGATGTATGGATGTTTGTTCCTCTTTCACGCAAAAACTACTGAACGGATTTCGATGAAATTTGGCACACGGGTAGGTCATGTCCTGGATTAACACATAGGCTACTTTTTATCCCGGGAAAACATAAAGCGGGGTTTTTACCCCGGAAAAACTTTTTAAGGTGGACGGAGCCGCGGGCAAAAGCTAGTAGCCTATATATTATAGTTAACGTAATGATTTCGTTAAAGTAACTTACACACACATACACACGCACAAACATACTCACGTCTTTTATCTCAAAAACGGGTAGGCAGAGGCGTCAGACAGAACTAGTGCACCCACTATTCCCCGTGCGTCTTGTGTCCCATGATGTCATAAGGGGCGAGTTTATCGCTATTTTGGATACAAATTCCAAACTGATACTGAATAGAAAACCCCAATATCACTTTGCCTGACCCGCGGAACGAACCCGAGACCTCAGCACTGCAGTTTAAGTAACTTTTTCTATGGAACTTGCACCCCGGTGAGCGTATTTGGAACTAAAATATGGTAGTATGAACATTGCACGTAAGCTAATAAAAAACTGACTGTTTTACGTATTCATTGACGCAACTTTAAAACCACTTGAAAAGTTAAAAGTTGTCAAAATTAATAAAAAATTGTTTCCTAAAAATATCTTATTTGTAAAAAGTATTTAGAAAATACGTATCTTGTGACAAAAAAAAACGTAACGTATCTTGTATCTAGTATTTAAATACCCTTTTCAAAAGTATCTTGTCCGTGATGGACATGTCCGAGGCAGCGTGTCTCACGCTGCCTCAGACACCAAAAGGCGGACACGGTACGGTGTTTCGGGGGCTTCTGAGCCCCCGCAACAGGAAAAGGACCGCAATAGCGGTACTTGCAGGGGCGGTTGCGGACGACAACTTAGACGTGAGTCGGAGGAAGCCCGCAGCCGTCCCTAATGCGCCGAAGATGGCCGTTTTTAAAAAAAAAAAAAAAAAAAGTATCTTGTATCTGGTATCTCAAATCTTTTATTTACAAGTGTCTTGTATTTCAGATACCTTTATGAGGTATCTTGAACATCTCTGACCCTGAACAAATACATTTATATCATTTTTTGTTATGTATATTTTAAGTTAGTACATTTTTGTTGTTACAGTTGTTATGTTAGTACATAAATATAATATATTTATGTACTTAACCACAATCATGCAAATAAAATTTCATTTCATTTAATTTCACTAAGCGCGGGAGAATGACAGAGGCGAATTCGTCTCTATGTCATTTTTTGTTATGTTTATTTTAATCGACGCGTTTGAAGTGTTCAGTGTCAATCTAGATATTATTAATAATCAAATGGAATACTGTAGGTATTTCGAGTTTTTTTAATACAGCAATGGTATTTCGGTACTAACCCTGAGCTTGTGAGAATAAGTGCTAGAATTTATCAATACTACCGAATACAATATTGTAGAGAGTATGTCACGTTTCAAATAAGGCCCGTACTGAATTGGTATCCCAGTGGTGATTTTTGAGTGGTATTTGCAGGGCGTACGGAACGCGCGCAGTGGCCAGCATGTGGTGGCTATTCGCGCTGGTCATCACCAGCTCGTACACGGCCAACCTGGCGACACTGCTAGCCACTAAGTCCACCACTGATCTGATCCACAACGTCAACGAACTCGCAAACAACAAGCTCGGCATCAAGTTTGGCGCGAAAGAAAATGGCTCCACGCACATGTTCTTCAAGGTGATCACAACGCTGCACCGCAATCGTAACTCGTACCAATGCCACCCCTGAGCTTGCAAGTACCTTTACTACCTACTATATACTTATATGCGTGACACAGGAGTTAAATAACTGACATAGTCCTCTGGTGATTTCACTGGTTGCAAAGCGCAGCTTAGCAGTAAAAAATGTGAGAAAATAATATTACGCAATTTTATGCTCGGCTGCTGCATCCGAAACTATTTATATTTACGGCGTCATTGCTTTATGTATTTATTTTTTATAAGTTCTCCAAAAAAGATAACACAGTAATAAATTACTGACTTACATAAAAAATATGGCAAAGAGCAATATGCATCTTAAATCAACGAGACACAGACGCATAACTTAAAAATAGATGTAATATTATAAATGTACTTACCAAAAACTTTTAATTTAATATGGAAATAATTCTAATTCTTTAATCTAAACACAACTATAATCCGTCCAACCATTTATTGAACTTTTGACATATGCACGCATATGAAATTTTATAATTCTTGACAGGGAATCGAAACAAAAAATTTAATATTTTATGGACGCCAGTTTTTGTTTTTCTTAGTGAAGCGACTTGCTGTTCGGCTCCAATATTCATAATTATCAATCGATATTCATTAAGCCCACTCACTGATTGTGTAACAAAAATAATTCAAAACTTTTACATTGAAAAATAAAATGTCGCAGTGTAAATTAATAATAAATTACACTGCGACAATAACTGACTGCGTAATATAATAACCGATAAAATAAACTATTAAAGTTAAATTTTGACAAAATGATATTGGATATACAATAGGTATATACCTACAGAATAAATTTATAAACAGAAAATATACACATTTAACGCTTAGACATGTTTATAAAACAATACAAAATGTTGAGCAAAAATAACATTTCAATGTGTTTAATCGATCAAAACTTCTGCATAAATTAAATCGATTTGCGGCGTAGGCCGCAGATATGGTAGTGTGTGGAGAGAGAAAAAGGAACTCAGGGTTTACTTTCGTGGTACGAGCTTTATTTTGCACCTCCGCGTTACACTCGGTACGGTTTGCTGATGGTATGCAACGAGCCACTGTCCTGCGGGGACTCCGACTCAGGCGAACGGGACGGCGCTGATGCACGTGGCTGGCTCCGGCGACAGGTCGCCGAGCAGATGGTGTGGCCACGTGGTCGGCGCATCGGTGGTGAGGTGGTCAAGGTTAGCACGTGTTGCGGCAGCTCCCGCGACGATGTTGGTGCACACGTGGTCGGGGCCAGCACCCGCGACGATGACGGTGCGCGCGTAGCGGAGCAGCTTCCGCGACGCCGGTGGTGCGCACGAAGTCAGCACTCCGTGCAGAGTAAGCAGGCGTCAACACCGTACCATGGGAAAGAACCTGGAATCAGAATCCCAGTGGTTCGGAATGCAAACTAGGCTTGCATTCCACGCCAGCAGCTCGTGACAGCTCACGAGCCCAGGTACACAGAATACACTGGAAGCGGTTAGTAGGGATTAATTGGCACACTCGCCCCAGCGGGAACGACGGTGTGCGTGGCAGCACGCAGTTAAATGAAATGTAGTGATGCCACGCGAAGACGATTGCAAAAGCAGGGCCGCATGACAGTGCACGCTTATTTATACGGTCGCCATTCCAACGTACGTCAAACGAATGACAACTTATTAATTAGCCAATACGAAATCAAAGCCTTTTTGATTGGTAGTTAAAACTCACCATAAACCATAGACAGTTTACGGAGGGTGTCAACGTTCCATGCAACGTTACGGATTGCTACAAGAAATCGAATCGGTAACGCATTAGTACACCCTAATTGATTAGATTGACTGCCTTGGTGGCGTAGTTGTATTGCGTATACGTTACGAGTACGATTTGCGCGCTGAGGTCCTGCGTTCGAATCCCGGGTCGAGCCAAAAATATTGTGACTGGGTTTTCCATCTTTAAAATTACTCAGTCGCAGCTCGGAGTCAGGAAGTTGGCGGTGTGATACCCCCGTGCCTCGGAAAGCACGTAAAGCCGTTGGTCCTGCGCCTGATCTCTCTCCGGTCATGTCGGATTACCGTCTCATCGGACTATGAGAGTGAAGGAATAGCGAGTGCACCTGTGTATTGCGCACACGCTTGTGCACTATAATATCTCCTGCGTACCTGGCTGATCTCCGTTGAGATTGGCCGCCGTGGCCGAAACTGGCTAGGAGGATTTATTTATTTTATTATAATTGATTAGAATCCGAACTGTCAAAAGTTAAATAAATGGTTGGACGGACTATAAATAACATTAAATAAAAAGATGACACTTTAAGACATAAACATGTACTATAGTGCGTTTATTTATTTTTTTTACCAATGGTGTGAATTGGCACCGCTGTCTGACAAGATAGTGGACATTCTGAAGAAAATTTCCGCCATTTGAGTTTTAAAAAATAGGGTTACCAGAGGATCAATGTATTTCCTTGAATAAAATACCATAGTTGTTATAGTTAGTAATTGTAATAATTGCTAACAGATGTCGCTGGTCATCTCTTTTAAGAGATTCAAATAGGGAACTTCAAATTGGACAGCCAAGGGTGGGGTAGAAGTAGCTCAAATGGCATAGCACCGGCACGGTACGCTGGAGGTCGTGGGTTCAAATCCCGCTTTCGACTGTTTCTTTTTTCAAGTTTCCATAAAAATATAAAATACCATTTCAAAAATAACAATAATTTTATAACGTTGATTAATAATTAAATAGCCAGTGTAATTATACAATGGATTGTTTTATATTTTTATGGAAACATTGAAAAGAAACAGTCCAAAGCAGAATTTGACCTCCAGCGTACCGTGCCAGTGCTCTGCTCAGTGCTGGATGGTGTTTCTACTGTCTATGGGTGGTCTTACAATCAGACGAACGGCATGCTTGTCTCGTCATTCAATGCCATAAAAAAAGGTATAGAATGTTTAAGACTATTGGGTAAATGTGATTAAGCTGATATTGAGACAACTTGCGTAAGTTTTTGATATGTGTCTTAAAGTGTTTGATGAATGATATTTACTTGTCTATTTAATTTTCGTTTTACAGAACTCGCAGAACGAGATGTTTCAGAAAATGTACGAGGACATGAGCCACTGGCCGATGCCTAACAGCAACGACGAAGGAATTAAAAAGTACGCAAATGACTTTACTGATGGTAGGTCTCTCGTACGCGAGAGGCCGTCTGCGTAGGTACCACCGCAATCTGAGGGCATAGTAGTGCCCCGTCAAGACGAACGAAGCGAAACGCAATGACACTACCTACCTTTTCTTGAAGCGCTTCGTCGTTTTTTAAATCCTCATAACTTGAGTTTGAATTATATCAGATAAACAAAATTCTCGGGATAAGAGGTCAATAGTTGACTTACTAAGGATATAACGTTTCAATTGCATAGCTCCTATTTTTTAGATTTTATTGATAAATAAAAAAAAACAATTTCGTAACCGACTGACTCACTCTCTGATGATCATCAAATTTCTCAGGGTATTTTCTCAAGTCCTAGAAAGTCAAAATTTGGTATGTAAGCTAGTATTAGTACTCAGGCAACAAAAACATTATTTTAAGTCTACTTACAAAAACAAATGAAATCCCATAAATTTTCATGTAAAATGTTTTCACGACATATTAATTCGCACGACGAGATCATATTTATGTGGCTGGCACTATCAAAAAGTTATCAGATCATATGTAGAACCAAGCTTCTAACTCTACAGGCACTTTTTTTTGCGGGGAAGAGTTAACTTCACAAACTCTACACCTTAGTCAAAATATCGCACGCCCAGATCTGCAATGAATTTAATAAAAACGGCAGATATTGACGCATTTGACGATTTTTTGGTTCACTTTTTTTAGTTTTTTTTTTTAGATCGAATGCCGAGACGAGCCTGCCCTTCGCCTGGTGGTAAGCAGTACGACCACCCATAAACAGTAGCTCAACACCATCGAGCACCTTGAGTAACAAAGTAGGTACTGTGTGGCATTCCACTGCGCTCGTCAGCCTGAGACATAAGATGAACTAAGTCTCAGTATATCCAGTAGTTACACTGGCTACCGAAACTGGCTCGCTGTCCTTTAAACCTAAACACAACAGTGCATGCACACTGCTGCATGGCAGTTGAAATAGACATTGCGGTGGTACCCACCCAGACGGACTCTTGCATATGAGAGACCTACCACCAGTGAAAATTTTAACGCTGGGGGTTACAGAGTCATTTACTAAATACCTGGTATCAGTTTTCGGTAGGCTGTGTCTTGCAGCCTTTATACATGTATTCTTGTACTATGAAACCTAGTCCAAATTATAAACGCGTCGATATAGCGCGGCGCGACAAACCTAGCCGAGTCGCGCATGCAAAATACATGCGATTCCAACCTGCTCAAATCAACGCTGGTTTTAGCATTGCCCTATTCTGTGTGCAGGGTGGCGACGGAAGACTTCGCTTTCCTGATGGAGTCCACGTCCATCGACTACGTGACGGAGCGCAACTGCAACGTGACTAAGGTGAACGGCTGACGTGCTTCGCTGACTGCTGTGGTGTGGGTGCTCTGTATACAGGGTCATTTTGACATTGCCTTAATAAATGAAACCACATACTTAACTCCTTGAAAATAACAGTTATTTTAACCATAAATGTAAAATAAAAAAGTATAAGTTTTGAACAAAATAATAGTTTACACGCTCTAATGCCACTATGACTGCTCTAGGAGAATTCGTCGCAGCAACAACATTATACTTTCAGTCAGAAATATGCCTACGCACACACCATATTCGCACTAAACTACAAAATGATAAAAAATAGAATACTACAAACGGGATTTTTCGCGAAAGTATTAGTTTTTCATGGATAATTTTAGCACGATGTTAACAGAGATACATACATATATACATATACACTCACGCCTGTTATCCCCGAAGGGGTAGGCAGAGGCGCAACTAGTGCACCCACTTTTCGCCATTATTCCGTCCCATGATGTGATAGGGGGCGAGCCTATCGCCATATCGGGCACAAATTTCAGACTCCGAGCTGATACTGAATAGAAAAACTCAATACCACTTTGCCCGACCCGGGGATCGAACCCGAGACCTCAGCTTTGTAGTCGTACTGTAATACAACTACGCCACCGAGGCAGTTAACAGAGATATATATGAATATATGGTTTCATTCAGTAACGCAATCTAAAAATGACCCTGTATACTTATACATGTCGATGGACGGTGTGCTTCGCAGGTGGGCGATCTGCTGGACAGCAAGGGCTACGGCATAGCTATGAAAAAGGGTAATGGAGTGTAATATTACTATTAATTAATGCACTAATCATTTTTTTTTTTATCCTGTGTTGTAAGAACTAGGTTCTTAGCAATAAATTACAATCTAGTCTATAAGACTAATAAGCAATATTATTCTAACTTAATTTTCTAGGTGATAATTTTACTACAACTAAGAATAATGTTCTAGGCACTCTCTTAGAGTCTGATAACATAAAAAACACTTTGTTCGTGTGTTATATATACTTAGCACTGACACTATTATTTGTTCGCTGTAATTATGCACTACACTTTATTACACTAGTTCGAAAGGTTTAGTTCTTTTTAGTCTTCGCACAAGGTTCGTGTTATCGAGTAGCTTGGAGGCCTCAATGTTCACATGTTGTCGAAGTCTACAGTCGTGAGCTTTCGCAAACTTTTTGGTAACTTGCGTGACGGATTCCATTTTAAGATCACGATGGAGGTCGTCATTTCTTATATACCAGAGAGCGTTGACAATATCTCTTAAGACTTTATTTTGGAACTGTTGGATTATTTTAACACTGCTCGATTTGGTACAGCCCCAAAGCTGGATTACATACGTCCAAATTGGCATGAGAATTTGCTTATACAGTAATAATTTATTATGTATTGATAAACAAGACTTTCTTCCTAATAACCAATACATATTTTTATATCTTATATTAAGTATTTGTCTCATCTTTTTGACGTGAGCTTTCCATCGCAACTTAGCGTCAAGTGTTATGCCAAGGTACTTGGCAGTGTTTGCATATGGGACCTTTGAACCGTTTAAATATACTGGATGATAAATTTGATCTTTGTTCGTGAAATCGACATGAACTGATTTTGTTTCATTTAATTTAATTTTCCATTTTTGTGTCCAATCATAAATTTTATTTAGGGCGCCTTGAAGTTTTTCTACTGCTTCCTTGTGTTTTAAGCCAGTAGCCATAATGGCAGTGTCATCTGCAAGGGTTGCAATAGTATTGTTATCGGGTTCTGGTATATCACTTGTGTATAGTAAGTATAAAGTGGGACCTAGGACGCTTCCTTGCGGGACCCCAGCTTTTATTATTTTAAGCTCGGAAGATGCATCCTCTTGCTTAACTCTAAACATCCTGTTTGTAATGTAGGATTTTAGTATGTGCGAAAAATCTGATGGCAGCATTTGTCTGAGCTTTTGTATCAGGCCCTGATGCCAAACTTTGTCAAAAGCTTGGGCAACGTCCAAAAAAGCCAAATTGATGGTATGAGGTTATTCTTATAGATAATATCGATACCTCCCACGTAAGTTGTTGTATCCCCAAAATCACAATTTTACAGTAGAGCATTTTAAAGATTCAAATAGGCCTAAAAAGTTCATTTATCATTTTATCTTTCTGAAATTTGGTATACGTATGTGAGTTATAGTATTCTTGACTATGTTGAAAGATAATTTAAAAAAATATGTATATTTTCTGAGATATCGTTCTTACAACATTTTACTGCGGAGTACAGACTACGCCAGATGTTGTATCTCATAATTACAACATTATACCGCGGACTTTAGGTGTCTACAATTGTTGTATGTAATATATACAACAATATACACTGAAAAATATAAGTCTCTTTCCACCGTATGTGGCAATAATAATATACATCGGCTAAAAATTATGGGTGTATAATTATATGTGAACAAATTGTAGGTTAAAAAATAAGAAAGAAATATTATAAAGGATATTTTTTGTGATATTTTGATAGAAATAACACATACTAGATATTAAACTTCTTTGAAAAAATTAAATAATGTACCTTTAGGTATACATTACATACATTTAGGTAACAGGTAATGTCTTCCATTGCTAGGTAATAACAAAAAATGAAAATAAAACAGTCATAGTAAAGATTACTTAGAAACATAATAAAAAAGAAAACATAACTCAATCTCCATGATATTTTAAAAACATCACAAAATTCTTATTAAAATAGAATAAAAAAACCAACACTATGAAATTATCAAAAAAATATAAGTTACTTATTTCTAAGAGATCAACTTAAAATCAGGATAACAACAAATTAGGTAACCGTTTGTAATTATTATTGTCATTGTAACTGTACATGATTTTATTCGAAGTTAAAAAAAATCACACTCACACATACTGACGCCTTTTATCCCCGAAGGGGTAGGCAGATGCGCAACTAATGCACCCACCTTTCGCCGTGCGTATTCCGTTCCATGATGTGCGATGTCCGCATGATTCCCCTTATGGGCGAGCCTATCGCCATATCGGGGCCTAATACCTACCAGACTCCGGGCTGATACTAATTAGAAAAACCCAACATCACTGCCCGACCCGGGGATTGAACCCGAAACCTCAGCGGCCGTACCGTAATAAAACTACGCCACCGAGGAAGTCTAGTACAGCAGAGCAGTCGAGAATTGTCAAAATCATAATTAAAAACAGTTGAGTTACTTTTAATCAGATAAACCTATTTTTTTTTAATTTGAGCTAAATTAATCAACCAATTAGCCTGTCGCTGTCCACTGCTGAACACTGGCCTCCCCAAATGAACGCCAACCATCCCGGTCTTGAGCAAACAACTTAAATCAATAAAAAACTAATTTTATTTCTATGAGAATCTGTAATGAAAACGAAGATAAATAATTACAAGAAATTGAAATATGTAAAAAAAGAAAAGTCTAATTTATGTACTCTCATAAAAATCATTATCATGAGAGCCAGCAAGAAAAGATAGACACTGGAAAATGTCTTGATATGTAGCTGGAATGATTCCACTGTGACAGAGACTCAATAAGTCATCATATTTTGCCTTTGTTGATTGGAGTTGGTTGGAATAGAGAGGTCATAGCTCAGCCATACATTGTATTAGTGCATACACTAATGCAATCGTCATAGCATTAGTGTATACCAAATCGTACCGATATTAAATTGTAAAAGGGTCTTCTCCACATACCTGCACTTCTTTGGTTTTGTTACAGTTAAAGACGTCTCCACTTATATTTTTTGACCAATTACGCCCATTCAAAAGCTTTTTATAGTTTAAAGAAAATGATATGCTTCATTTTTATGGCGTTATATGGTTTTATATCCTGTTTAACCCATCTAACCAAGCTAAACCATTCCAAAGGCGTATAATAAGTTTATTTTTAGATGAAGGTTCTATTAAAGCATGGGCGCTGTTACCCTCTGTTTGGGTATGGCCTTCTTCGAGAAAGGTATGTAATGTTGTAATGTAGTAATGTTAAGTTTATGAAAAATATACACATAAAACTAAAACACTATGCGATTGTGGTTCTGACCAGCACAATTATCAACAAGATTTGCAGTATCAGAATCTATTGCTAGTCCGAAGTTATTGTCAAAGACGTATCCATCTATTATATTTGCTAACTTTCCGATTACTTAATACTGGTGGTTGGTCTCTCATATATGAGAGTTCGTCTGGGTGGGTACCACTGCGATGCCTATTTCTATCGCCAAGCAGCAGAGTGTATGTACTGTTGTGTTTCCGTTTGAAGGACATTGTAGCCAGTGTAACAACTGAACATAATGAGACTTAACATCTTATGTCTCAGAAAGACGGGCGCAGTGGAATGTCACAGTGCTTTGTAACTCAAGGTGCTGTATGGTGTTACTACTGTTACAGAGGCGGTCGTATCGCTTGCCATCAGGAAAATGGCATGCTCGTCTCGTCATTCAATGCCATAAAAAAAACGAAACTTATTGGTAATGGAGATTCTGAAACAGTAATTTTAATCGAATGCTTAAGGGGTATAAGGACAAATCCACCAAACTTCACGTCTCCAGGACCAGCCGTTTAGGCTCTGCGTTCATAGATCGTTCACGAAGTCAATCAGTCAGAAGAAATAATTTTATGTATTACTTTTAAGAGCCAATTTTAGATTAGATTTTTAACATACAACATTGAATATGAGTAAAAAAAAGTAATAGCAACGTATAATACTTATAGCATTTTACTATACAACAAAGTTTAGAAAAACCACTCCCGAAGTAAAGTGTTGTATTTATCACATAATACAATATTTTAATTTGAATGTAAACGTAAAATATTGTATGCATTACTTACAATATTTTTAATAAATGCTCAACGACGTATAATATTGTAACTAATCTGTACAACGTTTTAGATTGGCATCACCACCAAAAAGTAACATTAACCTGTTAAATCTCAATAAAATATTACAAAATGAAACATATCTCTGATATTTTGGAGGCTGGAATGACGAAAACTGTTTAGTTCTATTTCATCTATTGAAACATTATTATTTTGAATGGGTATCTCGAAGTTTCTATTTTGTGTACTCGCATTATTGGCCAAATCAAATATTCTACGCCCTCTTGTTATAGTTATACGTTTCATTGTTATAATACATTTTAGTAATTCAAATACGTGAGTTAATTTTGAGAAAACTTAACCGCTTCCTTCCTTCCGCGTGCGGCCGGTTGAAAGTCCGGCGTGGTCTGTTGTATGTGACCAATACGATACGCGAGCGCGTGATTCTTCGCGTCCCACACCCCACGTAAACCATTGCAAAGGTCGATACACCATTGTAGTCCGTTCTCGTTCAAAAGTTACAACAAAATACGTCTGGAAAATCCTTGAAAAAATCGTGTTTTTGTTATTTTTTCACTTTGAATGCATGAAATAATGCATATTAGGATAGTTTTCGGTAAAAACGCTAAACGGCATTTTTGTGGCATACAACAACTTACGTGGGAGGTATCGATATATTTTAAGCGCTTCAGTAAATGCACTAATAATGAGGAACGAATAGATCGATCCCAGTACAACGTTGCATGATCATTTTCGAAACTGTTTGATGCATATACTGGTAATATGGCACCTCAGAAATCACAAGACCATACCAAAGAGCAACTTGTTGGTGTATGATCTTGGCTACTAAGTTGTGTCTATGCAAGTACTCGCCGTTAGCAAGATACGCACAACCGGAAATTACATGCCTGATTGACTCACCAGGACGGTGGCATGCCCGACAGATATCGACCGTACCGTCCTTTATGAATACTTATACATTATTTTATTATGTACTTATCTAGTCAATTTTAATGTGTTTGTCGATTATTAGTACGTTCGACTTATGAATGAAATTCAGAGCCTGCGGATTCAAGGCAATGTATTGGGCTTGGAGGCGCCATCTAATGGGCCTCCAAAAAAAGAAGGAGGGAGAGAAAGGGGGGAGATTTTATTGGGACAGTAGAAACCGTCCCGGGCGAGTCCTAAGACCCGGTGCGTGGGCCAAGCAATGACCCTGGCGTTCGTGGACTGTATTTAAATATCCCCTTCAGAAGGGCTGGTACGCGGCGGGTCGGTTGGATTGGCAGCCGTATGAGAAATTTCGGAGGTCAAAAATGCACGCCTTACCTTGACGATTCTGTATCCAGGGCGGCGCGTGCGTTCCCGGCGAATGGCGTCAATGTAGGCACACGACGCAGACGCAACAAGGGCTTGATTCACTCACGAAATAACGTCACCAAAACCAAGCACGCGAGTTATGTAGTTCAGTTCAGCGTAACATATGCGCTTTATGCGAAATGATATTCTCCTAGCCAGTGTCGGCCACGGCGGCCAATCTCAACGGAGATCAGCCAGGTACGCAGGAGATATTATAGTGCACAAGTGTGTGCGCAATACACAGGTGCACTCGCTATTCCTTCACTCTCATAGTCCAGTGAGACGGCAATCCGACATAACCGGAGAGAGATCAGGCGCAGTACCAACGGCTTTACGTGCTTTCCGAGGCACGGGGGTATTACACCGCCAACTTCCTGACTCCGAGCTGCGACTGAGTAATTTTTTTAAGATGGAAATCACAGTCACAAAGTTTTTTTGGCCCGACCCGGAATTCGAACCCAGGACCTCAGCGCTACTCTAACGCGTACGCAACACAACTACGCCACCGAGGCAGTCTTATGCTAAATATGCACCAAATTAAACCGGATTAGCGAAATATTCGACAGCCATTACACGGCTGTCGGCGGCGGCGGCATGAATCGAAGTGTCTATGCAAAGAGCATTATAATCAGGGGGGTCAAGTTAGTTGAAATCGTTTGACGATACCTAAAGGGGCCAGGCCTGTGTGGCCGTACACAATTTATTATTATGAAAGACCTAAATTTCGGTCTCGCATCATATATTTTTTAAGCTGGCAATGATAGACAAAGTGAAGTGTTGTTATAAAAAATATATTCCCCCAATTAATAGGTTTATGTTTATACATTATCAAATGTTTGTTTCTATGAGTTAATATTTTTCATTATTATTATTCTTGGAATAATAAAACATTAATATTTTATTTTAAATTTCATACTTTATCATTCAATCAGCACCCAAATTATATTAAATGTTACTGTATAACATTTCCTGTCTGAGAATTTCTTTAATGATGTTGGGTAACCCTAAATATTACATAGTTTCCAGTTTACCCTTCAAAATTTTATAAAAGTTGTTTATACGAAAAGTGTTTCATTTTTAGACATGGAGACAACTTTTTATTTCTAAGAATTTATATTTATTGTTTTTTATCTGCCATTTCTACTTGATATTGGCGAAATCACCGATAGATAATCGGTGAAATCCATAATTTAAAAGAAAAGTGTCTGGAAAAGTGTACGTTGATTCCGTTGCGTGCGCATTGTTCTTTTAAATATATACTGCTAAAGCATCTTCGCCATATAACTGAGTTCCACATTTTAAGAGCAATGGCCATGAAGTGGTGACATTATTAGATGCTCTTAATGTAATTAAGTGCTTTAGAAATCTATTTCTGAAATACAATATTGTGTGGGTAACCAACATATGATGTTCTTCTGATGGGCGAACTGCAAAAAGGTAAACTTTAAACAAATGAGTGTAATGACAAAGTGATAGCTAACTTTTGTAATAGTGATGGATTAATATATTGTGATAAACAAAATGATAATGTGAAATCCTTTAGAGTTCTTGTGATATTGATTTTTTTGCAACGACTAAGTATAAAGTCTAAATAGCTATTAAAACTTAGTAACCTATTTTATTACAATTAATTAAGTCCTATTTGATTTAAAGATGCATAGACAAACAATTTTATTTTTTATTTCAAATGAATACCTATATTTTAATTCTATTATTCATTACTGTTGCAGGCATAGCCAAATGGGACCATATTATCCAGTTTTATGAATAAGGCAATGCAAATCCCAACTATGCATTTGCACCCCAGCTTAAACAGGAACACCTGAACCCTAACACGAAGCAAAATATGAAAGTCCAACTGGCGGATCAAGTGTTGAGTCATGCAGTTTCTACTGGAATGTATACAAGAATTGGCAAAGGTAATATGGCCAACATTGTATTAAATAAATTTTAAAGTATTAAGTGAAATCGCCCCATGACTTAATATGATTTCTTAGAAAGATTAATGGTAAAGCTGCTGGCCTTTATCCATGCAAGACAATCAGAAATCTTTTAACCTCTAGCTTAATTCCTAAACACAGGCAGATTGCAAGAAGTAAAATTTTATTTAAAAATATTAATAGTATGATGTACTTATGGCATATAATATTATGTATAAAATAGTCAAGCTACATTTATTTCATCCACAAATTTTAATAACTTTCTTGACTTCCAATTACTTTAATTTGTCTTCTTACGAATATTACCATAAATAAATAAATAAAAATACAGTGCAACCTCGATATAACAAATCGGAGGGGAACAAGAAAATATTCGTAATATCAAGTAATTCGTTGAACTGAGGTTTGTTATGTTGAGGTTAGATTGGTCTAAAATTCGTTATAAAGAGGTAAAAGAATAGTTTTATTCACTTCAATATTACGTACTTATCTTGTTATAGCGAAGAACTTCTACTAATAAATGATAACACATTTTTATCAAATTACTATATATATTTGCTATGTATTTAAAAACAATTAGGTAGATAATAAATTTTTAATAATCAAAAACAATTAACAATGTGGTTATATAGTAGCTTAATCTCAATTTTGTTCATTGATTAGAAAAAAAGTCAATGATAGTTGTCTGTTTACCACTGGTATGAGTTATGACATCCAAAGCGCAATCTAATTTCGTGATGGATTTCACTACATCCTCACTCAAACCTCCCTTTTTGAGAAACACAGATTTTATTGTATTCAAAGCATTATAAGCATTAACATAATGATTACTGTACAAACAAAAGCGTGTCGAAACATGTCGAGACATGAATCACATGATAAGATTAAGAGTTATATTATTGGTGGAAACTTTATATAAAGGTTTTGGGTTGGCAAAATTCGTTAATTAGAGGTATGAATACTTTTTCTTCATAGTTGAAAATTCGTTATAAAGAGGTTGTACGCAAAGAATGTTCGCAATGTAAAGGTATATTTTATATTAACTCTTATGGACAATTCAAGGGGATTACGAAGAATTTGTTAAATCGAGGAAGTCGTTATATTGAGGTACGTTATATTAAGGTTGCACTGTATTACATAGGTACTTAATGCTTTTTACAGGACTACCTGCTGAAGCAATTGTGACTGCTGATATGATATCAGAAATGGATAACATTTTTGATGCTCTCAATAGCGATATCCCTAACCAGCATATGTTTTTAACCGACTTCAAAAAATGGAGGAGGTTATCAATTCGACGGTATGTTTTTTTTTTGTGTTTATGTAACGCGATTACTCTGCCAACTGTCGCCCGATTTACAAAATTCTTTTTTTGTTCAAAAGGAGGTACTTCTGAAATGGTCCCATAGTCACAAAGTCAGGATCTGATGATTGGATCCTGGAGAAATCGAGGGCAACACTCAAACTTTATAGGCCCACACATCGTTTTTTTCGCAAATCTTATGAAGTAATTTATTGTTTAGTGTTTTCGCGTAAATAACATCACGCCTTTTACGTTTTCAGGGGCAGGCAGAGTTGTAACACGTCAGCGCGATAATCATACCGCGTGTGCAATACAACTACACCGTCGAGGCGGTATATTTCTTACTAAAATAAAAAAGCAACAAATAAAAACTTTTTAACAAAAAATAGGCACTGACTCCAGAATTGGTTACCAATATATAAGTAATGCTATCGTATATTTATTCACTATCAAATTATTTCTGGGTTTTTAGATTTTTTAGTCGTTTTTGAAGGCTAGGTGGTTAAAGTTTTTGTTAAAAAGTTTTTATGCGATCGATTTTTAAATATTGAAGTTTCAATATTTTGTTTCATCTGTATGAATATATTATAAAAGAATATAGAAACTATAGACTATGTTTATAACTTAGCTGAGCATTTTACACAACAGGTGTGGTCAAAAAATCAATAGATAAAATTCGTCAGCATATAAAGTTCTATTTCTTTTAATGCAACATTTATTGTAATTTTGGAACGAAATTCCTTATCGCGCGTTGTGAAAGGGGGCTAGACGGATTTTTTTTTACGAAAAGTTGTCACGACACTTTTATACTTGCCCTGTGAAACCAGCCAGTAACAATAAAGAACTGGCCGTAAAAGTGACATTCGAAATTTAAATAAAAAAAGACAATTGAAATCTTAGAGTATGTATACGTAGTTATACTTTAAGATTTAAATTGTCTTTTTTTCAATTCATGCTTTTTAGAGTAGTTTTTTTTTCGTTAGTTGTATGTTAATTTTAATGTCAATGCTTGCTTAGGTGATGATCGTGATTCGATGACATATCTATTGTGTAGGTAAAAGTAAATGTTTTCAGTGATGTGGTAACGTTTTAATGAAATATACAATTATTATTATTATAACTTAAAAAAAATAAAATTTTATTACAATATCTTCTCTAATTAATCGCAAACAACTTCGTTTCATCCGGGTGTCCCTTGACACTTCTCGAGTATTTTTTTGTTTATTAAAACTGTAATACGTGTTTAAAGAGACAGCAAATTTCATGAATAAAGTTAAAGCCTAATTATTTTTGTTTTTCTCATTAATAAACTAGTAAGAAACTTAAGTTTTGTTAATAAAGCATAACTACATAGATTATGCTTTATACTAACATATCTTAAATTTCTTACTGGTTTATAATTATCCCTTACAATTTATTCCAACTAATTTCAATAAGTATGTCAAGGTTTGAATTTGGCGCTCATTAATTTCTGGGGGCCTGCAAAAGGTGGCACCACCGGCCTCTTATAGTGACAATTTTTTTATATGAAGTTGTCATTCTTCTCCTAGAGTAATAGTGTTCTGTGATTATAATACTACGGAAATGTCTATGTCACCCGCGCTGCTTGTGCCATGCGGTGCGCGTGAGACAGATAAGGTAGGCGTGTTAAGAGGGAGGGAGAAAGATGCGGAAAAGGACACTAAGGACGAGGACTAGGCTGCCAAACAATAATTGCGTTAATTATTAAAAATGTGGAATCATTATGGCGGAACTAGGGCTACTATAATAAATTTAATATGTTCTTATTAAAAACAGTTATTCCGTTATTCAGCCGGCGAAATTCTTTACTTGAGTTCTCAAACGTCAATAGTACAAAGCCCTTTTAATTGTAGTAGACTATGCATTTATTTAGACTATTTTATCGCGATCGATGAAAATTTTAACATTTTTTATTATTTTAAGACATTAGTATTGTTGAAGTACATAATATCAAATTATTGGTTTGTTAATATGTAATTTTCAGCAAAAAAGTTACTTTGGCTATTATCCGCCTACGCTTAGGACACGTATGTTCTCCTGTTTTTAACCGACTTCAAAAAGGAGGTTCTGTATTCGATCCGTATGTATGTATGTATGTAAATTTGTATGGCCGCGTGTTTCTCAAAAACTACTGATCCGATTCGGATGTGGTTTTCGATATTCATATGTATAATTTTCAGGGAAGGTTTTATAATATATAACTTATGAAGATCTGATGGGAATCTTCGGAGATACACATTGGAACTCTTTAATAACTAACAGCAGATGACTCGCGAATGCTGCAATCGTATGTCTATGATGTATTGTTTACACCATTTTATAATTAACTTCCAAAAAAGCAATAAATAAAAACTTTTTAATAAAAAAAAACCGACTTCAAAACCACTACAAATAAAAAAATAATTTAAATTTGTATTCGCTTTGTATATACGTATATTTGGAGTCGGTGCCTAATTTAAATTGAACAATGTTATTAATCGTATATTTGTTTGTGTATTTCCTTAGCTTAGCTGGCAATTTAAATTAGGCATCGACTCCTAATCAGTGCTGCCAGATTAGGCGACTTTTCGCCATTTAGGCTACGCGAATGGTGTTTAGTCGCCAATTTAGGCTACTTCGGAAACTTCGTGTTTTATGCATTGTTTTTGTCGAATTTGAGGACATTTAAGATCCCCCTTACACACAATTATTGAAAACTGGACCTTTTTTTTTTTTTTGCTCTCCGTGTCCCCACACATGTGGGCGACTTTAGGCTACTTCGAATTTTCTCGACTTTAGGCGACTTCAACCGTCAAACATCTAGCAACACTGCTCCTAATATACGTATATACAAAGCGAATACAAATTTTAATTATTTTTTTATTTGTAGTGGTTTTGATTCTCGCTAAAATTCGCGTTCGTGATCACTCCATCTGTGAATGTGGATTGGATGAAGGTTCCCTAGAATACATCTTCTTTAATTGTCCAGCAATTCGTTTTCCTTAATTTATGACATTCTTCCTGCTGAATTTCCCCGCCCAATAACATTAAATGTCTAGTAATTAGGTATTGTTTATCAATTATCGTTCGCTTTAACGGTGAAGGAAAACATCGTGAGTAAACCTGCATACCTGAGAATTCTCCCTAAGAATTTCGAGGGTATGTGAAGTCTGCCAACCCGCACTAGGGCAGCGTGGTAGACTAAGGCCTAAAACCCTCTCAGTAGCAGAGGAGGCCCGTGCTCAGCAGTGGGCAGTATATAATATAGGGCTGTAATTATTATTATTGTATTATTAGTGATTTCCCTCAACATTTCTGATTACTTTCGAAATTTATTAAAAATAATAATCTTTATCTTTAATTTCTATGCCTTTATACTCGTTTTGCTATCTAGGCTGCTGTACGCTCCTGTCAGATGACATAGATAGCATCATGAGCTATCATGAGCATAGATATGCTTGGTTCTAAATTTGCGTAGTGGTTACGTTTTCTTTGCCATAACTAATATCAAATGTTTTAGATCTCTTGGCTACCATTGCTTCTTAGGTATCCTCGAGTCGAAAGTTATTCTAAATAAGTTATAATATTTTAACATCTACACACTTGACATTGGCAAAATCACCTGTGAAACGGTGGCGCCATTTTTAAAAGAAGAAGAATAATGTACATACATACATATACACTCACGCCTGTTATCCCCGAAGGGGTAGGCAGAGGCGCAACTAGTGCACCCACTTTTCGCCGTTATTCCGTCCCATGATGTGATAGGGAGCGAACCTATCGCCATATCGGGCACAAATTCCAGACTCCGAGCTGATACTGAATATAAAAACTCAATATCACTTTGCCCAACACG
The DNA here is from genome assembly GCA_949316025.1 of Lapara coniferarum. Classification (NCBI taxonomy): domain Eukaryota; kingdom Metazoa; phylum Arthropoda; class Insecta; order Lepidoptera; family Sphingidae; genus Lapara; species Lapara coniferarum. Next base: position 178,449 of record OX438920.1, read on the forward strand.
GGGATCGAACCCGAGACCTCAGCTTTGCAGTCGTACTGTAATACAACTGCGCCACCGAGGCAGTCAGGAAGAATAATGTAATTTATTTTAATAGTTAAATTCCATAAATTATAAAGGAGAAGCCGGAAGGAATCGGGTTATATGGACTGTTCGCCACAGCTAGAAGTACAAAATATGCGAGTGTATAATATGAAGACAGTTTGCGAAAGAGTAAAATAAAATGCATAATGTTTAAATAAACATTATGCATTTTATTTTTTTTCGTGCCGGTAATCAACCATCTTGAGCTCCTTGGCGTTACGCTGACTTCTACCCTCAACTTTGGCTCTTACATTGAGTTCAAGACTCAAATAGCTTCTAAAACGTTAGGTATCCTAGCAAAGGTGCGAGGGTACTTCACGTCCGAACAGATGCTAAAGTTCGTTCCTGCATGGAGTACTGTTCGCATCTTTGGGATGGATCAGCTAAATACCAGTTGGAGGCGTTAGAATCCGTAGAGAAGCGCGCCAGGAAGCTCATAGGCAACGACACCCTCGTTAAACCTTTACTACAGAGCCTCGAGCATCGTCGCAAAGTGGCTAGCTTATCGGCTTTTTACCGCATGCATTTCGGAGAATGTGCTACGGAATTGTACAACTTGATTCCCCCATCCCCATTCCATCACAGGACCACCAGAGATACGGCGAAGCGTCATTGTTACATGGTCGAAGTTCCAAAGGCTCGCACTAAGCGCTTTGCTTCCACCTTTATTGTGCGGACAGCCAAATTGTGGAATTCGCTACCGTCGTGTTAGATACAATTTGAGACTCTTCAATCGAGTGAATCGGTTTCTTCTGGGCATCATCGCTTAGCATCAGTCAGATAGCGGACAAACTTGAGCCCATTCAATATAAAAAAAATATATATATTCAGGTTGATTGCCGATTACTGTGAGGCTGCCAGAGGTTGCCTCCGGCCAATCGCGAACGTCTCTGGTCATATGTATTGTTGAATGCTATATTGTTCGCAAACTCTTAAGTTTGTTATCGGCGGCTTCTACGTGGAAGGTAAACTGTGTGTGATTTATATTAATTGTTGAATGTTCCAGTGTTGCGACGTATGTGGTGATAACACATATTCAACGTACTTAATCAAGTTTGCTTTAGAGCTTAGACCTCAGAATAATAACTAAAGTCTTCTTTATTATTGTGAGGTTTAGATGCACCGCTGATGATTGTCCTTCATGGTGCCAGATGTAAGTTTTTTTAAATCACATAAGGAAAATATATATTTTATGATCTCTATAAATTTTACTTAACATATTTTATTTATTTATTTATTTATACACTTTATATGAAGCATAATATTATACAAATGTACTTACATCGAGCATCGGCGGACTTAGTGCTGTAGGCATTCTCTCCCAGTCAAGCTCGTCCCAAACCTTCCAACTTTGTCGTATTTTATGTTTGGAGAACCAATAATTACCAGGTTATAATCGCTATGGTTGGCAGACTCGCGGTACCGGCAGGAGCTTAACCTGGCGCTGCTGAACCTACAGGAGGCGGGCACGCTGCGCGAGATGGTCAATACCTGGTGGAACGAGAGGAACGGCGGCGGCGCTTGCAAGGTCTCTTCCGCGGCGACGTTGTACTTCGCCCGCGCTGTGTGTCGCAGCTGTTTGCTGTCCCGCAGTGCCGTACTGTAGCACGTTCTAGATCACCTATTCCGCGGACTCTCAACGCTCTTAATTCCCTTCTTTATAGCGCACCACATTTTATCGTTTTTTCGGCTGATTGGAACGTGATCCAGTATGAATGTTTGCGCTATTGTGAAAAAAAAATATGATAGCTTATATTTCATGTAGTTATTAGTACATTATTGATTGGTTTAATTTTTCTGTAGTTATATATTTGTTATATGTTTGTTATATATTTGTTATATATTAGTGTTACTAACTCAATTGGTTTATCCGTTCTAATTAAAATAAAATAAATAAATAAATGACGCCGTCACTTGCGTAGGACGTGGAGGAGTACGAGAACGAGAAATTGCGCATGGCAAACTTCTGGGGGCTATTCCTAGTGCTGGCGGTAGGATGTGCTCTGGGCGTGGTGGTGTCGTGCGCCGACCTAGCGTATGCCGCGCTGCGCTCCAAGCGGCCCGCGCAGCGCGGACACACGTTTGCCGCGCGCTTCTGGGACGAGCTGCGTTTCGTGTTCCGTTTTGATCAATCGGTGAAGCCCGTGCAGGTAACGTTGCGACGCTCATATCGTTCTGTTCTCCTTTAGCTATACGTACGTACTGCGTACACATTCGGCGAATGTGCTGCATGCGCGCAGAATCACGTATGTGTTCTATAAGCTATTATTAATCCATATTAATGCATTCACGCAAAGCATAATACGCGCGGTCTATGCGCTTGCGGACGGCATGCATGCAGATCAATTCGCTTCTTTAATATTCTAAAGGTACTACCTAACGTAACTTAACGTACGACATTATGATAAGCAGCAGGAGGTTCTGCTGCTTATCATAATGTCGTACGTTAACGTCATTGTAGTTCGCAAAAATATGTACATACTTTTACAAGACATGACAAACCACACATTTTTTATGTTTAGGTACCAGTTTCTACATACTATAATATGTACAGGTGTCCAAGAAATGAAGGAGATTTAGTTATATGGTAGGATTGATGTGAACTTTGATTAATAACAGAGGAATCATGCTTGTGCTGTAGGTTTAAAGAAAAGAGAAAGGGATGCTTTGGGCCTTTAAAAATTGTGATGCTAATGAAGTACCACGGTTACCTATCTCCAATTCCGGCATCTACTGAGTTGGCTGTTAAAATGGAGCTGTGGATTTTTGTGTAATAAATACAAAAATACATAGTTACTTTTCATAAAGTGTCTCATCCTGACTACACGGAGTATGACACGGAATGTATCGGTTGTTTGCAGGGACCTCTGATCAAGTCGCCTAGTAAGTCCCCGCGTTCAGAGTCGTGCGGCGTGGAGGGTGCGGAGTGCATGGACGGCGCGGCGGCCACTGAAGGTGCCCAGACAACGCGGGAGGGTACGGCGGGTGCGGAGGGTGCGGAGGGCGCGGTCGGGTCCGAGGAGCCGGCGGAGGAGCGGTGGCTGCGGCCGCGTTCGGGCTCGGCGGGCGCTCGCTCGGCGCGGCGCCGCTCCTCCATGCACGCGGCGAGCGCGCGTCTCGCTCGCCACGCGCCCTCGCACTCCGCCACGCCCGCGCGTCGGTGACCACACTGACCTCTGACCTCACTCGCTCATCACCACCCTCCAATATACACGTTCTAAATGTGAACACCTATCCTCGCACTTGTAATTTATACGTAACAGTAAATTTTTCATTAACGTATTTGTAGCATGAATTGTTAGTCTAAGGCAGGCATATGATAAACTAGCTTTTGCCCGCGGCTCCGCCCGCTTTAAAAAGTTTTTTCAGGATAAAAGTCCCGCTTTATATTTTCCCGGGATAAAAAGTAGCCTATGTGTTAATCCAGGACATGATCTACCCGTGTGCCAAAGGAGAATGCCCATTTTTGTATGGAAGTTGGGCTACTCTTGCGTCTTTACAAAACCTTCACTAAAGTATAGGGAATATAATAAAATTTGTCAAATAAAATTTGTCAGCTTTATGACTCTAGATAAAATTAAGTACCTATGTTGAATGGCATTTAGTTTACTATTTTTTTTTTGTACAGTGTTAAGTACTCATGGTGGTTGGCTCCTCTCGTGTTATTGTTTTGTTGTTTTTATCTGCTGTATGCGAATTGTTGATGTATCTATATATATTTTTTTTTTTGCTCTTGGTAACTAAATAAATTAAAAACTAAATTAAGTCTAAAGTAATACCTAGCGTTAGATGTGGTTGCCTGTAACTGGATAGCATGATTTAAGTGTATTTGTATTTATGTACTTAGTTTTAAGATCCACTGGCGATCCAATTAAAAAAATATATATATATTCTAAATCTTATACAAATTGAAAACAATTGGATATTCGATGGGACATCGGAGTAATCTGCATGTTTGTTGCTCGGTTATTTTGAGGTTAAGTATGAACTTACTGCAATAACGTAAGGTACAAAGTACCTACGTGCCTAATTAAGCCCAGTATTGCAGTATCTACTTTTTATTGCTATAAAAAAATATTACACATTCTTTGTAACTAGTTTTAATCGCCCTTTTAAGTAACTGATAGGTACTAACATCGTATCTGATAAGAAGAAACTCTAATAAGTATAGTTTGACAGAATACCAGTTTATCACTAGGCGTATGCTACCTGACTTCTAGTGTATATGTCCTTGACTTACGACTTATTCCATTGAATGGGATAAGATATTCTTAATCTATATTTCCACCTACCGTTATCTCACTCCAACATGGCGTCGCAGTGTGGAACGTCCCCATAGAAAGGGTGTGACATGTACCGGTAGTACTGAATGTCTGATAACTGGAAACTGAAATGCATTGTGGAAAGGGGACAATATGACCTTTCAAGTTTTATAATTTTTACCCCTCTAATCACTTTATTTTACCTAATATATAGCACCAAAGTTGAAGTATCGAACACTGTCCAAAATGACCTCACTGTTTAAGAAAGATATTTATGGTATTCGCAATAGTTTGGAGAAGTATTTTATAAATAAAACGGTTTAATAGGATACACTTATATAAATGCAACTGTTTCTTTTTAAAAAGACGCTATATTTTATGGTTAAATTAAAGTTTAAAAAAGTAATCGAAGTGTTTGATAAAATCTGTCATATAATAAAAACGCCACGAAACCCCGACCTAATGATACTTGTGTTTGATAGTTCTAAGTAATTAGGAAATTTCGCTAGAACATTATGTACCTCCCCTCGTCCCCCTTTCGAAGAAAAGTAACAAAATAGGTTATACGCCTGCTAAAAATGCCAGAGCATCTACAAGCTGACTACATTTTGTCAATTATGAATATTTCATCAGGTGTTGATATTACACGAAAGCAATCAAGTAGGTTGGTGTAAATAATTTTTAACATTATGCTTTCAATTGTTGTGTCATTTTAATCCATCCTAATGTAATAATATTACTCAAAATAAGTTTTTTAAAGTGTTAGGAAACGCCTGACAATTTCTTTTGAGTAAAGTCCTTGAGATCGTAAATTTAGGCGATTTTAAGACATGTCTATTTTTCATTAATTAGGTTAAAATATACCCTATACTGTATTGTATTTCACTTGTTTAATTGCATTAATGTCAAATTATTGTGTATCTATACTTAATTTGGTTTTAAACTCCCTTGAAATATATGCATATTTCAGTATTTTTTTTCAGTCATGTCAGTATTTTACAAATAAATTACATTGGTAATGGATAGGTCTATTATTCAATAATACACGTAAAAAATTCAGATCTTTACGTTGTTCCGTTGTTGAGTTATCATAAGATATGTAAGAGAGATACTCATGTCACGCCCTTTCTATGGGGACGTTCCACAGTGCGTCGGCGCTACACATATTGCAGAATAGATTTAGCTAAGTTTTATGACCGGCTGCCTGACACCAACCTGCCTCACGTCAACCCTCATGGAGGATTCCAATTCCAGGCAACTCATGTTAACACTGAGATAAAATGTTGCCTGGCCTGGGAATCGAACCTAGGACCTCTTACTTGACAGCCTGACTACGCTAATAGTTATCATAGGGAAAGAAAAACAAACAAGTAATACGCAACATTTATGTATATTTTTAAATAAATTGTGACTGAAAATACCATGGAGGCAGTCAAATACACTAGTGCGCCATTATCAAAAACAAAATCTATCAGCACAACTATTGATAATATTGCTTTTTAACAATCATAAAAGGTTTTAAAACTTTTGCAAGCTATGGGTATCTTTTTGGAACAGGTATTTACTGCTATTTTGTACAAATATATAGGTTGCATCACACATAACAATTGTGTGTTTAATATCATCTGGTAAAATGGTAGTACCGAACAATCTCTCTGGTATTATTTTATTCTTAATTGCTACTGGCTCTACCGTTATATGCGAAAACCTAAATATCTAGAGACAAAATCTGTTACAACATTTTTGAGCAACATTCATTTTTTTGTTCTTGAATACACCAAGGCATTTTAAAAAGAGAGGAAAGTATTTTATTGCTCTCTCCAGTTCTTAACAATATAAATGCAAAGTGCAATTCAGGCATTTTTTACTTCTTGTGATAAACTTGGTACACATGCCAGTAATTCTTCAAATTGATTTGCATTCATTTCAAGCCAGTAATGACACAAATGGGGTGACACATTTGCCACACTTTCAAAGTCAAAGTAATAGCTGTGTGCTCTTCCTAAGATTTATAATATAGCATCATTTTATGCACCACTATGTAAATGAAAGAAACATATTCTAGCACTTGTTGGCAAATAGAACTTATGGTAATTCTCAGATTGATTTAGGTACCAATAAAAGTTCTGGTACACTAGGCATCCCAAAAACAAACAAGCCCTTGATGTAGCTGCAGCACGCTTATATACTGCTGAAGGCTGGGATGGCAACGGTGGTGGCACTGGGATTTCAAAGCCAGTGTCACTTGTAGACTGAATGACTTCTTACAGCGCTGGTTGGTTCATGTAATGTTGTTGTTGTCTGTGAACCTCTCTATTAGCTGATCTTGAACAGGCAGCACTTGTTCCAGCCTTGAAACCTAAAATATAATGTAGAAGTTAAGTAAACATGTTCAGATTATTAATATTGTTAAACTGCTTTCTTTAAAAAAATCATTGTATTTGCATGATTTTTCCCACATTGTGGGAATGTTAATAATAATCTAAGTAGCTTACAAACTGGTTATTGTAGTAAGTTTACCTCTGTTTAGATAAACCAGGTGTGTAATAATACCGGGTGGAAGGGAAACGCTCTCTATACCGGAACGGTAAGAGAGAAGAACCATAACATTAACGAAAAACTATATTCATTTGCAAAGCTAAGCGATAATACTTACGATTTTAATATTTCCGTAATTCATGCGCACGCAATGTAAAGCGTACAAAAAACTGGGTAGGGTACAAACTACAAAGCAAACGCCGACAAGGCGGCGGCCGCCGCGCTGTGCCGGCCACGCGGTCGTTAATCCGTCAGCTGATGTACGTGTTTCATTACGATTTTTTTGAAATATTGACCTTTTTTACTATGTTTTTCTAAATAATAGTTTGATTTATCTATCCATACGTGAAGCTGTACAGAAATTTGAGAAAATCCTACTAAAATTGTAACAATGCGATCGCGATTTTTTTAGTGCCATCACGTCAGGAATCGCCAATACTATCACTTGTATTCGTTTCCGAGAGCGTTTCCCTTCCACCCGGTATAAAAAGAGGATTTTTGGAATATTACCTGATGTGCTGCAGTTGTTCTAAGAATGGCACTCCTTACTGGACATTCTAAAGACACTCTGTAAGATCGAGATCTTAATACAGACTTCCACAGCCGAAGCAAATCCGTCTATGTCCAAATTCCGGTGCAGGTATGACCACAGAAGTTTCATGAGCTTGAATCTTTGTGTAACATTCAAGACATAAAATGTCTCCATATATTATCGGCAACAATGGGTTTTAAATTGATTTAGCATTCACTGAAACTTGTTTCGTAGGAATTGAAAAAATCGAGCAAATAACAAAATACTTAATTGCTTACATATCTGAACTTTAAATCATGCATGTCGTGTTCACATCTAGAAGATTGCAAATACTTGTAATAACAATATATAAGTAAGATTGTATTTTAGGATTTTCAATAATTTGTAACCAGTTTTGTGAACCTAATAAATAGAAAAAAAAAACTGTCAAAATCTCATTAATTCCGGTTGCCAGTGTAATAAAAATCTGTACCCATATATTGATTAATTATATTGTAGAAAAACCCGTACCAATAAAGAAACAAATTATAAATGACAGCGCTAATCATTTCCCCTCATCCTCACAATATCGCTGTTGATTCTTTCACATCAGTGCACTGCAGACATAGCAAGGAATTTCTGCGTATTATCCATGATGGTAATATGTGATGAATTTCTTGACAATCTCTGATTTTTATGATATTTTCCACATAATAGGTAATCTGTATCAAGATGGTTTTAGTAGGCAGTAGGCACAAGATTATTAAAAAAAAAAATTGCTTGCCCAAATATTTTTAGTCTTGCCTAGTTTTTGGTCTCTCAACCAATCACAATAAAACGAAGCGGAGACACGTCGTCTTTTTTCACGTCCTAGCCCCACAGACATGTTTTTGCTGATTTAAGTTTTGTTAATACTATATTGATGTTTTTTTTTTGGAACCATTTATATATATTTTTTTAACAGCTATTTGCAGTTTGGTCATAATTATTAGGTGAAAGATATTATTTTATACCCATGTTTTTGTACAATGATTGATATATTTAATCCATATACATATAATAGATTAAAGTACAAGGTGCATATTTTTTTTTATTCCATTTAAAAGGGGAATTTATCATAAATTGGTATCATTTCGCCATATTGGCAGTATATGAGCCGGTGTTGCTTTTCGCAACAATTAAACAACTTTTTTTTTCATATCTTTAAAACCCCCATTCGCTTATGACTGAAATAAATACAAGTGAAATAATAATTAAAATAATGATTTTCCATAAATAATTGGTTAAGGCGCATGACTGACGCAAAGATAGCCTGGTTTTGGGCATTCTCCTTTCAATGTCACACCTATCTCGCAACTTGAAGTTCAACGACCTTTGACATGTGGTACGTCAACATCAAGCCCTTGACCGTGCTTATCGCTACGCAGTTTACATAGCGCAACGCAAAAAAAGCCACCCACGTGTTACAACTACAAAAGACATTCCCTACAAACAAGTGGCCCGAAGTGCTACTATACTATCTCGCGACATAACCGTAGAAACCGTCGCACAAACGTCCTAGGAAGGATCAATATCACGATTTGGTTGTCCACTGCGCGTCACAATTTACCAAAGCCGCCAGTTAGAGTCTGCGTTATTCAACACGCTTATAAAGAAATTCGGCGCCACACGAACGCGAATAACTGCTTCACATCTACAAGCAAACGGACAAGTCTAACGACAGTATCACTCGCTTGAGACCGCACTCATGACATAATGCGCACACGCACGCTGCACTCAAGAATTGCCGAAAGCGCTACTCGGCATACGCACACTGCACATACCTGTGCGACTTTAACATGAGCCCTCACTGATGACGTGCACCAAACGGACGCACACTACGAATTCCATCCGATTTCTTCGTGCCTACGCAGCCGAATATTGAAGATAGAATGAAGAAGAAAGAAAGAAATTTATTTTATTGGTCACAGACACATCTGACATACAATGGTATCAATTATAAACTAAGAAACAATAAACAAATTAAGAACTAACATAACACTATAACACAATATAGGCTATAACACAATTATATTTATTTCTCAACTTATAACACACACCCAAGAATAATATTAAGTTGCATGTCGTGACTGTGACAGGTAGGTGGCCACTCAGCATAATGCTGTGCTGCGGCCTGAGTCGCAAGATACCTACTGAATTCGTGAACTGTTTAACTCATCAACGTCATTTCTGTCACCCGTCTATAAAACTTTCGCAACAAGCAGCAACACGTTCGCCTACAAAGGCCCAGCGACATACAACCACATATTCATCCGAAACAACAGCACGCAGTCCACTCATACCGCCACGCCATAGAAAGGACGCTATGAAGTTATAGAACGCAGCGGAAATACTTTTAAAATACAGTTACCACTGCGCCTACCGCAACCTACCTACGGTTCTGCCTATAGACTAAAGCCTGCCTCTCTGCATAACCACTGCGACCTCACAACAACGAGCTCTATACTGCACAAGTGGAAAACAACAGAAGAGTCACGATCATTGGAAAGAGCGCCGCCGCCGAAGCAGCCCTACATCACAAGATCGAACGCCTAGTCAAACTCTACGTACGCTTCGCTTGAGGGGGAGTACTGTGGCGTCACACCACTTGGAAACGAAATATTCACAAGTAATATAAATCACAAATAGTTTACATTCCACAATGCAGACGCCGGCCGTGGGAAACTTAAGAGCTCGCAAAGAATAAAGCACTCAACGTACAAGTGACCCAAGAAGTTCACTGGCAGCCCCACCACAATCAACAATCAACCTGTTTATTATTTAGACTTAAGCATTTTATTTTACTCTCTCACAAACAGTCTTCATATACATTCGCATACTGTGTACTCGGTCCAATACATAACCTTGAATCCGTCACTGAATTTCAGTTATAAGTAGGACGCAATACCCTACAATACTATTATCTATTAATTGCCTGAACTCTGAAGGCATTTCACAGGATTGTGAAGATGCCGTTTGCTAAGAAATAAGTTCAGTAGGTAAATTGCAAAATATTTTTCTTATTGCATAGAATGACGAGACGAGCATGTCTTTCGCCTGATAGTAAGTGATCTGACCACCCATAAACATTAGAAACACCATCCAGCACCTCGAGTTACAAAGAACTGTGTGGCAAACTACAAAGAAATATCTCGTCTTTTCGGTACTACAGAGTACACGAGTGGTCCGCATGCAGTCAAGAACGCGGACTAAGTGGTGAACGAGAAGTTTGCCTGGCGAACTTTTCCCGGAAAACCGATCCGCGCTGACGGAGGGCTGGGCTGGCTGCGCAGTGCGTCGCGCTGGATACGGAACGATCGCAGGCGCGGTGTCTGCGCGGCGCCGGCCCGGCGAGCGGAGGCAGCGCGCTGGAGCCGGTGCGGGTCCGCGGCGAGGGCGGCAGGGCGGCCGGACCGCGCACGCGCGCACGTATCGAGCGCGCGGCGACGGCAGCGGCCCGGGACCGCTTTGCCAGTCCGCCCCCAGACGCGCCATGGAGCCGCAGGGCGCGGAGCCGCGCGTTGACGCGCCGTTCGCACCGGCCGCGCCGCCCCATCGACCCCTTGTCAACCCCGACGAGTATGGCGAAGTTGATACCACCAGGTGCGACTCACCACCGCCGCTCGAACCCGGTCCGGAGCATACGAACACGCACCACCGACACCCTTGCATAACATCAACACTGATACATCACTCATATCCTAATTCACAACTTAAATCACCGAAAAGTTTAACTATTTTAATTCATAGCAGTCCATCGTATTACAGCACGATCAGTCATGTACCAGAAACAACTTAAATATTTGTATTATATATGTTACATGTTGTGACAGTACTAGTATTTTCTGGTGAACGCCATGAGGCCCCACAAATACACAATAAATTATAGATCTCAGTGAATATGTAATAAATAGATGAAATAGAAATTATGAAGATCTAGGTCGCGGTCCCATTTCCATAGCCGTAGTGTGCGTTCGGTCCAAGTGCTTAACACATTGCGTTGCATTGTCTAATTGCCGGGAGCAGCATTTCCGGACAGATACGACCTGGCGACCTTCAAAAAAAGAGCGGATTCCCGCCTAAAAAGCCGGCAGAAAATCTCTATGCCTCCTGGTATGCCCGTTTGCCCCCTATATCATAAAAAAAACATATATTAATAAGAACGAGATACTACGCCGATTACAAACCTCCGCAAAATTTGCGTTGTGCTCGTAAATATATATAATAACATTATGTCTCCTAGCGTTACACTATAACCTATCTAGTACATCATGCTCCGCTGCCTATTTCTAATCCATATTACCATAGAGTTAGACAAGTAAAAAATACCCCACCCTTCGGTGGGAATATTAATGTTTAAAAAAGTAGTGTTTACAATGTCGGTTGGTTATAATGTTTAATAAGAATGTGTGTCGGCAGGTACCCGGCGCCGAAGGACGCGACGCACAAAGTGCGAGGGCGCAGTGACCTGCTGGAGCTGATGTGCGGCGCGGACGCGGTCGACCCCGAGCTACTCACCGTGAAAACATTCTATTTCTTTTTTTATTCGGCATTCGGCTCCCTGTTCCCGCTCATGGGAGTTTACTTCAAGCAGATGGGTATGAACGCAGGCCAGTGCGGGCTACTCATCGGTACGCGACCTTTCGTCGAGTTCCTGTCAGCGCCATTCTGGGGTGGGCTCGCGGACCGTTGGCGCAAGGGCCGCACTCTGCTGTTGGCCTCGCTTGGTGCGTGGATCGTGTTCACTCTCCCGCTGAGCTGGGTGCAGCCCAAGCCGGTGTCGTGCGTGCACCCGCTCAATGACACCGCATACAACCTTACCGTTCCCAAGTACGATGAGGACTGGAGCACCCCGCCGCGCTCTTTCCACGGGCTGAGCATCCCACGCGAGGGCTCTCCGCTTCCCGTCAACGACGCGCTAAACTATAACCCCAAGGCTAACGGTGACTGGGTCACTCCGCTGCACTCGTACATTGTGTACCGAACGCCCGATATTCAGAAGACGTTCTTTTTGCTTTTGTTGCTGGTGGTTATCGGCGAGTTCTTCAGCGCTCCTGCAATCACGCTCGCTGACTCGGCAGTTATCACGCTGCTAGGAGAGGACGCCGACAGGTACGTAGGGCTCTGTGAAGGGAAGCGCACAATAAACGGTCGATAATGGAGTCTGTCGGTGCAGGTACGGACACCAGCGCATGTTCGGCTCACTGGGCTGGGGGCTGGCGATGTTCTTCGTGGGAATTGCGCTCGACCACAGCACTGCATTCAGCTCGCACCCATGCGGTGGCCCTCAGCGCTTCGAGAAGAACTACACCATCTGTTTCGCTACATTCTCAGTGCTGATGGGCGCTGCGCTAATCACCGCAACACAGGTTTCTTGTTCAGTTTTAACAGTATATAATATTGTGCTCAAAATATGTATTTTCATCTTTGCAGATAACTAATAACATTTATTATCAATAGATTCGTTTCAAGTACGAGTTCGTAAGCGAAGAGCCGACAGCGCCACTGCCGCCTGCTGAACCCACGCACGAGGAGAAGTTGCAGCAGCAACTGGCGCAGCAGCTGCAGCTGCCCGGCCTCGACACCAGCGCGCCCACGCCGCGCCAGCCTGATCTCGAGCACGCCAAGGTACATACATATACTCTCATCGCACGCTGCCTCTCCGGCAATGGTTGTCATGGAACCTGAAGGTTAGAGTTACTTTTGTTTTGATCGGTACACAGGTGTTTGCGCAGACGACGCGTGAGATGCCTGAATGGGTGACAGTACTGCGCCAGTTCCAGAACGTAAAGGCCGCATCTTTTCTCTTCGTGGCTTGGTTTATGGGCTTTGGCATCGGACTTATCTTCACTTTTCTCTTCTGGCATCTACAAGTAAGAACCCGACCATAACGCGACCACGTAGGTATATCCGATATTTGATTCTAGTACAGTAAATAAAAGATAATGGTCGTATCAATTATCAGGACATCGGTGGATCTCCAACATTGTTCGGCGTCGCTTCAGTGATCAATCACATTTCTGAAATCTTCGCGTATTTCTTCAGCTTTAAACTAATCACACAAATGGGACACGTAAAGGTCAGTTCTTCAATTTAGCCATGTTGTTGATTTTTATTAAATGGGAGATAATTTTATGACCGTCATTTTATATTTTATAGATCTGGCTGCCTTCTTTTTTATGCTTTAATAAACCAAATACATACAAATGCATATCTAAAGTAATAAAATAGTAATAGGCCTTGGTGGCGTAGTTGTATTACGGTATGACTGCAATGCTGAGGTCTCGGTTTCTATTCTCGGGTCGGGCAACGTGATATTGAATCTTAAATTCAATATCAGCCCGGAGTCTCGAATTTATGCCCGATCTTAGACCAACAGCCCGATATGGGGATAGGCTCGCCCTCTATCACATCATGGGACGGAATACGCACGGCGAAAAGTGGGTGCACTAGTTGCGCCACTGCCTACGCCTTTGGTGATAAAAGGCGTGAGTGTGTGTATCGACAGGTGTGTGTGTGTGTGTTTGTGTGTGTGTAAAAACTAATAATCGAGTTATGTTATTTTGCGAAAACTACATTATGTAAGTAGGATACAATTAGCTACTTTTTTAGCGTAATTATTTAGTTTTCCTACACTAAACCCACGGGCGATATGGCGATAGGCTCGCCCCCTATCACATCATGGGACGGAATAATGGCGAAAAGTGGGTGCACAAGTTGCGCCTCTGCCTACCCCTTCGGGGATAACAGGTGTGAGTGTGTGAGTGAGTAAACCCACGGGGTATAGTCAAATTTGGTTGAATAAATGTATTTATTTATTTATTTATTATTGTGAAACTTAAAGAGCTCATTTTATATAATTCATTCAATTAATTCAAATCATCATAAATCATTACTGGTTTTTTTTTGTTTGATTTTTTTTCCCCGCAACTAAGTATGCAGTTTCTTTTATGTATTTAAAATATTTTTTCCAAATCTTTATTTCCACGACAACAAAAGATGTAAAAACAGGTGTAAGGCTATATATTATACGTTGTGCTATTATCATGGGTTGCATAAAAATGGACAAAACTTAAAATAGACAAAATCCGAGATCTTTAGTTCTCCTCTACGCCGACGATATTTTATTCCGTCAGTGTTTTTATATGGACAAATGAAGCGGCTTGAGCGATAAGACCGTTTATTGTCGCGCGATTCATAATAGGGAATATGCAAGTGATTTAAATTAACTTGATTACTTATAACATTATTTTCTTATTTAGTTTGTAATTAATCGCATAAAACTTTATTCAAAAACCGTAAATTATGCGCGCGTAATTTAAATTCACGAAACGCATCACTATTGGTCGAAACGATATATGACGTCACAGAGCGCGTTATGGGATTGATTTTCATACGTTGCTAGTCGTATTTGAGAGAAAATTTGTTTTACTTAGGTGTATTCATGTAGTTTTCTATTATGTGGTGCGATTTTGATACATAGTGATATTAAGTAATTGATAGTAAGTAAGTAATTATTGAGAACAGTGACAGAATGTGATTTTGTCAAAGCACAACAGACACTCATATTATTATTATGCTGTTTTATTTCATTCAGAAGGATTTATTATTACATATTAATGTTGTATACATAGGTATATACTACTAATGAATATGTTATTTACAGTAAAAAAAATTTAATAATCACAAACAGTACAAAAATAACTATTGGAATGTTGGTTTAATAAACGAATAATAACAATGAAATCGAATAAAATCCAATGCTATAAATTATGTACATTATACATATTTCTATTTATAGTATTTAATTATTTCTTCAAATATATTCTCATATATACATACGCCACGCTTTTTACCCCCGAAGTGGTAGGCACAGGCGCAATGCACCCACTTTTAGTCGTGCGTATTCCGTCCCATGATGGGATAGGGGGCGAGCCTATCGCCATATCGGTCACAAATTCTAGCCTTCGGGCTGATACTGAATAGAAAAAAACAATATCACTTTGATTTTATATTTTTATAGAATCCTGAAAAAGAAACAGTCGAAAGCGGGATTTGAACCCACGACCTCCGGCGTACCGTGCCAGTGCTCTTCCAATTGAGCTATTCCGACCTCGCTTTCGATTGCAAATTTCAGGATCCGTACTTAATTCTCTTAAAGGAGATGACCAGCGACATCTGTTAGCAGTTATTACTATCACTTTGCCCGACCCGGGGATCGAACCCGAGACCCCAGCATTGCAGTCATCGTAATAAAATTACCCCACCGAGGCAGTCAAAGCACAACCGGTTAATCCACCAAAATACCGGGTGGAAGGGAAACGCTCTCGGAAACGAATACAGGTGATAGTATTGGTGATTTCTGACGTGATGGCACTAAAAAAATCGCGATCGCATTGTTACAATTTTTGTAGGATTTTCTCAAATTTCTGTACAGCTTCACGTATGGATAGATAAATCAAACTATTATTCAGAAAAACATAGTAAAAAAGGTCAATATTTCAAAAAAATCGTAATGAAACACGTACATCAGCTGACGGGTTAACGACCGCGGGCTGGTGTCGGCGCAGCGCGGCGGCCGCCCAGTTTTTTGTACGCTTTACATTGCGCGCGCATGAATTACGGAAATACTAAAATCGTAAGAATTATCGCTTAGCTTTGCAAATGAATATAGTTTTTCGTGAATGTTATGGTTCTTCTCTCTTATCGTTCCGGTATAGAGAGCGTTTCCCTTCCACCCGGTATATCCTTTTATGATGACAGCATACATACATACATAATATACACTCACACCTTTTATACCCGCAGGGGTAGGCAGATGCAAAACTATTACACCCACTTTTCGCCATGCATATTCCGTCCTATGCTGTGACAGGGGACGAGCCTAAGTATTAAAGTATTTGATGGAGAAATAGATTCCTTACGAAGTAGAAGACAAATCAAATCTTTTTTGTGTGTTATGCTCTACTGAGTTTTCTTCCACCTTTTACACTTACAAAACTTACTTGAAGAATGTTACTTCTGACCAATTCACAACATGTTAACTGCCAAAATATAATATACTTAGGTACATTGAAATAATCTTTCAACAGCGTAAACGCATTATTGAAGATACTTTATCTCTTCTCATAAAATAATACCATATATTTCGTATTTTCGTATCTCTTAGACCAGAAAAAAATACTTTATCTGGTGTGGTTCTAATAGTGGTTTGACACATTGGTACCAGGCAATATCTATAAAATAGTTTTTTAGCTTCTCCCATAACTAAACAACGATTTAATCTGAAAAATCTACAATCATAACTTTCTACGCATACAAAAAATAACACTGAGCACTGAACGCGCTCTGTGACGTCATCCGAAGCACGCAAAAATAGTTTTTTTTTTTTTTTAAAAACGGCCATCTTCGGCGCATTAGGGACGGCTGCGGGCTTCCTCCGACTCACGTCTAAGTTGTCGTCCGCAACCGCCCCTGCACGTACCGCTGTTGCGGTCCTTTCCTGTTGCGGGGGCTCAGAAGCCCCCGAAACACCGTACCGTGTCCTCCTTTTGGTGTACGAGGCAGCGTGAGACACGCTGCCTCGGACATGTCCATCACGGGGGTCACAAAAGTTGGCTAGACTAATGGGTGGGCGGCACGTCCCGCCCACCCGCGACCCCCGGAGGCCCCTATTAGTCGCCTTTTACGACAGGCAGGGGATACCGTGGTGGAATTCTCCAAACGCCCCCAATCCACAGGGCGGGAGACGTCGGTCAGTCGTCCACCCGACGCCTCCTACGTCTCGTCTGGCGGCGGGAGGGATCACCACTGCGCTGGCGATCCCTCTCGGCACTCTCCTTCCGCGAGAGGACCGCCTCGCAGAAGTGGGCCACCGCCTGCCAGGCCTCCCGGCCGCCGACCATGGAAGCGACCACGGCCGGCAGCGAGAGGTCTTCTCCGACGACTGTTTTGAGAGCGCTGCGCTCCTCATCCCAGGCTGGACAACACTCCAACGTATGTTGGGCCGTGTCCATTGGGCAGTTGTCACAATAGTGACACACGGCCGACTCCTCTACACCTACCACCCGAAACAGGAACTCACCGAAGCAGCCATGCCCGGTGAGCACCTGCGTCAGGCGGTATGTTGCCGCTCCGTGGCGCGCAAAAATAGTGGCGTTTGAACACGTCAAATTCTATGGACATTTTATACAGGGTCATTTTGTAATCGAATACATAAATTTAACTGCGATAAAATCAATTTGAAAGAAACACCATGCAGTTAATTAATTTAACCATAAGTGTAAAATAAAGAAGTACATTTTTCAAACAAAATAAAGAACAAAAAAGGTCTTTTAATTTTAGACATCCTATTGCCACTACTAGTATACGAGAGATCGTCGGAGCGTCAACGTCACTGAGGTCTGTGTGTTTCATTGATAATATGCTCACGCACACGCGAACAAGAGATGCACACACGGAGCGCAACGATAAGACATCGCGCCATCGTAACCAAGAAGCTTTATTCCAAACCGAAAAGATGAGGTCGCTATTATTACCTATGCTTCTGTGTCAGGTCACATAGGTCAATCAAAACAACAGTCACTTACTAGATTCTGTCAGAGCCAGTTATGTCTCCTTTAGAAGACTGAAATCATTGAAGCATCTTCGATAATGGTCACAGTCCGTACACCGCACGTAGCTTATCAAAAAGCCTCACAACCCTAAGATTCCATCAACTATCACACGATACATCAGCAAGAATCGCACGCTCAAGCCGTCAAATTCGTCGATCGATTTCGTGAAACCGACTATGATGCTACCGTTATGATACGAGTGTCAACGAGGTTCTTGAAGATTGGAATTTTGAACATTTACTCAGTAATCCCTAAAAGTACAAAAGACATTTCAACGACCTTCAAGGAAACATTAACACTTTATTCACGAGCTTTGTAAATCATAGTTTACCACAACAGAAACTTAAAAATTAACACAATAGAATAATAATTACAATTAGAGAACATTTGATCGTGTGCGCATAAAAGCCGACAAAGGACTCCTAAACTAATAGGTTTTTAACCTACACATGGCTCGCGTCTCCCGAAGCGATGTCATAGACAAGGTCACTCGGATCGATACAAAACGATATAATAATAAAATTACAATAGGTACCGGTAAGTACATAGGGAGCATCGGCCTAACATTCAGTACGTAAATCGACATACGCCACGTCGTGTTGCTGCCGGGCGACTGGCGGGCAACGCGCGCGCAGGCCCCCGCGCCCCACGGCGCATGCGCCTGGAGGAGCCAGTGCGGGGCCATATTTAAGGCCGCGCGGGATAGGCATAAAGTCCACGAATCCCGGACCGCGAATCTCGATGTATTTCGAAACGTTACACATTTTGATAAATATCACTTGTACTTATTGCTATTACCTGGAATTGTCGTAATTTACTAGTAGGGTAAAAAACGTTAATTTTTACCACTTCATAGAATACACGCACACTTTTGTCAAGAATAAGTAACATTTACGTACGTATAGTAATGGCTGAACTTAATTTAAAATAACCAGGATATTCAATTGACTAATAACCAAAATTATTGTAAGTAGGTAAAACATAGGTATTTAGAAGGATTTTTGTGCACTTGGTCGAGTCACTTAGTAGTTTTAGGTATTATTACTCAGGCAGGAACTATTAAAAATTACGATTGTTATTGCGGTGCGGAGATACTGTCAGAGATGTCCGGGAATAAACCCATATTTCGCCCAAATCTCCGGGATTCTTGCCGTGTTTGTCCGGCGTCGGCAATTTAGGTTATGGCAGCCCTATACAAAGAACATGCCGACAAGTGCGCCGTGCGCCCGCTGGCGCGCGCGATCGTTGGCCCCGCCAGCTGATGTTCGTGTTACACGTGCTCCCACAGGGATACCAAGCTTTGGTACTATTACCTTATTCTGCAATATCTTGCAATTTTAGTTTTACATTGTTCTATGCTATTTTAACCGTACCACAATGCATATTGAAATTAAATGATGTTAGAGCTCTGGTATGCTTTATTGCTTAAAGTAATGTTATTTTTACAATACAAAGATATTGCTGCGTATTCGTTTAAGTAGACTTTTCATTAGCATAATTGCCCTAGTTATTTTATTATTTAATACACTTATTTAAGTGTGTTAGAAATCCATGTGATAAATAAACTAATATCCGATTCTTTGAAAAGCTGTGTCATTTTAGCAAACTTGTCGGTAAAAATGTTTATACTGGCAACACAGCGTGTTTGAGTGCGTGTTTGTATTGAATGGCGTGCGAAAGAGACACAACATGTTGGTATCTGCACGTTAGTTTCAATGTGTTAGTAACAAGATCAACGACTCTGACGCGATACAAAATGTAGCTAGAGATTAGAAGGTACAGAAGGCATAATAAGGCGTTTGGTAGTATAAAGTATTTACGTAAACCTATTTTAGGCATGACGTCCAGAAATATTGATGTTAAAATTAAAATAAACGTTGAAATATCATACGGAATCAAAAAATATGATATCAATAGATTAAAATCCTGTAACTTTTTTAATAGTGACTGCGAGTTGTTAAGTACCTACCTATTTCGGTAGGTAAACTTATTTATTAACGAAAACAAAGTTTATTATTAAAGAAATAATACTTTTCTTTACAGCATAACACTTAAAAAATAATTAGTTCCTTTTCACACAATAACATGACAACTTTTTATTTCATGTTGATATTTATAACGTATTAGTTAGGGAGTAGGGACTGCTCTAGTAGCAATTTAATTATTTTATTTCAAATTCCACGTCTCAAGCGGTACTGCTGCAGCTATGTGAGTGAATGTATTGCAAGTGAATTTGTGAGTTGCCCTTCTTAATCCTATAGGTTTTGTAATAACATCGTCAGCTGTGACGTGATTCACTGAATAAAGTCAAGCGCGCTAAAACACAGCGTGATCAAAAAACTATAAAACTATAATCTGGATTATTGGCGAAAGTATGCGTTACCCATGGATAATATTTTGCACGATGTTAGCAGAGGTCACGCTGAATATGTGGTTTCATTTAGTAACGCAATGTTGAAATGACACTGTATATTATTTAAAAAAAATTGTTATTACACTTCTAACGATATTTATATTTTTTACTTCATTATAACGAAGTAAATAATGGATTTAACAAATAAAAAAAATGTATGCATATTCCCTATTGCAAACCTATTTGTTAATTATTATGTATTTTCCTTCTGTAAACGTGGAATAAAGTGTTTTCATTCATTCAATGAATCTAATACTCGTACAGATGTTTTAATATAAACTTTACTTATTACTATATTTAGGCCTACTTTATTAAGAAATTAAAGAAATGGCTCATATATAAATGTTTCTATACAATCCAAGAATTTTTGTCATGTAAGGATAAATAACTGTAAGTAAAGTATATCTGAAAGTGCGCATTACCTAGACCATCCCTCTATAGAAATAAAAAAAAAGATATGTAGGAGGATTTTTGTTGTAAGCAGACAATAGATATATAATTAAATTTTTTTGCATGCCGTTGAAACGGTAAAACATGTTGCACAAATATATAATAGACTTATATTATGTTTTAACACCTTGTTACATACCATGTTTATAGCAAAATAAATGATTTGATTTGATTATAAACTTTACTCTGTCCTCATAAAACATCTAATGGCTAACTGTAGTCTCTAGAGAGCGTATATAAACTTGTTGGAGATGCGAACTATCGACAGGTGCTGTGCCTGGGGCTAGCCGGGAATGTGCTTCGGTTCCTGTACATCGCGTGGCTGGGAGACCCGTGGTGGGTGCTGCCGTTTGAATTTGTGCAGGGTGTGACGCACGCCGCGGTGTGGGCCGCCTGCTGCTCCTACATCGCACACGGCGCGCCGCCCGGCCTGCGCTCCTCGGCGCAAGGAGTGCTGCAAGGTACCCATCCTACACATCCGCGAGCTCGTTCATACCAGCTGAACAACCAACACATGATACACGCCCGCTGCGCAGGTCTACACCACGGGTTGGGTCGCGGCTGCGGTGCTGTGTTGGGCGGCATCGCGGTGGCCAAGTGGGGCACGACTCGCACATTCGCTGGCTACGGGCTGCTTTGCTCTGTGGTACTCGCCGCGTTTGCGTTCATTAACTTCCGCGGCGGCGCAGAGGCAGGGGCCGGGCCCGGCTCCGAGGAGGAGGCGCGCGCTGTCGCCGAGGTGGGCGTGCTCGCTCCACACGGCGTGCCGTCCAATCCGCTGCCACGCGCGCTCTCCTCCACGAGACTGGCAGACCTGGCACACCACGACTCCTATGGCGCTACGCAGGTGAGTGTCTGACCGCACTCCACAGGCGTGCCTTTAATCGCGCCAATAGCGCAGCCGACCGGTGCTGATCTCTCCGCTATATCGTTGCAGACCTACAGCGGCGCGGAGAGCTTGAGCGTGCCGGGACAGGCACCCGCCCCGCGCCCTTCGAATCCTTTCCTGGCGGAGCAGCAGGCGACGCCCGCCTACAGATAAGTGAACGCCTGCTCTGTTCGCGGTCACCAGCAACGCCGACCAACGGTACGCCGGTTGGCACTGCTCATTACCTACGACTCAAGCATTGGAACTGTAACGTGCTGCGCGTGGCGCGGCTCGCACTCATCACGCGCGTCGCGTCGCGCGTTCCTATCGTTTGTTATCGCGCCGCTTTTATCTCTATGCGACTTCTACATATTATTATGATAAATCGTTTATAATATCACACTGATAAGCTAAATGAGAAATAAATTAAGTAACTTATTAAATAAAATTATAAATCATCAAACTAAGTATAAATCGTACTTAGTGGATTGTTGCATTTTGTTGATTCGTATAAAGTTTGAGGGCTGGGCGTCGGTACTCGGTGGCGACTGGCGTCCCTTCACCGCGCGGCCGCCAGCACTAATCATGTATGAGTGGAGCTCGTATTGTGCGACGCCGTAAGTGTGGTGTGCGAACGCGATGTCATATCATGGTGTGATCAGTAGACACGCTCGTTCTGTATTTTGTTGTAACTGTATGTATAGTGGATATTCTATCGTATGTTTACATAGGTTGTTATAAGGGAGATGTAGCGCGCGCGGCTCCGCGCCGCCTCACCAGTTATATATTTTTGCACCGTCTGTGAGCGCGCCCGCGACCCCCGCCCCGCTCTGCCTGGCGCCGTCACGACTCCGTGGCCGACCCGTGGCCGTGCCGAGCCCGCGAGGGAGCGCGGCGGCCGCCGGGACGCGGGCCGCGGGCACCGTCAATGTTAGCGAGGAACGCGACCCCGCAGACGTGGGGCCGTTCCAATATTTCGATTTCAAATATGTAATAAATAAATGTTGAACTATTCATTGTCGCGTGTTTATTTCTATTTGAATGTTCTGACGTACACCGTACACACTGCTCGGTGCAGAGGTGGGCGGGAGTGTGCAGACGCATTGTAGAGATGAAGAGCGTGGAGGTCGCTTCACGAGTCACGATTCTCGAGAAGAAGCTACGGAAGCGAGGCTCACCGGCCAAGTAGTGATATTCCCTACTCCGTAGGTACTTGATTGTAGAGTGCAGACCTGCCGACAACTCTTCACATAACGCTTTCCAATAATTAGCTTTGTGGGTTGTATTGAATACTTAAAATGGCCGCAAAATCCGCGCGATTAAAGACTGATGTTAGTTTACTCGTGGTAGGGGGGCCCCACAGGCGTGAATTGCTTAGGGTATCAAGTTGTCTTAATCCGGCACTGATAATACTCACGAAGTAAAGAGAAGAATAATACTAATGAAGTAAACGAGCTACATTTTTCATATCTTTCTTTAATTTCAATTTATCCACAAAGTTGGGAGGTCTGTTTCAGAAATTTTGTAGTACGGATACTCTCAAACTAGTTGCTATTTTCAGTCAAAAACTTATTTTTTTTATAATTTTTTTATTATTTTCAATGTAAAATCTAACAAAATAAAAAGGTAACGCGGTGAAACGTTCTAGCACATAGGTCTACAGCTAATGCTGACTGTAAGTAAACTAAGGTAAAGTTTCTAATTCCTAGGGGTTGAGAAATTGGCACCATATTCCGAGGTAAGTATATAGAAAAAAAAGCGATAACAAGTAACTGGATAAGTAGTTTGTATTGCAAGATTTCAATAAATCATTATTATAATAATAGATCATAATTATTTATTCCATAGATAATTTCGACCCATTAGAAGAATAAAGTTACATCTGCAAAATGTCAACTTCTCTACTGAGAGCGTTTTCTGCGCAGATATTTGCTTGTAGCTCGAATCTGCTCGAATAATACTTGTATCAGCCCATTGATGTATTAAAAACTCTATCAGCCATTAAATTTTTTATCGTATGTCAGGAGGACAATGCCGTTTTATATCAAGGGTATCGTCAGCCGATGGCTAAGGGGGAGGGGGGCAAGTTGATATTATGGAGAATGGGAAAAGTATGAATTATTGTAGGTAAAGTGTAATATATTAAAAGTGTGAATTAGAATAGTAATGTATAACGCATGATGTGTTTATGAGACTCATAGGTTCCCACAGACAAACTGCGTAAGCAGTTTTGTGGGACAAATTATTATTAAGATATGCATGTACATAATTTATTGTTTGTTTAATAAAATAAATAAAAAAAAAAAAAGTTCTACAATCAATAAAACTTATTAATAATTATCATTTGGCAACTTTTTCTCAGAATTTAGGGGGGGCAGCTACACCCCCCCCCCCTGGCGACGCTCTTGAATTATATGACAGAAGGTCTTTTACAACCTCAGAATAAGGACTATTTTACAACCGATGTCAAGTTTACTAATTGCGTAAGATCATACTCGAATTCAATTCAAATTCGAATCATTTATTCAGTAATTAGGTCCCTAAGGGCACTTTTACACGTCATTTTTCACAATGTTGTTTTACTGAAAAATTCTACCAGTGCTTCGGACCAGCCCACTGACCTGAGAAGAAGCACCAAGAAACTCCGCGTAGGTCTGTTATATATTTTTTTTAAATATATAGGTAAACCAAATCTTCTTTACGGAGACAACTCGACGACTCGCTCGTGGCTCAACGATGCGGCTGAGCTGCTTCCTGGTGCTGGTTACTGGGTGGGCCGGTCTATACGCTGGACTCCTGGGCCGGGTTTACCCTGGACATCACTCGAAAATCTTGGATATTCAATATTTAGCGTTCTCCTTAATATGTCTTCTTGATTATTTTCTTATACTTCCTATTAATTTTTTTTTTATGTTACTTATTTGTTCTATAATTTATTTTCTTAAATCTTAATTTTTCATTCATCGTATTTTCTTTCTTAATTAATTAATATGAATTTTCTCTCTTCATTTTATTTTTGTTCTTCATATTATTTTCTTGCTTGATTGTTTCTACTTGAAAATCTTCATTATAAAACTTAATAACTTTTTTTCCTGAATTTTAGTTTTTAATATTTCCATGCGCGCCGTTCGCTAGCGCAGAGCTGCGCCGACGTTACTGGCAGGGTCGCCATGTAATAGAAGGATTGATTGTACACTTGGTTGGTTTTAGGTTATTTATTATACTATACACAAACTGACTTACAATACATCTTACATCTACTTACATACTAGACACACACACTACACTACAACTTATAAATCTAAATTATACAGTACAAAAGCTTACAAATGAAAATAAATGCAAATTCGAGTTCAGCTGGCGAGGCGTGTCGTTTAATGTCGCGTATGAAATGGCCGCCAATATATCCGTATAGTTCAATTTATACTAATATTATAAAGCTGAAGAGTTTGTTTGTTTGTTTGTTTGTTTGAACGCGCTAATCTCAGGAACTGCTGGTTCGAATTGAAAAAATATTTTTGTGTTGAATAGACCATTTATCGAGGAAGGCTTTAGGCTATATAACATCACGATGCAACTATTAGGAGCGAAGAAATAATGGAAAATGTGAAAAAAACGGGGAAAATTATTCATCCTTGAGGGCTTCCATTGCGTGCGCTGCGAAAACGGTTCAAGATACCAAAAATATATGTATGAAAGAATTATTCCTCTTGAAATGATCTAAAAAAATGTCCGCGACAGTATATGTCTATCTTTTAAGATTAACTCACTAGAACCGTTTTTATGGTAATCAAATTTGGTCGAAATTAATGCATTATTTGTTAAGAGTTGTATCAACGTCATAATATTAATATTTATCCAAATAAATGTGTTGGATAGAGTGATTCAACGGGAAGGTTTTTATGTACTTTTAGCCCGAAAAAAACTTATTAACGCGGGCGAAGCCGTGGGCAAAAGCTAGTATAAAATAAACATTATTCCAAACAGATGAGAGAGCGTTACTTGGCGTCTCGTACCTGTTATACTAAATACAAAAAAATAAACTTGAAATTGAATCAAACTTTGTTTAACACTATGTAGAGATAAAAGCTTGTCGCGAGATTTACTTGTGTAGATAATACAATAATTATGTAACTTGATCTTGATAAAAGTAAATCTCGAGAGAAACTTTTATCTACTACTACTCTCTTTTCTTTACTTATGTCTGCTACGACGCCTTCCTACTTGACCGCATACTTTCAATACCTTAACTCAAATCATGAGAGAAATCTACGTTCTTCAAATAATCTTTTACTACTTTGTCCCTCTGACACCTCTGACTTCGTTCATTCTTTTTTTCCTGTCCAAAGTGTCTTACTCTGGAATGCACTCCCCTTGGGAATAAGAACATCTACAAATCGTTATGCGTTCAAAAAGAAGGTTCGAGAACTACTGTCAGCAAAATTGGCGTGATTATCATCACTTATTTGGTACTAGATTTTGCCCGCGGCTCCGCTCGCGTTAAAAAGTTTTTCCAGGATAAAAGTGTCGCCTTTTATTTTCCCGGGATAAAATGTAGCCTATGTGTTAACCCAGGACATGATCTACCCGTGCGCCAAATTTCATCGAGATCCGTTCAGTAGTTTTTGCGTGAAAGAGTGACAAACATCCATACATCCAGACATCCATACATCCATACATACTTACAAACTTTCGCCTTTATAATGTTAGTAGGATATATTGTATATTATTTATGTGTATATTATTCATTATCTATTTATACGTATATTTATTAGTATTTCATTGTATTGTTTTATTAGTATTTTTTTTATTTATAGGTTTATTAAGTAGGATGTATACTTTGAAGACATTTGTTTCCTCAATCCTCACTTAATTTTCCATTATTGACGCACCTGCCTCCTTGTATCTCTGCACCACTTTAGGTTGACTGGTAGAGAATGCCTATGGCATTAAGTCCGCCTTTACTCCATGTAGGTATAAAGTGTAAATAAATAAATAAATATGAGACAAAGTTTGATTGAATTTCAAGTTTATATTTTCCTTTTTAACCGACTCCGAAATAATAAAAGCGTGTTAAAAAAGAAGAGGTTCTCAATTCGTCGTGTATTTTTTTAAATGTTTGTTACCTCAGAACTCCGTCATTTATTGACCGTTTTAGACGTTACAAAGATACTTCACATTACATACATATTATACACTCACGCCTGTTATCCCCGAAGAGGTAGGCAGAGGCACAAATAGTGCACCCACTTTGCGTCATTATTTCGTCCCATGATGTGATAGGGGGCGAGCCTATCGCCATATTGGGCACAAATTCCAGAGATACTTCCAAAGATACTTCAGTTTAGGCACAAAGAATTTTTATCGAAAGCGGTTCAGCAGTTTGCTTTAAACCAATATACATAACTTGAAAAAGTATGTTGTCCAAGTATACAAAATTGCGTAATTTGCTTTCCTGAGTCTTTTTCAGTGGTGCCTTTGCGTTGGGTTTTGTTCGATCTATTTCTGACATAATATATATAATGTATATATTGGTCTTCACACTAGACAAGCCTGTATCGTGAAGGCCCAATATAATCTTAGCCTAATTGCCTACAGGTATACATTTCCAATTGATAATTTTATTAATGGTGTAATCAAAAATTAATATAATGTCGACATGGACATTTGAAATAAATAAATAATAACTAATAATTAAGAAATAAATAATAACATACATGGGTGTACAGGTGTACATATTATATATGTCGGAGACAGTGGCGGCCGATATAGGGAACGTGCACGTCGTAAGCACTGCCATCTGGTAGCGCAATCAGTCTATGTTTCAGCCCATCGATACTTTATAATACCGGCCCTGTATTATGATATACTGTCCCACTGCCAAGCACGGGCCTCCTCTACTACTGAGAGTGTTTTAGGCCTTAGTCCACCACGCTGGCCTAGTGCGGGTTGTTTCATCGATACTTGGCATTGACGTAAAATATTCAGTAAGAGTATGGAAAATAACATTTAATTTGTTGATAATGTATTGAAGTGTATCTAGATGTTCCAAAACATAGAAATAAACAAACCAAATGGTGTGAAATTATATTATGTACCCCATAATGTACCCAAGTATAATATCTAAGTACTTACATTCCATGGTTATGTGAAATTTGTCAAAAATAATAAAAGCCGTATAAAACATACATAGTTATGCGTTCCAAAAGCATTTAGAAATGTGTTATTACGTAATTTATAAAAATAATGATGTTTTGAATATAATATTTAATAAAAAAATTACCTCCTAATTTAGCCTTAATAACTAGCTCCCATCTTAAAAAAAGCATATTCTGGACACGTTGGGTGTCAATAACATTCGACCGGAACACACATTTTATAATTTTTGTCGTATTCAAATAATATATAAACAAACTACTATTTTAGTTATCATTTCTTTTTTTACCCACCTATGGCCTGCTTAATAAATTAAGCATCTGTTTTGTGTGAAAATGTCCCCTTCTGTAGACTGTTCGGATTCTACATACCTCAGTTTGACAATATTTTAAAAATATTTCAAGAACAATTACTACATTTTTTAAATTAAATAAACATCCTACTAATATTATAAAGGCGAAAGTTTGTAAGAATGTATGGATGTTTGGATGTATAGATGTAAGGATGTTTGTTCCTCTTTCACGCAAAAACTACTGAACGGATTTCGATGAAATTTGGCACACGGGTAGATCATGTCCTGGATTAACACATAGGCTACTTTTTATCCCGGGAAAATATAAACCGGGACTTTTATCCCGGAAAAACTTTTTAATGCGGGCGGAGCCGCGGGCAAAAGCTAGTTAATAATAAAAGCGTGTTAAAAATAAGCAACTTTGTAAATATTTGTTTCTTTAAAATTCATCATTCCTTAATAATGAATAAAATCACATAAACATTTGTTCTGTTTTTTGTGGTCTTCTTCTGTAGACACGTAAAACATGCAATATTTTATAAAAATTGATTTGAAATTATGTTTTTTTGTTATGGTGTTCGCATTACTGTTTTCTCCGCCAGTCATTTGATAATTATTATGACACACAGTGTTCTTTCGTGGAATAATATCTACTTAAAGAGTTACACAAGATTTTAGTCGTGTTTGGTGAATCTTTACTGTAGGTACTGCGTGTACCTTGGTAAGTAGACCCTTTAAAAATAATCGTTTAT
Source organism: Lapara coniferarum (assembly GCA_949316025.1). NCBI lineage: Eukaryota > Metazoa > Arthropoda > Insecta > Lepidoptera > Sphingidae > Lapara > Lapara coniferarum. The sequence continues at coordinate 207,427 of OX438920.1, forward strand.
TTTTAAAGGGTTTATTTTTAATCCTGAATTTCTACGCATTTTAAGTGACTGAATGTAAAATATAATTTGCTTTTATTCTAACTTTAAAATGTAACATGCCAATTTAGTATATAAATTCATAATATGTCTACAGAAGATACTACTTTCTACACTAGGGAAGTAAAACTGGTTTTCCTATGAATAACTCCTACTTTGACTAAGCGTGATCTACATTCGTTTGATCTGTACATGCATGCAACCTATGCCTACTATGCGCAGCTTATACGCTTAAAATTATATTGTATACGATTTATTACAGTAGCTATGTGATTGTTACAGTCACAATTAACAAAAATGTGTAAGACTGATCTATTACTATTAAACGAACGGCATGACCATCTCGTCATTCGTTCCCAAAAAAAATGTTCACTAGTTACACTGGCTACAATGTCCTTCAAACCGAAACACAACAGTGCATGCACACTGCTGCTTGGCGGTAGAAGCAGAAATTATGGTCGTACACACCCAGACGGATTTTTACATAATATGAGTGACCTACCACCAGTGTACAATATGATTAAAAAATTTCTTCTTCTGTTTCTTCATATTGTTAATTCAATCCATGTAATACAATAATTTTATAATTGGTCCCTTCGTATTCCGGATTTGAATGAATACATTTTAAATCTAAATGTTTATTTGTAGTATTTCCATGGTTATTACTATAGAACAAGAGTCTTATATTGTCAATTTCTGTTTTGAGTATTTCATTTTCTAAGTTCAATATTTTTCCATTCATATTGTTTATATTTTTATTTAGGATTGTTTGTTTTACAGACACGTCAGAGCTTTATAAAGTCTCTACTTTCATTTTATTTTATTTTTTATTTTTTCGGTAAACTTACAGCTAACATGTACAATATTGATACAACGTAAGTAAAAGAAGGCCATTTACAAGTTTTCACAAGTAGAACAATACGTAAAAAGTAAGGGTCGGTTAAGATATATTTTATATAATAATACAGAAAAAAGGATTATAAATTATTTGCACACACAAAAGAACAAGTAAAAAACAAGTTTAAATCACAGTCACTGCAGAGTTTATTAAAGCTCCTGCATGCACGAATCGTAAAGCAGTTGTGCCTGTACGTGGTACTTACAGGGGGTGTATTAAGTAGGGTTGGTTTACGTAACGCTATAGGTCGGGTTATTAGTCCAAAACTACCAACCAACTCTGGACAATATAATTTGGGTTCCAAACTTGCGAAGTGTATTCAAGATGGCTACGAACAAAAGCACAGTAAAGTATTTTAAATGTTTTAACACTTTTAAAGTCCGATGAAAATCTCAAAATGAATCCAAGTGCCCTATTAGCCTTCTTTATGACATTCTCGATGTGAATATCAAAAAGTAATTTGGAATCAAATGTCACACCAACATCTCTGACTACATTTTTATTATTTAATAATGATCCATACAATTTGTAGCTGTAGGTAATGGGACTTGGTTTGCGAGTGAAAGAAACGACGAAACACTTGCATACATTTAGCTCGAGTTTGTTGCGTTGGCAGTAATTTTGTAGCTTGAATAGATCTTGTTGGAGGTCAAGGCAGTCAGAGGTTTACGAGATGGGACAGAGGATTTTCATGTCATCAGCATAGATAATTATTTTAGAATGAGCGAAACATGACCCTATGTCAGTAATAAAAATAATAAACAGTAATGGGCGTAGAAGCGCTCCCTGTGGAATCCCTGATGGTATTTGTATATTTGCCGATGTGAAACCATTAAGAACTACTGTCTGACAACGATTCTCTATATAAGATTTAAACCATTTGAATAAATCACCTCTAATACCAATTTTCAATAGCTTCTTTAAAAGAATAAAGTGGTCTATCCGATCGAAAGCTCTGCTGTAGTCGGTGTAAACTACATCAACTTGTGAGGGCTTCGACATAAACTTAGTGAAGTAGTCTGAACAGAAAAAGATATTAGAAACAGTAGACCTATTTCTTAAAAAAAACATGCTGATAGTCACTTAGAGATTGTTTGATGGTATGATATACTGCAGAGTAAACAATTTTTTTCATAATTTTGGCAAATATACAGAGCTTCGATATAGGCCTGTAATTCTCAACCTGATCTGTATGACCTTTTTTAAAAATGGGAGTAATATAGGCTCATTTCCACATCAGAGGAACCAAACCTTCGTTAAATGAACGTCTAAACAATATAGTAAGAGGAAGAGATAAACTTTTTGCGCATTTGGATATAAGTAATGGAGGTATACCATCTGGTCCCGCAGATTTATTAAGATCGACGGATTTAAGGAGCTTAAGCAATTCACATTGATGGAATTTTATAGAGCTAATGTCTGCAATAGTCGAACGCTGCGGATGTAAAGATAAATTATCGTTAGTGGTAGTGGTTTTCGGGAAGTTACAATAAAAAAAATTACTAAACATATTACAGATGATATATCCATCTCCCGATGAGTTACGACCGTATTTCATGGTTGACGGACACGTGAATGACTGTTGTTTACTTTTAACGAAGGACCAGAAGACTTTAGGCGATTTATTAATATTATCTTCTATAGCTTTTATATAATTACGGAACATTTCCGTTTCTAAGATTTCGACGCGGTTACGCAGGATTATGAAAGAATCATAGTCGGAAGAATTACGGTATTTTTTATATTTACTATGATATTTAAACTTTTCTTTTAAGATTTTAATTAGGGGACTTTTGTACTAGGGGGGTATTTAAAAGACGTTCTTATTACTTTGCTAGGGATGTAGGTATCACGTAGAACATTAAGCCTGTCGTAAAACAACGAGACTGCGTCCTCAACTGATCCATTCAGAAGATCTTGAGGCCAGTCAAAGCTATCAAGCTCACGTGATATCTGATCGAAATTACCTAAGTTATATAAAAACTTCGTTCTAGTTGGAGTTGGTAGTGCGTGGTATTTGACAAATTCCACCGAGACACAGAGAGATATATGATGAGGATCCTCTGGAACCAGAGGATTAACACATTCAGACACAGACACATGATTGTTGCATAAAATTAAATCGAGAATTCTGTTATTAACATTTTTAAAATGTTTCATGTTAGAAATCATCATGGTAATTTCGTGATAATTTTTTTTTTTTATTCTGCTAATAAGCTTTTATTATTATCATTTAATTTTTCTTCCAAGAGTTTATGTAAAGTATTGATTATAGATGAATCTACAACATTATCACATTGATTAAGTAGAGTATTCCCTAATATACTGTGGTCATCCTGGACCACGTCTTCTATGGATTCATCAGCCTGTTTATTCTGTGATATCTTCTTTCTAGTCGTAATGTTACTTATTTTTTGTTGCAACGGATGTTGATGCGGTATTTTTTAATAGATAGAGTGATTCAACGGGAAGGTTTTTATGTGCTTTTAGCCCGGAAGAACTTATTAACGCGGGCGATGCCGCGGACAGAAGTCTAGTCTCGTATAAACCGATATTTGTACCTGGTTTGATATATTTAATGTTATATTTGCACAATGTAGTTCGTAAATTGTGTTTTCCTCAATCCTATTAGTATTATAAAGGCGAGAGTTTGTAAGAATGTATGGATGTTTGGATGTATGGATGTTTGTTCCTCTTTAACGCAAAAACTATTGATCGGATTTCGATGCAATTTAGCACACAGGTAGATCATGTTCTGGATTAACACATAGGCTAATTTTTATCCCAGTAAAATATAAACCAGGACTATTATACCGGAAAAACTTTTTAACGCGGGCGGAGCCGCTGGCAGAAGCTAGTTCATAATAATATTGGTGTTTGAACACAAGCTTGATTTGACTTGACTATTTAAAAATTTCGAGAGTGATCAGTTTTGGTTTTATAATGATAATCTTATAAAAGGACTCTGCTCCGTGGTTCCAATCTCCGGGGCGTCGGCGTGACATGTTACGCCGACGATACGTTAGTCACAGCGACTGCTGGGACCTTCCGGGACGCCGCAACTCTGGCGGCGGCGGGCACCGGCCAAGTAGTTGGAAGAATTCAACGTTTAGGTTTGAAGGTGGCCCTCGAGAAAACCGAGACCGTGTGTTTTCACGGACCTCGGAGAGGGCCACCGGCCGGTGCTGGCATCGTCGTTGGGGGGGTGCGGATCCCCATCGGCTCTAGTATGAAGTATCTAGGTTTAGTCCTGGATAGCCGATGGCGATTCCGCACCCACTTTAAGGAGTTGAGGACGAAATTGTCCCGGGCAGCGGGCGCTCTTTCCGGCCTGCTGCCCAACCTGGAAGGTCCTGGCTTCCCTTGCCGGAGGCGTCCCGTGCGGTCCATGGCCCTTTATGGCAGCCCCGTTTGGGCTGACTCCCTGAGCCGCCCCTGCGTCGCTCCCCTGCGCGCTCCGCAGAGAGCTTTAGCGCAGCGGGCGGTCAGGGCGTACCGCACGGTCTCTTTCGAGGCGGCTTGCTTATTGGCCGGATTTCTGCCCTGGGACCTGGACGCCAAATCCCTTGCCGATGCATTCCATTGGCGGGAGGAGGCGTTCAGTAGCGGGGAGCGTCCGGCCCTGAAGGAGGTGGAGGCCAAGAGGGCCTCCTTACAGCGAGCCGCCGTGAAGGAGTGGCGTCTCAGGCTGGAGGCCCCGTCGTGGGGGCACAGGGTCGTAGAGGCAGTGCGTCCTGTCTTTGCCGAATGGCTGGACAGGCGCCACGGAGCGGCAACATACCGCCTGACGCAGGTGCTCACCGGGCATGGCTGCTTCGGTGAGTTCCTGTTTCGGGTGGTGGGGATAGAGGAGTCGGCCGTGTGTCACTATTGTGACAACTGCCCAACGGACACGGCCCAACATACGTTGGAGTGTTGTCCAGCCTGGGATGAGGAGCGCAGCGCTCTCAAAACAGTCGTCGGAGAAGACCTCTCGCTGCCGGCCGTGGTCGCTTCCATGGTCGGCGGCCGGGAGGCCTGGCAGGCGGTGGCCCACTTCTGCGAGGCGGTCCTCTCGCGGAAGGAGAGTGCCGAGAGGGATCGCCAGCGCAGTGGTGATCCCTCCCGCCGCCAGACGAGACGTAGAAGGCGTCGGGTGGACGACTGACCGACGTCTCCCGCCCTGTGGATTGGGGGCGTTTGGAGAATTCCACCACGGTATCCCCTGCCTGTCGTAAAAGGCGACTAATAGGGGCCTCCGGGGGTCACGGGTGGGCGGGAGGGGCCGTCCACCTATTAGTCTAGCCAACTTCTGTGACCCCCGTGATGGACGGCAGCGTGTCTCACGCTGCCTCGGACGCCAAGGGCGTCCTTCGGTGTACGGGGGCTTCTGAGCCCCCGCAACAACAGGAGAAGGACCGCAACAGCGGTACGCGCAGAGGCGGTTGCGGACGACAACTTAGACGTGAGTCGGAGGAAGCCCGCAGCCGTCCCTAATGCGCCGAAGATGGCCACCGCGGAGTTTTAGTTGGTATGCCGTGCGGTGTACATAGGTTAGGGACTCGGCCCGGCGGTCGCCCGACGTTTTCCATCTTTCCGGGCGGCTCAACGTCGGGCGGTAAGGCACGGTGAACCCAACATAACCGCTCAGTCGTTCCCCTTGAACACTGGGCGGTAGTAATAAGTCACTTTCTCCGCGTCAACTAAAAAAAAAAATAATAAAAATAAAAGTAAAAGGACTCTAAAATGACACTAAGCCGCTACTGAGGTTATATTTACTAAAATATATATTTATTTTAGATTATTTACGTGACGTGACATATTACATATATTTATAATTTATTTATCTAACTTAGCTAGCAATTTAAGACCGGCTTCAAAATTGGTGGCCAGTATAATAATATAAGTAACGTTATCGCATATTTATTTCTGTATTTATCTAGCTTAGCTAGCAATACAAATTAGTCCCGGAACATGGGTAATATCATGGTAATGTTAAAGAATTTTTCGGTTATTACTTATTAGTATTTTTTTAGTAGTTTTTCAAGGAGGGTTGGATTTTCCTCGAAATCATAGTTCAATGTTTAACTTGTTGTTCGTTATTTAACTTTCAATTACTTCATTGGTTTATTATGTACCTTTGTTATTGTGTCTACCTTCATGTCATGACCTGTCATAAGTGCTTTTTTATAAGCCTATTTGACCAATAAATGATTTTATTTATTTTATTTTTTTAATGTCTGATTGTTTTCCAAATTGCATTCCGTTTTCGAGTGTTTTTAAAATTACTTTTAAAAAATTAATTATTTTTACGTTGCCACTTTTATTCCATACTGAGATCTATGAGGGCTTTCTTTTCAATTTACGTTTTTGAATATAAAAATGTACGCTATATAAAATTACATTGATACCTAACAATTCACAAAATTAATTATCAACGTTCTATGTAAAAACATACTATTGAATGGACACAACACTCCACGATGTTAAGGTATAACCTATAAGTACTAATATTATAAAGAGAAAAAGTTTCTCAGTTTGTAGGTTTTCTTTGGATCTACTAAACCAATTTTAAAAATAATTCTTATAATAGAAAGCTACATTACTCCGTATGCTTACTCCTGGGCACTATTTTATCCAGGGAAAATATAAAGCGGGACTTTTATCCCGGAAATACATTGTCAGGAGGGCGGAGCCGCGGGCCAATGCTAGTTATACAAAAATTGGAATAAACTTTAACAAAATCCTATAACTTACTACTTGTATTATGTATAAAGTAAGTGCTATGTACTATTTTATTAGTACATATTATTTATTATTTGCAATTGTAATGAAACATAGCAGTCCTTAGTCAATAATGGCAGTTTCTCCATAACTTTCTCAGGCAAACTCCACCTAAGCCATAAACTACGGCTGTTACTACCGCTGAGAGTTAAGGTGCGTATAAACCATGCGCGGCAGCCACGCGAGCCAATGTTCGATCGGAATAGACGAGACGGTTGCCGCCCGTGGCAAGCGATCCAACTTGAACACCGCGCGGCGGATAGCCAGAACTGGTAAACTTTTTTTTGTAGATTCCGCCAACGCCCCAGTGCGGTACCACCAAGTGTGTCTCCTGCTGTGGGGCGCTTCAGAAGGTCCCGCGCATCGTAGGATGCCCTACCTACGAGGTCTATCTTCCCCGCTGCCGCAAGTATGGGCGCGCGAAGTCGGCCGGCTGCCGCTTTCATTGTGATCCATCATATTCGTAAAAATAATAAAGAAAAAGGCGTTGGTGGATAAAGATTTTTATATTTAAATAGATTGCTAAATTGCATGAAGCTGTTCCACGACAAGTAATTGACGCCATACAATTGTATGAGTAGATGGCATTTTTCGATTTTTCATTGCGAGCCAAAGCGCCAAAAATTTTACCGTCCCAACTGCGCGCGAGCCGACGACTAAGGCGCCTTTGATGCGGTCTCAAAAACCGACAGCGCACGGTTCACCCCGTGGCACGTTCGAGCGCTCCAATGTTCGAGATGTCGCGCGCCTCGACCCCGTCCTCCGAATAATAACTTGCTTTACTTATTAATTTGAGATCCCTTGTACATACCGAGCGGCCGCCGCCGCGCGATCCAATGTTCGTGGGTTTGCCGCGCGTAATTTATACGCAACTTTAAATGAACACAGCACAACGTATATACAGACAGCGGCACACATAACGCGACCTTACTGAGCACGCCCCAACCAACACTATACTTTAATTATAATACGATAGATACTACACGTCACTGAAACATGAATCATGCCCGCGGCGCACGTGTGACCGGTGTAGTTGCAGGTAGTACTGATGCCACAGTGACCGCATCGTCAGGCGCGCCCGGTCGCCTACAGAATCACGATGCGGCCGTTCTTGTACGCGGTTCGGAGCGGGGCTTTCTCACTGATGTCGCCGGTGAGCGAGGTGCTCGTGGTCGCCCAACTGTGGAGCACAAACACGTGATGAATGGGCGCGTGAACGCTGCACGCTTCATGGCGCGCGCAGGGCGGGCTCACCTGTGGGAGAGGCGACGCGTGCGTCGAACCCGAGAGCCACACAGCGCCATTGCCGTCGCCAGTGCCACCGCCGACACCTGCAGCACCACCAGCAGCGCCGCGCCCGCCGCCACCGCGTACAGGTTACGCGGCGTGTCCTCCTCCGCCTCCTGCAGCCAATGTAATAAATATTTATGAATTTATCCATTACAAACAAGAAACAAAATATCGAATCTTTCTTCTTTTTAATTCTTCTGTATTTATACATAACATTGGTGCGCTCGCAGCTTGAGTATGCTGCGCCCATTTGGAATCCCTTCTACAAAAAGTACATTAATACCATTGAGAATGTTCAACGAAAGTATCTGCGTACTATGCATTATAGAATTCATAATAACTATCATTTATCATATCCCTTACTAAGTACTCAATAAATATAACATGCTAACATTAGAATCTAGACGTAGCTATCTTGAAGCTTCTACTCTGTATAAAATTGTTAACAACAACTTTGATTGCATTGATCTTGTGTCGCGTTTAAGTTATACTGTACCTAGATCAGCGAATGTACGTATGGCACGTGCCCGCTGCCTGTTTGCCCTAACTCCCTGTCGCACAAATGCTGGGCTGCGTTGCCCTATGCACCGCATGATGTAATCCTATAACACTAACTTTGAAAAAATTGATATACTTATTTCATTGTAAGAATTGTATGTTCATACATACATATACATATACACTCACGCCTGTTATCCCCGAAGGGGTAGGCAGAGGCGCAACTAGTGCACCCACTTTTCGCCATTTTCCGTCCCATGATGTGATAGGGGGCGAGCCTATCGACATATCGGGCACAAATTCCAGACTCCGAGCTGATACTGAATAGAAAAACTCAATATCACTTTGCCCGACCCGGGGATCGAACCCGAGACCTCAGCTTTGCAGTCGTACTGTAATACAACTACGCCACCGAGGCACACGCCACAGAGAGCAATTGTATGTTCAAAAAATTAATATTGAAGAATTGCTCCTGTAGGTACTAATGTCGAATAGAATAAGCGTGGTGTATCTCAGGTGTTCATTCTGTTGTATCTTGTGCCATAGTACCTACTGTTATTATTGTAATAGTATATTAGAGTACCTAGGTGTAGCTCTAATAATAAAATATAAATATAAATAATTAATTAATATTGTGTACAGTCCGCCGCATAAGTGCCTGACCAGATTCGGTACTTCAAACCGCCTATACGCGTTCAGTTCAATTAAACTACTTTTTTTTTTCTTTGTGTGAAGTAAATTAAATATCTTTAATTTTATTTTATTTTTATAAAGAGAAAATGAAATTTGGTAAGATCCGAAAAGTGTGGGGCGGGGGGCAGTTTGAGGTCTAGAATTTGTTTGGCTTCTTGCGAGACTGTCTGTACCAATCCATGATGTCCTGTTTTGTTTTGTTTTGTATTATGTTAGAATGGGAATAGTGTAGTGGGTTACAATTTTATTATAGCTCGTTACCCAAATATTTAGTTAAATTTATATGCACTTATTTTGTGACTGTTTGCTATTCCAAATAAATAAATAAAAAACAAAAAATAATAATACCTATTAGTATAAATTACGACGGCCGCCGACAGGTTGATAGTCGGTATTGATAACCGATTTATTTGCAGCAAAATGTCAAAAAAGGCTCTAGAGTAACTTCCCTTCCACATATCCATGACTTGCTCTAAACCGCCGTCGTGACGTCTATTTTCTAAACCATCATTGGATCACAATCAAAAACCAATCAAATCCAAACTCTTCCTGGACATCAGTATCAACTCAGGTTCGATACTACGTCTCACCGTGATGCGACGCGACGGTTCAAACTGCGGAACCCTCTAGAGCAAAGAGCATTATAATACTACGGAAACTCTAGAGTCTAGAATGTGTGATGACTTAACAACTGGCGCTACGCATAGAGTTTTGGCTTAGCTGTAAGTTCACAATGTAGGTATATTATATTGTTAGGATAAACGTTTTTTAATGGTATTTGTAAAGGTATTTGTAGCGTGCTGAAAAGTTGTAGAAACCAGTCGAGACGTCAAAGTATTGGTGGGAGTGACAGTTGGGTGTATAAAAAGGGTGGCGTCCCGCCATTTGGATTCATTCGTGTTCCGACTCTCGTTCGCGCTTGGTCTCTCTGTTGAGTAAGTTGAACATTGATTTTCAAGCTGGTCGGTTAGTTGCCGATATTTTTGTAAAAGTATTTCTGTTACATGTTCTGATGTAAAATTAGTGAAAAGTGTGTTTATGTAAAATCAGTGATAAATTGTTTTTATTTTAATCAAACTCGCTTCTGATTTCCAACATCAGAAGTGGGATATGTAATCGATGCCCACAGAAATAGATTGTGCTCACTACATATGTACGCTATGTGGAATACATGCATGATACGATGGAGATAATGAACTACCCGCAATTTACGTGAAGAAAGACATTGCGCTGAGTAATATCAGGATAAGAACCAGACTACAACGTGAATAAAAGTGGACAAGTGTGAAACAAAACCATCGTATGTCATTTTTGACGTCATGTGTACACGACTTCGAATGAACAAGTGTGTCCGTGTACCACGACTGAACTGTTCGTGCTCAAGCATTGTTTTTAGGTGTTGAAACGTTCCTGTTGGTGTGCAAACGTATGACCCATAATCCTTATTTGGGGTTATGGTTTCTTTTATTTTGGTAACCTCATTGAGAACCTGATTGAGATCTTGTTTAACAACACATGTGCAGACATGGATTAACGAGCAATTCGTGATTATTGTTGGTACAGAGCCGTCCTTAAAAATAAGGGCTTTGAGAAAACTATCTGTTGTAGTAAACAAAGACTGTACATGACCTTGGTTGACAAGTGATCTAGGTGCATAGTGTTCGGTCTTAAGGATTGTTTGCCTTCCTTGGTTAAGGTTTAGAATCGCAGCACTCCACTGTTTAAAATTTTGGGATTAAGAGCAAGACATACGATAATTTTGACGTTAGTCTTCATGTTAAGATGACTACTGAATTTCCTAATCAAAGTTTGATGCGACATTTGATTAAAGGCCAAGGTAGAGTGAACCGTTTGATGCTGTTGTGATATTGTTGATCGCAGGGACTGAAGTTCTTTGCAGGGAGAACTTGCTCGATGTTTCCAGCCTTAAAAGACTTCGTAAAGCGTGACTGCTGAGGAGCCTCTATGGGATCCTTGGAGGATCTGACGCTTACTGCGATGATAGAGGATGTTTGGTATCGTATTACCCGTAACCATTGTATTATTTTTCCGTAACATCAAATGTTGGGATCTCGTTTTACCACGTAGTGGTAACTGGAGATTCTGCCGAAACCACTTCGCAGGTGGATTCACTTGTTGTAGTAATGAGATGGCTGTTCAGAAAGTTTAACGCCAGATTTTATTTAGGGTCAGAATAGGCCGAACGGTGTGTTGCTGTTGTAGTTTTTGTTTTTGCAGAAATTGAAGATCTATGCAGTGTGTGTGGACTGTCTTCGCAATGCGGAGCGGCGCGGAACGACACGCTTCAGGCTGTACGAGTGCGGAATATCACGCTCCTGGCTGCGCGAAGGCGAATCAGCGCGCTCTGCTCCTTACGAAGAAGCTAGCCACATGTTATGGGTGCTGTTGTACCTGTGCTCTGTAACATCCATGCACAGTCGGGTGAAAAATTTTCATTCTACCATTGTTTTGTTATTATGATTCGATGAGTTCTTTATAAAGAGTCGATGTTTTTTTTTTGCGAATTTAGAAGATTGATCAGAATACAAAATTATTGGCAAACCGTGTATGTTAAGCACCGGGGTACTTAACATCGATTGCGCTGGATTGCGTAATTAAAATGCCAATAACCAGATCAAATTGGGGATTTATTAAGAAACAAGAATACAGAAACAGTATGTGGTACAGCGTGGCGATGCGATAATGAGGCGTGCACCCTGCGTGGGCACAGTATCCACCGCGGACCGTGTACGTTTTTCTTGCTTCCAGAGTTCTTCCTGAGTTCTTCCAGAGTTCTTCCAGTGTTCTTCCAGTGTTCTTCCAGTGTTCTTCCAGTTTTCTTCCTTTTCTTCTTTTTTCTTCCTCGGAGTCCTCGCTCGAACTGGCTGCCGACCGGGGATTTGGGCCTATTCTTATTGTGTCCCCAGGCTGGCATCGGGAAGCGGGTGCGCTGCGGCCGTCGCAGCGCTCGGCCAATCAGAGCGCGCGTGGCTCGGCGCAGCGATGTCTGCGCCGTGCGCATGCGCGGCGACGTTCCGCGCATGCGCGTTAGCGCTGTTCGCGCGTCTGCGCAGTGGAGTCTTCCACGCGCATGCGCGATTGTGTACTTATTCTAATAAACAATAAATGGTCAAGTATTGCCCCGAAAGGGGCAGGCAGAAACATTACTTGACTATCTTACTATTTTACCTTATTCCTAAATGAAAAGACACAAACTATTATATTTATTAAGCTTAACCTAGGACATAAGACGTAATTAGCTATAACCTATCCTATTACAAAACTATTTTATAAAAATGCACTATTTACACATATGTTCTACATTGTCCGTCCTGCACAGTGTATATAGCAAGTTTTGTCATTATGCCGCTGGTTAGTGATTAACACAGTTCGTACACAAATCCCTCCGTTCACTTGAATTTGTCTGGTTTAGGCCAGGAATGGTTGAGTCATGTGATGCTGCTGCGTATATTTTCTGTTGGCAGGAATTGAAAATCTCTCCTGGCGATGCGGTGCGCTGCTGAATTGAGCGCTCCTGTGCTGCTGAACTGCGCGCTCCTTGTGCTGCTGAACTGCGCGCTCCTTGCTCTGCTGAACTGCGCGCGCTTTGCGCTGCTGAAATGCGCAACCACGCGCTCCATTATCCTTCACGTGGCGTGGATATCAGGTGATTGCGGAAAAGCGCATTGGGTGCTTTATATTTTGTAAAGCTAAAGTTTTTATGGAAAAGTTTTTAAAAGTTTCCTAAGGGGATGAGCACATTCGGTTAAAGTTTCCTAAGGGGATGAGCACATTCGGTTAAAGTTTCCTAAGGGGATGAGCACATTCTGTTAAAGTTTCCTAAGGGGATGAGCACATTCTGTTAAAGTTTCCTAAGGGGATGAGCATATTCTGTAAAAGTTTCCTAAGGGTTCCCGGAACACGTTTAAGGGAAGTTTAGTCTTGCGGTCGGTATAGTCAATGTCTTATGTCAGGCATGCTATCCTGATCGACGGATACACTTCAAGTGAGGTACGGTTTCATATTATTGGATGCTGCTTTGGACTGCGCTCGGGCATGCGATCCTAGTATATGGGACGTACTTTGTGTGGTTGTGTGCTCGGACACTGTCGAGGATTGCTCAGACATGTGGTCCTGGAGTTTCGGTACACGCAGGGTCATGTCATAAGCGGGCTTCTGGCGTGTGATGTATTTGTTTGGCAAACACTGTTTGTCTTATATTGAGAGGTTGGGTGGAAACATGTTTTTATGTGGGACCGATTCACAACGCAAAGCTATGTCTCACGTATGTTTACGTAGACCTCTAACGAGTCGTGAGTGGCACTCCCCCGACGGGAACTGCCACGGGTGATTGGTACAGATATCAAGATGTTTCATATCCACTGCGCTTAGATTTTGTTATGACTGGAACCGCCACGGGTGATTAGTACAGATATTAAGAAGTTTCATATCCGATGTGCTTAGATTTTATTATGACGGAACTGCCACGGGTGATTGATACAGATATTAAGATGTTTCATATCCGATGTGCTTAGATTTTGACGGGACCTGCCAAAGGTGATTGGTACAGATATCAAGATGTTTTATATTCGCTGTGCTTAGATTTTATTATGACTGGATCTGCCAAGGGTGATTGGTACAGATATCAGGATGTTTTATATCCGCTGTACCTAGATTTTATTACGTTGAACTGTTGAGTAATTTTTCTCAAGTCATATGAGCTGTCTTACTTTATTTAGTTATCTTTTTGGACATGTTTTTGTGCTCTGTTTTATTTTTGTACACAGATGCAAATGACGAGCTTGAGGAGGCTGACGCTGCTAGCATTGCCCAGCCTTTTGCCAACGAGCCATCTGGTGGAGTAAGCGAGCAACAACCCAGTACGCCCGAGACGCAAAGGTGTACTGAAGAGCCTGCTGCACCATTCAACGCCTTGTTGAACGAGGAAAGTTCTGGAACATCATTGCCGATTCTCGAGACTGATCTCCAAAGTTAGAAGATGGAGCCCGAGAACGGACTCCTGTCAGGAAAGGCCGTGTTAGGATAAACGTTTTTTAATGGTATTTGTAAAGGTATTTGTAGCATGCTGAAAAGTTGTAGAAACCAGTCGAGACGTCAAAGTATTGGTGGGAGTGACAGTTGGGTGTATAAAAAGGGTGGCGTCCCGCCATTTGGATTCATTCGTGTTCCGACTCTCGTGCGCGCTTGGTCTCTCTGTTGAGTAAGTTGAACGTTGATTTTCAAGCTGGTCGGTTAGTTGCCGATATTTTTGTAAAAGTATTTCTGTTACATGTTCTGATGTAAAATTAGTGAAAAGTGTGTTTATGTAAAATCAGTGATAAATTGTTTTTATTTTAATCAAACTCGCTTCTGATTTCCAACAATATAATATTATATGCAGGGATATTTTGACATTGCATTAATAAATGAAACCGTATTTGCTCCTGTTAACATTATGCGAAAAACCATCCATGAAAAATCGATTTTCACCAAAAAACTCATTTTAATTTTCGTGGTTTATTTATCATTTTGTTTAGTGCGAATGTGACGTGTGCGTGAGTATTTTTCACACTGAAAGTGTAATGTTGCCGCTGCGACGAATCCTCTTAGAGTAGAAGTAGTAGAGTAGTAGTAGCATTCGGGCGTACAAACTTTTTACTCGACTGCGAAAGAAGGAGGGTTTTTCGAGTGTATGTATTAGTATGTATTTCTTTGACCCGCCCTAGAGCTTAAACGGCTTGTCGTATTTTTATATGAGTGGTGTCATTAGATTCGTCTTAGTCGTGAGAGTGACACTGGGTACATCAAAATTATCTAAAAAAATGTTTTCAAAATGAGAGTGTGGAGAATTTTTGACCGTGACAACGTGACCATTATCAACAAAGATTATAAAAAAGAAAAACAAAATAAAAGATTCAAATTAAAATCTTGTTTCTATCTTTTCAGTTCTTTAATGAATTTAATACAGATGGCAGATATTTACGCATTCGGTTATTTTTGCTTTTTTAACATATTTGTTACGCGCGCTGGTACTCGCCGATAAACAGCGCCATATATTGGCGAGAAGCGGACTATCTGACTGTGGAAGGTTCGGCCATGGAACGTTCTCTAATGGTCTCGATGTCTCTAGAATATCGTGGAAACGCAATCATTGACCTTAGTTTGCGAGAGAGTTCCTGACTATTCTGGATCCTTCGAGAACTTTCCACAAACCACGACGGTACCGGCGGCCGGGCATAAAAGACGGTGCGCGGCCGCCGGGCCGGCCGGGCATTCAGTCTTGTTACAAGAGCGAGCGATAAGCGGACTACAAGCGATAACTCCAAGCGATTTCGAGGCGAATATTGTGGATTGCGTTTGAACGTGTCGTGAGTGATTTTAATAAGCGTATTTGGGTGTTTAATTTCAGCTGTATCTAGTGCAGTATGAGTGCAGTGTTTTTGTTGTTTAGTAGTGTTCTAGTACTAATAAAGTCCTAATTGGTGTTTTATCGCAATACCGGTATTTTAATTGTTTATATCGAGCCCCAGCACGTAACAATATTTTTTATGTTCACATTTATTTTGTTCGAAATTTACACTTTTTTTATTTTACATCTATGCTTAAAATAACTTTATGTAAAGTGTTATTTTCAACGAGATAAGTATGTGATTTCATTTAATAACGCAATGTTAAAATGGCCCTGTGTATTTGAAATAAATAAATAAATACCACTTTTACTCGATGTATTGGTTATAACTAGAGACCGGATTATAATAATTATGTATTATCTTATTTGCATATTTTGGGTGGTTTTGCATATAATGGCTAAAATCATAGGATGGTGTATATCTTCGCTATGTTAGGCGATATTATGTTAGGGGCATTCCACGTGAAGCGGCACACAAAAAATGTTAATCATTAATGTTTCCGATTTTAGTAATAATTGACTATGTTATACCTGTACGTGTCCTCGATCTAGATACAAAATATTTTTAAAGTTTAAGGTCTGCTTTACGAGTTAAAGGACTTTGAAGTTTTGATTGGCCAGCTGTTATGCGCCACTTCGAATCTTCTATTATTACGTAATCGAATGTTCACAGAGTACAATACCACGTCAGGAATAGTTATTAACTTTGGTTATTATCACTGCATATTGAGACAATTACTTAACCAAACTTCTTAATTATAATCAACTCACCTAGTAACAACTCGAAATAACATAGTAACCGCTTTACTAAGCACTGACCGATATGAAAACCACCATAGTTACCACTTAGTATTGAACTGCACCGAACTAGTTGCAACACAACCGAACTTAATGACGACAGACTAAGACTGTTTCTTCAAATAATTCGGCACCCCTTTTATACACCCAACTGTCGCTCCGAGAATTCAACACGATTTTTATTTAGTCTTACCCGACGTAATATATTCAGACACCCTCAATGTGATTAATAAAAATGATAATTCCTTTCTATACTTCCTTCCCTATAAGGGGAAAATTATAATAAAAAAACAACCGTGAGAATTTTTGTGTCACACATGCGCGCGCATCGTAAAATTTCACTCCCATCAATTTTTCATAACGCGCCTAAGGTATAACTTAAAAAAAAAAGATACAGTAATTGAATGGCCACCCACCAGGGCATAACGATGTAGGGGAAGAAAAATATAGTAAGATAATTTCCACTACGCGGCTAATTATGCTTATAGCTATTGTTGAATTGCTAACGACCCCCGGATTTTTAACCGATTTTGATGCTTTCACAGAAGAATTTACTTTATTAGCTGTTTGCTGCCACGGGCCACTTCTTAAATTCGAAGACAAATTCCTTATTTTGCGAAATAACAAAGCTGTGATATCGTTATTGAAGCGAATGGAATAAGCTTTGATGGTGATATTATTTAAAAGTGCTATAATTAAAACCTACTATACTTTGTGGCCATGTCCAGCGGATTTTGATTTTAAAACCAATAGCCCTTAAAACAAGAACATTTAACATGGAATGCAGTTCTTAAAATTCCAACCTCGATTAATTAGTTTTGGTTAAAAGACAAGCCCAAATATCTATCTTAAATCCAATCAGTCTTAAAACAAAGAAGTACAAAATGGCGACCACTTTTCTTAAGTCTAACATTAGATCTGACTTTTACTATCAATGGCATGCCAAGTATCGATTTTGAGGTCAATTGGCCTTAAAACAAAGAAATTCAAAATGGCGGCCACTTTTTCAATTCTAACATTCGATCCGTCTTTTGTACCTACAGGCCTGCCCAGATATCGATTTTGAGGTCGATTGGCTTTAAAACAAAGAAATTCAAAATGGCAGCCACTTTTTTCAATTCTGACATTGGATCCGTCTTTTGTACCTAAAGGCCTGCCCAGATATCGATTTTGAGGGCGATTGGCCTTAAAACAAAGAAATTCAAATGGCGGCCACTTTTTTCAATTGTAACATTGGATCCGTCGTCAGTACCTAAAGGCTTGCCCAGATATCGATTTTGAGGTCGATGTTACATAATCTGTGTAACCTTAACCTAATCTACATTGTTTTTGACATATCCTCTTCCTCTTTGTCTGTACCTTACTGTGAGTGAATATACGTTTTACATCTGATAATTAAACTCTTTCATTATATAACATGGCGCAGTCGAAATAAACACAAAAGTATAATTGTGTGTTCGGGAAAGGTATTCCTGACCTCGAAAAGTGTAGGCGGGGAAAAAGTGTAAGCCTTTGCTACTTTGCGTAAGTACGTCCAGTAAGCACCAGTTCACCGCGTGGCAAAATGGCGGAGAACATTGTAAAATTGCCACCAAACGTCGATCTAAATGCACAAAATGCTGCAACAGAGTGGAATTTCTGGCTATCCTGTTTTAAGGATTATGTGATACTCACCGGTAAAGAAAAAGCTGAGGATGCTATCAAGCTCAGTTTACTTCGAAATATGATGGGAACAGAAGCCGCAAGAATTGTGTCCACACTTCCCATGTCCGACAAAGAAGCGGTGAATTACGATAGCGTTCTTTAGGCAATAACAAATTTTGTAAGTCCTCGAACGAATGAGATTTTTGAACGCTTTAAATTTAACGAAAGACGACAAGGAGCTGACGAGCCGCTTGATGTTTTTATAACAGAATGCCGTCAAATGATAAAAACATGCAATTATAAAGGCATGGACAATGAGATGATGAGAGATCACATCATTCAAACAATTTACGATAAGTCTACTCAAGAGGCGCTACTCAGAAAAGAAAATATTACATTAGAACAAGTTATAAACTATTGTCAATCAAAAGAGCAAGCAGCGAAGCAGGTAACGCAAATGTCTATGCCTAAAACAGAATCTGTATGTGAAATTAATAGGAAGAAAACTCGAAAGAAAAAGTTCAAATCTATGGACAAAAAAGTCTTCAAGTGTTCTAGGTGTCAGACATGGGTATAAAATTCTTGTGTCAGACGGAACATGGTCTTCGCGAGTGTCCAGCCTATGGCAAGGCGTGTACCAAATGCGGGCTTCTTAATCATTTTGCTGTGAGTTGCAGGGTCCGTTCACAAAAGAAAATTAATGTGGTTCAACAAAATTCTGAATCGGACAATTCCGATGACATGTATTGTGGCTCTGTGAAAAAGGTATGTGGTTCTAAAATTGAGTGGTATGAAAATATAAATATTGAAAACAATGTTGTAAACTGTAAACTAGATACTGGTGCAGATGTAAGTATAATGCCCAAAAAAGTGTTTAACAAAATAAATAAAAACTTAAATTTTAAATTGTTGTCAACAAATATAAAGTTAGAATCTTTCCACGGTAATAAAGTGAATCCTATAGGAATGGTAAATTTATTGTGCGAGTATAACGGGAATAAATGTTATGAAAATTTTGTTGTAGTGGAGTGTAACTCTATGTTACTGGGTTTGCCGGGATGCATATCTTTGAACCTCATTAAAAGAGTTCATGTAGCTACTAAGTCTGCAGACATAGATTTAAAAAATAAATTTATAAATGAGCATAGAAAAGTTTTTGAGGGTACCGGTAGAATCCCAGGAAGCTTTGAGATACCCACCACAGCCATAGATAATAAAGTATGTTATCCATCTAATAAAATACCTAATATATTACTAGACCCGTTAAAAAAGGAACTTGTGCGATTAACTAAAAGAGGTGCAATTGTAAAAGTAGAAAACATAAGTGAAAAAGCTTGTGTTAATCGTTTAGTGCTGGTAGAAAAGCCTAACAAAAAAATTAGATTATGCCTTGATCCTTCTGATCTAAATAAATTGTACGAGCAAGCACGTACACAAAAATGTATCATCAGCATTTTACGCCATTTGCATTGTCATAGTCGCTTATCACGCAATCAGTTCGCATTCGGTCATCATACAATCCGCGCGTACTCATTATCATTTTATCAAAATAGTGCAATATATAATTTTCTCCCTCAAAAAGGACTTTTGCTCATTCTCCTATCAATATCATTCTATCATAATAAAGATACTGTACGCACCGTACATATCTTTTGGTCCTTCGAGTATTTTGGCTTACGAAATAAAAGCCACGTGCGTGACCCAGTGAAAACGTGGACTCAGTATAACGTGACTCTGTGTTACATGTAAGTGGACTGTGCTATCCGAGGATATATCAGCATTTATCAAGATCATCTTCTATCAGCATCAAACGCCGTAACCGGGAAGCATTCAGCAGCCCAGGATCTTATCATATATCAGCATATTTCAAGTAAGATTGTTCCATTTTTAATATCATATCAAATCATATCATATCAAGATGTCCAACGTGGAAGATCTATTAGCAACTCAAGAGCAAATTTCCGCTGCCATTGAACAAACCTATACTAATTTCAAGAAAGATGGGGCAGAGCGGAAATCTGCTGAATATATCAAGCGCCGTCTTGATACGCTTGATAGTTACTGGCACGAATATCAAACAAATCATGTTAAGCTGTGTGGATTAGGTATTAAGTCTCATACTTATTTTACGTCTAACCAATTTGAACTAACGAAGGATAGGTTCCTCAACATAAGGGGAGTTATTGAAAATTATCAGCCAAGGGAGGAGAGTAGACCCTCTACCCCTCTTATCAAACCTGCTACACCGCTGACCATTCCAAGCGGTCAACCACCATTGGGACAGGGTGCATCGGCTCACTCTCGCGGCATCAACAGCAAAACCGATGAGATGCTGCGCAAACAAAGCAGTAACTTTAAGGCGTTTGAACATACTGTATCAAATATCAATCTCGAGCAAATATCCGATAAATGGGAGTTTGATCACCTTCTGCGCTCTATCGAAACTCGTTGGTCAGCCATAGATTCCGCTCATTGGGATTTGGACAGCGAATTATGCGGTAGGGACCCGAAGTATGAAGCAACCTTTTTCAAATATGAAAAAATATATAAAGACATCATAACCTCTATCAACAAAAAGATGTGGTCCGTAACACATACGGAACAGTCAACACCTCAGCTGGATGTACCGAATTTCAGTGGCAACTATCACCAGTGGACTTCATTTAAGGATCTCTTCACGGAGTCTATTCACAAGAATCCCACTCTATCGAATGCACAGAAGATGCAGTTTCTCAAATCAAAAGTGAGAGGGGAAGCCGAGAGGCTCATCCAGCATCTATCAATATCATCAGATAATTATTCTACCTGTTGGGAAATTTTAAACCGCCGATATAACAACAATAGATTAATTTTAAATTCACTAATCGAACTCATACTCAACATTCCTGTGGTGCCAAGAGCGTCATTGTTTCATATCAAGAAGATGCATGACACTCTTCTAGAAAGTCTCAATGCCATCAGAAACTTAGGGGTAGACGTAGACGCATGGGATCCGTTACTCATCCATCTTTTATGTCAAAAATTAGATGCCGAAAGCCATAACGAATATATTGCATCAGTAAAAAATCCGAGAGAAGTACCAAATTTGCATGAATTTTTAGCATATCTAGAGAGTACTTTTACCACCCTGGAGTCCTCAAGTCGCAAGCAGATCAACAAGTCTATCATACGCAACAGCGGTCAAAATTGGCGAGGAAATCCAGGACATAAATATCATAATACTAACAATTTCAATGTGAAGCAATCAACATCGACACAAGGTCGTAGCACATTGGAACTTGGAAACACCAAGAATGTGCATTTAACAAAATTTTATAAGTGTCCTATTTGTAAAACAAATGATCATAGGATTTTTTATTGTCAACATTTTTTACAAATGTCTGCAATACACAAACGCAGAACCATATCAAAATTAAATTTATGCCAAAATTGTCTCTATTGCCACCATGGAAAAGAGTGCATTTCAAACAAAACATGTCGAGAATGCAATCAAATGCATAACACGCTATTACACGACGCGTTTACGCAATCCGATCAAGGTTCAAGCGCAGTATCATCAAAAAATGCTTCGAAATCTGAACCAGCACATATGGTTCGAACTAACACCCACATGTCGCAACAAGACATACCTGAGGTACTTTTAGCCACTGCTATGGTCAAGGTTCGACACGCAGATGGATCATATATGAATATGCGTGCATTATTAGATCAAGGGTCTCAAGCATCCCTTATCACCGAGAATGGAGCTCAACTGTTGGGGTTGCCACGGCAAAAATGCCAGGGTGTAATTTTTGGAGTCGGTGCAAAGGAAAGTAGCTGCAAAGGACTCATACATATTAAATGTTCAGCAATGAACAATACTTTTGAATTTGACACAGATGTTTTCATAATGAAAAATTTAATCAAAAATCTACCAAGTCATTCATTCACAAAACCAGCATGGTCATTCTTGGATAATCTTACACTGGCAGATCCTGAATTTAGTATCAGTCGTCCAGTCGATCTCCTTTTAGGAGCCGATATTTATTCATTAGTTTTAATGGACGGAATATGTAGAGGAGATCAAGATTCACCCATTGCGCAAAACACGCGCCTAGGTTGGATTTTAAGCGGCAGCGCCAAAACATTGCAATGCAACATCGTATTAAACAACATAGATGAAATTAAAAAATTTTGGGAGATGGAAAATATTGCCGATGAATCAAATATGTCAACGGCAGACCAACATTGCATCGAATACTACAAACAGACCACTACTCGACGAGATGACGGTCGATACGTAGTAAGGTTACCCATGAAGAGCAACTTTGAAAAAGATTTAGGCAGTTCGAAAGGAAAGGCTGTTGCTCAATTTCGAACACTAGAACGAAAATTTACTCAACATGAAAATATGGAAAAAGATTACAAATTATTTATGCAGGAATATCAATCGTTAGGACACATGAAGCTCGCCGCAAGTAATACGAAACCCGACTGCCATATGACTCATCATAGTGTACAACGCACCGAATCAACAACTACAAAATTTAGAGTCGTTTTCAATGCGTCTGTAAAAACATCATCTAGACATAGCTTAAATGACGTTATGCAGTGTGGACCCAATCTACAACAAGATTTACAGTCTCTAATAATCAAGTGGAGGCAATATCGATACGCATTTACAGCCGACATTGAGAAAATGTTCCGCCAAATTTGGATCCACGAAGAAGATCAAATGCTCCAAAAAATCATATGGCGTGACTCTAAAAAGGAACCAATCAAGGAATATAAATTAACAACAGTAACTTACGGAACAAAATCAGCCCCGTTTTTAGCCATGATGACCTTAAAACAATTAGCCGCCGATGAAAAACCTAAGTACAGTAAGAGTCTAGCAGCCGATGTTCTTGAGCAGTCTTTTTATATGGACGATCTTTTGCACGGGTCACATTCAGTTGTAGCAGCAAAACAACTCCATGACGACCTTATCAAGCTGTTGAAATCAGGTGGTTTTAACCTTAGAAAGTGGAGGTCTAATATTCCCGAAATATCAGATGATATCTACAAATCAAGCAATCAAGAAAACTTCAACTTTAAGCAAGCAGAATATACAAAGACGCTAGGACTTTGCTGGAATCCACATCTTGATGTTTTTACGTTTCAATATAAAATAGATCAATCGTTAAAATCAGAAACCAAAAGATCGTTACTATCCAATATCTCTAAGCTTTTTGACCCGCTGGGTTGGCTAGCACCTTTATCAACAAAACTGAAGATCATTTTTCAAAATATATGGCTGTCTAACATCGGTTGGGATGATCAGTTACCCGAAAACATCAAATTAGATTGGGAAAAAGTGAAACAAGATATCAATAAGATCAATAAATTACAAATACCAAGGTGGATTCATACAAAAGAACGCCACAGAATGGAATTACATGGATTCTGTGACTCATCAATAAAAGCATTTGCCTGCGTTATATATGGAAAAATCAATGATGGGGATAAATCAAGCATACACCTTTTAGTAGCCAAAACAAGGCTAGTTCCAGTCAGTAAGAAGATTTCACTGCCAAGATTAGAGCTCAGTGGAGCTCTTCTACTATCAAGACTGATGTCAAAAGTCAAGCAATGTCTAAGCAATTATCAAACCGAGGTATACGGTTGGTCCGATTCAATGGTTGTCTTGGGCTGGCTTAATGGAGATCCTGGCAGATGGAAAACCTTTGTTGCCAACAGGGTACAAGAAATTATCAATATCATGCCAAGTTCATGTTGGCGCTACATCAAATCTGAGCACAATCCCGCAGATTGTGCTAGTCGAGGTATCACTGCATCACAATTAATTGAGCATAGTTTGTGGTGGCAGGGTCCTACTTTGCTGCAGAACAACTGCTATGAAGAAACACAACAAAAATACTACACGGATCAAGAAGTGAAAAAAGCAAAACAAGTAAACGTCGTCGAGCACGTTATGGCAAATAATATCATATATCAGTTACTATCAAAGTACAGCTCATTCAACAAAATCATAAGAATATTATCATGGATATTGCGACTTAAATACAAGCCAGAACACAAACAATCATTTTTATCTATATCAGAACTACGAAGATCCAGGGACATAATTATTAAAAACGTTCAAGAAGCTACCTTCGCCAAGGAAATCAATAGTCTACGGGACAGCAGCAAGTTGCCCACGAAGAGCACAATAAATCAATTAAATCCATTTTTGGACGAAAAAGGAATTTTACGAGTCGGAGGACGACTCAGAAATACTTATCTAGACCCCGAGATGAAACATCCTATCATCATCCCTGGTCATAGTCGTTTAGCAGAACTTCTTATTGACCAGTCTCATAAGCTTACCTTTCATGGTGGCGCCAGGCTAACATCAGCATTCTTGAGACATAAGTATTGGATCGTCGGAGGCAACAGTATTGTGAAAAAACGCTTACGGGGTTGTGTTACGTGTAAACGCCACGATCCTGTTAAACATAGTCAAATAATGGGTGACCTACCAGCAGCCCGTACAACGCCGACAAGACCATTTCATCATACTGGCGTGGACTACACAGGTTTCGTCGACGTCAAATCAAATAAGGGCCGAGGTGTTAAGACCTCGAAAGGCTATATTGCTGTATTTGTTTGCATGGTGACAAAAGCAGTGCACCTAGAATTGGTATCAGATCTCAGTTCATCATCGTTCCTGGCTGCTTTACGTAGAATGTCAGCCAGAAGAGGAGCACCACGTCATATCTATAGCGATAACGGAACAAATTTTGTTGGGGCTAGCAGAACTATAAGTCAGGAATATTTAGACTTAAAATCAACACTCGATAGTAGTTTTTTCACAGCCATCACTGAAATGGAAATCCAATGGCACTTCAACGCTCCCTCATGGCCCAGCGCAGGAGGACTCTGGGAAGCAGCAGTGAAGAGTCTTAAATATCACCTCAAACGAGTAATCGGTGAACAAAAATTGACATTTGAAGAATATTCTACACTGTTAGCTCAGCTAGAAGCCTGTCTAAATGCGCGACCCTTATGCGCCCTAACTGAAGATTCAGAAGATTTGAATTATCTCACTCCGTCACACTTTTTAGCAAGCGGCCCTACGCTAACTATAATTGAAACCGAAAGAGATCACCGAACTCGATGGCAATTAACACAAAAAATACTTGATGACATATGGAAAAGGTGGCACATCGAGTACCTATGCCAGCTGTCAGCGCGAAGCAAGTGGCGTCGACCACAAGCAAATTTAAACATCAATGACGTCGTTATCATCCATGACGCCAATCTGCCTGCTGGAAGGTGGGCGCTTGGCAGAATTACAAAACTACATCCCGGAAATGATGGTTATGTGCGTGTAGTTTCCATAAAAACCAAGAACGGTATTATCAAGAGACCCGTCGCGAAAATATCAAGATTGCCTGTCAATAACGATCAGACCGACCATTCACAGTCAAGGCCACTCCAAGTGAAAAAAGAATGCTTTGCTTCGTCAACAAGTTGCGGAGCCACGGCCATCAGACGCCCGAGTAAATATAGTCATTTTCTATTTTCCATATTTATGTGGTTAATCATGATAAATACGTCAGTTCATGGCCAATATGTAGCATCAAGTTTAAATACCAGTCAAGGATTTTATTTTGACAAAATTACAAATATGCGCCTCCAACGAGACGAATGGAAACTCGTAATTTATTATGACATGAATCCATATTGGCAGGGAACGAAACTACTTACTAAATATATTAACCATTTAGAAAACATATGTTTTAACGTAAACAAAAAGACAGAACAATGTGACATCATCCTTCTCCAGTTACATCATGGCTTCGCCGGTCTCGAACACTACAACAGCATTCTACTCGGTCAGCAGTTCACACGGAGCGGCACGCGATCGCGACCCCGCCGAGGCATTATCAACGGTGTCGGATATATCGCGCACAGCCTGTTCGGCGTACTAGACGAACAATTTGCCGAACAATACAAAAACGATATCGAGACAGTCAGAGACAATGAAAATCACTTAGCCGTTTTATGGAAAAACCAGACATCAGTTGTTGAAGCCGAATTCAACTTAATCAAACGGGTCGAAGATACGATGAATAAACAACATAAAATCTTCAATCAACATCTGAATAATTTAGAAAAAGTAATCAACGTACAAGGTGATGTAATTCAAAACGTAGCGAGTATGACAGAATTTACGATATCATCAATTATTGCCAACAGCATGTTGGCTAATCTCCAAAACATTCAAGAAACACTCATTGACACAATCACTAATGTATACGCAGGAAAATTTAACTATCACCTTTTACCCCCCGAACAGTTACGCGATGAATTGAATATTATTGCAGGTTTATTAAAGGATTTATCACTACCATTAGAAAATATTCAGTCAGATCTATCAAAAATGTATCATTTACTCAATGTAAGAGCGAGAGCTTCGAAACAGTACATAATATTTGAAGTTAGGATTCCATTGGTTAGCAGAGACGATTTCGAAATTTTCAAATTAATACCTATCCCACAGATAGTTAAATCTAATGCTATAAGCATCGTGCCAGTATCAGACTACGTAGCAATAAACATCCAAAAGGATTCATATATTCCTATGTCAGAGAAAGACATACAACATTGTATGAATTATAATTTTAATACTCATTTATGCGCTTCGAAGCAGCCCATCTATCAGACAAAATTAGACGAGAATTTATGTAACAAAGATCTATCATCAGAAAAATGTCTAACAAAGATATCAATTTGCAAAGACACATGGACGGAACTTAGCAATATAAACACTTATTTATTTTTATGTTGCGGCCAATGCACCGTACAAATCATATGTGAGCATCATATTGCAGTGGAAACATTACGCGAGGTGGGAATCATATCGCTTAGCAATAAGTGTATTATCAAAGGTAGTACATTTACGATATTTGCTCACAAATCACAATCAAACATATTGAACAAAGATGCAGATATATTAGAAATAAAAATTCCACCTATCAACAAAATTATCAATATATCAGTACCTGTTTCTCCTATCGAAAACCAATCGACATACGATCATCGAGAGCGCTTTGAGGTCATTGACAGACAAATCAAGGAGCTGAAACAAGCGTCAGAAGGAGTTTTGACACAGCGCGTCTCGTACCATGACGTGCATCACTACGTGGCCATATACGTAGTAGTGTTCCTGGTAACCACCGCAGGCGCTGCGTTCCTGTGGCGACGCTGCCGTGTGCGGACGCAACCTGCGCCGCCCGAGGCCAGAACTGAAGAAGCAGTTGTCGAAGTCCAAACGGTGGGCCCCAAGCATCCACGCCTAGTTCGTTGTGTTAGTGAGTGTGCAGTGAATCAGTGTAGTGAAATAAGTGCCGTAAATCAGTGTCGCGGTTTAGGTGAAATAAAGCAATGCAAAAGTGAACCACATATGTGCGATTGTGTAAAGCACGATACAAGTGCGCAAGTTATCAACAAAAGCACATCGCCCGTGCTTTATAGACACTTTAAACAATCGCCTTAATTTTAAGTCACTAATGTTTTATCACCTTGTTAATCATATAATTATAAGGACCTATTGTTCAATCACCTTGTAACTCACATCATTCAGTTATCATTGACTTCATCAACCTCTCATTCCTCATCTTCTCGCTCGGGAGCATGTACGAGCAAGCACGTACACAAAAATGTATCATCAGCATTTTACGCCATTTGCATTGTCATAGTCGCTTATCACGCAATCAGTTCGCATTCGGTCATCATACAATCCGCGCGTACTCATTATCATTTTATCAAAATAGTGCAATATATAATTTTCTCCCTCAAAAAGGACTTTTGCTCATTCTCCTATCAATATCATTCTATCATAATAAAGATACTGTACGCACCGTACATAAATATATTGTTAAAAAGCCTAAAATGTTGCCCACCCTTGAAGATTTAGCATGTAAATTAAAAAATAAAAAATATTTTAGTGTGTTGGACCTTTCTGAAGGTTTCCATCATCTTGGGCTCACCGAGGAGTCATCATGGAAATGCTGCTTTGCAACACCATTTGGTGTCTATAGGTATAAAGTATTACCTTATGATCTGATGAACGCCCCTGAGCTCTTCCAAGATGTATTGGAATCTCACTTCGGAAAGTTGTCAAATGTCATTGTATGGGCTGATGATATACTTGTAATGGGTACTAATGAATCTGAGCATGATGAAGCTCTATCAAATGTAATAATAAAGGCCCAAGACTTAGGCATAGTATTTAATAAAGAAAAGTTGCAATATAAACAAAAACAAGTAAAATATGTTGGTCAAATATTTGATGAGAATGGTATGTCCATTGATAAGGATAGAGTAGAGTCCTTACTACAGCTGAAAACCCCTGCTAACAGGGATGAACGAATGCGTATAATAGGTTCATTTAATTATATTCGAAGATATATACCAGATATGGCTGAAATTATGGCACCATTGTGCAAATTGTTGCGAAAAAATATTGATTTTATGTGGTTGCCTATACATGATGAAGCATTTAAGAAATTAAAGAGAATAATATGTAAAACCCCTGCTTTATGCCCCTTTGATTCTACTAAGAAAATAGTCCTTCAATGTGATGCTTCTAAAAATGGCCTAAGATGTTGTTTGTTTCAGGAAGATCATAAGGGTGTGTTAAAATTGGTAGCTTGTGCTTCACGTACTATGAATAGTGCTGAATTAAATTATGGACAGACTGAAAAAGAATTGCTTGCAATTTATTTTGGTACAAAGAAATTTCATAAATATATTTATGGTTTAAAAGTAGATGTTCAAACAGATCATAAACCTATTATTCCTATAATGTCAAAGCACATTAATAAACTTGGTTCCACTAGATTAAAAAGGTTAAGAATCAAATTGTTAGCTTATGACCTAAATGTGTATTATGTGCCAGGAAAATTAATACATTTTGCTGATATGCTTTCTAGAGCTAGCTTAAATGTGACTGAACATGATAATGAAATGTTGCAGATGGTACATTCAGTTTGCAAATACCTGCCCATGTCACCAGAAATAAAATCTAAATTTAGAACAGAAACTAGTAATGATCAGGTGTTATGTAAAATCTCTAACTATTATTATCATGGTTGGCCAGCATCATCGAAATTGTGTAAGAACTGTAAACCTTTTGAGAAATTTAAAGATATTATCTATTCCCAAGAGGGATTACTTTTTGTTGGAGATAGGATAATAGTTCCAATGTCATTAAAATCCTATGTTCTACAGATAGTACATAAGGGACACAGTGGTATAAATAAATGTGTAAACCGTGCTAAAAAATTGTTCTATTGGCCTAACATGAGAACAGATATTTATAATTTTGTAATGCAGTGTAGAACATGTGAGATATTCAGTCCAGATAATTACAAGGAGCCTTTACAGGTTTTAAAACATAAAGTACCCAAAGAAAGATTTTTAAAGGTTGGTAGCGATATTCTAGATTTTGCTGGTAAAAGTTACTTGGTAATTGTAGATTACTTTTCACACTGGATTGAGTTACTCCCTTTAAAAAATAAGTCTGCTAAATGTGTGGTTGATGCCCTACAAGATGTGTTTATTCATTTTGGATATCCTATGGAATTGTGTACTGACAATGTTCCATTTAACTCCTATGAATGTAAAAGTTATTTTAAGTACAAAGATATCAAATTGACCACATCTACACCTAGATATCCTAGAAGTAACGGAATGGCAGAAAAAGCTGTTCATATCTGTAAGAATATACTTAAGAAATGTAAAGATGATTCATCTGATTATAGAGAGGGGATCATGCATTACAATAATACTCCATTGACTTGGTTGAATATTTCTCCTTCTCAAATTTTAAATAGTCGTTTAATGAGAACTACACCATGTACACTTGAGGTTTTAAAACCTAAAATTCAAAATATTTACAAACAATTATGCCTTAAGCAATCTATAGTAAAACAGTTTCATGATAACAGAGTTAGGAAAAGAATAGAGAAGTTCAAGGAGGGAGATAAGATTGTATATAGAGGTGATAATAATGTATGGCTAAAAGCTAAAATTTTGAAAAAATGTCCTGAGCCTAGGTCTTACTTGATTAAAAGAGAGGATTGTAATAAGCCCT
Organism: Lapara coniferarum; assembly: GCA_949316025.1. Classification (NCBI taxonomy): domain Eukaryota; kingdom Metazoa; phylum Arthropoda; class Insecta; order Lepidoptera; family Sphingidae; genus Lapara; species Lapara coniferarum. The sequence continues at coordinate 237,580 of OX438920.1, forward strand.
TAAGGCAAAATACATCACAAATTAAAAGATCATATACTAATAGTAATGCCAATGATAGGTGTTATGGTGAAGATGTATTGTGTAATATTATAGAGTCACCACCTTCATTGCCTGTTCAGTCAATAACACCTAATAGTTCCATGAGACCTACAAAGCCTGTACATATTGGTAGGCCACCTTCTGCATTCCCTGTTCATCAAGGTGCATATATAACTAGAAGTGGTAGAGTAGTGAAACCTAACACAAGATTCAATAGCTAAAATTTTACTTAGTTGTCTGTGTATTGTGTATACTTAACAGGAATTTTCAAATATTGTTATGTTCGTCTTAGGAGGGAGATGTTATATAATCTGTGTAACCTTAACCTAATCTACATTGTTTTTGACATATCCTCTTCCTCTTTGTCTGTACCTTACTGTGAGTGAATATACGTTTTACATCTGATAATTAAACTCTTTCATTATATAACAGTCGATTGGCCTTAAAACAAAGAAATTCAAAATGGCGGCCACTTATTTCAATCCTAACATTGGATCCGTCTTCATTACCTAAAGGCTTGCCCAGATATCGATTTTGAGGTCGATTGGCCTTAAAACAAAGAAATTCAAAATGGCGGCCACTTTTTCAATTCTCACATTGGATCCGTCTTTTATATCTAAAGTCCTGCCCAGATATCGATTTTGAGGTCGATTGGCCTTAAAACAAGGAATTCAAAATGGCGGCCACTTTTCTAAATTCTAACATTGGATCCGTCTTCGGTACCTAAAGGCCTGCCCAGATATCGATTTTGAGGTCGATTGGCCTTAAAACAAAGAAATTCAAAATGGTGGCCACTTTTCTAAATTCTAACATTGGATTCGTCTTCGGTACCTAAAGGCCTGCCCAGATATCGATTTTGAGGTCGATTGGCCTTAAAACAAAGAAATTCAAAATGGCGGCCACTTTTTTCAATTATAACATTGGATCCGTCTTTTGTACCTACAGGCCTGCCCAGATATCGATTTTGAGGTCGATCGGCCTTATAACAAGAAATTCAAAATGGCGGCCGCTTTTCTCAATTCTAATATATAATTAAGATTTGCATCCAATGGAAACTCAAAAATAAGCTAAAAAGAAACAACCTGTAGATGTTCAGTTTTCATACATTTTGCAGAAATCGGCCCGAGCGTGGATCCACGCTCCCGGCACGCGAGGGCTTAATAAATATTATACAATATATATTAAATAAGTGATGATAGTCACGCCAATTTTGCCGAAAATGTTTCTCGGATCCTAGATTAATTTACGATGCGCGCGCATGTGTGACACCAAAATTCTCACAGTTGGTTTTTTTATAATTTCCCCTTATAAGGAAGGCAAAGGGTTCAAGCCCATACAGCCTCGTCTTAAGTGATATTATTGGTTGTCTTTTTTTAAGTAATTATTAAATGTATTTATTTACTTTTAAAATATTAAATAATCCTACTAATATTATAAAGGCGAAAGTTTGTAAGAATGTATGGATGTTTGTTACTCTTTCACGCAAAAACTTTTATTATTTTCTAAATTTTATATTAAACTGACAGTAAAAAAATTCGCGCGCAAACGGAGCTACATGCCCTGTGATGTCACACCTGCAACCTGTCATTCTATGGCATTAGGCATATTTGCTCGCCACTGGCATTTTTTGATACGTTTGATGCCTAAGTTTTGTGTTTCGAGATATTGTTTGAATAAATAAGTACATACATTTTATTATGAACGAATAAAAAATGAACAATCCATCAACATCAGGTAGTCACAACAATGCCACCAATGTTCCGAGAAAACGCCGTATTGATTCAGGTTTTGTGACACTGTGTCCATCGATTTCAACGAAGTTTCCCAATAAAATATTTATAACTGGACCTTCTGACCCAAAATTAAGAAAAAAGTGGTTCCAAGCTGCGAAGAGAGACAATTTGCATGTGTGACTTCACAAGACGATTATCTGTTTTTTAAAACACGTTCCTTTTCACGTTACTTCCAATTCGTAATTATTCTTAAAAATCGATGTTAATTAAAATATAAACGTTGTAGTGGCCCTTCTTTCATATTTTTTAAACAATTTAGTGACAAAATATTGATAAATATTATATTTGCATCTTCCCTATTGTACTTATATAGTTTCATTTGCACATTTCGTTTGATTCAGCCTCCCGACGGCTTCGATTGGAACAGATATGCGAATGTAACCTACTAATCCTGTGCTTACCATCCATCGTATAGTCTCTAAATATTTCCAACGAATAGGTAGAGCTTTGCAAGAATTATTGCAACACTATTTAATAATCAATAAGTACTTATCATATTACCTGAATCAGGTCCATTATTTTTTTCGGCATCGTAATGAATTTACTTAGCCAACTTAATAATGGTTTAATGTGTTCTCGAAAGTTCAACCCCTCTTGGATATAATGCGCCTCCTGGGACGGCAGCCACGCCAGCAGCCGTTGCACCATCCAGCCGCACCACACCGCCTCCGCCAGCATCAGCGCGCACACCGCGCCCGCGTACTGCACACGCCATCATACATCACAACACGCCCGACCCTGTCTCCCTCTGCCAAGTGTCTCTCCAAATCTAAAATGCCTTGTGGAATATTCATAAGGGGGCCTGGCAGTTCAGCACTTTCTAACAAAATATTCTAAACTCTAAACACACGCCTGTGTCTGTCAATGATCGCGAAACAAAGTGGCGGCACCGCCCGAATGTAATCTTTTTTCTAGCGCAGCTGTCAGAGTTTATTTTAAAGATTCTTTTGTTAGGAACTTTGGAATGTTTTTCACATTTCATTTTTGTTGGGATTCTCTTCACACCTACTATAATATTATTATCTTTATGAGTACGTAATCTGATATCATAAGATTGTTCACCACTAAAAGCAGCACGCGTCGCACTCCCGGGCGGCTGCAGGCGAGCGTGGCGACGGCGAACAACGGCAGCAGCACCAGCGCACTCCCGCCCACCGTGAGCATGGCGGCCGTGGCGCGGTACTCCGCGGGGAACACCATGCGCACCGCCACGTACGTACTGGGGTCCCACTTAAGCCGCGCCGCCGTCACCAGCGCGCCGCCTGCGATCATCTGCAACCGACCTCACTGTAGTAGCCATGATGTTGTGCTGGCTGGTGGGCGACACAACTGCGACCACTCACAGCGAGCAACACGTTCACGTTGGTGAGCAGTAGCGGCAACAGGCGCACGCACCTCGCCATGAGCCCGCTGCTTGTCTGGGCCGGTCCCGTCGAACGCTTGCTCGTTTCTATAGCGCGAACCACCGCACTTACTTTATTCGCCATTAATATCTTATCACTTATCTTGCGCTCTCAGATAACCACCACGCGTCGGAGCGAGGGCGCGATCTGAATAAAACGCAAGGATCCGACGGATAGTTTAATATATTGTTATATTGATACCTAATTCGCATGCTTTGTGATTCATTAATTGGGTTTTATAATTTTTCTATCCTGTTTGTTGTTCAACTTTATCGTTAATTTATCCTTACATAAAACAATTCTATATAAATGAGTTAAATATGATATTACTTACAAACACCGTAATAAGGTAATATAAGTAATATCTAGGCATATAAAGTGGTGACTGGGCATGCCTATTTAAAGTGGCGTAGTTGTATTACGGTACGAGCCGGGGGCCGGTCAGTGACATTGGGTTTTTCTACTCAGTACCAGCCCGGAGTCGGGAAATGTGCTCGGTAAATGGCAATAGGCCGGCAGTCTATTACATGACACCTAATATAGTTGGCGAAATATGGTTGTGTTAGGTACAGGTCTGCCTACCACTGAAAAAGGACAAGGCGTGATACTATGTAAGTCTGCGTATGTATAAAGAAGTGTAGAGTGCAGGCTAACATTGGACGATGGAACTCAACACGTAGTACCCACTTCGCCTAGGGCCAAGTGTCGGTGCTCTGTTATGTGCTCTCATTCGTAAACTCGTGCGCCCTCTCATGAGCAGGGGCTGGGCCCGAACACCAACGGTCGCAGCTCCCACGAATGTAACACTACACATCATCATCACCATCAGCCACATGACGTCCACTGCTGAACATAGGCCTCGCCCAAAGATTTCCAGTAGGACCTGTCAAAAGTGGCCTGCATCCAGCGCGTTCCCGCGGCCTTTACCAAGTCATCGACAACATCGACGTCATCGACCTTTATGTCAACACTACACATACATCTCCTTCTAACCTTTCATTATGTCTATACATAGTTGTGTTGTAAAAAATTGTGACTCTATAGTCACAATTATCGCAATCGATGACTAAGTACATTATTATTTCCAAAAGCGTTGCCAAAATAATCTTATCTGCGACTACAAGGTCAATCAGCCTAAACGCTTGCGTCGCGTCGCGTGGGATTGAAATGTAAGTATGGTATTTTTTAACAAGAAACAAACATTTATTTGCATAGAATACAGGTGGTACCAGATTTAACAGTGGTGCATAGTTCAAGCTATACTCTACATGCATTAGGCATGCAAATATTTATAATTATATAAAACACTTAAAATAATATTATTTCTTTCTAACATAATGTCATTATATATTATTACTAGCTTTTGTCCGCGGCTCCACCCGCTTTAATAAGTATTCCGGGATAAAAGTCCCGCTTTATATTTTCCCGGGATAAAAAGTAGCCTATGTGTTTATCCAGGACATGATCTACCTGTATGGGCTCGCCATACACAAAATTATTGCAGCGTTAGCACGTTGGCGTGTCGCATCGATTTTACTCAATAAACAATTATTATAGTCAGTGCGTCTAAAGACCCGATCAACGGCAAACGCGTACTCACTATCATTTATCATATAGACTAAGCAAATATCAAACACAAGTGTTTATTATCAAAGACAATCTATCATTTCTCATCAATAAGAGGTGTCCCGTACATCTTAATGGTCCTTCGAGCCGGATCGTTACGTCGCGAGTGAATTCTATGAAGATTAACTTGTGGACGTGGCGTCTAAAACAAGCACGTGGAATCTGTAGCGCATCATAGCTCGCCACAGCTAAGTTACCTGACGGGGATGACAACCATTCAAGTAAGATCTTTCCAATTATTATTTCAAGCTATTTTTTAACATGGAGGGTCTTATAGCAACCCAGTAAGGGCATGCATCAGCTCCTCCGCAACTTCAAAAAGGACGGTCCTGAGCGCAAAACTCCGGACTATGTCAAAAGAAGACTGGAAACGCTAGAATCTTACTGGCAAGAGTTCCAATCTAACCATGAACAACTGTATACTTTAGATGATAAATCTCACGAATATTTTGTTAAAAATTACTATCAACAAGGTGTTAGTTTTTACAATGACACTCGGGCTTATATACTAAGATTTTCACCTGGAGACATACATATACATACATATACACTCACGCCTGTTATCTCCGAAGGGGTAGGCAGAGGCGCAACTAGTGCACCCACTTTTCGCCATTATTCCGTTCCATGATGTGATAGGGGGCGAGCCTATCGCCATATCGGGCACAAATTCCAGACTCCGAGCTGATGCTGAATAGAAAAACTCAATATCACTTTGCCCGACCCGGGGATCGAACCCGAGACCTCAGCTTTGCAGTCGTACTGTAATACAACAACGCCACCGAGGCAGTCGAACACGAAGTCACCTGGAGACGAAGGTGAAAAACCTAAGACTCCGGTGATATTAAAGGCGGCAACTAACTTCCCTACTGCAAGGACTCCGTCACTGGGTGGTCAACAACTTCGCATACCGGGGACAGAGAAGCAATCAGGAGACTTCAGCATGCCATCGACGTCCTTTGGTAAAATAGATAAGAGCACTAACAGCAAGTTAGATGAAATGCTTCGTCGGCAAAAGAGCAACTTCAAGGCATTTTCGCGGACAATTAACAACATTGATTTAAAGGCAATGTCGGAGAAATGGGAATTTAAAGATATGCTCAAAGATGTTCAGGCCAGGTGGTCGGCAATTGACAGCTTACATTGGGAAATAGATAGCGAAATGTTAGGAGAAAACTCTGATTATGATAAAACTTTTGCAGTTTACGAAGAAAATTTTCATTTGATTAAAAAATCATTGAACAGCAAAATGTGGTCAGCCAAACATAGAGACCAATCTACACCGCAAATGGACATTCCTATATTTAACGGAAATTTTCATCAATGGCTTACATTTAAGGGTTTATTTTGTGAAACCATACACAATAACCCCTCATTGTCCAGTGCCCAAAAAATGCAATTTTTAAAAAGCAAACTTAGGGGTGAACCAGAAAAATTGGTAAAACATTTACGCATCAGTTCAGAAAATTATCAAGTTTGTTGGGAAATACTTACCCATAGATTTGATAATATGAAACTAATTTTTGGATCTCATATTAACGTTCTTTTAAACCTTCCAACCATAAGTCAACCCTCATATTTTCATATCAAAAATATGCATGACACCGCAAAGGAAGCGCTTTACGCAATGAAAAATCTAGGCGTAGATATTTCGACGTGGGATCCGTTTGTTGTACATATTTTAGACCTTAAACTCGATGCGGATACCCATAATGAATATGTACAATCAATTGCCAAGCCACGAGATTTGCCAACATTAAAGGATTTCTTGGACTTTTTAGAGAACAAATTTACTTCGCTAGAGACTGGTCGTAAAAAGCAAGATTCTCCTAAACAATCTCATCTTTAATCAGAAGCCAAGCCTACCAAGAAACCACATTTCAATAAATTATTACATAATGTCCAGAACGCATCAAATTTTTCCACAGCAAAGAAGCCTAATTCAACTACGCAATCAGCATGCCCACTATGCAAAAAACTGCATAAAATATTCCATTGCGATAGTTTCCTCAATCTGCAAGGTAATGAAAAACGAATTGCGGTTGCGAAATTAAATTTATGTACTAATTGTTTATACAATCATAAAGGCAAGACATGCATGTCTGAATAACGATCCTGTTTTTACTACAGAAGAAGAAATTAAAAAAATAAAACAAATAAATATTTCGACACATCCATGCAAAGATTTTCTTACCGACATGATTAGCAAACACAGCAACTTTATGCGCGTAACTCGAATACTCGCGTGGATACTACGAGTGAAATATAATGGCAAACAGGTTATTATAAAACACATACAGTGGGTTTACTTCAGCGAGGAAGTAGAAGCATTACGAAAGAGCGGAACAGTCAATTCCAAAAGCAAATTACTGAACTTAAGCCCATTTTTGGACGAGCAACATATGCTCCGTGTCGGAAGCCGTCTTAAAAATGCACATATAGATAAAAACATGATTCATCCGCTTATTATACCTCGTGATTGTCATTTAACGAGACTTTTTTTTTTTTTTTTAAACCGGCCATCTTCGGCGCATTAGGGACGGTTGCGGGCTTCCTCCGACTCACGTCTAAGTTGTCGTCCGCAACCGCCCCTGCACGTACCGCTGTTGCGGTCCTTTTCCTGTTGCGGGGGCTCAGAAGCCCCCGAAACACCGTACCGTGTCCGCCTTTTGGTGTCCGAGGCAGCGTGACACACGCTGCCTCGGACATGTCCATCACGGGGGTCACAGAAGTTGGCTAGACTAATGGGTGGGCGGCACGTCCCGCCCACCCGTGACCCCCGGAGGCCCCTATTAGTCGCCTTTTACGACAGGCAGGGGATACCGTGGTGGAATTCTCCAAACGCCCCCAATCCACAGGGCGGGGTCATTTAACGAGACTGCTTATCGATCATGCCCAAAAAAAAAAAAAATGTGAAAATTTTCGTTAAATATAGGAATGTCCATTTGCGGTGTAGATTAGTCTCTATGTTTGGCTGACCACATTTTGCAGTTCAATGATTTTTTAATCAAATGGAAGTTTTCTTCGTAGACTGCAAAAGTTTGATCATAATCAGAGTTTTCTCCTAACATTTCGCTATCTATTTCCCAATGTAAGCTGACAATTGCCGACCACCTGGCCTGAACATCTTTGAGCATATCTTTAAATTCCCATTTCTCCGACATTGCCTTTAAATCAATGTTGTCAATTGTCCGCGAAAATACCTTGAAGTTGGAATGGAATTGAAGGACATCCGGCTCGAAGGACCATTAAGCTGTACGGGACACCTCTTATTGATGAGAAATGATAGATTGTCTTTGATAATAAACACTTGTATTTGATATTTGCTTAGTCTATATGATAAATGATAGTGAGTACGCGTTTGCCGTTGATCGGGTCTTTAGACGCACTGACTATAATAATTGTTTATTGAGTAAAATCGATGCGACACGCCAACGTGCTAACGCTGCAATAATTTTATGTATGGTGAGCCCATACATGCTCCCACGCAGGGGAAGAAAGATGATGAGATGAATGGGGATGTTTAGTAACGAAATGATTACAAGATGACTGAACAATCTGATTTTAAACACTAACGCCCGAATACTCAAACGCCACTTAAATGTTTGAGATGGCCTTACGGATTTAAGCATTCGTTATGGTTGAAATTGGTATACTGAAACGTCACTTATGTCCTAACCTTAAATTTAAGGCGACTCAGTTTAAGGTCCGCTTATTGATTCAAACGGTATTCACAAAAACACTGCTTAAAGTTTGACAGTTATGTAAGGCCTCCTCATACGGCTGTTAATCGAGATCAATTTGAGAGTGCTTCAGACTAGTCTCAAATATTTACGTTCAAATCTTTAATAAATTTATTGCGTAATAACTACTTATTATATTCTCTTTAGATTTAATAAATCGTCTTATTCTTCACTATCATCATTGACTATAGAGGAGTATGGTGTCAAAGGAAGAAATCGAGAGAAATTAAACGCTTTCGAAGAATACAATAATGATAATTTAATGTTAATGTTTGACAAATAAATGTATCTTATCTTAAAATAAGATTCCGACTCAGCAAGGAAACAGTTCTTCATTTGTGTTCTTTAAAATCGGAATTATATCCAGCCGAACACAAAATGAAACCAAACAATCCATTATCCAACCGATAGCCCAAGTTCATCGGGGTTATTTTTCACGGGAAACAACCAACGGTAGTACATCGTATTGTGCGTAGTATGGCAGTTGAGTTAACATTTGTAAATGTTTGTAAATATGCCTACTTCTGATGATAAAACTGAAATAAGAATTATGAATACTATTGTTGTTGAATTGTTTATTTTTTTTTCCAAAGTGGCTAATGTCAACCCTGACATACTGCCAAGTGGCAATATAATGCCAATATAAGCTCATCACTTCAATGTTAAGAATATAATAATTAATAAACTATTTCTAATAATGAATATGCCATTCCTACATATTAAAAACCTAGGATGGTTTAAACGTACTTACCATTTTTACTATGTAGCATCTGCACATAGTACATAAAATACACACGAAAATTAAATATAATAGACATATTGTAAACATTGTAAATCATTTTTAAACTGCGAATTGTGTTATTCGATTTATTTATATTTAACATCTTAAAAATTATACTGCGTGAAACGGCACATAAATATCAAATTTATTAAAATTGTAATCGAAAACAAACTTTTTATAATCTATAGCAAAATAACTGCTCCTCAGCTGAGTTTTCCTTCAAATCTTTTAAAGTGAGTTTGAGAATGCCATTTAAAATAAGAAGCCTGCTAAAATTAAGTAGGCCTCAGATAACTTGGTTGGTTGAGTAGCGTTTGAGTATTCGGGCGTAAATGATTTTGTTAGAAATGCGCACTATCACTAAATCTAATTATTGTATAGCTAGGCCAAGTTTCTTTGTCCAACACGTCATGCACTTTAGGTAAATGCCTAAATGTATCACTCGCGCACTGACACACACTACACTGGGGAACATTTTCACATATACACTGAACACTGTCGATTCTTGACACCCGAGGAGCCGGAGCCGGAGTCGGCGCTGGATCTGCGGCTAAAGACGGCGATCTGGTTATAGTGTGTAGCCGGCGTTTGCGCCGCCATGCGTGCACTGCGCCCGCTACACCAACCGCGCCAATTACCGCATAGATCACAGAATAGTGATGAACATCGTGTGCAGATAGCGGTTGCAACTGTTGGTCGTTTGCTTTCAATTGGTCGATTCGTTCTCCAATCTCTTTAAGTTGTAGATTCTGATTATCGTACTCTCTAGATAGATTCGGGTACGAACTGGTGTTAGTTATAGTGATATTTATAATGTTGTTGATGGGTGGAATATCCAATTTTACAATGGGCGCATTAAAATTCATTTTGTTAGACAGCTGATTTTGAGGAAATATCGTAAAGGAATGACCCTTGACGATGCAACCAGCTTCGATAGATATAATGCCTGCGTCTTTAATTTGCTCGATTGTAATCTGAGAACCACATATAAAGCGAAGTGGACATTGACCACAACAACTGAATAAATATGTATTTATCGTGGTTAATTCTTCCCAAACATCCTTGCATGGATAAGTGACAGTCTTACATCTATCATCTCGCTCCTTGAGACATAAATTTTCGTCGCGCTCCAGGTGATAGATTGGCCGGTGCAACTCGCATAGTTTCATACTAGGGTTGAATTCAACTCGTCAGTATTCTTCTGGCGTGAGGAGTCATCACGTCTCGGGCGGAGACTGGCCCCGAGGGAGGTCACGGCCCAACTGGCCTCCATCCGCAGCGTAACCGTGGAGGAGTGGCATACCAGGCTGGAGAGCCCGAGTGCGGGCTTGAGGACTGTCGCGGCAGTACGACCTGTCTTCTTAAGATGGTTAGACAGGCGCCACGGTGCGCCGACGTTCCGTCTGACACAGGTACTGACGGGCCACGGATGTTTCGGCTCGTTTCTGTGTCGGATTGGAAAGGAGGAGTCCGCCGTGTGCCATCATTGTGGCAACGGTCGCGAGGACACAGTCCAACACACTCTCGAGGAGTGCCCAGCCTGGGACCTACAACGCAGCGCTCTTAGAGCAGTCGTCGGAGGGGACCTCTCGCTGCCAGCCGTGGTGTCCGCCATGGTCGGCGGCTGGAGGTCATGGCGATCTATGGCCTCCTTCTACGAGTGCGTCATCTCGCGGAAGGAGAGCGCCGAGCGGGATCGTGAGCAGAGCGATCCCGCCCGTAGCCAGAGGAGACGAAGGAGGCGTCGGGTGGACGACTGACCGGCGCCTCGTGCCCTGTGGGCCGGAGGCATCTAAAGAATTTCGCCACGGCATCCCCTGCCTGTCGTAAGAGGCGACTAAATGGGGTAAGCGAGAGTCGCAGGGCGAGCAGTGGGGGTCTGCTTGTTCGACTACTCTAATGTAAGCGACTACGAGGTGGACGACAATGCGGGTGGTCGGTTTCCTGCAGTCGTAGACGCAAAGCGTGCTTTTGAGGTCGGAGGCTTCTCAGCCTCCTCATTTAGAGAGGGGCCGCAATGCGGCATCGCGCAGGGTCGGTTCCGTGCAGCTATCTCAGTGCAACAAGATACCCCGGGGCCGTCCCGTAGGCGGCGAAGAAGGCCACCGCGGGTTTTGGTTGGTATGCCAGTGTAGGGTGTACATAGTGTTAGGGACTCGGTCCAATGCTCGCTCGGATGAAGCTATACTCCCGAGTGTCGACATTGGACCGTAAGACTGTGTGAAACCAACATAACCGTTCCACTCACCCCCCAGTGGTGGTAGCGATAACGCGTTTTCCCACGATATATAAAAAAAAAAAAAGTTTGAATTCAAGGCATTTAGATAACTCTGCTTGTGACATTGACAAGTATGTATCTTTCTCAATGTCTATCGCAATGTAGTCGGATCTGGGAACTATGCTCACTGAATGGTTTTGTACAGTTTTTGGAATCGGGATAACTTTGTGAATTTCAAATGGTTCCCTAGATATTAACGGAATTTTTATTTCTAAGATGAGATATTGCTCGGTTACCTTTGTTTTGACTTTAAGTAAGTTGTACACTTCTGATATGTCAGAGTGTATATTCTGAATTGGTAAAGATAAATCCTTTGACAAGTGGCTAGAAATGATACCCAGCTCATTCTTCAGTTGATCCGGAGAAATTAAATTAATGTCAAATTTTCCATGATAAATGTCAGTGATAGTGTCTAATAGCGTAGTTTGTATATTCTTCACATTCATGAAAATGCTGTTGGTTATGAACATCGATAAGGTGAAGTCAGTGATTAACTGTAAATTTTAAGTTTGATCTTTGAGGACGCTAACATTTTCCTCTAGAGTGTTCAAATGACGATTAAATATTTTATGCTGCTTTTCCATGACGCCTTCCATTCTCTGTATAAAATTATATTGAGCTTCCATTACCGAGGTTTGATTTTTCAACAAATGCGAAAGATAATTTTGATTTGCTCGAACTGAATCTATATCCTTTTGATATTGTTCCGCAAAGTTGTCATCCAGTATACCGAAGAGACTGTGTGCCATATTTCCCACTCCGTTGATAAGGCCTCTCCATTTTCTATGTTGCTGTTTAGATAGTTTGCCGAGTAACACATTATTATAGTAATTCAACTCGACTGCGTTATGACGTAGCTGTAATAAGATCATGTCGCACTGTGCTTCATGACGTTGCTTTGCGCAGATATTTTCCAGATGATTCAAATATTTGTTAAATAATTTGGTAGCTTCCCAATAGGGTTCCATATTGTAATACACAATGAGCTTCCAATTATCTCGTACCAGATGCATGTCAGTAATTTTTTCGAAGTAGAGGCTTTGGTCGGTTCTAAATTTAGATATATTATGTGTCGCACATTCCGTTGTCGTTGCCAGCATGGCTAACAGCAAGAAACTAAATGTTATTAAATGAGTCCACTTGGGTCTGGTGGCTCTGGATGATTTAACTTTAGTCACAGGGAACTCCTTTCTTTCTTCATTGCTCTGTTTTGCTACTTCCTTTTCAATATGGTCGGACTGATTGATGTTAGTTGGGAGTATCGATAGTTTTGTTATTGGTCTTTTGAGGATACCGTTTTTAGTTTTCACCGAGACTACTCTTACATAGCCGTCCTTTCCAGGGTGAAGTTCGATGACTCGACCTAGGGCCCATTTACCTGCGGGCAAATTTGCATCATGAAAAATAACAATATCGTGGTCTTAATCATTTGCTCCTAATTGTTAATTGACTCAAGTATTCCGCTTGCCATCGTTTCCATATGTCTTGATATATTTTTTGCACTAATTGCCACCTTTTCCGTTCATCCCTTTCAGCCTCAACAATTGTCAGTAAAGGACCGCTTGATAAAAAATGAGATGGCGTGAGGTAGTCAATGTCTTCAGGATCCTCTGTCAAAGCGCAAAGTGGTCTTGAGTTAAGACAAGCCTCCACTTGTGATAAAAGTGTGTTATATTCCTCAAACGTAAGCTTCTGCTCTCCAATCACTCTAGGTAAATGGTATTTGAGGCTCTTTACAGCCGCTTCCCATAGTCCTCCCGCACTAGGCCAAGACGGGGCGTTGAAGTGCCAGTCTCTCTCCATTTCACTAATTGGTGCTAGAAATTCCTCGCTTATGATTTTCTTAAGTCCGACGATTTCCTGTTGTATCAACTTATTAGCGCCTACAAAGTTCGTACCATTATCGCTGTATATATGGCGAGGAGTTCCTCACTGAGCTGCCATTCTTCTTAAAGCTGCTAAGAAGCAAGGTGATGACAAGTCTGATACTAATTCAAGATGGATAGCTTTGGTGACCATACATATGAACACAGCGATATAGCCCTTTGTTGATTTAGCATTTCGCCCTTTACTCGTTCTTACAGAAGTAAGTATAATGTAGGAGTGGATTTTACTGGATATGTAGAAACATATCCAGTAAAATCCACTCCTACATTATAGAAAGGTCTGGTGGGATTAACTCTTGATTCCGGCAAGTCTCCCATCATTTGATGCTTGTATTCTGGCGAATGTCTTCGGCACGTAACGCATTGTCTTAGCCTCTGTTTGACTATTCGGTTTCCTCCTACAATCCAATAGTGTTTACGCAGCCATGCTAAAGTGATTCTAGCACCACCATGAAATACTGCTTTATGGGCATGATCGATAAGCAGCCTCGTTAAATGACAATCACGAGGTATAACAAGCGGATGAATCATGTTTTTATCTATATGTGCATTTTTAAGACGGCTTCCGACACGGAGCATATGTTGCTCGTCCAAAAATGGGCTTAAGTTCAGTAATATGCTTTTGGAATTGACTGTTCCGCTCTTTCGTAATGCTTCTACTTCCTCGCTGAAGTAAACCCACTGTATGTGTTTTATAATAACCTGTTTGCTATTATATTTCACTCGTAGTATCCACGCGAGTATTCGAATTACGCGCATAAAGTTGCTGTGTTTGCTAATCATGTCGGTAAGAAAATCTTTGCATGGATGTGTCGAAATATTTATTTGTTTTATTTTTTAATTTCTTCTTCTGTAGTAAAAACAGGACGATTATCAATCACATTATCGTTGTAACTTGGTAGCCATTCGGGACCATGCCACCAGCAGGATTGCTTAATGAGTTGATCTACTGATAAACCTCGACTTGCACAATCTGCTGGGTTTTGATTAGATCTAACGTATCGCCAACAATTAGCTGGTAAAATCTTACTGATATGTCTCACTCGATTAGCGACAAAGGGTTTCCATTTGTTGAGATCTCCTTTCAACCACCCAAGAACTGCAGTTGAATCTGACCACCCATATAATTTTAAATTGTGCTCATTCAAAGAATTTGTCACTTTTTGCATTAAATTTGCCAACAAATATGCTACAATGAGTTCTAAGCGAGGTAATGTAATGTCCTTTTTCGGTGGCACAAGTCTAGATTTGGCTGCCACCAGGCTAATTGAGACAGAGAAATATCCATGTTGGTTTAACCCGTTAACTTTACAATAAATAACGCAGGCGTACGCTTTGATGGATGCGTCACAAAAGCCGTGCAATTCTAAAGTATCGTGTTTCTTGCAGTTCAACCACCTTGGAATTTGAAACTTATTGATGTTTATTAAATCTTTCTTGATTGTATCCCATTCTTTGTTTAATTCAATTGGTAACTGTTCGTCCCATTGAAGTTCCTTTAACCAAACCTTTTGGAATAAAATCTTTAATGCTGTCGAAATAGGTGTAAGCCAACCCAATGGATCAAATAGTTTCGAGATTTCTGATAAAAGACTGCGTTTAGTTTGTTTGTTTGCTGACGCATTTAATTTAGATTGGAATATAAAATAATCCTTATTGGATTGCCAGTACAAGCCTAAAGTTTTAGTAGATTCTTGATACTTGAAATTTAAAGTTTCTTCCGTGTTCTTTGATGCATCTAAATCCGTTAATAATTCTGGACAGTTTGAGGACCATTTTCTTAGGTTCATTCCACCTGATATTAGTAGTTTTATCAAATCAGTTTGCAATAGCTTTGCCGATTGATAGTCGTGGTGACCACCGAGTAAATCGTCCATGTAAAACTGTTCCTCTACTACCTTGGCGGCATGGCTTTCTTGATATTTGCTACTCTCATCTTTGGCCAATTGTTTCAAGGTCATCATCGCTAAGAAGGGCGCAGCTTTTGTGCCGTACGTAACCGTTGTTAGCCGATATTCGCTTAAAGGTTTTTTCGGTGAATTACGCCAAATAATTTTCTGCAATTGCTGATCCTCTTCGTCGAGCAAAATTTGACGGAACATTTTTTCAATATCGACAGTATAGGCAAACTTGTATTGTCTCCATCTAAGGATTAAGGATAACAAGTCCTGCTGCAAATTAGGCCCACTACTCATGACGTCATTCAAACTATACCCCGTTGAAGTTTTTGATGATGCATGGAATACAACTCTCAAGGCAGTGGTCTCCGACTCCGAATGTAGAACACAATGATGTGGCATATAATAATTTGGTAGAGAGCTTTCATTCGACTTGATCATGTGACCTAACTCTTCATATTCTTTCATAAATGCTTGATAGTTCAGCTTAGTTTCAGGTTGTTTTGTGAAGCTTTTTTCCAACTGTAAAAACTGAGCTTTCGCCTTGAGCCGGCTCTCCCAGCCTTTGGTGGACATTTTCCATTAACGGTAACCTTACTCGGTATCTGCCGTCTACCTCTCGGATAGTCGTAGCTTGATAGTATTGTACGCATTGATTCTCTTCGTCGGTCAAATCCGAATAATTCACGCTGTGGGGAATATCTTCAATTTCTCAAAAGCGTTGGATCTGATGTACGCCGTTGATGATAACGTTACATTGTAAAGTTTGTTGAGCGACATTGCCGCTTAAAATCAACCCGAGGTGTGTTTGCTGAGCTGCATATTGAGAAGACTCGGGTTTTATAATCCCTTCTAAAATTATAAAAGGATATACGTCTGAACCCAATAAAATGTCGATAGAGCCACTGACGTTAAAATTTTCATCTGCTAACTGAATGTTTTCTAGACATTGCCATTCCGGACAGCTTCATTTTCCTGGGCTCGCCATACATAAAATTATTGCAGCGTTAGCACGCTGGCGTGTCGCATCGATTTTTCTCAATAAATAATTATTATAGTCAGTGCGTCTAAAGACCCGATCAACGGCAAACGGGTACTCACTATCATTTATCATATAGAGTAAGCAAATATCAAATACAAGTGTTTATTATCAAAGACAATCTATCATTTCTCATCAATAAGAGGTGTCCCGTACACTACCCGTGTACCAAATTTAATCGAAATCTGTTCAGCAGTTTTTGCGTGAAAGTGTAACAAACATCCATACATCCAGACATCCATACATCCAGACATCCATACAGCCATACATCCAAACATACTTACAAACTTTCGCCTTTATAATATTAGTAGGAATGTGCTATCTGAATCACAACATGGATTCCGGCAGGGTCGTTCGATCTTAACTAATTTAACATCTTTTGTGTCCGATCTTACAGTAGAAATTGATAAGGGACGCGAGGTAGATGCAGTCTATCTAGATTTTAGTAATGCATTCGATAAAGTTGACCATTTTATATTGTTGCAAAAATTATGGTATTGTGGCATTGGTGGATCCCTCCATAAATGGTTTGAATCTTACTTTTATAAAAGGCCTCAAACAGTGGCAGTAAATAACGCTATATCAGAGGTGTATTTCTCTGAATCGGGCGTACCTCAAGGATCCCATCTTGGGCCAGTGCTTTTCCTATTGTTTATAAATGATGTAACTAATCAAGTAAAGAATTGCAAGATATCTCTGTTTGCTGATGACATCAAAATATATAAAATAGTTCACAACAATTTAGATTCAAAATGACCTTAATAGTATTTAAGTTGGTGTTGCGAAAATCGAATGACTCTCAATGTAAATAAGTCTTTTTTTATTTATTTATTTGTTTAGGATTGCTAACGGAGTTTACAATCATTCTTATAAATTCTACACATATTTATAGCTAATTATCACATACGTAATTGTTACTCTGGTTATAAGCAATTACAGCATGAGCCACAATCTTTAAAACAATAAAAAAGGCTATACATATATATAATTTAAATATATAGGTAACAGCAACAAAATCAAATCAAACCTTATACCATTAAAATAAAAAAAAAAAACTAAAAGAAATAAGGTAATGCACATTAACATTCAGCAATGGCTAATACTTTCTGTTTAAATTGTGATAAGTTATCACCGAATATATCAATGTCGTAACAGACACTAACTGTGTGATTGTACAGACAGGATAGGCGAGGAACAGGTGCATGCTTCCCTGTGTTTGTTCTATTGAAGCGAACATGAAATAAGGGTCCAGGTTTGCGAGGTGGTCTATTAGGAACTTTTAATACAAATTTGTTTAACAATGATGGTGTGTCTGTTACACCATTCATAATTTTATGAAGGAAGAGCAAGTTCAAAAGGCCTCTCCTCTCGCTTAAAGATTGTAATTTGAAATGTTGAAGCCTATCCTTATATGACTTTATGTGGGCAGGTGGTTTAAAACGATGAGACATATGATAGAGCAGTTTTTTTTGGACTTTCTCTATCCTGTTAATGTGAACTTTATACTGTGGGGACCAGACAGCACAACAGTAATCTAACTTACTTCTAACATAGCTATTATATAACATCAATGTTGTGGATGGTTTTTTGAATTCTTTACCGTTTCTAAGGATAAAACCAAGTGATTTGTATGCAGAATTAAGAACTTTATCAATGTGGGTGGTAAATTTCAGTTTTGTGTCAATTGTTATGCCTAAATCACGAATGTCAGTGACCTCTTTCAAACTCAAACTCAATGTCTTGTTTACTTCCGTTTTTATGAACAGGTACGATTCTCGCCTCTTTTCATTTAGATGGAAAAATACCTGATGATAAAGATTTATTAAAAATATAACACAATGGAGTTGAGAGTTCATTAGCACATTGAGCAAAGAATAGAGAATAAAAAAAAATATACCAGGAAGAAAAAGCCACTTGTGTCAACTTACGTGCTTGGCAGCGCAGTTATTCAACAAGTTCAAGAAATCCGTGATTTGGGTGTCATACTAGACAATAAGCTTAACTTAAAATCTCATATTAATTATATAGTTAATAAAGCTTCAAAAATGTTAGAATTCATCAAACGTAATAGTGCAGATTTTAAGATAGGAACTAAAATTTTACTCTATAATATGCTCGTGCGCAGCCAACTCGAGTTTGCCAGTGTTGTGTGGTCCCCTTTCTACAGCACTCATTCACAACGCATTGAGAGTCTTCAGCGAGCGTTCACAAGACATATAGCTTATAAAACTACAGATTTTTCCCACAGAAGTCCATATAACTTGCGACTTAATAAATTTCATATGACCTCCCTCCGAGTTAGGCGGAAACTACTGGACATGAACTTTTTGTTTAAAATTGTAAACGGAATTTCTCAAAGCAGTGAACTTTTAAGCCGTTTCTCATTATCGATTCCTTACCACTACCTTAGATCCCGCATAACTAAAAATTTTCACACTAGTTCATCACGTACTAACCTTGGATTGCAAAATCCAATTACACGCAAGTGTATCGAATACAACGATTTCAGTAGCAAAATTGAGGAACTAGATATTTTTGGCGATAAATATCCAATTTTTAAAGAAAAGTTAATGGCTTTTTGTAGTCCTCTTACATAATTTATTATAGTTTATATTAGAAGTTTAATTTATTTTTGTTTTATTTTTCACTGAAACATGTAATTTTTAAATAAGAGATGCGTATACCTGTAATGGGCATATATTTCGGCCTGTTATATAATGTGAGAATGTTCTTTTTGTGATTTTTTAATATATATGCTGTTGGTGTACCATAACAAATAAATAAATAAGTAGAACTTAGCATAATGATTATATTCTTAATTGTATTAAATTAAATTTTACAAATAATCAACTTCATTATTTTTGTATTGCATAAACTCCTTTATTGTATAAAAACACTTATCTACTTTTACTCCATTCGACCGCGCCAAATGGAGACAGCCGCGTTCAGTATTAACCGATCCAGAGGACGAAATCACTCTGGCCATCCGCCGTAAGAACGAGTTCTTGAAACTCCAACACTCCACAAGACCGCAGTTCCGTCCTCGCCGTCGAGGACCTCGCCGCGTTCCCTGTCGCTCTAGCAGTTCCGGACCGCGTGCCGATGACAACGCAATCTAATAGGATTAGGCCTAAAAAACTATCTTTCCCTAATCGTTGATGTCTCATCCTCTCTCAGTGGCCGTCCTGAGCCGAGGTTCGTAGCCCGGTAGTGGGTTGCCCTCAGCATGGTTACTTAATTCAAAGGGTTGCGAGCGCCTTCCGCGTTCACCCTAAAGACCGGTGTGGCCAGAAAAGCCGACTCGCGTCAGGCTACTGGCAGTAGGGCCATTAACAAAAAAAAAACTTATCTACTATCTCTTTTCTTAACTTAATTTTAAAATATTTAAATGGAAATTCCCTTAGATTTTTAGGTAGTTTGTAAAAAACTGATATGCACATAGAGTAAACATTATTTTTCTTTAAGGCTGTTCTACAGAATGGAATCACAATTTTAGTAGGATTTCTTGGTCTGTATTTAGTTATATGATCCCCCTTGAATTTGAAAAAATCTTTATATTTCCTTACAAAATTTGATACTTCAAGAACATACATGCAGGTCAATGTAAGCAAATTGAGTTTTTTAAATAAGGGTTTACAAGAATCAAGTGGACTTACTGTACAAATAGCTCTTAAGCATTTCTTTTGTGCAATAAATGCTTGACCAGTATCAGTCAAGTTTCCCCCATATTATTAACCCATATCTAAGGATTGACTCAACATAGCCTTTATAATATGCTATACATGCAGTCTTTTCGTCTGACACGGTCCGTAGCTTTCTAAGGGCTCTGCTTAATAAATCTGCTTAGTTTGAGGCCAACGTCATTTATATTTTATTTTATTTTATTTATTAGGAAAATCAAACAGTTATACAATATGTACAAATACAATATGTAATAATACAAAAATATTAATGTATAACCCACAGTGTTCTTCATAGAATACATGATCGAATGCATTTCAAATGCGAGTGAAATTATGCTAATGGTGTTGACAGTGAATTTACTGGTTCTATTCGGGTGTTTCTTAGATAATATTATAAACTTCTTGGGTGTTTCACATTTTTCGTGCATATTGACTTATGACTGACGTTATGTTATCACTAGAACATAATAATAATCAAACTATACCTACATGATTCACGTGGCGTGCGAGCGGTGAAACAAAACCCTGTCGTAACATGTTTTATTTAGACTCCGCCATTATCCGAAACTATGCGAAACTTTTTTAACGGATACGGTTACGATTAAGGATATACTTTTATTTCGGATATCCGATAGTTTCGGTTACAGTTACGGAGCTCCATAACATCCCTGGTAATAAACACGCACTTGACCCGCTACCTGGAGAATCACTCGTTGATCGGCGACGGACAATACGGATTTCGTCAGAACCGATCAACGAGTGACCTTCTAGCGTAACTGCATCGCTGGGGGGAGGCGATTGACAGGCATGGCGAGGCTCTAGCCGTGAGCCTCGACATAGCTAAGGCTTTTGATAGGGTCTGGCACCATGGTCTCCTTTCCAAGCTTCCGGCATACGGTTTGCCCGACAACTTGTGTGTGTGTATTTCTGGCTTTCTGCATGAGTGTAGAATACGTGTCGTCGTTGATGGGCACGCTTCGAGGCTCATGACAGTTAATGCCGGTGTTCCACAGGGCTCGGTGCTGTCGCCCACCTTGTTTCTCCTGCATATCAATGATATGTTATCGCTTGGCAACATTCATTGTTATGCAGACGACAGCACGGTTCATGGGCGATACTACCATGAGCCTCATGGTTTGCGGGTGGACGCGGTGAGGAGGCGCAATGATCTTGTCATTGAGCTCAACCGAACTCTGGACCTCATTTCCACGTGGGGTTCCATGAACCTGGTTGAGTCAATGACAAGAAAACGAGGGTGTGTGCGTTCACGTGCAAAATATCCCCGTTTTCTCCTCTCCCCAATCTTCAGGGTGATCCACTCTCATTGCGGAATGACCTGAGTATCCTTCGTATAGATATCCGCTGTGATCTGAATCCAAGGAATCACATTTAAGGCCTTATATCTGCCACATCACGCAGGGTTGGAATCCTGAACGAGGTACGTCAGTTTTTCACTTCCGGTCAAGTCTACCGCTTGTATAAAGCACAGGTACGGCCGACTATAGAATACTGTTCGCACCTCTGGGATGGTTCCGCTCAATACTTGCTCGATGCCTTGGATGGATTGCAGCAGCGGGCCATCCGTATTGTGAATTATGCAGACGTGGCGAGCAACTTAGAGTCGTTACAGTTGCGGAGAGATGTCGCGCCGTCTGTATCATGGCGAATGCTCTGAAGAATTGTTTAATCTGATCCGCTCCTCACCTTTCCTCAGCAGTACCACGCGTGCTGGCATGCGAAGCCACAGCTTGATAGTTAAAACTATTTCGGCCCGAACCATTAGGTTCGCCAAATCTTTTATTTGCCTCACCATCAAGCTTTGGAATGGTTTACCGGCGGGAGTTCCCTCCTTCCTATAGTCCTGGGTCCTGCCGCCGTAGCGTGAAGAAGCAGCTCAGTAGGCCGACTTCATTGTGCCGAATGGCAGGAGATAACCATCTGCTGCCATGCGATACTCTATCTGGACGGCATCGCGCTTACCATCAGATGAGATGCAGTGACTTTGCCGTGCCCGAATAAAAAAAAAACTATGCTGGCGCCATCTCTTGAAGCACAAGGAAAACTTGAGTATAATTTATTTAGTTGAATTTCTATAAAATTATTTCTAAAAAATACGTTTTTTAGTTTAAAATATTGTATTGCCATCGGTCCTTGATAAGTATGCCAAATTTCGATTTAATCCGAAATTTTGAAGTGGGTCAAAATCATGTTCAAAATGTAAGTTACTTACATGTATACATACATTGTTTTTTTTTATGGCATCGAATCACGAGACGAGCATGCCGTTCGTCTGATGGTAAGCGATACGACCACCCATAAACAGTAGAAACACCATACATACATACATACGTCTGAAGCTAATAAAAGCGTGTTTAAAAAAAGGAAAGATTAGATTTTTTGTTTGTCTGTAAAGTAAAAAAGAGGAAAGATTAATGGATAAAATGTAATGGATAAACTCAAAAACTACTGGACCGATTTTTTAAATTCTTTCACCAATATAAAACTACATTATCGGCGAGTAATATGGGTTACTTTTTATTCCGGGAAAATATTAAACGGGACTTTTATCCAGAAAAAACTAATTTACGCGAGCGGAGCCGTGAGCAAAGCCTTGTCACATAAAGGAATAAAACACAGCGGTACAAAAATAAATTGTTATAATTTCATTTTAAACTAATCTAAGTTTAACAAGATCGGGGCGCGCCTCCCTCCAGTTATTGTCGTGAACACAAGTGGTGCGAGGGAGCGCTCTCCCCTGTCTCCCCTCTACTAATTAACGCTATTTGGCACCAGAAATTACAATACTTATACAGTTATGACACAGTCTAGGAATACATACAGCCTGTCATGTTCAGGCAACTTAACGGGCAATCGTTCGACCGCAAGCACCATGTACTGGCACCCGTGACCTGTCACCTGACTCGCGACGCAACAACAATGCCGCTCGGGAAGTGGTGAGTACCTCCCGCTTCATTCGTTTATGATGTGTTTACGTGCCGTTGACACACGGTATGTGTTCCTAGTATGTGCTTATACCATCTGTAACTGCCGTACAGTCCGACGTCCGTGCGATACCCGAGCCCGGGCCGTGGACTCCGGTACCCGCGATACTCGCTGCCGAATACCGATGCAGTTACACTATCGAATATCACATGGGGCATGTTACAACATTTATCTAGCTAATAGCTATAAAACAATATGGCAGTCTGTTGTCGACAGTGCTAAATAAGAAAAACAACAGTCTTGTGGCTGTGCTTGTCCGGCGAGGGCGCAACCTGCGAGCCGAGTTGTCAGATATCTCGCTTATAACACCTTGTACCATATTATGGTTCATATGGGATCTTAATAGTTAATATTGGCGCATTGGCGCCAGTTCTTTTGGCGGCAATGAAAAAGCCGACTGTCGAGATAAAATATTAATAACAGGAGACAATCATGAGTGTAAGCTTTTTGTTTGTTCAAATCTCACATTTAGTTTAAATCTAATCTGACAACACAACTCTTCGCCCGTTCACCGGAATCAGCCCTAACAATATCATGGAATGATACAGTTAACTTGAAGTCACTTATTTACTAAATACTTAATTAGTAATTACTTAAATACATAATATGTTTACGTATAAAAGATTAAGATATTTCGATTTAGAATTTAAGTCAAACGGCGCTACAAGATGACGTATCCCAATACCCAACGTGTTACTCTAGTGCAGGATTTCCCAACCAGAGGCGCATGTGTGGCGCGGGCGTCACTGTGTGTGTGTCTGTGGACTGTGTGCTCGGCGTCGTGCGTCGTCACTACACTTACTTCGCTTAGACTAACATAGACAGAGCAATGCGACGCGATACGCCTCGCAGCCTGTCACAACCCACACCGAGATGCACGATGTGTGAGTGAGTGTCGTGTAGTTACTCGCCGGCAAACTGTCAATGTGTGCACGTGTAGGGAAATACCTACTCTAGATAATTTACCCAAGTTTCTTTGCACTTTTGTTGAAAGAATTGGGCAAATAAAACTATGATTTTGTTTATGTTCTGAAATCTGAATTTTTATAGTTTAAAAAAACTGTGAAATTCTGAAAATTCAGCAATTTAAAATACAAAAATCTTGGCCGTAGCTAAAAGTCGTGGGAGTTGCAGTCAAACTGTTAAAATATTAAAATCCGTCTCTTTGTGCTTGCTTCTGGATTTTTTTTTCTTTTAGATTTGACATTGTGATTTATATTTGAGCATTTATTTACAAATGTGTTGAAATCTTACTTGCAAATATTTTTTGATTATTACTTTCAATTAGTGGTATTACTTAAAATGGTATGACCGACAAACTGACTGTTTATTTTGAGACTTTGTAACTATAGGAAGATGTAACTATGCGGTCTTGTTCAATAAAATCTCTTATTACGTACTCAGACACCCTACAAATTTTACTCGCTAGGATAATATTTTACGATAATTACACGTAAATTATTGATTGATGATTTTACGATGTTTGCAGAGCATTGAAAATTAACACGAATAGTTAAATGTACAATCTCCTAACATTCCAGCAAATAGCCCCAGTAATAAACTGGCAACACCGGGGTGTCCGAGCCGCCTCGAATCTATGAAATAATAATATCATGTTTACTCTTAAAATAGTGGTTAAACAACAAAACTTATCGGTGGACAGTGATTATGGTGTTACTGTTATACTTTCCTACTTAATTGCGACACAATTTTATAGCATAAACCCGCATTTTTATTAATTTTGTACGGTCGTAACGGTCCAGTGATTGAATTGATACTGGCGTACGTAACGAGCAAGTCTACCAATTTTAGTAGACTTTTTGTGACAGGTTTTCTGCGGCTTATGCTCTGTCTATGTTAGTCTAAGTTCCTTCGTTACCATCGATACAAACATAATTATATTGTGTAGGTATTTATTCTCAATACACCAAATCATATGAAAGAAAAAGATTTTGAGCACCATCGTGAATTAATTAAGACTTATTGCGTGATCGAATTTTACTTAGAAAAGATTGGTTTGATTTATTTTATAAAAAGTACCGACATAATATAATCATAATGATACAGTATCGGAGCCATACGAGTAGTCAGAATCGAGACTTGGATGGTGGAACCTAATTTTGTAGCTCTATATGTCGGCGTGAAGGATGAGCAACGCGGCGGTGGGGGCGGTGGCGGCGGCAGGGGCGGAGGGCGGCGGGAGGCGCGCGCGCGTGGCGCGGAACTGCGCGTGCACCGCGTCCCACGCCACGTCGCGCGTCCCCGCCGACACCACGGCCGCGGCACGCCGCCTCCCGCCGCCGCCGCCCCCACCACCGCCGCCGCCGCCCCGCCCGCGCCTGCGCGCAGCACGCGCCCGCGCCTGCGCGGCTCCTGACCGCGCTCGCCCGGGAGTCGAGCTCCCCGCGCTCTCCTCGTCCTGAAATTAGTCAACAATTTACTTATATTCTAGTGGTCATCCAGTGGTCGACATTCAACCAACGATCGATTTAATATACGTAGTACATACCGCGGAGTGAAAAGCTATTATCAATGCAAGAATCGCGTCATGAATTGGCTCAAAACTAAAAACTATGAAGAAATAGAAACATTCATAAAAATCTAACATAAGATAATTTAGTTGTGAAATTTAGTAAAACCCAAAAGGTTAAATGTGTTATTTTAATATATAAACTGTACGGCATGTTCTCTGCTGGTATAATTAGATAAAAAGTCCACAGTTTTTGTTGTCTAACTTATGTTATAAATGTACTGTGACGGTATTTGTAAAAAAAAATGCCAACTTATGTTTAGTGCACTTGTACGATTTTACCAGTGTAAGGGAAGCATATACCCGTACAGCACTGTTGTAACAACTTGATGTTCTTCATGTGTTTATAATCTTAATTTGTGTGTTATAAAATAGTAGTGTTATTTTTAATGTGCCACCGGAAGAAACTGGCGTCTAAGACACAGGCTAGGCCTAGTTTAGACGCTAGCGTCAATTTCTACCTGGACTTATTATAAGGTAAACAAATCAAGGATTATATGAATAAGAAATTGTATTGTAATGTTAATGTTTAGTTTTCAATAAAGTTTTATTATATTATTATCTCTTAATTTCTAATTTTTCTTTTTTTTTTACATTTTTATACATAAAAAAAAAATTTATACATATAAAAATATAAAAAAAGTGAATCACCCATCGATGGCGAGGCTCAAGACCCAAGCCACCGGTGGTCAGGGATTCAAAGTGAGGAATCTCCTCACAATGCGTGCCGTGTCCAGAAGTACTGCTTTCTGCATCTGGCTCTTGACCCAACGACCAATTGAGAGCCTCTGGAGGTGTTGGTCATATTATTATTATTATTATTCGCCTTAAGCGACCTTTTTTTGAGATATATTTAGAATCAATATATATCCCAAACAAATGTCGCTTGAGGCAAATAACCTGTCGCTCCTTGATACATACTATTTGTGACACATATAATTATCTATACTAATTTGATTATTGGAACAAAGTTCCTTGTCGCGCGTTGTGAAAAAATTCTCACGAGAAGTTGAACGACACTACACATACTTGCCCTATGAAACCAGCCAGTAACAATAAAGAACTGGCCGTAAAAGTGAAATTCGAAATTTAAATAAAAAAAGACAGTTTAAATGCTTTTTGGAGTAGTTTTGGAACGAATAAAATATGTATGAAATTTAAATAAAAAAGACAATTTAAATGCTTTTTAGAGTAGTTTTTTTTTCGTTGTATATTAATTTTAATGGCAATGCTTGATGATCGTGATTTGATGACATATCTATTGTGTAGGTAGAATAAATGTTTTCATTGATGTGGTAACGTTTTAATGAAATATACAAATAGTATTATAACTTAAAAGAAATAAAATTTTATTACAATATCTTCACTAATCAATCGAAAAGAACTTCCATCCGGATGTCCCTTGACACCTCTCCAGTTTTTTGTTTGTTTGCATTGAGTAGGCTCCGAAAGGATTTTATAAACTCTTTCTCCAATATAAGGCTAAATTATCAGCTACTTTTTATCCCGGAAAAATATAAAGCGGGACTTTTATTCCGGATATTTTTCTCGCGAGCCGTCATGGCCAAACAGCTGAACCGAATTCAACGAAAGTTGGAGATAGTTTAAAACCCGTGGAAAGACCTAGGGTAGGTACGTCTTCTTATACCAGGAAAATATAAACCGGGACTTTTATTCCGGAAAATCCTTTTATGTTAGTGGGACCGCAAGAAAACAGTTACAGATAGTCCGAGATCCAGAAGAAGACATAGGCTACTTTTATTCTGGAATAATATAAACCGGGAATTTTATGGCAGATTTTATTTTCTCGCGAGTAGAGCCGTCACAGCCATACCACTGAACCGATTGCGATGCAATTTGGCAGGGAGATAGTTTAGGACCTACGCAACTGCTTATCCCGGGAAAACATAACCCGGGCCTTATATCCTGGAAAACGTTTTCTACGAGTGTAACTGCAAGAAAATAAGTATGGAGATAGTTTGAAATCTAGATGAGGACATGGCTACTTTTATCCCGGATAAAAATAAACCGGGAATTTTATCCCTGATATTTTGTTCTTGTGGTTCTTGGAAGCTATTGCATAGCTTCTATCGCGGGCCTTGAGCGTGGAGACCGTATCCAGAAATTCTGTAACGAAAAAACCTTTCACCCCTCACTCCGACCGGCACAGCGGTGATATTTTATTTTCAACTCTATCACAACTATGTAGAGTGTAAAATTCCATAAGTAAATTTAATATCGCAGTCTTGTAAGAATACAATATGTAAGAGGATATGAGCTGAAAGTTAAACGATAAAAGTTCCAAATTACCGTGTATTTAAAAATTGTTCCGGTCAGTCGAAATGTCAAACGCGGCGGGATGACGAGATTCTAAGTTTGAATTTTAAAAAAAATATATTTTATATCTGTTCAAAGAGGTTTTTATTTAAATATTACGGCTTTGGATACTAGTCTATTGAGCCCGTCTTTCATATTTTTTTTAGTTTTGCCATCTATCGATGAATATTTTATTTTACATCTGTTCAAAGAGGTTATAAATATTAGAATAGGGTAGTTGACTACTTTTTTTTAAACACATTTATCAAAAATGTACGTCTTCTAGAATCAAGAGGAAAAATATTTTTTAAAATACAAGGTTTAATAAACGAGTTACAGCTTTAAAGTTTGGTGAGAGGGGCTTCTGTCACATAACGGAAACAGGAGAATATGACGTCACCGAGAGCCGCCAGCCATAACACAGCGTGCGTGCGAAACAGATGAAGCGATATCCCCACTACGTCCCCACCTTTGCTCACAACAATATTTCAAATATGAATATCTGCTTTAGTTGTCAACCAATTTTGATTCTGATTTTACAGAAGAATTTAGTTTTCGTGTTATGTTCTGTTACATATAAAATAATGTATGTATGAACTTAGTAAAATCATTGGCGTTCCGCGTACGTACAAAATCAAACATAGGAAACTACTCTATTTATGCAATAGCTTTACCGCGGCAGTTTCCGAGTGCCACACGTCTTTTTTTTATCATTTAATTCTTAAGAATATGTCCTTACATTACTACTAATTATATATAACAAAGTCCCCTATCGCATCTGTTTGTCTCTTGAACGCGATAAACTCAAACACTAACGGACAGATTTTCATACGTTTCTCACCAATGGACGGTGTGATTCAAGAGGAAGGTTTACGCGTATAATTCATAATTATTATGTGTGACAGAAAAATAAATGTAGGCATATAATATTATGCTTTGCTACCTGTGCGAAGCCAGGGCGGGCCACTACTACTTAGATAAATTTATTTTTTCTACACTCCTCTATAATATTTTTACGCGCGCTAGTACTCCTCGATAAAGCGAGAAAATAACAGAAGAACAGAAAATAATACGAAAAAAAATCTTTGTAATTAGCATTAAATCGATTGAAAATAAAGCAATTATTCAAATTTGAAATATTCTTATGTGGAAAAGTGGGGGCGTGGCGGGGATATTGCGCTATCTCTTTCGCACGCAGGCAGCATTATAGCCCACGGCGCTTGGTGATGTCACAGCCTAGTATTGCTGTTATTTGACAGCTACCCCTTCCACGAAATTTCAAACCTTTATAACATACTTACTATTGCACCAATGTTGAAAAATCTTTTTCCATTAGATTTAGGATAGCATAAATATTTCATAATTATATTAAAAAAAGTAGTCAAATACTCTACAGTGGCTCTTCCTACCCCTTCGGTGATAAAAGGCGCGAGTGTGAGTGTGAGTGTGTGTGTGTGCGTGTGCGTGTGCGTGTGCGTGTGCGTGTGCGTGTGCGTGTGCGTGTGCGTGTGCATGTCCGTGTGCGTGTGCGTGTGAGTGTTCGTGTGCGTGGGCGTTGTCATTCACGATTCTCATTTTTAGGCACCGAATGACGATGCGATCATGCTACGCGCCGATAAGCAACTGTAGCTAAACAGTAGTAACACAATAACTGAATAGATTACGCTTAGAATTGTTGAAATCGGGTATATTTAAATGTGAGGCCTTTGGAGCGTTAGAATACTTGTTCCGTGCGAAGAAATAATATTATAAAAGCACCTGCTAGAAAATCTTGTCAAGGATGGTGTACATGCGCAGGTTGGCCTTCTTAGTCCAGCCGGGCGGCGGGCGGTGCGGATGGCGTGCGTCGCCCGCGTCGCTGTCGTCGTCGCAGGCGGACGGCGCGTCCTTGTCGGCGGGCGGCACGCGCGCGCCCGCCTCCCGTGCACGTCTCGCCAACTTGCGCGCCATCACGAACGCTGCCACCTGACAGGTGCCCACATAACATTGATACTTACATTATTATGTAATTGTTCCAATGAGTATAGTTAGAAAAGGAACTCAAATGGATAAGAAACGAAATGCAAAAAGTCAATATTAATATTATAAGTAATTGCGAAAATAATGTCTATGTTTTCACGGTTACATCACTGAACCGATTTTGATGAAATTTAGAATAGGGTAGCAAGCTACAAGAACAGCTGGTTTATTTGCATAGTTAAGGTATATTGCAAGAGTATTTTATTGGTGAACACCATCCGCTGAGCTCCCGTTAGATAGTGGTACAGTGGTAAGTCGTACCTGCAGTACGGCGCCGAGCACTCCGAACACGGCGATTACGAACGCGTTGTTGGGCGCCTCGCGCTCCACCTCCTGCACAACCGTCTCAAAGTTATTTGTTGGAGATAATGGTTTTCTTAGTAAATTAGTACTGTGGTTTCTCCATGTTATCTATTCTCCATGGTTATTTTCATGCTCAAACTGCTTATTGAAAGTGTTCGGTAAAGAAGTTTGTTTTCCCGCGAGTCCAGAATGAAACGTTTTCAGTGTGCAATGTACATTGTCATTACTGCAGAGTACCAGTATAAAATATATACTACTAGGCTTCAATAGACTACTACTAATTTCAATGAAACACATCGTATGGTCCGCAAGTTTTGTTAATAATATCCTGATCCGACATACATGCATAGCATCACGCCTTTTCCCTTTTCAAGGGTGGACAGAAGTGTATCACACCCACATTCCCTATGTTGGG
Organism: Lapara coniferarum; assembly: GCA_949316025.1. NCBI lineage: Eukaryota > Metazoa > Arthropoda > Insecta > Lepidoptera > Sphingidae > Lapara > Lapara coniferarum. Next base: position 268,332 of record OX438920.1, read on the forward strand.
TCCTATATAATAGAGTGCGGGCCTATTGCTATTTACCGGTCACATTTCCAGACGCCGGGCTGATACTGAGTAGAAAAACCCAATATCACTTTGCCCGAACCGGGAATCGAACCCGAGACCTCAGCACTGCACTTATCGGTCATACATTAAAGTAATTATCAATTTTCTATTGGTTTTACTTGTGTTAGGCTGTGAGCCATTTTGCGTTGTTTTCCAAGGTTGACTGCCCAGTAATGAGTAAACTGGCTTCACTAAGTAAAAGAGGAACACAAAAAAGCTAGCAAAGTGGTAAAGAGAGCTGGAGCTGGGTACACAGTCAGTACCTCGATCATGTCGTAGAGTGGGCGCGCCACGTCGCGGTACCGCTCGACGGCGAGCAGCGCCGGCTTGATGTCGTGCAGCAGGTCGATGCCGCGGCGCGCCAGCTCGGCCTGCGGCGCGCTGCGCCACCACGCCGCCAGCGACGTGCCCATCCACGCGCCGTACCCCACCTCGCTCCCCGCCAGGCACACCACGCCGCACGCGTACTGAAACACACACCACACACACATCATACAACATTCAACATGCCAAACTGATTCTCTCAACCTCATAACTAGATACTTTATGACACCGAAAAGTCTTTACATGTCTATCTATGATTCTACAAAAAAACACAAATTGTGATTAAAAAGTTAACTGTTATATACCGGGTGGAAGGGAAACGCTCTCTATATACCGGGTGGAAGGGAAACGCTCTCGTAAACGAATACAGGTGATAGTATTGGTGATTCCTGACGTGGTGGCACTAAAAAAATCGCGATCGCATTGTTACAATTTTAGTAGGATTTTCTCAAATTTCTGTACAGCTACACGTATGGATAGATAAATCAAACTATTATTCTGAAAAACATAGTAAAAAAGTTCAATATTTTAAAAAAATCGTAATGAAACACGTACATCAGCTGACGGGTTAACGACCGCGTGGCCGGCGCAGCGCGGCGGCCGCCTTGTCGGCGTTTGCTTTGTAGTTTGTACCCTACCCAGTTTTTTGTACGCTTTACATTGCGCGCGTATGAATTACGGAAATACTAAAATCGTAAGTATTATCGCTTAGCTTTGCAAATGAATATAGTTTTTCGTTAATGTTATGGTTCGTCTCTCTTACCGTTCCGGTATAGAGAGCGTTTCCCTTCCACCCGGTATATAAAAAATAAAAACTATATTCACGTTCAAAGCTAAGCGATAATACTTACGATTTTAGTATTTCCGTAATTCATGCGCGCGCGATGTAAAGCGTACAAAAAACTGGGTAGGGTAAAAACTACAAAGCAAACGCCGACAAGGCAGCGGCCGCCGCGCTGCGCCGGCCACGCGGTCGTTAACCCGTCAGCTGATGTAGGTGTTTCATTACAATTTTTTACTTTTTTACTATGTTTTTCAGAATAGTAGTTTGATTTATCTATCCATACGTGAATCTGTACAGAAATTTGAGAAAATCCTACTAAAATTGTAACAATGCGATCGCGATTTTTTTAGTGCCATCACGTCAGGAATCACCAATACTATCTATCACCTGTATTCGTTTCCGAGAGGGTTTCCCTTCCACCCGTATATCCTTGAAGTTCTCGAACGGTAGTCGGTTTTTTTTTTTAACATTTTCAATAAAACAGTGAACTGACGAGGTGCAGGCAGCGCGGTGCGGCGCGCGCGGCGGAGGTGGCGGCGGCGGCGAGGTACACGAGCGCCGCGAGCCACACGCCCGCCGCCAGCACATACGCAGTCGACACGCGGTACTGCGCTGCGCACAGGAACCGGAACCACGTGTAGGTGCTGGGGTCCCACGCCAGCCGCGCCGCCGTCGCCAACAAAGCGCCGCTGTACATCTGCACAACACAACGCACCTTAAACACTACGTACATACTACGCATTACACACTTGTCTACAGCTAACTGACCTCACTTTCGGTCCCTGCCTCAGTCACTAAGAGCAAAAGTTAATAAACGCTCACCCGCACACTTGCTATGCAAAAATAACTATTGTATCACTAAGTTTAAGCAAAATTGTCTATTATCTTGTTATTTGGTTTAGTTCATCTCATACATACATATATACATATACACTCACGCTTTTTATCCCCGAAGGAGTAGGCAGTGGCACAACTAGTGCACCCACTTTTCGCCATTATTCCGTCTAATGATGTGATAAGGGGCGAGCCTATCGCCATATCGGGCACAAAGACCAGACTCCGAGCTGATACTGAATAGAAAAATTTAATATCTCTTTGCCTGACCCGGGGATCGAATCCGAGAACTCAGCATTGCAGCCGAACCATAGTACAACCACGCCACCGAGGCAGTCATCGTTAGGCAGTTAGTTCATCTCATTTCATAGTATTAACCTCTCCTTGTTGGCCTGGGTGCATGTGCGAGCTGTCAGCACTTTACGCCAACATTAAATATTAAAATTAGTTCACAAATCAATACGACTGCGTTAGGTCGTGCGTGCTCATTAATAGTATCATTAACTCATACATATTTTAGCAATATATCAGTATCATACAATTCACTATCATTTTTATCAACTATCATAAGCAAGGAGTGTATGGGTCCCGTACTAGCCCCTACACTAGGAGCCCATCCACAAACCGACAAAAACCAACGGTGGACCTTTTCGGTGCATACGACATGGTCCCGGGATAATATCTTGTTGCACCAAGATGGCTGCGCGAGACTGTCCGATGTCGCCTTGCGCCCCGTCCTTTTTTTTTTACGCGGAGAAAGTGACTTATTACTACCGCCCAGCGTTCAAGGGGAATGAATGACTGAGCGGTTATGTTGGGTTCGCCGTGCCTTACGACTAGAGGTGATCATTGAACATTATAACTGTTACGGACGACGAGCGAGGGTAATGTGTTCGCCTCGGCGGATTGGCTCTACATAAAATGTGGTATTTTTTAAACACAATATGCTCTATATTTTATTATCTTGTTGTGACCACATCTGTGCTAAATGTGTAAAATAATTGGTAGAAAGGAATTTCTAAATAGCCCGGCGGCTCTATTGTTTGTACGGAGCGTCGGGGACCATAAAAGTAATTATCGTAAAATGTGAAATCGGCTTAATGACGCCGCCATTGTTCAATTTATCGTTAGAAATGTGTAAATCGTTTTATTGCCTTGTTTTGATCATTGAGCACCGTCCCTCTGGCGGGCAATAGACGAACTATTGTAATCGTCTGTATTGTATTGGTCGGGTGTCATCATTTACAATGGCACTCGGCGCTTTGTGTTAGTTTTAAGACTGAATAAAAAGGATGCCCGAGAATTGTGGGTACCGCATTGCTGTGTAAACTCTGAACGTGTAAACATCTCTTGATTTAAAAGAATACAGTCCACTATATAAGTAAGGCTGACGTTTTATTTGGGCTAACCCCCGAACCCTGAAGCTATCGAATACCCTAACGTCGGTCGCCAACAGCTGGTCCTTCGAGCCGGATTCAAGAGAAAGTACCACAGCAAGCGCGTCGAAACCGTTCTACGAATGCGTCGAGCCCCGCCGTATACATCGATACGGTAAAGACTCGGCTAGAACGGAGCGCCATTCATCGAACGCAAGCGAACCCAGGAGCGTCCTGAGCAAACAGGCAAGACGGAGCTTCACGAACGGATCAACGAGCGTTCTTAAAAAGGCGCAGAGCCCGCCAAAGCGCTACGAACGTCCCCGAGAGGTGCCACGGAGATTCAAGAGCGACGCGGCAAAGTACAGCCGAGAGACGCAGCGGATATCCCAAGCAACGCGGCGACGAGTTCCCGAGCAGCGCAGTGGAAATAGCCGAAGCGGCACGACATCCGCCGAGGCACTACGAACGACCCGAGAGGTGCGAACGGAGATCCAAGAGCGACGTGGCGAGTGCAGCCGAGAGACGCAGCGGAGATCCCGAGCAACGCGGCGAGTTCCCGAGCAGCGAGGCAGAGGCTGCAGAGCGACCACGAGTGTCACCGAGCGACGTACTACGCGTCACTGGAAAGGAAGAGTGAAAAACGGCTAGGACTCAACGCGATTACATCGCGGCTTGGGATACCGACCACCTAACGGTGTCAAAGGTCCTATCTCAAGTTAACGCCGTTTTCACGGCGGTGCGACGTTTGTGCGACGTTGCCAACCGGTCGGAGCGTTCGCTACGCTAAGGTTGAATTGCGCAGCACAGTTACGTCAGTACGTGCGTAAGTGATACGGGGGCCGGACTGTAGGCGCTGCTGAAGGAATCGGACACTCCAGCCGATTCCCGAGCGCCCCGTATTCGCTTACGTGCCTCTGCTGAGTAACGCCGTACCCTTCCCATCCTTAACCTTCCATCCCTGAGGGAGCATATCTCGGCTTAAAACACCGAGCCCTCCCAAAGGACCGATAGGGCATTAGGATAAGTAGGGCATTGTTAGGTGTCGGAAGCATCGAGTGTAAGATGCCGACGACAAGAAGCCAGGCCGCCGAGGAGAAAACGCTCCGCGTCTACGACGATTACCCTGCGTCGCCGTCGGTACAGGCGTCCGCGTCTGTTATCCCGTCCGAGACTCCGCGACAAGTAGGTAGGGCAATCGCGATGGATACGGAAACGCCGGTTACAGTAATAGCGGAGCGTAGGTCTAGACCGCCGTCGGTGCACTCTCACCACTCTACCGCGAGCGCGGTAGCGCGAATACGACAAGCCGAACTAGATACGGAAGAACGGCTTGCTGAAATTCAACGACAGGAGCTTCGGTTGCAAGCTAACTTATTAAAGAGAAGGTTAGCCGTCAACATAGCTAGCATTAGGGAGGAAACAGATAGAGAGAGCATAGCCGGCGAGGACGCGGTTGAGACCGATCGTCGGATAAACGATTGGTTGCGGCGCACGCAAGTATGGGGGGAGCGCGAGCCTAGGGCCGAGTCCCCGCGTAGGGAAGACACGCGTGCGGAACACCAACCGCGCGCCCCGACTCCAGAGAACAGGGAGTCGCGGCGACCGAGATCGCCTACACCGCATAGATCCAGGGAACGTGGGATAGACCGCTTAGCGGATACCCTGGAACAGATGATGCGGCGTCGGGCGCCGCCGAGGCAAACTCAGGATTTGCCTCACTTTAGCGGAGCGGCGGGTGAATGGCTGCCGTTTAAGGCAGCAATGAGGGAATCCACGTCGTTACACGGATTCACACCGGCCGAGAATCTAGCGCGTCTGCGGACGTGCCTGAAGGGCGAGGCGCGACAAGCTGTGTCGGCGCTATTATTCACCGCCACCGATCCCACGCAAATAATGAGGACGTTAGAGCAATGTTACGGTCGTCCGGAGGTGATTGTCGATCAGGCTTTAGACGAAATGAAGAAGCTGCCGAGGGCTGGCACTTCCGCGGGAGAACTGAATAGCTTCGCGGTTAAACTACAAAATATAGTCACGATTGTATCACGGATAGATAACCGCGGCTATCTTATGAACCCCATGCTGACGCGGCAGGTTATAGAAAAGCTGAGTCCACACATTAAGACCAGATGGTGTGACTACGCAGAAGAGCGCGTCAGTAACCGAGAGCCTGAGATCGTAACATTGTCTAAATTTCTAATGCAAGAGGCGGATCGAGCGGTGAGATACGCATACACGCCCACAACATACGGCACGGTGCTGCCACGGAACACAGCGACGCCGAGGCCCGAACAACGGCCACGACGGGCCGTGGAATCGAATCGCGGCGCGAAAGTGTTTACCGCTACCGAGACAGTCGCAAAAGTCACTTGTTTTTGTTGTGGGTCCGGTCACAACACACCGAAGTGTCAGAAGCTGGCAGACATGACGGTGCAAAAGCGATGGGATTGGGCCAAAGAGGCGCGGGTATGTTACCAGTGCCTGGATAGCCGGCATAGACGATTCCGTTGCCGTGCCAGAAAGTGTGGAGTGAACGAATGCGCACTCCCACACCACGCGTTGCTACACCCGACGGAAAAACGGGAAGAATGCGTAGCAACGACTACGATACAGGACGCACAGAACGTGCTGTTGAAGATATGTCCTGTAACGGTCCGAGGACCGGGGGGAGAGGTCGACACCTACGCTCTGTTCGATGAAGGCTCGACCATCACATTGATGGACCATGAAGTCGCCGATTCGTTAGGAATTCGCGGGGAAAAGCGACCGTTAACCTTAAGGGGGATAACGTCCACGCGAACGGGATGCGAAAGCGAGGTCATCAATGTCAACATCAGAGGTCGAGGCCAACGAGAATATAAGGCCATGACAGCGCGTACGATAGAACGACTATCTCTAAGCACACAGTCGATTAAACCGACCGTGTTTAATAGCGAGCATCTGAAAGACCTCGATGCCGAGCACCTATGTTACGCGAACGCGAAACCGCGAATCCTAATCGGCACTGACAACTGGCATTTGATAGTGACCAGAAGGCTATTGATTGGGACGAAGGGACAACCCGCGGCCTCGCTAACGCTACTAGGTTGGGTAGTACATGGCACCGAAAATAAGTGCAAGAGCGTCGTGCAAACGGACGACGAAAATGTATTGCACGTGCACACGGTACAAGAAGCGCAACGTCAGAAACGCAGCGACGAACGCCTGGAGGAACTAGTGAAGTCACACTATGAGATCGACGCGCTGGGGATCGGCCAGACAGTGAAACCGGTACAGACAGACGAACGGGCCAAAACAATTGTAACCAACACAATGAAGCGTATTGGCAATCGTATCGAGGTAGGGTTACCGTGGGTATCGGATAACATAGAGTTGCCTCCGAGTTACGACATGGCCGTACGGAGACTACGCACCATCGAACGAAAGATGGATAGATCGCCGCTCTTCAAAGAGGCCTATACCGAGCAAGTAGAGTCATTGTTGAGAAAGGGGTACGCCGAGCCCAGTAAATGCGTCGATAACGAACGAATGTGGTTTTTACCTCACTTCGCGGTGACGAACGCCAACAAACCGGGAAAGATACGAATGGTGTTCGACGCGGCCGCGCGCGCCAACGGCATGTGTTTGAACGACGCGCTATTAGACGGTCCCGATCTTCTGCAGACCCTATACGGGATATTATTCCGCTTCAGAGAGAAGCCTGTCGCAGTAACGGCCGACATAAGGGAAATGTTCCTACAAATAAAAATAAGAGAGGAGGATCGTGTTGCACAACACTTCCTATGGCGCGGGAACGACCGCGATCACCCGCCAAAGAAATATGTTATGACCTCTATGATATTCGGGGCGCGCAGCTCACCGTTCATGGCTCACGCAGTCCAAAACAAGAACGCGGAGGACTACCGAGGAACGCACCCACTGGCTTACGATGCCATAACGAATAGCCATTATATGGACGATTGGGTGGAGAGTTTTGAGTCCGAGGAGATAGCTGCGCGCACTATCGAAGAAGTCAGGACGGGCCACGAAAAGGCGGGATTTAATTTAGCTGGGTGGAGCAGCAACGTACCCAGGCTAATTGACGGGGTCCCACAAGCCGATCGTGCGGCTACATATGGCGAAAACGGGTCGAGCGTCCAAACCTAGAGCTGCTAACAGAGGCGGAAAGGACTCTGATTAGGTTAGCACAAAAGGAAAGTTTCCCGGAGGAACTGCGTCGGCTACGAGAGGGAAGAGCGGTAGCTCGTAATAGCCGCATCGGGAAATTAGATCCCAAGTTTAGCGACGATCGTATCATACGATTAAACGGCCGTATAAATGCGGCCATGGTTCCGGAACCCATGAAGGAACCACCCATTTTAGATGGATCGCACGCACTAACGCGACTAATCGTATCAAACGAGCACGGTAAACGGCACGCGGGACAGGAGCAATTAGTGAACAACTTACGTCAAAAATATTGGATCGTGGGAATACGTCCCGCCGTAAAACGTACTATCCGGAAATGCGTAACGTGCGTCCTTAGACGATCAAATCCACTAACTCCGATGATGGGTAACCTACCCGAGTTTAGGTTAAGTGCCTATACGAGGCCATTTTCGAAATGCGGTGTGGATTGTTTCGGGCCCATGTGGGTAACAATAGGCAGACGCCGAGAGAAGCGTTGGGGCATGCTATTCACATGTTTAGTGGTACGGGCAATCCACATAGAACTCGTAGCGAGTCTGAGCACGGATTCCGCCGTTATGGCCATGCGAAGGATGGCCGCGCGGCGAGGTTGGCCGCAAAATTTCGTATCCGACAACGGCACTAATTTCCGAGGAGCGTCAGTAGAGTTAGGCGCCGCGTTTGAGGAGTGGATACCAGCGTTCCAAGAATTAGCGCTATCGAATCGCATCGAGTGGCGGTTCATAGACCCGGGCGCGCCAAATCAGGGAGGCGTATGGGAACGGCTCATAAGGAGCGTCAAGTCAGCGCTTGCCGTATCCCTCAACGAGCGAGCGCCAAAAGAGGAAGTGCTGACGACCGTGTTATTAGAGATAGAACATACCGTGAACTCGCGTCCACTCACTCACGTACCGGTGGACCCTACAGATGTAGAAGCGCTAACGCCTAATCATTTTTTATTAGGAAATGCTGTAGGTCTGCCATACGTGGGGAAGTGTGACATAGCGAACAAGCGAACATGGAGAGCCGCTCAAGCTCTAGCTGACATGTTCTGGGAACGGTGGCTTAAGGAATATCTACCCACGTTAACTCCGCGCGGAGATAATAGAAGTGCCGCGCGAAATGTAGAGCAAGGGGACGTAGTGATTATCGCTGACGGTCTTTTACCGAGAAACGTATGGCCCCGGGGCCAAGTAGAAAAGGTGCATCTGGGCCCGGACAATGTAGTGCGCAGCGTAGATGTCCGCACACGCGGGGGCATATTTAGAAGGCCGGTTCGAAGGCTCATCGTCCTCCCTTTAGAAAAGGGCTGCGAGGATCTGCGCCGGGGGGAGACTGTTACGGACGACGAGCGAGGGTAATGTGTTCGCCTCGGCGGATTGGCTCTACATAAAACGTGGTATTTTTTAAACACAATATGCTCTATATTTTATTATCTTGTTTTGACCACATCTGTGCTAAATGTGTAAAATAATTGGTAGAAAGGAATTTCTAAATAGCCCGGCGGCTCTATTGTTTGTACGGAGCGTCGGGGACCATAAAAGTAATTATCGTAAAATGTGAAATCGGCTTAATGACGCCGCCATTGTTCAATTTATCGTTAGAAATGTGTAAATCGTTTTATTGCCTTGTTTTGATCATTGAGCACCGTCCCTCTGGCGGGCAATAGACGAACTATTGTAATCGTCTGTATTGTATTGGTCGGGTGTCATCATTTACAATGGCACTCGGCGCTTTGTGTTAGTTTTAAGACTGAATAAAAAGGATGCCCGAGAATTGTGGGTACCGCATTGCTGTGTAAACTCTGAACGTGTAAACATCTCTTGATTTAAAAGAATACAGTCCACTATATAAGTAAGGCTGACGTTTTATTTGGGCTAACCCCTGAACCCTGAAGCTATCGAATACCCTAACGTCGGTCGCCAACAATAACCATTAATTTCGTTCATTAAAAAAAAATAACAGTGAATATTATAAACTCAGAGTAAGTATATACCTATAGAGAGCGCGTATGCAAGTGGGAACAATAGGCACGGGTGGGAACTGGGAACATCGTCCTGTGCCGGCCGCAAGCGCTTGTAGTCACTCGAGTAGGAACGGCGTGAGCACACGCGAGTGAGATCTATGCGAATATTTGATTATTAATACTGCAAAATGGTTAAATGTTCTGTGGAATCTTGTAAAAACGACACTCGGAAACACACTTAATAGAATTCTAATATCACGTTTCACAGGCAAGCCATATTTCAGCATATTTTTAGGTAAAATTGAAATTACGCGTCGCGGTATGAAAGACGCTCGGGAGGCGAACACTTGTACCCCCCGCACTGCCCCGCATCCCGCTTTTTCGATAGTGATGTTACGCGTCGATACCAGAATCGATGTAATATTTTCATATTATAGCATACGTATTTATTACTATCGAAGGCGATGCTTAATATAATGTAGCTTAGGTAACTGTTTTTGTCTGTGTGTGATTTTTAAGCCAATTAATAATTGCGTTTTTGTTTATGAAATGAAAGAAATAATTACTGTTCCTAAAAATTGACTGATTACGATAATATTTTTAAGCTATTGCATAGCTTCTATCGCAGGTCTTGACAGTATAAGTTGGCAATCATTAAGATATATTTCTTTGTAATTTTTTTAACATTGGTATTAAATATTTCAAAAACTAGACGTGACTATTTTAGGCTTGGGGAGACTAGCTAAGAAATCCATGGTGCGATGCTCGGTTTATCCATTGGTTCAATTATAATGGATATCCATTAATATTATTGGTTCTTAATGCTTGTAAAAACTGCTCTTGAGGTACCGTGTTTATAAATCATTCCACATGGCACTACACCAATTCGCAGCATAGCTTTTATCTATATTAAGGCAATACGCTTAAAATTACTCACAAGGCCATATTTTGTAGAACCACAATTTTTTAACAACAATATGTACCGCGCCGCCGGACCTGTACTTATCGATAACTGTTGCGTTGGTGCTGCTCGCGTGCCCATCCCTAGCAGTCGCCAACATTTCTATATAAGTAGCTATAGTTCACCTGCCTACGCTGGGTAGTGGGCGCACGATGCGATATTAGCCCTCTATAGGTATATACTTACTCTGAGATTATAAACTACTATTGCAATATCCATTAAACGTTTTAACTAATGAATTGAGTACGAACTACGGAGGCAGTTAACGCCATCTACTAATTTGTCATTCAACTAAAATTGATAACCATTTATCTTCCATAGAAAAATGGTAATAACGCCATCTATGAGTTTCTCATTAAATTAAAATTTTATCTTTAGCTACGAGTTAAATAATGACTCGTCGTGATTAATGATTGGTTGTTTGAGTTGATAGGACTTTGGCCCTTAAATGTCTGTATCCTGTATTAAAACGCAGCTAATATTGCTTGGTCAAACGTGTTCATAGCAATTAATGTACTGAGAGTTTATACGAATATGGTCCTTAAAATGTCTGTTTACTGTATCACAACGTAGCTAATATTGCTTGACCAAGTTATTCATAACAATTAACGTATGTAATAACAAAACCGTAAATAAACAGTTAACTGATCGATTGCCGCGTATTCTGTATCCACGAATTATGGTGTTATTTTTCTTTCGAGTGATAAAAGTGTTGCTAACGAATAATTATGTTGAGACGTAGCTATGCAGTGATTTGGAACTATTGTCAAAAAAAATATATGATCAATACTTTAACTCTACTTACAAAAATCACAAGTAGCAATTCTACTTGTGATTTTTGTAATAAGAATTTGTCGTATAAATTTACAACAACAAATTGCGGATTCATTTAAAGTTAAACCATGTATCGGTGTTTTGTGTACAGTGAATTTATTGGTTCTTTGTCGTCGATGAATCAAAATCAGCGTGTATCCTTGCATGATAATTGATAACAGTGATGGTGGTTCAGGTACTATAGTAATACTTTCTTGTTTAATATTTTTCGGTTATTCTTTCCGCAGTCGGGTTTAAGTTACTTATTTTTTATTCCACACTTTTTAGTATTTCGTGAACAACAAAACAATTGTTATGTTAAGCGTTGTTCTATCTGTTGGTACTTTATTTACTAAATTGAGGATCTTTGATTAATTATGTACCTAGATAGACACTGAACGTTTCAAACGCGTCAAAAAAAAATAGAGGCGAACTGTTCCCCACTAAATGAGTTAAAGTGAATTATTTTTTGTCGTTTTTCTACTCCTAAGCAGTTATAATTTTAACTATCAATTTAACACGTTATTTTATTTTAGCAATTAATTAATAACCATTAATAATTTTTAACCGATAATCACATCACTACTTACGACCCGACGTTGAGCTGCCCGGAGAGATGGAAAACGTCGGGCGACCGCCGGGCCGAGTTACTAACCTATATACAACGCACAGTATACCAACCAAAACTCCGCGGTGGCCATCTTCGGCGCATTAGGGACGGCTGCGGGCTTCCTCCGACTCACGTCTAAGTTGTCGTCCGCAACCGCCCCTGCGCGTACCGCTATTGCAGTCCGCCTCCTGTTGTTGCTGCTACCGTCTGTCTGTCGCTACGCTGCCGTCCATCACGGGGGTCAGAAAAGTTGGCTAGACTAAGAGAAAGGGCTTAAAATTCTAACCAAGATACTTCATATGTTGAAACAGCAATAATATGTCTGCGTCGGTGGCGTAGTTGTATTGCGTACGCGTTAAGAGTACGATTTGCGCGCTGAGGTCCTGGGTTCTAATCCCGGGTCGCGCCAAAAAAAGTTTGTGACTGGGTTTTTCCATCTTAAAAAAATTACTCGTCAGGAAGTTGGCGGTGTGATACCCCCGTGCCTCGGAAAGCACGTAAAGCCGTTGGTCCTGCGCCTGATCTCTCTCCGGTCATGTCGGATTGCCGTCTCACCGGACAATGAGAGTGAAGGAATAGTGAGTGCACCTGTGTATTGCGCACACAATTGTGCACTATAATATCTCCTGCGTACTTGGCTGATCTCCGTTGAAATTGGCCGCCGTGGCCGAAACTAGCTAAGAGGATTTCAACATAGCAAGCGTAATAGTAACAATAATTTAATTGTAGAATATCTTCACAATGGGGCAGAGTTCCAACTTAATTTACAACACTGATGGATATTGTACCGAGTTGCGCAGGGTATTTATAGGCATTTTTCAGTTCCCACCTCGATCACAGGAAGTGGTAAATATGATAACGCCCCTTGCAGTGATTACAAAGTGTATGTGACGTCACAATCAAATCACATCTTTTTATTAGGCTGACTTGCTTGGCGAGCAGAGCTAGGCTTGGCTTTGCTTGGCTTGGCTGGGCTAGTGTAGCTGTCATTGCTAAGGTGGCTGGCTTAGCTGGCTTGGCGCGTGATACGGGTTTCGTATGATAACGGACCGTTACAATGTATTTGGATAGTACTCCCAAGAACTAGGTCTTTGCAATAGATCGTATAGGTAATATTAAAGACCAATTTTGAGATTTCTGCAATTTTCTTTTGCTTCAAGACTACACTTAAATTGAACGTTTTAAAAAAAGTTAGTTATAAACTAAAAATTGCGACTGCCTCGGTGGCGTAGTTGTATTATGGTAAGGTGCAATGCTGAGGTCGCGAGTTCGATCCCCGGGTCGGGCAAAGTAATATTGAGTTTTTCTATTCAGCATCAGCCCGAAGTCTGGAATTTGTGCCCGCTATGGTGATAGGCTCACCCCCTATTACATCTTGGGACGGAATAACGTCGAAAAGTAGGTGCATTAGTTGCGTCTCTGCCTACCCCTTCGGGGATAAGAGGCGTGACGGTGTATGTATAAACTACAGATATTTTTTTATTCGATCCAAGATCCATATTTTAGCCTGCCTTTGTTTGAGCCTGGTTAGATGTTGATGCCCAGCACCCATACCTACAAAAGCGGACATGTCCTTTGAATAACTGCTTTACTTTTCAACTAATTATAAGCAACACCTACATACCTTACAAAAATCATATACCTAATTGAAAATAATTTTTACATCTATTAATTTATCCAATGAATATTATTGCTCCATTTATCGCACCTTTAGAACGAAAACACACAATTCAAAAAATAGAAAATTGAGTTGTCATTTTTAAATGACTAAAAACTAGTCCCTTATTTATAAAAATATAATAAAATAAAAAAGGGACCGATATGACAGTTTCGTCCTCTTCCTGCTTGAATATGGCTGTGTTTTAACTATTGTTGTATTCAGTACTTCGTTTTAAGTAATTTTATGACGATAGCCCAATTTTCTTATCTTTTTTTGAATTGTGTTGTTTTCATCCTAAAGGTGCGTTATGTTTTGTAGATTTCGCTTCGTAAATTTGTCTTTTTTATTATTTTAAATTTATTTAAACATTTAATATTTGGGATATCATTTTGCTCTTCTTTCACATATACCATGAATATATTGTACCCATATATATATAAATTTAATTATATGTATTTTTTTTTATTGAGAAGTGGTGCTGATCATGACATCACTTAGGGTAACCATCTGAAAACCAGCGCTGCAACGCTTTCATGTTACAGCATTTTAAGCTGAGATGGGACCCTTAGCAGATTCACACGGCTGTTCAATGGGTTCGGTACGCATTGCTTGTTATACCTGTTAGACTATTAGTGTCCTATTGTTTTATTTTTGGTATAAATTTTAAATTACTATCATTAGGTATAATTTCTACTGTAAAATATCTTTAGTGTGAGTCATCGCAATAAACGCATTTCTTTCTTTCTTTCAATTATGATGCTAATTTCACAGAAGAATTTCTTTTCTCATTATTTTCTGTTACATATAAAACAACTAGCTTTTGCCCGCGGCCCCGCCCGCGTGAATGAATTATCCCGGGATAAAAGTAACCTATGTGTTATCCAGGACATGATCTACTCGTGTGCCAAATTTCATCAAAATCCGTTCAGTAGTTTTTGCGTGAAAGAGTAACAAACATCCATACATCCATACATTCTTACAAACTTTCGCGTTTATAATACTAAGTAGGATGTACAAAATCTACCATAGGAAACTACCCTATAGTGCGAAAACCCCACAATATATAATTGTGATTGTTGTTATGTTTGAAAGTACGTTAGTCCTTCGATTATAATACTCGTGTTATGTGAATGGTATACACACCTTTAATAGGCATGTGCATAAGATTTGTTTTTATTTTTGTATAATGTGTTATCAGAAATTTATTAATGCATATTGCTGCTGGTGTGTCATTAAATAAAATAAAATGAATGTTATTTTCACTATCATACAAAATTAAGATTTATGTGCGATGGACTCTATAGTCATACGCAGATGACATCACCTGTGAGATGAAGCTACAATCGGCTAGATGCGCTTTATAGCACTATAAGAATAGATACTGCATTCACAATATCCTTCTTTATTTATATAGAACAGAAGCACGCTTATAAGTTATTACTTATTACGTGTATAAGATGGTCAAAAGATCATTGGATATTATTAATGCGATAAATAAATACACAGTAAGTGAATTGTGTCAACTGTCGGGCTTGAGATAAGATAATAATATAAAGCCACATTAGTTTAATATTTATTTGTAAGTTTTTAATTTGATTAGTTTAAGCGGCGATAGCCTAGTTGGGATTGGAACGGACTGCCGAGACGAATGTCCGCAGGTTCAAAACCCAAGGGCACACACTTCTGACTATTCTAAAGTTATGTGTGTATTCTTTGTGAAATATCGCTCGCTTTAACGGTGAAGGAAATGAAATGAAAAAATGAAAAATCCTCCTAGCCAGTTTCGGCCACGGCGGCCAATCTCAACGGAGATCAGCCAGGTACGCAGGAGATATTATAGTGCACAAGTGTGTGCGCCATACACAGGTGCACGCGCTATTCCTTCACTCTCATTGTCCGGTGAGACGGCAATCCGACATGACCGGAGAGAGATCAGGCGCAGGACCAACGGCTTTACGTGCTTTCCGAGGCACGGGGGTATCACACCGCCAACTTCCTGACTCCGAGCGGCGACTGAGTTAATTTTTAAGATGGAAAAACCCAGTCAAATTTTTTTTTGGCTCGACCCTGGATTCGAACCCAGGACCTCAGCGCGCAAATCGTACTCGTAATGCGTACGCAATACCACTACGCCACCGAGGCAGTCTGAAGGCAGGTGAAGGAAAACATAGTGAGGAAACCTGCATACCTGAGAACTTCCCTATAAGAATCTCGAAGGTATGTGAAGTCTGCCAACCCGCACTAGGCCAGCGTGGTGGACCGAGGCCTAAAACCCTCTCAGTTGTAGAGAAGGTCCGTGCTCAACAGTAGGCAGTATATAATACAGGCCTGTCATGGTTAGAAGATATTTCGTCTAATTCAATAATATATTAATGTTAGTAGCTACGGTGATTGCTGAGGTCTCAGGTTCGATCTCCGGGTCGGGCAGTGATATTGGAGTTTTCTATTCAATATCGGCCCGAAGTCTGGAATTTGTGCCCGATATGTCGATAGGCTCACCTCCTATCACATCATGGGACGGAATAGGAAACTACTTACTGGTTATTTTTATCGTATTAAGTCACTCGTACATCACTTTTTTCACCTTATCCACTATTTTATTTATTAATCCAGGTGTTTTACTCGATGGAAAAAGCGAAATACCTACCTATTAAAAAAAGAATCCAATTATGTGCCCGTGGGTATAATATAAAAAACTGATTTGTAGTCTTGCCTTTCAGATTTTTTTTATGGTTTGGAATGATGAGACGAGCATGCCGTTCGCCTGTTGGTAAGTGATACGACCACCCTAACAGTAGGAACACCATCCAGCACCTTGAGTTACAAAGCACTGTGGTTCTTTCCACTGCACTCGTCCTCCTGAGACAAAATGTTAGTCTCATTATGTCCTGTTGTTACACTGACTACAATATCCTTCAAACCGAAACACAACAGTGCATGCCCACTGCTGCTTGGCAGTAGAAATAGACATTGCGGTGGTACCCACCCAGACGGACTCTTACATATGAGAGTCCTACCACCAGTGAAAGTTTCCAGGTAATCAAAAAAATATATCTCTGGATGCGTTAATGAAGAATTCAAGCAACCAAAACGGCACAATATACCCTACTTTTATAATTGCTCTATGCCATATTAAGTATTTCTTAAATCTACTTATTTAATTCAAATATTCACAAAATGCACGCTTATTGCTTACAAAAATAATCACACCGTTCGTTCGTCAATGCGGCGCACTCGCGACTGTTTGTGTACTTAATGTGTACTCAAATCGAGGCGCGTACGTACTACGGCTTTATCCTTCAGGAGGAACCATGTGACCTCCATGCCTCCGCCAAATCAACGCCCGGCGTTTGATGACGACGAGAAAGCGGAACTGCTGGCCGGCAGCCTGGAGTCTCAATGCTCGCTCTCCTCTGTACCGATTGAAGACGACATTCTTGTTGCGGTTAACACGTTCGTCGAAGATAGGAACGCGGTCCGGCCACCGCCAATCTCTATATCGCGATCGTTATACGACAACGTCGACCCGGACGTCGACCCGCCGCCCGATCCCCTTGCGCCGGTGACGATCGAAGAAGTCACCACTCTGATCAAGGCACTCAAACGTAGGAAAGCCCCCGGGGGCGATCTAATCCCTTGTCGTATGATAAAGATGCTCCCGGAGCATCTAGTACAAATGTTAACCTCCATTTATGACGCCGCGATTCGTAACTGCCTCTTCCCAGAAGTCTGGAAAACCGGGGAAACCCGCTTTCAAACCCTCCTCTTATAGGCCCATCAGTCTGCTCAGTACTCTGGGCAAAATCTACGAGCGGATCGTCCTCGACCGCCTTAAAATAGTAGCCCATAATCAAAATTTGATCCCTCCGGAACAGTTTGGTTTTCGCGCTAGACACAGTTGTGTCAATCAGGTGCTCCGCATCACGGAGTACGTCCACGAAAAATTCCGTAAAGGAATGCCTACCGGTGCTATTTTCTTCGATATTGAAAAAGCATTCGACAGGGTGTGGCACAACGGCTTACTCTTCAAGCTGTACACCCACAACGTGCCCACTCAGCTCGTGCACATCATACAAGATTTCCTGTAGAATCGCGGTTTCAGCTATCGTGTGGAGGGAACTCTCTCTTCCCGACACACCATCACGGCCGGAGTCCCGCAAGGCTCCGCCCTATCCCCTTTTCTTTTCTCGCTGTACACGAGCGACATCCCTAGACCACAAAACTCCCATCTGGCACTATTCGCGGGTGATACCGCAATCTACGCCTCACGTAGAGACCCCGACAAAGTGGTTCGCGTTTTGCAAACCGCCGCCGACGAACTCGGTGAGTGGTTCCGCAAATGGCGAATCACCGTCAATCCCACCAAAAGTCAGGCCATCATGTTTGCTCGTAAGAGACAAAACAACAAGCCCCGCACTTCTGTTCGCATGTCCGGCCAGGTCATCCCCTGGAAGGACAAAGCCAAATATTTAGGAGTAACCCTTGATCAGAGGTTGACCTTTATCCCACACGTAAATGCGGTACGCGCGCGAGCCGCATTCGCCATGAGCCAACTCCACGGGCTCTTAAACAAAAATAGTAAAATGTCAATCCGCAACAAGATTAGGATCTTTAAAACGTGCATCCGTCCCATAATGACTTACGCGTCGCCCGTATTCGCTCATTTACCGCCCCGTCGCCTTCAGCGAATGCAGGTGCTTCAAAATCGATTTTTACGACATGCACTTGGTGCACCGTGGTACGTTCGCAATCGCAACCTCCACGTGGACACCAATATGCCGACCATCAGGCACTTTATGCAGTGCACCAGCAGACGCTATTTCGACAGGGCGGTAAACCACCCAAACACGCTTATCCGAAAAGCGTCTATATATATACTCCATTTGATCGCGCCAAATGGAGACGACCGCGTTCAGTCCTGTCAGATCCAGAGGACGAAATCACTCTGGCTTTACGCGAAAAGACCGAGCATCTAAAGCTCCTACACTCTACAAGACCGCTGTACCGTCCTCGCCGTCGAGGACCTCGTCGCGTTCCCCGTCACCCTGCCCTCTCTTAGCAGTTCCGGCTCGGGTGCCGAAGACTGCTACGTACGCATGAATAGGATTAGGTTAAAACCATGTTTCCCCAAACGATCGTGTCTTATCCTCTCAGTGGCCGCCCTGAGCCGAGGGTCGTGACCCGTTAGTGGGTTGCCCTCAGCGTGGTCACTTAAATTTAAGGGTTGCGAGCGCCCTCTGCACTCACCCAAAAGACCGGTGTTCTTGTATAAGCCGACCCTCGTCAGGCTAACAACAGTTTAGTCACGGACAAAAAAAAAAAAAGTCCGTACCACTCGCGTGCCGACCGTTTGTGTGAAGATATTCTACTGCTTTGATTAATAACACACCTACTGTATATATTTTTAAACTGTGGTATGGATATAGAAAAAAATATATATATTTTATGCATAGAATAAAGACTAAAGCAGCATCCTTATTCTGAGATTTTATGCAATTTGCTATCTTAACTCTAGTTTATTTATTTATTTACAGTTTATACATGAAGTAAAAGCGGACTTAATGCCATAGGTGGTGCAGAGATACAAGGAGGCAGGTGCGTAAATAGTGGAAAACTAAGTGAGGAATAAAATAACTTCATAGTATACATCCTACTGAATAAACCTATAAATAAAAAATACTAATAAAACAATACAACAAAATACTAACAAATATACGTATAAATAGATAATAAATAACATATACAAAAATATTATACAATATAGGTATAGTTGTATATTTTTTTTTATAATGTGGATATTGTTTCATTAATTTCATAATGAAAATGCTACTATAATTGTTGATACTGTGCATCTCTTCCTATAGTACACATAATTTTACCCAACACTATTATAAGAAGAATTAATAAGACAGATTTTGGTAGTTTAAACGATTTAAAAAGACCTAAAATAGACTTTTGAAGTAAATTATTCGTAAATCTTTGCATATTCCTGCTCGTAACTCGCGCGTCGACAAGTATGGATGAAATGCTCGAAGCTGTTTGCTCCGGTGAGGCCCTTAAGGAGGATATTGCTTGACGAACGCAGGTTCCTATCTGTGCAGGACGCATATTCTCGAAGAGAGAACAACGTAAAGTGCATACCGCGCATGCGCGATTTCGTAATAGAACTCGGACCTCTTAGTGACGTCATAGACTTTAGTCAGTGATCTTAGTGAAAAAATCGTGTTATCGTTAGGGTCATTGAACGCTTATAACTCACCCGGTATGAACTGTGTAGTGTTTCATTCGGTGTCATAGTGTAGGTTAGAACTTTGCCTACCCCGCTGCGGTAGCGGGATGAACGTATGTATAAAGTTTAAATAGTTATTTTTAGAAATGTTGCTTGTGTGCATCGTTTGTGCTAAACTTAGAGTAAGTAAATCACGATAACTTTCTTTGTAATGCACATAAGGTTGTTTTATGATGTTTAGTATATAGAGCCACTTAGTGTCTATGTACCAAGACACTTATAGTTTAGGCATATAGATTTAACTTAGGCGCGAATTGAAAATAAGTGTAATCTTGAAAGTGAAAAAGAGGTCCTAGAAAGAGGGAAGGCCCTCTTAGTGCTCCGTACGGTATAGCCGCGGAGTACTTAAGCTAA
Organism: Lapara coniferarum; assembly: GCA_949316025.1. Lineage (NCBI taxonomy): Eukaryota > Metazoa > Arthropoda > Insecta > Lepidoptera > Sphingidae > Lapara > Lapara coniferarum. The sequence goes on from OX438920.1 coordinate 288,530, forward strand.
TTTGTTTTTTTGTATAGTTGAGTTAAAACGTGTTAGGAGTTTTTTGTTTAATAGAAATAGTTCGGGACATCAAGAAAACAGCAAGTAGTCGGCAAGAAAGAAGAAGTCTGCAAGTTTGAAGAGGAAACAGGCGCTTATGCAGAGTGGACCATCCTTCCTCATCAGCTGTGGCACGGTGCTACGAGGACGACTTCCAGCTACGTCGCATAGCTACGGCGTAGCAACGAGAGACTACGCGCCGAATATTAACGCCGGGAGAATTTGGCTACCGTTGTGGCTGAACTTTGTAACTTTCGATTCAGTGTGTGTGAAATAAACGCTATTTCCCGATTTTACGCCTTTGTTACTTTGTCACTGGTATCGCCATATTCCCACTCACGCAATCCAGCACACACACAACACATTGCGGGGTGTTGGCCCAGTCCGAGCCCCGCACATTTTCTGGTCCTTCGCGAGCCGGATCTACGTGAGTGTGGAAAATGCCAGTGACAAGGTCAGTCGGGAAACGAACGGCGTCGGCCACGGAAGCGTCAACGACGGTCACGTCATGTACCGCGACGTCCGCAACGGGGACGTCCGCGACCGCGACGTCTGCTACAGCAACGTCTGCGACTGAGGCCACCGAGACCACCATCGCCGACACCGTTCAAACGTGTTTCACCACCGATAGGGATACCGCTGCCGGCACCGCTGCGGAGGAGCTTCAAGCCGCCGCACCGGAAGAGAGGAAGCCACAGCGGCCCCGAAGTCGACCAGCCACTTCTTCAAGGCGTTCAACGAAAGCACGTCGCCTGGCACAGGCCAGGGCCGAACTCACAAAACTCAAGATAGAGCTAGCGACCGCAAAGCTAGCAGAGATCGAAGCGGAAGATAGCGAGGATGACCTTAACTCCGTCATCACCGAGGTCGAGCAGGATCAACGCGTTCACAGCTGGTTACATACCAGTCAGCTGCTCGCGATTGATAACCGACCTCACGAAGTGCAAGATGCGCAATCCCGTGTGCAGCCGCCACCCGAACCCATAGACCCAGTGATCACCGCCGCATCCTGGGACATCCCGGCGTCTGCACCGGCGGGAGCCAGTGCCGTGCCCCCGCCAACGTGTCACCCAGTGGCAAATGATGCATCAAATAATCCGCTCGATTTCATAACATTTTCAGGTAACCCTGCGGCATCGAACCCGAATGTGCAGCCGCTGCCTGCGAAGCAACCGCCGCCTGTAGTAGCAGCCTGGTTAAGAGAAAATGAAGCTTCGCAACAGCCGCCGCCGCCGCAGCCCCCGCCTACCCCGCGTCAAGTGCGGGGCGGGGAATTGGTCGCAGCGCGACCGAACTCCGATTATAGTGAACTTGCGTGTGCCATAACGCAAGCTGTGCAAGCTGCACAACATAGACAGCCGTTGAAGTATACGGAGTTGCCCATTTTCAACGGTGCGCATCAAGATTGGCTAACTTATAGAGCCGCTTATAATGAATCCGCAAGTTATTTTACAGCGTTGGAGAATATGTCCCGATTGCGCCGCAGCTTACGGGGCACAGCAAAGGAAGCAGTACAAGGGCTGCTCATCACCAACGCCGAACCGAACGCTGTGCTGAGGACTCTCGAGACGCGGTTTGGGCGTCCGGACTCGATCGCATTGGCCGAGATCGAGCGACTCCGGGCGCTACCCCGCCTCACTGATTCGCCGCGAGATATTTGCACTTTCAGTACGAAAATAGAAAATGTCGTGGGAACCCTGCAAGCGCTCGATTGTGCCTTCTACCTGTATAATCCGGAGGTTACGAAGGCGGTGATGGAAAAATTGACTCCGACGCTGAGAAGGCAATGGTATGAGTTCGCCGCCGCACAACATAGAGGTGAGCCCGACTTATTAAAATTTAGCCGATTCATTGCCAGGGAAGCGGAGATATGCAGTCCGTTCGCCGTGCCAGAGATCATCGCGGACAAGGCCCCGGTGAAGGCTAGCGGCAGCGAACAACCACGCCGGCAACGAATACATACCGTCGCCGACAAACAGAAGCCCGCATGCTGTGTATGCAACCAGGAGGTACATTCGATGGGCGAATGTGCACGATTTCGGGATGCCGCGGTTGACGCGCGGTGGGACTTAGCAAAAAAACATAGGCTATGTTTCAGGTGCCTGAAATTTCGATCGAAGCAACACACATGCAAGCCTCGAAAATGCGACACGGACGGGTGTGAACGACATCACCATAGGATGCTGCACTCGGACCGGAGGAGTAAGAGTACCGACGAGGCCACCAATGAAGAGGTGGTAAATTCGGCATGGACGTCGCAAATGTCATTTTTGAAAATAGCTCCGGTATGCATTTCAGGACCGGCGGGAGAGGCTCACACTTTCGCGCTACTTGATGACGGGTCGACGGTCAGTTTGATCGACCATCAGCTGGCCAAGGACATCGGCGCGGAGGGACCGGATGAACCGCTCCACATAATCACGTACGATGGAGAGAAAACTACACGGAATAATTCATGTCGTGTTAAGTTTCAGATAAGGGGAAGTCGGGGACGGCAGCAGATAGAAGCCCGCACCGTCGACAACTTGAGATTGGCGGCGCAGCGTATTCCTGAAGAGGCGCTGCGAGACTGTACCCATTTGAAGGGCCTCCTGCCTGCATCACAAACGCAAGAAGCGAAACCCCGACTTCTTATAGGCCAGGATAATTGGCATTTGCTTATATCTAGCAAGACACGGTCCGGGAGGAGGAACCAACCGGTCGCCTCGCTCACACCACTAGGATGGGTGGTACACGGGAGCCGGACCAGAACCCTAGGACACAGGGTGAATTTCGTCGGCCAGACAGCAACCGACGACCTAACTGAGGAGCTCGTAAAAGAATTTATTTTGCTTGATAATCTGTTTGTAGATCCCCGCAGGCCAAAGAGCGACCCCGGAGGAAAGGCGCTGAGAATCCTGGAGGACAACACCACGAGAGAACCCTGCGGAAGATATACCACGTCTCTCCTGTGGAAGAAAGAAAATGTCGAGCTCCCGAACAATTACGAGAACACTTTGAAAAGGCTGCACAACATAGAAAACAAGCTGGATAGGAACCCCGAACTCAAGGTCAGATATAACCAACAGATGGAGGCGCTGATCGAGAAGGATTACGCCGAGCCAGCCCCCGCGACCTCCCATGCAACAAGGACATGGTATTTGCCGCACTTCGCAGTTTTTAATGCTTTGAAACCGGACAAGCTGCGAGTTGTGCACGACGCGGCGGCCAAGACAAAGGGTACAACTTTGAATGATAACTTATTAACAGGTCCAGACTTGTTGCAGCCTCTTCCCGCCGTCCTGATGCGATTTCGGGAACATCCCATTGCAGTCACCGCGGATATCACGGAGATGTTTATGCAGGTGAGATTGCGCGAGGAAGATCGCGACGCCCTCAGATATCTCTGGCGAGCGGATCGCCGAGATAACGAACCACCGGAAATATACAGGATGAAGGTACTCATTTTCGGTGCATCTAGCTCTCCCGCGACGGCGATTTATGTCATGAATCGCAACGCGGACAGATTTCGATCGACGCATCCGGAAGCTGTCGACGCGATAAGGAGAAAACATTATATGGACGATTACCTTGACAGCTATCCGGACATAGAAAGCGCGACAACGATTGCGCGGCAAGTGCGCGACATTCACGGTGAGGCGCATTTTATATTGAAAAAATGGACGAGTAATTCGCCTGAGGTACTTGAAGCACTCGGCGAATCGGCAAGTCCCCACCGCGAAGAGGTGGACTTAGAAAAGGCGGAGAGAGTCTTGGGCCTCATTTGGAGACCAACGGAAGACAGACTCGCCTTCAATTTGGATTTGGCGCGCATACCGCCAAACTTGTTAATCAGAGAAGCGCCCACGAAACGAGAAGCGCTTAAAATAGTAATGTCCCTGTTTGATCCTCTAGGTCTTGCATCCCCAGTGACGGTAAGGGCCAAGCAGCTGTTGCAGGAGGTCTGGAGACGCGGCACTGCATGGGACGATCCGCTTGACGGCGACATATCCGCCGGATGGGCGGATTGGGTCACACAGCTGAGAAGATTGGGTCACGTGTCCGTGCCACGCTGCTACCTAGGCTATACTCGAGCTAGAAGATTGCAGCTGCACGTGTTCACCGATGCCAGCGAGTCCGCCTACGCGACCGCACTATACTGGCGAGCCGAAGATGAAGACGGACGGGTCACGGTTTCGCTTATAACAGCGAAAGCGAAAGTTGCGCCGCTGAAACTAACGTCCATTCCCCGTCTAGAATTACAGGCAGCAGTACTCGGCACACGGATGGCAGCCGCGGTGAAGCGCGAACACGGAAGACAACCCGAGTCAACGACCTACTGGACAGACAGTCGGACAACGCTGAGCTGGATCAGAACAGGATCCAGATCATACAAACCATACGTCGCTCATCGCGTCGCGGCAATAGAGGAACATTCACAAACGAGCGAATGGAGATGGGTGCCGACGCGCCACAATGCCGCTGACGATGCCACACGCGACGTGCCGGACAACTTCGATGAGCGACATCGATGGTTCAATGGGCCGGAATTTCTCCGAAATCCACCCGACTTATGGCCCACGGAAGAAAGGGGCATCATCACCACGACCGGTGAAGAAAGAGTAGGCGCCGTCACCTCAGGACATCGAGAGCCACAGCTCTCAGAGGCCCTACCCGACGTGAATCGGTTCTCGAGTTGGACCCGATACTTGAGAGCTACAGCTCGCACTCTGCAGGCAGTGCGCATGTTCCGGCGACGGTGTGATTACGTTAATCACAAGCGAACAAAGGCCGCTTCGCAAAAGGACCCGGATTGGAAACGCGCTCAAACGTCGAAAAAACCGTTGAAGAGGAGCGCGCGAAAATCGGAGGACATAACATTCATGACCCTCCCAGCTGAGCTGTTAGAACGGGCGGAATACCTCATTATAAAAATGAGTCAAGAAAAAGTGTTTGCCGAAGAAATACGTGCACTCGCACAAGGAAAACCCGTATCACGGGATAGCCGCCTGTATCCTTTGAGTATTGTACTAATTAATAATTTGATATGTTTAAATAGTCGGATTTCAGCTACCACGGGAATCACAGAAAAAATGAAGCACCCTCCGGTCGTCGACGGCGAGCATCGGGCAACACGGCTGTGGATCGAGCACGTCCACGCAGAGCTGCATCACGCCAGCGTCGAGAGCGTGGTCAACTGCTGCCGCCAACAGAGATGGATCCTGAGACTACGCCCGACGGTCAAGACTACACTGAGGAGCTGCTTGAAGTGCCGCCAGAGGGCGGCGACCCCGCCGCAGCCGGTGACGGGCGACTTACCTGCCTGTCGGCTGGCTCATCATCACAGACCATTTACCTATACCGGTCTTGATTACTTCGGTCCGCTCACCGTAACCGTGGGCCGCAGCAATCAAAAGCGCTATGTAGCTCTCTTTACATGTTTGACAGTTCGAGCGGTGCATCTAGAGGTGGTGCACTCATTAAGTGCGCAGGGTGCAATCATGGCACTCAGGCGCATGACAGCGCGTCGTGGGAGCCCCGTCGAGCTGTGGTCCGACAATGCGACCAACTTCCACGGCGCGGAACGAGAGCTGCGCAACACCCTCCTCGCGGGCGCCGAAGAAGAGGCGTCGCGGAGGGCGATCCGATGGCGCTTCATTCCCCCGGGCGCGCCATTCATGGGCGGCGCCTGGGAGAGACTGGTGCGGACTGTGAAAACCGCACTAAAAACGGTGCTCCACGAGAGGAGCCCTCGAGAAGAGACGTTGGCAACGTTACTCGCCGAGGTCGAACTAACAGTCAATAGCCGACCATTGACCCACGTGTCGGTGAACCCTGAGGATCCGGAAGCCCTGACGCCTAACCACTTTTTGTTGGGCGGTCGGGGCCCGTGGTCGGTGCCGAACTTCCCGGCCGACCACGACTTCGGCGCGCACGCCGACCTCAAAGCCACACAGCAGCTCGCCGACGCATTCTGGACGCGTTGGCTCCGGGAGTACCTCCCCGAGCTAAGAAACCGGCGGGAGGCCCACAGCCGGGGCCCCGAACTGCAAATAGGTGATGTCGTCCGCATCATAGACGGCACGCTCCCGCGCAACACATGGCCGCGGGGGCGCATTTGCGCCATGTATCCCGGCCCAGATGGAGTGGTGCGCACAGTGGACATCACCACCCGCGGAGGTGTCCTGCGACGACCCGTGAAGAGGATCGTCGTCATACACCAAGCTGACGACACAAGGACCGAGAGCGCCGCGCCGCAGCCAGCGGCGGATGCATCCTGCCCGACAGCGTGACTGCATCACCCCCTGGACGCTGGGTGATGCACGGCGGGAGAATGTGCAGGACGCATATTCTCGAAGAGAGAACAACGTAAAGTGCATACCGCGCATGCGCGATTTCGTAATAGAACTCGGACCTCTTAGTGACGTCATAGACTTTAGTCAGTGATCTTAGTGAAAAAATCGTGTTATCGTTAGGGTCATTGAACGCTTATAACTCACCCGGTATGAACTGTGTAGTGTTTCATTCGGTGTCATAGTGTAGGTTAGAACTTTGCCTACCCCGCTGCGGTAGCGGGATGAACGTATGTATAAAGTTTAAATAGTTATTTTTAGAAATGTTGCTTGTGTGCATCGTTTGTGCTAAACTTAGAGTAAGTAAATCACGATAACTTTCTTTGTAATGCACATAAGGTTGTTTTATGATGTTTAGTATATAGAGCCACTTAGTGTCTATGTACCAAGACACTTATAGTTTAGGCATATAGATTTAACTTAGGCGCGAATTGAAAATAAGTGTAATCTTGAAAGTGAAAAAGAGGTCCTAGAAAGAGGGAAGGCCCTCTTAGTGCTCCGTACGGTATAGCCGCGGAGTACTTAAGCTAATTTGTTTTTTTGTATAGTTGAGTTAAAACGTGTTAGGAGTTTTTTGTTTAATAGAAATAGTTCGGGACATCAAGAAAACAGCAAGTAGTCGGCAAGAAAGAAGAAGTCTGCAAGTTTGAAGAGGAAACAGGCGCTTATGCAGAGTGGACCATCCTTCCTCATCAGCTGTGGCACGGTGCTACGAGGACGACTTCCAGCTACGTCGCATAGCTACGGCGTAGCAACGAGAGACTACGCGCCGAATATTAACGCCGGGAGAATTTGGCTACCGTTGTGGCTGAACTTTGTAACTTTCGATTCAGTGTGTGTGAAATAAACGCTATTTCCCGATTTTACGCCTTTGTTACTTTGTCACTGGTATCGCCATATTCCCACTCACGCAATCCAGCACACACACAACACATTGCGGGGTGTTGGCCCAGTCCGAGCCCCGCACACTATCAATGTCCTCTGATTGGACACGGGTACCACTCAGAACCAAATAAATAAAGCTTTTTATAAGCAGCCACGAGCCGAGCCAAGTACGCACGGCAAAAAGTGGGTTCGCTAGTTGCGCGTTTGCCTACGTCTTTGGGCGTGAGTGTGTGTGTGTGTGTGTGTGTTTGTTTGTGTGTGTGTGTGCCACGAGCCGTGCGGTGCCATTGCTGGTCTTGTCACTTGTGTTGTGTGACACAGCGCGTGCACAGAGACACACAAGCACTGATAACGAGTATGAGGAAGCGAAACAGGTTTAAAGTGTAGCTGAGCGCACCATGTCGTGACCTATTTAAATGTACGAGACATTGACCCTGTGCGTGGACCGAGTTTCGACCAAATCGATAACGGGGCGCATCGATGCTGCACTCAAAACATCCGTGCGAGTCAGAGAGCACACTGTACAGTCACCAGCATAAGTAGATGAACAAATTCAAAATTTCAAATTGCCTACAGACTTTTGTGTTAGTAGTAATTTTTTTTTCTCTTCACAAAAATAATATAAAAGATTTGCTTCACTTCATACGAAGATTTTTTTTTTTCAGTTTAACTTAACTCGTATATAGGCGATTTAGAATTCTGATTTTGTACAGATATTTATGCTTCTGACTGTACACCTGATGCGCATTACTCTGCACAAGATATAACACGTATTTGAACATGCAACAAGGACGATGTTGCCCAAAGTGTGTAGGTATCGATCAGGCGGCGCCGCGTTGGCATGAGAGGAGGTCGCGGCGCGCTGGAGAGCGGCTCGATCGAGGTTAACGCCTGTTGTCAATAATGCACAATCATCCGATTGTGAAGGCTCCTAGCTGACGTCAGCGGCGTGACTAAAACCATACTAAAAAGTTAGGACAAAAAGTCTCACTTCAAAGCCATAAAAACGTGCGGTGAGTCGATCGCGCGACCCTCGATGCTCGTTATAAGCTGAACGCGCCTCTACACGTTAGTGAGAAAAGGGTCTTATTATACACACAGACAGACCTGTTCCTCTCGAGGTTCAGAACCCTAAAATGGCGATTAAAGTAGGATAGGCCAAAGCAAAAGACCGGCGGGCAGCAGGCTGAATATAGTTGTTTTACAAGATCTCTAACTACTGTTAGTAGATAAGAGCACCAAGAGCTATAGGAAGCAGCACAGGCTTAGGATATATGCTTTTAGTCTTTACTCATTTTTGTTTCGCTGAGAAAGTACATTACTACTACCGCCCAGCCTCCGCGGGGGGTGACAGCGGTTATGTTGGATTCACCGTGCCTTCCCACGTACGGCATACTAACTAAAACTCCGCGGTGGCCATCTTCGGCGCATTAGGGACGGCTGCAGGCTTCCTCTGACGGAAGTGTCTCAAATAGCACCATTAAATACCAAGTTGGTGCTGTACGAAATGGTCGATCGTGAACACGCCTTCTCTGTATACTCCTTCCCTATATAAGGTATATCACGGGCTTGCGAGGTTGGAATGTTATGGAGAAATATGGTGTCATGAAGTCTATAGTCTATAGGTCTTTTATCTATATGTGATATCATTACATCACATAGTGTGATATCATTACCTTTTGTAAAGAAAACTAGGCAGGTAGGTATTGAGATTTAATGTAGAAGCAGGATGAACATAAATGTAATAAAATTTAAATAACCCCCGACACAAAAAATCTCTAAAAAGTAAAATAATAATAGTGTCTTTGTCGTTTAAGTACCTAGTAATATTTTGACCCAACCGTCGTCGCGTCGGGGGACCGCTAAAGAAGTATTTTCATCTCCCTGGTCCGGAGTTCGGTCCCCCGACGTGAGGACGCTTGGCTCAAATATTACTAGGTACTTAAACGACAAAGACACTATTATTATTTTACTTTTTAGAGATTTTTTGTGTCGGGGGTTATTTAAATCAAATCAAATCAAATTCTTTATTTGTAAGCATACAGTTCCCTATGCTTTGCCGTTGTGTCGGCGTACAAATATATTATTTTTATGTAGACTATTACATCACATAATTACTTAACTAAAAACTTAAAATTCTTTCAACAAAACAAACAACAAACAATAACAATATTAAGATACTTATCGTTTAGGCTAGGCTATTATCGTTCAAATACTCTTCAACGGAATAATAACATTTATTTCTAAGTAGATTAAAAAATCTTATTTTAAATTGTACTACATTAAGCGACTTTATTGTATTCGGTATTTTGTTGAATATTTTTGGTGCCAAACAGAATAAGCTTTCATGCTTTAATTTCGTCTTGGATGGTACAATGCACAGTTTTTGGTTATTGCGTAATGTACGGTGGGATACTTCATAGTTTTTTAAAAATAAGTATGTATTACTTTTGACAAATACCGCCACTTCAAAAATGTATAAACATGGAAATGTTAATAATTGTAATGATATGAAGTGTGGTTTACAGCTTTCTGATGTTTTAATCTTGACCATAGCTCGAATACAACGCTTTTGTGCCTTAAAAACCCTGTCCCTGGCTACGGAGTTCCCCCAGAAAATAATGCCATAACGCAACGTCGACGCCACGAACCCGTGATACGCTACTACGACGGCCTTTATATTAACTATTTTAGACAACCTATACAGGGCGTACGAATATTTACTTACCCTCTTGCAAACATTGTCAACGTGTGTTTTCCATGACATATCCTTATCTAAGTGTAAGCCCAAGAATTTGGTTGTAGTTGTTTCTTCAACAATATTACTTTTATAATTAACAACACAACCTGGTGACTTTATTCGCTGGGAAAAGAACATGACTTTAGTTTTGTTTATGTTAATTAAAAGATTGTTATCTGTAAGCCATTCAATAATTGTGTTAAGTGCATTATTTATGTCATTTTCAAAGGCACAAGGGTTATTGCAATGAATTAAAACCGAACTATCGTCTGCGAACAACACCATCTGATGACTTATATGCCTGGGTAGATCATTTATATACAGTAGGAATAGTAAAGGACCTAATACGCTTCCTTGTGGAACACCGAATTTAATTTTGCGGCCTTTAGATCTAAATTTAATTTCCTTGGCTGATTTTGGAGAAATGTGTGTTATTTCGGTATACTGAATTCGGTCACTCAAATAAGATTGTATTAATTGTGAAATATTACCTCTGAATCCATAAGCTTCTAATTTTTGTATAAGTGTGTTATGGTCAACAAAATCGAATGCTTTTTGCATGTCCATAAATATAGCACAAATAGGTTTTCTTTGGTCCATTTTTTTAAATATAGGAGATACGAGATCGAAAATTGCCATGTTTATTGATTTATCTTTCTGAAAACCTTTTTGCTCATTAGCTAATATCTTGTTAATTTCAATGAATTTATAAAGAGCGTGATATATAAATTTTTCAAATACTTTTTATATAATTGGTATTAAAGCTACGGGTCTATAGTTTTTCATTGCTTCTTTAGAATCTTTCTTATACATAGGTTTTATAATAACTGGTTTTAATTTGTCTGGATATACACCATTTAAAATGCTTAAATTAATTATGTGACTGAGAGGTGGAGCTACTATCGGTGAAACATATTTCAAAACTTTTGTACATATGTCGTCATAACCTACACTATTTTTATTTTTTAATGATTGAATAATACTGTGCACATCTTCAGTGCAAATTTTAATTTAATTTTTATTTCAAACTTTTTAAATTACTTTATTCTCCATCATGGGGCCTTGATAATCAATTATCTATCACCTACTCGTTGAGCCCATCCTTATGAGCCCAAACACACTATATCTGCTATAAGTTTCTAAGGAGTTGGGTATCCCGCAGACTACTTCATGCCGCAGCACCAGCTCATGTTTACAAATATATTGAATGTCACAGTACACCAAATTTAAAGTCAATCGAATTTTTTAAGTTGGAAATGAGCTGATAATCCTCAAACGCCTGAACAGATCTTCATAAATTATAGCTAAGAACCATCGCAGTCACATCAGCTTTCAAACAAAAAAAACCGCGTCCAAATCGGTCCATTCGTTTGAGAGCTACGATGCCACAGACAGACATACAGATACACAGATACACACCCTAAACTTATAACTCCCCTCTTTTTTGTCGGGGGTTAATAAAACAATAAATAACTAAATCGGTATTCGTAAGCGGTGCCTATGTTTATGTGTTGCTCGGGAGCGCTTTTATGTAGATTTACTTCTGTCCTGTGTATAATTATGTGTTGCCGCGCGCTGCCGACGACACACTGTTGGCCGGTTGTTTAGCGCGTATTACAAGTTTTTTGTATGGGGACACTACTCATTTTTTGACTTAACTTTATTTTTATATTTCTGTTATATAGCAAATATAATAATAATTGTGATAGTTTCAAATATCTGCTTGTTTCGGTTCCAACGCTACTATAAAATTTTTATTTTCTTTTGTATGGGGACCCCCTTATTTTTAACTTTTTTTATTTTTAGACGTTTTCCTACGCTTACACACAATTACCGAGCTGGATTCCAAATTTCATCCATCTAGGTCATCTGGAAGTAGATTAGGTTTAGGTACTTTAAGTCAGGCAGTCAGTGCTAAAATTTACGACTATTTGACCTTCATATCTTTATAACCGTTTGAGCTAGCTTCATGAAATTTGGGCTTCTAGATGTCCTTATGGTTAAAATTAAACACACGTAGTTTTATGTGTTTACGTTAAAGAGTTTTTGATTTATAGAAGGGTCAAAAGTGGCACCAAGTTATTCGTGTAATATTACACTCGGCGTGGCTAGCCAGTTCCTTTGCTTGAACTTGGGTTGACTCGATGCCGCGTGTCTAGGTTTTATTGATATCTAATAAAACCCGATTTTATGACTGACTCACTTAGGTACTCACAAACCCACTGATGACCATCCAAATTCTTAGGGTAGGTACTTCCTGAATTCTTGGAAAGCTAAAATTTGGTATGTAAGCTATTATTAGTATACAAACAACAAAATAATCTAAAACTTAGAAAAAAATTTAAAGCTCTTAAACTAGGGGATGGAAGTTTGTATGAGACTTCCGTAAATTTTGATGCTACGAGATCTGAAAATGTATGTAGGGACACCTTGTTCTAAATCCTAAAATACATAGTTTAGAATTTTTAGTAATTCACCTCCCATCCTTTAAACTAGGGGAAGAAAGTTTATATGAGTTTCCCATACAAACTTTATTTCATGCTAGAAATCTGAAAATTATACAAGTATACATAAAAAATGATAATGTGATAAGTATCACAAATTTAAAAATACGTGCTTCAGGTATTTCAACGAAATCATTCCTCAACCCCTTAAATCATAAAACGAAGTGTAATCCCCCAAAAACATATTCATGTCAAATGCTGCCAAGACGAGATCATATGGCTCGTACTGTCAAAAAGTTATTACATCTCATGTAGAGCCAAGCTTCTAACTCTACATGCCCTAAATCTACAAGTCCTAACTTAACAAACTGTACACCTTAGTCGAAATATGTGGCTTGGCCTTTTCGTTATTATAAGAATTATGGTATAACAAAAAAGTAATGAACCGTGAAATAATTTTTCACTTTGTGCCCATGTGACGGTAGCGAAATGGGATTGAACATTACCAAAGCTGGAGCATTGAATGTCAGATACATTAACGTAGTCTCGCAAGTAGGAGTGCGATCGTGGTGTATGCTCGCTCGTGTAGGTGGTTGGTGTCGGGCGTCGGGTGCACTGTCCGCGTGAGTAATACTACTACCTTGACGTATCCGTCAACGGCGAACCTCGTCAACTCCGGTGATGGGATCGGGATGGCTGGCAAATTCAAATTTGGTTTTAATGACTCTATTGCAGGGCGCACAGTGCAACTGGCCTAAAGAGTTGTAGGTGTAATCATAGGAAGGCTTAGGCCGGTTCTTTTTAAGTAGGCTTTTTGTATAGAGATCTTTAAGCCGATATTCTTCAAAAACATCAACGGCTTTAGTAACAGAGTTACACTAGACACTTCGCTGTACTACAAGCTCTTCCCATTGTTTAGTTGTGATGTTACATGAGGTTAAATGTCGCTTGAGCACATCTTTGTAGCGTTTGAGGTGTCCGTGGAGCGTTTAGTAGTAGTACAGAATCGCCGGTCGGTTTGCTTAATTGCTTTTTACTTTACTTTGTAAGTGGTGGTTGCTGACTGGTCTACAAAACTCCATAGTCTCTTCACTAGTGGATCCAAGAAGCTGTCGTACACGCAGCGGCCACACCCCGGTAACAAAGTCGACCCGTAGGATAAACCTAGTGGAAGGGACTGTGATCATATATTCTTCACGCAGTTGTTCCGGTTGATCTCCGTAATGTACACAATGTCTGCATCGGCATAGTAGGCGAACACTGTCGATAGACAATTGACCCCGGCTTCAGTAGCGGCGCAACAAGGCGACGTGATACGCCTCCAAGGGCGCCAACGAGGGTTTGTTAATCGTTGGCGGCCAACTCACTGCGCCCTTACTGCTACCGGTCGTACCGGGTACCGGTCTATTGGACTAAAACAATTTCAGGACGAGAGAGTGGGTCTGTACCAGCGTAACCACTTACCCACTTAAACCATTTCACGCGCAGTTGAATCTTGGCTAGATTGTTGGAACTACGAGCGTATGTCCTATGGCGATGAAGTGATGGTGGCGGGAACCCGAATTACGGTAAATACGACTAATACTGCAGAGGCGGTACCAGACGACCACAGACCAGACGCAGCCTTGCACCCACCACTTGCTACTATCGGATACTACTATTGCTCATCAGCGTATATAGCTGCGGCGCGGCGTCAGTGATAAGTTTACAGGAGTCTAGCATAATTAAGCTGTCGCCTATAATTATTTAACGGCTGAAAAACACCATAGAGATCCAACATTACATGTTATAATTTTATAAATCACAATTCAATAATAGTGACTACAGCACAGCCAAGTAATAATATTGGATCAACGACGCGGGTGATGCAGCGCTAGTCGTCACACGACACCTCGAGATAATACTCCGTCCGCCGTTCACACGAGCCAATGCACTCTGCACAATGCACATCACAATACCTAAGCAAATAATCGGACGATTATGTTACAGCAGTCATAACCCATCGCCACACTTGCCCTCCCCTCGTCGGCCTCATGAGTCATGACTTGTGCGCGGGTTTTGTCCGCGGACCTAAGTTAAATTCATTCAATACGTCATATAGGGAAGAAAAATTTTGGCCTTTCAAAGATAAAAAATATTTTTCGTCGAATGGCTGATTATTTCCCTAATGATTGGCACGTTTCGTAGGCATTTTTTTTTAGGCAGGCTAAATTGTCTGCATTCGTCTCAGTATTTTTTTCCTTGTCAATACCTAATCCTTGAAATAACGTCTATCTCTATGCCAAATTTCATCCAGATACGTTCAATCGTTATGGCGTGTTTGAGAAATAAACATTCAAACATTCGCATTTTTATGTTAGTATAGATTTACATTCCAAGTTTATTTTGAACATGCTCTGTCAGGACAAAATTTCGATTTTAATATCTAAATTATATATTTAAGTTATTCTAATATGATGATCATCAGCCACGACATCTACTGCTGAACACAGGCCTCCTCCGAAGATTTCCAGACGGGCCTGTCAAAAGCGGCCCGCATCCAGCGCGTTCCTGCGGCCTTTATCACATCGTCTGTCCACCTTGCAGACGGACGGCCGACGCTGCGCTTGCCAGTACATGGCGTCCACTCGAGAACTTTTAGCCCCGTCTGCCGTCAGTTCTTCGAACTATAGTCCGCGCCACATAACTTGGCAATAAAGCACATTGACCTTTATTCGTTTAGTCAGGTATGACAAACCTTTAACTCAGGTTAAAACTAATTATTGTGTTTATTTATAGACACATTTTATAAGGAATCTTACAATTGACGATTGATTGGTGCAACTGTAGGAGTCAACTATCGCAAAAATGTTCGTGATTGTTTGATTTTTAACAGACTTCAAAAAGGAGGTTCTGCATTCGATCTGTATTCTATATGTATGTATGTATGTATGTTTGTATGTATGTATGTATGTTTGTATGTATGTATGTTTGTATGTATGCATGTATGTAAATTTGTATGGCCGCGACTTTCTCAAAAACAACTGATCCGATTTGGATGTGGTTTTCGATATTGAAATGTATATTTTTCAGGGAAGGTTTTAGTATATAATTTATGGAGATCTGATGAAGATCTTCGGAGACACACAATGGAACTCTTCAATAACTAACAGCAGATGACTCGCGAATGCTACAATCGTATATCTTTTTTGTTTGTAATTATATAATGGTGTAAACAATACATACACACACGCAGACACGCACACACGCACGCACACACACACACACACACACACACACACACACACACACACACACACACACACACACACACACACACACCTGTTATCCCCAAAAGGGTAGGCAGAGACGGAACTAGTGCACCCACTTTTCGCCAAGCGTATTTCGAACCATGATGTGATATGGGGTGAGCCTATCGCTATATCGGTGACAAATTCAAGACTCCAGGCTGAAGAGAGAGAAGAAAACCCAATATCACTTTGCCCGACCCCGGGATCGAACCCGAGACCTCGACATTGCAGTCGTACCGGAATACCACTACGTCACCGAGGCAGTCTGTGTTAACTTATTAGTTTGTTATTAAGCTTAAATGGATTATCAAAATGAATTAAGCTGAACAAATGTACGAAAAGCAAAATGAAAATCTCATGTATTCATACACAGAGCGGAGAGAAGCAGACTATTGAGCGTGACATGCCGCGATAATGACATACCTCGTTCACCTCTTCCAATTTCACAGTTCTCATCATACATTTTTGCATGTTATGGGCAACCTCTCCATCCGTACCGTCCACATACGCTCGATATATACCTTTTCTAATTCGTCTTTCAACCAACCTTTGTACGTGCTCAAAGTCTCTCAGCATACTTCATTTAATTTTAGTCACCACATCATCCGCTAAGTTCTAGATGTTCTCTAAGAAAAAAATTCAAAAAAAAAACAAATATAATGACAGTAGCATCTCAATTCATTTTTGCAAATTTAATTTACGTCCACAAAAACATTGCTAAATTTCCAAAAGTTTGGGATATCTATAGTTTGAATACTAGAAATAAGGATAATTTACTTATTCACAAAACTAGACTCCAAAAGATCAGCAAATCTTTTAAGGGTTACTGTATACATTTTTATAATAAATTTCCCACTGAGATCAAGACATTAAATATGGGTAAATTCCAGGCAATTATTAAGCAAAAGTTGTGCAATAAAGCTTATTACAAGATTTCCGAATACCTAGTAGGTAGAAATGTCTGGGAATAAGATTTTCTATTTCTATTTTCTTTTCTGTGATTTTCTCTAGAATCATTGTCATTGAATCGAATAAATTACATAATTTTTTTTTTTTTTTTTCGTAGTAATATAATATAATTGTAAGTGACTTGGGTATGACACACTGTCTGTGCCTGCGGCGGCGTCGTGTGCCGGGTCGGTCACTTCCCTGTAACATGGTTGAGGAGGCCGATGGCTGGCACATGCGTCATACTCGTGAACGGGTGCTGCTTGTGTGGGCTGGTCTACCCATTTCGCTTACAATGTCTCAGAACTAGTTTAATACCTTTAGTGGACAAGTATAGATCATAAAATTATTGCGTGATTCCTGAGAGGGTTGTAACTCGAGTGGGAGTTGAAAATTTATTATGACGCAAGTAAATATATGAACTGCTCTAAACAAACTAAAAATTTGTAAAAGTATATTTGTATTATGCACTGTACCTAATTAATACCTTTGAACTGATTTTGAAAAGAGCAACCCTAGAGTTTCTTGCCCGCGCTTCTCTGGTGGAAACTGCTTTCCGAACTGGTGGTAGAGTAAAAATTGACTGAATGTAAGTAATGTAT
The DNA here is from genome assembly GCA_949316025.1 of Lapara coniferarum. Taxonomy (NCBI): domain Eukaryota; kingdom Metazoa; phylum Arthropoda; class Insecta; order Lepidoptera; family Sphingidae; genus Lapara; species Lapara coniferarum. The sequence goes on from OX438920.1 coordinate 305,810, forward strand.
AACATTTTATGGATTCGAATAAATTATATTTTCATTTCATTTCATTTCATCCTTAAATTTATAACGTCATACTATACTATACACATGTGATAAATAGTGACTCCACATAATATAGGTACCTACTCTGTAAGGTTTTGATTTCCACCGCACTCGTCTTTCGTGCTTCTTCTGCCAAAACAGCATTCACTTCTATACATAAGCGTCGGCAACAGCACAGTATTGCGATTTCCTATTCTGCTCCCTTTACCTAGTTGATACAGGCTATACTTTACCTGATACAGGCTTTGGAGTTCTCATTACAGGTTTCCCATTCAATGGGTTTCCCTAACAGTTCCGGCCCGCGTGCCGATGACGAAACAAATTGATAGGAAAACGCCTACAGCGATTAGGGAAAGATTGGTTAATCTTTCCCCAATCAGTGATGTCTCATCCTCTCTCTGTGACCGTCTTGAGCAGAGGTTCGTAACCCATTAGTGGGTTGCCCTCAGCATGGTCACTTAACTTAAAAAGGGTTGCGAGCACCCAAAGCGTTCACCCTAAAGTCCGGTGTGGCCAGAAATGCAGACTCTCGTCAGGCTACTGGCCGTTAGGTCCGCGTTAAAAAAAAAACCTAATTACAGGAACTTTTCGCCAGGAGGTCCTCATTGCCATACGTTAATGACAACGTTGACTACAGCTTATTCCTCGGCACACGATCATAAGCCTCTTCCAGTTAACTGAGGCACAAAAGACTTTTTTGATTTAGCCAAATGTTTGTCCACCATGTACCTTTTGGAAAAGACTTGGCCTTCGAATTCGCGATATTGAAAGTAATATACGTAAATCAAATACTCAGTCCACAATACTCTTCTCTGTTAACGAAAATTATCGATTGGATTAATCAAAGAGCATTTATAATACTATCAAAAGGATTAAGGAAAGGATTAGAATCAAATATTACAACATTTTAAAACAAACAAATTATTGCACAGTCAACAATTTGGATTTAGTAAAGGTCGGTCAACTACTGATGCCGGTGTTGCTCTTCTACAACACATTTTTGATGCCTGGGAACATTCTCAAAATGCAATTGGTATTTTTTGTGACTTATCTAAAGCTTTCGACTGCGTTGAACATGCCACACTCTTGTGTAAACTACGCCATTATGGCATTAGAGATACCGCTCTGAATTTAATAGCATCTTACCTTAGTGATAGATCACAGTGCGTCGATGTTAATGGAGTCAAGTCTTCTGGTTCCCCAGTGCATATGGGGGTTCCACAAGGCTCGATTCTAGGTCCTTTGTTATTTTTTATTTACATTAACGACTTGCCTTTCTTCGTTGGAGGTATGTGTGATATTGTGCTATTTGCCGATGATACCTCTCTTGTATTTAAGATTGACCGTTACAAAACAAACTTTGACGACGTAAATAGTGCACTGTCGCAAATCTTAGATTGGTTTACTACCAACAATCTGTTATTGAACGCAAAGAAAACCAAATGCATTCGTTTTACGTTGCCTAACGTCCAAAAGCAAACGTTAGACTTATTTTTAAATAATGAATCTTTGAAACCAGTCGATTCAGCAGTTTTCTTGGGAATAACATTGGACCCTAAACTTCAATGGAACACTCAAATTACTTGCCTGGCGGGGAAACTCAGCTCAGCGGCGTTTGCGATACGCAAAGTGAGACAGTTGACCAATGTCAACACTGCTAGGCTTGTCTATTTTAGTTATTTTCACAGTGTATGTCCTATGGAATTTTACTTTGGGGCAGAGCCGCTGACATTGAAACAATTTTCATATTACAAAAAAGAGCTATACGAGCTATTTATAACTTAGGGGCACGAGTTTCTCTTAGGGAACGCTTTAAAGAAATAGGCATCTTGACAGTTGCATCACAATACATTTTAGCTAATATTATGTATGTAAGACAAAACATTGAATGTTTTAGTAAAAATAGTGATCATCATAATGTTAATACTAGAAATAAAGATAAATTAGCAGTACCAGTTCACCGATTGCACAGGGTACGTTGTTCGTTTGTGGGACTGAGTATACAACTTTATAATAAAATACCATCAACTGTCTTAAATTTACCCTTGAACAAATTTAAGCAATTTATTAAAAACAAATTATTAAAAAAGGGTTACTATACTGTTGACGACTATTTTAATGACAAAAACCCATGGGAATAGTTGCTCGCTACGCAAGGATAAGATCGATTGTATTTAGCTTAAGTAAATTGTGACAGATGGATATGTGCGACTTTCCCGGGTAGTCCTAAGAGTATATTTGTTAACATACTACGTTACTCATTTGATATACCCCTTTTTTTGCATCTCTTTTCTGTTGGTTAGCCACAATCTGAGTAGTCACGCTCGCTTTAATGTCTGTGCTTGCGGCGGCGTCGTGTGCCGGGTCGGTCACTTCCCTGTAACATGGTTGAGGAGGCCGATGGCTGGCACATGCGTCATACTCGTGAACGGGTGCTGCTTGTGTGGACTGGTCTGCTCTGTTTGATGGTTGACTTTTTTTTTTTTTTACTTAAAATTAAACATGTAGGTGGTTGTTTCACTTAGGTACTCTCCGCTAATTTACGCACTTAATATCCATCTTTAAAATTGAATGTAATGTTGTGATTTGTAAATTGTAAAATATATATTAAAAAAAAAAAATGACAAAAGACCTACGCTGAGTTTCTTGGTGCTTCTTCTCAGGTCAGTGGGCTTTTCCGAAGCACTGGTAGAATCTTTAAGTAAAACAACATTGTGAATAATGACGTGTAAAAGTGCCCTTAGGGGCCTAATTACTGAATAAATGATTTGAATTTGAATTAATTGTCAATGCCATACGGCTAATAACAACAAATTGAGGGTTGGAACTCACCTCTTTGAGATCACTTTTCGGTGATGAATTTCAGAAATAATCGTATGAAGAGAATTTGTAAAAACGAATTCAAATACAAACACGGTAGAAAAGTGTATAAAAATTTGTAAAAACTCAAAAAGATGCTTATTAATCGCGCAACGGTATGCAATTAAAGAAGGTAATATGACATAATATACTCAGCGATCGCAAAAAGGACTGCGCCTTAAAATAAGGACTATTGCGCACCTAAAGCAGTTGTCAAAGGATAAAATAAACAACGCCATGTTCATTTTTTTAAATTACAAATGAATAATATAGTAAAATCAATTTCCTTCATAATTTCCTTGATAGTGAACTTTTTTAATATTTTTATAGTTATTCTACTATTCCGGAAGAGATTCTGCTATAGAGAGAGAGAAGATGGAAAAATATAAAATAAGTATATAGATTACCGAACCAGTTTTGCCTATATAGAATAAAACAGTGAAGATTTCCTAGACATTGGTTCTACAAATTGAAAAACAACAGGATGTCGAACGCGGGACGTCCAACAACATAAGTTACAAACTAGGAGGATAACGCGCAATAGACAAACATTGCGGTTTCAACTTTATTCTGAGAATTAGACAATGATGCAAACACTCGCGAAGCGTTTTTAGTTGGAGGGTGATAATTTTTCATTCGCAATACCTGCAAGTATATGTTGCGGTGATGTAACGTGCCAAAGCGAACACTGTCTATGAGGATCTTACAGAACACAGTGTTCTGTTGTTAAAATACCTAATGTCTTACTAATTCATTACAGATTACTGTCCGTAGTATTACAATGCTCTTTGACAGATTACTACACCGAATGATTGAAAGCTTTCGTGGCGTAGCGACTAATGTGTCGACTGTCTAAAACAGCGGGTTCTTACCCCCTATTTCGCAGAGATGTAATGTAATGTAACCCGAAATAATCGGGTTTGAAATCCGAATGCTAGAAGTTCTAACTGAGTCGATTAATAGTTCAATGGTATGCAGAAACTATTTCGGTTCGAGATTTCATTATATCGAGCACAATAATTAAGCCTTGGTACCGTAACGGTGGACGATAGCCTAGTTGGGAATGGAACGGTCTACCGAGACTATGTCAGCAGGTTCAAAACCTAAGGCACACACCCCTGACTTTTCGAAGTTATTTGTGTCTTGTTTACCAATTACCGTTCGCCTTACCGCTGAAGAAAAACATCGTGCGGCGTACCTGAAAATTCTCTATAAGAATTTCGAGTGTATGTGAAGTCTGCCAACCCGCACAAAACTAGCGTGGACTAAGGCCTAAACCCTCTAGTAGAGGAGGTCCGTGCTCAGCAGTTAGCAGTATACTGTGTAATACCAATCCTGTATTATAGTTAATACAGGCCTGGTATCATTATTTTTATTATTAATACTGTAACGGTGCGTTTTACCGAATCAAAAAGATTGCTGTCCTGAAGAATTAATTTTCATAAACCACTAGTGAGTAGGTTTTTTTTTATCGAGGGCTCGACAAATTGGATTCACTGCATCTGATGGTAAATGTAGTGAAGCCCAAAAAGTTATGTCGACCGGCAAGAGATAAACATCCCTGGTCGGTCGGCACAGTTATGCCGGCCTGCTTAATTGCTTCTTCACGCTCCGCTTGAAGGACCCTAAGTCGTAGGAAGGAGGGAACACGTACGCTGGCAAACTGTTCCACAGCTTAATGGTGCGGCAGAAATATGAATTACTGAACCTCTTGGTTCGAGCCGGGATGGAACAGACCACTAAGCTGTGGTTCTGCAAACCAGCACGCGTGGTTCGTGGTTCGTGTACATACCAATGAGACGATGTGGTTCATATCACTGTTACATCTTCCAACAAAAATATTTCACAAAACGTGTTTCTCATAATTCGGCCGCCTCGGCATTCTGTACCTGCTACTCGCCGTCGATAAATCGTTGTCGATACAGTTCGTGAGCACGTTTTAGATTGTTATCTTCATGCCCTACACATAACATCATATCGTAATATTCTGAGTTAGAAAGTATCGTTATTTTGCAAGAAATGGTGAAAAAAAACTCAAAACAGTTGTAGAATACTATGTATGTATGTTTAATAAATAATGCACTCGTATTTCTTAATGTATGTTACAAAATAATAAATATAGCAATATCGATTTCAATCACTACCTTAAAAATAGTTTTTTCCGCTGGCCCATGCAAGCTTACCACTGTGCGTCGTCGTGCGGCACTGTGCAGCGTGCTCCAACGGCGTGGCACGGCGCACTGTGGAACGTCCCCATAGAAAGGGCGTGACATGTACCGGTAGTACTGAATGTCTGATAACTGGAAACTGAAATGCATTGTGGAAAGGGGACAATATGACCTTTCAAGTTATATAATTTTCACCCCTCTAATCACTTTATTTTACCTAATATCTAGCATCAAAGTTGAAGTATCGAACACTGTCGAAAATGACCTCACTGTTTAAGAAAGATATTTGTGGTATTCGCAATAGTTTGGAGAAGTATTTTATAAATAAAACGGTTTAATAGGATACAATTATATAAATGCAACTGTTTCTTTTTAAAAATACGCTATATTTTATGGTAAATTTAAAGTTTAAAAAACTAATCGAAGTGTTTGATAAAATCTGTCATATAATAAAAACGCCACGAAACCCCGACCTAACGATACTTGTGTTTGATAGTTCAGAGTAATTAGGAAATTTTGCTAGAACATTATGTACACCCCCTCGTCCCCCTTTCGAAGAAAATTAACAAAATAGGTCACACGCCTGATAAAAATGTCAGAGCATCTACATTTTTCATCAAGCTGACCACATTTGGTGAATTATGAATATTTCATCAGGTGTTGATATTACACGAAAGCAATCAAGTAGGTTGGTGTAAATAATTTTTAACATTATGCTTTCAATTGTTGTGTCATTTTAATCCATCCTAATATAATAATATTACTCGAAATAAGTTTTTTAAAGTGTTAGGAAACGCCTGACAATTTCTTTTGAGTAAAGTCCTTGAGATCGTAAATTTAGGCGATTTTAAGACATGTCTATTTTTCATTAATTAGGTTAAAATATACCCTATACTGTATTGTATTTCACTTGCAATAATGTCAAATTATTGTGTATCTACCCTTAATTTGGTTTTAAACTCCCTTGAAATATAGGCATATTTCAGTATTTTTTTTCATAGTCATATCAGTATTTTTCAAATAAACTACATTAGTAATGGATAGGTCTATTATTCAATAATACACGTAAAAGAATTCAAATCTTTACGTTGTTCCGTTGTTGAGTTATCATAAGATATGTAAGAGAGATACTCATGTCACGCCCTTTCTATAGGGACGTTCCACTGTGCGGCGCGACGTCGGCTCGGGTCAAGGTCGCGCTCCATTACTCTTCGTTTAGACGTGTTACTACTTACTACACCAGACTTTCAATATGCGTGTATGACACATCACTCATACCTTTTGAGATTTACGCCTAGTGTTTATTAACAACATTTGACACACGACAGTTTTTATTGCAATTTAGTGACGAGATGAGCATTCATGCCGCTCGCCCGAATTTCGCTAAATTCGTGGAATTGCGCTACACACGTCTTATAATCCCCAATTATTACACCTGGCTAAAAGTCCTTCAAATCAAAACAAAACACTGCTGCCTGATATAATACTTCACATAAATCTTCATCCCAGTATACATATAGGTGAGACCGCTCATGGCTAGGGCTGCCATCCGTCCGGATTTCTTCGGATTTGTCCTAGTTTAAAGGGAGTCCGGGGGCCGTCCGGTAGACGTTTTAAAAAGTGTCCGGGTTTCACCCTTGTTGTGAGGGGATATAATTTTTTTATTGATTAGCGATAAATTGAAATAAACCTAAGTAAAAAATTCATTCATAATAACCCACATCCAAAAAGGCACGGCAAAATATTTTTTCAGAGGTGTCCGGGGAAAAACCCATATTTCGACTAAATGTCCGGGATTTTTGCCGTGTATATCCAGCGTCGGCAATTTAAGTGATGGCAGCCCTACTCATGGCCATAGAAGTTTTTAGGAAGGTAGTGAAATTAAAATTATCATTATTAATAATCATCAAACCCTAATAGTTATTAAAGAAACTGTAAGAGGGAAATGTTATCTTGCGTATATTTCGATAACTCTGTGAAAATGTTTAGATGTTGTTTAGAAGTAATCGCAGTAACCATTGAACGGCTTTGTATAAACCTTTTTAACAAAAAAATCCAACTATAAAATAGAAAATATTTTTTAATAAACTTGAATTGAGAATAGTGTATATAAGAAAAACGTGTATTTTATTGTAAAAAAAAGCGTGGGGTGCCTTTTAAGATATTATCAGAATGATAATTCTTCTACTCATATTATCTGTCAATAAAATATTTATAACTATTGACACCTATTGTTGGGTAGGACATACAAGAGGCGGTACATTTGTCCCGTACATGACGTCAAAATGTAAGAGCGGCTCAACATTTTTTGTTGTATCTTCAAATTTCACTCCACAAGACCGCTGTACCGTCCTCGCCGTCGAGGACCTCGTCGCGTTACCCGTCACCCTGACCACTCTTAGCAGTTCCGGCCCGCGTGCCGAAGACTACGCACACATGAATAGGATTAGGTTTAAAACCATGTTTTCCCAAACGCTGATGTCTTATCCTCTCAGTGGCCGCCCTGAGCCGAGGTTCGTGACCCGTTAGTGGGTCGCCCTCAGCGTGGTCGCTTAATTTTAAGGGTTTTTTTTTTTTGTAGACCCTGCGGTCAACACCGGGGAGACCTGCTAACGGTATACAGTGAATCCCGCGGCTTAGCGACCGCAGGGGCTTGGAGAGGGAGTGGGAGAGGGGAGGGTTAGGTGTGGTAAATTTTATTCTCTGTTTAGTCGTGTTCTCTGTTTAGTCGTGTACTCTGATAGTGTTTCAAATGTACTCTGTAGGGGCCTAGAATGGAACGGAAAAGGAAGGTGGAAGGGAAAGTGGTGGAAGGGAGGAAGGTTCCCAGGATGGGCGGAAAGAGAAGGTGTGAGGAATGTTCGCGGAACCCTCAAAGGCCTCGAATGTGTTATACAACCAAGAGGTACACACACTGAACTGTGTGCCACAGCCCGCGACAAATCTCCCCCCATGCATGGGCGTGCATCTAGTGTGAAGACCCAGCGCACAAGAATTGCCTGAGGGGGCTAATTTTAAGGGTTGCGAGCGCCTTCTGCACTCAACCAAAAGACCGGTGTTCTTTATAAGCCTACCCTCGTCAGGCTAGAAAGAGTAATGTCAGGGACAAAAAAAAAAAAAAAAAAAAAATACTTCAAATTTCATGTCGCGGTAGCCGCGAAGTCGTGTTACTCACTGTCTATCTCAGTAAAACTATAAGACGGGGATAGAGAGGGAGCGAAAGGCATGCTACAAATAACAATAGTAAGTTATTCTTTCATGAAAATATGTCATACTAGCTTTTGCCCGCGGCTCCGCCCGCATTAAAAAGTTTTTCCGGGAAAAAAGTCCCGGTTTATATTTTCCCGGGATAAAAAGTAGCCTATGTGTTAATCCAGGACATGATCTACCCGTGTGCCAAATTTCATCGAAATCCGTTCAGTAGTTTTTGCGTGAAAGAGGAACAAACATCCTTACATCCATACATCCAAACATCCAAACATCCATACATTCTTACAAACTTTCGCCTTTATAATATTAGTAGGATTTGCACTCGTTACTTCAAACGTATCGCCGAGCTTCATTACGCCTCGCCTCATTTGAAGTGGGACAATGTACTGGTTAAGTGCAAAAAGAGGACGCTTTTTTTACGATCTAATTCTACGCTCGCGCCATCTATTGAAGCTCACGGAAAACTTAAGTATTATTTATTTAGTTGGATTTCTATAAAAACGTATTTTTTTTTCATTAAAATATTATATTGCCATTGGTCCTTGATATCGAGTTGATATGTATCCCAAATTTCAATTTAATCAGACGTTTTGAAGTGGGTCAAAACTCAAAATAATGTTGAAAGTGTCAGTTACATGACATACAGACATACATACATATACATACATACGTCTGAGGCTAATAAAAGCGTGTTAAAAACTCGCACCGGGCGTATAGGCCGCTAATTAGAGAACGCTACGACTTCGGTATTGGTGATTGCGCACTTCTTCTTTAGCCTTAGGAAATTGTTGGGGCGCGGCTGCAGCATCTGGATAATAAACATACAAGTCCGAGACGAGCCGCAGACCGCAGCCGCAGGCTGCAATGCATAGCTGGTAGGCGCCCATTACACGCTCACACAACTGGCATTCAATTCCATAACTCATGATTGACGGGTGATTGATGAAAACAAAGTGACATTACACTATCACTCAAAATTGCCTTCAGTCATACTCAAGATTTTACGGAGAATACACGCTTTCAAGCGTTTTGGTTTGAATACTTATAAAATAAATTGAAATTTAGAGAAAAAATGTGTAGCAAAAAAACATTGGGTAAAATATTGATTGTGAAAAAGACAGTTTTATAGCCATACTTTTGTTTTACCCAGCTTTTATTAGCGGCTACGCCCGTTTGAATTTTTTTCCGGGATAAAAGTCCCGCTATATATTTTCCAGGGATAAAGGTAGCCTACCTATGTGTTATTCTGTACTATAATCTATCTTTATGCCAACTTTCAATCGATCTGGATGTTCAGCCGTTCTGATGTGAAAAAAGCATCGAAGTTTTCACATTTTTAATAGTAGTACCTATGGATTAATTTAGTCTGTAATACAAGTTACAAAAGAAGATAAAGACTATGACAACTATTTTCTTTAATATCTTATTGGATAAAATTATTTTCTCGGGATAAAAAGTAGCCTATAGCACTGAGGAGTAATGTAACTTCCTATTAGTGAAAGATATTACAAAATCAAACAAATCTTTCCTCTTTATAACATTAGTATAGACTAACTATTAAAGATTCGTGGTATACCACAACTCAGGGATTGTTTCAAAACTGAAATAAAAAAAATTCTGCGATTGTAGCAGCATAAAGCATAATGTTAGTTCGGAGAAGGTAATTGGCCGTGCGGGTGAGCCAGTGCCTCTCCGACTCAACACAATAAATGTCCCACTCCACTGCTGTCCGCGCGCTGACTGACGTTTGCCATTAGACGATCGCGCAAAAGTCATAATTGATGGTTGCGCGACGCGCAAATCAAAAAATCCAGATATTCGTCAATCACCGTCACTCAACCGTCAATCACCACATTAGACGATAGGTTATTCATCACTCACAGACGTCACTGTGGTAAAACTGACAGCAAAACGTACTGTCTAATGGGCGCATTAGGCCTCACGCTGCCATTGACGCTGAGGGCGTCCTTCGTATAACGGGAAACGAACCGCTTATAGGAGGCACCGCGCAGGGGCGGCTGCGGACTACAACTTAAACACTTCCGTCAGAAGAAGCCCGCAGCCGTCCCTAATTCGCCGAAGGTGTCTACCCCGGAGTTTTGGTTGGTATGACTCGGCCCGGCGGTCACCCGATAGGGATCCCTCGGGCAACCCGGCGTTGAGCCGCCCGGAGAGATTTCTATCTCTTTGGTATTACGAATAGTCGGCATCTTTTTTCATATTCGCATTCGCAATAAATTATGCTAATATTTTGAGAATATTTTTGGCTATAACACGTGACAATCAACAACATAGTATAAAAAAAAGTCGCTTCCCGCTGTCTGTCCATATGTATGCTTAGGTCTTTAAAATTACGCAACGGATTTTGATGCGGTTTTTTTAATAGATAGAGTGATTCAACGGGAAGGTTTTTATGTACTTTTAGCTCAGAAAAACTTATTTACGCGGGCGAAGCCGCGGGCAAATGCTAGTAATTTATAAAATAACACTGTAACAAAATATGTTAACAATGTATAAATAATATTTTTGTAAGTATTTATAGTACTCATACTAAATAAAAATTATACATTTTGATAACAATAAATTTCCAACTTTCTAAACGCACTTAAGTACTTCAAATTATTTTATAATATACTTTTTAAATCCTTCAGTCGCACTGATGACTCACTATTTACTTAACTCGTGTGGACTAGATGCTTATATGTTTTTTACCACAATTAGTGTTTTATTTTTCTTAAATTGAAATGATTAAGTTACAACGTCGATATATAGCGTTGCAGTCTTTGGAGGATACTGAAGCATATCAAAAGCTCGATTGACAGACAGGGAAATCCTTCTAACACGGCGTCCGTGAATACAATGTTGAAAGCATCAAGAAGACGATCGAGCGGAACAAAGGCTGCAAAGTGTTGAGGGCCACATTGACTATTGGTACATTAAAGGGCTGAAGTGCTTGTACAACAACGCCACCCTGTCTGTCAGTCCAAGTACAAGCGCAGAGTACGAAGGCTATTCCACTACACAGAGGCGTGAGGCAGAGAGATGTTATTTCTCAGAAATTAGTCACTGCCACGTTGGACGACATCTTCAGGCTTTTTGATTTGGAAGGATATTGAATTAGTTTCAATGACGAGTACGTTACTCACCTTTAATTTGCCGTAATATTGTCGTCTTGTCAGACTCATTTGAGGACCGTAGCATTATGCTCATTTGCTCAAAGACCTCAACCGAATTTCCCACCTTAAGCTGAACAAGACCAAAATCTTTTCCAATGCTCATTTTGTGCATATGCCAATTAGTGTTGAGAACGCAACTCTCGAAGTTGTTGACAAATCTATCGCTCTAAGAAAAGTGGTCCAGTTAGGCAAGTTCAACTTCGAGATCAAAGGAAAACATCGTGAGGAAACCTGCAAACCTAAGAAGTTCCCTCTAAGAATTTCGAAAGAATGTGAAGTCTATCAACCCGCATTAGGCCAGCGTGGTGGACTAAGGCCTAAACCCCCTCAGTAGAGGAGGCCCGTGCTCAACGGTGGGCAGTATAATAATACAGGGCTGGTATTATTATATTATTATTATTATAACTTCGAGATAGAGGTCAAAACCAGCTCGGTTGACCAGCGTTCGGGAAACTAGGCGAGGTCCTCTCATCTAGAATACCTTAGTGCTTAAAGGAAATTATCTTCAATCATTGAGTGTTATCAATGATGACGTACGGCTATGAGACGTAGCCTCTGACTATGGGCCACCCAAGACGGCTCACAGACCCACAGCGACTTATGAAGATGCTCGATGTTTTTCTACTCATCAAATTGGAAATGAGGAGATTCGTAAGAGAACGAATATCGCTGACATATTTCAAACAGGCCACTCTATCTGGACTTCACGACGCTTATTATCAGATTCAGTGGGGCCACTTTGCAGCGTTACAATTTCGCGTAACGCACGATAAAATCTTTTGGTGCCAAATAAAAATCCCATATTTGCATTCGCGAATATTGGAATCAAATATTTGCATTCGCATTCGCGAATATTGGAAATTGGACGTTTGTTACATCACTAATCCGGAACAACGCTACATTGTGGTGTGCGGACTGCGGTCACAGCAAAAAAGTGTGGTTGCGCGAACGCACGGCAGGCCTACGTCCTGCGGCTGCGCTCTGCGGCCCATCTTGGATTTGTACGTTGAATCTGCTATGAACCGTAGTTATGGGACCACGAACGATATTGATCATATGAATTATAATGCGCGCGTAGAATTTGCCCTATCATAGCGCACACTGCATACCGCGGCATGCGACAAAAAATTAGAAATGTAATGCGAGATCGCATAAGGCTTGGGTAGGCAGCTAGGCATTGAGCACACCGCCTTAACCCGATCTGCAAGGTTTGAGATATTACGTCGCTTATCGATGAGTGTTATACGTTTTGTACAGTTTTACGGCGTGCATACTATTTCACTGTATGTGACTTGCAAGTACATAGAAATCAGCTATAAACAAGATATTCAGAATGTTCACTCGCAAACCACCGGCAGCCCGCACAATACAGATGCACCAATACCACATACTCAGCACGAGATCGTAATAATAGGTATGTTTGCTAAACATCGAACCAGTTCAACGAACGGTAGCGGGTAGTCCCAGCGCGCCGGACATATGCATATATGCAGAGGCATATTGTCGACTATGACGAGAGGGTTCAATCACTTAGATACCCCGGCCAAGCTTTTGTGTTGGTCCGGGTTCGAGGCCGGAATACTAACACGCTTACTCGCTGACCAAAACCGAGACTGCAGTATGAAGCGTTGTTCGTAGCTGCGACACTCGAAATCACTACCCTTGGTATTGAAGGATGCGAGCTTATGCTTAGTGGTCAAACAATTTTCTTATCTCTTCATAACTATATCCACAATGTATTTCATACCTACAGTCCATCAAGACGCATCGCACAATCAAAATATTTCAAGTGTTAGTCAGTCATTGTCCATGGGCTTTGTTGATTGGGAGCTTAATATCAATTTTATTGACATCACTCTTTGATTTAAGTACTTATTGGGTAATATTAAGTTCTTATAAGACGCCCGGGAAAACTGACACACCGCGGTGCTGAACACTTTTGCATGAGTAAGGAATTTATCTGAGTGAACACGTCAGACACTTGTAAACAGTAAATACCTATATAGTAGTGTTGAGTCATTGTTTTTTTTATAAATTGTATAGGTATAATGAGTGTCCGATGGCTACGACCGCTCATCAGGACTTACCGCGAAAGCGACGTTGATGAACACAAAAATTTTCTCAGCGGTGCAGAGGCCTCGGGCGCAACCCATGGCGCGGGATGAGGCCGCAGGAGCCAGGAGCGTCCGAGCACGGCTGTACGACTGGCACCACTCACTTGTCACTACACACGTCGGAGGAGCACGCCGCCGACATCGACCGAATACAGCGTGGAAACGTTCGCAAATATAAATGTACAGCGCGCCTGCACTGAGACGCGTTCCGTAAGGCACTGGCGGGCGTGGGGCGGCAGCGGGCAGGCGGCAGAGCAGCGGCGCGGTGTGGAGCTTCGTATTCGTGGTGGCGCGAGTGGTGCGAAGGGGCGCGGCGGGACGCGGTGGGGCACAGCGCGTGTGAACGGGCCGGGTGCGGCGCGGCCCTCGGGCTCGCGGGCGAAATCCCCGTCTGTCCGTGGCCCGACGCCGTGCGTGCGTGCATAAGTTTGTACGAAAGATGTCAGATGATCCGCCCGAGAACCTTACCCGACACGGTACGCGCCCGCTGCTAACCGTGGATAAAACAACGGCCCCTTAGTTCTAACTTCAGGTTGTCAGGAAATTTTACAGTAAATAGGTATGTGCCTACTTACTTAGGGTAGGTACCTACCAATTATTTATCACATTTAAATCTTAAAAAGAAACCTTGAATACCATAATTAATTTTTCGGAAATCGGGATATGCGACAATTGTTTTTTTATGATATAAATTTTTGAATTAAGTAAAAAAACCAATCTAAGAATGTTTTAACTTAAGTATATTCAAAAAATCTCCCTGGTCGAGGTTCATAAAATGTAAGTAATTACCACGGTCGGCAATGGTTTGTGAGGCTACACGCGAGGTGAGGCTGAACTGACTGATCTCACTATGCCAATGCACGCGTCACCGGCGCCGGCTTCATTCCGCGCCAGCAGATAGGCCGGGCGGCGCGATCACAATGCCCATTATTAGGCCCAGAACACTGAAATAATGACTGCGTTTTTGTTTACTTAATGTATCTACTACTTACTTGAAAGTTTTAATCGAACGCTTACCTTGAGTCATGAAACTTCGATTGTTTAAGATGAAGAAGGCGCATAGTCTAAAATAAAATAATTTATTGATCAAGTAGGATTATAAAAAGGCACTTATGACACTTAAGCAGTTATAATAAGGTAGTGACAATAACAAAGGTACATATACCAATTAAATCATTTATAACGAACACGGATATTGGTGACGGCAATAGGGCTAGGGAAGGAGAAGTGGAGCTGATATTAATGAAAGGGTAGGAGTATCTTTACATTACGAGGAAAGGAAACGCCACCGTCCTCGCCGGCGAGTATAAATAGGTCCTAGCCTAACTAACCTACCAGCCTTTCATTAGCTACCTAATGCCAATGACGACCCGAAGAAGAAAGGCAGAAAGAAACTCTGGGCTTAATTTTTTAATCGTCAATTGTCATGATTTTCTTCCATTTTTTTAAATATAATAAATAAAATACTACTAAGAAGCAACTAAAAAATATATAGGCATTCATGATGCTTTAACCCACGTATACACTTTACAAATATAATTTACACCAAATCCCTACATCATATCTTTAGTCATTGATAGTAATAGATAAAGCTCAGTCGTCACTATAATTGAAAAATGTCAAAATGTCTAAAAGAAAAAACAATAAAAAATGTCATAGTAGATTGAACTTAAATGTCACAAAAAAAAACTAAATATATAATACGGACGTAGCCATATAAATGTCATATAATATATATTTTTTCATAGGCGTTCAACGTGAAAGCTCAGTGCCTTGGTGCTGTGCGCAGGACTGATTCCAAATATCCTTATCATTTAAATCTGTCATTTTGTAGTAGCCTCTAGAAATCAATACACGTTTAACGTAAGGCTTAAATTAGATTTAGGGCAGACTTATTACTTCAGTAGCAAGCTTATTATAGAATTTAATGCAGTTGCCCATAAACGAATTACTTGTTTTTCTGAGTCTAAACTTTGAAACTGCAAGTTTGGTTTTGTTCCTTGTATTTATACAATGTATGTCACTGATTTTTACCAAGCTTTCTAGATTTTTGCGGACACACATTATCTTTTGGAATCTGTATTCAGCTGACAAGGCTAGTATATTAATACCATTAAAAAGGTCTCGAAGAGAGTCGCGAGATTGCAGATCATAAATAGCGCGAACAGCTCTTTTCTGTAATATGAAAATTGTCTGCACATCAGCTGCAGAACCCCATAGCAAAACACAGTACGACATAATACTATGAAAGTAAGCAAAATACACAAACCTGGCCGTCGTCACGTCTGTCAGTTGCCTAATCTTTCTAATGGCGAATACAGCAGACCTTAATTTACTAGCTATTCTATGTACCTATATGCGAACTACACTGTAGCTTAGCATCAACTGTTATTCCAAGAGAGACAGTAGAAGGAACAAGATCTAAGACATTTCTATCTAATACAATATTAGAAACTTGAGTATTGTTTAGTAGGGAGAATTTAATACATTCGGTTTTCATCGCGTTCAAAAGTAGATTATTTGCAGAAAACCAGTCTGAAATGTAGTCAAGTGTTTCATGAGGCTCTACAAAAGCCTCATATTTCCTATTGATCTTAAAAATATGTAAGTTATCGTCAGCAAATAGAACTACGTCTGAATTGTTATTTATCATGTAAGGTAAGTCATTTATATACACTAGGCATAAGAACGGTCCTAATATGGACCCCTGAGGTACCCCTATGCTAACTGGAGATCCTATAGAGTTCATATTATCGATGTATACTTTTTGATGCCGATCTGAAAGATACGATGATACTAATTTAAGTGCTTGTGCCCAAATACCATACAAATTAAGTTGCAATATGACTGTTCTGTGGTCAACGCAGTATGCCTTGGAGATATCATAAAAGACACCCATTGCATTCTGTGATCTCTCCCAGGATTCCAGTAAAGCTCTAACTGAGGCATGACCGCACCTTGTGTAGACCGGCCCTGGATAAAACCAAACTGCCTATTATGTAGTATCTCATTTTGATTAAATCGCAACAGCAGATTGTGGTTGAGCGGCAGCCAGAGTGAGTAGCGAGCGCCGAGTTGCCCAACATCCAACACAAACATTGTAACTGGGTGATGTTTATTTGACGCGCACATTACTACCAGCTGGTACATCTAGCTCACTCGTGCCACTATAAAGTAGGTATTTTGCTTAATTTCAAGCTTATAATGCAAAAATATTTTATTAATATGATTACTTATTTAATCCAATTTACACCTGATGACACAAGTTAACTACCGATAAAATCCATAGAAGAAAGATAATAAGGTATCCCGCAATGGTCGCAAGAAAAATGCCGACTAGCGGACTAGCTAAACGGCGCAGCGCGGCGGGAGTGGCCCGTCCGACTGCGTAATGTGTATACATCTGACTTACCCTATATGTTACACAAAATAAAACTTAATACAGTAGTATTTACCATTATTTACTTAATATAGTAATTACCAGTTATTAGATTTGGAATACAATGATTGATTTTAGCCATTGATATGGTTTTTATAAATCCTATATCAATTTAATGTACACACACACACTCACGCCTATTATCCCCGAAGGGGTAGGCAGAGGCGCAACTATTGCACCCACTTTTCGCCGTTATTCCATCCCATGATGTGATAAGGGGCGAGCCTATCGCCATATCGGTCACAAATTCCAGACGCCGAGCTCAAAAACTCAATATCACTTTGCCCGACCTGGGGATCGAACCCGAGACCTCAGCTTTGCAGTCGTACTGTAATACAACTACGCCACCGAGGCAGTCAGATTGTAAATAACGGATGTAACATTTAGTATCTGGAGGAATAGAGGACACACGTTACTGAAAATTTCAATTATTTCCCACGGGAATAAATAACAGGGTTAAAATACCGGGTGGAAGGGAAACGCTCTCTATACCGGAACGGTAAGAGAGAAGAACCATAACATTAACCAAAAACTATATTCATTTGCAAAGCTAAGCGATAATACTTACGATTTTAGTATTTCCGTAATTCGTGCGCGCGCAATGTAAAGCGTACAAAAAACTGGGTAGGGTACAAACTACAAAGCAAACGCCGACAAAGCGGCGCGGCCGCCACGCGGTCGTTAACCCGTCAGCTGATGTACGTGTTTCATTACGATTTTTTTGAAATATTGACCTTTTTTAATATGTTTTTCAGAATAATAGTTTGATTTATCTATCCATACGTGAAGGTGTACAGAAATTTGAGAAAATCCTACTAAAATTGTAACAATGCGATCGTGATTTTTTTAGTGCCATCACGTCAGGAATCACCGATACTATCACCTGTATTCGTTTCCAAGAGCGTTTCCTTTCCACCCGGTATAGCCTGTGTTAATCTAGGACATTGTCTATCCGTGTGCCAAATTTCATTCAAATCTGTTTAACTGTTTATATTTTTAACCGACTTGATTAGTTCTAACAAAAATTAAAACATTTTTGCAAACTTTAGCAAATATTAATATTAGATTACTTAGAAGTATAAAACATTATCAACGAGGCTATACCCTGTGCAGGTAAGTACTCACATTACTCTCCACTGCAGCTAAAGGTAAGTGGAGAGGTTTCCATATGGAATAATGACTGACAAAAAATCATTATCCCACGCTGGACAACACAACTTATTTGAGTGGGCCACTATGACAGGTTTTGCGTACGGTGGTCGCTATTTAGACCTCAAAACAAAGTTTGCAGTTTGCACACTCTTGCACACAAAGCGGTGGTAGAGGCGGTCGGTGGGTATCCCGGGGGACCCCAATATACTTATTTATGCCGCTTTACTTACTTTCCGCCTCGAAATACCTTGCTCTTTAGGTATACATAGCTTTCTAGGCGAGGTTTTAAAACTATTTAAATATTTCTTTGAATGCCTTTTCCTTGGAGTAGCCATGTTCGTGTTATGGAAATATTGACGCTAATGGTTTTCCTTTAAGAATACACGAGTTTTCAATATAGTTTTTCGTCACACATGACACTGTGCAGTGTTTGAGAGGTGAAGCACACACTCAAATACCGCATTTGTTAATTGGAGGGTCAAAACCAACATTCCAAAACATTCCATTCCGCTCTGAGCAGCCGTCTCGGACGGACCTATTGTTTGTTGTAGCGCTCGCTACAACTTTCATTGTTCCGCCCGAGTACCTGCTCGGTGCGTTCGGCAGCGACCGCGCTGCAGCCAAGGCCAAACAGGTAGCAAAGGGGCAACCTTTTGCTATTTTGTTAGCCTATTTCGGGCCAAGCCGCGTCCTTTTCAGGACAGGGTTTAGCCCAATTTGTTTCTAATCGACGTTTGGCCCCTTCAGGGTATTGGCTCGGCGGAAACCTAACGGTGCTAACAAGCCGAGTCGCGGCCCCGGCCACGCGCTGCGCCCCCTCAGGGCAAGGCAAAGCCGACGGGTACGGATCCGGAGGCTGCGGAGGCACACCGCAGTCTCCCCCGTATATCACCTTCCCAACCCTACCCTTTCCTTAAATTCCATCCCGTGTATCGGTTGAGCGTGTGACCTCCGGCCAATACCGCTTACGGTACACAGACTGTTAGGAACCCTTTTGCACAATAAGACTGGCAAAAGGGATACAAGCTTAGGGCACACCTATTTTTAAGTACACCCCCCCTCGCCTATACCCGGCGGGGAGGGACACGCACTCACTCACCCCCGGGCGTTCCTACCCGGGGACTTAGTTCAACGCGTCCCATACCGCGTCGCGATCCGCGCTCGTTTTGTGTGAACCCGCCTGGTTTCTTTGTGTGTTCTTTACAGGCGGTGCACACCCGGGGTTAGTGAACACACACGCGGCCCCTAAATCATTTTTACCGTAGGCTCGGACTCAGCCGCCAATATGGCTGATTCTGGGCCTATGGATTTGGCTCCCGAGCGGCCTGTCGTCGCCGCTCAACCAAACGTAGTTAGCACCCCCTTCGCCGCTCCCATTATTTCCAAGGAGGAAATAATGAGAGTAGTGAGGGAGATGTTCCGGTCGGACAACGCGGTCCGACAAGAAATTATATCTATGGCTAGGGAAGCCAGGGAACCGTCTGCCTCCTCAGACACCTCGGAGTCGTCCGAGGCTACGACCTCAACAGAGACCACCGAAACCTCGGGCGGCTCCACGGAATCGGATGAGGACATGGACACGTCCCCCAGCCAACCCGAAGCCGCTGCCAACAACCCTAAAAAACGGCCGATCTCGGCCTCTTCCTCCGCCTGTGAATCCGGGGAGGAGTCGTCCTCGTCGGAACGCGACGAGGACGGCTTCACCACGGTGAAGAACAGCCGGAGGGACGAAGCAGAGAAGCGTCGCTGCTCCCGCACCAGCCTCCCCATCCGCGCCTTCTGCGCCTTCCGCGCCTTCAGCGCCAACCGTGTCCGCGTCTGCGTCGACGCCGCCACCGCCGCCGACTCAACCAAAGGGGCCTAAAAAACCCCCGAGGTTGAATTTACAACTCCCCTACAATTCTTCAAATATGTCCATGCGGGACATATTTGAAGAATTGCGCAAACAGCGCATATCTATTGCGTCCAACTCGTGGAATAAAATCCACAAACTTCTTGCCCTGCAGCCCGCCTCAATCGCGGACCACAGGGCGCTGACTAAATTCTTAGACGCCAAACATTGGCACTATTTTACGTATTCTCTTCCGGACGAGCGGCGCTTCCGCTACGTCATTCGCGGTATCCCCGTCCAAATGTCGACTCTCGAGGTCAAAGAAGGCCTCGAAGAGAAAGGCATAGTCGCCCTAGAAGTGCACAGGATGCACAGACAGTCCCGCGCCTCCCGGCCGGGAATTCAATATGAAATGGTCCTTGCCATTCTTCAGTCCCCTTCCGACGTCAAACGTCTGTTTGAGATTAAAGATATCTCGGGGCTAGGCGGCTTCACCGTCGAAGCCCCACACAAATCGACCCAGATAGGGCAGTGTCACAACTGCCAGAAATACGGCCACAATTCTCGTGGCTGTCGCCTCCCCGCCAGGTGCGTCAAGTGCCTCGGCGAACACGGCACATCCGAGTGCCCCCGTCCCAAGGACCGCTCTCAGTGCACGGAGCCGCCTTCGTGCACCAACTGCCGGCAAACCGGCCATCCAGCGAATTATCGCGGATGCCCTCGCGCCCCCAAAAGAGTTGCCAAAGCTCCTAAAGCTGCGGCTCCCTCGGCCCCTCAGGCCACCACATTCAAACTGGCACCTGCGCCAGTGCGCAACCCGTGGTTTCCTCCCACGGCGCGCGCTGATCCCATTTCACAGGCCCCCAGCGGAGTCACTCCTGCTGCCCCGGCCTCTACTCGACCCTCTCCTCCCCCAGCTGTGGCTCCTTCTTCAAAGGCAGCCCAGCCCAAACCCAAACCCAAGCCCACCACCCCTCCCACCCCTTCTCAGACGGTGGCGGCGAAGGCAAGCGACGCCTCTTCCTCAGTCGCCTCATTGCTAGGCTCCCCGGAGATTATGATTCTCCACGGGAAACTTTTTGAGCGTTCCCGTCTGCTCACCCGTACGGGAGTAGAAGACCCCCTTTTAATCGCTGAGATCGCTCTGATCCAGCAGCAAATCTTCGAGGCCACAGTCAACGCTGTGCGTCTCCCCTCTTTAACTTCATAAATGGCTACCAACGCCAGACAACTCCCCCAGCGGACAAAACCTCGCTCCCTCAGAGTGGGGTTTTTCAATTGTAACGGCATTCGGGACCAAAAAGCCGAAATTTCTTCTTTTGTCCGCGACAACCAAATTGACGTTTTCCTCATCCAGGAAACGTTCCTCAAGCCCTCTCACCGCGATCCCAACATCCCAAACTTCAAACTGGTGCGAAATGATCGTACCAGTGGCCGTTTTGGAGGCACTCTCATTTATTACAAAAGGTCCCTTCATTGTATACCTTTAGAGCCACCGATAAGCTTGAGCAACATTGAGGCTTCGGTCTGCAGGCTAGCCATGACCGGTCACCCGCCGATTACCATCATATCGGCCTATCTCTCGCCCTCTAAGGAGCTTCACTCCAACGAACTAGAAACCTTATTTGATCTGGGGGATTCCGTCATTTTGGCGGGAGACCTCAATGCCAAGAACACTCTCTGGAACTGCAACTCGACCAACGAGCGAGGTGCAGTTCTAGAGAGTTGTCTTGACACAATCAATCTAAGCCTATTGGTTCCTTCAGAACCTACCCACTATAGTTATAACGACGACCACCGACCGGACATACTCGACGTGGCACTTGTACGGAACGTAAGCATTAGCGTGCGTTCCATGCAGGTGCTACAAGAGTTAGACTCTGACCACAGACCTGTGATCCTCGATCTAGTCCCCGAAAACAGTCCAACTGACACAGGTCCTAATATTCCGATGAAGGTGAAAACGAATTGGCGTCTTTTAGGCACCAAGCTCGCAGACACCTCATCCACTGATCTTTCCGCGATCCCGACCAACATCGTGACTCCTGAGGAAACGACCAGCGCGATACGCGTCTTCACCGACCACCTTCAGAACGTCTTGAGCGAAAGCTCCGAGAGGGTGCCAGAGACTGTTCACAGTCACTGGCAACTTCCCGAAGACGTTCGGTGGTGGGTGAGGTTGCGTAACGCTACGCTCAAAGCCTGCGCGACGAGACCCATCCCGGAACGACGGCATCTTGCGCGCTACCTCCAACGTGAGGTTAAGCGTCGCGTAAAAGAGGTCGTCGATTCGAGGTGGGACACTCGTCTTGCCGATATCGATCCGACTCATACCGCCTTTTGGCAACTGGTTCGTTCCTTCAGGAGGAACGATGTGGCCTCCATGCCTCCGCTCAATCGTCCGAATCAACGCCCGGCGTTTGATGACGACGAGAAAGCGGAACTACTGGCCGGCAGCCTGGAGTCTCAATGCTCGCTCACCTCTGTACCTGTAGATGACGACATTCTTGTTGCGGTTGACACCTTCGTCGAAGATAGGAACGCGGTCCGGCCACCGCCAATCTCTATACCGCGACCGTTATACGACAACGTCGACCCGGACGTCGACCCGCCGCCCGATCCCCTCGCGCCGGTGACGATCGAAGAAGTCACCACTCTGATCAAGGCACTCAAACGTAGGAAAGCCCCCGGGGGCGATCTAATCCCTAACCGTATGATCAAGATGCTCCCGGAGCATCTAGTACAAATTTTAACTTCCATTTACGACGCCGCGTTTCGTAACTGCCTCTTCCCAGAGGTCTGGAAAGAGGCAGTTGTGATAGGAATCCACAAGCCGGGGAAACCCGCTTTCGAACCCTCCTCTTATAGGCCCATCAGTCTGCTCAGTACTCTGGGCAAAATCTACGAGCGGATCGTCCTCGACCGCCTTAAAATAGTAGCTTTCAATCAAAATTTGATCCCTCCAGAACAGTTTGGCTTTCGCGCTAGACACAGTTGTGTCAATCAGGTGCTCCGCATCACGGAGTACGTCCACGAACAATTTCGTAAAGGAATGCCTACCGGTGCTATTTTCTTCGATATCGAAAAATCATTCGACAGGGTGTGGCACAACGGCTTGCTTTTCAAGCTGTACACTCTCAACGTGCCCACACAACTCGTGCACATCATACGAGATTTCCTGTCGAATCGCGGTTTCAGATATCGCGTGGAGGGAACTCTCTCTTCCCGACACACCATCACGGCCGGAGTCCCGCAAGGCTCCGCCCTGTCCCCTTTTCTATTCTCGCTGTACACAAGCGACATCCCTAGACCACAAAACGCCCATCTGGCACTATTCGCGGATGATACCGCAATCTACGCTTCACGTATAGACCCCGACAAAGTGGTGCGCACTTTGCAAACCGCCGCCGACGAACTCGGTGAGTGGTTCCGCAAATGGCGAATCACCGTCAATCCCACCAAAAGCCAGGCCATCCTTTTCACTCGGAAAAGGAAAGTCCATATCCGTCACTTTTCAGTCCGCATGTCCGACCAGGTTATCCCCTGGAAGGGCAAAGCCAAGTATTTAGGAGTAACCCTTGATCAGAGTTTGACCTTCATCCCACACGTAAATGCGGTACGCGCGCGAGCCGCATTCGCGATGAGCCAGCTTCACTGGCTCCTAAACAAAAATAGTAAGATGTCAATCCGCAACAAGATTAGGATCTTTAAAACATGCATCCGTCCGATAATGACATACGCGTCGCCCGTATTCGCTCATTTACCGCCCCGTCGCCTTTAGCGAATGCAGGTGCTTCAAAATCGATTCTTACGACATGCACTTGGTGCCCCGTGGTACGTTCGCAATCGCAACCTCCACGTGGACACCAATATGCCGACCATCAGGCACTTTATGCAGTGCGCCAGCAGACGCTATTTCGACAGGGCGGTAAACCACCCGAACACGCTTATCCGTAAAGCGTCTATATATACTACATTTGACCGCGCCAAATGGAGACGACCGCGATCAGTCCTGACCGATCCAGAGGACGAAATCACTCTAGCTTTACGCGAAAAGAACGAGCATTTAAAGCTCATACACTCCACAAGACCGCTGTACCGTCCTCGCCGTCGAGGACCTCGTCGCGTTCCCCATAACCCTGCCCTCTCGTAGCAGTTCCGGCCCGCGTGCCGAAGACTACAATCAACACGTTAAATAGGATTAGGTTAAAAAACCATATTCCCCAAACGTTGATGTCTTATCCTCTCAGTGGCCGTCCTGAGCCGAGGTTCGTGACACGTTAGTGGGTCGCCCTCAGCGTGGTCGCTTAATTTAATGGGTTGCGAGCGCCTTCTGCGCTCACCCACAAGACCGGTGTGCTTGTATAAGCCGACTCTCGTCAGGCTAACAAGAGTATAGTCAGGGACAAAAAAAAAAAAAAAAAATTGGAGGGTATTGAGTCCTAACACCTGAGAGGCTGGCACCTAAGACATTGCCGCGCTTCCAAGTCAAGCTATTAATGATATGAAATCAAAATTTCATAAAGTTAAACTGAAAAAAAAAACAATTCTTCGTATGAACTAAAGCAAATCTCTTTTAAGTATTTTATTTTTGTGAAGAGAAAAAAAATATTAGTAAGAACACAAAAGTCTGTAGGCAATTTGAAATTTTGAATTATTTAATCTACTTATGCTGGTGACTGTACTTATTAAATACTTTTTTCAAGTTCTTGAACCAATTTATAAATAAACATAAATATTATTCAACCTAAACACAGAATAAGTAGGAACCGACGCGACGTATCTAATATATCACACGGTGAATTATTCATTCTACGCTGCATACTGCATAGCCTTGCCACCTGCTGTGTGACGCTGCTCCCAATTCCGAACCGAGTGGGATTATACAATAGACAGTCCCAAGCAGGTAGGCACAGCGGTGGGCCTGGCTCGGTGGTCGGTGCTCGACCGAGTGTACACGCGTGAACGATCACTAATCCAATAAGTATTGAACATACAAGCAGTCATGTGCACAGGCCGAGAGAGCCCGCTCGCAGGCCCCAGAGCCCCGGCGCGGCGCGGCGGCCCGGGGCGCTCGGTTATTGACGCTGGCGACGGCGTTCGGCGGCAACCTCATTGTCCTCAATTACCAGCTCTTAAGGAACCAATAAACGACAATTACGTGCGCGAGTGGGCCGGCGCAGCCGCAAAACGTTCGTTTCCTTCGCGCTTGGCCTCCGAACACCGAACCGCACCATACCATAATATTATTATACTACCGCGTATGTAAAAGATGCGAGACGAGAGCTTTGTTATAATTTTTGGGTAAATCTATTATCTAGGTGCTCGGGTAAAAGTTAAGACTATCACTAAGCCCATTGAACATTATAAATGCTGTGACTAAACCACACACCTTTTTGTTTAAGATTTGAACTGTATTAGTAGGACATTTAAGTCATAGTAAACCTAACTAAAAGTAATCTCACTAGGTCGTGTCCTTGAAATAATTACCTACAGCCGCGTACGTAAACACGCCATAGGGCTGCCCCTCTACAGTATTTTGATCTAAGATATTTGAGATTCTTTCTAGTTTTGTGATTTTACATACATACACACTCACACCTTTTATCACCGAAGGAGTAGGCAGAGGTGCAACTAGTGCACCCAGTTTTCGCCGTGCGTATTCCGTCCTATGACGTTATAAGAGGGAGCCTATAGTCATTTCGCGCACTAATTCCAGACTCCGGGCTGATACTAAATATGAAATTCCAATACCACTTTGCCCGGGCCGGGTATCGAACCCGAGACCTCAGCATTTCAGTCGTACCGTAATACAACTCCGCCACTGAGGCAAGCAGTTTTAAGATTGTAAAATATAATATTACAAATTATGTAAAAAATGATATTCTTTGTGAATTTAACAAGTAGTGATCATTTGAGATTTTGAGTAGTAGATTTAATAAAATAAAATACCTTTTATTTTTTATTTATTTATTTATTAAACACATAACAGGTTACAATCAACTATGCTTAAAACATAATCTATATATATAAAACTGAATCTCTATTTCCCTTAGTCACGCCATCACGCGTAAACGGCTGGACCGATTTCGCAAATTTTTTTTTGTTGTGTTTGTTATTGTCAGGGGAAGATTCTTATGAAAGAAAAAAATAAGAAAATTGCGCAGAAACTTAGAAAACTTAAGAATACTTAACCACCATATTAAACGTGCATGTCACTGAACTCCTAAACGGGTGGACCGATTTTAATGTAATTTTTTGTGTGTCTTCAGGTGGATTCCAGAATGGTTTAGATTACAATTCTATCCGGTAGGTAGCGCTGTACTCGGGTTCTATGATTTTATTTCCTTTTTAGGGCAGGACAACGTCTTTCGGGGCCGCTAGTATTACATAAAACAAATTGCTGGACAATAATTATTTTATTTTTATTTTATTTTTATTAAACAAAAGGCATAATACAGAATACAATCATTTCAATCATTAAAACTTAAGCACTAAACTATATTAAGTCTAGATTGCCTTCCTTAGACCTATGCCCTAATTGAAATTATCAGCGGAAGTGAAAATTATAACCCAAACATGTGTTCCAGAAAGTAATTAATAAGTAAATTTAGGTTCCTCTGTAAATAGGGAAACAAGTAACATTAAAATATACAATATTATATAAATAATAATAATAAGAAGAAGAAGAAGAATCGCTTGTAAGAATTTATAGTATTGTTAATTAAACAAGTCTTAATTTGGATTATCTTTGCTTAACTCGTTGTATTGTCTGCACATACGTATAATTGGATTATAGAAAGAAGTATCTTTACGGGAAAAAGTTTTGGGCTTGCTGCATCTTAGATTAAGTATTAATATTGAAATAAGATAGTAAAGAAGAAAAATCAATTCTCGAATGGATTATTTTAAAGAGATAAACAAAATCGCTTTTCCGTCTCGACTCTAATGATAGCATATTGAAATAAATTAATCTATCTTCATAGGATTTTAATTTACGGTGAAGATTGTAACGGAAGCATAATATTTTTAAGCAGTTTCGTTGGACACGCTCAACACGGACAATATGCAATTGATAAAAAAATAAACCAACTTCAAAACCACTGCAAACCAAAAAATAATTCAACTTTATATTCGTTGAGTTAGTAATTGTAATAATTGCTAACAAATGTCGGTGGTCATCTCCTTTAAGAGAAATAAATAGGCATCTGGCAATCTAAGGCGGGGTAGAGGTGGCGCAATTGGAAGAGCACCGGCACGGTACGCCGGAGGTCGTGGGTTCGAGTCCCGCCTTCGACTGTTTATTTTTCAAGATTCCACTAAAATATAAAATCATTATCCAGGCACTACATGGCCATTAACATGTATAAAAAATCATAATATAAAAAAAATGACTTTTTTTTAACTTTAGGGACTATTATTCCAACAAGAGATGGTAATTTCAAGTAACGAGAGTTATACACCCCTCCCCCCCTGTCGTCAAAGTAAAAATATTAAATAAATTTTGTCGTCTCCTTAAAAGTACTGCCCCCGCCGCCCCAAACAGTAACATATAACATATAATCCGACCGTTTGTATGAAGATATTCTACTGTATAGAATGTACTTATACTGTGCTTAAGTATAAAGTATCTAGGTGATCGAACCTTGCTCGGGTGATTTTTTAATACGATATATGGTATTTATTACTTTAAAGTAGGGCCTAATAATATTTTCCCACGAAGAAAAGAAGATTTTCGGTTTCAAGAAAATATTCACTAGTCACGAGTCACGACTGAAGTCAAATGAGTCGATACCTTTAGTTACTTTAATAATTTGAAAAAAAATCGATTCTTCAGTGGTTAAGATTTCAAATTAAACTTCAGGTTACATATTTTCTCCATATTGAATAACATCACGAGCAGATACATGGTTCAGTACTCATCCCTTTTCTCACTTAGTTACGAATTCATAAAACTATTAAAAAAGAAACAAAAAACCCGACTGCGTCAATATTTGCCATCTTTATTAAATTCATTGCAGAACTGAAAAGATAGAAACAAGATTTTAGTTTGAATTATTTATTTTGGTTTTGACTTTTGAATAATCTTAGTTGACAGTGTTCACAAACGCTGTCAGAACTCAGAACCATAAAACGCTCACTTCTCATAATTTTGTTGGTGATATAGGTAGAGCAGAACAACAAAATCTCGCAGGGAGCAGATGCCTCCGACTACGTTTGTGACGCTGTCAACTAAGATTATTCTAAAATATTGTTTCTATCTTTTCAGTTCTTCAATGAATTTTATAAAGATGGCAAATGTCACGCAGTCGGGTTTTTGTTTTTAATTTATTTCCATCTTTTTAGTTTTCAAGCACCTTTATCAGCATTGCCTATTCCAAACTCCAATAAAATATATGTTATACCGTTAAAAACCCTTTATTTTGATACCACACTCGATGTATTTTAAAATCATTAATTTTTAAATTACTTTTTGCTGCCAAATATCCTTAATTCAAGAAGTTTATAATATTATAAAATTCTTGCCTTAATTATGTTTTTTTTTTATTTTGACGTGCCCAGTGTCACTGTCACGACTAAAACACCGCTCACATAAAAATACGACAAGCCGTTTAGGCTATAGGGCGTGCCAAAGAAATATACATACTGTTAGGATAAAAGTTTTATGAGGGTATTTGTAGCGTACTGACTACATGCACATATATACATACATACATACACATACACACACGCACACGCACGCTCACACACACACACACACGCACACGCACGCTCACACACACACACACACACACACACACACGCAACGCACGCTCACACACACACATATATGTATATACTCTCGTTCTTTCGCAGTCGGGTAAAAAGGCGAATGTTCTACATATATTTATTATCATGGTTTAAGATATCCGCACCAAATTTGGTCTCAATTATATGTTTCGCGGTTTAGTTTCTCCCCCTTTTAGCTGCCCTAAGTTCTTCTTCTTCTTCGCTTCGCCATTGACAGAACGGTCGTGGTCACGATGATTTATGTCCAAACGATGATGTAGCTTGCCGCACGATCACTCTCCATTTGTCTCTGTTAGACGACAAACGGGTACATTCGTTTACAGGGACTCCTACAGCTGATTTAATTTGGTCGGTCCACCTCGTTGGTACCACGAGGTCTATTTCCTTCTACTCTGCCCTGAACGACTGGACGCTGAAGTTAGTGGTTAATAAATATGAATATCCCATATTTATACTCAAAGTACATCTATATTAAATTTCACCATAATCGGTTCAACGGTATATTTTCCTTCCCTGTTTGATCTTATTTAGTAGTTAATTAAAAAGTATTTTTTCATGGCAGTGAATGACGAGACGATCATGCCGCCCGTCTGATGGTAAGCGATACGACCATCCATAAACAATAGAAACACCATCGAGCACCTTGAATTACAAAGTACTGTGTGGCATTCCACTGCGCTTGTCATCCTGGGACATAAGATGTTAAGTCTCATTATGTCCGGTAAACACAACAGTGCATGCACACTGCTGCTTGGCAGTAGAAATAGACATTGCGGTGGTACCCACCCAGACGGACTCTTACAAATGAGACACCTACCACCAGTGTTTATATTTTATTTTCATGTTTCAAGAAATCCCCAAACGAGTTTTAAATAGAATTGGTTTATCGCTTTAATTTGTCTCCCCTTTTACTCCTCTCATTTTTGGAGTTAATATAATATCTCACTAATTTTCAAGGTATCCCCAATCCCCATACAGTACAATCGGAACAACAGTATTTTATCCCCTCTTTTAATGTCTTTAGATAAGGGTTAAAAATATCCCATAGCTATATTTAAGGTTATAGATATCCCCATACCAAATTTGATTACAATCGGTTCAGGAGTTTAGTTTCTCCTTCCTTTTATATAGTAGTTTTTGAGAAAAACTACTGATAAATAATTACAATGTTAGGATAGTGGATACTTTGAATAGATGATGCCGATATAAATTATATTTCATTTATACCTAAGTTATACGTAAACAAAGAACAATTCAATTCAATCGTGAATGGCTTGAGCCTTCAACAAAGTAGGTACATTTTTTGTGAGATGTCGACTCAGATAAAGTCCAATTACAAGAACATGAATGACTTCGGAACGCAGTCACATAGGATATTCATTGTGAGACATCAATAGCAATTGACCTTAAGAGTGTTTTTCCATAATTATCAACGACTTTTAAGGTCAACTCGACCCATTTGTACAATTAAAGTATCGGCCAACTACTTTTGTGAATAGTATAGTAGCGCTAGACGCATCGAGGTGATCGAGGACAAGTTGTATGCGTCGTCGTCTGAATTCCGCGACCGGTTTTGTTCATCCGGAACTTATGTCTGTCTTACAAACTGATTGGAGTACGTATTTAAAATATAAACCGGTTCGCTGACGGAACGTAACGGCTTTGTAAAGGTTAATAAGTAATAAAACATTATTTATATTTTATAACATGCAACTCCGTTTTCTTATATAGGTAATTATTGGATATGTAGGTCTGCTCATGTATAATTTTTATTTCGTTAATCTAACAAGTAACAAGGACAAAGTCCGGCAGCCACTATCCAGTGTGTGTAAGTATACATTTTATACTTTGAATAATTATTACATACATATACACTCACGCGGCACGCCTGTTATCTCCGAAGGGGTAGGCAGAGGCGCAACTAGTGCACCCACTTTTCGCCGTTATTCCGTCCCATGATGTGATAGGGGGCCAGCCTATCGCCATATCGGGCACAAATTCCAGACTCCGAGCTGATACTGAATAGAAAAACTCAATATCACTTTGCCCGACCCGGGAATCGAACCCGAGACCTCAGCATTGCAGTCGTACCATAATACAACTACGCCACCGAGACAGGCGAGTAATTATTATAACCAAAATTTGTATACATATAACTTTGACGATAAGGCAATAACGCGAAAACAATTTTTTCTGCTAATCCTGACGGGGGCAAGGCAAGACAAAATAGCCGATCTATAATGTGGTGATCCAGGATAAGGTTTATCCATGTGCCAAATATCATCGAAATCCGTTCAGTAGTTTTGGCATTTACTTCTAAAAAATATAAAAAATATTAGCATCATACTACTGCCTCGATGGCGTAGTTGTATCGTGTACGACTGCAAAGCTGAGGTCTCGGGTTCGATCCCCGGGTCGGGCAAAGTGATATTGAGTTTTTCTATTCAGTATCAGCCCGGAGTCTGGAATTTGTGCCCGATATGGTGATAGGCTCACCTCCTATCACATCATGGGACGGAATAACGGCGAAAAGTGGATGCACTACTTGCGCCTCTGCCTACCCGTTCGGGAATAACAGACGTGAGTACGTGTGTGTGTGTGTGTGTGTATTAGCATCATGCATCCATTTCTTTTTAATTTTCGTTGAATTATAAATACGCACGTAGCTGCCGTTGCAATGTGTACTCTCGCGTATTAACGCGAGAGTACACATTGCAACGGCAGCTGCCACTTGAACGTCATCCATGATGCCTATCGTGCGGGCGCCGGGCGACTGAGCTCCTCGCGAGGTTGCACGAGTGTGTAGCCACATACTTCGGACTTCGGTGAACTTCGACGAGTACTTCGTCGAGGTAGCTTTCCGAGTAGTGTAGTGGAGGCTTTATGATGCTCCCGGAGCATCTAGTCAAAATTCTAACCGCCATCTATAACGCCGCTTTTCGAAACTGCCTCTTCCCAGAGGTCTGGAATATTAGTCTAAGGTCTGGAACTTAGACTATCTTTACGCACCATACAGAAACCCCATACATCCTTACAATGATATACGGTTACAGATGTAGATACATGAACATTACTAACTATAATAATATTATAAAAAGGAAACATTTGTATTTTTAACGAATAAACTCAAAAACTGCTGGGTCGAATTAAAAAATCTTTAACTAATATAAAGCTACATTATCTTGAGTAACATAGGCTACGTTTATCCCGGAAAACCTCATTCACGCGGGCGGAGCCGTGATGAATTTAAACCTATTTTGATAGGTTAAGCCTTTGTGGTTAAGGTATCAGAGTGCTGTGCGAAATATACGAACATCCAATGTATTATTGTATACCGAGGTACAATAATTATTATATTATTACAAGCACGTGACCCCCGCCCGCGTTGTGCAACCTCGTGTGGTCGTATTTGTTATCAATTGATAAATAACGACACAATGAATGTTTTATAGTAACGGACCGCCCGTAGTCCGTACTCCGATAATATAGTAATGACGTGGTCTGTGACCTGTGTGAACTATGACATGCGCAAGACATGCGCGTGGGACGGCTCTGCCCACAGTATAAGCCTGTGTCCTGAGTCACGGCGCCGCGGCGCATCGCGCATGCGGGTCCGCACTCCGCCGCGCACAAAACAAATATTCGACACCTTTGAACCAGTCCGAAGACACCGAAATGGGAGCGGGCGCGTACATAATGCGGCGCATTATGCACGTGGATCCGCTCATCAACACGCGTCTTTTGATTTTAACTGGCGGATAGTGCATTCGACTACTTATGATGTTGATAGAAGAGTTTCCTGTAGAAGATTTTATTACGGCAGTGATGGAAATACCTTTCATTTGGATATTTCATAGATGGAATTTCGAGCTTTCTTTCTTCACACTAAACATTATATCATTAGTTAAGAAACTACTTCTTTCTAGTTTTTTTTATTGGATTGAATGACAAGACGAGTATGCCTTTCGCCTAATGGTAAGCAATACGACCACCCATAAATAGTAGATATACCATTCAGAACCTTGATTTACAAAGTACTGTGTGGCATCCCACTGCGCACGTCATCCTGAGACACAAGATGTTAAGGCTCATTATGTTCTGTAGTTACACTGCCTACAATGCCCTTCAAACCGAAACACGACAGTGCATGCATACTGCTGCTTGGTGGTAGAAATAAACATTGCGGTGGTACCCACCCAGACAGACTCTTACATATGAGAGACCTACCACCAGTTGTTTCTATCTTTTCAGTTCTTCAATGAATTTAATTAAGATAGAACATATTGACGCAGTCGGGTTTTTTGTTTTTAATTATTGTAGAACTGGTGCGTTTACCGTATGAAATTATTTAAATTATTTACGCCAAGGAAATAGTCGGGTACCGAGTTTCTGACGTGGATTGTCTTAGTAGGAAAAGTTGTAACGTTTCACGTTTTTGTGACATAGTCCGGTCAAATTAAACATTCGAGCTTGCATTAATTCCTAACAAGCTGGATTTTTGTACAGACCTTAAATACGACATTACAAATGCTATGTCAAAAGTCCCAATCGATCCTGCTTGTGCGTTGTTTTTTATTCGAGGTTAAAGGTGCCTAATTTTCCTTCATGGCGTATATCTCTAAAACGGTGAGAGCTACCGGAAAATGAATTAGAGAACGTTTGTAGATCGTAAAATTCTCTACAAAAAGGTTTACTTTTTTCTTACAAAGCACCGTTCTCAAGTTATCGCGATTTCAGACCGTAGGAAAGTCGTATTTTCCTTTTTATGCACATATTCCTACACCACCTCTGAGGTATTGTACTCGGCGCTTTTTTAACTTGGTTTCCCCAGTAGAAACACTCCCCGATATATAATACGAACGAGGAAACTTAATAGGCGGCGGGACCGATTTAAATAATTCTTTGATTGTTTTGTTCGAGACAGTTCAGGGTAGGTTTATGAGAAAAAAAAAATAGGAAAAAACCCGAAAACTAGCTAAAAAATCTAAAAATTCAAAATAGGTAATTTTGTAAGGAAGTAGCCACTTTGTATTATTTATTAACGGAATTTCTGCTGTTTATACGGATGGAGTATATATTAACGCTTTACGGACTAACGTGTTTGGGTGATTTACCGCCCGATCGAAGTAGCGTCTGCTGGCCATATGCATGAAATGCTTGATCGGCATGTTGGTGTCCACGAGGAGATTGCGGTGGCGAACGTACCACGGGGCACCAAGAGCATGTCTGAGCATTCTGTTTTGTAAGCCTGCATACGCTGAAAACGAGCAAGCGGTAAATGGGCGAATACGGGCGATGCGTACGTCATGATAGGTCGAATGCAAGTGGTAAAGATCCTAATCTTGTTGCGGATTGACATTTTACTTTTCCTGTTTAAGAGCCAATGCAATTGGCCCATCGCGAATGCGGCTCGCGCGCGTACCGCGTTTACATGTGGCATGAAGGTCAACCTCTGATCAAGGGTAACTTCTAGATATTTGACTGTGTCCCTCCAGGGAATGACCTGGTTGGACATGCGGACTGAGGTGTGGAGCACATGGACTCCTTTTTTTAGTGAAAAGGATAGCCTGACTTTTGGTGGGATTGACTGTGATTCGCCATTTGCGGAACCACTCGCCGAGCTTGTTGGCGGCGGCCTGCAAAGTGCGCACCACATTATCCGGGTCTCTACGCGAGGCGTAGATTGCGGTATCGTCCGCGATGAGCGCGGATATGACTGTTATACAGCTAGAAAAGAAAGAGGAGATGGCAGAGCCTTGCGGGACTCCGGCCGTGATGGAGTGTCGGGAAGAGAGAGTTCCCTCCACGCGATATTTGAAACCGCGATTCGACAGGAAATCTCGTATGATGTGCACGAGTTGAGTGGCCACGTTGAGAGTGTACAGCTTGAAAAGCAAGCCGTTGTGCCACACCCTGTCGAATGGTTTTTCAATATCGAAGAAAAGAGCACCGGGAGGCATGCCGATTCGAAACTTGTCATGAACGTGCTCCGTGATGCGGAGCACTTGATTCACGCAACTGTGTCTAGCGCGAAAACCAAACTGTTCCGGAGGGATCAGGTTGTGATTGTGGGCGACTATTTTGAGGCGGTCGAGGACGATCTGCTCGTAAATTTTGCCCAGCGTACTGAGGCTTATTGGTCTACAAGACGATGATTCGGATGCGGGTTTTCCTGGCTTACCTATTACAACTGCCTCTTTCCAGACTATTAGTCTAAGGATTCCACATCGTACGTTCTGCTTGAACTGCGAATCTCAGAAACCTGAAACGAAACAGCTGCAATTGACTGCCCGGCCCAAAATAACAGTTTTATGGGCTCAATAATGTAAAGTTTTCATAAATAAAACACCGCAATTATTGTTAAGACTCTAATACCCATTTATTAGTGTTCCAAATTACACATGTTGGTGACAGATACAGCTGGTGTTCAAGACGGCGCCCTCCAGCGGTGCGCTCGGCACAAACAACTAATAAAATGTGCCTACCGCATACACACACACACACCACCACCAAATAAATGCCTTTATGAATTGGTTAGAGCAGGATTGGTAATAGAGATCTGGTTACATCTAACTCCGCATTATTATGACACTTGCCTTGATCATGTTACGGTCATTCAGTTGTAGAACTACGTTAGTAGTATCGGAATAAAATTTTCTGATACGAACAATCTGTAAACTGTGCATGTTCATCAGTGACGCTTCCCGCCTCCGTACCGCCTCACCTCGATTTACTACCACACAATGCGTCGAGCCGATACTATTCAACCGCTCAACAGAAGTAAAAGAGTTGTTCACGCTATTCATTGGAGAATTATCCCTAAGACCGACTTGGCCTTAATTTAGAGGCACTTGGCCTAGGTCTTTGAACGGCCACGTCACCAAATGACTACCTATATGAATTTACTGATATCTATATATGTAATTAACGTCATCCCGCACTAGGCTAGCGCAGTGGAGTAAGCCTTAAACCCTCTCAGCCGTAGACGAGGCCCGTGATCTGCAGTTTGAAATACATGTTATATTATATTACAGGACTGGTACCTACATAATATTATTATTGATCAATTATAATAATCATAATTCAAACACCCCGTCAAGCCCGCTCATATACCGGCGGCGGCCGCCGCGCTGCGCCGGCACCGGCCCGCGGTCGTTAACCCGTCAGCTGATGTACGTGTTTCATTACGATTTTTTTGAAATATTGACCTTTTTTTACTATGTTTTTCAGAATAATAGTTTGATTTATCTATCCATACGTGAAGCTGTACAGAAATTTGAGAAAATCCTACTAAAATTGTAACAATGCGATCGCGATTTTTTTAGTGCCATCACGTCAGGAATCATCAATACTATCACCTGTATTCGTTTCCGAGAGCGTTTCCCTTCCACCCGGTATATAGATGTATGGGGAAACGCTATTATATATAATATATATGGACGCCGGCGTCCGTCGCGGGGCTTGACGAGTCAAACGTAATTAGCTTAATTCTATGCTTAGTACCAATTATTACTAAGTATGTTTATTAATAATGACGTAGGTACTTTATTTGTTTGGGTTTTTTATATATCAATACTTGGGTTACTTTATATGGTTTAATCATAGCATTTTCTTGGAACGTAATATGTGCGGTTTGCGAACTCACAACCGACCAACGACGGTTATTTTCAAAATATGAAATAATAGTCTTTCAATTTATAAAATGGTATGTCTTCCATATAATAAACTTTTTTGGCCACGTAATGATGAGTGTGAGTGTGTGTGCAGTATCACATCGGCGCTTCCTGATCTCACAGTTCACACTTAGCCTTAACTATGTTTATACGTATCATACGACAGTATATGGTTTGTATACAATAACAATTAAATTACATGTTAATAAAATAATTAACTTATAAGTATTTGTACTCTATTACAACTTGAAAGTTGGTTAGGAAATGTAAAAGAAAGTAAATCAGTCTTAAAGCGCATAGGAGCGGAGACCGCGCGTGTCTGTGGACTGTACTCGGTACTCGATACTCGGTACACAGTACTCCCTAGTACCGTGCACTGCCTCGGCCGGGGTCGGCTCCTACGCAGCATGTCATGGCAGTGATAAACAAAACTTAAACTAACAAGAGTATTACGAGTTGCGACAAAATGAGTCTCGTTCAGATCCGCAACAGCAGCTCTTTGGTTAATCGAGTTCAAAACAATATAAGACAAACATCTGTAGAAAATAAAACATAAATAAGTACATGCAGTAAGATAAAATACTAAAGTGCCGCGTCGGTGTAACATGCCGGGAAGCCAACTGCTTACGTACTGGTCCATAACGTTTCTATTTCTACCCTCCAATGAAAATTTAAAATGCTTGATTAAACTTTTGTAAAAATTAACCAATAAAAATATACCAAGTTTCAGCACCTAAAATATTTTTTCTAATTTTGGCCCATAATCGACCGCCGTGCCGTCCACACTCCTGCAGCATGGATACATGTACAGAACCTCGCTGTAATGCCATTGGGCGTACCGCTCCAAAGTGAAGTTAGCTCCACTTCTAAAAATGTTGCCAAGATTCCACCTAGGTACCAATCCCGCAGAGAGCTTTAGCGCAGCGGGCGGTCAGGGCGTACCGCACGGTCTCTTTCGAGGCGGCTTGCCTATTGGCCGGATTTCTGCCCTGGGACCTGGACGCCAAATCCCTTGCCGATGTATTCCATTGGCGGGAGGAGGCGTTCAGTCGCGGGGAGCGTCCGGCCCTGAAGGAGGTGGAGGCCAAGAGGGCCGCCTTACGGCGAGCCGCCGTGGAGGAGTGGCGTCTCAGGCTGGAGGCCCCGTCGTGGGGGCACCGGGTCGTAGAGGCAGTGCGTCCTGTCTTTGCCGAATGGCTGGACAGGCGCCACGGAGCGGCAACATACCGCCTGACGCAGGTGCTCACCGGGCATGGCTGCTTCGGTGAGTTCCTGTTTCGGGTGGTAGGTGTAGAGGAGTCGGCCGTGTGTCACTATTGTGACAACTGCCCAATGGACACGGCCCAACATACGTTGGAGTGTTGTCCAGCCTGGGATGAGGAGCGCAGCGCTCTCAGAACAGTCGTCGGAGAAGACCTCTCACTGCCGGCCGTGGTCGCTTCCATGGTCGGCGGTCGGGAGGCCTGGCAGGCGGTGGCCCACTTCTGCGAGGCGGTCCTCTCGCGGAAGGAGAGTGCCGAGAGGGATCGCCAGCGCAGTGGTGATCCCTCCCGCCGCCAGACGAGACGTAGGAGGCGTCGGGTGGACGACTGACCGACGTCTCCCGCCCTGTGGATTGGGGGCGTTTGGAGAATT
Source organism: Lapara coniferarum (assembly GCA_949316025.1). Taxonomy (NCBI): domain Eukaryota; kingdom Metazoa; phylum Arthropoda; class Insecta; order Lepidoptera; family Sphingidae; genus Lapara; species Lapara coniferarum. The sequence continues at coordinate 343,896 of OX438920.1, forward strand.
CCACCACGGTATCCCCTGCCTGTCGTAAAAGGCGACTAATAGGGGCCTCCGGGGGTCACGGGTGGGCGGGACGTGCCGCCCACCCATCAGTCTAGCCAACTTCTGTGACCCCCGTGATGGACATGTCCGAGGCAGCGTGTCTCACGCTGCCTCGGACACCAACAGGCGGACACGATGCGGTGTTTCGGGGGCTTCTGAGCCCCCGCAACAGGAAAAAGGACCGCAAAAACGCGGTACGCGCAGGGGCGGTTGCGGACGACAACTTAGACGTGAGTCGGAGGAAGCCCGCAGCCGTCCCTAATGAGCCGAAGATGGCCATATAAAAAAAAAAAAAAAAAAAAAACCTAGGTACCAATAAATATTGTTTTTATTGATGGCTGGTACAATGATCTATTATTTAGAGACAATTTAAAACCTCTTGGAGTATATAGAATGTAATAATAAAGGAATCACAAACAAGCGTGTGTCGTTCGGTTGGTTCGAGAATTGTTACACCGACGGAAGCACGACAACAACTTAAACCTACAACTAGTACACATTTGGTTACAAACATATGAACCACGCGGTGTGAGAGCGACGCGACGCGGCCGAGCAGCAGGGCGCGCCGGGCAGCGCCGGGCACCGCCGGGCAGCGCCGGGCACCGCCGGGCAGCGCCGGGCAGCGCCGGGCAGCGCCGGGTAGTCCGTGAGTGGCTCGGAGGCCCGCGTCGTATCATGTGACACCATCTAAACTCACATTTGGTTACAATCTTACAAACTAGTGATATCCTACTTGCCGGCTCGGCACATTTCCTCGCGCCCTGCACTACACAGTACAGCCAGAGCCCATACGGGCCCGCAGCAGGCACTGGTGGGATTATTGGATCCGTGGGAACTCAGACTTTCAAGTAAATTACACTTGCGAGGAAAGAAAAAGACTCATTTGCTACATTTTACAAAAAAATAAGGGTTTTTATGAAATTACACCAATTTAAAAAGAGTATTGTTAGAAATTCAGATATCTGTTGTGTAGATATTATATTTAATAATTAATTCAGATATCTGTTGTATAGGACTATATGCAAAATTAAAAATCCAAGGAGATGAAAGTTTGTCTGAGAGTTGATTTTATACTCGCAAGTATAATGAACATATTATACATATGATAGGAACATATTATACAAAATGCCACAATTCAATAAGTACAAAATACTGGCTCAAAGATATCGTGGTTGATTCATCAGGTAGGGAGTTTGTGATGACGCGCTAATACGATACGAAAATTTAGATGTGAGGTGGTACGACGCGCTACGCCTATGCTTTGTACGAGGGGTCGGGGTGTGCGCGCAGACACAGCGCCAGCGTCAGCAGCAGCGCCAGCGCATGCGCCGCCAGCAGCGCCCCGCCCGCCGCCAGTGGCGCCCGCGCCCCTCGCCGCAGCGCCGCCAGCACCCGCGGCCCGCACGCCGCGCCGTGCAGCCCCGCCGCCGAGCCCGACGCCGCCGGCACGCGCCGCGCCGCCGAGCACTCGCTCACGTCCTCCATCTGCAACCACGCACCACCGCCGTGTTACATCCACACTCGCCACTAGCAGTACAGTGCACCATCGCAGTGGACACTCACGGCGCAGCAAGAAGCAGGCACCCAGTAGTGCGCGGCGGGCGCGCCCACGGACAGGTCGAGCGCCGCCGCGCGCGCCGCCAGCGCGGGCTCGTCGCTCGCCAGGCGGCCGCGCGACCACTCGGACGCTTGCCAGTCGCGCATGCTCTCGGCGCCGCAGCACTGCAGTCCGTGCTGGATGGCGTCGAGCGCGTGCGTGCGTGACGGCAGCACGCCGTAGTCGCGCTTCACTGTGAGCTCGAGCCGGTCACGCAGGGCGCGCTGCAGTTGCGGCAGGTGCGCGGCGCCCCACCACGCGGCGGCACCCTCGGCCACGGCGCTCAGGGCGAGCAGGGCGAAAGCGGCAGCAAGGAGCGAGGCGGAGTTCCTGGCGGCGCCGCACAGTGACAGCAGCGCGCCGGCCGCCAGCGCGACCGCCCACGCCGCGAGCGCACACAGCCCGGCGCGCCCGGCCGCGTTCTCGCTGGCGCGCCCGTCCCACAGCGCCCACGCCGCGAACCCGCACGCGCCGCTACCCACGCACTGCAACACCATTAGGGCTGATACCATTATTATTATCACTTCCTTTGTTGTACACATGAAGGGTACTGCGAGACATCCATAAATAAAAGGTCGACGGAAAGTAGTCTCTGCGAGTTTATTATAAAATCGTTCCCATGTACAGCTATTACTAAATTTTACGAGTTTATGTATGCATAATTTTAACCAATAAATTTTCATGGTACAAATATACTTAATTTGCCCTCGAGTCGCAAGCGCACGTCTACGATCTATCATCTATGAAATCAAGATCTTAAAAATTAAGGAGTTCTAATTAGTTATAGCCTGTTACAGGACTAGAATACTTCCAAGATGAGTGAGACACTACTGGAGAGTGAGATAAGCCAGGCGGAGGGTTCGTCGACCGGCCCTGCGGCCTGCGGCCTGCACGCCGCGCCAGACGAGTATGGAGCCGTGTTTGTTTATATATGGAAACATGGTGCGGGTAGCGACCAGACGTCTTTTTATAGCAATTAGTGTATACAAATAAATAAATCGGTCAATTAATCCCTGCGAGGCGCACATTTGAGACTACCTCTCGTTACGGAGTTTGAAAGAATAAAGCTTTGTTTACACAAATTATCAACATTACAAACTTGAAATTAGGTTACTGAAATCGATTCTTCCATCTATTACCAACTGATATTGGTAGGGCACAAACGGCGCTGTCGCAAGTTGTAGCTGTGTCTTATTTGATTACAAGTTTAATTTACAAATTCAAACAAACACGCTTACCAAGAATATTATATTAAAAAGTATCAACAAGCATTTCATCAAAGAATAGCAGCGAGACATTCCCATTATTTAGTGTGTTTCAGTTTTTCCTATAATTATTATTTTGTTATATCCAAATCTCCCTAATATATCAATTACACAATTCAAAACACTAAAATAAAATAACACTATTCCATGATAAACATAAATAAAACTCCATTGACCATTCGAATAGGATGGCAAACATAGACAATACCAAAGACTAAGGAGAGAGGCGCCTAGAGATAAAACAGTTTTTATGATTATAAACAATTGTCAATGATTGCTATCACTTAGCACCTTGTATTATATATTTTATAAAATAATGTTTATATAATATGAGATATTATCAATGAATGTGAATGAGTGTTTTTTCTTAAAGACTATTATATTTACCATAAACAAAAATCGGTAACGGTGCGAACGGCGAGCAGCGAACGAACACGAATTTGATGACGCTTATTGTGACAGCGAATGGAATGTCTCCTTCAAAAACATAAATAAATGGCCACCGTTGTTATTACGTTCTTCCTATTAGCTCGATTCTATGTTTGTAAAATGGACGCCGACTATCAAGAGAGTCCGAGGTGATTGCTACTAAATGCATAATCTGATAACAATAGTGAATAAATCAAACTTTGCATTAAGGGTTTGCAAATCAAAAAGGGGTCGTTGACAGAAAGTTTCGCGCCACTGTGTTTCTATAGGCAGTCGTATTGTGTCCGCGTCTTCTTTCAGTAATGTTATCAATGAAAGAACGCTATTTTCAGGGATCGCACTACGTCCCGTCGAGAAAAACGGTGGAGCATGAATTCACAGCGGCTGGAGGAAATCGTGGCGGAGCTGATGAAACCCATCAGCGATATCCGCCGCAGCTTCGACACGGATCTAAGCGCGGTGAGTGTTCTGCTGCCCACATCATCGCGACCCGGCGCGGCGTTCACCGCCGGCACCCATTGCGCTCTCTGCCACTGCATACTCTAACTCCAAGTGCATCACGGAACGTAGAAATTGTCGCTGGCGGTAGCGTACTTGCCGACTCGGTGCTGAGTGATGTAGTTTGTGTGATGTGCCTCATGAACAGCTAGCGGGAGCTGGCAGCAGGGTGTCCGCCTGCAGGGAGTGACCTGGTGTGCACTTTAAATGTGCGGATAAGGTTTAGTGGAAGCGAGCCTACCATGTGTAATGGGTATGTGTAGCTGGGAATGATAGGTTTGTTTTATGCTAAATGCTTACATAATTACTTTTGGCTTGTTCAATTCGGCTATGGATCATTTAGCCACATAGATTACATGTTTAATTTGTTTCACATGGAACCTTGAGTGTGTTATCTCAAGGTTTGTAGTGAATGTTTTATTATGTCTTAGCTCCACAGTACACGTGAGACAACATCTCAGCCAAGGTAAAACATGCTAAAAAGTGTTATGTAAAAATAAGGAAATTTGAACTGGGCCTCAAGGTTTCATATTAAATGTCTTTAAGTATTTTATTACCTTATGAAGAAAATAGAAATTCCACTTGCATTGCTGAAAACAAAGGTTATATTTTTTTTCTTTTGTATTAATTTGTGATTAATTATAGTTTGAGTTTGTATGTCCATAGCCAAGTCATATGACAGATACAAGCAGTGACTTCAAGGCATATAAGTGTTATTTTACTGTCATTTGTAAACAGAAAAAATATGTTTTATTTTGTATTGTCGACTGAGAGTTACTGGACCATACAAAGGTTATCCTGGAACTGATATGTAACATATTTCAGTAAGCATAATATGACAGTGAAATACTGTCTCACCAAGTCCTCTAAGAGGCCATAATATGTATTCACAAAGAATAGAGATGGTCAGCATATTATGCAGCATTAACATTTATGAGTTGTGTGGCCGTCTCACCCACCGCCCACAACACTCTCAATTTATGTACATAATTTAGTACAAAGCAATGAACAACTTGTGTCAACACTCAAAATTTCAGTGTGCACAGTATTCTGCAGCAACACTATTGTAACAAATGGAACGGTGGTAATAAATACATTGTCACACTTCAAATTAGCATATCTATATTATAATTGTGAAAACACTAATACTATTTGTATATATTTTAGTACATGAATTGTGTTACGAAAATTTGTCAGTTAGGCAACACTACACCAATATTGACATTGTAATGTACATAGTCTAATAATAGATGTTTATTAAAATTCAATATTATTATACAGCCTACATGACAACAGACTTGTACCCCATTGTGTGGGATGGTAAAATATGGGTTGTGATTACAACCCTCTACCCCCCAAAACAGGGAAAAAGTTGAGCATAATGCAAAATTATATAGTTTTGCAATCTGATGGTATAATTTATACACATAATATGAAATTACTGACTGCCTCGGTGGCGTAGTTGTATTACGGTTCGACTGCAATACTGAGGTCTCGGGTTCGATCCCCTGGTCGGGCAGAGTGATATTGAGTTTTTCTATTCAGTATCAGCCTGGAGTCTGGAATTTGTGCCCGATATGGCGATAGGCTCGCCCCCTATCACATCAAGGGACGGAATAACGGCGAAAAGTGGGGGCACTAGTTGCGCCTCTGCCTACCCCTTCGGGGATAACAGGCGTGAGTGTATATATATATATTGTACGGAGAGTGTTACGGGAGACAAGTTAAATGAAACGATTGTTTATTAAGACTGCAATTTATTAATCTGATGCAATTATATTTATAGGTGAATACATGTCGTTTCTTATATATATGTACCTATTAAGTACTTATGTATATCACTACAATATATATGACAGGATCCCAAGCTTGTGCAGGCTACCAACCACCTTCTCCAATGAAATTTGGATGTTCATGTATTTTTATTATCCTAGATAACAATCGATGTTCTTTGACAAGGATTTGTGGCTTGTCTAGTATGAGGTAATGTTTGGAGCCTTCTTCTGAATGTTCAGCAACTGCAGACTTAATGGAGCGTCGATGTTTCTCGTCAGTTATGTGTTTTTACGCAGGTTCCTATATTTCTTTTCGTTTGTGCGAAATATGGGAGGCCACAGTGGCAATCAATCTTGTATACGGCCAGTTCTTGTACAGGTATGTGGCTCTTGTCAGGTGGTAACAATTTACTAATCTTCTTGGGTGGCTTAAAATAAATTTTGATTGAAGCACACTTCAGGATATAGCCAATCTTGTCAGTAACTCCTATAGTAATACAACCAGAATACATTCTACTGTAGCTGGTTGGAGAAAATATAATTTAAAAAATTGTGATAAAATAAAAAAAATATATATTTCTATAGCCTATGTACGGGTATATGCTTCCCTTACACTGGTAAAATGATAATTGATAAATAGTAATAGATGATAAACTGATATTATAACGGACAAGGAATGATATAAGAAATGAAACGCCCGGAGTGACTGCTCAATGCACACTGATTTAATATACGATGTTATATACAGTTATTAGGCATTAAACGAAAAGTGATTAGTTGCAACAATATAATTTAACCTAATTACACTTGTACGTTATTCGTACATGCTGCCATCTCAGGCAAACATCGAACGGGATCGTACAGGAATGGGGGTAGTCGACGTAGCGACATTGACCATCCGGCTCGAAGGACCAAACAATGTACGGGTATATGCTTCCCTTACACTGGTAAAATGATAATTGATTGTCATAATTGATGTCCTTAGCGGAGGTCGTAGTTGGTTCCCGTTGATCTATAGATGACGAAGATTCTTGTTCCATGCTTCGATTTATTCGTGTTGAACTATGTTCTACAGGAAGCGACAATAATTTGCTGGCGGGTCTCTTAATGCCGTGATTGTTTGAAAGTAAAGAAACAACACGAACGTAACCGTCGCTTCCAGGATGCAGTTCTAACACTTTGCCAAGGGCCCACTTACCTGGGGGCATATTGTCTTCTAACTCCCATTTTTCCGTTAGACTGTCTAGGTCAATGCTTTTTATGACTCTATCCAACGCTCGAAAGTATGTTCTTTGTAAAGAAAGTAACGAGTCTAGCTCTCCGCTAGGTTGTATTGCTTTTTCTTCAACACTCTTGGCTGACGATGAACCCGAGGCAAATGAAGTCAGAAGATCTCGAGTAGAAATATAAATTTCCTTTCCTGTTTCGTAAATCGTGCTCGTAAAGTATTCCCCTGCGTCTGTCCTATTTGCTACCAATTCTTCATGATTTATCATGAACTCTCCCCAGAGGTTGTCTAAAGATTCAAGCCTGACCTTAATATATTCTTGAGTTTTCCTTGATAAGGGATCCTTTTTAAAGTTAATTTGAATTTTGTTTAAACTTTCGATAAGTTCCCTTTGACGTTGTATTAATGAGGATACCATGATATCAAATTAAAATGGAACGGACTTACTTTTACGATGATAGCTCGGAGACCTGAAGATAGTGACGTTGTAGAGCAGTCTCGCCGCGGAGCCAGTTGTTCTGCTAATAGCCGCGAATGATTCTGCTAGGCGGCCTCGACGTAACGCTGGTACTCACTACGATTTCACTGATTGCGTGTTTATCTCGGTGAAGAGTTCCACATGCACGACCAGTTCTCGATTATAATGTCCAACGATCAGGGACGCGGTACACTATACGCAGATGAATTTGATAAATCCGGCTCGAAGGACCAAACAATGTACGGGTATATGCTTCCCTTACACTGGTAAAATGATAATTGATAAATAGTAATAGATGATAAACTGATATTATAACGGACAAGGAATGATATAAGAAATGAAACGCCCGGAGTGACTGCTCAATGCACACTGATTTAATATACGATGTTATATACAGTTATTAGGCATTAAACGAAAAGTGATTAGTTGCAACAATATAATTTAACCTAATTACACTTGTACGTTATTCGTACATGCTGCCATCTCAGGCAAACATCGAACGGGATCGTACAGGAATGGGGGTAGTCGACGTAGCGACATTGACCATCCGGCTCGAAGGACCAAACAATGTACGGGTATATGCTTCCCTTACACTGGTAAAATGATAATTGATTGTCATAATTGATGTCCTTAGCGGAGGTCGTAGTTGGTTCCCGTTGATCTATAGATGACGAAGATTCTTGTTCCATGCTTCGATTTATTCGTGTTGAACTATGTTCTACAGGAAGCGACAATAATTTGCTGGCGGGTCTCTTAATGCCGTGATTGTTTGAAAGTAAAGAAACAACACGAACGTAACCGTCGCTTCCAGGATGCAGTTCTAACACTTTGCCAAGGGCCCACTTACCTGGGGGCATATTGTCTTCTAACTCCCATTTTTCCGTTAGACTGTCTAGGTCAATGCTTTTTATGACTCTATCCAACGCTCGAAAGTATGTTCTTTGTAAAGAAAGTAACGAGTCTAGCTCTCCGCTAGGTTGTATTGCTTTTTCTTCAACACTCTTGGCTGACGATGAACCCGAGGCAAATGAAGTCAGAAGATCTCGAGTAGAAATATAAATTTCCTTTCCTGTTTCGTAAATCGTGCTCGTAAAGTATTCCCCTGCGTCTGTCCTATTTGCTACCAATTCTTCATGATTTATCATGAACTCTCCCCAGAGGTTGTCTAAAGATTCAAGCCTGACCTTAATATATTCTTGAGTTTTCCTTGATAAGGGATCCTTTTTAAAGTTAATTTGAATTTTGTTTAAACTTTCGATAAGTTCCCTTTGACGTTGTATTAATGAGGATACCATGATATCAAATTAAAATGGAACGGACTTACTTTTACGATGATAGCTCGGAGACCTGAAGATAGTGACGTTGTAGAGCAGTCTCGCCGCGGAGCCAGTTGTTCTGCTAATAGCCGCGAATGATTCTGCTAGGCGGCCTCGACGTAACGCTGGTACTCACTACGATTTCACTGATTGCGTGTTTATCTCGGTGAAGAGTTCCACATGCACGACCAGTTCTCGATTATAATGTCCAACGATCAGGGACGCGGTACACTATACGCAGATGAATTTGATAAATCCGGCTCGAAGGACCAAACAATGTACGGGTATATGCTTCCCTTACACTGGTAAAATGATAATTGATAAATAGTAATAGATGATAAACTGATATTATAACGGACAAGGAATGATATAAGAAATGAAACGCCCGGAGTGACTGCTCAATGCACACTGATTTAATATACGATGTTATATACAGTTATTAGGCATTAAACGAAAAGTGATTAGTTGCAACAATATAATTTAACCTAATTACACTTGTACGTTATTCGTACATGCTGCCACCAATATCTGATTTCTAGCTAGCCGTTGTTCTAGTTGCTTAAATTGGGCTACAGCTCGACCTTTAGATGCTCCTAGCTTCTCCTGATATCCTGGCATCATCGGTATAGCCACTTCATACGTACCATTCTGTAGCCGCCTGGTAGTCTTTTGGTACAAGGACTCACAATAGTTATCCGCTTCGGATAGTGCCGAGGAGGAATCATTTACGTCCTCAATTTAAAAACTGAAATAAGTTGACTTAATAATTCAACCTTTTCGGCGGAGTTATGACCTGTCAATAAATCATCCATGTAAAACGAGTTATAGCCAGGGTAACACCATCCCGACCATTTACTCACACTGAACCAATGTGTATGCCACTTTACAAAACTAGAACGGGATCGTACAGGAATGGGGGTAGTCGACGTAGCGACATTGACCATCCGGCTCGAAGGACCAAACAATGTACGGGTATATGCTTCCCTTACACTGGTAAAATGATAATTGATAAATAGTAATAGATGATAAACTGATATTATAACGGACAAGGAATGATATAAGAAATGAAACGCCCGGAGTGACTGCTCAATGCACACTGATTTAATATACGATGTTATATACAGTTATTAGGCATTAAACGAAAAGTGATTAGTTGCAACAATATAATTTAACCTAATTACACTTGTACGTTATTCGTACAGCCTATGTTACTCACTGATAATGTATATTTATTTATTGATAATGTAGTATTGGTGAAAGAATTTTTAAAATTAGTTCAATAATTTTTGATTTTATTCATTTCAAACATACAAAAGTACAAATCTTTCTTCTTTATAATATTAGTATTGATAAAAAATCATTATAATTAGTTTTATCTTTTATATGAATCTTGTACACAAATAACTTTTATGGGCATGTCCTTTTTAGTACAAGCTGGTCTACACAAAAAGACAATGTTCATTTCCTATTTTAGTTAATTGTATGAGTTCAGTGACCCCAAAAGGATGAGCTCAGCCTGCTGTAAACATGTAATATTATCTATGCAAGATTATTACAATACAACTTGCCAACAATGCAAACACATAAATGTGTTCTGTTTGTGGATTACATACATTTTGAGTAAAAACACACAAACATTTATTATTATTTCAAGTAACACAGACTCATTTGGGTTAGTAAAAGATGCTTATATTTTTTATGTTAGTAAGGCAATCGAGAGACAATAATGAGTCCACTTAGCATAAAGTGAATTAAAATTCCAATTAGCAACTATTATAAGTAATGCTTTTGTATACTGGAAAAATGTATGCGAAATACTTCTTTATTATTCTTAATTCCATATCATTGAAATAAAATTGGTAATGTGTAGTTGAATTAAAACTATGGTATTGGCTTCACATATGTTTCAGTAACTGCTAACAGATGTCGCTGGTTATCTCCTTTAAGAGAATTAAATACGGATCCTGAAATTAGCAATCGATGGCGAGAGTCGAGGTACCTCAATTGGAAGAGCACTGGCACGGTACGCCGGAGGTCGTGGGCTCGAGTCCCGCCTTCGACTGTTTCTTTTTCAAGATTCTATAAAAATATAAAATGTTAAGTCTCATTATGTCCTGTAGTTACACAGGCTACAATGTCCTCCAAAGCGAAACACAACAGTGCATGCACACTGCTGCTTGGCGGTAGAGATAGACATTGCGGTGGTATCCACCCAGACAGAATCTTACATATGAGAGACCTACCACCAGTAAAATGTAGTGTGCCTACTCGTATGATCATTGGATAATGTTGCTAAATCCTTTTCTAATATCTTATTATTTCACTTGGCTCTATAGATGTAAAAAGCTAGTGACAAGTTTTCTGTGTGTGGTAGTCTAATGCCGCCGCATACGCTAGACGTGTTTCAACAAAGTTTAATTCTTAAAAAAAAACAATACACTTTATAATAATACAGTTTTTGTGCGGGGCTCAGACTGGGCCAGCACCCCGCACTGTGTTGTGTTTGTGTGCTGGATTGCGTGAGTGAGAATAGGACGCTACCAGTGACAAATTAAAAAATGCCAAAGTCGGGAAATAGCGTTTATTCCACACACTAAATCAAAAGTTACAATGTTCAGCCGAAACGATAGCCAGATTCTCCCGGCGTTAATATTTGGCGCGTAGTCTTTCGTTGCTATGCCGTAGCTATGCGACGTAGCCAGAAGTCGTCCTCGTAGCACCGTGCCACACAGCTGATGAGGAAGGGTGGTCCACTCTGCATGAGCGCCTATTTTCCTCTTCAAACTTGCAGACTTCTTCTTTCTTGCTGACTACTTGCTGTTTTCTTTCTTGATGTACCGATCTATTTTTACAAATTTAAACTCCTAATAGTAGACTCAACTTTCTAAAAACACTAGTTTGCTTAAGTAGCGCGCGGCTATACCGTGGAGAGCTCTAAGAGGGCTTTCCCTCTTTCTAAGACCTCTTTTTCACTTTCAAATATACACTTATTTCCGTTTCGCGCCTAAGTTAGGTCTATATACCTAAACTATTAGTGTCTTCGCACATAGACACTAAGTGACTCTATATACTAAACATTATAAAACAACATTATGTGCATTACGAAAAAAGTTATTGTGATTTACTTACGCTAAGTTTAACACAAACGATGCACACAAGCAACATTTCTAAAAATAACTACTCGAACTTTAAACACACGTTCATCCCGCGACCGCAGCGGGGTAGGCAAAGTTCTAACCTACGCTATGGCACCGAATGATACACTAAACAGTCCATACCGGGTGTGTTATAAGCGTTCAATCACCCTTGTGATAACACGATTTTTTCACTAAGTTCATTCACTGAGGTCTATGACGTCACTAAGAGTTCAGAGTTCTGTTACGTAATCGCGCATGCGCGGTATGCACTTTACGTTTTTCTCTCTTGGAGAATATGCGTCCTGCACAGTTTTAAACTGCAGAGGTTATCTGTAGTCAAAAACTTGTGACTATAGTCCGCGCCAGATAACGTGGCAATAAAGCACATTGACCCTTCCGAACGCACTGACAGGTAACTGTAGTAACTTAAAAACAAAATAATCAACGTAAATCCTACTAATATTATAAAGCGAAAGTTTGTAATTAGGTATGTATGTACCAGATTTTGCCCGCGGCTCTGCCAGCGTTAAAAAGTTGTTCCGGTATTAAAGTCGCGCGTTTATTTTCCCGGTATAATAATTATGTAGCCTATGTGTTACTCCAGGATATGATCTACCTGTACCAAATTTCATCGAAATCATACATCATAACATCCATACATCAAGACATCCAGACATGTCCTTCGGTGCGCGGGGGCTTCTGAGCCCCCCCAAACAGGAGGGAGACGGGCTGCATTAGGCGGCACCGCGCCGGGGCGGCTGCGGAAAACAACTTGGACACTATTAGTCCGGGGAAACCCGCAGCCGTCCCTAATGCGCTGAAGAAGGCCACCGCGGAGCTTTAGTTGGTATGCCGTGCGGTGTACATAGGTTAGGGACTCGGCCGGCGGCTCAACGCTGGGTCGTAAGGCACGGTGAACCCAACATCACCGCTCAGTCGCCCCCCTGGAAGGCTGGGCGGTAGTAATAAGTCACTTTCTCCGCGAAAACAAAAAAAAATACATCCAGACATACTTACAAACTTTCGCGTTTATAATAATTGTAGGATGTAGTAAAGGTCAATGTGCTTTATTGCCACGTTATCTGGCGCGGACTATAGATAAAAATCTATTGTCATATATTTCAGTTGTTGGAGGAATACCTGACGGAGGCGGGGCTGCACGCATTGGAGGCGGGGGAGGAGGGCGGCGCGTCCCCAGTCGGCGCCGCGCCTAACTACGCCGAGCTGGCGCTACTGCTGCAGCACTCAGTCTGTCTCTATGGCCGCAAGGTGGACTTCCTCTACCAGCACGTGCTTAGCGTCAGCGACTCCTTGCAGAACGGCACTCAGTGAGAACGCGTTATTATTTACTCCGTAAATAGATACCAATGTACAAGTTCTTAATTAAAAACTCAACACAATAAAAAAAGAGTGCGTGTACTTATGCGCGTGAGAAGTTGTACTTCTTTGGCATGATTAAAAAATAAAATGTTTATTATTAATTATGTTAAACTAGGGGGGTCAAGGGTCGCAAATGGGTGTGGGGCGTCAAGGGGGTCAGGGTCAAAAATGGAGGTGGAGGAAGGTTTAGGGTGGTCAGGGGGTCAATTTGGGTTGGGGGTCAAGCGGATTCAAAATGTGTTTGAGGGTCAACGGGGTCAAATTCGGTTTGGGGAGGTCAACGGGTGAGCAGTGGGGGTCTGCTCGCTCAACTACTCTAATGTAATCGACTCCGAGGTGGACGACCATGTGGGTGGTTGGTCTCCTGCAGTCGTAGACGCAAAAAACGTGCTTTAGAGTTCTGAGGCTGAGAAGCCTCCTCATTTAGAGAGGGGCCGCAATGCGGCATCGCGCAGGGACGGTTCTATGCTGTACTATCTTCGTGCAACATAATACCCCAGGGCCGTCCCGTTGGCGCCGAAGAAGGCCACCGTGGGTTTTGGTTGGTATGCCGGTGTAGGGTGTACACAGTGTTACGATCTTGGTCCAATGCTCGCTCGGATGATGCTATACTCCCGAGTGTCGACATTGGGCTTTAAGACTGTGTGAAACCAACATAACCGTTCCAATAACCCCCCAGTGGTGGTAGCGACTAGCGGTAACGATAATTTTCCCCGCGATAAAAAAGGGGGGGTCAACGGGGTGTGGGGGTGGCAGGTGCACAGTACAGTAGACCCGTCACACTGGCAGCCATACCCTATCCTCCAAGATACAAGTTCCTGATAGAATAAAGTGAGGATATTAAGAACCTGTAACACATCATACAATAAAGTAGTTCCATCACATTGCCAGGAGATGGCGCTACTACGGAGACGTGCAAATCGCGATATCAAGATTCTCTGGCGAAACATGACCTGCGGATCAATTAAGTGAAATGGTGTGGATTAGGGCTTTCAGTCTCGGTACATTTAAGAGTCTCGGGAAAAAAAAAACGAGACTTTCGAGACTATTTCTAAAATAGTCATTATACTCGTAGGCCACGATTAAAGACTTTTAAGGCAGTCAATACAAGATATATCAATAAAGTACTTTATAAATCACACTATTATAAAGCCATATGGAAGTTAAATTACCAATTACTTATACGACTTTTCAATGTTTATATCTGTCCCGTAAAAGATAAAGAGCGTTGGATAATTACTTTCAAAGAGAGGATTTGATTTCATTACAAACTAGCTTTTGCTCACCGCTTCGACCACGTGAAATAGTTTTACAAGGACAAAAAGTAGCCTATAGCCTTTCCAGAGTTTCAAACTATCTCCATACCAAAATTAAACGAAATCTGTTCGGTAGTATTTGAGTAATTTGGCGTTAAGACATACATACAGACTCAGCGGGGGGTTTTGTTTTATAATTTTTAATTAGGTAAATCGCATAAGAAAAAAAATCTCTAATTCTACGCTAAAAGTACGTATAGATTAGCATTAGTGTTTGGGTCCCAGGTCATCTCGTGTCTCAAAGTATCGGGACTTTTTGTATTTTTAATATTCTCGCTTCGCAGGTTTTTAGGGTCGAAACATGTCACGCTATAGTAAGTGAAGACTCCCTTCTCGTAATAGACGTAGACGAGCCGTCTCAAGCCTCTTTTAAAACCGGCCTGCAGACAGCGGTTGGGCGATCGGTGACCCGCTACCGTATTAAAGAAAGTGTATGAGGATGCCGCGAAGTGTTTCATACTTATTTGACATTTTATTCGAGTCTCATCTTCAAACAGCGAGAGACTTTGCTCAAGAGCAGACTCCTACGAAAGTTGCGATAGCATGCACATGTGCACTCTGTGACCTTCGACATGCTTAATTATAAAGTTATATGAATGCTTTGGGTTGTCTCATGTCCTGGGATTTTCGTAACTTTTCAAACCATAATTAGCAGGGATTTAGCAATGGTTTGAGTATTTTCCCCTATCGCTACCATTGTCAAAAAGAGATCTTTTCCCAATTTACCATAACAATAATGTACTTAATTATAAAGACCCGTATAATACGTTTCAACAAGGTTAGGTTGCGACTTTCGAGAGATTATCAAATATTTAATTTTTCTCTGTCGCCACCGATCCGTATTAAAAAGATCCTGATAGTTTAGTAATTTTTTCAATAATAATTATTTTCGAGACCGAGTCTCGAAATGAAAGCCCTAGTGTGGATGTCCAATGTCTGGCCATTCCTCTATATACAAATCCCAAATCCGGCTTCCGCACTAAGCTTTCACTGCGTGGGACTATTTTTGGGACCGACGTGTAGTTTTATTAAAGTGATATCGGCTTCCAAGTTCCACGTCGTGGGACGCATCATTTGTAGTAGGCTAATTATTCACAACGAGTGTAATTATTCTCATCTGCAATTCGATTATAAATAAAAACCTTCGAACCCTGAGACTGTGTTTTTCATCATCACCAACCATAGCCTCTTACAAATCTCCTTTATTGAAGTCGTTTAATAGTACTGTGACATGATTTTTGCTGAATTATTTCAATGCACTGGATATAGATTTATTCTCATAATGTTTTCAAAACGCGCCTGAAGAAGTATAACTTCAAAACAATTATGTAAGTAATATTATACTTGGATAATTGAGTTTGCAATCGTAATGTTTATGATGTGATCACAGGGAGGAGGCGGTGGAGGCGGCAGGCGTGTCGGCGGCGGCGCGGCGTCGGCGGCGGGTGTCGACGCCGGGGGGTCCGGCGGGGCTGGCGGGGCGGTTCTCGCGCGTGCCGCTGGAGGAGTGCGCGGCGGCCAGGAGCGAGCCCGCCGCCCCGCGCCCGCCGCCCACACTGCCGCGCATGTACATCGAGCTGGAGCCGCGCGTGCTGGCCGACGGCGACGCGCCGCTGCGGGACTACGCCGGCGAGCCCATCGGACTGCCCTCAGACTTCCACGTCATTTGGAGACTGCAGGTCATTATGACACATATCTTTTGTAAACAAATATACATTTACCCATTGTCTTTTATGTTACCATAAAGTACAATAAGTGAGCTGTTAATAAACAGTTGGGGTGCCTATGAGACCGACTGGCACTCGCAAGGTTGCTGGGCGTGAATCTGAGTAGGCGCCGGTACTCCCACCCGTTGTTCTTACCACGTTTACAAGATGCCACTGTGAGAGGCGAGTATGAGATGTGTGTTGTACATACTGGTGTAGTGTTTACGCTGTACCTGAACAGCGGCAGGTACGAAGTGTCTGAGGTAGAAGAGTGTAGGAGATGGCAAATAAGAAATGGATGTACTTTTTGACGTGCCGATTTTCCACCATCCAACCACCTAGCACTATGTACCTATGCACCCCCGGGTACCAAATCGAAGCCGTACGTCGTGGGCCTTCGATTATTACGAGTCTTCCATGTCGCTCTTTCAGTTTTCAGTTTCGCTCTTCTAGTCTTCCGTCTCGCCAGTGGTCTCGGACGACAAAATGTGAAATCGGTAGAGTTGCCAAGAAAAATCGGTATATTTGGAGCAAAAATCGTTATAATATCCAAAAAAACAAGCAATATTCAATGAAAATCCCCTTAATTTTAAACTCCAGGGACTATTATTCTACCAAAAGAAGGTAATTTCAACAAACTAGAGTCACGCATACACCCCGTCATCAAAGTAAAAATTTTATACAAATTTTGCCGCCCCTTTAAAAGTACTGCCTATTTAAGGCTGCCATATCCCAAAACACCTTCTTTTCTATTCAATTTTAAACCAAGAAATAATCAACATTTCGGTCCGAGAAAAATATATGTTATAGTTAAATAATCATTCTACATTGGTATGGATTCCAAAACACGATACTTACAACTTCGCTCGATCATAAAAAATCACGAAAACAGAGAAAATTCGGATTTTATTTTAAATAATTAGTTATAGTATATTAAACAATTACTTTAAAAATATAAGTCAATAAAAGTGTAATAACATTTAGCAGATTGCTATGCAAAAAAACATTCACAAAAGTAATTCTAGCTTTTCAAAATTCAAAAAAACACGAATTTTTTAACAATTTAGCCAACGCGTATCGTTTCAGATGCGCCCGAGGCGCCGTGGAGGTCGGACCTACGTCAATTTTTCGCGCTTGCTGCCACTAATTTATCGAAGTATTTGACAGCTTTTGTTTATAGTTGGACCGCGTTATGTAGAAAAGGAACCAACTACTTTTGAACAACAATTATGGATTCTTATTTGTAATAGTTGGATTTTTCTATGAATCTTTCCTATTCTTTTTCTTTCTTCTTTAAACACGTTGTCATACTTGTTTCAACTGTTGTTTGTTTTTGCTGAATAGTAAAGGATCACATTTGAATTTATTGCATGTAAAATATTAAAATAATATATTTGGATAATATTTTGGCATAATACATACAAAGGAAAATAATGTAAATTAAAAAAAATGTACTTTATTGTAAAAAAAGCGTGGGATGCATGGTGTCAATAGATATAAATATTTTATTGAAAGATAATATGAGTAGAAAGATTATCATTTTGATAATATCTTAAAAAGCACCCCACGCTTTTTTTACAATAAAATAAGTACATCTTTTTCTTATTTGCACTATTCTTAATTAAAATTTATTGAAATTTATTTTCTATTTTTAGTTGGATTTCCTATAAAACATGTTTTTTAGTTTTTTTTCTGTTATTTATTTTTCATTTTTTAGTCTTGTTCTACTATTGTCCAACAGATGTCACTAAAAACAAATAAGATTATTTTTTTACATAAGAGTAGCCAGTTTAGTTATAACTCTACTATGCCTGCCTCTGCTGTTGACTGCCTCGGTGGCGTAGTTGTATTGCGTACGCGTTACGAGTACGATTTGCGCGCTGAGGTCCTGGGTTCGAATCCCCGGTCGGGCCAAAAAACTTTGTGACTGGGTTTTTCCATCTTAAAAAAAAATCTCAGTCGCAGCTCGGAGTCAGGAAAGTTGGCGGTGTGATACCCCGTGCCTCGGAAAGCACGTAATGCCGTTGGTCCTGCGCCTGATCTCTCTCCGGTCATGTCGGATTGCCGTCTCACCGGACTATGAGAGTGAAGGAATAGCGAGTGCACCTGTGTATTGCGCACACACTTGTGCACTATAATATCTCCTGCGTACCTGGCTGATCTTCGTTGAGATTGGCCGCCGTGGCCGAAACTGGCTAGGAGGATATAACTCTACTATGGTCCAACAGATGTAAAAAAAATGAGCTATCATTTACTTATTCATTTTGAATATTTATTCATTTTTAGTTGGATTTTCTATAAGGCTTGTTTTTTGTTTTTTTTTTTGCTATTTAATATTATGGATAGAAGATCATAGTACAGAATAACACAAAACCTTATTATTGATACAAGTAATTCCCAATTATTGCGATATCAATACCGGTATTTTTAAGTTCTTCATTTGGTCCAGTAGCCCACATTTTCTTGAAAGAGTCCCGGTTTGGGTCCCCTAAATTAAGTATCTGCTTATAAATATGCATACGAGCACTGCAGACTAGAGGTGATCATTAAACGTTATAACTGTTAATTTAACTCATTATAAAAAAATAGCTGTTAATTCTATTAACTACTATTGCAATATTCATTAAACGTTTAAACTAATGAACGGACTGCGGAGGCAGTTAATGCCATTCGTTAATTTATTAATCAACTAAACTTGATAACTGTTAATCATAGAAAAATGCTAATAACGCCTCTATAGGTTATTTGTTAAACGAAATTTAATACTAGAGGTGATCATTAAACGTTATAACTGTTAATTTAACTCATTATAAAAAAATAGCTGTTAATTCTATTAACTACTATTGCAATATTCATTAAACGTTTAAACTAATGAACGGACTGCGGAGGCAGTTAATGCCATCCGTTAATTTATTAATCAACTAAACTTGATAACTGTTAATCATAGAAAAATGCTAATAACGCCTCTATAGGTTATTTGTTAAACGAAATTTAATACTACTAATAAGCACAAAAATTATATTTTTTCTTTAGCTAAGACTTAAATTATGCCTTGTCGTGATTTGTGAACAATAAAATCGCCACTTGCAATGATTGCGAAAATAATTTTATTTAGATAACGTCAGAATTGATAAAAGTGGCCGCCATTTTGAATTTCTTTGTTTTAAGGTCAATTGACCTCAAAATCGGTATGTGGGTATAACTTTAATTACCAAAGACTGATCCAATGTCAGAATTGAAAAAAGTGGCCGCCATTTTGAATTTCTTTGTTTTAAGGCCAATCTACCTCAAAATCGATATCTGGGCAGGCCTGTAGGTACAAAAGACGGATCCAATGTTAGAATTGAAAAAAGTGGCCGCCATTTTGAATTTCTTTGTTTTAAGGCCTATCGACCTCAAAATCGATATCTGGGTAGGCCTGTAGGTACAAAAGACGGATCCAATGTTAGAATTGAAAAAAGTGGCCGCCATTGTGAATTTCTTAATTAAAATAAACGACGCAAGAGACGTGTTTAACATGTTATCGCTAATGCTTTTCACGTAACTCCTTACTTCTTGACCGTTATAACTTAACTATTAATTTAACACGTTATTTTTTTTTAATGTTTAACTATTAACCATTAATAATTTTTAACCATTAATCACATAACTATTTAATACTACTAATAAGCACAAAAATTATATTTTTTCTTTAGCTAAGACTTAAATTATGCCTTGTCGTGATTTGTGAACAATAAAATCGCCACTTGCAATGATTGCGAAAATAATTTTATTTAGATAACGTCAGAATTGATAAAAGTGGCCGCCATTTTGAATTTCTTTGTTTTAAGGTCAATTGACCTCAAAATCGGTATGTGGGTACAACTTTAATTACCAAAGACTGATCCAATGTCAGAATTGAAAAAAGTGGCCGCCATTTTGAATTTCTTTGTTTTAAGGCCAATTGACCTCAAAATCGGTATCTGTGTTTAACTCTAGTTACCAAAGAACATTCCAATGTCGGAATAGAAAAAAGTGGCCGCCATTTTGAATTTCTTTGTATTAAAGCCTATCGACCTCAAAATCGATATCTGGGCAGGCCTGTAGGTACAAAAGACGGATCCAATGTTAGAATTGAAAAAAGTGGCCGCCATTTTGAATTCCTTTGTTTTAAAGCCAATTGACTTCAAATTCGACATCTGAGTATAACTTTAGTTACCAAAGAACATTCCAATGTCGGAATGGAAAAAAGTGGCCGCCATTTTGAATTTCTTTGTTTTAAGGCCTATCAACCTCAAAATCGATACCTGGGTAGGCCTGTACTTACAAAAGACGGATCCAATGTTAGAATTGAAAAAGTGGCCGCCATTTTGAATTTCTTTGTTTTAAGGCCTATCGACCTCAAATTCGACATCTGAGTATAACTTTAGTTACCAAAGAACATTCCAATGTCGGAATGGAAAAAAGTGGCCGCCATTTTGAATTTCTTTGTTTTAAGGCCAATCCACTTCAAAATCGATATCTGGGCAGGCCTGTAGGTACAAAAGACGGATCCAATGTTAGAATTGAAAAAAGTGGCCGCCATTTTGAATTCCTTTGTTTTAAAGCCAATTGACTTCAAATTCGACATCTGAGTATAACTTTAGTTACCAAAGAACATTCCAATGTCGGAATGGAAAAAAGTGGCCGCCATTTTGAATTTCTTTGTTTTAAGGCCTATCAACCTCAAAATCGATACCTGGGTAGGCCTGTACTTACAAAAGACGGATCCAATGTTAGAATTGAAAAAGTGGCCGCCATTTTGAATTTCTTTGTTTTAAGGCCTATCGACCTCAAATTCGACATCTGAGTATAACTTTAGTTACCAAAGAACATTCCAATGTCGGAATGGAAAAAAATGGCCGCCATTTTGAATTTATTTGTTTTAAGGCCAATCCACTTCAAAATCGATATCTGGGCAGGCCTGTAGGTACAAAAGACGGATCCAATGTTAGAATTGAAAAAAGTGGCCGCCATTTTGAATTTCTTTGTTTTAAGGCCTATCGACCTCAAAATCGATATCTGAGTAGGCCTGTAGGTACAAAAGACGGATCCAATGTTAGAATTGAAAAAAGTGGCCGCCATTTTGAATTTCTTTGTTTTAAGGCCAATCCACCTCAAAATCGATATCTGGGCAGGCCTGTAGGTACAAAAGACGGATCCAATGTTAGAATTGAAAAAAGTGGCCGCCATTTTGAATTTCTTTGTTTTAAGGCCTATCGACCTCAAAATCGATATGTGGGTAGGCCTGTAGGTACAAAAGACGGATCCAATGTTAGAATTGAAAAAAGTGGCCGCCATTGTGAATTTCTTAATTAAAATAAACGACGCAAGAGACGTGTTGAACATGTTATCGCTAATGCTTTTCACGTAACTCCTTACTTCTTGACCGTTATAACTTAACTATTAATTTAACACGTTATTTTTTTTTAATGTTTAACTATTAACCGTTAATAATTTTTAACCATTAATCACATCACTACTGCAGACCCTGCAGGTATCGGTATCGGCTTCTTTGTGTAACATCTATAAAGCAATACTAGAACCCGGTGTGTGTGTACATAGAAAGAAAAATAAAATAAAAAATAAGGGGACGACTAAATAAGAGTAATAGATCACAAATCACCGTTATTTTTATTTTCTCGCTGTTTGTCTGCGTATCTGTTTTTCTGTTTATTTGTTAGCGCACATCTCCGGCACTACTAAACGGATATCTATGAAATGGTATGGAGATAGCTTGAGTCCCTGGGTGGAGCATAGGTATACTTTTTAACCTATAAAAAATCTTTTATGCGGGCGACGCTGCCAGGAAACAACAATAAAATAGTATGAGTGACAATAGTACATACTAATACAAAATAATAAGTTATTTTCAGGATTTTACGGCAATTTGGACTTGACTACAATTTATATGAAGACCATACTATTATGATTTGAAAAAATACTGTCCGACATACTTATAGGTATATAGAGTAAATTTTTCAGATGGGCCAGCAAAGTCAATATTTTCTATTATGAACCACAGTTCAAACTTTAAAGTAGGTAGTAAACAAATACGAAAATATCATTTAAAAAATCGCGATAAAGTAAAAAAAATGGTTTTATTTCAATGTATTACCAAGTTTTTTGTATGTCGGGTAATTCCTTTTTATTGATCTCATTGAGGGTGTCTGAATATACAGTGTCATTTCAACATTGCGTTACTAAATGAAACCACATATTCAGCGTGACCTCTGCTAATATCGTGCAAAATATTATCCATGGGTAACGCATACTTTCGCCAATAATCCCGATCATAGTTTTATAGTTTTTTGATCACGCTGTGTTTTAGCGCGCTTGACTTTATTCAGTGAATCGCGTCACAGCTGACGATGTTATTACAAAACCTATAGGATTAAGAAGGGCAACTCACAAATTCACTTGCAATACATTCACTCACATAGCTGCAGCAGTACCGCTTGAGACGTGGAATTTGAAATAAAATAATTAAATTGCTACTAGAGCAGTCCCTACTCCCTAATGGTCCGTGGGCCAGTGACAGATTTCGATGACCAAGTTTCTCTCAAACGATAATTGGTGAGACGCATCAGAGACGTGTATCATAAAGCCTCGTGAACGTCAGCTTCGGCTCCGTGGGTGCCATGAGCGGTGGTAGCCTCCCAAAGATGTAGAAAAAAATATATTATTCAGTCATTTCCTCCCAACTAAGAATCATTTTAAATTGTAGCTAACCCGATACCTTGAAGAAAAAAAATAATCAGCTGACTGTAACTTGGGGCATTATGCGTCAGCTGGTCAATCAAACATGTAAAAAAAATATATCATTTCAGTGATTTCCTCTCAACTACAAATTTACCTGATGATAGCTTATACGCAACTATGAATAAATATATATGTCAGCTGGCTGTATGCCGGGGCAAAAACCGTCAGCTGATGCCTTGAAAGTTATAACGCAGGTGTTAGGCGAGAGCTTCTATTACATAATTACATGCATCAGCTGACAATGTTTCCCTCGAATTAATGATAGTAGATTCTCTTTATTAATTACAGCATTGTATTATCAATCTATACATGTAAAATGCTTTGTCCTGAATGACTGACTGACGCACAGCCTAAACCTCTGACCGTAGAGACCTGAAACTTGCAGGGTGTGTTCTTTGTATACCATAGGCATCTAATGAGATTGAATTTTCCGAAAGTCTACCCCTAAGAGGGTGAAAAAGGGGGGCAAAGTTTGTATGGGCCAACGTGATTCCTTGGTCCAACCTACTTCAAATATTGCTTAAACTTATTTTTAACAGAACTGATAGAAGACGTGTTTCATGTTTTATTGAAATTCATCCCGTAATATATAATATGTATAAAAACGAAAGTTCATTAACTCACTCATCACGAAATCTGAGAAGCTACACGTGCTAGGAGTCTCAAATTTTGTGGAGGTTTCTTTTAGGACGTTGGAGCTCACTAAGACGGGATTTTGCGAAATTCAACCCCTAATGGGGTAAAAAGATTGTACGCGATAAACTCAAAGACTGTCAAACGGATTTTGATTAAATTTGGTATGGAGATAATTCGAGCATCTGGGAAACTGGAAAGTTTTAGGCTACTTCTTATCCCGTGAAAATGTATAAGTGGGACCTTTATAAAAAAAAAAACTCTTTCGTACGACCGCGGCTGCGGGCAAAAGCTAGTCAGCTTATAAATTTTCATCTGGGAAGATATAATGTATCTTAAATGTTTGACTTTACGCTCAGATATGAGTTTTCCGATGAAATGTATAAATACTTTACGACTAATACGTATATAATTAAATAACTGAAGAAATATTAAGAACAGTGATTATGAATTTATAGTTTATTGTACTCTCCGGAGTAAGATAAAGTGGTCAGCAGAAGACTTTTCAGATTAACACAACCTACTGCAGATACCACCTTTGCAACACGTTTCTAATCTAAGGGTTAGAAAAGTGTTGCATGCCTACATCGCGTCATACAAGGAACACACCCTGCAAGTTTCAGATCTCTACGGTCAGAGGTTTGGGCTGTGCGTTTAACTGTCAGTCAGTCATTCAGGACAAAGCATTTTACATGTATAGATTGATAATACAATGCTGTAATTAATAAAGAGAATCTACTATCATTAATTCGAGGGAAACATTGTCAGCTGATGCATGTAATTATGTAATAGAAGCTCTCGCCTAACACCTGCGTTATAACTTTCAAGGCATCAGCTGACGGTTTTTGCCCCGGCATACAGCCAGCTGACATATATATTTATTCATAGTTGCGTATAAGCTATCATCAGGTAAATTTGTAGTTGAGAGGAAATCACTGAAATGATATATTTTTTTTTACATGTTTGATTGACCAGCTGACGCATAATGCCCCAAGTTACAGTCAGCTGATTATTTTTTTTCTTCAAGATATCGGGTTAGCTACAATTTAAAATGATTCTTAGTTGGGAGGAAATGACTGAATAATATATTTTTTTCTACATCTTTGGGAGGCTACCACCGCTCATGGCACCCACGGAGCCGAAGCTGACGTTCACGAGGCTTTATGATACACGTCTCTGATGCATCTCACCAATTATCGTTCGGGAGAAAATGACTGACGAAATTTTGCTACTGGCCCACGGTCTATAACTAATACGTAATTTATAAATATCAACATGAAATAAAAAATTGTCATGTTATTGTATGAAAAGGAACTAATTATTTTTTAAGTGTTATGCTGTAAAGAAAAGTATTAATTCTTTAATAATAAACTTTGTTTTCGTTAATAAATAAGTTTACCTACCGAAATAGATAGGTACTAAACAACTCGCAGTCGGGTTATTAAAAAAGTTACAGGATTTTAATCTATTGATATCATATTTTTTAGATTCCGTATGATATTTCAACGTTCATTTTAATTTTAACATCAATATTTCTGGACGTCATGCCTAAAATAGGTTCACATAAATACTTTATACTACCAAAGGCCTTATTATGCCTTCTGTACCTTCTAATCTCTAGCTACATTTTGTAACGCGTCGGAGTCGTTGATCTTGTTACTAACACATTGAAACTAACGTGCAGATACCAACATGTTATGTCTCTTTCGCACGCCATTCATTACAAACACGCACTCAAACACGCTGTATTGCCAGTATAAACATTTTAACCAACAAGTTTGCTAAAATGACACAGCTTTTCAAAGAATCGGATATTAGTTTATTTATCACATGGATTTCTAACACACTTAAATAAGTGTATTAAATAATAAAATAACTAGGGTAATTATGCTAATGAAAAGTCTACTTAAACGAATACGCAGCAATAGACTGCCTCGGTGGCGTAGTTGTATTATGCTACGACTGTAACGCTGAGGTCTCGGGTTCGATTCCCGGGTCGGGCAAAGTGAAATTGAGTTTTTCTATTCAATTTCAGCTCGGAGTCTGGAATTTGTGCCCGACATGGCGATAGGCTCGCCCCCTATCACATCATGGGACGGAATAACGGCGAAAAGTGGGTGCACTAGTTGCGCCTCTGCCTACCCCTTCGGGGATAATAGGCGTGAGTGAGTGTGTGTGTGTGTGTGTGTGATCTTTGTATTGTAAAAATAACATTACTTTAAGCAATAAAGCATACCAGAGCTCTAACATCATTTAATTTCAATATGCATTGTGGTACGGTTTAAATAGCATAGAACAATGTAAAACTAAAATTTCAAGATATTGCAGAATAAGGTAATAGTACCAAAGCTTGGTATCCCTGTGGGAACACGTGTAATACGAACATCAGCTGGCGAGGCCAACGATCGCGCGCGCCAGCGGGCGCACGGCGCACTTGTCGGCATGTTCTTTGTATAGGGCTGCCATTACCTAAATTGCCGACACCGGACTAACACGGCAAGAATCCCGGACATTTGGGCGAAATATGGGTTTATTCCCGGACACCTCTGACAGAGTACCCCAGTATCTCCGCACCGCAATAACAATCGCAATTTTTAATTGTTCCTGCCTGAGTAATAATACCTAAAACTGGCGTTATTTACTAACCACTTATAAAGTGACTCGACCAAGTGCACAAAAATCCTTCTAAATACCTATGTTTTACCTACTTACAATAATTTTGGTCATTAGTCAATTGAATATCCTGGTTATCTTAAATTAAGTTCAGTCATTACTCACTACACAATACGTACGTAAATGTTACTTATTCTTGACAAAAGTGTGCGTGTCTTCTATGAAGTGGTAAAAATTAAACGTTTTTTACCCTACTAGTAAATTACGACAATTCCAGGTAATAGCAATAAGTACAAGTGATATTTATCAAAATGTGTAACGTGTCGAAATACATCGAGATTCGCGGTCCGGGTTTCGTGGACTTCATGCCTGTGGCCCCGCACTGGCTCCTTCAGGCGCATGCGCCGCGGGAAAGCGGGGGACGGCGCGCGCGTCGCCCGCCAGTCGCCACTCGGCCACAGTACTCGGCACTCGTCATTTTGCCAGCGGCCACGCGCCCGGCAGCAACACGACGTGGCGTATGTTGATTTATGTACCGAATGTTAGGCCGATGCGCCCTATGTACTTACTCGTAACTATTGTAATTTCTGTTGTGGTAAACTATGATTTACATTTACAAAGTGTTAATGTTTCCGAGAAGGTCGTTGAAATGTCTTTTGTACTTTTAGGGATTACTGAGTAAATGTTCAAAATTCCAATTTTTCAGAACCTCGCTGACACTCGTATCATAACGGTAGCATCATAGTCGGTTTCACGAAATCGATCGACGAATTTGACGGCTTGAGCGTGCGATTCTTGCTGATGTATCGTGTGATAGTTGATAGAATCTTAGGGTTGTGAGGCTTTTTGATAAGCTACGTGCGGTGTACGGACTGTGACCATTATCGAAGATGCCACAATGATTTCAGTCTTCTAAAGGAGACATAACTGGCTCTGACAGAATCTAGTAAGTGACTGTTGTTTAGATTGACCTATGTGACCTGACACACAAGCATTGGTAATAATAGCGACCTCATCTTTTCGGTTTGGAATAAAGCTTCTTGGTTACGATGGCGCGATGTGACAGCTTATCGTTGCGCTCCGTGTGTGCATCTCTTGTTCGCGTGTGCGTGAGCATATTATCAATGAAACACAGACCTCAGTGCGATGTTGACGCTCCGACGATTTCTCGTTTACTAGTAGTGGCAATAGGATGTCTAAAATTAAAAGACCTTTTTTGTTATTTAATTTGTTTGAAAAATGTACTTCTTTATTTTACACTTATGGTTAACTTAATTAACTGCATGGTGTTTCTTTCAAATTGATTTTATCGCAGTTAAATTTATGTATTCGGTTACAAAATGACCCTGTATAACGTCGCGTAAGATAAAATAATAACCGTGAAAAATCCATTTGAGTTGTCAGACTAGTAGTAGTCGCAAGAGTTGGGTATATAATAAGGCTGCCAAATCATATGAAGCAACTACTCCGTTGCAGTTCAATACTAAGTAGTAACTATTGCGGTTTTCATATCGGTCAGTGCTTAGTTGAGCGGTTACTATGTTAACCATTCCATATTCGCGTCTTCCCCGGCGAACAAGACGTCACTTTTCATTCAGTGGAAATCCTCTTTACGCGCTTACCCATAGGGTTCTAATTAGAAAATCTGAAATGACACCTGTCAAACTCGGAATACTGAAAGGGTTTCGGGTTTAAACTTGAGGTCATATTCAGGTTACTAGACTAGTCGATTATTATAGTTAATGTTGGTTAAGTAATTGTCTCAATCACCAATATTATGTCACAATAACTAAAGATAATAATGAATCTTGGCGTGGTATTGTACTCTGTGAACATTTGATTACGTAATCATTGATCAACGAACAATAAATCGTGATATCAAGACATAATTCATAGGTAACTTTTATTATGTATGCCTACGTATACCTATTTCAGCTGCCGCTGTCTGCGACATACATATGTTTGGATAGTACTCCCAAAAGTTAGACCTTCGCAATAAATCGTATAATTTTAAAGTCCTCCAATTTTGAGATGTACGTAATTTTATTTTGCTTAAAAACTACATCTACACTTATCTATACTAATATTATAAAGAGGAAAGATTAAATTGTATGTTTGTTTGCATTGAATAGGCTCCGAAACTGCTGGACCGATTTGAAAAACTCTTTCATCAATATAAAGGTCCATTATCCCAGGGATTATAAAGCGGGACTTTTATCCCAGAAAAATTCATTCACGCGGACGAAGCCGCGAGCAGAAGTCTAGTTTAAAATATATTAGCTATCGATGGAGGGGTCTAAGTTTTTTTTATGGATTCAAGATCCATATTTTTGTCCTTTTAATATTCGTAAAGTTTGAGCCGTGTTAGATTTTGAGGCCCAGCACCCATAAAAAAGCGGACATCTTTTGTCGTAAAACAAACTGCTTCACTATTGTTGAATGGTTTATTGTGACGTAGTCGCGGCTGATCGGTGTCAAACGAGTTCATTTGAAATTCAACATCGCGGTACCTGACGCGCCGGTACATTAGACAGCTGCAAATGCCAACAGCGCTCAGATTTCCTAGCCTTAACCAAGGAATCGTAAAATATAAAGTAAAAGGAGATATTAACTACGGATTGCTTGAAATCGAAAAAAAAAAGGAGAAGCTTCTGACTTTCTAAAAATCGTAGAAAAAATTATTATGCCATTTCTGTATTTCAGTAGGACACACCCAACATCGGTATAAATTACGAAAAATCGGTAGGTTCGAGACCACTACGTCTCGTCCTTGCAGTCAGTGGTCTCGGACGACAAAATGTGAAATCGGTAGAGTTGGCAAGAAAAATTGGTATATTTGGAGCAAAAAATATACAAATAAACAACCAATATTCAAAGAAAAACCCCTTAATTTTAAACTCTAGGGACTATTATTGAACCAAAAGAAGGTAATTTCAACGACGACGAGAGTCACGCATACAGTAAACATTTTAACCAAATTTTGCCGCCCCTTTAAAAATACTGCCTTCCGTCGCACCAAATATTTAACCAAGGAATCGCAAAATATGAAAGAAAAAGGGGATTTTAGCTTCGAATAGCTGAAAGTCGGTAGAAAAATCGGGAGAATCTTCTAGCTTTCAAAAAGTCGTTGAAAAATCGACATTTCGGTAGGACAGGTCCAAAATCGGTAGATATACCGAAAAATCGGTAGGTTCGAGACCACTGCTTGCAGTTTTTAGGCTTCAGGTTTCTTCTAGTGTTGAATTTTTTTGCTTAGGTAGAACCCATGTCAAGTGTCCAGAAGTCAGAAGAAGTCCTGAAAAGCCTTCGAAACGTCGGAAGAAAATATAAATAAAAAAACCGCGATAAAATTCGTAAAATATCCGTAAAAAGTTATTAACAAAAAAACTAAGAAATGTCACACTATTCACAAGATTATAATGTCCGTATCATTTGTATAGTGTTCCTTAGTTCACTGAGGGGTCGGCACATCACTTGTGCACTCACTGTATTGTCTTAATATTATCACGACACTGTAGTTGGTTTGAGAGGGTCGGCACGCGGCTAACAGGAGCCGGTGCGTCGCTAACATTAACATTGTCACACAAAGTATTATGATAATAAAGGAGTGGTTTGTTGCACTCCATGAATTCTCACGATCTCACTTATCTGTAGTGTATTCATAGTAGGACCATCTTATTTAGACATGCTGCAGATAAAATTATCTACAGACTAGCTTTTACCCGCGGCTCCGCCCGCTTTAAAAAGTTTTTCCGGGATAAAAGTCCCGCTTTATTTTTTCCCGGGATAAAAAGTAGCCTATGTGTTAATCCAGGACATGATCTACCCGTGTGCCAAATTTCATCGAAATCCGTTCAGTAGTTTTTGCCTTAAAGAGGAACAAACATCCTTACATCCAAACATCTAAACATCCAAACATCCATACATTCTTACAAACTTTCGCCTTTATAATATTAGTAGGATTTCTCTAGCACATAATATAGCTTGGTTCCATTATAAATGTGAAATTGTTTCAGGATGGTTACCTTGTTGACGAACTGGAAGGGCCGAGGTCATCGAGCGAGTCCATTTTGAACCCGATATCGCTGGTGGAGCTGCAGGCAGCCATAGAGGCGGCGGCGCCCCCCTCCCCCCCGCCGCTGCCGTGCCCGCTGCGGGACCGGTCTCCGTCGCCGGACGCGGAGGCACCGCCACTGCACGCCAGCACGCCGCTGCCACACCGCGGGCCCGAGCCGCCCGAGCCGCGCCAGAGACAAAGGAAGAGGCGGAGCGAAGTCAAAATCGATGACATGGTCGGCGGCAGGGTCAAAATTTTAATCAGTAAAGGTAAATCAATTAAACAGTTTATGACCATCTCCATTTTGAGTAGAACGTAAGCAACATGACTAACAATATTGCACTAGAGACTTCTCATCTTCAGATATTAAGTCTTATAATACCCAATACATACATTGGCCACTATGTCCTCCAAAATAAAACATACCAGGTATAATAGCAACCATATATGAACAAATACTTTTAAGAAAAGGAAATAGTTGGAAAAATATTTTTTGAGCTTCCAGCAGCAAGTTGTAGCAATTTGTAAACCATTCGTTTAATAACTAAAGTGACGTATTCGTTCAGAGTTAAGGCGCCAGCTGCGGAGCGTGCAGGAGTTCAGCATCGAGAGTAAATGGATCTGGAAGGTGGTGGAGCAGCGCAAGAGCCGCATCCTCGCCGAGCGCCGCCGCCTGCGCGCGCAGCACCCGCGCCCGCCCCCGCACCAGCCCCCGCCACCACCCCCGCACCCGCCCGCCAGCGGTGAGATAACACACCGCACTAGACACTCTTGTAGCCGGTAACGAAGCCGTACGGTCTTAATACTCTTAGCACAGAACTTTAACCTTAGTGTAAGGTCACGAGTGGGACTGTTGTAAGTGTATAAATGTTGGGTGCATTCATATAAAAAGTAGTGCATTTGTTACTAACTGGCTTCGTGACGTGACCAGTTTTATCTTTTGCAGCCTTCCGCGGATTCGATCATTCGTACGCGGACATCGGAGGTGAGTTTTGAATAGAGACTCACACTCGTGCAGGCGGTCGCGTCGCATTGCATTCTGAAGTCGTGGTGTGCTCTGTCTGTACTCTGCGATGCTATCTTTATGGCATATTATAAAACATAATACAATGTCTTAGATTGACGAGCTTTATACAGCGCCGCACTATACTTTGTAATTAATGTGAATGATGAGGCTTTTTTTATTGGCACTGTTT
This sequence comes from Lapara coniferarum, assembly GCA_949316025.1. NCBI lineage: Eukaryota > Metazoa > Arthropoda > Insecta > Lepidoptera > Sphingidae > Lapara > Lapara coniferarum. The sequence goes on from OX438920.1 coordinate 375,339, forward strand.
TACCCCGTAGTGATTGACATGCTGGTCTCGCATTTAAGTTGTTTATTTTTATACTTTTGTCCTGTACCACGACATATTGTGTAAAACTGTATGTGTAATGTTTATGTCGGTGTGATAGGGTTCCCCGGCTGGAGCAGTACGGAGGTGGCGGTGGTAGAAGGGACGACGGCGGGGGCGGGGGCGGGGACGACGCGCGAACCCGACAGCGACGACGACGGGTTCTTCGAGCAGAGCTCCCTCGGCGACTCGGACCACTCGCGCGTCGAGGACCTGTCCGTCAACACCACCACCAACGTTAGTACATACATCAGTCATAATGTGTTCGCAATATCTGGATGCTTCCTATAAAAACAATGTGTTTCAATTTAATGTACTGTATTTCCCAGTCTCAACTAGTATCTATCGTAGTAAATTCCACGACAAACAATACATTTATAATACTAAAAACTGGCATGTATAAACTATTCTAAATTACGTAGAATTGAAGTTAACCATAGAAACTATTTTACAATGTGACAGCCTCATTCTTATACTATTTATCCAGTTAGGTCATTGCACATTTTTTTAAGATAAAGGCGCAACACTGTTCTTTAATGTAAATTGAATTACTAACATTGAGATGAGTTCTGAAATAGAAACATTTGTATCCGTCCGGAAAGAGACCACTGTACACATGTAAGCGTGTGGCGTTGTATGTTGAACAGAGCGAGTGGCCTGGTGGTGGTGGTGGTGGTGGTGGTCGCGGGCTGGAGGTGCGTGCGGTGGCGCGCGGCGTGCTGGCGGCGTGCCCCGCGAGCGGCGCCACTCCGTTCTCGTCGCTGCTGGACGCCAGCGCCAAGCACCAGAGCGACGTGTCGCGCATCCTGCTCGCCACGCTGTTCCTGGCCAACGCAGGCAACGTGGAGATCCTGCCCGGCGCGCCGCTCTCCACCGGCACCTTCTCCGTGCGGCTGCTCTCCACCGACGAGCGGCTCTACTGCGCCACGGCACGGGACCACTTCCAGCGGTAGACATAAACACCGCGTCTATCTTATACTCGTTCATATACTAAACGCGATAACACTACAGTGAACAAAACTCTTCACTCACAAAGCTAGTTGACAATAACACTAATCACAACAGAAGCATCTGTGCTTAAAGACCTACGAATCTTATTATAAAAACCGAGCTCCAGGATGTACCGAGCATAAATAATAAATATATATTCATGGCATATGTGATGTGACTTGAATTAACTAGTTGTGTCGGAAATAATACTAGCTATGTGTATTGTACGGCGATAGTCAAATTGTGTGAACATAAACACTCATGTGGCCATTTGTTACATGATGATTCATATTATTTGTATATAAGAAAAGTTCAGCCACACTGAATGCAATCAAAGCGTGACTGTTTGTATGCCTGTGCGTGAGGGCGTAAGTTGTAGATTTGAGGCGGTGCTATAGCCTGTTGTTAGATGGTTAAGGTAGGACAATAGAGGCTGTTCAGTATCTAAGGGAAAAATTGTGTGTATTGAAAATATTTTGTGTAAGAATATTATCCCGGCCATCCACACGGCACTAGACGAAGACTGGGCCATTGCATTTAATGGCAGGACAAGACTAGGACTGTGATCTCTCCGCTGTACTATGTAAATATTTCCACTGAATCACTGGTTACTGTTTAGGTGTTGTGTCTAAAGCTTTATTAAATTACGAGTACACTCAGATCGCGCCTCCACAAAATGTTAGTGGCTGGGCGAGGAGCGGCGAACGGCGCGGCGGTGACACCAGTATTATTATCGTACTACATATCAGACGTACTTGAACTTGTCGCTTGTATATTTCTGTACTAAAATCTATTTTTATTGAAGTTCTTTTTTAAATCAGGTTTATTAATTTGTTAAATAATATTTACCAGGTCAATATGAATTAGTTTTGTACATAATTTGTAAATATAGACGTAAGATGTTGATACGTTTTGTGTCGCAATAAGTAATATTAGTTGAATTTGTGATGTAACGTTAGTCCTGTAAATAGTAACGCATGACGGCATGAGCCGAGTGTCGGCGGCGGCGGCGGTGGACGGGCGGCGCGTTAGTATACGTTTAGTCACATTCCACGTTATTGGCCGGATGGTCGGCGATGGGCTCTTGTGGATGTTGTACGTAACGAACCAATCAGCTCAGCCGACGCCATGTTTATAGACCGAACATAGTCACAATCAGTGTCGCAGTTGTCTTACGCTTGCCGCACACGTTCGGTTTCCTGATCAGGAATTCAGATTCGGAAACCTGAATGCTCCGCTTACATAGAAAATGTACAACAATGCGCACACGTTCCTGAATCTGAATTCCTGATCAGGAAACCTAATTAGGAAAACGAACGTCTTGGTACAAAAAACCGGACGTTTGCGCTAGTCACTCGGAATTCCGAATCTGAATTCCTGATCAGGAAACCGAACGTGTGCGGCAAGCGTTACACGGCGGCGGGTGAAATGACTAACTTCACACCATAATAGTTGGCCTCGGCGGCAGTCATGGTATGTAAGTCTAAGGGCCTGTTTCACCACCCTCGAGTAAATTATTGAGTAGACTAATCGCCAGTTAAAGTCACCCATAACTGCACGTGTCAATTTCACCACGTTCGAGTAGCACTAATCATATGATAAACTGACCCGTAACTTACTTGCCACGTCGTCTGCCAATTAGCTTGTTTACTTGACAGTTAAATTAAATCACAGAGTTAAGATTAATGAACATTTGTCTATCTGTTGTCTAAAAATGGATTTAATTGATCCCCAATTGGATGAATTAGAATATTCTACGCTGCAACTATCGAGGATTCGTGTATTTAAATTCCGTGTTGATTATTTTACGGACACAGATGAAACTGATTATTTCGCTAGATTTCGTCTATCAAAGTGAGTATGCCGTGAACCAAGTTCAGTACTTAATAGAACATAAAATAATTTCTAAAATTCCTTTATTTTCTAACACAATTTGGTATTTCTGTACAATTGATACCAAAATATCCCGAATGTAATCATGTAATGAAAAGTTTTCACTTCTATCTCTTTTAACTTTATCCATGATAATTTATAAAAAAATTAAAACCACACGAAATAATTCCCTAACCTAAAACGCAACAAACAATACACAAAATGAAACGACTACCTGCCAAAGACGTTTGAAGAGTAGCGTTAACTTAATATTGAACGAATGTAACGTATGATTTGTTACTTCATTCACTTAACCGGTAAGTTGTTACTCGAAGCTTCATTTTTGCTTGTGAAATTGATAGAATATACTCATAAGTTTTACTTGCCAGTTAACGTTAATTGGGAAGTAACTAATCAACACCTTACTTGGAGATGGTGAAAGAGACCCTAAGCTTATTAAATTACAATTAACTTTGGATACAAAGTGTACCGTCCTCTGACTAACATAGGAACTAGCTGCAAACTGCAGCTCAGCTAGTATTCATCAAAATTGCTACTTTATTTCGATGTACAAAATTTTATATCACATAAATATGTTAGATAATATTATACATAATGTATTTTCCCAGTAACACTCATTATATTTAATGAGTATATAACACAGCTCTTAACTTTAACTATTGAATTTATTAATAGCACACAGGCTCCTCTATGCCCGTAAAGAACCGAGAAGTATCCTCGATTGATATTTTAAGTATAATATAGATAATAAATAGACTTAATTTAAGTTTGCACATATTAGATATTTCAAGTAAATTACGCCCGGGGTAAAATGTGTGTCCTTAATTGTCAAATGATTGAAACAAAAATTTCCCCAGTATGGTGCACACACAGAACAGGTGTGGCTTCAGCTGTCTAATGTTTCATTTTTAACCGACTTCAAAAAGGAGGTTCTCTATTCTATGTTACAATAAACATAATCATCCGGACGTGATCATTTTACAAACTATTTGGAAAATGAAATTGTGACATGAAGCTAGGGGGGGGGGGTCCTATGTTGTGTATATTAGTAAATCGTTCGTAAGTAAAACTTTTACATCAATGTTTGGTCACTATCCAACAACCTACACATCCCACTAATGTATTTAGTAATAATAGTACAACAATGTATTTTTAAGAATAATCAAATTAATATTTTGTAATGTACAATTTTGTAAATAATGAATAATTATGAAAAAGGCTTACAAAATATGTGAGTGTCTTGTATATTTGTATGTAATTGAAATGTTATAATCGTTATAATTGTGCCTTATTGTGTACAACAAATAAGTGTCCACTGCCTGCGGCGTCACGGCGTGTATAGTGCAAGTACTGGAGGCGCAAGTACGCGGTCGCTATGAGCTGCGCGTATTTCACATCTATGTGTCAAATTATGAAGTCGGGCCTTTGAGTATTTAACCGGACAACTGTTCTGGACATTGTAATGAATAACAAAATTGTAGAGAATGCAAATAAAGCCCGTTTGGTGGTAAGTCTTAATAATTGTTAATTGACATAATTAAAACTTTGTGCGTTGTTGGGTCTATTATTTAATTTTCCTCAAAAAACGTTCTGATAACATGGCTTGTACATAGTTTTAAATTAAGACTTTATGTGCCGCTAATGCCTAGTTATGCCAGCGGCCGGCGCCTCAGCGACGTAGTAACTGTATGAAGATTTACGGTACGACAGCAGGGCTGATGTCTCTTGTTTGGTTTTTAGTTCTTGCGATTATTACCCCCTAGCCGGCCAGTTAAGGCAAGTCAAGGGTCAGGGGGTCTACACAAAGCCGCCCCTGCGAGCTTATTATTATTATGTTGTATCTTTCCTCCGGGAAATCACGGCACGAAGACCGGTCCTTTTGGAAGGCTTGCGTGGGATATGGATCCAACACGTAGAGGCCCCTTTAAAATACATTACTCTAGTTGGGATGAGTATACCTTAAAGGTACTCTCTCTGTCTGTACTTAGGGAGGAACTACAGTCGAAGACAACGCCCGTAAGGCGTAAGGACTATTGCAGAGAAGATTGGAATTATACTGGGTCTATGGATGGGATCTAGCTGGACTGATTGCTGGGCTATTGATTGAGACAACGGGACGCCTGCCAAGTAAAATGTCTCAATCATTTGTATTCAAGGCAGACGCCATCATCACCATCGCGGGTCGCTGACGCGTCCCGGAGTTATTATTATATTATTACAGCTTGGCAAAAAAGAGTATGACGCGGTGAAAATAAGAACTAAAACTAATTATTTGTTGCAACACTATTAGACTTGTCATTTGTGTCAAATTGTTAGTAGATTCCATTCTGTGTCATCGTTGTATACACTAAGTTATTTTCGACGGAATTCTGTAAATTCTTCTACGTTCGTTGCTTGTTTAATTAATTAAAATGAATAAAACGATTCGTAGTAGTGGTAGAGCAGTGATATACCAAGTTTTTTTCGATGTTTGGCTGAATCTCAAGCGGAACAAATTTTGTCTCAAATTGACAATGTTTATCAGAGAGTTGCCGATATGACAGGTATTTATGCAAATTATTTACATTCAACAAGTTGAACCATACATTTTGCACTGGTTTATAACATGAATAACATAAAATTTACGATATGTTAGTGTTTTATTGACAAAAGTTATGTTTACAAACCACTTATACACTGACTTAATTTTTTGATACTTGAGACATGAAAAAAAATATCAATGTTTTGAAAGTTCATGCATGTTTGGTATTTATTTTAGGTAAATCAATCAATGCTATAAGAAAATTTGTTGAAGAAGATGAACAAAATAATGGCATTTTTTCTACACCTGGGAAACATCGGAAAGGTCGACCAAAGAAAGATCTCGATGATTTTGACTTATGCGCAATTAGACAAAAGGTTCATTTCTTCTACACCGTAAAAAAGGAGGTATGTAATATATTTGATATTAGATTTTTGTCCCGGATCTGGCCATGGTAATACGCTTTTGCGGGGTAAAGGTTCCAAAGAGAGAGCAATATTTAAAAATAATAATGCATAATAGAAATCTGCCTACAGAATTACAAAAACGTGTTATTTATTTGGATGAAAGCTCCAATGTAGGGTCCATTGACATAAAGGTAGAGATCTAGTACATAATTATTTTTTCTTAATGTTATTAACTTAAACTCATAATTAGTCATATTTTACTCCAACAGATGGCAGCTGAACGAGCACTTCTAGCTATTACTGCTGAAGATTGTAAGAATTCGTGCCATCGTATTATGAAAATTGAAAAGGAATGTTATGATAGGGGTATGAGTATGTATCATGATATTGGATAATTGGTTATTAACCACAGAGAAGACAGCAGCAGCGACACTGCTTCAGAATCAGATGATTTTGTTGTTGCAGGAACATCTAGCCAAGACACAATATAGTTTTCTGGGGTAGAATACTTAGATGAAAGTGTTTTAGAATCGGATTAATTTGAATAGAAATTTTGTATTAAATAAATTATGAAGATATAAAAATGTTTAATTTTCCTAAATCTTTAAGATACGATGAACGGATATTTATACTACAATAGTATTTTCTAACGATGATCACACCAGCTCAAATCTCGCGAGAATAATAAGGGCTACTAAATTATTTGATAACAAATAATTCCGTGAGTGAGCAGATGCTTCCATGTAATATTATTCATAATTCAATGAGCTCAATACTACTACCAAATTCAACTTTTCAAAGACCTAGTGCAAAAAATAAACCTCTTTTTTTGCATGTATTATAAATCTCTTTGTTCTTTTATACAAATAATATTTACCTGACGATTGGAAAGCATCCCTAAAGACTCAGTAGGTAAACAATAATAAATGAACAAAACTGTGAGTTACATCAAACAAGAGGTTTTCGTAAGAAATATTTTTTCATCAACAAGTTGCTTTTTTTTTTCTAATTGTGATTCCTGTGTTGTGGACAAACCAAGAACCTTATACCCACTGTAATATCCTTGGGCCAAACACAATGTGCCACGTGATACTCATTGAAAAATAACAAGTATCTAAACACTTTACGTCGTACTATACTGGGTTGCCATATTAGTGTTATATTACACTTAAGCGCCCTCATTAAATCCACACTCTTTTTTGCCAAGCTGTAAGTGTATCTGGACGTTTCAGTAATGCAGCATCTAGTACAGTGTTTTTGTTTCTTTATAAGTGTTCTAGCGTAATAAAACCCCTACACACACACTGCTAATTGGTGTAATAAAGCCCTAATTGGTGCTTTTATCGCAATACCGTTATTTTGTTTCGTTTTTTTTGCATTGAATGACGAGACGAGTATGCCGTTCGCTTGATGGTAAGCGATACGACCGCCCATAAACAGCAGCAACACCATACAGCACCTTGAGTTACAAAGTAGTGTGTGGCATTCCACTGCGCTCGTCATCCTGAGACATAAGATGTTAAGTCTCATTATGTTCAGTAGTTACACTGACATTGCGGTGGTACCCACCCAGACTGACTCTTACATATAAAAGACCTACTACCAGTAAGTTTTTATCCTGAACCCCAGCACGCAACAATATTATTCTGCTACCGAGGCGAAGCTAGGACCCGTCACTAGATTTCAGTATAATCGCTAGAATTCAATAAACTTTTCATCCGTCGTTATGGGGTTTTTAATACATCAATGGTCGTTATATAGAAAGTAAAAGAAATAGATGCCTATTTTTCATAACTTGACTGTAACGTAATACGTATTATACTTTTGTGACTCATTTTATTTGCACTGTAAATTAAAATGAAAAAGACCAAAGAAGTTGAATGATGGTGAGTTTCCTTAGTATTATAATGGTCTTTGATGGTGAGTTTTGGTGGCAACTTGGAAATGTCATGAGGTGCTTTTGTCTTCAATTTTAACTCATTATTTTGGTGAAACTTAGTGTTATGATATATAATTATGGTGGTATATTACCCAATATAGTTCTATTAAAGGGCTCAAATGAAGTGAATTATAATAACTGTTCTAATTAAGTGCTTTTTGTTGCCGCCAAAACTCCTCGATAAAGTCTTGGTAAGGTAATCACTACTTTACTATGACACTACAGTGGATAAAAAAAGACAACCAAAAGTATCACTTATAACGAGGCTGTATGGGCTTGAACCCCTTGCCTTTGATATAATACTCTTTGACTAGTTCGATCATTCACTCTTCCGTCATTTTTCATTCAATTCAATTTTAATTTTTGGTTGTCAACTGTCAATTTCGTCAAAAAACAATTGTCAAGTACCTATAAATATTGCGCTGCAGTTTTTTTTATTGAATAATTCGTTTTATTTAATGCGTGGCTGTTGCGTTGTATAGCTGCGTCTTTTCTTTTTTTTTACTACGTATTAGTGGTATAATATTATTGACATTTAAAGGTATACAATTTAAAATAATGTAATAGATAAGTACCGGCATTTTCAATACATATTTCTTTGTAACCGTTGCGTGTTTTCGACAGGGCGGTGCGGTCAGAGGTGACTTGCATTAACAATGGGCCGATACCTAGTTATGGTCCTGTTTGCGGTGGTCACCTGCGTAACTGCCTTCAACCGGTAAGCATTTCTTTTGTGGGGCGTATCTGCTTAGTCATTGAAACGCGACGCAAATTTTAACTGGAATTATTTCTCAACTGAAGGTGTCATTTGAGTGCATAAAAAATATTCTTTTACATTTCTTTTCTAATCCTCTAAGGTTCTTCTAGATATCAGTGTAACTAACACAACATCCCATAATGAATTAGTAGTTTGAAGTATGTATGTAATGTTGTCAGGGTGCCGTTGTACCGCATGCAGTCGGTTCGCAAGCACATGCACGAAGTGGGCACGGAGCTGGACATCCTGCGCGTGAAGTACGCTGTGTCGGGGCCCGCGCCAGAGCCGCTCTCCAACTATCTTGATGTGAGACAGAATTGTTTGTTACAGACACTATGGGAATAAACAATCAATGATTAAAAATTTTAACACTTTATTCTATGGATCGTTATGTGTAAAATGTTGTTCGCTGTGTTAACTGTTTACATTATCCACAGAAAATTAATACTCTCACGAGATTAACCATTCTTTATTTACTAAATCCGGTTCCGGTAGCTTAGTATTACTTTATTGTTTATCTATGGCCGTTATAGTCCCCGTAGTTAGAAACATCCTATCCAAAAGAGCATCAATAATTTGACACCTTAATTTTTTTTTTTTTTAATCTCTCCTTTTCGTCTTGCATAGAATAGTTCCTTGTCTCTATTCGCTATTACTTAATCATGCTTAGGCTTTAACTATCATGCTTTATCCGTCATCTTTTAGATCTAAAAATATCATTAATTTTCATACTTTGTTCACTTTGACTATCAACTTTTCATATTGCTCTTCAGGCCGGATCTTGTTATTGATCCTGTTAGGAAATAGTCAAATCTGAAGTTACGCTTTTTGACTTCCGAGTAACTCTATCTACATAAAGACATTGGCAAAATCACCGCTGCAACGGTGGAGCCATAACCTAAAAGAAGAAGAAGAAGAAGAAGATTAAAAATTTGTTAAACATATTGGGAAAATATTTGGTCACATCCAGATTTGTTAAAATAGTACCAAAATGGGGAATACGACTTAAATATATCTAAACATGTGTTGTGGAAGATCCAATAAAATAAGCGCCAACATTCTATTAAAATTATTTACAAAACAAGATAGTTTTGCAAGTTGTTTTGAATAAATGTTGATAACCTGCAACCTCATGTGTTTATCACTGTCTATGTTGTGGTGACTGGTGGTATTGGTGACCATGACTGCTTATCATGCTGTTGTTTATATTATAATAAACACGCAGCTCTACACATTACTCAAGTTGACAATATTGTTACATCTACAATTATTTTTGTACCTGTTAATGACTACAACTTTTTTAGACATAAATTTTTGCAAGGGAGACAATGAATATTGAAGTATATTATTCTTTATGTGCAGGCGCAATACTACGGTCCGATCTCGATTGGATCGCCGCCGCAGTCCTTCAGGGTAGTTTTCGACACAGGCTCGTCAAACCTGTGGGTGCCCTCAAAAAAGTGCCACCTCACGAACATTGCCTGCTTGGTGCACAACAAATACGACAGCACCAAGTCCAAGACTTACCGCGCCAATGGCACACAATTCGCTATACAGTATGGCTCCGGCAGCCTCTCTGGCTTCCTTTCCACTGATGATGTCACTGTGAGTATCATTACCTCTGGCACAAGTTCGAGTTTCATCCTCTTAATATTTCAAGTGGATGATAGCCTAGTTGGGAAAGGTACGGTCTGCTGAGACAATGTCCGGAGGTTCAAAACGTAAGGCACACCTCTCGAGTTTTCAAAGTTATGTGCGTATTGTTTATCAATTATCGTTGCCAACCCACACTAGGCCAGCGTGGTGGACCTAACCCTTCTTAGTAGTAGAGGAGCCCCGTGCTCAAAAGTGGGCAGTATATAATACAGGGCAGATTGAATTGCATATTTACTTTGTGTACCTATTGCGCGCATTAAACTCTGTGTTAGTAGGTAAATGTAGGACTCATGGCTAATAGAAAGAAAGAAAGAAAGAAATATATTTTATTTGTCACAGACACAACTGACATACAATTATAAACTAAGAAACAAATATTAGCTCACTTAAAATAATGTAATATGATATATAATAGCCTACAAGGGAATGAATTTTTACATTTTGGTCAGTCAGCACGGTGAAACATCTTCGTGTCTGTTTAAAAACATATTGAATGCTTGATTTAGTGGCAGTATTAGGGTGGAGTATGGTCTCCACAGAGATTACTACCTACCACCATGGACTAATAAGAGTATAGACTGACGATCCCCATACATTGAAGCGTTCACCTGAAAAAGTGCAAAATCCCGGCATATTGCTAGATGGCGCTGATAATTAGCCTGGAAACTTCAACATCTGCCGGGTTTCAAAAATGTCCCGTTAGGTGGCATTGTACCGTAAAACAAAATAGTTTAGCATTAGAATGGACATACAACAGATGGCAGTAAGGCGCTTCACACACTGCCCCGCCCCACGCGCGCGGGTGCCGGGCGAGACGCTAGGTATGGGCACAGCGAGTTCTGCTGTGCGTGATTTCTTCTAATTTGAATATACAAAAACCAAACAGATAATATCACAGTGGGTAAAATTTCGCATGGTCAATATCGCGGAACCTATTGAGGAGGCTCAGATACTTTTTCACCTAAATAAGGGGCGCGTCAGGGACGATGTCAGAGCCACAAGCTATTTCATCAAGGTTCACTTGTTTAGCGACAACCGGGGATCATGGTGATTTTGTTGATTTTTTACCAAATATTTTGCATGTGCGGTGCATCAGCTTACAAAAGTCAGTTGGTTATGTTAAGTTTACATGATTATTATAGTATTTTTTTAGGCTTTTAGGCTTAAAGGGCAGATCCAATGTTAGAATTGAAAGAAGTGGCCGCCATTTAGAATTTCTTTGTTTTAAGGCCAATTGACCTCAAAATCGTTAGCTGGGAATATCTTTGGTTACGAGAGACGGATCCAAGGCTAGAATTGATAAAAGTGGCCGCCATTTTGAATTTCTTTGTTTTAAGGCTAATTGACCACAAAATTGATAGCTGGGTATATCTTTGATTATAAAAGACAGATCCAATGTCGGAATCGAAAAAGTGGCCGGCATTTTGAATTTCTTCGTTTTAAAGCCAATTGACCTCAAAATCGATATCTAGTAATTTTTTAGCTTTTATCTATAAAAGGCAGATCCAATGTTACAATTGAGAAGGCACCGCTATTTTGAACTTGCTTTAGGGCCCATTAGCTTTAAAATCGATATTTGGGCATGCCTTTAACCACAATATAATGATTCGTTTTAATTGTGATAAAAATGAGCACCATGTTGGATTAATTATTTGTTTTCAAAGTCTTCCATCAACCATACAGCCTGTAAAGTGTAGAAGTTTCATAGAAGATTGACTTCCAGAAACAGATTTGTTTGAAATAGCAACGGTAGCTTACTATTCAATATTTTCAAGTTAGTTGAGACCACAACTGTGAGCTGTTAACACCTCTTCATGTGCATTTTAATAATTTATTATAACCACCCGTTGCAGAAACCAGTGTTATTGTAAAATCAAGCAAACTTCTGACTTTCAGAAGTGTGGGATATTGAAAATTAAAAAAAAAATCTTTCTTGCTTGGCTCACTTCTGTTCATCCCACATTATGTTAATAATTTCAAAGTTATGTCAATAGTTTGACTTTATTCAACTACATTTTACACTATTTTAATGGCTTAGTTTTTAAAAATTAAAGGAGAATGAATAATTAGAATAGCAATAGATGGTGTAATAACAGATGCTACATAGCAGCGACACCAAACTGTATCTCCTGAATTTATAACATACATTTTTTGGATTGCCTTCCATTATAGAAAAAATTGAAATATATTTTCACATCAAAATTAAATACTTTTAAAAATCAATAAGGTAATCAACCTAAGTAGCCTTTTAAGTCTGGTGAAAAGGGGTAAGTTAAAAGGGATACAATAATTAAATGGTCACCTAACAAGGCACCGCCCTGTGGATTGGGGGCGTTTGGAGAATTCCATCACGGTATCCCCTGCCTGTCGTAAAAGGCGACTAATAGGGGCCTCCGGGGGTCACGGGTGGGCGGGAGGGGCCGTCCACCTATTAGTCTAGCCAACTTCTGTGACCCCCGTGATGGACGGCAGCGTGTCTCACGCTGCCTCGGACGCCAAGGGCGTCCTTCGGTGTACGGGGGCTTCTGAGCCCCCGCAACAACAGGAGAAGGATCGCAACAGCTGTACGCGCAGGGGCGGTTGCGGACGACAACTTAGACGTGAGTCGGAGGAAGCCCGCAGCCGTCCCTAATGCGCCGAAGATGGCCACCGCGGAGTTTTAGTTGGTATGCCGTGCGGTGTATATAGGTTAGGGACTCGGCCCGGCGGTCGCCCGACGTTTTCCATCTTTCCGGGCGGCTCAACGTCGGGTCGTAAGGCACGGTGAACCCAACATAACCGCTCAGTCGTTCCCCCTGAACACTGGGCGGTAGTAATAAGTCACTTTCTCCGCGTCAACAAAAAAAAAAACCTAACAAGGCAAAACGATATGGGGGACGAAAAATATGGTAAGATCATTTCTACTACGCGGTTACTTATGCTTATAGCAATATTTCAAATGAAGGTTAACGACTCCCTAATTTTGTTACCAATTTTGATGCTTTCACAGAACCATTTACTTTATTTCCTGTTTGCTGCCACAGGCCACGAAGACTTCGAACTTCGTCTTCTAAAATTCGAAGACAATTTATTTATTTTGCGATATAGCAAAGCTGTGATATCGTTATTGAAGAGAATTGAACAAGCTTTGATGGTGGCCATATTACCTACTATAGTTTATAGTCATGTCCAGCGTATTTTGATTTTAAAACCAATAGCCCTTAAACAAAAAAAATTAACATGAAATGCAATTTTTAAAATTCCAACCTCGATTAATTATTCTATTTGGCTAAAGACAAGCCCAAATATCTATCTAAATCCAATCAGTCTTAAAACAATGAAGTTCAAAATGGCGACCACTTTTCTTATGCTCAAGTATCGATTTAGACGTTAATTGGCCTAAAAATAAAGATGCCTAAATATTGGCCACTTTTTTCAATTATAATGTAGGATATGCCCTTTGTGCCCAAAGCCATTCCCAGAGGTCGATTATGAGGTCGATTGGTCTTAAAACAAATAAATTCAAAATGGCGGCCTCATATTTCAGTTCTGACATCGGATCCGTCTTTTTTAACTAAAGATATGTTCAGATACCGATTTTGAGGTCAATTGGCCTTAAAACAAAGAAATTCAAAATGGCGGCCACTTTTACAATTCTAACTTTGGATCTGTCCTTTGTACCTAAAACCATGTCCAGGTATCGATTTTGAGGTTGATTGGCCTTAAAACAAAGAAATCCAAAATAGCGGCCACTTTTTCAATACACATTTTTTTTTAAATATCTAGTATCCTTTTTGGTGTAAAAAGATATCTAGACACGCGGTAGCGTGTCAAGCCAAGTTCAAGCAAAGTAACTGGCTAGCCAGCGCCGAGTGTAATATTACACGAACGGAACGTAATTGTGTGTAACCGTCCGCCCTGTGGATTGGGGGCGTTTGGAGAATTCTATCACGGTATCCCCTGCCTGTCGTAAAAGGCGACTAATAGGGGCCTCCGGGGGTCACGGGTGGGCGGGACGTGCCGCCCACCCATTAGTTTAGCCAACTTCTGTGACCCCCGTGATGGACATGTCCGAGGCAGCGTGTCTCACGCTGCCTCGGACACCAAAAGGTGGACACGGTACGGTGTTTCGGGGGCTTCTGAGCCTCCGCAACAGGAAAAGGACCGCAATAGCGGTACGTGCAGGGGCGGTTGCGGACGACAACTTAGACGTGAGTCGGAGGAAGCCCGCAGCCGTCCCTAATGCGCCGAAGATGGCCGTTTAAAAAAAAAAAAAATTGTGTGTAACCGTAGGAAAAATCTAAAAATAAAAAGAAGTTTAAAAATAGGGGGAGGCCCCATACAAAAAAAAAACATTTTTTTGTAGCGTTGGAACCGTTACAAGCAGATATTTGAAACTATCGCAATATATTATGTATTATTATATTAGCTATATAACAAAAATATAAAATAAAGTTCAGTCAAAAAAGAAGTGGTGTCCCCATATAAAAAACTTGTAATACGCGCTAAACAACCGACCAACGATGTGTCGTCGGCGGCGCGTGGCACCACATAACTTAATACCTGCCTAGTTTTCTTTACAAAAAGTAATGACATATTTAAGTGCCAATGCAGTCCATAAATACTCAAAATAATTGTAGTAGTCTGTGAGCTAAACAGTTTTTAGCGCCATCTAGGCGTAATAATAACTATCGGATAAACCGATAGTTGTTTATTTTATCCATCCTCTCATTTGCGCCATTGAAATAACCATTTCAAATGATTTTATGGATCTTAGTGCCATCTAGTTGAATTCAATGTACTAAACAGCGAAGTACGCTTCAATGTATGGGGATCGTTAGTCTATACTCTTATTAGTCCATGCTACCACGCTATTGTAGGGGAGATACCTGATGTTGCAGAACATCAGGTACCTCCCGGGTTTTCATTGTCTTATTCTAGCCATAATGCGAAAGTTTTAATAGAAAGCTTAGAATTCCAATAATGTAATTATGCTTTTTATATGTGACATAACTGTTATAAACATTGTTCCGTGACGTGTGTGCGGCGGTGAAAGGTGGGTGGCCTGTCGGTGCGCTCGCAGACGTTCGCGGAGGCGATGTCGGAGCCGGGGCTGGCCTTCGTTGCCGCCAAGTTCGACGGCATCCTCGGCATGGCCTTTAGCAGGTATTACTGCACAGTGAACACACATAGCTCGAGTATTATTTTATCAATCAATATTATATTACAACATTTGATGCAGTTCTCATGATTTGTAATATGAAGTGTGATGGCTGTGTGTATTTTAATTGGTGTGGTTATGTTACAGCATCTCTGTGGATGGCGTACCGCCCGTGTTCGACAATATGGTGACGCAGGGGCTTGTGCAACCTGTTTTCTCATTCTACCTCAACAGGTTAATTCTATTATATGTTGTTTTCATAAGTTTAGATAGACAGCGCCTTGGCCGTGCCCCTAGTATTGCTGAAATCTATGGGCGGTGATAGCCATTTAGAACTGACCACTTGCTTGTTCGCCTTCTAAGGCAATAAAAAAAGTTGATCATTAGGTTCAGTATTTGTGACATTTAACAGGACATGCCTACATTACATGACTGTATTGGGGGTCTAGACAAAATCCCTTTGCTCTTAACAGAAAAGGGATTTTGTCTAGACCCCCTGGCTAAATCAGGACAGTCTCACGAAGTCTGAACTGAAAATAAAATGTTGTGGTTGGGTTTTGTGCAGTCAGTGTGTTTGGCTGAACTCCAACATGATATAAATAACGAATTTATTTCCCATTTGTAATTTTTAAAAGCAAAGGTTTAATAGTTGGTGATGTTTGTGCAGAGATCCTTCAGCAACGCAGGGCGGCGAGATCATCTTGGGCGGGTCGGACCCGGCGCACTACCGCGGCAACTTCACCTACGTGAACGTAGACAAGCCCACCTACTGGCAGTTCCACATGGACTCCGTCTCCGTCAACGGACAGACTTTCTGCGCTAAGGTCTGTTAGGTCCCTAAGCATTAAGTAAATTACCTATAGTAAATTGTCAAATTAAAGAATAATAATGTTAAAACTTTTTACGTTTAGAATTTAAGGTAAGAAATAAAATTGCTATGGATGAAAAGAGACAGTAACATCATCACCCATTTATGAAACAATGTGGATTGTATCAAGTATTAATATGAGTAAATACAATACAAAAATACTTCCACTGGGTCATCCTACTACAGCAATCGTGTGAAATGGCCTCGCAAAGATCGGTCGCCCAGTGTGAGTGCTGGTGTAGTGAGTAGTGAGTGTGTGTATGTGCAGGGGTGCCAGGCGATCGCGGACACGGGCACGTCGCTGATCGGCGGGCCGGTGGCGGAGGTGTCGGCGCTGAACGCGGCGCTGGGCGCGACACCGCTGGCGCTGGGACAGTACATGTTCGACTGCGCGCTCGTGCCGCGCCTGCCCGCCGTGCGCCTCCAGCTCGGCGGCGGCTCCTTCACGCTCGACGGCGACGACTACGTGCTGCGCGTGAGTGTCTCCACCGCTACACCACACCACGCGTCACGCGTGCATCGAGAGACATATCCATTCCTTCCATCTGGACCACCTACTGCCAATACTCTGCGCGTTCAGAGTATTTCTTGTCACGCACCTGCACACTTTGGGACTTCCCTCCAGTGCCATAACATGTTCGATGTCATCCATCAAAGTAATTTAGAAAACGCTTTTAGAAGTAGGCTACTGCATAGCTGTGGACATAGTAGTGCTCCAACCTCTCATTGGAGTGGAGATAAGAGCCGAATTATAATTTGACAGCAATATTACCATGCATATAAATTTAGCCACTTTATCGAGCCTTCGATAAAAAAAAACAAAGGCGTATTTGCGTTGATGCAGGGCAATATTTAATTATATTTGCTAAATGAAAATTTTATTCAGAAATATTTAAATACAGTTGAAAATTGTCATTCATAAAATGTCATGCAGCGCAACCCCATAACTGTTAAAACGTTTAACTGCATCCTTAAATATATGAAGATTTGTTTTTCCAAACAAATTCATCAAATACGTTTGTTGACCGTGAATGAGTCAAGGTGATAATGTATCTTTTAGTAGAGTTCAATAAACTTTAAAGTTATCATCGATCCAGAGACGAGTTTCATTTAGTAGCTAGAAGTGTGAATATTTATGTAAATAAATAAGAGCGGCGTGTAATTCTCGCCACAGAGTGTGGTTATAAATTAAAACTCTACTCTATAATTTACTCAGCTGTCCTGCGCTGTCACACGCACAATGCTCTCTGCCGGCAGCCGACAGATGTTCATACAATTGCGCATTGACATCATTTCGTCTCTCGAGTGCAACATTTTACTTTGTCTATTTTCTGCCGACAAGCAGTAGTGTGCAAGCATTCTTGTTTTCATTAAAATCGTTGATAATGTTGGTGCTTGTCATAGTTCATCATTCAGTTATTACTAGAAATAAATATCGATAATGTGATTGTTCCGCAGGTGAGCCAGTTCGGCAAGACGGTGTGCCTGTCCGGGTTCATGGGGCTGGACATCCCGCCGCCCAACGGGCCGCTGTGGATCCTGGGCGACGTGTTCATCGGCAAGTACTACACGGAGTTCGACGTCGCCAACAAGCGCATCGGGTTCGCGACCGCCGTGTGACGCAGTCTCACCTACACCACGCAACAATGCACTTTAATACCAGGCGTTCACGATACAACATTGACGCGTAACATGTAACACAAAACTTAAGTCTGCTCACTGGCAGGGATTATAATTATCTTAACTCTACATCAAAAGTTTATGAGAATTATAATTTACAATGAATAAAATAAATTGTTGGAAAAGGTCAACGGCGCCTTAGTTACATATGTCGTAAGGCGGATAACACTGGTACACGATCCTGTACGCTATAGTTCCAGACATGTTGCGCATCGATTGTTGCCTCCCTAATATATAGCTAGCCATAGTAAAACAAATATCAAGTCTAGTACCATTCGTAGTTAGTCAAGACCCAAGTTGAGTGTGCGGCTGTTTATAATATACTTTACTGATTTGTAGTTACTCACATTTAGGTACTCATTATAATTATTTATGTGCACCGGTTTAATTTAATTTTAGTAGCTTCTGTCGTATGCGAAGGATACTCGGTCGTATCATGCACGAATCTCCGGGTCGGCGGGACCGAGCACCGAGCGGAATATTGTTATTGAGCGGAAGTTAGGTTCTGTCCTGTACCGCGTGGTGTGTTAATTAGCTGCGGGGAACTTGTATAGTGGGAATACAGATACGCTAGATGATTATGATGAGATGAGAGACATTATAGATGTGAAGTGTAGTCGTGAGTACTGCGCGGCGGCTGCACGTCTCTGCCGTGGCTGTGGAACCTGTAAGGCTCATTTACATTGAATTGGCACTCATCGGCTAATGTCAAATATTGTTGTTTAGTAGGTGCTATTCCGTGGAAATGATTTATAACTTTCGGCCACATGTACACGAGTTTACTCTGTTCAGGCGTTTGGCCGCCGATCCAATGTAAACGGGCCCTAAACGTTGTCTGCGACCGATTGTATTATTGTTTTGTTACTGTTTGCACTTTATAGAAATAAAATATATAAAAAATGTTGGTGTTTTAATTCTTGCTTACGGTGTAAATGTTAAAAATAGACAAAATCTCGATTGGACAAATATAATTAGTCTGTTTCATTAAATAAAAGTTTAAGTAAAATAAATCGTCCATACATATAATTACAATAATCCGTGGGAACATGCGTTCCCGCGCCTACACTATGCTAACTATATATAACTATGAGCCCTACACTAGCCCGAGTTTGTGTTTTTTCCTGATCTTCTTCACGTACGCCTCGATGAGCGCCTGGATCTTGGTCGGGTTGATCTCGCCGGACTTGTTGTGACAGATCTGGAACATTCGTTCGATATAAAGCTGGGGTCGAGTAGGCGTTAGGCGCTAGACACGCGGTGTGTGGCGCACGCGTTACCTTGGGCACGGCGCGGCGCAGGATGTCCTTGTACTCGTCCTTGGTGACGTGCTTCTTGTTGTAGTGAGGTTTCAGCACCAGCTTCACCTCCTCCACCACGCGCTCCTGCCGGTTCAGCTTCTTCAGGAACTGTCCAAAGACAACACGTTACATCATGCATATACCGATTAATTCAAAATAGTGAGTTGATTTAGTTCTGTTTATCGGCAGGTTTGGTTGTTACTATCAGTTCAGATGACGAGTGTAGTTATATAGTAGCATGCAGACCTTTTTTTCAAGCCTCTCGTCTTATCAGTCTCATGTCGGTTGTACTGTTTGTTTATAAGCAAATTACGCGGAAGGTATACGCATACGAAGCTTTAAGTGCGATGGTTATACGTTACTAGCACCGCCTACAATCCCCGGCGAAATTCCAAGCTTTATGTGATCCCTAAAACACATCAATGACAATATTGTTCGTACACTAACTTTGCTCTTGACTTGCATCTCGACGGCGGAGCTTGGCAAGTCGTCCAGTATCTTCAGATTGTCTTCATCGATCTTCACACCCACGTGCATTTTTCCTGTGCCAATATTATTGAATTTATTGTTATATTGGATAATCGCTTTTGTCAATGGGGATTAGAGTTTCGTAAATTTAGTTTCAAGGACACGGTGTTTCAATGAGATGTAAGATTTATTTTACAATAATGAAATGAAATGAAATGAAATCCTCCTAGCCAGTTTCGGCCACGGCGGCCAATCTCAACGGAGATCAGCCAGGTACGCAGGAGATATTATAGTGCACAAGTGTGTGCGCCATACACAGGTGCACTCGCTATTCCTTCACTCTCATAGTCCGGTGAGACGGCAATCCGACATGACCGGAGAGAGATCAGGCGCAGGACCAACGGCTTTACGTGCTTTCCGAGGCACGGGGGTATCACACCGCCAACTTCCTGACTCCGAGCTGCGACTGAGTAAATTTTAAGATGGAAAAACCCAGTCACAATTTTTTTGGCTCGACCCGGGATTCGAACCCAGGACCTCAGCGCGCAAATCGTACTCGTAATGCGTACGCAATACCACTACGCCACCGAGGCAGTCATTTTACAATAATAACGTGACACCATCAAAACAAAATAACCATTTTCCATAATCAAATAACATTTTAGTAGAACGTAGTACCTTTGTTACGGTCGAGTTTAACGGGCACTCTGGCGGCGCCGTTGCGCTTGCGGCGGGACCGCGGCGCCAGCGCGTCGAACGGGTCCCGTCGCGACCCCCCACCACCACCACCACCGCCCCCCACACCAGCAGGCGGCTCGAACAGCTCGCCAAAGTCGCTGGAGCCCGGCGAGTACGGCGAGTCGGCCGGCGCCGGACGCGGCAGCTTGGCCGCCTGCATCGGCTTGATCGGATCCGACTTGATCGGCGACGGCTTCGCCAGGAACAGCTTGGGCGGCGCCGCGCGTGTGGGCTCGGGCAGCACGATGCGCACGGGCGGCCCGGGGTGTGACCCGGCGTGCAGCCCGGGGGCAGGGGGCGCGGCCGGGGGCGCCGACGCCGCCGCGCTGGCGGACGGAGCGGGAGGCGCGGCCGCGGGGGGCGCAGCCTCCGCCGCCGTGGAGGGCTCCGGCGGGGGGTCGGGCGACACCTCGCGCGTCGACTGCAGCAGGGCCATCACCTTTGCGACCGACTCGGCTTCATTATTTTGTTTATATTCGTAGACTTATATCAAAAGGATGAGAGCGCAGTTGTGTAAAACCCATATAAAGGTGACATCTTAACATATTATAAAACTAAGTCGCTTCCCGCTGTCTGTCCTTATCCTATGTCTACGTGCTATCGCTTAGGTAGCTAGTGAAAGGCTGGTAGGTTAGCTAGGCTAGGGCCTGTAGTCTCCTCACCAGTGAGGATCGCGACGCGTTCCTCCCAATATTAATATTTTTTTTTATAAAAATGATCTCTTTTTCCCATTGCTTTTTCTACCAGCCCGAGCTTACTTTTATTTTTCATCATTGATTTTACTCCTAATAAAAATATCTGTAGTTATATAAGACTAAGTGACCTTAACTTTGGTATTAAAATTATTATTATAATGAACTGAATATATCTTGACTTATCATAAGTGCAACTATATTCGCCTATGTGATGAATAAAGTATTTCATTTATGCTTAGATCTTTAAAACTACGCAAGGGATTTTGATGCGGTATTTTTTAATACATAGAGTGATTCAAGAGGAACGTTTATATATATAATACATGCATAATATACACATGGAAAACACTGATAATTTTAGAGGATTCTAATGTGACGTAGTAAATAAACACATTTTTTGCGTTTACATTGCAAACGCGGGGCTAAACCCTATGAGATATAGATCAATATGGCCCTTTACAGCATGTAATTTAAATAAATATTTTCGAAGATATTAAAAATTTAAAATGTAAGGACATAGCGGTTGGGGCCGTACCGGCCGGGGGGCCGGCGACGTGTGCCTATAAATAGCGCGTCAAAGGCCCCGCCTCACCCTATAGCACTTTATGTTTTTGTGTGCATTTAGGTGGATTCGAAAATGTGTATATAAAGTGACCTTTATACAGGAGCTAGTTAGTAAAAAAACGTAGGGGTTTGAAATGTAGCCTAATCCTCTACAGTGTGTGTAATTGCGAGTACCAAGCAACATAGAACATGTAAATTATTTCTCTACAATATGAAATTGAACAATGTTTTCGTATATTTCTTTGTGTATTTCCTTAGCTTAGATGGCAATTTAAATTAGGCATCTACTGCAAATATACGTATATACTAAGCTAATACAAATTTTAATTATTTTTTGTACTGGTTTTGAATTCGGTTTATACATATTATAAACCTTCCTCCTGAATCACTCTATTAAAAAAACGCATCAAAATTCGTTGCGTAGTTTAAAGATCTAAGCATACATAGGGACATAGGGACAGACAGCGGGAAGCGACTTTGTTTTATACTATGTTAAGATAAGTTTATAAATAACGACTAAAATCAGCGTTCCATAACGTAAGATAATGTCTTTCGTGTGAATAATGTTATGGTGATACGAAACGATACTTACTTTCTCTATGGGCGAGAGTGGACGGCGGTCGAGCACTTCGTCCGCGGACATGTTGGTTTTCTGCGCCGCCTCCAGCGTCATGGTGGTCCGCGGCGGGCTGGCGGCCGGCGGCGACGGCGACGGCGACGCGGACGCCGAGCGGGTCGGCTCGTACGGGTCGTACGCGTCCGGCGAGTCCGGCGGCTCCGGCGGCGTGTTCGGACCGCGCGGCTCCTCCGTCTCCGGCGCCGGGGCCGCTTCCGGTGCGGCCGGCTCTGGCGGAGTCTTCGGTCCGACCGGTTCTGAAGGCGCGGGCTCCGGTGCCGGGCCGCCCTCTCGCTCGCCGGGCTCACTGTCGCTCAACACTATCACGTTGCGCGGCGACGGTGTCAATTCACGGAACGGCGACCGCTCCAGATCTATAATGGCGACGGGTCTCGCCGCTCCAGTCTCCAGTTCGGGCACCGGAACCCGCCTCCTTCGCCGTCGCCGCTCACGACGTCGTTCACGTCGGTCGTCATCGCCGTCGCGTTCCTGCTCTTTGAAGCTAACGCTCACAAGGATGTTATCGCCCGACGTAAATACTTCCTTTGACGCACCGCCGGCATCTCGGATTCTTCTGTGTCGCGTTCTCTCAGGGTCCCTGCGGCGGCGCGCCGGCGCGTCCTCGGCGGGCGGCACCGGCGGCGGGGTCCGCGGCGACGCCAGGCGCGAGTCCACCGAGCCCGGCGACCAACCGCCCGTCGGGTCCTGCGGCGCGACCACCGGCGCCGGCGCTCTGATGGGTGACACGTCCGCGACGCGGCTCGCGCTGCGGCGTCGTGCGCGTCTCCTGCGCGGGGACTTGCGCCGCGGGGAGCGACGCCGTGACGCGGGCCGTTCAGATCGTGCGCGCTTCTTTCTTTTGGTCGATTTCGGGCGGGGACTCTTGGAGCCGCTGACAGAACGTCGACGCTTGCGCGCGCGTTCTGTGGACCGTCGTCGACGTGACTCGACGCGTTTGTTGCGTTCGAGGTCGCGGCGGCGGCGGCGCGGGGAGAGTTCACGAGCGGCGCGCGGGGGCGAGGGGCTAGCGCGCGGCGACACGGAACGGCGGCGGCGCACGGGGGACACGGACACGCGCGAGGGGGCCGGCGCGCGGGACGTGGTGCGCCGCAGCCGAGAGGTGGGCCGGCGCGGTGGCGAGCCGCGCGGGGGTGGGGAGCGCGACAGAGAAGGGGAGCGGGACCGCAAGCGCGGCGACACGTCACGTCCGAAGGGGTCTTTCCGTTTCCTCCGTTTTTCGCTAACGACGGTGCGCACGTCATACCGCTCGAGGTCTTTCCGTTTCTCCTTACGTTTCCTTTTCCTCTTGTCACGCTCGGCGGAGTCGGTGGAGTCGCGTCGCTCTCGCTCGCCGACGCCGTCCTTGTCTCTTTCCCTATAGTTTCTTTCTTTGCCATTCTTACTTAGTTTTCGGAAGGCGACGTCGGTTTTCCTTTTACCCTTTCCGCGGTCTTTGATTTCTTTTTTAGATTCTTTCTTTTTCTTCTTCTTGACCTCCACCTCCGGTTTCTGGTGCTGTTTCTTGTCGTCGGAATGATCGGCTGGCGCGGGTGTGGGCGAGGCTCGCGGCGGCGGGGAGGCACGCGACGGTTCTGATCGAGCTCGCTCCTCCTCTGAAAACATTTCGTTGCCTTCGTCTTCGGAAATCATTTCTGTATCGAGTCCCTCTATTCCTTTATCTTTGTCAGTCTCCAACGATGTATCCTTTGATTTGTTCTCGTCGAGGCACGGCGTGTAACTCCTCTCGTCTTCGGTTTCGCTAATAGACTCGGTCATCTTTTCGAGTGCATCTTCGCTTGGCTCTACGGGTGCTTTCTCCGGTGACCCCGAAGCGGAACACTCGAGTGCTCCTGTTTCTGATTCATCATCGGAATGGAACTCATTTTCAGAGTTTGGTTCGTTTTCGTCATCCTCCCCCAGCGTCTCTTTCAACGTCTCTTCTAACCCGTCGGTGTCGACGTTTTCCTGTTTCTGTTGTGGTGGCTCATCGGCGCACTGCTCCCGGGACAAAGGCGGCGTGTCGCGTGACTCCGGCGTCATGTCGCCGCTTTGTTCCTTTTTGCCTAACTTTGTTTCAGCGGCAGATAATTCTTCCGAATCTTTGGTTTGTTCTGGAGTCTCTGTGGTGACGTTATCTTTGCTAGCTTTCGTAGAGTCTTCAGTATTGTCTTTATCAGTTAGAGAAATTTGCCGCGTGGTGGCGACTACATCGGCATCGGAAGGCAGGTCTCGGTCAGCGGGCTCCGCGTCCTCCGGCTCCTCCTCCTCCGCCTCGTACAGCGACACATGCCGCTTGATCAGCGTCGGCGTGTTCAGTTTGATTTTGATGGGGTTACGCGTGTTCGTCGTAATCGGACACCGCTTCGACACCTTTTCATTATATTCTTCTTCTGATTTTTTCCTAACCTTAGTGTCTGGTACGACATGCTTGTGCGGCGGCGTCGGTGGATCCGAATCAGCCGGCTCCGGCTCGGCCTCGAGCTCCGACTCGGGCTCATCAGGTTCTGGGGTGGGTGTATCATCCTCCTGGACCAGGTCCTCGAGGTTGTCCTGCGGTACGTCACTCAGCGTCTCGGGTCCGAGCACGCTGGTGTTGTTCGCGATGTGTACGCTCGTCGCAGAATATATGGAGAAATTGGGGCAGTCGCCATCAGAGTCGTCATCGCTGGCGATGTGGGGGCGCGGGGCCGGCGCCAGCAGGTCGCGGTGCTCCTTGAGAACTTGCCGCACGGCGCTGTCCAGCACGCTGGGCGGCACGCCGAGGCCCCGCGTGTCGATGCTGGCCAATGCACTGCGCACGTCTAGCGGTGCCAACTCCTCCGCGTTCGGCGGCGTGGGCTCCGGCAAGGACTCCGGCGTGGGAGCGGCGGCGACTTCGGGTGGCGAGGGAGAAGCGCGGGGCTCCGCCAGCGGCACAGACGCTTTTTCTTCGTCGCCGCTATCATCATCGCGCGTGGGCTCGGTGGGATCGTACTTGTCGGTGTCGATGACTAAACTTGAGTCGCTTCGTTCATCTTCAGATTTATCAACTTCGCGTGTTTTGTCGAAATTAAATACCGGCGGTTCCGGTAGCGGCCGGTAGGATTGCGTTCTCTCTCGTCTATGTGCTTCATCGGCAAATCCGTCGCTGACCTTTGCTCCCGGTGCGTGGTGCGGGATTTGTCCTGTTCTCATGTCGAGTGGGTTCTCGAAGCCTCCGAAGGAATGCCTGTAGTGAGTGGCGGGTGCGGGGCCGGGCAAGGAGCCAGGGCCAGGGCCGGGGGCGGGGGCGGCGCCAAACTGGTACCAGGCGGAAGAACCCGTGCGGTATCGTCCGGGGTCGTGTTGCCGCTGGTTGTGTGGACCCTGTTGATTGTGACTCGGCCCGCGCCCCACGTCCGAGTGTCGCCTGTTACGATCGAAGGGCATGTCATCGTTTTGCGAGTATTGGTGTGGTCTCCTGGAATAATTATTGTATGTATCAGAGTCTTCTGGGCGCGCGTTATTGTTTTGGTAAGAGTTTCCCTGCCTGTTCTGGTATCCTCCCCCGTAGTTACCATCATTATAGCTTCCTCTGCCAAATCCTGTGGTTCCTTGCTCCCGGTGGTAGTTTCCCCGGTATCCGCCGCCCCAGCCGCCTCCTCGAGACTGGCCTGGATAAGAGGGCACTTTTCTCGTGGCATCCTCTGTTTTTAAAACGTCTACTTTAGAATCGTGTTTAATCGGGTCCGAAGGTTTCTTGGCCGGCCTCTGTTCACGAGTTTCTAACTTAATGTTTACGTTTCCATCGACGGATATTGAGAGTACGGAATTCTTTGAGTGTAGTAATGTTTGACTCTCTAAAATACTAGATAGTATATCAGGTGCCGAGGTAGCGTGTTGCGGTGACAACACCGTCATCATTTTTCTTCTCGCCTGTAATATAATTGAAATATCTGAAGTGGTTTCAAAATAAAGTAAAATTAAATACGCAATGATTCTATTGACATGATAGAATAAGAAATATGAGTTGAATGCATGAACCAACCTGTCTATAACTGCTGAGTATATGCGAGGTGGGGCGCATGGCCATAGCGACGCTGGTCCCCTGGGAGATGCCGTGCTCCTCTTCCTCGGAGAAGTAGTCCAATTGATTGGGGTTTCCGAGGATGCTGAGCGGCGGGATGCCGGCCCGATGGCGGCGCGTGGACAGGTCCTGCAGGCCGCTGCTGGCGCTGGCCGCCGGCGCCGCCTCCTGGCGCTGGTCGGCGTGCAGGCTGGCCAGCTTGGCGCGCACGCTCTGTCGCACATGCGTGCGCCGCGCTGCCGTGCGAGGCTGCTTTCTGGTCTGCGTCAAATCACACCGCACGGTTAGAACCTGATTCTATACTGTAATTATTATTAATCATTTATTTCATGCAACTTGATAAAAACCTACCTTTCTCTTTTTAACTCTCCTTTTTACCCTTTTAACAATGGGTCGTTTGCCATTCTCCTCTTCTTCATATTCTATGATGACTGTGGTGGTTCTGGCGCGCTTCCTGCGGGAGGCGGGGACCGCGGCGCGACGGCGGCGGGGTGCACGTGGGGCGCGCGGGGAGGGCGCGGCGGAGGGGGCCGGGGCGAGGGCGCCGCGCCGCCCGCTCGACGTGGAGGGCTCGTCGAGGCGCGGGCGCGGGTGCGAGCGCTGCATTAACAGCTGCGCCATCTGTATGTACTCGTCGATGTCGTCGATATCTGGGATGAGCTCGTCTGGCAGGTTTGCGTCGCAGTTTGGACAGAGCCACTGATTCTCGGGAACCTGTAAATGGTTTGTTGGCATGATATTACATTACGATCGGAGTGAAGCAACTAAAGCTATTCCCGTTGCAACACTGATCATCCCATAAAATTCTATAGAATATATGATAAACAAAGTGTATGTGTGTAAAAAAGTAATAACACAACTCCCCCTACAAATTTACAGCAGCAGTTGCAATATGGACAGCCCCCTTTGTGTAAATATGCTGAGACGGTACCTGGCGCAGTGGCGGCGTGAGGCACTGCATGTGGTACCCGAGGTCACAACCATCACAGAGAAGCATAGTCTCTTCATTGTCACTCCTGCCACAGACCTGTTTACACATTCGTAGACACTTTAATTACTACGTACTTTATTATTCTTTATGTCTGTACGTCACATGGGCATATTCATCATTGAAAACCAGCTATGTAGTACAGTACTGTACTTTGGCATGTAGCAAAGTGGGAGGCACATGATTGGTGCAATTGTTCCTGTTATAAAAATATAGCATTTGCCCGCGGCTCCGCCCACGTTAAAAAAAAATCCGGGATAAAAGTCCCGCTTTATGTTTTCCCAGGATAAAATGTGTGTTAATCCAGAACATGATGTACACGTGTGCCAAATTTCATCGAAATCCGTTCAGTAGTTTTAAAAAAAAGAGGAACAAACATTCATACATTCTTACAAACTTTCGCCTTTATAATATTAGTAGGGTTTTGTGTCCTCTACATATTATTGTTCCAATAATAAAGTTATTTCCTTCGTTCTTTAAAACATCTAATCAACAAAAGCAAAGGCTGCCTTTTTCTCAGTATGAGAACTAAATACAAAAAATTATCATATTTTAATTTCCATCTCAAGATCTGCATTCATGGCACCATTTCTACAACACTTGCAAATATTGAAAAGGTGTCAAATATTCATGATGCCATTCTTATTTCTCTAGGCACATGGGACATTTTAATTGGATGACTAGGGGCACAAACATGAATATGTATAACAATTGTTATGTTGAAATAATCACACAACATAGTTTCATAAATTTGAACACAGAATGTCAGTTACATAATGATATGATGCTTTAGATGTTTAAATTCTCTAAAACAAGGTATATACCGTAGTGTCACCTTTATTTCGGTACTCTCAATGTTTTATTATGTCTATAAATTAAAATCATTGCGAGCTGGTGTCATAAGTACCTAAGAAATTTACAAATGTAATGAAGTGTATTTCATTAGATATAATACCAGTATTGCTTGGAGCACATGATAAAGTTTTTCTGGGATAAGAATATTCTTCCAGGATAAAAAGTAGCCTATAGCACTCAATGGTAATGTAGTTTTCAATGAATGAAATAATTCTCAAAATCAATCTTGCTAAAAGTGTAAACTCTAAGATAAGACAGACCAATAGAGATTTTTCACCTATTTTGTACTAATGTGGACCAAAACACAACATTCATAGGTTTCCCAAGTAATTTGTTATTCATTTTCAGGGCAAAGTATTAAAATAACTGTCATATTAATCAGTACTACATGCCATAATTATCTCCTTTCTAACCATCAACTGTCACTTGAGACAAATATCTCAAAGTATCTCCCTGCCACTTTTACTCACAATCAACTCTATAACCTTTCACATTATATTCAGCTTTCTTTTTGTACTTATTCATCTCTATCACATAACATGAGCATACATCTGTCTTTTGTTCACATGCAGATCAGTATGACTACACCATTACATAACATGGTGTGTGAATCACAGAATTTCTATCATGTTGTGACCATATTCCATATCAGCACATATGGAATAGCTCTAGTACCTTTTATTATACCATCCACTTATCACAATATTAAGATTTTTAAAAATACAATATTATGTACTGATAAATTAACTTGTTTTTATAATATTTTATTTACATCTTACATCCTCAAATGCAAGTCAAAACATTAAGTTCATACTTGTAATATTAATGATGTGAAGTAAGCCTGGCATAGGTCATTGAACCCATTTGCCACATGTCAGTAGATGGAAAGGTCATGATGTGAGTATGTGAGTGGCGGTGCTCACCTCACACACAGTTGTATCCTCCACCACCAGCACATCCACAGAGGGCCGACGCTCCATCACAGTGACACGCTCAGAGCGCAACACTCTGCCCCCTGCAAAGGCTCGCACCACTATCGAGTTGAATGTGATCCTGTCCACAGGGCATGTGTTCACATTCCTTGACCATTCTGTTATACAATCCAAGCAGAATAAGTGCTCGCATGTTTCTGGTGTGCCCACTTCTTGGTCAGTGAACCTTAGTAAACATATAGAACACTTCTCAGAGTTGCCCTCCGAACTGTCAGACGCGAAACCACATGACGAGCGATGTGTGGCGAGCGAACTCGCTCCAGGCTCGCTCTCAGCGGTAGGGGCACAGCATGCGGTGCCGGTTTGAGTGTCGGAGCCTCGCGGAGGCCCGGCGTGCGAGCTGGCAGTACTCGGTGCTGCATCGCTGGCGCCATCAGAGTCATGTAGCTGCGGCAACGCTCGTCTACGACGCGTGCTGGTACGCACCACCAAACTGCCGCTGCTGTCCGTTTCATCGTCACTCACCACCTGCAAACCAAAGATAAGTCACTGTTGAGCTTGGCCCATCTTTACACTGATAAATAAACTCAAGAATCCCGATGATTCACCCTCAATCTCTTTCGACGTGTCGTCGCGACGACGACGCCATCATCACTATCAGAGTCCGACGCGGAAGACAGCACCGTCACGGTCCTGATGCGGCGCTTGGGCCGCGGCGGCGAGTCGTCCCCCTCGTCACTCATGCCGCTGGATTCGAAGACGTCGAGGGTTCAGATAGCGCGACACGAAGCCACTGGCAAAGGTGTAAACGACCTTCGCGCTTTGTTTATCCTGTCAAGTGAAGCCGAGCCGTAGAACTTCATTCGGTCGACCAGATAATACGTTTCATAGAATGCTAAAATATAAATTACTATGGCATATTATGCGATATCTGAAAAATGTATTAATATTTTGACAGCAAGCCGCTATCAATGGTTAATCGGCCATTTTCTTAATTCCTTCATATTTTTTTTTACAAACAGTGCTGTTCTCAGTACCGTAAAATTTTACCATAAACAATATAATATGAAGAACCACCTATTAATGGACACAATATTTTTCTTATTTGATGGAGCATTTTATTTCGTCATTTATTTCATTGATATATAATTTGAAATTGACTTTGGGCTTACTAGTTCATATCTTTGTCAATTTTAAATATTTTAAAATCTATGTAATAATATGCCTTTTAAAGTTGGTAATAATTACATACAATTAAATTTTTTAGTTAAAGGAGAAGGCAAAGGCCCTTAGCCATGCAGCCTAATCGGTTGTTGTTTTACCACATCCAAGGATTTTTTCAAAATTCAAAGGTTGACAATTTCTCAAACTATAAAGGTTGATGTTGCCAAAGAAGTATAACTTCTCACGCGCGTACATAAGTACACGCCCGGTTTTTTTTTACCTTAGTTATTAATTAATAATTTACATGACGGCGCCAAAATGACTTCAAACTGTCTTGAAGTAGAAACAGTTGAAGTCTTAGTATAAGAAGAAAAAGATAGATCTTATATCGAATACTAATCGATTTATTTTACACATACGTGATAAATACAGTAAATTGCATCAATTATCGATATGCTCATCGATATTTTCACATTCCTATTTCCTACAAAGCGGTGTAGTACGAGATTACAAATTTTATTGTGGGTTTTGATTGATCGTGCTGAAAGTAATATTACTGATAATTCTAACTTGGAAATGACTGCTGAAAACGAACGAGAGATATATCACAAATTGGAAGCCATGAAAGAGATCAGGTGAGCATTTGGTTCGTTGATGGTATTCAGCAAAATGCCTTCGCACCTGTGGACTCGATCAATAAACACTCACGTCAGTTGAAGAAGGAGACTAAAAGTGTTGTTCGCTTAGAGAATATGTTTGCTTCTAGCGAGTTATGAATTAAACTTGTTGTTTAACTTTTGCTGGTCGCAGTTTGTTTATTGAAAAAAACATGTGAGTAAAACAATAGTGGTATTTTTGTGGGCTTAGTAATTATTAGGATATTGGGTAGATTTGTATCATTAAGGGAGTAGGAGACAGCTCAACGTAGGGGCACATGGGGACAAAAGTGTGTAAACAGAAAAATTTCATTTAAAAAATCAGCACATATTCATGAATACATTCATGTTTCTCTTAAAAACCATAATACACTAGACTCTACGAGCTAGTACTCTAACCTTTGTTGGATTTACATATAACGCCTGTTTAGAATTGAAAGGACTAAATGCTTTAGAAGTATTCAGTAAAAAGTGTTCAGTAGTGTCACCCTGTCCTCTAGTATAATCACTGAGTGTAACTATAAAATACATTAGATTTCGCCCGTGGCTCCGCCCGCGTTAAAAAGGTTTTCCGGGATAAAAGTACCGCTTTTTTGTTTTCCCGGGATAAAAGTAGCCTATGTGTTAATCCAGGACATGATCTACCTGTGTGCCAAATTTCATAGAAATCTGTTCAGTACTTTTTGCGTGAAAGAGTAACAAACATCCATACATCCAGACATCCATACATACTTACAAACTTTCGCCTTTATAATATTAGTAGGATAGCTACTAATGGATAATATATTGTGTAGTCCTTTAATGTACACACAATACTAATACCAACAATATTCTGATAGTAGATACCTATATTTGTTACCAAAGTAACAAGCATATTTAAGCTATACTAGGCTTAAATAATACAATAGTAGTTATTGAACAAAATTCAGGAATAAGACAATAACATTGGAGCGGCTGAAGCGCAGCATCCTGAATGAGGTGCGGAGTGGAGACCAGGAGGGCCGCTGCTTGGCGCAGTACAAGCGTGAGATGGAGCTGCTGCAGCAGGAGAAGATGAGCCATGTGGAGGAGCTACGCCAGATACATGCTGACATCAATGCTGTAAAACATCACATTTCCTATACCTAACAAAGCCTCATAAAATTAGTCACAATTATTGAGGATTAATTTTAAGTAATTTCTATGTGTGAGTTTATTCATAAGATGTCTGGGATATTAATATTTATCACTGTTGGACAAACATTAGTGTTATTATTTAATCACCGTTTTGACATTTTTCTTTAAATATCAAAACACAGAGTAGGTTAACAAGGGATATAAAGTCTGTTATTGAACAGAGCGTCATCTGAACTAATAGATGATAATAAGTACTCAAACCAAATATTTTGAAAGATGGTGTTGTAATATTATGCATTTATATAAAATAGCACACAAACATAACATGCTGTGTAACTGCTCACATAGTCTTTGTAAACCATACATAAAAGTGACATCTAATGTGATACCTACAGGTATCAACTAACTTTAGTTCATCAATAAATCAATGTTCTTCTCGTCAACTCCTCATCAAATTAAATAATTGTTATCATTAAATGTTTAGAGTCCCCAAAGCCTAAGGCAAGGTGTCATAGGACATATGAGAATATTTATTTAAAAAAAAATTAGTCTATTCTTAGTTGGCATTGTAGTTTTTTATTTGTGTGAATGTGCCTAAGACATGCGGCGCGGCGCGTGTCGGCGCTCGCTCCATAAACCGCGTCTGTTTGTTTTTGTAAGGGAGAGCACTCGGCTATTGTTAGCTATTGTTAGGTTTTCAACAATTGTAACGTCTCACAGTGTTTGTTTGCGCTGTCGGCGGAACCCGGCCGTGAGCACTCTGTTATTGCTACTGAGTTAAATATAATTTATTGATTGTTTAAAACTGCAAAACCGAATCATGTATTTGCATCCTAATGATATCATTGTGGAAATGGTTAAGTGTAATATAGGCAACAAATAGCACGCATTATATATTTTTCAGCAGCAATTGCCCTTGCTGCATATTAGGCACTCAATACTGCAGTTAGAATTAACACCTGCATAACGCAGATACACATAGATGCTTGATACAATATGCCATTTCTAGAGCCTGGTTTAGACTATGCCACTATACACCATATAAAAGTCAAAAGCCATTAATTCCTATGGGAGCACATTACTGGGATAAAAAGTATATTTTAATAATTGACATGTTCTACCTGTGTGCTAAATTTCATCCAAATCCGTTCAGTAGTTTCTTACTTCTAACCAACATGCCAATATCCAAACATTTTCTCAAACTGAAACTTCGACGTAACAATTAAAAGGTGTACTTTAAAAATTGATTTCACACCTCATGTAATAATAAATAACAAAATGTTTATATTAAGATGGTGCTCATGGTGGTAGATTCATGACGATTTGAAAAAGCTTTGATTTTTTTATAAATACAAAAAATATTTGGGTTTGTAGTGCGTTATTGAATAAAGATGTCAATAATAATCCTAATTATAGACATTTTTATTGCGT
This sequence comes from Lapara coniferarum, assembly GCA_949316025.1. Taxonomy (NCBI): domain Eukaryota; kingdom Metazoa; phylum Arthropoda; class Insecta; order Lepidoptera; family Sphingidae; genus Lapara; species Lapara coniferarum. The sequence goes on from OX438920.1 coordinate 408,813, forward strand.
ACTAATCACTAAAAGTAAAATGTGTAAGCCTGACAGTTTCTGATTAGTTCATTCTATAATTTCTTTGCAAAATATTTACTTTTTAAATCTGGTATATACCCATTCATAAAATTTACGCAGTGGCCAGGTGTTTATACTACCTACATCTACGATCGGGTGACATATAGCCTAATATTTAACAGTATACCATTTTTAGGTTCGTTATTCCAAACTAATTAATAGTTCTAAAAGTACTAGAAAATTTATATTTCGAACTTCACCAATAAGTTACAAATCATTGTTTGTATATTGTATATAGATTGATTTGTTTTAACGTTGGTCGCGCGTTCCAGATGGAGACGGTGATCAAGCAGACGGAGGAGAGCATGACGCGCAAGCTGTCGAACGCGTCGCGGCTGCATGAGGACTACCGGCCGCTGAAGACGGAGGTGGACCTGCTGCGGCGCCAGTACCTCGGGCTCGACCGCCTGCCCGACCTGCACGAGGAGGAGGGCAGTCCCATTACGCCAGAGTACGTCCACTTATACTTAATGTTACTTGAAGTACGTACGCGTTACGTTTTGTAAATGTTATGAAATGGTCATCAGGGCCTGATTAACCATTAGGCTAATTAGGCTGCAGCCTAGGGCGCGAGGATTGGGGGGGCGCGCTGAAATCGTGTCATCGCATGCACTATTAATCTAGCATCATTGCATCTACCCTACATATTACAACTAGACCGAGCCAAAATACTAAAACTAAATGCACTGTGAACTGAAAAAGCCTGGGACTCCCTGATTTGTTACTTTAAAAAGCGCGCGAAAAACAAACTGATTTATCACTCGAATCGGTCGGTGGTCGAGCGACTCGCTCGACTGCGATGTTGCCAACTCACTCGTCTCACTCACTCGCTTGGAGCGACGTCAACGACGCGCGAGGACTCCCCAGTGGTTAATAGTCAGTATACTTTGCCGCGCTTCATTCTCTTTCGTTAATCGTCGTTCGTCCGTCATATTATCACGCACTCGAATATATTCGTTTTTTGGTGATTGATATTTATTGTCCTTTCCTTCATATTTCGGTATTTTATTAAGACTATGAGTAGTAATGAGAGTATTTCGCTAGTAAAAAAGCCAAGTGGAACAGAATACAGAAAAAAAGCAAAAGAAAAGGAAAAGAAGAAAGAAAACATTTTAAAACATACTCGTAAACTGGAAACATTTTTTACGAGCTCTGCAGAAAGGAACAAAACGGTGAAGAATGCTGAACTATCGCCAGCGATTTCTTGCCCTGGTCCTTCTATCGCGGACTGTTCTTACGTTTCTCCGTCCAACACTAGTCCTATAGTAGCGACGACGCCGACGACCTACAATGAAGACGAAATTCTAATAGAAGAAAAGCCGTCTATTCCGTCAAGTGACCCTTTTTTTTTTAACGCGGAGAATGTGACTAATTACTACCACCCAGCCTTCAAGGGGAAGACTGAGCGGTTATGTTGGGTTCACCGTGCCTTACGACCCGACGTTAAGCCGCCCGGAGAGATGGAAAACATCGGGCGACCGCCGGGCCGAGTCCCTAACCTATGTACACCGCACGGCATACCAACCAAAACTCCGCGGTGGCCATCTTCGGCGCATTAGGGACGGCTGCGGGCTTCCTCCGACTCACGTCTAAGTTGTCGTCCGCAAACGCCCCTGCGCGTACCGCTATTGCGGTCCGTCTCCTGTTGTTAGGGGGGCTCAGAAGCCCCCGTACACCGAAGGACGCCCTCGGCGTCAAAGGCAGCGTGAGGCCTAACCGCCACGCTGCCGTCCATCACGGGGGTCACAAAAGTTGGCTAGACTAATAGGTGGACGGCCCCTTCCGCCCACCTGCTACCCCCGGAGGCCCCTATTAGTCGCCTTTTACGACAGGCAGGGGATACCGTGGTGGAATTCTCCAAACGCCCCCAATCCACAGGGCGGGAGACGTCGGTCAGTCGTCCACCCGACGCCTCCTACACGTCTCGTCTGGCGGCGAGAGGGATCACCACTGCGCTGGCGATCCCTCTCGGCACTCTCCTTCCACGAGAGGACCACCTCGCAGAAGTGGGCCACCACCTGCCAGGCCTCCCGGCCGCCGACCATGGAAACGACCACGGCTGGGAGCGAGAGATCTTCTCCGATGACTGCTCTGAGAGCGCTGCGTTCCTCATACCAGGTTGGGCAAAACTCCAATGTATGTTGGGCCGTATCCAGCGGGCAGTTGTCACAATGGTGACACACGGCCGACACCTCCTTCCGTACCACCCGAAACAGGAACTCACAGAAGCAACCATGTCCGGTGAGCACCTGCGTCAGGCGGAACGTTGCCGCTCCGTGGCGCCTGTCCAGCCAATCGGCAAAGACAGGACGCACTGCCTCTACGACCCTGAGCCCCGACGACGGGGCCTCCAGCCTGAGACGTCAAGTGACCCTGGACTGTGGCATGTAAACGATGAATTTCGAGATTATATTGTTAAAAATGGACTGCAACAATACGAAAAATTAGACTTTTCCAGATCAGAATGGTACTATACATACATATACACTCACGCCTGTTATCCCCGAAGGGGTAGGCAGAGGCGCAACTAGTGCACCCACTTTTCGCCATTATTCCGTCCCATGATGTGATAGGGGGCGAGCTTATCGCCATATCGGGCACAAATTCCAGACTCCGAGCTGATACTGAATAGAAAAACTCAATATGACTTTGCCCGACCCGGGAATCGAACCCGAGACCTCAGCATTGCAGTCGTACCGTAATACAACTACGCCACCGAGGCAGTCTAGAAAGGTAGTATAAAAATTAAAAAAGATTTCTATCTAAACATATGTTTGTGATAAAGCTTGTTAATGGCGAAATTGTGAAGAGAAGCTGGTTAGTATACTCAGAATCCACAGGTCACGTGTTTTGTGGTCCTTGTAAATTATATGGAGGAACATCCATATTTGCCAAAAGTGGATTTAATGACTGGAAAAATTCTAACTGATCATGACAATTCTCCGGATCATCGTAAATGTTTAGGACAATAATATGTATGTAGAGGAAACTTTTACAACGATTGGATACCCAAAATAATCAAACAATATAATGAAGAAATACGTGTAATAGAAACAATTAAGTTTTTAGCTTCTCGTGGCCTTCCATTTCACGGTCAAAATGAAATTATTGGATCTGCACTAATCAGAAATTTTCTTGGCTGTATTGAGCATATATCCAAATTTGATCCTTTCATGGCTGAGAGTTTGGTGAGATTTGGACAAAAAGGCAGAGGTGCTCCATCGTACTTGTCATCCTCTATAATCGATGAATTTATTTTACTTCTCGCTGATAAGATAAGGTAAGATAATTTTTATTTGTATAAACATGAGTATTCATACGCACATGAGTATGCAAGATGTTTCATAATTACAGTAGAGACATCATGTTTAGCCGCAGCAGCGGCGTACTGATGAAGTTCGACTTTCGATTATTGGAGAAATAAAAAAAGCAAAATATTATTCGATTAGCATTGATTCTACTGCAGATATTCCACACACCGATCAGTTGACATTTATAATTCGTTATGTTTTGCCTGACGGAGAACCTGTCGAACGTTTTGTCACCTTTTTACCCAATTGCGGTCATAAAGGTGAAGACATGGGGAAGGCTGTTCTGGCGACAATTGATAAAACTTTGGGACTTGATATTAAAGACTGTCGTGGCCAAAGCTATGATAATGCTAGCAATATGTCTGGTCTTCAGTCAAGAATTAAGAGGCCGTATCTAAAATTTTGACTGTTTCAGCTTACTCTTCATAGTGATTTTTTTTTAAAATAAGCTGATCTGATTAATTTATAATACATTATCGGAAAGACTATTTCAACACTAATAGAATAAACGAGCGAGATTTTTCATATCTTTCTTTAATTTCAATCTAGCCACCAAGTTCCAACGTCTGTTTCAGAAATTTTGACGTACGGAGACTCAAACTTGTCGTTTTCAATCAAAATCGTGCTTGAAACTAATTAATAAAAATTACAATTTATTGGTATAAAAGTCGCCTAAAGGATAAATGCAACTTCACACACTAGATGACCACGCACATGGTTAATGGCCGCAACAACTAACTTCTCTATAGAAATTAAGCCAATACAAGTCATGCGGCCAAACACGACATGGATTTGGTTTTCTACTTGGTAGCCTGGAGTCACTTGTCATGATTTTGGTCGTATAATTCGCGAGGTCGTATAAAGCGCCTTTATATACGGTCAGCTAAAAAAATGGTTTGCCACGCTAAGGCTGAATATCTTGTAGATTAATGGACCACATTAGTTGCACTGATCGATCTGAAAACATTTATAGGTAGAATGAACCATGTTAAAATTTTCACACTAGTAAACAAAGTCAAACTATTATACTACTTTTTAGGCCTACCGTATCACTTACACCTGACGGGGGCGCGTCCTCATAATTAGCCTAGGGCGGTCAGAACTCTTAATCAGTCGCTGATGGTCATTGGATGTTAAAACTTCTATACATGTTTCCACTAGACCAGAGGTGATTAACAATAACAATAGTTCATGTAGAAAATAATTAATGGTATCTGTAGTGCGTATTTACTTGGGACATACTCACTTATGACTCATGGAAAATTAAGGGTGCGATTAAATAAGCCATAGAGTCGATAGTCCTGCTCGTCTGTAAATCATAACATTTATAAGTATCATGGTATGAGCGTTGCGGCCATAGTATTGTACGACTGCGACTTGGTGCTGGTGGCAGGATGTAATTTGGATGCGCCTGGATAGCGACTACCATAGACAAGGTGACACCGTGTAAGTGCTCACGTAAGTGTGTCACATTCTGGGCTGTGTATATACGGTTAAAGGCTGGCATTTAGGCGATGGGTAATAATTTCCCTTAAGTCGACATTCTGTCTGGACCCCACGCTGCTTACTATTAGCTGATGCTTTTTTTGTTATGGCCCTACTGCCAGTAGCCTGACACGAGTCTGCTTTTCTGGCCACACCGGTCTTGAGGGTGAACGCAGAACGCAGGGCGCTCGCAATCTTTTGAATTAAGTGACCATGCTGAGGGCAACCCACTAACGGGTTACGAACCTCGGCTCAGCACGGCCACTGAGAGAGGATGAGACATCAACGATTAGGGAAAGATTGTTTTTTAGGTCTAATCCTATTAGATTGTGTTGTCAGCGGCACGCGGGCCGGGACTGCGGTCTTGTGGAGTGTTGGAGTTTCAAGAACTAATTCTTACGGCGGATGGCCAGAGTGATTTCGTCCTGATGTGTGTTGTGCAGACGGTTCCCGTCGCTGCAGGGCGGCGGTGCGGGTGGTGCGGGCGGGGCGGGTGGCGCGGGTGCCGCGGGGGTGCCGCGCGGGTCGCTGGTGCCTGCGACTCCGCGCAAGCCGCCGCCGCCACCGCCCGCGTTCAGGTCTGCTCTCGACCAAGATTTCATTACCGTCTCGCTGAGGTTCGATTATGATTTATTTTAATTTTCGTTTCACCCCCTTCCATCCTTACCTTTTCTACTCCTTCCCCAATCTGTTCCAAGTTACTTTTTGTTTAAGTTTATTTTTATTTTTTAATGGTTTCTTTTATTGTTTTGAGAACTGATTGTTTCAACATGTTTTTTTTTGCATTGGAGTGCCACTCTAAAAGTAATGGCTCATGCACCGTTTATTACTCGAAATTCATTCCTAACTATTTCTTAATATTATAACCATTTATAAGTTATCATGAAGGGTTACATTCTTGTGAACAGCATACATCTCAAGGACCTTATATATGAACTCTTATATGCTGATTTTGGAATCTATATTTCAGCCCAACTTTCGTTATACAACTTCAACAGTGGGCTATAAATGGTCTACTTATACGGTACCAGGGGTTGACGCGACTTCGCCCGGATGAAAAGTCCTCAATACACACTACGCCGCTAGCGACATGCACTTAAATAATCAGATAAAAAATATCCATTATTTCCCACAGGAGCAAATTACCGGGATAAATAGGAGCCTATTTGTTAATCCAAGACATGATCTCCCCATGTGCCAAATTTCATCTAAATATGTTTAGTTGTTTCTGTGTATACGTCTAACAAACATACAAACATCCATATATCTAAGATGAATATCGAACGATGGTTAGTGCATGAGTCTGTATGTATTGGTTGAATGTGTGTGTGATGTTGGTCGTTGCAGGCAGCAGCCGCCGCCGATGAAGTCGTGCCTGTCGTGCCACCAGCAGATCCATCGCAACGCGCCCATCTGCCCGCTGTGCAAGGCCAAGAGCCGCTCCAGGAACCCCAAGAAACCCAAGAAGAAATAGTTACTTCCGTACTCCGCGTACTACTAAATACATCATATCGTGTGGTTTATTCACTCGCATCGTGGAGGCCGGGCCGCAGGGGCCGTGGTCGCTGCACCCTCCGGATGGCTGAAGTGTCTCATGGCCCAGCGGCCCGGCCTCGCCTTGAGTGTGTCAATAGACTGTACATGTTTACATTGTGGTGTAGGCTTCCACCGTTTGTAATTATCGACGGATACATCCGCGTCGTGAGTGTATGATGTGTCAAGTTATTTAATTTTCTGTGATAACATATTTGTTATTTGAGTTCTTTAAACTTTAGCTATCTTTGGCCGTGTAAGGTCCAGCTGGTTAGTCATATTTCTTATAAAATAATTGCTGAATGTACAAACAATGCACGGACACACCACTGGGCAGTATCTACATGGCTATGATAGCTAAATCTTAAGCAACGAAACAACACCTACGAGGTGTTACATTTTACTTTAATTGTGTCTAATTCATATCAATTAAGTTTCTAAAATCAGTAATATTATGCTTCAATAATGAATAATGTGTGTTTGTAGTATTGAGCTTTTACAAATTATTTGCCATATAGCTGGAAAACACGCCATACTTCCAAATTATAGTCAGTGCCGGAGACTGTAAGCTAATCTCTATTGAGCAAGGAGCGTTACTAAGTTAACTGGCAGCTATTATTTCAGAAGTTTTTTCAAGCGGATAATGCCAATGACAGTAATGAGAGCAAACATATTTTTTTAGTATGGTGCGTATTCCACCTCATATTGTGATTGTTCTGTTCAGTTAGGGGTCGCGCAGGCGGCCGCGTGTAAATATCTCCAGGAGGGACTCTTCGTTTTGTACATTTTGTATATAGACATGTACTTAATCTAACTTAAGACTGTGGACTCAATATTATAGTTACCGATACAGTCACATGGACTTATGACCCTTTTACCGGCCAGCCGTAAATATAAGATAATTCCTCTCAGCCCACACATACTAAAATAATGCAGCAACATATTTTGGCATTACTTAGTTGCATGTTATTGTGCGTGATCGCCATTAGGAGTCGCCTTAATTATTAAGGGTGTAAGGGCTACCACTTAAATTTGCACAAATGGTACTCTGGTATCACTATGTAGATGCTGTACTAAACTGGGATTATTTGCAAGAGTTTGATCTACGACTTGTATTTTTTTAGGTTTAGCTACCCGTGCCCACTTGAAAATTTTTATTTCGTATTCAGAGACATACCAATGTTCGCACACAGCTTTATGTGATAGTTGATACACCACAAAGATAGTGACACATGCGAAAGACAGTGTCGGATAGAATTGCTTATCGATTAAAATAAAATCAGGTGAACCTCTCCCACTGTAAAGAGTTAGTCAGTATTATTATAAACGAATCAATGTTACAATTTTATTATATTTTGAATAATTCACTGTACTACTTGCATCGGCGTGCGGTACAGAGGTATTATTAAAATAAATATTATTGTGTTAGAGTTGGATCAATTTAGTGAAGAATTTCAACTGATCATGCCGAATCGTTATTAATTTTATCCAGTACATATGCCTACTCGGTGGGTGTACCGTTGTCTCACGTATAATCAACGTGAAGTTACCAAGATACTGCATTTTTACCACTTAAGCCGTAACTGTGAGGGAATGGTCGCCGGGCATTTGCCACCAGATAACCCCCATGGCGTGCCCTCGATATGTTATATTATGCGTGTAAGCGCCCTCTAACGCGTCCATCTCGCGCCGCCGTACCGCTCGTCGAGTCCAATGGATGTTAGTCGTAAGTGTCTAGTGCCAAACTAAGTTCACTGTACATAATATTAATAAATATTTTCATTTCTAAGTATATTTGTTGTTTATTAAACAGATCTTTAACCCAATTTATATTTCAACAAACAGTGTGAAAATGGCTATTATTCGTTTAATAGCATTTTATTTTAATTTTAGTACAGTCGTAAAACTGATTACTTTAAAATAAATTACATAATATTATGAACATTGGAATTAAAATGTGACACACAGATATTAAAATTATAAGTCTTTCAAACAAGACAATAATAATAAAAAGAAGAATAATAAAACGACCGAAACCTAAGTAAGCAAATTTAATTTATTCATTACATTGCTCTAAAATTACATGAAATTGTTTACGTATTATTACTGTTGATGCCTCGGTGGCGTAGTTATACTATGGTACGACTGCAATGAGGTCTAGGGTTCGATCCCCGGGTCGGGCAAAGTGATATTGGGTTTTTCTATTCAGTACCTATCAGCTCGGAGTCTGAAATCTGTGCCCGATATGGCGATAAGCTCGCCCCTATCACATCATGGGACAGAATAACGGCGAAAAGTGGGTGCACTAGTTGCGCCTCTACCTACCCCTTCGGGGATAACAGGCGTGAGAGTGTGTGTATATATATGTAACATTGATGTATTTAAAAACTCATACATCAATGATTATTGCGCTAGAATCATACAGATGATTTAATAAAATAGTTCCCATTCATGAGTAAAGAAGTAGCTAGATGTCGCTAAGCCAGATAAATACTAAAAGTGCCTAAATACAATTAATATTTTTTAGTTTCGTGTACGTAAGATGTCGTTACTAGTAAAGTCTATTTAATTTTAGAGAAGACCCATAAATACCTCATTTTAAAATTTCAAGTTTTCATTCATTGATATGTAAAAAAAACCCAAGATGCACAGTTTCTTGCAAATGAAACATCGATAAGTGTCGTCAATAACTAGAAAATAAACCAAAGTAAAGTTTTCCATAAACAAGAGTTCCATGGAGTCGAATGGTTTTACTATTTATTTTTTATCTTGATTTAATAGGATTAAAAATCTTCACATCCTTTCTGCGTGACGATTGATGTCCATTCTTCACATCGAATTGGATCACGAGGAAAACTAAAACAATAAAAAAATATCGAATAAGTCACAATGTTGTCTGCAAGAAAAAAGTAAAAAAAAACTAAAACCCGACTGCGTCAATCTGCCATCTTTATTGAATTCATTGAAGAACTGAAAGATAGAAACAAGATTTTAATTTGAATATTTTATTTTGGTTTTGAATAATCTTAGTTGACAGTGTTCACAAACGCTGTCGAAGGCATAAAGCTGTGATTGCGCAGAACGCGGCAGACGGCTCTATTAAATTGTGTGAGAGCGATTCGCGCGGCAAAACGTCACTTGTGTTGACGCGTCGCGGCGGACGGCACTCCCGAACAAACCCAGTATGCCGTTGCAGTTTTACATTATGAACGTGTAAAAAGAGTTTTTTTTTTACTAATTTTCACTAGTGTGTTTTTATCAAAGTTTTATATTAGCCTTCTTCAAGTCTATCTACATAATATATAAAAGCGAAAGGTCACTCACTCACTCATCACGAAATCTCAGAAACTACAAGTGCTAGGAGTCTCAAATTCTGCATGGGGTTTCCTTCTAGGACGTAGGTGCTGACTAAAATGGGATGTAGCGAAATTCAACCCCTAAGGGGGGTAAAAAGAGTTGTATCTATACGACGGCAAGTGACGACCGATAGCATTTGCTGTCGGCTTCGGAATCTATACGATGACAAGTGACGTCCGACAGCATTTGCTGTCGGCTTCGGAATCTATACGACGACAAGTGACGTCCGATAGCATTTGCTGTCGGCTTCAGAATCTATACGACGACAAGTGACGTCCGACAGCATTTGCTGTCGGCTTCGGAATCTATACGACGAACAAGTGACGTCCGACAGCATTTGCCGTCTGCCGTTGCCGTCTGCCGTGTCCTGCGGAATCACAGCTTAACACGCTCACTTCTCATAATTTAGTTTATTTATTTATTTTAATGAAAGTTTAGAGCATTTGGCCAAAACACTTACATCTATCAATATAATCCAAGTATAAACATTTAATAACAACAATAACAATAAAATTTTAAAAGATAACTAAAAATACTCTAATACTTAATTAAACTAGGCAATATTTTACATTGTTTCTAAAAATAACTTAATCCTATTGTATACATGGCAAGGTTTATCATAAAATATATATATAGTTGGTGATAAAAGTAGAGCAACTAATTCTCGCCGTGAACAAATGCCTCCGATTGCTTTTGTGAACACTATCAACTAAGATTATTCAAAATCAAAATAAAATATTCATATAAAAATCTTGTTTCATCTTTTCAGTTCTTCAATGAATTTAATGAAGATGTCAGATATTGACGCAGTCGGATTTTTTGTTTTTGTTATAATATATTTCTTTAATTCATCTTCTTTAGTATTTCCTATTCCAAACTCCCATAAAATATATAAGTTATATATAAGAGGCTGAAAACCAGCGCTGCTCGGAACTACTGTCCCGGTCAGCACAAGCTGAGCCGCCTCCTTTTGCCTTTACTATAGTTTAAGTATAAGAATACCTATGTTATTATTAGTGTTATAAGGCAATAAACTGGTTTATTATTATTATTATTATTTTTCGTAATCACCGTTAAAAAATCTTTATTTTGATACCACACGCGATGTATTTTGAAAACATTTTTTTAGATTAATTTTTGACGCCAAAAATACTTAATTTTGTTTTTCTTTTTAATTTTGATGTACCCAGTGTCACTCTCACGACTAAGACGAATCTATTGATACCACTCATACGACAACCCGTTTAGGCTCTAGGGCGTGCCAAAGAAATATACGTACATACACTCGAAAAACATAACCCTCCTTCTTTCGCAGCCGGGTAAAAAAACTAGTTTTTTTTTATTAAGATTGAAACCAAACTTGTATTTTTTTTAAGTCAGCATCAAATGAAGATAGTTGGATATTGGAACTCCGTTGCCTCGTTTTGCGAACAAGTCATGTCCGCAAAAGAGGAAGCGGAGAGAGAGAGGGAGCGTCCATTGGACTTCCTTCCCTTAGCAGACCTCGGAGAGACGACCTCCGATTTCCCTAAGCGCTCCTTCAGGTGGCGGGCAGGTATCCGGCTACCGGGAAAATAATGCCCAAGAGGCTGGCATGCAGTATTGCATGCATGCCTATGACATTCCCGAGGTCTTGTTCCTTGGACTGCGAGAGGCTCTGCCCAAGAGCCGACTCCTGCGAGGGTTGCAGTTGCCCGTTGCATGCTCATGCTCACCCCGCGGCCTTCGATATAGGGGAAAGAGAGTAGAATGACGGGGTTTTAGTCGGTAAGACGGTTTCGACCAGTGAGCAGTATTTGACTTTGAGGGGTCCCTGCTGCAGAGTTCAAGTTCAAACAACAATATTCTTTATTATTATTATTTTTATTTGGTTCGCAAACCGGACAATACAATTTTACTTAATCTACTCACATTGTTGTTACTTATTTATATACATCAGTGGTGAAGGGTGACATTTTCCAAAAGGGACCCGACACAAAATATGGTTAATAATATGTTTAAATATGGTCTGCCAATCTTTCCAACTATAATTAGGTTTTAGCCTATTAGGTACGCTATAAAAATCATAAAAGTCTAGATGCATTTTGAAGGTGGTTTTGTAAAAGTACTTAAATCATTATAACAGCTACTAGAATAGGTGATTGACACCTAAACAAGAAATAAAGCAAGTCACTTCATAGTTCTTACCCTATTATGACGTTATGTATCTACCATACTCCGCGTTCGCATATTTTTCGTAAAAAGGTAGAAAAAAAAACTATTATCTAAAATAGGTAGATACATACTTATCTGATATCTCTTATAGTAAATAGGAGCTAGGTACTATTTTGCTTTCAACTAAGTTAGTGACTCCAAAAAAATTACAAGTATTTTATCACATTTGAAACTGAACTTTAAAAACACAGTTTACACAAGAAATGAGCCGTCAAGCAGTAGTTTCTGTACCTTATAATAATCGATGTATAATACGAAGCAACACTTTACAATTTCTTAAAACATTAAAAAGTTTTTCTAGGTTATAAGTAAATAACGCAATCTTAAAAACTATCTCATTAATCTAGTCTGTAATTACAATTTAATAGTTGCACGTACCTCCACACTACACACAAACGTTGATGACACTTTATAACACACAAATTCATTATTATATTCAACATTTACTAATTAAAAACAAACTTATCGAACCGGCGAAATTGTTTACTTGAGTTTTCAAACGCCAATAATCCAAATATACGCTTCTAATTAAAGAAGACCTCGTAAGTCTTAGTTGGTGAGCAACAATAATTCATGGTCGGTTAATAGTGAAGCTAAAAGATCTCGGCTTACCTCTTACGCATCTCTCCGTGAAAAATATATCGGTATGAATGAACAAATAAGACAGAGATAGCAAATACGCAAACATGCGCGAGGAAAAAAGAGACGGCGAGGGAAGCTAAACGACAGCGATTTCCCTCGCGCGGCAAAATGGCGCGAAAACATAGGGCGATAGCGCGCTGGCCAACGCCATCTATTACCATTTATTTAAACTATTTTACGTCGATCGATGAAAATGAACTTTGTTTGTTAATAATATAATTTTATTTTACGATTTTGCTTGCATAAATTATAAAAGGGAAGCCGGTAGGAATCGGGTTGTATGGACCCTTCGCCACTGATATACATGTATGTCCTATTATGGTAGCATGTAGTAGCTATACTGAACCCAACAAAAAAATCATTCAACTGCTGTTTGATTTTGAGGACTTCCCTTCTCCATAGAATGGAGCGAATTGGAAGCTATTTGAAATCTAATACAAAAATAATTTTCACAGTAGCGATTTTCAAACTAAATTCTTTTATTATTCATTTAGAAATTTTGGATTTTCTAGTTGGTCGCCCAATTTTTTCGCTCATAAATCTTTTAAGTACTTAAAATATATTATTAAAACATTGTAATTTTTTTTTAAGTTTTATGTCGCATTATCTGAGGTCACGGCCTTTCAGGTCGGGGCGGCCGGAGGCCCATGGCATTTTGCCACCTCTGCCACTCTATAGTTACGCCACTGACTATCCCGTCCTTAATAATTGTTCATTGTTGTCCTTATTAATCCAGGTGTTCATTGATCATATTATTTGTTCGCTCTGGTTTGTACTTTATGCAATTAAGTAGGTATATGTCCGGGTCCATTTCGATAAGTCGCTTGCACAACTGTTAGCTTCTCGTAATTCACAACAATGCTGAACGCAGTTTATTAAAACTAAACAAACTAAGTATTATTGTTTTCCTTGAGTCATATTGATTACGCTGTCGACCTGCTGACTTGTGTACGCAAATAAAATAAGTAGTACGTGATACTGCGCATCAATACACATTATTAAAAAAGAATTACATATTATATGCATCTATTATTGCTAATATTGTTTTGTTTTGTATACTCATATTTCATCATCATCATCAGCCACATGACGTCCACTGCTGAACATAGGCCTCCCCCAAAGATTTCCAGAGGGACCTGTCAAAAGTGGCCCGCATCCAGCGCGTTCCTGTGGCCTTTACCAAGTCATCGGTCCACCTTGCAGGTGGACGGCCGACGCTGCGCTTGCCAGTACGTGGTCTCCACTCGATAACTTTTTTGCCCCATCTGCCGTCAGTTCTAAACTAAATAAATAAGCTCACGTCTGTATCTCCGATGGGTAAGGCAGAGATGCCACTAGTAGCTACACTAACAGGACAACAGTATTCAACCTCAGAAACAGTAGCCTATCAGTTCTACCACTGCCTACGTTGATACCAGGAAAACAAAACATGTTTTTGCTATGAAATATCCGTTTGACATCAAATGTTGAAATAAAAAATAACATTATTATTTTTTCCTATAATCCAACGGCATTACGTAGTAGGTATAAGAATACTTTTTATAACCTTTTTAAAAATATTGCGAAATCTCTATTTAAAAGTTTATATGATAGATCTTTATCAAATAGCTACATAAATTATTAATGTAGAAATCTAAAAATAGTTTTGTGAAAAGCGATATTAATGTTCTCTAAAGATAATGATTGAATAAGCCGAATGTTAAAGACTGTTTAATATACGATATTTTTCCTGGCATTGATAACGAGATGAATATGTAAGTTGTTTTAAGGTTGACCGTGTCTACAACTAAGGATTATTTAGAATAAAATATAACGCAGTAGATAACATTGTTATTAACTGATAACGCTATGTATTCATAACGGGCCAAAGCAAAGGTTACGACAAAGGACCTTTAAGTGTAAGAGAATAAAATTAATTTCTTACTTAGTAGATAATGTAAAAATGGACTATAACATCTACACTTACATAAAATAAAAATATAACAGGCCCATGTCCGTACAATATATATATTGAAGAAAATCTAATATAAGGGGTCCTTTACTATTTTTTATCGCCATAGTAGGCAAACAAGCAAGCAGTCTGCCTAAGCAACATCCGCCGCCTATGGACTTGAGCAATGCCGGAGGTACAGCCAAGCCGCTGCCTACCGAACCGGGTCTGTATTAGAGTAATAGAAACCAAAACAACACGTTTAAGAATTTTTGTATGTCTATTTTCAGGTAAACCACCTCTATTAAACACTTGACCGTTATTTGGAGCTTACTAAGTATATTGCGACGTGTCGGTTATAGCCTGGTGGGACGTGACGCCAATGTGGAGAAACGTTGATCGTATTTTCAAAAAAATATATATTATGTAAATTATACATTAGATTAGTTTAGATTAATAATTCATATGTGCGAATGTGGCTGCCTCGGTGGCGTAGTTGTATTACAGTACGACTGCAAAGCTGAGGTCTCGGGTTCGATCCCCGGGTCGGGCAAAGTGATATTGAGTTTTTCTATTCAGTATCAGTCCTGAGTCTGGAATTTGTGCCCGATATGGCGATAGGCTCGCCCCCTATCACATCATGGGACGGAATGTCGGCGAAAAGTGGGTGCACTAGTTGCGCCCCTGCCTACCCCTTCGGGGATAACAGGCGTGAGTGTATATGTATATGTATGTATGTGCGAGAAAAAAGATTACTTACAAACGTAGGTATCAAAGGTGCATCCAAAATAGTATTGCATCAACTATGATATTCATTTATGTATAGAATATTACGAGTACACAGACATGTACGTACTATGATTTAATCAGCTGCTTTAAACAAATTAACGATTTCGCAGCCAGTATTATTTTTAGATATTACTTCCTTACGTTAGAAACGAGTGAATGTATTTTGTGATCTCCATTACCTTTGCAAGAATCTCATCTAAAAGACAAAATTATTAATGCAGTTTTGGATGGCACAGCCGATCGTATGCTCTCTAATGGATCTACTTCTCCCGCTTCTAACAAGTGTTTTACCCAGCCAGCTATAACTATACGGGAGACAGGCTTTGGTGAACCTCTATTATTAATAAATAAATTAGCACAGTTTCCCAATCTAAGCTTTTCTTCCAAAGGAAAAATAGTAGATACCTACGTTTTACCCAGAGTACTGGGTCCATATTCTTTGTTAGCTAGGTTAGGAGACAATTTCCAGCCTGATTGTCTATAAGTAACTTGTATTTGTTTTTGAGCCATACATGGGCCATAGGATAAAATTTTTACCATCACCAAACAAGTATTTGGATTAGACTGCAAGCAATTTCAAATCGTGAACTCTTCTGCTGGAGCAAAGAGGCATTGTTGTTATCTGCGTGTAGCAAATATAACATTTTCATTGACAAGACTAATTAAGCATGTAACTAATTTATATACGCTCTATATCAAAGCTGTTTTTAAAAAGAATTAGACTCCAGGATGTGTTCGATGAAGGCGTGCAAACTTAAACTTGAATAATTCAGCTTGCAGACTGTAGATTTGTGTAATAAAATGTATTGTAAGCTAATCTATTTACAATATACAAATGGGCGAGAAAACGTGCTAAGCTTGGACTCTAGTTTATACTCTTTAGTCCAGTTCAGACTTCGAGTCTATACAACTTCATATAGGCTTTTTATTTGAACTTTAGTCTATTGAATTCCGTGATCAACCCCACATTCAATACTTCCAATGGCATCGCTAAAATTTTGGGAAGTAGGACGCCGGTCACTATGTGTATCAAGTGTAATACATGGACACCATCCAAGGTTCCTTGAACGTAAACGGAGGCACCAGCGCTCGGATTTTTAAGTCTGGTCTCCTGAATACTCTGTCCCACCTGGGTACAACAAAGAGGAAATTATCAGATTCTGAATAGAGTGCCGTAACAGTAGGTATCACATAATGGTGATGGAAGTAGCCAGGCTCGCGGGTAAATCCAATTTCTGGAGAATGCATCATGTTAAATCGCGCGAATGTAGTTCAGGTGCATAGTTGCTTACCACCTTCGCTCGTTCTGATGCAAATAGATCTACCACGGGAACCCCAACCTATAGGAAACTATACACTGTAGTAGTTGCCAGTCTGGGACATGACAAGGTGACAAGGGGTCTGCATGACTGTTGTACATGCCTGAAATGTGTTGAATTTCTAGAATGATCTGGAACTTGTCCAGAATCTGAAACAGTTCAATGATTCACTGATTTGCGGGTGAAGACTTGGTCCCCGCCCCCCTCGTTTTGCAAAAATGCTACAACAGTCTTGTCGTATTGTACTAGAACCTTGGATTCGCTCAAATATTGGTCTTGTCATCTTATTACCTGAAATATTGCGAGCATTGCTTTGATTGTAATGGAGATTGTAGTTTTAGTTTGACCCATAAGCCTGACATTAGGTAGCTGTCGAGCAGAGCTCCCCACGCTAATTCCGAGTGGTCTCTGGCCGAAAACACAACGGTCAACGGTGGTTGATAATGGAATCGATAAAACACATGGCATGAATTTGAAATCACCATTTTAATTCCTCGCGTACCTCCATGGGTAGAACCTATGTTCTGCAGCACCAGGTACATCCAGGGGCTTATTTAAAAAAAATGTTCAAAAGATAAGTGTTTCGAAACTGAAGTCTGCCTTGAGGGACAGTAAGACTTGCAAAATTTAGAAGTCTAAACAAACCTTGTAGTTGCTTTACTGATCTCGTGGCCTTTTGGAGTAAATCCAGTACTTTGTTTCATGAGGAATATCTTTTCCGGTAGCAATGATTGCTCATTCAGCCATGGATCCTACATAACTCCTAGAAATACAATACTCTTGCAGGCCGACGTGACTGACTTTTGTGAATCCGTTCACAAACCCAACAAATGTAAACAGTCTAACACTTTTGGATATGGCTTCAAAGTATTTGAAAGTCTTGTACAAGTATTCGAACACCTTCCAGTCTTAAGGTCTGTGCCACCTATTTGTTAAAGACGCAAAAAATAAACCTTTGGCTGCATAGTCCAAACGGCAGGCAGGACATTTTGGTGGTAAATAAATCACAGAAAACACGACCTGATAGGGAGATGGGCTGGTAGAAAAAGGCCTGGGAAAGGTCTACTTTGCAAAGCTAGTCGCCTAGTTATAGGTAGTTTGAGATACGACACATGTTTCAACGTGAAAGGTTCCGTGTAAACACAATTGTTTAACTTTCTTAAAATGAAAGTTATTCGATTACTGCCATCGTTCTTGGGAACCAGCGACATGGTCGATATGTAGGTTGGAGACCATGTGACAACCTTCAGAACAAATTGAGTTAACATCTCTAATATTTGCAGTTATTTATAGATTCAGAAAAGGTATGCGATACCCTGTTATTATTATGTGCAGTAAGGTGCTTGACGCTCTCAGCTACTTTCATCGGTCGACATAATACTTCAACTGGCCCGCTTTGAAATAGTCAGAACCTCCCTCTTTTACCACCTGCTTGGTAGTCGTGGGCCATGTTGCGCTTTTTAGTATTCTTGACCGGCTCTTGTCACTGTTTACCACCACCTTGAAAGAATGAATCCATGTGTATTATGACTAGTACTAAGTACAGCACTTTTCCTAAAGAAAAATTAAATTAAAATGTAAATAACCCCCGACACAAAAATCTTTAAAAAGTAAAATAATAATAGTGTCTTTGTCGTTTAAGTACCTAGTAATATTTTGACCCAACCGTCGTCGCGTCGGGGGACCGCTAAAGAAGTATTTTCATCTCCCTGGTCCGGAGTCCGGAGTTTACGTTAAGTAGGTTTTGAGTTATAGAAGGGTGAAAAGTGGCACCAAGTGCTTCGTGTAATTACTCTCGGCGCTGGCTAGCCAGTTCCTTTGCTTGAACTTGGCTTGACACGCTGTCGCGTGTCTAGATATATGAAATCCTCCTAGCCAGTTTCGGCCACGGCGGCCAATCTCAACGGAGATCAGCCAGGTACGCAGGAGATATTATAGTGCACAAGTGTGTGCGCAATACACAGGTGCACTCGCTATTCCTTCACTCTCATAGTCCGGTGAGACGGCAATCCGACATGACCGGAGAGAGATCAGGCGCAGGACCAACGGCTTTACGTGCTTTCCGAGGCACGGGGGTATCACACCGCCAACTTCCTGACTCCGAGCTGCGACTGAGTAAATTTTAAGATGGAAAAACCCAGTCACAATTTTTTTGGCTTGACCCGGGATTCGAACCCAGGACCTCAGCGCGCAAATCGTACTCGTAATGCGTACCTACACAATACCACTACGCCACCGAGGCAGTCCTAGATATATTATGTAGGTATACCTACCAGTAGTTTGCTTGTACGAAGTAATCTCTTGAACTACTGAACCGATTTCGATGAAGTTTGGTATGCCATATGGGTAGTTTGATATCCTGGGAAGGATATAAGTTACTTTTTACCCCGGGAAAGTATAAAGCAGGACTTTTATAAACAACAAACATGTTCGCGCAGGCGGAGCAGTGAGCAAAAGCTACTTTTGTCTAATTTTTTATGAAACGTTTAATGGTAATTCCAGGCTATAAATTTAATACAATCAAAATGGAGATAAATAAAATAACACGAAGACAAATGCGTTGGCAAAGGCAGATACTTTTATTATAAACTAGCTTTGCCCGCGGCTCCGCTCGCGTGAAAAATTTTCCCGGGATAAAATGTAGTCTATGGCACTTAGGAGTAACGTAGCTTCCTACTAGTGAAAGATTGTATAAAATTCGGTTCAGTAGTTCTAGAGATTAGCCCCTACATAGTACAAAGTACAAACTACAGCGTGATTGGTTACTCGTCTCGGAGAGTTGAGACGCTAAAGCGTCTGCTTGATAACGGAATCGGTCGAACATTCGTGCGCAATACACGCGTCACATGCTAATATTTTTTTTTTCACGCGGAGAAAGTGAATTATTACTATCGCCCAGTGTTCAAGGGGAACGACTAAGCGGTTATGTTGGGTTCACCGTGCCTTACGACCCGACGTTGAGCCGCCCGGAGAGATGGAAAACGTCGGGCGACCGCCGGGCCGAGTCCCTAACCTATGTACACCGCACGGCATACCAACTAAAACTCCGCGGTGGCCATCTTCGGCGCATTAGGGACGGCTGCGGGCTTCCTCCGACTCACGTCAAAGTTGTCGTCCGCAACCGCCCCTGCAGTTGTCGTCTGCAACCGCCCCTGCTCACATGCTAATGTAACTGTCATATTTCATCCTATTATGATGTTTGTTTTGGTTCACTTGTTTATTTTTATATCGGTTGTTCTTGTCTTAAAGTCAAGGACCGTACGTTATGGTTTGTTTAGGTCACAGAGTGGGAATGATCCTGTTTTCCGTTAATAGGATAGGGATTAGGTAAGCTATAAAGACACTGTACAACACGCCGAGGTGCGCCAATAAATATGTATGTAGGTAATATTGTAAATATCAAATAATTTCAACAAAAAAGGACTATATGATAAAACACATAACAATTTCATGTAGGTAAATAAATGTCTGTTAGAATCTTTGAGTATATACCAATGGAGATGCGATGACCGGACGAACCCTCGTTGGCCATAAATGCGCAGCTGGTCATAAACTTTTATTTAAACCTATGTGCCCTGCAATCGCTGTTATTACATTTTACGATAATGACATTAAGAGCCTATGTGAAAAACATATGGAATCGTGATGGGCGTGACTTAGCGTATTTCAAATGCGAGGCGCCGCACGGCCCCGCTGAGATAGATCGCGCGCCTCGGCCCTCGTCGCATCGCGTCGTTGCGACAGGTCGTTGCACTCAAGCCCGCGAAAAGATCGTCATTGCAAATGCATGTCTATGTTGTAAATATTATAACTAACTAATTATAACTGAACTAATAGAACTGAGTAAATACAACGCTGAGAGGTTTGAATCCTTGCAGAACCATACCACGGTATGCTCTTGCGGGTCCCTCAGCGAGTCTCAGCCGGGGTGTGACTCTTCCTTGCAATTAAAATTTGAGCCAGTATTGTGTGACAGCTTACCCACTAGTAACAAGTCCAACAGCTCCCTTACCCTAAACCAAGATAAAAAACAAATTGAAATTAAAATAAATAAATTAGCACATAAAAAAACTATTATGTTTTGTGATGAAATAGGAAGGGACATGGGAAAACTGCTATTTATGGACTTGGGATGTTCAGTATTGAATAATTGTATGCCTTATACTAGTTATGCAGATATTATCAATAGTATTACTAAATGCCATAACTTGACACTTGAAACAAAATTAATTTTATTTGTGGGTAATAGGGGTAATGTGAACAAAAAACAACTTATTCAACATCTTGATTTTTTAAATACACTACCGGTGCAAGAGATTGTCATGTTTACATTCCCTTATAGTAAAAGCTTGCCAGCGGAAGAAAACCAAATTAGATATAAGTTAAATTTGACAATGCACACTGTATCGTGCAACACAAATAAAATTCACATTATTGACACTAACAAATATGTTAGTAAAAATTATACATTGACTAGAGATAAATATTATCTGCCAATATATTATAAGAGACAGATAGCTGATGTGCTATCTTATTATTTTTTTATAACAGCCAAGAATTTGGCTAATTGTACTACTGCTCCTATTGAGCAGTTAATTAGTAATAATGACTCAGGTTACAGCAATCTGAAAAACTTGACATTCAATCATTTAAATTAAATGTTAAGACAATAGAGTCACCCTCTAGCTATAATAATTTTAATGTAAATTTAAATAATGATGAAAATGTCCATTCCAAAAAACATGTTTTTAACCTGGTGCATCAAAATATTCAAGGCCTTGGAAATAAAGAATTAGAATTGGAGTTGTTCATGAACAATAGTAATATTGATATATTATGCTTAAGTGAACATTGGCTTAAAAGCCATGAGATCATGTTTAACTTCAATAATCACCAGGTTGCTAGCTCGTTCAGCAGAGTAAATATGATACATGGCGGCTCCTTAATAATAGTCAAAAAGTCTATTAAATACAAAGAAAGGATTGATATTGTGAGTTTGTCTGTTGAACGAGTTTCAGAGATTTCATGTATTGAATTTGAGCAATTTATTGTTGTAAGCGTATATAGACCACCATGTGCATCCCACGCTGATTTCTTAAGAATAATTGAAGATATATTACATAGGATCTGTAATTCAAATAAAATAATTATATTTTGTGGAGACTTTAATATTAATCTATTGGAAGAGTCTCAAATGAAAGTTAATTTCATTAATCTTTTTAAATCTTATGACTTGTACAATGTGTTCCTTGAGCCGACTAGGATTACTGCAACCAGTGCTACATGTATTGATAATATTTTTACTAACTATAAAATACTATATAAGGCAGTAATTAACTCGATAGATTCTGACCACTGTGGTCAATTAATATCATTTATTTGTAATAATAAAAATATGGTTCAAGGGAAACATATTCATGTTATTCCTTGTAATATAAGCCGCATGAACCGTTTTAAAAGTAACATGATAAAATGTCTTCCTGAGTTGCCCTTTCAAAATGATCCAGACAAATTATATACTTCACTTTTTAACTTGATAAAATGTGAATTTAGTAAAATTTTTACTAGTAAGAAATTAGTGATTAGTGATAGACTTGTTTTTAATGAATGGGCAACCGCTGGTATCATTAAAAGTAGAAGCAAACTTTATAGATTGTATTCCGAAAGAGCTTATGACCAACGTCCCTCTTTTAGGGAATATGTGAAAAATTATTCCAAAATTTTTAAACGAGCCTGTTTCACTGCTAAGTCATTATATATAAAGAATAAAATTAAATCAGCTACAAATAAGATTCAGACCACCTGGAACATTATAAATAAAGAATCAGGTAGGCAAAAAGCACGCAGCCTTGATTTTAATATTAATATTAATCAAAAATATGTAACAGCAGACTTGGAAGTAGCAACCGCGTTTGAAAATTTTTTCACCGACATACCGTCAAAGACTACTCAACATCTTCAGTCTTCCTCCACGTCGGCTGAATTGCTACTTAAACGTAATGTACCTCGATGCGATATATTTTTTGAATTCAAACCTATTAATACGCGGGATATAGTAAAGACATTTAAATGTATTAATCAGAAAAAAACTGCTGATCTTTGGGGAATTTCAGTTAAAAATGTATCATCTATTATTGATGTCATCGCACCCCATCTAGCAGCGGTATTTAACGGTTCTGTCGCATCGGGTGTGTTTCCTGATCTGATGAAACAAAGCAAGGTGATACCTCTCTTCAAGGCTGGTGATTTATCGGATCCTTCGAACTTCCGACCTGTTTCAATATTACCCACTCTAAGTAAGTTATTTGAAAAAATTATGTTAAATCAATTACTGACACATTTTGACGACAATAACCTACTTCATAGGAAGCAGTTCGGATTTACTAGGGATCGGTCCACCATTGATGCGGGGGTGGATCTCTTGGAAAATATTTTTAAGGCCTGGGAAGAGTCGCACGATGCTCTTGGCGTCTTCTGCGACTTGTCTAAGGCATTTGACTGTGTACATCATGATACTCTGCTCAGGAAACTACACCATTACGGCATTAAAAACACGGCTCTCAATCTTCTGACATCCTATTTGAGTAACAGGATTTAGAGGGTTGATATTAATGGAAAAATCTCACCCGGATCTGCGGTCACTATGGGAGTTCCACAGGGTTCAATTCTGGGACCATTTCTATTTCTTGTATATATTAATGACTTACCTTACCACGTAAGGGATAATCATGAGATTGTATTGTTCGCGGATGATACATCATTAATATTTAAAATTAAAAGATTGTTACTAAATTATGACGAAGTGAACGATGCTCTCTCTAAAATTGTGCATTGGTTTAATTTAAACAACTTGTTACTAAATGCTAAAAAAACTAAATGCATTAAATTTACTATGCCCAATGTAAGACAAGTAAAAACCAATATACAAATCAATGGGGAAGAGTTGAATCCTGATGCGTCAACTACTTTTCTGGGCATCACACTAGACGCGAGACTCCAGTGGGGACCGCATATAGCAAAATTGGCAGTTAGACTAAGTTCAGCGGCTTATGCAGTCAGAAAAATAAGACGTCTGACTGATATAGACACGGCAAGAATTGTTTATTTCAGTTACTTTCATAGTATTCTGTCGTACGGTATTCTTCTTTGGGGTAATGCTGCGGATATTAATACAGTATTCGTCTTGCAAAAGAGAGCTATTAGAGCTATCTATTGTCTCGGACCTCGTGTTTCTCTTAGAGAAAAATTCAAAGAGATAAACATTCTTACCGTATCATCGCAATACATATTTGCAAATCTTATGTATGTTCGAAAAAATATTGCAAATTTTGACCGAATATGCGATATTCACAATAAAAATACTAGGAATAAAAATAAACTTGTTGTACATGCTACTCGTCTCCATAAAATAAGCAATTCTTTTGTTGGTCAATGCGTACGCTTCTTCAATAAACTTCCAATGCATATTGTTAATCTTCCAATAAAATAATTTAAAGCAACTGTCAAAGAACGACTTTACAAAAAAGGCTATTACACAATAGGAGATTATTTGGAAGATACAAATGCTTGGGATTAGGTTGCTCGCATTCACACATGTTTCATAATATGAATTTATATTGTTAAATGACATTTGTATTTAAATATGTGTTAAAAAAAAAACAAGATGAAAAAAAATAACCACGCTGAGTTTCTTGGTGCTTCTTCTCAGGTCAGTGGGCTTTTCCGAAGCACTGGTAGAATCATATAGTTTAAAAAAAAAATTGTTAACAATGACGTGTAAAAGTGCCCCTAGGGGCCTAATTACATAATAAATGATTTGAGTTTGAGTTTGAGTTTGAGTTTATAGTTATTATAATTTCTAATAAATTTATAACTTATGAAACATAGAATTTATTTTAATTCGTTTATAGAACCATTATTATGTCACTATTATGTACCTAATTACTTGAACATTATGTAAAATGACATTGTAAGTTATCTAAACTCATCGAAAGTATTATTCACTTATAGTTGACTTTTGTTGACAAGATAAAATTTGGTGTGGTGGTAGGTTCGAGTCTTACCCCTACGTAGGTCTGTATATAGGTAAAAAGCAAAGCAGTATGAAACTTCTATAATATGTTTTAAATTATATTTTGCTTTGCTTTGATTTATTCTTGTGGACTTTCCTAACTTTGGTGGACATAAAATAAATAATAATACAATAAATGGCGTCACTATTTTTCGGCCCGACTCGGGATTCGAACCCGGGACCTCAGCACAATAGGCGTATCGTGTGTGCAACTACGCCTTGGAGGCAATCAAACATAGCATCACACCTTTTCTCCTCACATTTCGTTAGCTATTTTAGGTCTTATCAAATAGGAGACGAGCTTATTGCCACATACCGGGCCCAATTCAACAGACCGAGTTGATACTGGACAGAAAAAAATAGTATTTGCCCGACGCGGGATTCTAACCCGAGACCTGAGCGTGGAGGCCGTACCGGGCACGTAATACAACTACGAGTTGCGACATCAAGGTAGTTTCGACAAGTCATTCACGATGAAACTTCTTCCCTGGAATGTCAGGTCTATTTTACGTAAATGATGCTTCACTCTAGTGCCACCATGCAATTTAAAAATCGAATTTTGTATGTAAAGGATGTTCGAAATTTATGCAATGCAATAAAATTACATAGCTTGATATGAAGATTGATTACATTATTATGGTTGAATAGACACTATATAGGATATAAATGTTACAAATGTTGAAGGCGGCTGCTACCTATCTAGATAATTTTTAATTTGAACTGTATGTAATGTTGGGTAAGAAAGAACCGCTGTAGAGTAGAGCTTCTAAATCATTTTTCGGTGAATAACTTTTTTTTACCTGATGACATAAGATGTTCACAGTACCTAACCATTGACCATTGGATTGCCCTATTGAATAGTGAACAGAGCTAGCTTAGACAATAACCAGAATTGAAAATATCACATGGAATCGACGAGGACTGATATAAATATATAATGGCTCATTTACACTCTCGCGCGAGTGGTACGCCGAACACAATACGAGCCACGACGCGAGGTGTGAAGCTAGAGTGTTAGTGAGTCAATAATGTATTTCAATTTGACATTACGTCGGGAGCGCTGAACAAAGTTGCCAGTAAAATTAAATAATATCGACCAATATTAAATATCCTAAAAAGTGAAAATGTCTTTTTAGTTTAATTTCTAAAATACCTATAGTTTTTAATTCTTATTCTTTTTCAGCCTTTAAAAGGCTACTATTGCACATAGGTCTCCCCCAAAGAATTATTAATACTATTATGTCAATATTATTCTTGTTATACATGCTTGGTATTCTTTGAGTATGTAACCAACGCTCTAAGTTGGTGCCAGCGCCGTGTGTAATATTACACGAACCACTTCGTGCCACTTTTCACCTTTCTATAACTCAAAACCTATTTAAAGTAAACACATAAAACTGTGTGAGTTTAATTATATCTATAAGGACACCTAGAAGCCCAAATTTCATGAAGCTAGCTCAAACGGTTATAAAGATATGAAGGTCAAAATCGTAAATTTTTGTACTGACTGACAGACTTATAGTATCTAAACCTAACCTACTTCCAGATGACCTAGAAGGATGAAATTTGGAATACAGCTCGGTAATTATGTGTAAGCGTAAGAAAAAATCTAAAAATAAAAAAAGTTAAAAATACAGGGGTCCACATAAAAAAAAAATATTTTTAATGGTAGCGTTGGAACCGTTACAAGCAAATATTTGAAACAATCCCAATATATGTTTTATTATATTTGCTTTATAACAGAAATATAAAGATAAAGTTAAGCCAAAACATTTGTGGTGTCCCCATAAAAAAAACACTTGTAATACGCGCTAAACAGCCGGCCAACGGTGTGTCGTCGGCGGCGCTCGGCGCGCGGCACCACGCAACTCAATACCTACCTAGTTTTCTTTACAAAAAGTAATGATATCCCACCAAAAACATAAATGTAAAAGATCTCACATTTGTAAATACCAGCAACTATTATAGGTATTCAATAAAGCAAACAAATAGAATTTAATACTTGTTCATAATGTTATTTTGTTCCTATAAATACATATTTAGATTTTGCATAAAACTTGGCACACATTTAGATCTCCATTCTTTTTGCGGCGAAGCCCACAGCTAAGCATAATTTTGGTATTGAACTTGGCTATCCTTTTTTACATTTATGTTTTTGGTGGGATATTTTTAAATGGAAGACATAAAAATAGAAGAATATTGATACATGCTTCAAAAGTGTAAGGTCAAGCCCAATTTAGGCCGTCTCCTTTATACCTATTAGAGTTTGTGGCCAGTCATGTCCAGCGGATTTTGATTTTAAAGCCAATAGCTTTTAAAGAAAAATAAATCTAAATGGCGGCCTTTATTTAAAATTCTAACATTACATCTGCCTTTTGTGCACAAAACAATGCCCAGATATCGATTTTGAGTTCGATTGGCCTTAATACAAAAAACTTCAAAATGGTGGCTACTTTTTTCAATTCTGACATTGGATCACTCTTTTGTTAATAATGTTACACCCAGATATCGATTTTGCGGTCGATTAACCTTAAAACAAAGAAATTCAAAATGGCGGCCACTTTTTTCAGTTCTGACGGTGGATCTGCCTTTAGTAACTAAAGTGGTTCTCAGATACCGATTTTGAGGTCAATTGGCCTTAAAATAAAGAAATTCAAAAAGGCCGTCAATTTTTTCAGATCTGACATTGGATCCGTCTTTTGTACCTACAGGCCTGCCCAGATGTCGATTTTGAGATCGAATGGCCTTAAAACAAAGGAATTCAAAATGGCGGGCATTTTTTTCAATTCTAACATTGGACCCATCTTTTGTACCTACAGGCTTGCCCAGATATAGATTATGAGGTCGATAAGCCTTAAAACAAGGAAATTCAAAATGGCGGCCACTTTTTTCAAGTCTAACATTAGATCCGTCTTTTATACCTAAAGGCCTGCCCAGATATCGATTTTGAGGTCGATTGGTCTTAAAACAAAGAAATTCAAAATGGCGGTCACTTTTTTCAATTCTAACATTGGATCCGTCTTTTGTACCTACAGGCTTGCCCAGATATAGATTTTGAGGTCGATTAGCCTTAAAACAACGAAATTCAAAATGGCGGCCACTTTTTCAAGTCTAACATTGGATCCGTCTTTTATACCTAAAGGCCTGCCCAGATATCGATTTTGAGGTCGAATGGCCTTAAAACAAAGGAATTCAAAATGGCGGTCACTTTTTTTAATTCTAACATTGGATCCGTGTTTTTTACCTACAGGCTTGCCAAGATATCGATTTTGAGTTCGATTGGCCTTAAAACAAAGAAATTCAAAATGGCGGCCACTTTATTCAATTCTAGAATTGGATCCGTCTTTTGTACTTAAAGGCCTGCACAGATATCGATTTTGAGGTCGATTAGCCTTACAACAAGGAAATTCAAAATGGCGGCCACTTTTTTCAAGTCTAACATTGGATCCGTCTTTTATACCTAAAGGCCTGCCCAGATATCGATTTTGAGGTCGATTGGCCTTAAAACAAAGAAATTCAAAATGGCCGCCGTGTATACCAATTCTAACATTGGCTCTTAACATTTTAGTTATTATTATTATTTTACTCCAAGTAAAAATGTCTGTAGTTATATAAGTGACTAATAATAATTATTAAATATGTCTCGACTTATCATAAGTGCAACTATGTTCGCCTACGTGATGAATAAAGTATTTTATTTTATTTTATTTTATATTATTTTATTTTATTTTATTTTATTATATTTTATTTTATTTTACCTCAGCGTACCGATCACTAAATATAACTAAAGCAGGTCTCCGACTAGAAACAATTTACAAAGGTGAAAGGATGTAATAATTACGCTTGCTGCCTATCTTATAGACCTAATAGAGCCTATAATTTTATATTGATACACGGACGTGAGCTGGATACACTATAAAACAGAATTTCCAGGGAACCTTCAAATTTGCCGCGCGGTAGCGCGGAGCAATCCCTATACTAGACGGCCAATTCGAACTTTGAAGGCGTCCGAAAATTTCGAGCGCACGTCCGTCGTCAGTAAAGATTCCGGACGACTGAAGCCGGCACGGGCCACTCCCATGACAGCGATGGCGTATTTGGACGTCGCGGATGAGAGAAAGTGACGGGAGGCGCACGCGTATGCCGAAATGAAATGGCGTAAGCGCCAAAACAATTTTCTTTTAATTGTGATTATACTATTTAATTCGTTTTAATTGTGTATTGATAAAACTTTGAAAAAATTGTTGTATTGTATTTAAATAAAGTTACGAATGTACATATTCCACCATTTAGAGATAAAGCGTGTTTAAAGAAAATATCAGAGGTAACTTTGAATTTTTTTTCGATCGAGGAAATTTATAGCAATTGTGTTTTGGCTTTGACATATTATTGAGTTATACGTTCAATTTACACATATCCAAAAATCTAACTTCTGATCTTAGTAGTTTACGAGAAATTTGAATTTGAAAGTCCTTAAAGTTCCTGACATAGGCTCTTAAAGGTGAACGCACACTTATCCGAGCCGAACGCGTCGAACGAAACGAATTTTAGAATTCTGTATATGAAATATCATGAAACATCGCACACTTCGATTCAGACGATTCGACGCGGGGAAGTGTGCGAGGTTTCATGACATTTCATTGTTAGTCTAAGGATTTCATATACAGAGTCCTAAAATTCGTTTCGTTCGACTCGTTCGGCTCGAATAAGTGTGCACGGGTTCACCGTAAAAAGCGACTTTATTATATTCAGCCCTGCACGTGTGGTTTTTTTTTGTTAAATGTGTGCCATCCGTGTCTACCTCGGCCCCGTCAGGATTGGCAGAAAATTGTTTGCGCATTATTGTCATATCGTGTCCATTGGTTAACTAGCCAAGGTTAGAATCCATAAAATGACTATTTTGACATTGCGACTTGCGTTACTAAATGTAACCACATAGGTGGGTACTTATCGTATATTCGTTCGTGTATTTCCTCAGCTTTTGCTTAGATTGCAACATTCGCGGGTCATCTGCTATTAGTTATTGAAGAGGTCTACCCACTGTCTGTCTCCGAAGATCTTTATCAGATCCTAATAAATTATAGGTAAGTATGCTAAAACCGTCAAAATACGTAGAATTTCACATGCGTTAGGGGATGTCTTTTCCGTTTTCTTTTGAGTTTTTAAGTGAAATCATAATTTAGACGTATTTATTAGGTCCTACTATCTTACTTTTTGAGCAACAACTATGTAGGTAGGTAGTAGTAGTACTTATAATATCGATATTTTTTTGAAACAAAGTGTGTCATTGTTTATTGATTAAATCAGCGTACTTATTATTTGTATTTGAATGTTACAGGCAACAGCCCAACATAAATGATTGAGAAACACCAAGGATAGTAAAACCATTGGTATGAACCCTGTGGCTCGCCAGAAGGAACTCTATAATTTTCTGCCGTTATTACGATTAATAAAATTTTATTACGGTCCACAACTGCAACTTTATTCAGATCCGGTATATACCTAGGTACATAAATGTATCTCTTATTAGAACATGTAGCATAAGCGACGATAACCTTTTTCACCTCAGAGTAAGTAACCTATTATACTTACTCTGAGTTTTTCACCTTTTTGTATATATTTTTTTATTAAGTACATTGAATGACGAGACGAGCATTTTTTTTGTATGGCCATCTTCGGCGCATTAGGGACGGCTGCGGGCTTCCTCCGACTCACGTCTAAGTTGTCCGCAACCGCCCCTACGAGACGAGCATGCCGTTCACCTGATGGTAAGCGATACGACCACCCATAAACTACAATGTGCTTGAAACCTCAACACAACAGTGCATGCACACTGCTGCTTGGCGGTAGAAATAGATATTGCGGTGGTACCCACTCAGACGGACTTTTACATATAAGAGACCTACCATCAGTAACCAGTAACTAATTATAGGAATATTTATTGCTAACTTTTTGTAAAAATATGATGATATAGGTACAGTCAGCAGCATAAGTATCTGTACAAAATACAAATTTCAAATCGCCTGGTATACGCGTTAACTTATACTGAAACATGTTTTCCTTCGTTTGAAGTAAAGTAAATTTATTATATTTTATTTTTGTGAAGAGAAAATAAATATTAGTAAGAACACAAAAGTATGCACGCAATTAGAAATTTTGAATTTGTTCAGCTACTTGTGATGGTGACTGTACCTAAGTAATTAGAACAACATATTTTTCTGCGCTTTATTATTTTACAGGACACAGATTACGTACAGGTAAATACTCAGTTACATTAAATGCGTATACAACAGTATCATTTTTATCTCAATTACAGCCTATACGTAATTAGTCTAAGCCAAAATCAATGGTCTAAGCATATAAGTACCTTAACTTAATTAAAAGGTATCTAAACAAGCTACCATAGGTAATAATAATAAAAAGTAATAGGCTACTTGGTTAATTAATTGATTCAAAATTATAGTATGCTTTACTTTCGTATGTATCCTTCGAGAGACGTTATTGGTAACTGCCAAGTAAAATCACACCAATGACCAACTTCGACATTTTGCGACGCATTTATCATACAAACAATTATCGCAGACTAGTCCAGCGAACCGACGATCCCGGTCACGTGAGCTGATAACGTTTCTGTTCCAATAACTCTTGAACAGATAAATGCGCGTGTCGATTACGTGGAAATGATGTCTGACACTGCAGCTATGTATTGAAGTGGCCAGTGAGCTGTGAGCAAGCGGCACCGCCCCTATCCCGCGTAACTTGCAAAAATGATGCAATCGTATGACACCACCCACAGTGAGTCAGTTAGGAATTTAGGTATCACACGTTGATGCCCGCAGCTGTTCAAACTGTACACAATGCTCTAACAATTTTCAGGACAATCGGTTTTGGAACCAACAGATATTTACCGGGGTTATGATGATTCAGTAACATAGTAATTGAATTTTTACGCAATTATAAACATTTATTTTATTAATCGTATCACCAACTTCGCTAATTCCCTGTAATCTGGTTGAGGAGGCCGATGGCTGGCACATGCGTCATACTCGTGAAAGGGTTTTGCTTGTATTTTTTTATGACATTGAATGACGAGACGAGCATGCCGATCATCTGATGGTAAGTGATACGTTCACCCATAAACAGTAGCAACACCATCCAGCACCATGAGTTACAAAGTACCTACTGTGTGGCAATCAACTGCGCTCGTCATCGTGAGACATAAGATGTTAAGTCTTATTATAACCAGTAGTTACACTGGCTACAATGCCCTTCAAACCGAAACACAACCGTGCATGCGCACTGCTGCTTGGCGGTAGAAACAGACATTGTGGTGATACCCACCCAGACGTGAGAGAGATATGAGAGACCCAAGTTTACCAAAAACAGACTTCTAACCTTTACTCATTCGTTTCAGTGAATTTACACTTTAGGTAAGTGCGACGTTTTGATGTGGGATCGATCTTTTTCTTCGTTATTAAAATAAAATAATTGAGATGTAGGAATAAAGATGTTGGCTTGCTAAACATCAGCCTCTATATAGCAGGTAGGTAGCAGGTACTAGGGTACATTTTTTTCAACTCCAGACTCGTCAAAGTGACCCGACTGCACCTGATGGGTAGTGATGTGGGAACCAGATAGAGCGCCGTTACCGACAGATGATCCCTCGCCACTCGCCAGTCGACACAATAGGGTAGTTTCCTATGTTTCATTTTGTACATTATTTTACACACACACCCACACTCACGCCTGGTATCCTCGAAGGGGTAGGCAGAGACGCAACTAGTGCACCCACTTTTCGCCGTTATTCCGTCCCATGATGTGATAGGGGGCGAGCCTATCACCATGCTAATAAATCACATAACACTTCACACGAATAGCATAAATGCCTTTGTGTTAGTTTGTTACCTCTTCACGGTAAAACGGCTTAACGGATTTGGATGAAATTTGGCACATAACTAGGTAGTTTATAAAAAAAAAGAAAACTAAAAACATGGAAATAAAAGAATATATAAAAATAAAAACAAAAAACCCGACTGCGCCAATATCACAGACTACTTAGAGATACTACGTA
Source organism: Lapara coniferarum (assembly GCA_949316025.1). Taxonomy (NCBI): domain Eukaryota; kingdom Metazoa; phylum Arthropoda; class Insecta; order Lepidoptera; family Sphingidae; genus Lapara; species Lapara coniferarum. The sequence continues at coordinate 441,595 of OX438920.1, forward strand.
TAATATCTACCATCTTTATTAAATTCACTGCAGAACTGAAAAGATAGGAACAAGATTTTAATTTGAATAGTTTAATTTGGTTTTGAATAATCTTAGTTGACAGTGTCCACAAACGCAGCCGTTTGTTTTTTTTATTCCATTAGATTTTGGGTAGCATACATCCTACTAATATTATAAAGACGAAAGTTTGTAAGTACGTATGGATGTATGGATGTTTGTTACTCTTTCACGCAAAAACTACTGAACGGATTTCTATGAAATTAGGTACACGGGTAGATCATGTCCTTGATTAACACATAGGCTTTATCACGGGAAAATAAAAAGCGAGACTTTTATCCCGGAAAAACTTTTTAACGCGGGCGGAGCCACGGGGGCAAAATCTGGTTTTTCATAATTGTATTAAAAAAAGTAGTCAAATACTATTATACCGGCCTGTGTGAACCGGATACGCGTCGAATGATCCTGGAACGCGATACACTTATGGGGCCAGTGGCCATTATGGCGGGTTGTACGGTGGTTGTTATTCGAGCGGATACAAAATAATATATCCTGTCACCAGCAGAAGTTAGCAAGTGCGATGCAACTAAAACCGTGGAAGAGTACAACACGCAAACCATGCGGTAGGCGGTATAAATTACGCATACTCACACCTTTTATCCGCGGATGGGTAGGCAGAGGCGCAACTAGTGCACCCACTTCGTCATGAGTGCAAACCAAAGACCCATTATACGGGTTAAAAGGTAGGTTAGCCGGTTTTCTTGATAACCTTTTGTTCGAGAATTATACTTTTTTATTATACATTTATTGTTAGAGCAACTTATTGTAAGGTGTTACGTTCAAGGAGACGAGTAGGTTTGTGATTCATTTAGTATCTAATGACCAACAAATATAAAGACGAAGTTTTATAAAAAATATTTATTATAAATGAGAATGACACTCGAGTATGTAATTACAATAATATCACAATAATGATTGTCGCGCATGCGCCAACCACATCTGATTCGATCCTTCATACACTTCGCTTATAATAACTTATATTACATGAAACACGTTCACTGATCAATGACTACATTCTTCACATTACAAAACGTTAGGATGGTGCACAAATGTCATGGATTCTGTACATGAATACTAAAGGAATTGGAACTGGTGAAAAGCTCCGGGTGTTACACTCGCCGACGCACATCGTATAGAAGTCGCACGTGTTGCACGTACGTATCTAGTACTGAAGCCATGGGACCCGAACCATGTAATGTTTCCTCTAATTAAAATGCGATTTCGGGCTTCCTTGATGGCTGTATAAAGAAGCGTGCGGTCAGATGGTTCAGCGAGTGTGTTGCAGGATGTTGCAGTATGTTGCAGGTGGTTAGACGAGCGGGTAGGAGGCGTCGGTGGCGATGCCGCAGTGGTTGTCGCGGTTGCGCGCCATCTTGATGTATCCGAGCTCGCCCCAGGTGCGGCTCCAGGAGTTCTTCACGAGCCAGTAGTCGCCGCCGTTCTCGTCCGTGCCGTATCCCACCACCAGCACCTACATAACACGAACATGCTGTATTAATACCACCACTCGATATTCACTGTTGTACACAATTTCTACAGGGTGTTATAACTCAGGTGCATAATGAGATGGCCAGTGTGCAAGTTGCCCCAAGCCAACAAATAGGTTCATTTAATCGAGTTGTCGGCTCAATATCAGGATGGCGGGTCACGTGGCCGCGCGACCGTACGATCCACAATGATTAGCAATATGTTGAATAGGTACTTTTTACGTCACTTGACCCTTCGCCACTTTGAGGTGCGGTCAATAAACAACTTACTGCCCTGTCGGAGACACCTGACAGTCACGTGATATTGCTATTGATCTTAATGTCCTTAGCTCATTTACACTGAAGCTATACCAAGTAGTATATTTTGTTTTTGTCTTTATTACTGCTAATGACGCTGTTGTACCCAATTATTCTTATAGCATACGCAATACACAATGGTGAGTTTACATTTTTACTCTTTAGCGTGCGCTATGGAAACATTTTGAAGCCAGATGGGTACTAATTGTCCGATTACAAGTATAGTATTGTGGTGCAGGGTACTCACGCCATGGTCGAGGTCTGTGGAGGAGCACTCCTTGTCGTAGTAGACGCCGCCCGAGTAGAACTGGAAGCTGTTCTGAGAGGCGTCGATGGCGATGGACACGGGGCCCACGGTCGCCACCGCCTGCATGAGCTTCTCCTCGTCGCCGGTGGGGATGTCCACGAAGCCGACATCATCGGCGCCGGAGTTCTTCGGGTTGTACCTGCGGGACAAGCGCATTCTTCACACACAAACGCCACCATCTTCCATCGAATATATAGCCATGAATAACTTGTCGAAGTCATTTTCAATTATCTCTATGTATTGTATTCGAATGATGTTTTGTAAGGATTAATTGATATTTCGGAACAAAATACCTATTTGTATAATTTATGTTTAATACGACTTGTCACTAACTATATCGCACAGTGCTACTATCTAGGTATACATATATTTTGTGAATCGTGCAGCACCAGATTAGTTTTCTCTGGGCCTGTTACGCCTATTCAAAAACCGGGAACGACCATTACGATTCTAGATTATTTCTGTGGTCCCGACCTGCACTTGTCGTCGACGCCCTCATACGGGTATGACTTCTCGGTGTCGATGCCGCCGTTGTCCTTGATGTACTTGAAGGCGTTGTCCATGAGCCCGCCGTTGCAGCCGTTGTTGCCGTACGTCGCCGAACAGTCGATCAGGTTCTGCTCCGACAGCGACACCAGGTACCCCGACTTGCGGAAGTGTTGTCCTTCCAGGGCGCCAGTCTAACGATAAATGAGATATTATTTCTCCTCTCATGACCTAGACAGTCTCAAAGTCTGTAGCCGAGCAAATCCCTACTTAGGCTTCTACCTTGTTGGAATCATTGGGGTGCGTCTGTGAGAGCGAAACACGTGCAAAAGAAATATCAATACCTAATATTAATGTTTCGTAGAGATTTGGTATCCATGTGTTTGTGTATTTGGATTGTAGTTATTTATCATATGACTGCATTACAGATAATGTCTAGGGGAGACATCAGGCAGGAGCTAAAAAAAAACTCGCCGAATTCACTGACGGCACGAAAGGCCTGCACCATACGAGGCTCCTGAAAGCGCAAGCCTTCGTCTAGGGTGAGTAAAGTGTTTCTAGGGTGGGTATCGCCACTTTTGCCACTTTTAGGTAATCACAAGTCTTTTTATAGTATGAGCCTTGCCCACCCTTGTCCCTGTCTCGCTATGCATGACAGGTATGTACTCACTATACTTTATTAAAATTAATGAATTTATATGTACTTATGTTAGGATAATAATTAATATATTTAAACGGGTGTAATAAACTTATTGCAAGGTTATTCATTTAAATATCAAATGCTGATTAGTTTTCGTAATAGTTTTTGTTATACATAATTATAATTTTAACGCAATATGTCAGACGTCGCTAAGGAGATATTTTAATTTCATGTGAACATGTATGACATGCAAATTGCAATTTGATTTAGTTTTTTTGATTCTTGTGCAACGCGCATATTTAAAAAAAAGAATGCATAAAATTGTTATGATGATAAAAAGTAGTCCGAAATAATATTTAGTGATCGCAGCCATCAAGGCTTAGACGAGATTTCAAATTGGCCTTTTCACGACATATTTTACACAAACGTATAATTTTAGAGATTAGGTATATGATATAATGTAAAAATGTAAAACAAAAATATTTATAACTATATTTGGGATGAAGTTTTTTGTACAAAATATACGACCTTTTAAGTTTTAATATATGAAAACCGAGGCTATGTATTTCCTTATTTTACAATAAATGATGTAGAGAAAACGGCGGTCAGCCGTCTCACGTGATCTAATAAGATCATTAATTGCATTGAGAGGCTTTACCAAAACTAACAAAATATTTGTCAAATATTTAAAGTGTACCTTTTATTCAAGGCAATAAACCCACTTTAACATTCATAACGCATTGTTATAGTTCGGTTAAACAGCGGCCTGAATGTAGCCCAACCAAGTCCATTAGAACCGAACCGATGACACGCCATGACGGTAGACCTATCATATAGACCTATTATGTCGGCGTTCGCGTGACAACGTAATGCAATTACCTATCTATAATCTATATAATACCAACATGGGGTAATTAGATTAGCGTTCAATCTCGTATAGATTATATTGATTCACTGGTCCCAATAACAACTATTTTATCTTCAATACACTTTTTATAGAATTAAAAACGAAACAAGTTTAAATGAATACAAGACTCCTTCATTATTATACCTAATAAAATTATGATAAACTATATAAAATGCAAAGTCGTCGCAGAGGCGATAGCGCGAACAGAAAAACTTGAGTGCGCATATACTTGACTCTAATGTGTGACCGCCCGGCCTTATGAAAATGGTAATCCAGCACTTCCAGCAGAGTTGTTTTTCTCAAAATTTATTTTGTGCACGACTATATCTATCTGCATAATTTAGTTAAATTAGTTTCCTGCAAGTAAATGTTAAATTACATGTAATCTGTATGCTTATTTCTTAGAATATGATAAGTAAGAAAAAATACTGAACATAATATTCTCGCGTCATAATTTTAACAAAACATTTACCTAACATTTTTTTAATGGAACTTGCTAGTTTTAAATCTTATTACACTCTAGGAATTTCCACCAATAAGTACATAAGACTATTTCTGCAAAACAACGCTTTGAACGGAGAATTGCGGTTTACGGATATCAAGTTAATTACAGACGATGACGACGGTAATCATGTGATGCTTCAGGGCACAAAAAATAAAGTCAACCTAAAGTAGATAAAGAAAAGCTGACGAATATGCTTGTCTTCAGTTTGGAAGAGCCAGGTGTTCCAGCACAGATGTAGGTATGGTTGAGTACTCACGGTGCTGAACGCCCAGCAGGAGCCGCACTTGCCCTGGTCCTTGACATCGGTGACGGCGCCCTTCTTGGTCCAGTCCACGTGGTCCGGGAACGACACGTGCGCCGGCGGGATGAATGTGGCGCCGCGGACGTCCTTCTTCTTGCCGTACAGACCCTTGTTGTGTCTGCAGAAAAACGGACAGACATAAACCATGGGAACAAAGAGACACTTTCAAATGCCTTATGACAGAGGTGCAACTAGTGCTGTTCAAGAAATGTTTTAAGCCAGAGTCCATAGTCATAAAGAATACAAATTCTAATTCTCATCAATTCAAGAGGTTTTTATTCGAAACAAAAACATAATAACAATAATAACATAAAAACATAATAATAAATAAAAAACATAACATGTATTTTATAAGATTTAATACCTATTGTGTAACTGTTTGTTGTCCCGTTATTATAAGTAAATAAATAAATTTTTCGTATCTCGTCCAAGGAATTGACCATACCCATGTGACCCGCTTGCTAGGTAGAAGATCTTGTGATAAAGAAATAAGCAAACAATCTTTACCTAAAAAGCGAGTAGGTACGTTAATCTGCTTATGAAGCTAAATATTAGCGGTGACTCCAGACTTAGGTCATTACACAGCACCGAGCGAGTCTGTTTTATAAACATGTTATAATAATACGTTGTCCGATAATTACTTAGTACCTACTATGCAATGTGACGAGGAAATATGATAGCCAAGGCAAAACAATCGCAATGACAAGCAGAAAAATATCGTTTTGATTGATAAGAGTAACGTTTTCATTATAACTGATCAATACTGGGTAAACTCGAGAAGGTACTGGAATGGAAACTTTGCTGTATATGCGGGGGTCAAGCCACAATAACATTTACCAGTACGTTGCCGTAAGTTTATCAACCATCCTATGAAACAACAATCGGTCACACTTCGTACAATTGCATTTTCAATTAAGTTTTATTTTTTTAATTTTTATGGCATTGATGACTAGACGAGCATGCTGTTCGCGTGATGGTAAGCGATACGACCACTCATAAACAGTAGCTCCACCATCCAGCACCTTGACTTACGTGCTATGTGGCATTCCAGTGTGCTCGTCATCCTGAGACTTAAGATGTTAAGTCTCATTATGTCCAGTAGTTACACTGACTGCAATGTCTTTCAAACCGAAACACAACAGTGCATCCACAGTCCACACTGCTGCTTGGCGGTAGAAATAGACATAGCGGTGGTACCCATCCAGACAGAATTTACATATGAAAGACCTACCACAAGTAAGTAAATAATTTTAATAAACATTTGCAATTAGGTACGCCTCGGTCGGTGGCTTTACATAATGCCGCTGAATGTTATCGCTGTGCTTTGCATTACTTGATTTGTTACTAAGTAATAGGTACAATAGGGTATTTTCCTATGTTGGATTTTGTACACTATTTTATATGTAACGGCAAATAGTCCGAAAAAGTAGCCCTTCTGTGAAAGCTGCATTAAAATTGGCTAAGAAATGAGGAGGTTTCAAATATTTCGGAGTGCAGGAGTGGGTGTGTAGTGGGGTTATCGCCTCATCTCTTTCTTTCGCAAGCATCGTTATACCCGATGACGTCACGATCGCACATTGCGACTCTTTTCTCATTTTTTGACACTTACCCCATCTACCGAAATTTAAACATGTTGATTTTTGTCTTGATTTGAATTTTTCTTTTAGTGTTACAATTTATATGGCGTAAATCCTACTAATATTATAAAGGCGAAAGTTTGTAAGAATGTATGGATGTTTGGATGTTAGGATGTTTGGATGTTTGGATGTTTGGATGTAAGGATGTTTGTTCCTCTTTCACGCAAAAACTACTGAACGGATTTCGATGAAATTTGGCACACGGGTAGATCATGTCCTGGATTAACACATAGGCTACTTTTAATCCCGGGAAAATATAAAGCGGGACTTTTATCCCGGAAAAACTTTTTAAAGCGGGCGGAGCCGCGGGCAAAAGCTAGTAATTAATAAAAGAAAAGATCAAAAATGAGTGAAATACCCTTGTTGCAATCTAGTCGTAAAAATATAACCGGCACCATCCCATTGCCGTAATTTAACTGGCACCTTAATATCTCATAGAATAGGCAATCTGGAAACTAGTGGCACTAGTGGAGCAAGGGTTCAAAATATTATGTATATCGGTTCAAAATATTATGTACATAGGTTCAAAATATTATGTATATAGTATGTATTTTTGGAGACGAAAACACAGTTTTTAGTTGCTTGACCTTTTACAGAGTGAAGTGTAGTAACGTAATTCTACCACACAGAGACAACAAATCAAATGTTTGGTTCATTGTGTGTCGAGGTGAGTTTGACACACGCGTCATATGAATCACAATATGTACATATTTTTAACAAAAATAATTTCTTTGTTTGAAGTCCGGCCCATGTCATTAGTGACTCGGCGACCGTCTCGTAATAATTGCAAATCATATTATAATGAATTCAGTGGCAAGGCAACGAAATGCAGATTTACATGTTTAATTATTATTATTTGCGTTTATAATATGTTGTGCAACAAATTGTATATCTAGCACATCTTCCGCATACTTAATTATTAATCTTTCTTAAATGCATCATTGATATGTAAAATAATACAATAACATATTTAAAAATTCTATAACCAGATCGGCATGTTTACATTGCGTCTGATAAAGTACTGACCACAGATAACATGGTGCAACAAACTGACTCATTCAGGCTCGACGCGCTGTGGGATCAACTGTGCTTGTTAAACCTTGCATCGTACAACAACCAGTGGCGTATTTAGGTAACCGACTAGCTCTACGATAGCTGTGCCCCTCACAGCGAACACCATAAACATCACAGAACACAGGAATTTAGTGTAAATGTGGCAAAAACTACATAAGAGCTTGTTTCGACAAGTCGCGTTTCAGGATTATGGGGTATACACACAGCACGCAGAGTCGCAGACAATTTTAAACGATGAAGGACTCAATAGTTGACATTATTTATTTGGATTACACCTTACTCACAACAGACTTATTGTACTGAGAACCCTATCGAACTGAGAAAGCAAGAAAAAAATGTAATGGTAGATACTCACTTAGCAGTCCTGTTGTATCCGTTCATGGCCTGCACGAACTCGTGGTGAAGCATGTCTGCGTACTTGTTTTGGCCGAGCTTGTAAGACACCAGGCCCTTTTCGTACAGCTGATTGTGTTTCGCGATTTTGTGCTTGTTCTCCGCGTAGATTTTCATGCGGAACCGGTCTTCCACCTCGCTGTCGTACTTCTTGTCGTGTTGCATCTGATCACAATAAGTTGTATATACTATTATAGTACTTAGTAGGTATTTTAGCTGAAGACATCTTGGAGAACAGGTTTTAGATGGTTTGCGAGGCAAGACTGTCTAATATTTTTGTTCAGCTGGCTTTCACCTTGTGGCGTAACTATATCATCTGAAGCACGTGGCAAATGATATTCAACAAATAAGTCACGTATAAGTATCTGAGTTCGCGGCTTGTCGGGTCGGGGGGCCGGGGGCCCCTTCGGGCCCGGGGCATTTTGCCATCTCTGCCACCCTGTAGTTACGCCACTTGCTATTATGTTTGTTCAGCCTGGACCATAAGGCGACCCGCGCCACTAATCACGCATTGATTTGACCGCAGTGCAGTGGTCGCAGGACAAGGGACTCGTCATTGAAATGACGAAAACTATAGACATCGAATAATTCCTATTTTACGATCCTTCTAAAAGGGTGCAAGTAAAGGCAATCTGTCTTTACTCAGTCAATGGAGTGTAAATGACTTCCCAAACTCATTTTGTAAGTGTTGTTTACGACTTTGCTCGTATTATATTATTCGATGATAAAACGGGTCTGGGACTTCCATAGTTCTAGCTATCATCATATCAAATTTCATCACTAGTACAGCGGCTTAGCCGCGGCGAAGTAATACACAGACTGGATTCATATAATAATAATTATACCAGCCCTGTATTATATCCTGTCCCACTGCTGAGCACAGGCCTCCTCTAGTACCGAGAGCGTTTAGGCCTTAGACGCTTGACTAGTACGAGTTGGCAGACTTGACATACCTTCGAAATTATTATAGAGAGCTTCTCAGACTAGATTTATATAATAGTACCGCTAAATAACTTGATACAACTTGGGCATTGTTAACTATTTATAAAATTATAACAACTTATAGATGTGTTATAAATAGAAAACGACTCATTTCAAGTTCAATATTTTCAAGTTCAAAATATTTGTGTACAAATATTTTTAATGAAGTGATTGTGCGAGTATTTTTGTTTATGGAACAAAAAATGTATTTATGGAACAATTGGACAGAGTAGTTGAATTTCTTATGTTACTTTCTTACTCATAATATTATGAACGCGAAAGTTTGTGAAAATGTTTGGATATTTGTTAGAAGTAAACGCAGAAACTACGTACTGAACATATTTTGATGAAATTTGACACATGGGTATCTACCCATGTCCTGGATTAACACACTGGATATGTTTTATTTGATTCTTTAACCAGATGACGCTGGCGTCGTATTATGTTTTAGAGTCTTTTGTAGCAGGAAAAGCCTTTTACGCAGGCGAAGCCGCGAGCAACAGCTAGTTTCTTATATCTCTTGGAGTACTTACCCAAGGAGCACTTTTTAGTGCCATGCAGTTTATCGCAATTTATCTCAAGCAATGTATATGTGTGAATCGACAAACGTAGTGTAGGACCCTCCAGCAGATGGAGTCATTATATGCGAAAGGTCACTGGCAGAAACTGGATGCGACAGGCCGAAGATCGGGTATAATGGCGCGTATTGGAGGAGACCTATGTCCACCAGTGAACTAAAATATACGCTGATGATGATGAATGTGTATGTATCAAGGCATTATATTTTTTTTACGTAGGCTGTCCTGCATTTAACACCAGGGTAACCTGCGAATGGGATATTGGAGTCCCCCGGCTTGACGACTGCAGCGGCCTGGGAAGGAAGTGGAAGAGGAAGGTGGGAGGGAAAGTGAGGGAAGGGAGGAAGGTTCCCAGGATGGGCGGGAAGAGAAGTGGGTGCCAGGAAATGTTCGCTGTGCCTTCTAGGCCTCAATGTGTTATCCAACCAAGAGGTATGCAGTATACAAACTGAACTGTGTGCCTAGGCCCGCGACTAATGTCCCCCCATGCACAAGAATTGCCTCGGGGGGGTGAGTTGATTTAATACTGACTCGTCAAGCCCCACTACGGACGCCGCGCCGGCATCTGAGTATATAATATAGGGTTACTGTTACTGTTGTGGGGCTCCTCTTTCCGCACTTAGCCCGTAAATCGTAACCGTAGGATTTCCCCATACTACATATAAGCGGGGTTAAACAATAATAACATACCTACTACATTTCCAGAATGATCATAAACCCACCATCACTGCATACTCAAATTGGGGTTATATTTTAGGACACCATGTATAGTAGAAGTTATAAGAATATAAAACCGAAGAGCCAGTTTTTATTCGGCTTTTGGAAATATTAGCTGACACTGAATGTTTACTGCTCATTGGACTGTGCTGAATGCGTATTGTTTTCCTGCTTTATGAATCATAACGAAAACGACGCCGGGCGTTGAACATTATTTTTGTAACAAAGCCACCTGGAGCCGATCACACGATGTGCTATTATAGCGGTACATTGAACAGCAAGCTAGGGCGTTCACACCATTCTACAAATAAACACTATCTTTGACCATAAGATACTAATTTATGTCCAAAACCACACTCTTTAGTACGGTAAAACCAAATTAAATATGCACCTGCAAACAATAACATCAGAAATAATTTGCCGTTGAACGAATCGCGTCAGCATTCTACACGGTCGCTATAATTTCGCAGACCTACTCAGCATCTTCACGTAAAGAATCAACTACTGCGTAATGTGGCAAGGTTCGCAATATGGTCTCTTAGATTATGTTATTTCTTACCAACCATGGTGTTTAAATCTCTTTTTTACTACACCTCATGTGATTTAATAAATTAAATAAACAGATCTCATGGTAAACGCTACACTTGCCCGAACTGTACCAACGTTATTCAGAACACTGAATTAAAATACAGAGCATTGTGCGTGTAATTAATACCTAATTATGCACGATTTATTTTGATGATTTTGATTGTTCTTCAACTGAACCTATAACTGGGTAGGAAGGTACGTAAGATACGCCGAAAAACTTCTAGTATTGTGGAGGTCTAGCACATAACTTACCGGGTTACAATCAAGTGATCGACTGAATCGTTTTATCGATCGTTTGCTACAAAAATAACAATGTAACAAAAGTTTAATCATTGGTTAAGCAGCGTGAGCGCATGTCACGTGATGCCAAGAGCTCACCTTGAACGCGACCCATTCCTCCTTGACGAGGTCGAAGAACGAGACAGCGCTGGCGCTGGCCGCCACCACACACACCAGAAAAACTAAACACTTCATCTTCACACCCTGCACGAAGAAACAAACATAATTAAATCCTGCAAGTTGGTTAATGATCTGGGTACTTTGCACAAAAAAAAAACTTAAATAGTAGGACTTAATCGTCCTACATAGTAAATACCTACCCATTTACTTTATTGCCTTTATAGATGATAACTTGATGTTGAAAAATATTAGGGACTATTGCTGTTAAATAAAAAAAATATATATATTCCATTGCAACAGTATCCCATTTTGTATAGGAAACACATACGCGAGAACCAATTACTTAGCCATTTCGATCTATCCTATAAGACATGCAATGGTTGGAATCATTCCAAGGGCTTCAACAATTAATAGAGATTTGTTATATTTGTGTTGGTCATGTAAATTTCCATGCAATTTAATTTGATGGACGTATATGTTTAAATCAATATGTTAAATCTTGGAAGGGACCAATCGGTCACTTCCGGTCAACCCAACTGTTGTAAGCAGCGTTAGCCTAGAAATGTCCTTGGACGCCTGTCTCTTTATTGATTTACGTTAACGTTTTGTTTGTAATGTTTACAAAACAATTCTATCAATGTATTTTTTTTTATTTATGGCCCTACTGCCAATAGCCTGACACGAGTCGGCTTTTCTGGCCACACCGGTCTTTAGGGTGAACGCAGAAGGCGCTCGCAACCCTTTGAATTACGTGACCATGCTGAGGGCAACCCACTAACGGGCTACGAACCTCGGCTCAGGACGGCCACTGAGAGAGGATGAGACATCAACGATTAGGGAAAGATTAGTTTTTAGGCCTAATCCTATTACATTGTGTTGTCATCGGCACGCGGGCCGGAACTGCTAGAGGGGTCGGGGGGTCGACGGGGAATGCGGCGAGGACGGAACTGCGGTCTTGTGGAGTGTTGGAGTTTCAAGAACTCGGTCTTACGGCGGATGGCCAGTGATTTCGTCCTCTGGATCGGTTAATACGGAACGCGGTCGTCTCCATTTGGCGCGGTCGAATGGAGTATATTTAGACGCTTTACGGACTAACGTGTTTGGGTGATTTACCGCCCGATCGAAGTAGCGTCTGCTGGCCATATGCTTGAAATGCCTGATGGTCGGCATGTTGGTGTCCACGTGGAGGTTGCGGTTGCGAACGTACCACGGGGCACCAAGAGCATGTCTGAGCATTCTATTTTGCAAGACCTGCATACGCTGAAAACGAGCAGGCGGTAAATGGGCGAATACGGGCGATGCGTATGTCATGATAGGTCGAATGCAAGTCGTAAAGATCCTAATCTTGTTGCGGATTGACATTTTACTTTTCCTGTTTAAGAGCCAATGCAATTGGCCCATCGCGAATGCGGCTCGCGCGCGTACCGCGTTAATACATATGTGGGATGAAGGTCAACCTCTGATCAAGGGTAACTCCTAGATAATTGGCTGTGTCCGTCCAGGGGATGACCGGGTTCGACATGCGGACTGAGGTGTGGGGCACATGGACTCTCTTTTTCTTAGTGAAAATGATAGCCTGACTTTTGGTGGGATTTACGGTGATTCGCCATTTGCGGAACCACTCGCCGAGCTTGTCGGCGGCGGCCTGCACAGTGCGCACCACATTGTCGGGGTCTCTACGTGAAGCGTAGATTGCGGTGTCATCCGCGAAGAGCGCCAGATGGGCGTTCTTTGGTTTGGGGATATCACTGGTATACAGCGAGAAAAGAAAGGGGGAGAGGGCAGAGCCTTGCGGGACTCCGGCTGTGATGGAGTGTCGGGAAGAGAGAGTTCCCTCCACGCGATATTTGAAACCGCGATTCTACAGGAAATCTCGTATGATGTGCACGAGTTGAGTGGGCACGTTGAGAGTGTACAGCTTGAAAAGCAAGCCGTTGTGCCACACCCTGTCGAATGCTTTTTCAATATCGAAGAAAAGAGCACCGGTAGGCATGCCGATTCGAAACTTGTCGTTAATGTGCTCCGTGATGCGGAGCACCTGATACACGCAACTGTGTCTAGCGCGGAAACCAAACTGTTCCGGAGGGATCAGGTTGTGATTGTGGGCGACAATTTTAAGGCGGTCGAGGACGATCCGCTCGTAGTTTGCCTAGCGTACTGAGCAGGCTGATTGGTCTATAAGGCGACGGTTCGGTTGCGGGTTTTCCCGGCTTATGAATACCTATCACAACTGCCTCTTTCCAAACCCCTGGGAATAGACAGTTTCTAAAAGCGGCGTTGTAAATGGCAGTAAGAATTTTGAGCATTTAGCTCCAGAAGCAACTTAAGCATGCGGGTGGGGATCTGGTCGCCCCCGGGGGCTTTACATTGCTCTATCAATGTAAGTTTGTACACTAGTGGTTCCAACATGAAGCAGTAACATTTTTAGTCATTCTACATTTGTGAAGAAGTTAAAAATGTATATGTTTTGTCTAGAATTCCAGGCGCAAAAACAATATAACGAGCATCATGTTCCGCAACATTGGCTTTACGTAAGTACCAAAGGTAGGTACCGACTCTAACATGTTGAGCGCCACGAGTTGCGCCTCATTTGTTTCATAATATTTATTTCTATATTATGTATAATTAGGGATATAGTACTTATACTATAAATAGCAAAATTTTAATTTTTTTTCTAGAGGGTATGTAGGTAGTTACAGAATTATGGGCTTTATAAAAAAATGTTTTTAAAGTAATCGATGTTGTATCTCTAATTCTAATTACTCCGTAAAGGGTACCTATATTATTTATGAATTATATACTTACTGTGAAACGATTGTAGATCTTTCAATCAAGAATAAAATGTATACAAAGATAATATACATTTTTTATTGATCTTCAGAAAGCAAAATCTGTCGAACTCTTAATGCTTACATAGATTTCTTTGTTACTAATTAACTTTATATATTTACATCACCTTGATTTCATACGTGCGGGGAAACAACTAAATAATGTTTGTTAACTTCAAACAAAGGCGTAACATGCCATTATTTCTCTGTTCCAATTTGATCTTTTTCAAAAGGTTGAAATAATATTGGAGATTAGACAACAAGACTGGTCTTTCTGAACAATATAAAGAAAAATTAAAACGTTCTATTTTGCTGCGTATTGAGATGAGTCAACACAAAGAGGCTACGAAATCTACTCATAACTCACTACACGCCTAATAAACACACTTGGAAACATTACCTTCTAACCTTATTCCTGCATAAAAAAATAAATGCAATTCAGCTTACCGCAAAAGCTTTGTTCCAGTAGATTTCTTCACCTTTCTTTATTTAATTTGAATTAAAATAATTACGATTTTTATAACTTACACTATTAATGCTATGCGTGCACACCTAGTGAAGGCAAAGTTGTTTATGCGCAAAGAGAATATAACCACTACGTTAATTTATGCGTGTATTTGTTTTCGGCCTTCGGGACAGGCTTGCATGTAGCAGTAGAACTTCAAACCGGATATTGTCACAGACAGTGTTGCCAGATGTTTGACGGTTGAAGTCGCCTAAAGTCGAAAAAATTCGAAGTAGCCTAAAGTCGCCCACTTGTGTGCGGGACTCGGAGAGCAAAAAAAAAACAAAAAGGTCCCCTGTTTTCAATAATTGTGTGTAAGGGGGATCTTAAATATCCTCAAATTCGACAAAAACAATGCATAAAACGCGAACTTTCCGAAGTAGCCTAAATTGGCGACTAATCACCATTCGCGTAGCCTAAACGGCGACCAGTCGCCATTCGCAATTTTGGTCGCCCCGACACTCTTCAAGATAGCCTAAATGGCGAAAAGTCGCCTAATCTGGCAGCACTGGTCACAGACTATAAGAATCAGGTCAATAGGGTCAATACCATTCACGTTTTTAGTTGACACCGCAGAGTACCTACGCGATGCTACGCATGTTGATGTTATGACGCCCAAGAAGCTAAATCGTGCTTCATGAAGTACCTGTTATGTTTGTAAGAGATATTTGTAAGATTTTGTTTATGATTAATCATAATTTCCTATTAGGCGATGAACTATGCTCCGCACAGCACTATCACAAGGAAATTCATAGACAGTTGACTTTCCGTAGTATTATAATGCTCTTTGCAGGAGTTTTGGCGGGAACGTAGAAGTGTCATGAGGTGCTCTTGTTTTAATTCATTATTTTGGTGATACTTAGTGTTATATTGCATAATTATGGTGGTATATTATCCAATATAGTTCTATTAAAGTGCTCAAATGAAGTGAATTGAAATAACTGTGCCAATCAAGTGTTTTTTCGTTGCCGCCAAAACTCCTTGATAAAGTCTTGGTAAGGTAGCCACTGCTTTACTACGACATAGTACGTAGGAAAACAAAAATTCAACCAAAAATATCACTTAAGACGAGGCTGTATGGGCTAGAACCCTTTGCCTTCCCTAAAGGGAAAATTATAAAAAAAAAAAAAAAAAAAAAAGCTCTTTGCAGTTGACACTTGACAGATAACATGTCAACAAGTCCATGTGGGTTTCAAATTGTAAAATAAATTAGTATTCGTAGCGATTTACAATGAAAGAGGATAAGAACAACAAAAACAACCATAGCAGAAGAAAGAAATTCCAACTTTACAAACCTAGGAAGAAGAAAAGTGTTGAAGAAGATGCTGCTATACAATATTTACAGGCGCAGTACGACAAGGTACCAAAAGCTTTAGTATTGGGCATTTTATATATTATTATTCTTAGGCCCTGTTTTTTCAACTGTAGTTATCTTTTTGTCAGGGTCTTATTGAGCTGGACGCGCTGGCAGCACCTGGAGCGCTCGAAGCTCTGCGAGCGCGTCCAGCTTTATAAGACCGTGGCAAAAAGATAACTACAGTTGAAAAAAAACAGGTCTTAGGGTAGCGCATCAACGTATTCAACAAAACAGCTTAAAAAAAATTAAACTTTATATTTCCAGATAGTTCCTGATGAAATAAAAACCTTTAAAGACTTCCCATTGTCGCAAAAGACACTAAAAGGCCTGAAAGAAAACAATTACTGCACTCCCACAGAGATACAGAGGCAGGCCATTGGTTATGCATTGCAAGGCAAAGACATTTTGGGAGCTGCTAAAACTGGCTCTGGTAAAACCCTAGCATTCCTTATACCAATATTAGAAAAGCTGTTTTGCAAAAAATGGACAAGATTGGATGGTGTAGGAGCTTTAGTGATATCTCCTACACGGGAGTTGGCTTACCAGATATATGAGACTTTGAGGAAGATTGGTCATCTTCATGATTTCTCAGCGGGCCTTATCATAGGTGGACAAAACTTAAAGTTTGAAAGAAAAAGGATGGACCAGATCAACATACTGATTTGTACTCCAGGCCGGCTATTGCAGCACATGGATGAGAACCCTTTGTTCAGCTGTAGCCAGCTGCAAGTACTTGTGCTGGATGAAGCAGACCGGTGCTTGGATATGGGGTTTGAGGCAACAATGAATGCAATCATTGAGAATTTACCACCTGAGAGACAGACACTATTATTTTCTGCTACTCAGACTAAGTCTGTTAAAGATCTGGCTAGACTCAGTTTGTCATTCCCTACATATGTTGCTCCTCATGAGCAAGCAGAAACGGTCACACCAGAGTCACTACAACAGAGCTATATTGTGTGTGAAATTGATGAAAAGATTGGCATACTGTGGTCTTTCATTAGAAACCACTTGAAACAAAAAGTTTTAGTGTTCATGGCCACATGCAAGCAAGTGAAGTATATTCATGATCTGTTCTGTAAACTGAGACCGGGAGTCAGCTTGCTGGCTTTATATGGAACACTACATCAGGAAAAAAGGGAAAAAATTTATAATGAATTTTGTAGAAAATCAAATGTAGTACTCTTTGCAACAGACTTAGCTTCAAGAGGACTTGATTTTCCTCGTGTTAACTGGGTGATTCAAATGGACTGTCCTGAAGATGTGGAGACATACATTCACAGGGCAGGCCGCACAGCTCGTGGTGTGTTTGGTAAAGGAGAAGGGCTTTTGATGCTCCAACCGCATGAAGAGAAAATTGTGGAAGACTTAACAAAAAGCAAGATACCAATTAATAAAATTGCTGTAGACCCGTCTAAAGTGATTGCACCACAAAGGAAAATAGAAGGATTGTTGTCTGACAACACTGAACTCAAACAATCAGCACAAAGAGCCTTTGTGAGTTATATGAAGTCCGTTTTTCTTATGAAAAACAAGGAAATATTCAATATTAAGTTATTAGATACTGATGCATATGCTAGATCTCTTGGATTAATTGTACCACCAAGAATTAGGTTTCTGGACAAGTATAATGCAATTGCAAGAAAGAATCGGTCAAAAGCGACAGTAAGTAGTGATGTAATAGATAAGTTAAAAGCCAATCCTGATGAGGACACTGACCACAGTGTAGATGAGAAAGAAGATCAACATGAAGTTAAAGTTGAAAAGAAACTTAAAGAAAAGAAAAAAGACCTTGTAACGTTTGATTTCCACAATGATGCAGACAGTGATGAGGATGAATTCTTGCAAGTTAAGAGAACTAACATCGATGTAGAGGAAGCGCCAGTAGAGGAGCAAATTACATACAAGAAGAAAGCAAAACCTATTACTAAAGCAGCTGTTGCTAAGAAAATACTGAAGAAGAAGCTTAAAGTAAATACAAAAGTCACATTTACAGAGGAGGGGGATGTTGTAGCTGATGAAAAGAGAGATGTGAAATCAGAATTAGCTAAACAGTTTGTCAATGAGAATGTGGGAGGCATAGATATTGAGAAAGCTAAGGAAGTTTTACAAGAAGAGGACAAATATGATAAAATTAGGTTCAGGGAGAAAGTGAAAGCCAAACACAAAGAGCAAAAACGCAAACTCAAAAATAAAAAGAAGGAAGAGGAAGGAGAGAAAGATGACTTTGGTTCACAATCAGAATCTGATGGCCCTGATCTATCTTGGTTGCCAGATCCTGATAAATTGTATGGCGAAAAAGATGGTAGTGACCCTGCAAGCTCTGACAGTGACCAACATGATGAAGATTTAGACAATGACCAGGCACAGTCAGATTCAGAAGATGAAGTGTATCATAGGTAAGTTGCTTACCCATAACAAATTCTCTAAGAGCCTAAATAACTAATACTAACAAAAAATAATTTGGTATATGGTATAAGTTTATATTAACACAAGATCTGTGATTGTTGCTGTATATATTTCAAAATTCAAGGAGCAAGTAACAAGTTCAGACCAACATTTAATTTATCTACGATATTAAGCTACGTTACATACAAGTGGACGATAGCCTAGTTGGGAATGGAACGGTCTGCTGAGACAATGTCCGGAGGTTCAAAACCCAAGGCACACACCTCTGACTCTTCAATGTTATGTGTGTATTGTTTATCAATTATCGTTCACTTTAACAGTGAAGGAATACATCGTGAGGAAACCTGAGAATTCTCCATAAGAATTTCGAGGGTATGTGAAGTCTGCCAACCCGCACTAGTCCAGCATGGTAGACTAAGGCCTAAAACCCTCTCAGTAGTAGAGGAGGCCCGTGCTCAGCAGTGGGCAATATATAATACAGGGCTGGTATTATTATGTTTATTATTACTTATAAAGCTACGTTTAGACTGACAAGCTCTCTCAGCAATTTATTGCGCAAGAACTTCCAGAAGCGTTTAGACTGGCGGCAATATTTCTTTATCATAATGCTTTTGCAAGTGACCAGCAAGTTAATTTGCACAAGTTCGTGTATAGCTATTTACATAACTCGAAGAATATTTATTGCTTGCCATGTTCTTTTT
The DNA here is from genome assembly GCA_949316025.1 of Lapara coniferarum. NCBI lineage: Eukaryota > Metazoa > Arthropoda > Insecta > Lepidoptera > Sphingidae > Lapara > Lapara coniferarum. The sequence continues at coordinate 460,749 of OX438920.1, forward strand.
CATTAAACTGAATGACAAGGCGCGCAATCGATTTGCTTGATTTTTATGAATCTAATCTTATGCTCTTTGGATAATGATTGTAAACAAAATAATTGGCTTAATAGTACCAACATGAAACAGAATTATAAATTACAAAGCATTGCGTGGCATTCCACTGCACTCTGATCTACTGTCATTCAGTTTTATGAAAGAAGAATACGGCAAGCAATAAATATTCCTCGAAAAATATAAACAGCTTTGCAAATTAACTTGGTGATCACTTGCAAAAGCAGGTTGCTAAAGAAATATTGCCGCTGGTGTAAACGTATCTGAAAATTCGTGCGCAATACATTGCTGAGAGAACTTGCTAGTCGAAACTTAGCTTAACAGAACCATATAACAAGTTTACACTGTCATAGATGATAAGCCATGCAGTGTCATGCAGTGTCATGTTTATTTGAAGTATGTATAAAATCTAACGTTTTATATTTTTAAGAACTGTTCCTCAACATAGTTCACAATTTACGTACCTAAGATTTCAAAAGTTTCATTTTGTTTATAGGCCTACTAAAAGGAAACTGGTGGAAAGCAAAGGCATTCCTCAAGAAAGTGTGGCGCCTCGCAAGCTGAAGAAGGTTCAAGATATATCGACGTCACTCTCTGTACAGGAAGCGGAAGCTCTCGCAATGCAGCTCTTAAAAGCTAAATGATAACTTGTACAAATATAAAAACAATAAATAAATATACGCATAATTTATGGTCTATAATTATATTGTAAATACTAAATTCATTTCCATTCACATACGATTTTTAAAGTTTAAAAGTTGAAGTTGTTTACTATGGAGTTAGAATACAATAAATCTCTAGCCTTCTTAGATGTTTTGGTCATCCGTACTCCCGACCAGTCTTTAGGCTACACCGTGTACCTATCGTAAAAAGACCCATACAGATAAATACCAGAATGGTGAATCTCATCACCATCCAAAACAGTTAGCTACCGTGGGTAAATGCTTGTTTGAGAGAGCACAAGGAAACTGTGACGACAAACACCTGGGCGCTGAGCTGCAACACGTTAAGCAAGTACTGCGAGACAACAAGCTCCAAATTCCACGCCGCCGTCACAGAAACCGAGTGAAGCCAGCCACAGGCGAACGTGTCCCGGTTGTATTACCATAATATGTAAGAGGAGTCACCGACAGGATTGGCTACATCCTGAAGCGTTGAAAATTTATTTCAAGCCGCCTAAAAAGATTATAAAATTTTTACCACCTGTCAAGTACCATATACCTCTACAAGAACCAGGCGCGATAGAAGATTGATTGTGACTGTGGCCTCTCTTATATCGGCCAAACAAAAAGAAACGTAGAGACCCGCGTAAAAGAACATATAGCTGACGTGAAACACCGACGCTATACGAAGTCTGCAGTTGCTGAACATTCAGAACAAGGCTCCAAGCATTACCTTAGATTTCACAAACCACAAATCCTTGCCAAAGAACACCGATTCCTACCTAGGATGATCCGCGGGGCTATTATATAAAAAAAAACATCCAAATTTCAATAAAGAAAATGGTTGAAAATTTGCACAAGCCAGGGATCCAGTTATACATATTATTAAATCGGACCCCAAAAGACCAACTGCTAGACCTTAAGACATTGTGAGTTCTTTCTGCGTAGATCAGACCGTCTATAACATCTAATTTTTAAGAAATTGTATAATAAAAATATTAAGGTAGATATTGTAACATTAACTTTTCGGACCACCAACACCTCAGTCCGCCCCGTGACCACGAAGTGCTGCAAAGCCTTCGAAACGTCGGGAGAAAATATAAATTAAAAAACCGCGATAAAATCCACAAAATAGTTTTATTTTAACGTAGTGGTTATATTCTTTTTGGTTTTATTTCAATGTCTAACATTCGCGTAAATAGAAGAAGTCATTATTTATTCTGTGTTTTTGTTTCTAAACAAAAACCATTTTCAACTGAATGTTTACAATACTAATTAAGACTTCGATTACTAGGGTCAGCATTCAGTTGAAAATGCTTGCCAAGAAACCATAACATGTCTAATGTGTCATTTCCAATATGTACAATCAGTCCAATCCGCGGGATCCCGCGGCGATAATCCCGCAACACGTGAGACTGGAACATGACGCGAGATCCGGACATACCGGGATCCTGGTACTGCGGGATTGGAAGCCCTAGCTCTAGGGATCGGTACAGTGATTTAGGGACTTTTATCAAAGCAGACTTTAAAAGCAGGTGAAGCCGCGAGCAGAACCTCGTGTAGAATAATAAATTCGTTGGAGAGCTACGATGCCACAGACAGACACAGATACCTACACACTAAACATATTACACCCGTCTTTTTTGTCTTGGGTTAATAATATGATTGGACAAAATATTGTGCAAGTAGTTGTTGTTTTTTGTCTGATGTTTTCTCTGTTCTATGGTATTTAGGTACGGGCATTGGGTACGGAGCTGAGCCCCAATTTTGATAATTTTTTAACTTAAATAACGTCGCATAGCCCAGTTGGTTACTATTCCTACTTGTTATCCTTGAGTGCTTTGAGCTGATTTTAACCCAAATATTAACTTTAGCGTGGGTAGGAACTAGGACCCCATTTAACGTACGCAGTTCCACCGTGCCCATATATATGTATCCGAACGTTTTATTATCCCATATTTTTGTTACGTACTAGTGATGCGACTCGAGTCGTGTTTTTACTCGAGTGACTCGAGTGAGTTTGCGAAAATCGTACTCGAGTGAAAAAATTATTGACTCGAGTCAATTTGTACTCGAGTTGCCGAGTCAACTCGGCGCACCGAGTAGTCTACTCGGTAACCTTACTTCTCAGTCAACTGTCAAGTGTCAACGTCACGAACGTCAGTAGTGCCTATTTAGGTAAATATTTTTCCCGCTTTATATATCCCCGGGATATAAAGTAGCCTATGTGTTAATCCAGGATAATGGGATCTACCCGTGTGCCAAATTTCATCGAAATCCGTTCGGTAGTCTTTGCGTGGGAGTAACACACATACATCCATACATTCTTACAAACTTTCGGTGTTTATAATATTAGTAGGATAAAATGGATGAGATTAACACCAAACTCTTCGATTATTATGTTTTTTTGTTGATTTGACTGATCAAAAGACCGATACGTCAGTCTCTCAACCAATCATAATAAAACGAAGCGGAGACGCATCGTGTTTTTTTGACATTCTAAGCCCACTGGTATCACTATGAATATCTTATAAAGACATTTTCTTATGTCATATTATTAAATGTGTGCCTAGTGCAGATATAGGTATCATAGCATAACAATTACTGTAAAGACCGATTTTTTAAATAAGTTTTTTTTTTATTATTGTATATTACTAATTATGTTCAATGTTCCATGTTAGTTTGACAGCTGTTATTTCAAATTTCTTATTAGAATCCTATAGGTAGGCGTGTAAAAACGACTTTCGCTTAATAATTAGCAAGGGAATATTGACAGGTTAATAAGGGTTTTAAAAACTGCTATAAAAATATCACTCGAGTTGCATGGCGTGAAAATACAAAATATTTGACTCGAGTGACTCGAAAACTCGAGTACAACTCTAGTAACTTACTGAAATGACTCGAGTGACTCGAGTCATAAAACCCTACTCGAGTCGCATCACTATTAGGTACCTTATTATTTTTTTTTTTTTTTGTTAATTTATTCATGTCCATGGATACAAAGTCCTTCAGACGCATACTTGTTTCTTTTTTAATTATCCTCAGTACTTACTAACTACTATGTCAAAGTAAAGCAGTGGTTACCTTACCAAGACTTTATCGAGGAGTTTTGGCGGCAACAAAAAAGCACTTGATTAGCACAGTTATTTCAATTCACTTCATTTGAGCCCTTTAATAGAACTATATTGGTTAATATACCACCATAATTATGCAACATAACACTAAGTATCACCAAAATAATGAATTAAAACAAGAGCACCTCATGACACTACCAAGTTCCCGCCAAAACTCTATTATTTTTATTATTTATCAGTGCTGCCAGATTAGGCGACTTTTCGCCATTTAGGCTATCTTGAAGAGTGTCGGGGCAACCAAAATTGCGAATGGCGACTGGTCGCCGTTTAGGCTACGCGAATGGTGATTAGTCGCCAATTTAGGCTACTTCGGAAAGTTCGTGTTTTATGCATTGTTTTTGTCGAATTTGAGGATATTTAAGATCCCCTTACACACAATTTTTGAAAACTGGGGACCAATTTTTTTTTTTTGCTCTCCTCGTCGCCACACATGTGGGCGACTTTAGGCTACTTCGAATTTTTTTGTCTTTAGGCGACTTCAACCGTCAAACATCTGGCAACACTGCTTATGATTACCAACTGGCAACACCGTTGAACAACTGTCAAAGAGAAAACTGATCGTTGCACTTATCGCAGAACGCTAAAAAGTGTAAAATAATAAGTTTTTCTATGGATTTATAATAATAACGTGTATAGTACTTGTTAATTTTAATTATGTTTTGGAGTGGAAACTATATTGCTGCTAGGGAGTTGAATTTTCTTCTCAAAGAAGAGGTACGTATATAGTGGAAGTATTAGTGGTTATGATGGGGCTAGTTTTCGTCTCGCACGACACGGCCCGGTTTTTAGATTTGTAGAGGGCACTCTCGTGCCGTGTTTTGTAGTGGCGAGGTATGGCCTAGTGCGTGCATCCGGGCTGCTGTGGTGGGTGCGGTAGATGCTGTCACTGTGGTTTTTGTTTCAGAATGTGTCGCTTATCCAGGTCCTGGAGGCAGATGACATCCTACAGGAATGCAAAGCAGACAATGCGTCTCTTGTCAAATAGTGAGTTGTGCCACAGTACTCATTTAAATATCACCAAGTAAATAAATAAAAATAAAAAAAAAAAGTCTAGTTGGAGAATTAGAGCTGTGTCATCTCAACAATAATATGTTCATATATTGAGTCTTGTGTAAACTAAATTTTATGATAGAATATAAACATAGTCCTTGATTTCTCATTCTATCACAGTGGTATTTTATTACCAAAGAGGTATATCTTTGCTAATAAGTGCTTTAATATTTACATTCAAAAATATATTGATGAAAGGCACATGTAGAATTATAATAATAGTAGATTAGAAGCGAGTTAGTGTCTTAACCATTCTCTGTAAGTACAACTTGATTTAGATTTGTTTGTAGATTAATGGCATTCATTAATGGCATTAAATGGATTTATGTTAGCTTGATTAATATAGTTGAGGATAACATCCATAAATCGTTGTAAGTAAATAAGAATAGATTTTATAACAAATTGAGTCTATCAAGATATTTAAACGTTTTTCATAGTGTACGATGATAGGTAAGGAAGGGACCTGGTGTTAAGTGATCTCTACCACTCTGTACTCATTAAACTTCACTATGGAAAGCAAATGAGGGATGTGCTACCATCCTGAAGGGAATGGGGTAGGGCTCAGGCTAGGCAGGGTTTTATGGGCCATGGGAAATTCAGTCATTTGACAATTCAGACTAAATTTATTTCATTTTAAGAAAAGCTGTATGGAGTAGTTCATAAGATCAACAATAGCTTGCAAACAATATTGTTTACCTTGTGTGAGATTGAGTATTGAGTTGGTATAACAATGACCTTTACCTTGTGTGAGATTGAGTAATGACTTGCATATGCAAGTCATTGTTATACCAACTATATTATGTATGTACATACTACTGCTGTGCTCTGACTTTGGATACTGTCGTGTTTTATAATTATGTCAATCTTATTTTATGAAGGAAATTCCCTGGTTTTGTAAATACATTAAAAGTTGTATGTTAGCCATACAACTTTTAATGTATCGCACCTTTAGACCAAAGACCACACAATTCAAAAAACGAAAATTGAGTAATTGTTTTAAAATTACATAAAACGAAGTTCTCAATACAACAATAGTTCAAACACAGTTATATTCAAGTGGGGACAGGACCAAACTGTTATATAAGTCTTTTTTTTTATATGGCATCAAATGTCGAGACGAGCATGCCGTTTGCCTAATAGTAAGCAACATGACCACCCATAAGCAGTAGAAATACCATCCAGCACCTTGAGTTACAAAGTACTGTGTGGCAATTCACTGCGCTTGTCATCCTGGGACATAAGATGTTAAGTCTCATTATGTCCTGTAGGAATGAAAGAAAGCTGTATGTTTTATATTTCCTGCGGGAAATCACAGTACGAAGACCGGTCCTTTTGGAAGGCTTGTGTGGGGATATGGATCCAACATGTAGAGGCCCCTTTAAGATACTGTTGAAATTATAAGACAGAAATTGTGCATTACCCAAATACAATGTAAACCTGACTTTATATTTTTATGTCTATGGTAGCACGTCTATAATGTTGTACAAAAATTCTCTCTGACAATCTGCTGTAACGTTCGTGTATCTAAGTGTGATCAATCTTTGAATCGAAGTAAATAAAACGAAACTTTCATTAAAATCTTGTTTATTTACAAAAGGTTATGGGCCCAGACCGTAATCTGATTGTAAAAGTAATATTTGAAGAAAAACATAGGTCGCCGGTCATTAAAGTGATACGACCTAACCTCTCCTGCGCAACGTGGTGAAAAATACTATATTTGTCCAAAGAAGAAGAAGAAGACATTCTTCTACTTCTACAATGACTCTAATTGAAAAACTGGTTGGACGTGATAACTATAACACATGGAGATTTGCCGTCCAAACATATTTACAACACGAAGATCTTTGGTGCTGCATCGAAAATGACGACAAAGCTGTTGACCCGAAGCTCGACCTGAAAGCAAAAGCAAAAATAATATTATTGGTTGACTCAGTGAACTATATACATATTCAGGAGGCAAAAACAGCCCGACAAGTTTGGACCAACTTACAAAAGGCTTTCGATGACAAAGGGCTAACACGTCGCGTAGGGTTACTGAAAGATTTGATCACGACAACACTAGAAAATTGCCAAAATATAGAAGATTATATAAACAGAATAATGACTACGGCACATAAACTAAGGAATATTTCATTTGAAATTGATGAAGAGTGGCTGGGTACTTTACTCCTAGCTGGATTGCCCGAAGTATATAAGCCCATGATCATGGCCCTCGAAAGTTCCGGTGTGCCCATAACAGCAGATTCCGTTAAGACTAAGCTCCTACAAGAAATAAAGGGCTCCGAGTCAGTGGCACTATATGCAAGCAAAAATGGTAAATATAAGCAAAAAGCATATGATAACACGGCAAAGTTTAATAAAGGTCCTCGTTGCTTTAAGTGCAACAAATATGGTCACATAAGCAAGAATTGTAGAACAAAAAAGAAGGACTTCGGTAAAGAGACAGGAAAAGAAACTGGATATGTCGCAGTATTCTCAGCAACAACCACAACAAATGACAGTAATAGTTGGTTTGTTGATTCAGGAGCGTCCATGCATATGACTATGCAGAAGGATTGGCTATATGATGAAACACCACCCCCGATTACCAGCATCCGTATTGCAAATGACAAAATGCTTGCAGTTAAAAGTTGTGGAAAAATTAACCTGTCTGTAATTGATAGTAGTGGGAAATCACAAACCATACAAGTAACTAATGTGTTATATGTACCAGAATTAGCAAGCAATCTTCTCTCCGTGAGTCAGCTTATAAAGAAAGGGTGTTCTGTACAATTTACCAAAAATGATTGTAAAATACTCAATCAACATAAAGAAGAAGTTGTAACTTGCAAGTTAATTAATAATATGTATCGCCTAAATCTAAGAAGTATACCAGCATACATGTGCAACACAAGTGAAAGTGTTAACTATTTATGGCATCAAAGGATGGCCCACCTCAACTTATCAGATTTGAGCAAACTCACCAATTGTGCAGAGGGCATTGAACTGAGTGAAAATAAGTTTAACATGGTGTGTGAATATTGTCAAGAAGGAAAACAGCACCGGCTGCCGTTCCCCAAAGAAGGCTCTCGTGCAAAGAAGCCTCTAGAACTGATACATTCCGATGTGTGTGGACCATTAGAAGTAAAGTCAGTTGGTGGAGCACAATACTTCCTCACATTTGTGGATGATTATACCAGGAAAGTATTTGTCTTTTTTCTTAAGAACAAGTCTGAGGTGTTTGGTATTTTTAAAAACTTTAAAGTGTTAGTAGAAAACCAACTTGAATTAAAGATTAAAAGGATAAGAACTGATAATGGGAGAGAGTATCTTAGTAATGATATGAAAGAATATATTCAAAATGCGGGTATTATACATGAATTTACAAATCCATACACTCCTCAACAAAATGGGCTCGCAGAACGTATGAACCGCACACTCATGGAGAGGGCTCGCTGTATGTTACTTAATGCTCATTTACAGAAATTTTATTGGGCGGAGGCAGTGGCAACCGCAGCATATGTAACAAATCGATGTCCAACAAGATCAATTTCATACATCACCCCTGAGGAATTATGGTCCGGTAAGAAGCCTAATTTGAAACATCTAAGAATTTTTGGATGCGAGGCTATGGTACACATACCCAACTCAAAACGTCAAAAACTGGATGCTAAGGCAAGTAAGATGATTTTTGTTGGTTATTCAGATACCACTAAAGGCTATAGACTACTTGATACTAAAACAAGAAAAATTATTATCAGTAGAGATGTTGTATTTTTAGAAAATTCTGTCATGAGAAAATTTACTATGGCTCCGCTATCAGAAAATGTAAATAATAGTAGTGCTGAAAAAGTATTAGATGAAGGTATAGAACCAACCAAGTCAGAAAAGGATATCACTAAGAATATTACAGAATTAAATATGTCATCACTTACCTCATCAGATGACAAGCCCCTCGCTGATGGTAATTCCCTATCTGTACCTGAAAGAAAAACAAATATTAGAAATATAATGACTAGATCTAAAAGCAGAAATATAAAATGTGAATCTAATACTTACCTTTGTCGCAGTGAAGACAATCAGCTCAATGACACACCAAATACTTACAAAGAAGCGATGCTATCTTCAGATAAAGAAAAATGGAAAATATCTATACATGAAGAGTTGAATGCACACAGAAAGAATGAGACCTGGGAGTTGGTGAAGAAACCTGCTGGAATAAAAGTTATTGGCTGTAAGTGGGTTTTCAGAGTTAAAGATGAGTTATCGGAACCAATCTACAAATCAAGGCTCTGTGCCATGGGATGCTCACAGAGGGATCAAATTGACTACACCGAGACATTTTCACCTACTGTCAGGTACGATTCTGTAAGAGTATTGCTTTCTAAAGTGTGTCAAGATAATTTAAATATTATACAATTTGATGTTAAAACTGCTTTCCTCTATGGAAATATATCTGAAGATATTTATATGACACCACCAGAAGGTTTAGATGTACCTGAAGGGTTAGTGTGCAAACTTAAAAGATCTTTGTATGGCCTAAAGCAAGCACCTAGGTGCTGGAACCAAAAATTTGATTCAGTTTTGAAGAAATTTGGTTTCACTAATAGTCATTCAGATAAGTGTATTTACACTGGTGAAATAAATGGAACTAAAGTGTATCTAATTCTGTATGTAGATGATGGATTAATAATTTCAAAAGATAACATTATTTTGACTAAAGTAATTAAAGAGTTAAAAGAAAATTTTGAAATAAAAATATGTGAAGCTAAAAATTTTGTTGGGCTTGAAATAGAAAGAGGAGAAAATTACATATTCTTACATCAGACTAGATATATAGAGAAATTACTCAATCGATTTAATATGACTGATGCCAACAGCAACAGTATACCTGTAGACCCCAACACTAAGTTAGAAAAGAATACATCTGAAATAGATAGAAAAATACCATATAGAGAAGCAGTCGGCTCTTTAATGCATTTAGCTATAGTCAGTCGGCCTGATATAATGTATGGCGTTAGCTTGGTGAGCCGATATCTTGATTGTTTTGATTGTAGTCACTGGAATGCTGTCAAAAGGATATTAAAATATCTTAAAGAGACTAAAGATTATGGTCTATATTTCACTCATCAAACACAAAATATAATAGAAGGATACAGTGATGCAGACTATGCGAATGACACTGAAACCAGACGATCCATGACAGGATACGTGTTCATCAAGAATGGTGCTGCAGTGACATGGGCCAGTCAGCGTCAACAGAGCATAGCGCTTTCTACTACTGAGGCAGAATTTATGGCTGCATGCAGCGCAACAAAAGAAGTTATTTGGTTAAAGAGACTTTTATTAGACATAGATGAATACAATCAAGAATCTGTAAGTCTTAACATAGACAATTTAAGTGCTATCTCAGTCATAAAAAATGAGAATTATCATAAACGTTGCAAACACATAGATATTAAATATAAGTTTGTTAAAGAAAAATATGAGAAAAAAGAAATTGATTTAAAATATATAAGTAGTAATGAACAAAAGGCAGATATATTTACAAAACCTTTAGTTAAAAGTAAATTTCAATATTTAAGGAATAAAATTGGTGTTTGCAAGTTGTGACTTGTAACTAATTATTGAGCAATATTTTTGTTTAAAAGTATTTTTTTTGATGTGTGCTTATACAGTTACATGTTGTGTTATTTTATTGTACATGCTAGGAGATGCTAATATTAGTATTTATTATCTTTGTACTGAAGTGTTAAATATATTAGCCTCACATGCTTTTTCAATATAGAAATTGAAGATGTGCACCTATTGTTATTTGTAAAATTGTTTGCAGTTGGGAACGCTACAATTTGGAGAGAGTGTTGAAATTATAAGACAGAAATTGTGCATTACCCAAATACAATGTAAACCTGACTTTATATTTTTATGTCTATGGTAGCACGTCTATAATGTTGTACAAAAATTCTCTCTGACAATCTGCTGTAACGTTCGTGTATCTAAGTGTGATCAATCTTTGAATCGAAGGAAATAAAACGAAACTTTCATTAAAATCTTGTTTATTTACAACAGATACATTACTCTAGTTGGGATGTGTACACCTTACAGGTACTCTCTCTGTCTGTACTTAAGGAGGAAATACAGCCAAAGACAGCACCCGTAAGGCGTAAGGACTGTTGCAGAGAAGATGGGATTTATACTGGGTCTATGGATGGGATCTATCTGGACTGGTTGCTGGGCTATTGATTGAGACAACGGGACGCCTGCCAAGTAAAATGTCTCAGTCATTTGTATTCAAGACAGACGTTGACTTGCCCCCCACTAGATGGGCATCCCAAAAAGTGGCGTATGCCAAGGACGAAACATCGGTGTGGGTGGCTAAAGGGTGTCGAGAGGTGTGCAACGATTTTACCATCGCGGGTCGCTGACGCGTCCCGGAGTGGGTTTACTCGCTATTACAAAGCTTGAGCACTTCCACCCTGGAGCTCAGGTTCTTAGCTCTTGCGATTTACACCCCTAGCTGGCCAGTTAAGCCAAGCCAAGGGTCAGAGGGTCTCATTTAGCCCCCACGGAATCGAGGTATGCGGTGTCGCCACTCACCATCGGCTCGCCACAAAGCCGCCCCTGCGGGATTATTATTATAATTATGCCCTGTAGTTACACTGGCTACAGTGCCCTTCAAACCGAAACACAACAGTGCATGCACACTGCTCCTTGGCGGTAGATATAGATATTACGGTGTTACCACCCAGACGGACTCTTACATATATATGAGAGTCCTACCACCAGTCTCTTTTTATTATATTTTTTTATAAACAAAGAACCCGTTTTAAGTCATTTTTAATACGATAACTCAATTTTCGACTTTTTAAATTGTGTCGTTTTCATCCTAAAGGTGCGATGGCTAATATTTTATAAAATAACGTGTTGAGTGTGATTGCTATAGAATCTATAGAAATTTGTTGGTTCTATACAAGCACACATGTTATAAACCTTTTTACTGAGTGTTATCATTGTGTGTGTGATGTGTTTGACACTTTATATTATATTGTTTTGTATTTGACACAACATTATAAGTCAACCAACACACCAAACGATGTGATGTGAAAATATGCTAATGTATGATATTTATTTCAGCCTCACACGGCCAGAGATCCTGGCAGAGTTAATAACCCTGATAACAGAGGAGCCTCCGCGCAATGTGGAGCTGGCGATGCAGTACCGGCACGCAAACATGGCGTGCGAGGTGCTCACCAGCCACCTGTCCATGCTCAGCGACCGACTCTCTCTCGACGAGGTACAAATGAACAGGCTCTGTGACTTCCTGCTGCGAGACCCGCCACTCAACCCACTGCTAGCATCCTACTTCAGCAAGACTATAGAGATGCTGCTAGTACGAAACCCTAAACAGGTGAGGGCTTTGTTACTTTTTGATAAATAATGTTTTTTTTGCAGTATATTTTATTACATTACATTATATGTATAGTATTTCTTATTGGTATTTAAAATCAGTTGTTGGTATTGATTGTGTTGATAAGGTAATTAGTTTTTTATTTGCATCAAGTTTTAGAAGGTGTCGAAAGATTGCAGAGGCAGCTACACTCATAGATTTTACCAAATTTTATCATTGCAACCCTTTAAAACCGTAATTCGCATTTTGCTTGGCTATCGGTCTAGATTCTTATTGGAATTTACTGCAGCCATTTGAAATTAATTGTCACCTTGCTGGGCATAAGGTCAAACATTGTTGATAGTACAATGTTAAATGCCTTATTTGCTTTTTGTGACATGTTTGCATGACTGTCGTAGCTTCTATTTTACTAGGACAGAGTTTCAGATCATACATATTGTTTGAAATGAGTCAGCTTGGCGAGGCAGAACCACTGTCTCGACTTATTGACCAATGTTAGTGACATGGGAGATTCTATTTTGCAACCTTTTCTTCCCCAAGCTTGATTCCTGTCTTTAAAAGTCAGTAACAATACATAATCATTTTGCCAATATAGTTTTATCAGGATGACAATTGCAACCATTATTCATGTGCTTTCCATAGAAATACTTCTCATAGTAAGGTTCGATTCTAAACTGAACACCATTCACAATACATGGTTCACATAAGTATTTTATGATCCTACAGGACTGGTACCTGTACCACATAGTGTGCCTGCGGGTGCTGGACTTCTTCCGGTCTCGGCGTGACTTCCTGCCGAATCTGTTGAAGCACATCTCCACCTCTGCCATCGCAGACATCTTCAAATACTTCATCAGGCTGGACCAGTTTAGTGAGATAGTGCTGGAGGTGAGTTTACGCTTAACTTTACATTTCAATGCATCTTGCTATTATTGTTTACTAGGCGTCTAGTGCTTCTAATGCGATAGCTCGATTAAGATGGTATTAACACTTTGTTTGTTGGTCACCAACAAGCAGTAATCAATTTAATAAAAAAAACATCTTTGATTATTTCAAAGGTAGCATTACTTTATTTTACAAAAGATTCAAGTTCACTCTTCTAACTGAGAATATATTTATCTTAACGTCGGCAAAAACGTACCGGCGTACCGTATAGTCAGTCATTTTCCATGACCTAGAATAGCACTTTGATTCTTTATCATATAGAAGCTGACTTATAAAATTACCCTAGGCTCATGATGATGCCTTCTCTTAGCTACGGCTATTAGCTATATAAACTTTAGGCATTGGCGGCCTTATTTAATGCTAGGCAGCAGATCTTAACGAGGCATTTTTGCCGATTGCCTTATAGGGTAATATTTTTTCTTTGTGCCTCTTACAAGCGCGAGACCCTGGGTGATTGTCCAGTGCACCACCACCTAAGGCCGACACAGCCTATAGGATGCATAAATATCATGTGGATGGTGGAGTTGGCACAGATAATAAACAATAACTTTGCGATGTTTTGTCTAAAGCGACGGTTTCACTTCTTGCATTGGTGTAAACAAATTAGTAATTAAGATAACGATGTCCGTGCGCGCGGACATTACGCATTGTTTTTTTGCCAAATATATAATCCTTAGTATACGTTTTGTACGAAAATCGGTGTCTTGTGCTATATAGATAATTCATTTATTTATCTTGTGGGATATCTTTATGACAAGAGATGATTGACCTCGATTGGGGGATTTTGAGTTAATGTCTAGTAGCCTTAACAAGTTACACCTATATTCACCTCCGTAATTATAACAATTCGGGTATTCAATTTATTTCTTGCACCATTGTGCATGCAATGTTCAGTGTGTGGTCGCTGCTATTACTGTCATTATGAGATACTAGCTTTTGCCCACGGCTTCGCCCGCGTTAATAAGTTTTTCCGGGCTAAAAGTACATACATAAAAACCTTCCCGTTGCATCACTCTATCCAATACATTTATTTGGATAAAGATTAATATTATGACGTTGATACAACTCTTAACAAATAATGCATTAATTTCGACCAAATTTGATTACCATAAAAACGGTGCTAGTGAGTTAATCTTAAAAGATAGACATATACTGTCGCGGACTTTTTTTTAGATCATTTCAAGAGGAATAATTCTTTCATACATATATTTTTGGTATCTTGAACCGTTTTCGCAGCGCACGCAATGGAAGCTCTCAAGGATGAATAATTTTCCCCGCATTTTTCACATTTTCCATTATTTCTTCGCTCCTAATAGTTGCATCGTGATGTTATATAGCCTATAGCCTTCCTCGATAAATGGTCTATTCAACACAAAAAGAATTTTTCAATTCGAACCGGTAGTTCCTGAGATTAGCGCGTTCAAACAAACAAACAAACAAACAAACTCTTCAGCTTTATAATATTAGTATAGATAAAAGCAGAATGTGCGCTCACCATCAGCAATACTAGTTCGTCTTGTGATTAACTTGTATAGAAAACCTAATACTATATAATATTGTACGAGAGTTGATAGTGTTATCCCAGGCGGGTTGTTGTAGTTATTTTAGCACATTGCAATGTGATTCACGCCGCCAGCGCCGTGTGCGACACGTGGTGTTACTGATAAACTATCGTATATCAATATCGTACATTCTAAACACTTTCGATGACTATGAGTCTCCACTTTATGACAGTCGCATTGACTGTGCACCTGGCACTGTAATTTAGTTGAACGTTATGATAAAACACACACACACACACGCGCACGCACGCACGCACATACACACACGCACACACGCATTGTTAGCTAAGTGATGTCATTCTGAATCTAATATGGCGGAAGGCCTAAGATGATGGACTAGTTATTTTTATACACGTCTATAATATGGGTATCAAATAAAAGGGTTTGCTGTGAAGAATACATAAAAAAGTACCTCTTAAATCCAATATGGCGGACAACTTGCGATAGCGGACTAGTTATTTTTTAAGCACTCCTATAATATGGGTATCAAATGAAAGGACTTACTGAGAATAACTCGAAAAATAACTAATAAGTAAATTAAAAGTAAAGAAAAATCATTAAAAGCAAGCTTTTGTTTAAATGTTCTAATTAATTTACTTGATTTTGTGTAAATATATGGGTATTGAATTTAAGTCACACAGCCATGAGTGGTGAGCATGATTCGAAAGGTTAATATTCAAGTGATTCTTTTTTATGAGTCACATCAAAATATATTAATGTTCTGGGTTCCTTTTTCCTTATGAGTCACATAACGATATGTAAATTTTATATTTATATTCTTAAGCTTTCCTTATGAGCTACAGTGCAATAGTAATGTTCCCCAATTCTTGCGAATTAGATAATTAATTATTACCATTTTTCATAGGTTGTGACCTATCGTGTCCTTGACCTTCTCATGTTTTGACTAGGTTGTTAAATATAAATATTTCTTATTACGTTTATGATTATTTTAGATCTATATTAATATGCCGCATTATAGCATTCTGTTTGGAAATTAAATTTTATTATACCTATGTATTTTTTGTAATATGTATAGAACAAAACATTTTTTGTTTTTGAAATTAATAATTATTTTATTATATATACCATATAGAAAAAGCTTAAACTGACTGTTGATGAATGTGATTTTTTTAATGTGCAGTGGTTAGACGAGCACCAGTTCTTGGACGCGTTGATCCAAATCATCTGCGGTTCGTATGTGCCCGAGGAGTTGGAGTCTAGTGGCGGCAGTGGCAGCCATACCAGTCGTGCCGGTGACGAGGAGAATCATGACGACAGCGCCAGTGACGTCGCTGCTGATTCCGCCGTTACCCAGCCCACCACTGGCACTACCACTAGTAGTGGTACCGGTACCAGCAGCGATAAGGGACATTCCAATACAGGTAACGGGAAATGCAGTGTAGATGTGGATTGCGTAGTTTTTTTGAAGGTGAATGGTGTGTGTCAGAAGGTTATTCAGTTCACTGAATTTGTGTTTGTTTTGTGAGGTGCAGACGGTCGTGGCGTGCGTGCGGTGGGTGCGGTGGGTGCGGTGAGTGCGGCGGAGGCGGCGCGCACGGCGGCGAGGGCGCGGGCGGCGGCGGCGGGCAACGCGGCCGCGCTCCTCACCGAGCTCGTGCTCACCGCCTGCGCGCCCGACGGCAGCCCCGCCAGGCCCCGCGTGGGCGCGGTGCTGCGGGCACGGCTGCGGCGCGTGGGGGCGCGGGGGCTGCTGCAGGGCGCGTTCACGGCGGGCGTGCGGGCGCGGCGGGACGCGCTGGTGCACGCGTGTCGCGCCGTGCGGGCGCTGCTGCAGCTGCCGGACCTGCCGCACGACGCCGAACACGCACACGCACCGCCAGCGTGAGTACACACATCTCTGTCACTTGAATGGCTTTCCCTTTACCCGAGAGCTGCCAACCCACTTATACTTTGAAGTGGTAATATTATGTTAATTCGTCACGCATACCACCCAGGTGACTAACTCACTCATTTACAGGGGGCAAACGAAAAAAAAGTCCACGACTCGTTTACCCAAGGTACTAATACACATGTTTGGTGTCAGGGAGGAGGAGAGCGCCGATGATCAGGTGGATGTTGAGTTAGCGGTCGCACCACACCTACCTTTGTTGCACAACGCGCTGCTCAGGGATCCGCAGCGCGACCTCGATGTGAGTATTTACATGTAGCTTTACAACTCAATTTCACTAAAATTTTAATCATAAATTAAAACAAGTCCATATTTAAAAGTCTATAAATTACTCGTTTCATATGGTTATTTAACTATTGCAACATAACCAATTATACAATTATAACAAAATAATTTATATTTAATCTGTGCAGGACGAAGAACCAGACGGCGACAAAGGGAAATCAAAAGAGTCTGAGGGCGAGGGCGACAAAGGGGCAGAGACAGGCAGCAAGAGGAAGACGGTGGGGCTGGCCCGGGTGGAGGTCGCCGCGCTGCTGGCCCAGCTGGCGCGCGCCGCCCGGGACGAGGTCTGCTGCACCATGATCACGCTCGGTAAGCGATAACCAATACTCACTGTTCATAAAGGGGCAGAGACAGGCAGCAAGAGGAAGACGGTGGGGCTGGCCCGGGTGGAGGTCGCCGCGCTGCTGGCCCAGCTGGCGCGCGCCGCCCGGGACGAGGTCTGCTGCACCATGATCACGCTCGGTAAGCGATAACCAATACTCACTGTTCATAAAGGGGCAGAGACAGGCAGCAAGAGGAAGACGGTGGGGCTGGCCCGGGTGGAGGTCGCCGCGCTGCTGGCCCAGCTGGCGCGCGCCGCCCGGGACGAGGTCTGCTGCACCATGATCACGCTCGGTAAGCGATAACCAATACTCACTGTTCATAAAGGGGCAGAGACAGGCAGCAAGAGGAAGACGGTGGGGCTGGCCCGGGTGGAGGTCGCCGCGCTGCTGGCCCAGCTGGCGCGCGCCGCCCGGGACGAGGTCTGCTGCACCATGATCACGCTCGGTAAGCGATAACCAATACTCACTGTTCATAAAGGGGCAGAGACAGGCAGCAAGAGGAAGACGGTGGGGCTGGCCCGGGTGGAGGTCGCCGCGCTGCTGGCCCAGCTGGCGCGCGCCGCCCGGGACGAGGTCTGCTGCACCATGATCACGCTCGGTAAGCGATAACCAATACTCACTGTTCATAAAGGGGCAGAGACAGGCAGCAAGAGGAAGACGGTGGGGCTGGCCCGGGTGGAGGTCGCCGCGCTGCTGGCCCAGCTGGCGCGCGCCGCCCGGGACGAGGTCTGCTGCACCATGATCACGCTCGGTAAGCGATAACCAATACTCACTGTTCATAAAGGGGCAGAGACAGGCAGCAAGAGGAAGACGGTGGGGCTGGCCCGGGTGGAGGTCGCCGCGCTGCTGGCCCAGCTGGCGCGCGCCGCCCGGGACGAGGTCTGCTGCACCATGATCACGCTCGGTAAGCGATAACCAATACTCACTGTTCATAAAGGGGCAGAGACAGGCAGCAAGAGGAAGACGGTGGGGCTGGCCCGGGTGGAGGTCGCCGCGCTGCTGGCCCAGCTGGCGCGCGCCGCCCGGGACGAGGTCTGCTGCACCATGATCACGCTCGGTAAGCGATAACCAATACTCACTGTTCATAAAAAAGGAAGTAATCAACTACTTGTTTGTGAAAACTCAATTAATATTTAATCGGCCACTGCAAAAGTTAAAACGCCTAAATAGAAATAAAAGTCAAAATTTTGTCGATATACGTAAATTTTTTATGCGATATTATTAAATTGTACTATATTTGACATAAAGTGTATTTACAATCACTCCACTGCCTGAAATATGATATGTTTATTATTATTGAGTGCAGGCACGCCGGGCGTCCTGCTGGACATGTTCTTCGAGTACCCGGAGAATAACTTCCTGCACAGCGAGGTGGCTGCGTTCGTGCGAAATGCGCTGGAGAACCCGCCCTACCGCACGCAGTACGCACGACACCTCGTACTCGAGTGTGACATGCTCACTAGGTTCATGGATGCCTTTGAAGAGAACGAGAACAAGAGGTCAGTGATGGGATGGACTCCAGTTAGAGAGATTATGATTTGAATTTTAGTAATGGGAAGATTTGGAAATTTATGGGTAGTTTGTGAAGATAAATAGCTATAAATTAGTTAAAATGTAGGATATTGTAGAGAGAAGGAATCAGTAGTAAGTGATTGTGTGCAGGCCCGGTGACGGTGGCGGGTCGGTGCGGGCCGCGTACATGGGTCACCTGACTGCGGCGCTGCGCAGCGCGGCCGCGGCGCTCGGCTCGTGCGCGCCGCCGCTGCCGCCGCTGCCGACCGCGCTACTGCAGCGCTGGGCCGCCTTCACCGACCACACGCTGCGACCGCTGCTGCACCACCACGACACGCCGCTGGTCAGCACCCACCACTACACGCACACTCCAATACTCGCACTCCCAACACACAAACTCCAATACTCACTCCAACACTCGCACTCCAACACAAACACAAACACACACACACACACACACAAACACTCCAACACTCGCACTCCAACACTCACATTCCAACACTCACACTCCAACACTCGCACTCCAACACTCGGACTCCCAACACTCGTACTCCAACACTCACACTCCAACACTAACATACCGGCACATACTATTTCACCTCATTTATCACTAACTTTATTCACAAAACTCTTTCAGGATTCATAAAAATCGCAAGATGCAAGCATTTATAATCACAAAATAAATAACTTAAAAAGCTAACAAACATTATTAAACTCCATTTATTATGAATACTAGCATCAAAAACAAAAATATCGTCCAATTCAAAAACCATAGCACCATCAGACCCAACATAAATATCACTGACACATCAGATCATCTTGAAATACAGTGAAATAAAAAAACTACCCATGTGGTATAGATTTAATCTACACGCATTATTATTAATTTTGTTGGTATTAAAATGTTCAATCATATGCTAATCCATACACTGTATAACATACCATATTATGCACCATATTGTACCAGTCATGAGCGGACACCATCACTGTGTTATGACTTTTAGGAAACATATAGAGTTATTTATTTATTTTATTCTCCACAGGGTGGCTATCATCCTCCAGAAATAATTTACAAGGTATTTATAATATATTTTGTGTTCTCCTACTATTATTGTTATATGTAACTGTATATTTGATTAATACTCCTTGTGTCTACAGTTGGAGAATATGGAGGGTATTATCGCGTCCAATTATGATGTGAGTGTTTTTAGGGATATTTTTCCTTTAAATGTGCTTGACATTAGAATTGCTTCTAATTAAAATGATTGTAAATATGTAAACGAATGTAACTAAATATCTGTTATTACATTATAATATATCTATACTAATATTATAAAGCTGAAGAGTTTGTTTGTTTGTTTGAACGCGCTAATCTCAGGAACTACTGGTTCGAATTGAAAAATTATTTTTGTGTTGAATAGACCATTTATCGAGGAAGGCTCTAGGCTATATAACATCACGATGCAACTATTAGGAGCGAAGAAATAATGGAAAATGTGAAAAAAGCGGGGAAAATTATTCATCCTTGAGGGCTTCCATTGCGTGCGCTGCGAAAACGGTTCAAGATACCAAAAATATATGTATGAAAGAATTATTCCCCTTGAAATGATCTAAAAAAAAGTCCGCGACAGTATGTGTCTATCTTTTAAGATTAACTCACTAGAACCGTTTTTATGGTAATCAAATTTGGTCGAAATTAATGCATTATTTGTTAAGAGTTGTAGCAACGTCATAGTATTAATCTTTATCCATATAAATGAGTTGGATAGAGTGATTCAACGGGAAGGTTTTTATGTACTTTTAGCCCGGAAAAACTTATTAACGCGGGCGAAGCCGTGGGCAAAAGCTAGTAATTATTTAAGTAGATAAATGAGGCGATAATAATATTATTATATTGGTTGTTAATATTTTGGTTCCATTTTCTAAATCTCTGATCGTTGTGTAAGGGCGGGTTTAGTTCACTTTCAGTAATTGCTGTGTGTTGCAGTTCGGGTGCGACATGGCGGCGACCGCCAGCATGGACGAGCTCGCCGACGAACTGAACGCAGACTACATCAACGAACTCAACGTACGTATAAAGAGTTTTACTCATTATTATTTTATTTGATTTAATTATTTGTGGGTTAAATACAGATTAGTGAAATTGTGGACCTTGGCTTACAGGAGTTGCAGTGCTAAATATTTGTATTGTAATATGGTATGACAGCGTGTGTTTGTGTTCCGTTGTGCAGATGTGCGGCGACAGCGAGGCGCTGCAGTCGGCGCAGCTGGCGGCGGACGGACTCGACGCGCAGCAGGTCACTGCCGCACTGCACATGCGCATGCGCATCCAGTGTTACGTTACGCTTGTGTTCAATAAACGCTTACGTTTCATTCAAATAATGCGAAGAGAATTTTACAAAGAGTATTTTTTTATACAAACAAGAGACGTAATAGTTCATCGTGAAATTGTATATTTGGATTCACGTTGTAAATGATTATACTAATTTGTAAAACAAAATGTATAGAAACTAACCACGGTATATTTTCAGATGGCAGTCGCCAAGAACAACTTCCTGGAGCTCGCTAACCAGAGGTTCGATGACGAGTGAGTACAGTGACTAGCGCGATGTCGTATTAATTGTTGCATCTTCTAGTGAAAACGTTTATCGGCTGTTAAAAGATAAATAATTTAGATCCTCGGTGCTAACATTTTTTTTTAATTTTCCAGTATAAAGTTTTATGTTGCATTTTTCCGGGATGGAAACACTGTCCGTATTTAATCTTGTGCATAATTATTTAGTTAATTCGTAATATACTTTATTTGCCCATAAATATAATTGTATTTGGTTCGATTGTCTGG
This sequence comes from Lapara coniferarum, assembly GCA_949316025.1. NCBI lineage: Eukaryota > Metazoa > Arthropoda > Insecta > Lepidoptera > Sphingidae > Lapara > Lapara coniferarum. The sequence goes on from OX438920.1 coordinate 482,405, forward strand.
ATGTCGCAGCATCCTTGAGTATTTTAACCAAGCCTTTGCTCGTAGCGCTGTTCGCGTATAAGTCCATTCTTGAGATAAAATCTAGCCTAGCATTCAAGGATAGTGTGGTAGAAGTTTTTAAAAATACTAAAACATACGCGTATGAGACCATTCCTAAGATGCCAAGATTTCCAAAGACCTTTTGCATGTTTAATCAAAAATAATAAAATGTTTAGTTATTTATTCCATGCGTCTGATCAATAAAGTATGTGTAGCCTGACCAGAAAAACACTGCTTTCAAGGCGCCCCTGTTATTTATTTACGTTTTCAGTGCAAGAAATTAGTTCCATATTTAACCACAATATGGCGAAGGTCTATTATTTTCCTGGTCAGGCTATAAGAGTAATTATAATACATTTGTTTTGTTGTTATGTACATAAATACCAATGTTGTGTGGCAGCATGTGGGACGAGGCACCGGAGGGGGAGGAGCTCGACGAAGGTGAGGAGGGCGAGGCGGGGGAGGCGGCGGGGGCGGCGGGGGGAGCGGTACTGCACGTACTCGCGCAGGCATCACGTCTGTATCGCATTACTTTTATACCATAGGTTTAAAAAAACGGTGGAGGTTCTCCTAACGATAGATTTCTTTTGTTATTGTGCTTATCAGTTTATGTTCCGCTGATAATTAATTCATCTGATTATAATAATTTAATTTCTTTACGAATCGGGTTTAGCTTTAATATGGATTAAATCGAGTTCGATTAAGTATAGAATTTTAATTGTAAAGGGAGCTATATAGTATAAAGCGCGGTTTAGACAAGCAAGAAAACTTGCAGAAGTTCTTGCGCAAGCTATTTTTACCGTGTAAACAGTCACGGAAAGCTGGCATCTGCAATATTTTGAAGCTTGTAGGACTTCTGGCAAGTCGCATGTGTAGACACAATTAATTGTCAACTTGCATGAGAACTTACAGTTTGTTTTGCGTGCAGATAAAAGTTTTAACTGGCTGAGCTAATAGATTACTTTTCTTTATTTGTCATACCGAACGGGTTAGGTCAAAGACCATGCTGCCAAGTTATAAGTTTGTAGTATGACCGATATGTCTATTTCTGCCGCCCAGTATAGTATACATGCACTATTGTCTTCCTGTTTGAAGGACATTGTAGAGAACGTAATTACTGGGCATCATATGACTTGACATCCTATGACTCAGGATGACAAGTGCAGTGGAATGCCACGCAGTGCTTTGTAATCCATAATTCTATTTCATGTTTCACAAAAGAATTGCGTGCCTTGTCATTCGGTTTTATGAAAAGCATGGCAATCAATAAATATTCCTCGATTAATGTAAACAGTTTTGCAAGAAGTTGCGCAAGTTAACTTGGTGGTCACTTTCAAAAGCGTGTTGCTAAAGAAATATTGCCGACAGTGTAAACGCACCTGGAAGTTCTTGCGTAAGATATTGTTGGTAAAACTAGCTAGTCTAAATTTAGCATAATGATGTGTTGTGTGTTGCAGCGTGGGAGTCGTCAGGCGGCGAGGGGGGTGAGGCGGGCGGCGCGTGTGCGGAGGGGTGGGCGTCGTTCGGCGCGGAGGGTGCGGGTGGCGCGGAGGGTGCGGGGGGTGCGGAGGGCGCGGACGCGTTCCCTCCCGACGAAGACTTCGCCGCGTGGCCGCCACTACCGCGACGAGACGGTACCTACGCTGCTCCTTGTTCATATTCATGTATTTAACAGATCTAGAGGACGAAATCACTCTGGCCATCCGCCGTAAGAACGAGTTCTTGAAACTCTTACACTGCACAATACCGCAGATCCGTCATCGCCGCCGAGGACCTCGCCGTGCTCCCCGGCGCCTCCCCGACCCTCTTAACAGTTCCGGCCCGCGTGCCTAAATAAACGGATAGGAGTAGATTAAACACCAATCTTCCCCCCTAATCGTTGATGTCTCATCCTCTCCCAGTGGCCGTCCTGAGCCGAGGTTCGTAACCCGTTAGTGGGTTGCCCTCAGCATGGTCACTTAATTCAAAGTGTTGTGAGCGCCTATAGCGTGCACACTAAAGTCCGGTGTGGCCAGAAAAGCCGACTCTCAGCAGTCAGGCTACTGGCCGATAGGTCCGCGTTAAAAAAAAGTTAATATTTCAAACTCAAACTCAAATCATTTATTATGTAATTAGGCCCCTAGGGGCACTTTTACACGTCATTGTTAACAAATTTTTTTTAAACTATATGATTCTACCAGTGCTTCGGAAAAGCCCACTGACCTGAGAAGAAGCACCAAGAAACTCAGCGTGGTTATTTTTTTCATCTTGTTTTTTTTTTTAACACATATTTAAATACAAATGTCATTTAACAATATAAATTCATATTATGGAACATGTGTGAATGCGAGCAACCTAATCCCAAGCATTTGTATCTTCCAAATAATCTCCTATAGTGTAATAGCCTTTTTTGTAAAGTCGTTCTTTGACAGTTGTTTTAAATTTTTTTATTGGAAGATTAACAATATGCATTGAAAGTTTATTGAAGAAGCGTACGCATTGACCAACAAAAGAATTGCTTATTTTATGGAGACGAGTAGCATGTACAACAAGTTTATTTTTATTCCTAGTATTTTTATTGTGAATATCGCATATTCGGTCAAAATTTGCAATATTTTTTCGAACATACATAAGATTTGCAAATATGTATTGCGATGATACGGTAAGAATGTTTATCTCTTTGAATTTTTCTCTAAGAGAAACACGAGGTCCGAGACAATAGATAGCTCTAATAGCTCTCTTTTGCAAGACGAATACTGTATTAATATCCGCAGCATTACCCCAAAGAAGAATACCATATACTAATCATTTTACCGATGTTTACTGGTAGTTCAATAGGGAAACAGCAATATTTTTGTTTTTCCTTTCATTTGAATGAATTTTATGTAGAATAGATCGCGAGTATATTAAAAAATTACAATACTATAATTTATTTCTAAAACATTGCGGTTTCAAACTGACAGTTTAATTTTTCGCGCGCAAACGGAGCTCCACGCCCAGTGACGTCACGCTGGTCATATATTTTGTTCGCCGATGGCATTCATAAATGCACAAGTTTGGACTTACGAGATGTTTTTTAAATAAACATGTCAATGTAAATATGATATAAAAAAAGGAGAATATATCAACATCAGGTACTTAAATCATAACAAAACACATTGCACACCCACCTGAAGATAGATTTTGATCGAAATAATCTATGCTATATATTAAAAATAACCCTCACAAGTTGCTCAATGTTTGCATTGACAGGACTGAACTTTTCATTTATAACGGCTGTCACATAGTTAGCTTCTTTAAGTACTTAATGCTCCGGAGAGAGACTTTTAACTTTACACAATTCTCCATCTCTTTTGATATCGATATAACCGCATTGTTGCTATAAAATTACCTTGTTGATCTTAAGTTATTGCTAGGTGTAGAAGCTGCGAATGAAATAGAAATAAGGGTCTCACTGTGATTCATTCATATTGTAGTAGTTTAGTCCCTTTCATTTGTACATTTGAAAATGTACTTTTAACAACAAAACATTGAATGAAAAATCCTCCTAGCCAGTTTCGGCCACGGCGGCCAATCTCAACGGAGATCAGCCAGGTACGCAGGAGATATTATAGTGCACAAGTGTGTGCGCCATACACAGATGCACTCGCTATTCCTTCACTCTCATAGTCCGGTGAGACGGCAATCCGACATGACCGGAGAGAGATCAGGCGCAGGACCAACGGCTTTACGTGCTTTCCGAGGCACGGGGGTATCACACCGCCAACTTCCTGACTCCGAGCTGCGACTGAGTAAATTTTAAGATGGAAAAACCCAGTCACAATTTTTTTGGCTCGACCCGGGATTCGAACCCAGGACCTCAGCGCGCAAATCGTACTCGTAATGCGTACGCAATACCACTACGCCACCGAGGCAGTCAAAACATTACAATTATATTAACCATTAACTTTTGGTATAGTTCTGGAGTCTTCTTTTATGAGCCCAACTTTGATTTTTATTTGAAAACCAATTAATTTTTACAATAATTAAAGAATGTTTATCTTTACAACTCTAACTTTAAACAAGTTGTCATAACAGATGTGATACACTAGAGGTTGATTGATGTATTATGACACATTCCTTTTCACGTTACTTTCTATTCGTTATTACTGTTAAAAATCGATATTAATTAAAATAAAAGCGTTCCAGTGGTCCTTCATTTGTATTTTTTTATCATTTTAGTCACAAAAAATTTACAAATATTTGCATTTTTCCTATCACCTATGTAGTCCACATCTAATACTTGTTAAGATACATACACGACGGACTCATTGATCAGAATTGTTATACCGGGTTGTTATTCTAATGTAAATTGGGTCATGTTGAATGTGACTCATCGAAATGAGTGTAGCAATTGTTGTATTTTGAATTACGTACATTGCAGCTGCAACTCAGTTAACTACTTTTATATATCTAAAACATTATTATAAAATAAATTCAGTAGTTTCGTAGATATAATGTTACTTAAAATGATTGATGTATTGACAGACACGTCGGTGGGCGAGTTGGAATGTGGCGTGCGGTCCCTCCGGCTGGAGCGCTCGCCCTCGCCCGCGGACGATCCCTCCTCCGTGGAGCTCGCCAACAACCTGCTGACGGCCATGAGCGCCATGTCGCCCGACGCCATCGCCAACATCGTCAACGCCAACATGGAGCCCTTCCCCGTGGAGGGGGGGGAGGGCGTGCGGCGGTGATGCCCTCCCACTCTACTCACGTGGAAACACTCTGTGTGATGAGTGTGTGTGTTGTATATATCGTAAGACTACCAGTCCAGTGCTGCACGGAGTTCCTGTACGAGGTTGTTCACGCTCCCCCATGTATTTGCTATACGAATTGTACAAATTTGTCAGTGTTTCATATACTTGTAACCAATAATAGTGTAATATCCATTGTATATTCATAGTTCGTGATGTGTGAACAATCCAAATTGCGACGAGTGTGAGTATACTTGGGTTTCCGAGTGAAATGTACCACTCGGTAAGTAGTCGCAAGAGCAAAAACGGTGTGCAATCTTGATGTAATAAGACTGTAAAAAACTTAATATTGTATTTTTTTAATGTTGCATAGATTCAATCGCACTTATAATTAAATTTCTAAGTTATAACCCTTATTACAAACTGAATAAGGTTTTGTAAAAACCCATTGTTCCTGAGCACCGAGACAGTTGAGATCGTTATTGCGCTCGCGGCCTGTAGGGGTGTAATGTTTGTAGAGCGAGTGTACGAGTCCATTTACATTGTGTACCCTGTGATAGAACCACTCGCATCAATTACATCACTATGTTTAAGTTATATTCGATGTAATCAAAACACTACGTCAAACGATTCGTTACACCGAATTTATATGAGATACAACGACCGGGAGATGTGTATGTATATAAGGTAAGTTTAAGCGGCGATTATCGAGCTTTGCTCATCCCTAACGTGTATGTCGTATAGGTATTTGTCACCTCCCTAGAGGCTGTCACCCGACAAACAATCGAGCTTTCTTTTGCAATACGTTTTATATATTTATATAAAGATATTTTATGAGACAACGCACTGGGACCAGACATATTAAATGCTATCGATTTGTGCAAATACAATATGTGATGTAACATTATATTTAACCCATCAATATTCCATGTCTTACGAAACTATCCCGCCCTCACACCCACGACTGCAACTCCTGTAAGCCAGGATCAGCAGTGGCACGCATGACATGACACCGAGCGCTGAAGCTCGGCGAGTCTCAGGGAACACTAATTAGTCTTAACCGGCAACGAAATTAATCAAACAGAAGAATAGGGAGGAGTTAGAAATATATTTTCCACTTCCATCCATAGCAAAGCGGGAGACAAAATAATGAAGTAAAAAAGGTAATTTAACCTTAATTATTTAGAGTTTCACAACTGGAAAAGCCAGATGTAAAGCACCACGGATAAAATTAAAGGGGTCCTACTTGAGCTGTTAAACTTGATTCCAATAGTAGGTATGGCAAAAACGCCGGAAAGTACGGAAATTCTGCCTAGTATCCACAAGGTCCATGTAGTATACAACTCCAGATGTTATTTGCATACTATCAAACATAATGTTACGCTCATTTTGTCAAAGACTACACTCCCAAAGTATGTGATGCGCAGATTGTTCGTAGTTGCAGTCATTAGATGAACATGGACACGCAGGCGACTCAACCAACCTAAAGGAGAATAATTTGCACTTAAAATTACCATGGCCTGTAAGGAATTGCGAAACACAATGGTCAATTTCGAGCCAAGATTTTGTAAGACGGTCCTGAACAGAAGGAAAAAATTGATACAAATGCCGCCCCTTCGTAGATATATCCCACCTACACTGCCATTCCTCTAGAAGATCGTTCATAACATCTGGACTCGGCTTAAATAATCTGTTAATTTTAAAAGGTCGCGCAAAGTTAAAAAGCTTTTGTCGACATCGTCTCTAGCAGAGTAATACATATTCCATGTCTGTTTGACAATTGTTATTTCAAATTAGAATCCTATGGGTAGGCGCGTAAAAACAACTTTCGCTTAATCGGCAAGTGACGTTTGTTCCCCCATGAACACGTTACGAATATTGACAGGTTAATCCACATTTGACCACGAGCGAACGATGCGGTCGGCGAGGCAGTGTTTTCTCGGCCGTTGACCAGCAGAGCACTACAGGGCACTGAAGTTCCTGAAACCCCAGCCTGAAAGATGTTACCTGAACACCAGTGTGTGTGTGTGCACGTGTGTAAGTTGTTATGCCAGTGTTGTGTCCGCGACCGTGTGCACCCCGAGTAGGTCCCGTTGTCTGTCACACAATCATTCCTATGGTTTTGTACAAAATCATTGTCGAATTGGATGAAATTAAATAAATTAAGTGCTTTTAGTTTGTAATTAAATTATAGTTATCGATATTAAATTTTATCGATAAATGAAATGTTAAATGTCGATATGTTCATTATGTATTCAAGAGAATTGATAAAGTCAATTCGAGAGTTTTAATGTTTACGGTCGTTTTATATTCTACTTAAAAATTGTATTATGCCTTAAAAATTAGCCTCAAATTAACTTGAATCGAAGCGCTGTGTCTGTTAGTATTAAATGACTGCGTCGAAACCTTTTAGAGAGAAAAATCATGGATCTAAAATCGTAAATAAAATAAATTTACCGTTTATGTAGTCGGTATAGTTCAGAGTGGTGATCAGTAGTCGGCGCGTGCGTGTGGTGACGTCACACGCGGCTCAACACTTGTATCGCCGGTTGTTATCGTGCGCCGGCACGACGGAGTGCGCTTTTATTTTAAATTCATATCCAATATTTATATCAATAACACATATCGGCACGTGAAACGACACACCGCCGGATAGCTATTACGAAAATCTTCTTGTTTCGGTTTCTGTTTCTGTCATAGAGAAAGTTGCGAGTGTATACTTCATAAACAAATGTGTTGCAACGTTCATTGTATTGTTTAACATTATGTTACATTAGAATAAGATTTATACCTGTCAAAAAATAATACATCCAAGCAAGATATATTATGGCAAAATATATTGTGTCTATGAGAAATATATTATTCTTTTGACTACGTTACTTAGATTTTCGGAATAGCCATCCTGAACTGATTGCGCGAGCGCACTCTCCATAATGGAGCAAATGAGTTGTATAAACGTATTACGCTACTGCTGTTAATATTAGAGCGAAAAAACTGAACGCCACTCGAGTGCTTGTGGTTCATTGTTAGTTAGGATAATATAGTTAGTTTCAAATCGAGTGTTGAGAGAACAAAGCGAATATTACTTTGTTTATGTGCGGAGAGTTGTACATGTTCTCACCTATTTTTGCGCAGTCCAGTATAGTTGTCGCTGGATGACCTCTTAGTCGATATTATAAGCGTAAATTGTATTTCACAATGTTATCATTTGCATCGATTGAACAATAGAAAAGTCGCTATAGTGTCACGATTCGGGAACGGCTGGCGAATATCAAATTAAACCGTCACAATTCGAGCAACTCATACGTCACTCAGTGTCGTATATTGTTACACAATGCCAGAATGGCGAGAATTATGCCGGGCAGCCGTATATGTTCACGTGCTAAACCCGATAGGTGTCTCTGTGCCATGTTTCGCACTGGATATTATCCTGTTGGGATCATCGAGTTATTAATGTTTTATTCTTCGATATGTCTCTCCTTTAGGATGAAAACGACACAATTCAAAAAGACAGAAAATTGAGTTATTGTCATAAAATTACTTGAAACGAAGTTCTCAATACAATAATAGTTCAAACGCGGCCATATTCGAGCAGAAAAAGGATAAAGCTGTTATATCGGTACCTTTTTTATTATATTTTTATAAATAAGGGACTAGTTTTTAGTCATTTAAAAATGACAACTCAATTTTCAATTTTTTGAATTGTGTCGTTTTCGTTCTAAAGGTGCGATGTATTAATTGTTAATAAATTCGTCCTCTTCCATGTTACATTATCTTCGGACACGTTACGTTAAGTTTATCATGTTGTAAATATTACTTTATACCAAGTATAATGTAGTACCGCGTGTGCGGAGCCTCGGAGTGTTGTTTACATTCGTCGATGCATCTAAGTACGACTTAATATCTCTTGAGAAGTATGACTTAGACGGAGTTACCTTTACACATTTCAGTTTACATGTTGGACATATCCGAGGTATATCAATAGGTTAACGTTCAGTTTTTTTGTAAAGGTATCGCTACAATAGTGACGTCTACAGCGTGGAGATTTAATTAATTGAAATTGTTTCGTTGATGTCGGATGTTCTTGTTTAATGCATTGTCTTTTTTACCTCGTTACTTAAATGTCAATATTTAGTTATAAATTAATGTTATCGTATTAGTTGTTGGTACATATTGAATTACAAAGTGAATTGCATTTGTGAGGGCTTATTTAGACGATGCCGTTTAAAAGTGCGGTGTACATGTTTATCAATTTCGACATTTAACTAATTGATCATGGCATGTGTATACTATGCATGCCGTCAGCTGGCCACGTATCCTAAGACAGCATCCTCTAAATGAACCTCAGGCCGCAAAGTCCACCGGAGTTCATGTAGCGTCTATAGCTAAAGGACAAGTTTGTTAGATTGCCCAAAAGGGGCATTGTTGTGTTCGCTCCGCCGGCCGCCTTGGCAGTCTGTATGTTATGAATTTATTTAACGTATCCGTCGCCGTGACATTTCAAGTTCAACCGGACATATTGAGAACTCATATCGTATTATTTAGTTGCACACAGGTGCAGTACATGAATATTTCCATGGAACTAATTTTAGTGTTTACTTAATTTTAATAACAATCTCGTGTAAGGCTTCATTATGTCATTATATCGTGCACGCCGCTCTGTGAATTTTTTTTTATGAAGCGTTATAGGTGTCTGCATGTAACTTGACTGCTGACTTGTACGTGCACGGGGATATCACGAGGTACTTTACCAAGGGAAGCGTTTTGCGTTCATCAGAACAAAACATTATGAACTCTGTGCGTTTGACTACATTCTTCCAGTAATCTGACGCGACGTTACATGCCGATAGGTATGCAGTTTATTGATGTAGTTGTAGAGTTGTCTGTACGCCGCGGCTGTGCGTGTGTGCGTGTGTGCGTGTGTGCGTGTGTGCAGGCTCCCCTCGTGATGCAGGAACCAGGGGGCGGCGCCGCACGCGCTCACACTCGTCCGCACTCGTCCCCACTCGTCCCCGGCTCGTCCTACAGCAAGTGTGAAGTAATACCAACTTCTATATCGAAACTACACGCCTGCAATGAGATGTGTCCGTGTAAGATTTGTTGTGTACACAGCGTGTTGTTGATTTTTTTTTTTCGATGATTATTCCTTGACATTGAACACAATCACACCGCACCGCGCCGGCGTGTTTGAAGCCGGCTATACACGCGACACACTTGGTGCGTCACTAGCAGGTCACTTTGTGTACCGTGATCGTTATGTAGACCGATACAAATACATATCCTCCTGTGAATGTCTAATCGCATGGTTGGGACGAGCCCTCTATATTTGCTATTTGCTAAGTAGTATCACTGATCTATAGTTATGAATGCTTAAGTGTCGCTAGTCGCTGGAGCGCGTGGGCGTGTGGGCGTGTGGGCGTGTGGGCGCGTCGCTCGACCGGTGCTAATGTTGCTGTGAGTACAGTAAGTAGATATTGTCAATATGTGATGCGACCGCCGGACCCACTGTTTCACACTCGGAATAGATTAACAATAATATTTTTTATTAAATTTCTATATGTCCCACAGCTGGGCAAAAGATTACGTTGTAGAATTAATAGCTCATAACGCATTTATTATTCAATACAGGTGACTGGGCTTGGGTTTCGAACACTGAACATTAAATAAAAAACGCACAGTGTTTGTCGAAGCGGCACGGGACGCGCGGTCGTATCGCCATTGAATTTTAGGAAGACTTTTATTAACACCAATATTTAATATATATCTAATTACTGTAGGGGTGTGGACTGAATACCTATATCTGACATCTATCATGATTATAACCAGCATACAAAGATCGAACAATAATATGATAAACTTCAAAGCTACAAGAACTTGACTGGGTATTTATAAGGGAATTGTATGTATATCTTGTAAAATCTTGTGTAAAATAGATTAGTATACATTTATGTATCGAAATTGATGTCATACCCTGGTTAATAATGAATGTTAAACGCTTGTCATAAATATCGTTGATTATTTTAAACGATATTCATTTCTTTTTACTACATTCACTTCAAGATTGAATAATGTAAATATTTGAATAAGTAAAATATTGTCTACATCCCTATTGAAAACGCGTTATTTAAAAGCTTTTGTTACGAGATGTCACGTCTTCCTAAAATCCACTCGTAGATTAGCGTATAAAGCTGTGAATGATTAGTGCAATCGTTGCCCCCGGGGCGTTGTCAAATGTATTTAACTAGGTAATAATATATAGCCGTGTGTATAGATTCAATTATACCTCTTTGTATATAATGCAACAAGTTCCGTACAAATGCAGACTGCAATTATAACGAGTACGAGTGCGTGTCTCGCGTGGACCAAGCAGGAGACTCCTGTCTACACTAGCGAGTGTAGCCAATTGTATTAGGGTTTTGTAAGTTTAACTCGTTTTGTTGCCTGTCTCATGATGTCAACAAATGATGCAAAAAAAATTAACCTGTATTTGGAATTGCTTAGTATATGATATTACGATTTATGTTATACATGAATTGTTTGCCTTACCTTCGTGTCTAAATAGGCCTTCAGATGTCAAGAATAGCATGTTGTTTTTTAAAAAGGTAAGCTATGTAACGTAAGTTATGTTATATAAGTAAGTTAACTTTTAAGTTCCGTATGTCAGCCGTATCTGCTGTCATGTATGCGACAGGCAAGGAAGCGAGTAGTAGTGTTAGCGAGCGCACTCTCTACTTACAGGATATTGTGATATCAGTTAGACTCTACGTTTTGCTAACTGCGACCGTCCTCGATGTTATGCTTCATAGGTTTAAACGACGCATATCGTTGTCTGTGTCAAATTAATGCCTGGAATACACACGCAAGGAAAACTCTTGTTATGGACTTTCGAACTAAACAAACTAATGCTTATTCTAATTGATCAAAGAGCGTGGCTGCTTTACACTGTTGGTGTATCGGAAACAGATCCCAAATTTAATGAATAGTTTTGGTAGCGTGTGTATTCGACTACGCCCATTGGATTTGCATTTTTACTAACGAAAAGTAATGAGTTATACTATAACGGGCACAGTCCAGTGGCGCGGACGGCGGTGTTTACATTTCTACAAGAAATTATTCTTCTTGTCAATAACTTTTTTAATATAAACTATAGCGCTTCGATAGACGCGCTGAGTGAATCAGTAGAACAATCCCACACCGTTGCAGTGTTTGCGTATCATGTGCAAATATTTTGTATTGTGTAGCGAAGTAGCGCGTGCGTACCGCGCGCGGGGTCTGTTATGTGTACACTACTTGGAAGTTTTAGGCCATTTTAGTTGAATAATGCCAGAAAGGGTGTTTACTCCATAACTGTTATCATCCATACAGCGCCTTTTCTTTGAATTAGCGAAAGTGGCGTTTACACTCCAGAGTTAATGTGCCGACCGGTCCCGTGTGCGGCTCGAGTGCTCGTGTGCACGTCCGCACGTGTGCGCGTGTGCAGGCGGCGCCGGTGTGCGTGCGCGGGCGCATGATGCCCGCCGGTTGAACGAGAACTGTGCCTTCCGGGCGCTGGCGGCGCGGCGACGACCCCCCCCCCCTCCACCCCACTCCCATCAGACTGCTCCCACCTGTCCCGTCACCTGTCGCCGCGCCAGACACGTCCGAGACATAATAAAAGCTCGTAATGTATTCTATTGTATTATATCATAGTTAAAAGTTTTATTAAAAAAGTTGCTCAATACATCTGTTTTTTTATTAACTAATATTTTATCCTGATTAGTAAAATTATTTTTGAGAAGAGATACGATTTCTTTTATTGGAGATGCATAAAAGAAGAGGTTTATGAGCAGCCTACAATTTACTATAGTACTACTATAAATAAATTCTCACCAAAGTAACTCCTTATACAGATTTATAGCAAAATATTCGTTACTATGAGGTTTCCCCAAAGTAATCTCCAAATTAATATTAATCCTCTGACGATTATCCAATTGCTCCGATAATTTGTTCAAAAATATTTTGACATTCTTTTTGTCCAACTCGTAGATTGCATCGACGTGGAGGGGACAGCGTTGTAGCTAAAGCCATAAAATATAAATTCCATCTACATAATATTCTTCAGAGATGTCATATGTGATGTAGTCGTGTCGTATAAGTATAGATGGATACGGCTCCACCTCTCTTATCTTTTCTGTAGTTGTAAATATGAGAATTATTTTGCAATGAGTAGTAGTTTCAGAATCATCCTGAATCCAATTTCTAGCTAATATGATTATGTATATAGTACCTTTGCAATCAGCCCTGTATTATATATTGCCCACTGCTGAGCACGGGCCTCCTCTACTACTGAGAGGGTTTAGGCCTTAGTCCACCACGCTGGCCTAGTGCGGGTTGGTAGACTTCACATACCTTCGAAATTCTTATAAAAAACTTCTTAGGTATGCAGGTTTCCTCACGATGTTTTCCTTCACCGTTAAAGCGATCGATAATTGATAAACAATACACACGTAACTTTGAGGTCAGAGGTGTGTGCCTTGGGTTTCGAACCTCCGGACATTGTCTCGGCAGACCGTTCCATTCCCAACTAGGCTATCGTCCACTTTTTGTACAGTACCTTTGAATGCCTCGAATCAAACATTTTAACTCTACAAATTTACACTTTTTGGCAATACCTATGTAACAAAAAATTTATTTCAAAAATATTAATATTTGTCTGCCTCGGTGGCGTAGTTGTATTACAGTACGACTGCAAAGCTGAGGTCTCGGATTCGATCCCCGGGTCGGGCAAAGTGATATTGAGTTTTTCTGTTCAGTATCAGTCCGGAGTCTGGAATTTGTGCCCGATATGGCGATAGGCTCGCCCCCTATCACATCATGGGACGGAATGTCGGCGAAAAGTTGGTGCACTAGTTGCGCCTCTGCCTACCCCTTCGGGGATAATAGGCGTGAGTGTATATGTATGTATGTAATTAATATTTGTATGAGCAGCAAACAACAGTAAGTAGACGTGATTTTTAAAAAGTTATTATCTCTAGCTTTTTTATAACCCTGGGATGTTCATGCATAATAACCAAAAAAATTTTAGGTATATTTTTAACCTGTAGAATCGGCTCCTTACGTAGGTATATCTATTATTTACGGAACATTCTGTATACCTACGTTCCTAACACATACTCTGCACCTGTGATATTCTTCGTGCCCCATTTATATATCTCTTAAATATTTCGCACTCTTAATAAAACAATGACCTAACCAAAAATTTTTGACTTTGGGAATCGTCACGAAAACTACTTGTATAGGTACGTTTTTTTTTAAGTTGGGCGGGGAACGAACTTAAATTCAAATGGTTTTGACCCTATTCCCAATGTTGAAAAGACGATTTTTTTTCTTAGTCCCTTTTGCCCTTTTGGGTCCATATTTTGCTAAAACTCGTCCAGCCAAAATTTTGGATTAGGTCATTGTTATATTAAGAGGGCGATTTACAAACATCAAATGGAAATTGCTCACGTCTTATCCCATAGAGCTATAAACCAAGTAAAAAAAAAATCAATGTACTTTGATATAATTTTATTTTCATATTTTATAATTTATTTATATATAATGACTATAATAATCATCTACTAAACTAAATAATCAATATAATTCAACAGCTTCCATTATATACAATATGTATAGTAGTGGCGCGGACGGGCCGGGCCCGCGCCACGGACCAACCGTCAAAAACAATCCAAATGAATCTACACCATCGTACAGATAACAACGTTGTAATTTGCCACATTTGCTTTATTATTTATTTACAAAACTTACATTTATTAATTTAGTCCCATAATTTCCAAATGAATTAGCTTTTGAGAATTGCGAACGAAGAGCGAATGCAACGCGACGTGGCGTACACTAGTAACATGCGATAGAATTGAGAAACTTAACGCGTCCGCGGGCAGGACATGGACAGTGGTAACAACGACTAGATGACATATGGCGACTTGAGCGTCGCGACTCGGACCACACTCACTGTCAATACTAGTAAATACAGCTGACTCCAATCTTGAAGTTAGTCACTTTGACGCTTCCCCGCTCCCCTAAATTTCATATTATATGCTAACCGCAAAATACGATGACTGGGAACGACCGCTCGTGACTAACTTCAATCCACACAAAGAATGCAAGTAACATTGCTTGTAGTTATAAAAATTACAAAAACGTTGCGGAATGTGATTCGAGCCTCAACAATAGCAACAAAACACACGAACAATACGATACACACTATAAGGCGGTGAAGGCTCCGCGCACATGCCGCGTGTCCGAGATGAGTCGAAACAAATTTACTTATCACAATAGATGGCGCTAAATGATTCGCCTAGTTAGGTACGTGGTGCGTTACGTAGTAAATATGATGAACCGCGTTTCAAAACTATACGATCTTATGATAAGAGTGCGCGCGGGTCGCTGCGCTGATATATTATTCCCTGATATCGGCTGATATGCCACACGTTACGGGACGCACTGTGCTCGCATTGGCACGGGTAAACTGCGCCATAAAAACTTGGTAAAACGTGTTATGAAAATATTCAATTTACTAATATCCGACTTGTAATACGAAAATAATTTGGTTAAAACGTGTAATAAAACTTGAGATGTACCTATGCACCAGAACTGAGTCTAGTACAGCGCTACGGAACGTAACTAATATAAACACGAGTGCGACATGAACACGAGTCACGCCACACTTCCGAACATACTATGTTTGGCATCCACACCTAGCACAGGATAAGTTATCACAACAATAACTCGACGACTCGACCCGCTTTTGTTCTGTTCCAAATATAGTTCTATCTGACGAACAAAATTAAAACGTTAACAGCAGTAGCACCACTCGACATAGCCAGAAACGCGTCGAGTCCTCGACCTCTCCAGCACTTACAGTAAAAATAACTAGCACGCCTATAGAGTATAAAATTTGAAGCTCAAAGGCGATTAACTGACGTTTGGACGTAAGTAGTTAAGTTATAAAGGAAGTACGAGTTACGAGAGAGAGAAGAGAAGCAACGGAGGGCGTACGGTGGTGATACAAAACTATTATTGCCATGCGATACACAGATATACTACACTACTTAGTTAAACGAGCGGGCCGCACTCGCCCTCACACACACACGTCTACGTAGATAGAAACCGAGTAACTTCGCTGGAGAAAAAAGTTATGCTTATAAACTCTCGGAAATTAGAGTAACTCATATTATTTGGGAGAGAGCGCGGTGTGGGCGAGTGTCGTCAGCAGATCACTTACGTTACACAGTAGCGATATACACGAGCTTTTATTAATAGTTTACATTAACGCTTTATCATTTAGCTAGCAACACCGACACGACACCGATTGGTCTGTTTGTTTAGGCTTGCAACCCGTACGTTGTATTGCTATCATTGCGTATTGGTGAAAGTCACCGAGACGTCATGTTAATATAAAAAATAATTTATAAATACATAATAATGAAATGAGTCGACTAAAATTAGGAATAAAAGAGGTGCGGCGAAAGTTCCTCTAGGAATCGATTATAATTAGAAATCGGTTTAAATTGATTAAGTTCATTATAATAGAAAAGTCTAAAATTGATAGATGACAAGAGCCGCTACCTCTTTGAAGAATTTAATATTAAAGCAAAATATATAGAAAATAGAAAACACGAAGAGAGGAATTGAGAAACAATGTAACATACATAAACAAATATTCAATGGATAATATAACAAAAATTATTGTCATCCAATGCTTAAATTTTCAATTTTTATAATGTATACATATATATTTACTTAATAATTTATACAGATCAACATAGTGTCTAACATTATTGTTATATTTCATCTCGTAGGTATCTAAAATGTACATCTACAGTATCATAGAGGAGCAACAATAATAATCTCAAGTGTACAGAAACACTAACCTAAATCTTTATATACCATCTGACAACACAAACGCAGTTACTACGCTGAAATAATACAAATTACACATAAAGTAACGTGGCTACAATAATATAACTAACTACTAATCTCTTAATATTTAAAGTAATTTCTGTTAAAAGGCGTTCCCCAGAGAGTTTCAGACTGCACCTACTTGTGGCTCACTTCATAACGTAGGTTGCGAATGAAAAGTGAAGTGAGTCAAGTCAAAGCGCGCAGTACACGACGGATGTTATGTCCGTCACACAGAACTGCCAACTCGTAAGAACAACACATCCACCGTATTGTAGCTTACCCGCAAAAAGAGCCAAAATTAAGAAACACGAAAATAAAATAATGTTTTTTTTTATGTTTAAGTAAATGCAACATTATAAACATAATAAGTTAGTGTACTCTTACAATTATAACATAAACAAGGCTATTACAAAAATTAAAAACGTATAGTGTCGTGGGATGTTGCCTCTCACTTAATTATAAGTCTTTGGGGTATTTCATCTTGAGTTTAAGAGAAACATTTTAGAGGTCCTTAATTGAGCTCAGCAAATAATATCGGACAAAATATCCATCATGTAGTGCGTACGTTCATAAAACATCCAAATTTATTTGCAGGAAAAAAAGAAGGCTTACTAAACAAATCAATGATTAGCACACTAGTTGATTCATTTCCCTGTCTCCAATTCTTTTCTCAGGAACACCTCTTAACACAATATAAAGTGTAACGTGTCTGGGAGGCGAAGCACCCTCGTGTAAGGGAGCTTCGCCCCCCCGCAGTACACATAGAGGGACGCGCGAGTGCGCCGACGCTACTGTACCTTGTATAAAAAGAGTTAATTAACTTAGTTAATATTAATGCTTCTCGAATTATATACATTATCACATCGCGTGAACGAATGGGGTGAGCGGCGCTATGTACACCGTGGAGGACCAGGTGGGTTTGTGTTGGGCTCGGCACACATGATAGGCACACATGACGCTAGTATCTCACGCGCCAATCAACATGGTGCTCATGTCAACGTTTGAGGACACACTACGGATTAAAACATTTTATGACTAATCAAGAAAATAATTTTGTAAACATTTTATTACTACACTTTGGTATTTAGATAGGGAGCTGTTAGCTCTACAGAACTACTAAGTGCAAAATTTAAATATGCGCTTCGACTTGACATGTATTCTATATTTATTTTAATTCCTTTTAAGTCGCAAAATTTACGTAATCTATAAAAAATATCTTTCGGTTTAATTACTTAGTTTGCAATGTTTGTAGAAAATTTCTCAATAGAGTCGTGAAATATTCATTTTCCACTAGATGAGGCGAACCATGAAATCGGGAGAGTAGTGTGTCCGTGGATACTCGGCGATACCGGCGGTACCTATAGGCACAGAAATAATTGAACCATCAGCGTGTGAGAAGCGGGACACTGGTGAACGATCGAGACCGTTTTGTGCGTTGGTTGATTTCGAGTCACGCCTAAGTGTTGATCGGTGGGTGTGGCGCCGTGCGTTCAGAGCTGGTACCACTTCTTGTCCTTGTACTTGAGCATGAGCTGGTGTGCGGAGGAGGAGAACTCCCCGGCCTGCGCGTGCATGCGCTCCGTGCGGTCCTCCAGGTGCGAGAGCTTGTCGCCGCGCTCCAGCACCAGGTGGTGGGCGCGCGCCACCTCCCCCGCCGCACTCCCGGCCCGCGCCCCCAGCGCCTCCAGCGGCAGCCCGGGGGCGCCGGGCGCTCCGGGGGGCACGGGGCGCGCCACCGCACGGTTCGGCTTGCCGCTGCCCTCGCCGACTGCACGACGCACAACCATTAACCACCAACAATGATAACTCTCAATGTACAACTGTATGATCATCGACAACTCACAGAGTTCCTCCCGGTCGAGCGGGCGCGCTCCTCCACCGAAGAGGCCGCGGAAGAAGCTCTCCTTGGGCGGCTCCGGCATGTCCCGCGCCAGGAACACCTCGCCCATCATCTCGTTCAGCTGCTGGCTGCAACATGTTATGACACGTTGCAGTGTACTTACAGGTATTTCTTAAATACCCACATATTTATAATTGAAATGAAGTAAGTCCGTTAATTATGCCAGAATACTACGAATAAACTAGTTATGTGGGTTTTAGCACAACCCTACAAATTACATATATTTCTTTTAATTTTATTACAATTGTACCTACACATGGTATACAAACGGACTTTTTCCCAGTCAACCTTAGGGTGGTATAGAAAGGGACGGAGGCAATTGCAAAAAAATAATATATTATCCGTAATTTATAATAATAATAATAAATCAATTGACAACAGTCTCACTGTTGCTTTTGGAATGATAAATGCGATTGTAGAAAATGCAATAAATAATAACAATTTAGATTTTAGACCTATCAAATACATTTGTCTCTCAGGTCTGAAAAATAGTTCCCTGATATTCTTGATCATTGTTCATTTACCAAAAAAAACTTATGAAGGATGTCGTATCGTAACTGCCCAATACGTATATACGGCGAATCCGTATAGAGATGCTCACCAGAACTCAGCGTCGATGGTGAACTTCTGTATCTCAGAGGGCGAGGCGAGGTAGAGGCCGTGACCGCGGTTGCTGAAGCAGAACGTCTTCGCTATCCTGTAACATGGCAGCGGTCACCACGTGTCACACTCGAACGGGCTCTAGGCGATGCCGGGCCGACGCCGGACCGACACCGCGCCGGTGCCGGCGCGCAAGTAGATCGAAGGCAAGGGGGAAGGTTCAAGAATCAGTACAGACAAGTTATAGTGGGGGAAAGTGATAGATACAGTTATTGATATGTCTCACCTCAAATCCTTCGCGGCCGCGTTTGAATTCTAAGAACAAATCTAACATAAAGCGTGACCACATCCAAAGTCAACTTGCAGCTACACACAAACAAAACATAGAGGAAAATTGAAAAAACTTCGAAAGCCGGCATACTCAAGCGTAGAGAGAAAATACAAAATAAACATTGCGATAGAGTGCCAGCATGTGGGAGGTATGTGGATGTACGTGGGGTGTGGGGCCGGGTGGTGGTGGTGGTGGGGGAGGGGCGTGTCCAGTGTGGCCGGACTCAGGCAACGTCATTGCCACCCTGTTGCTGCACTACGCTATACACTCTGGCTATACAATGCGAGCGACTCAGTACTGCAGTAGTACAGTAGTAGACTCAGTAGTCAATCGACCAGGTGACAGTTATAGGCATCTTTACCTCGCAAATCAGTACTCGCCTGAGCCGTTCACAGCATGAGGCCAGATGCCGTCTCGTAATGTATACCCAAGCTACTAGCTATTGATTCAATTCATTCCGAACCCGTTGTTATAACGAGCAATGACTTGCCCGAGTCCCGTGCAGGCAAACATAAAA
Organism: Lapara coniferarum; assembly: GCA_949316025.1. NCBI lineage: Eukaryota > Metazoa > Arthropoda > Insecta > Lepidoptera > Sphingidae > Lapara > Lapara coniferarum. Next base: position 502,447 of record OX438920.1, read on the forward strand.
GGAAGTGGGGTGGAAGGGCGGGAACAGTAAAGCGTCTCACAAAGGATAACAAACATGGTGTAGTGTATGCAGCAGGAGCGAACGACTCCACAAACAGTGGCTGTAAATGCATGGCGCATGTCATCTGCATGGACGACTTACTGGTCCGTGTCTTCGTTAACAATGAGCTGCTGACCCCATATGGAGAGCATTGGGTCTACGATACCCCTCTGTTTGCACTGTGTCTGGAAGCTACCGGAACACAGAGACCGGTGAGCGCGAGCCGTCGCGTTGGCGCGGGGCCTGCCTTGTGTTCACACGCGGCTCCCACCACTCGCCAGCGAGCCCGTGTGGACACAAGGACAGGGGCGCCGGTCTCAATCAAATACATATACAATGTCTAAGGGGCAGTTCGATGCGGGGCGCGGATGTTGTACGCATGTTGCACGGGTGTTGCGCGGATGTGGCGGGTGTCGCGTGCGACAATAAATCAAAGGTCACGCACGTGCTAACAGTGTTAAATATTCATTGTCAATTTGGATCAGTGTTCGTGTCTGGGCGTTTTCCAATCGGTTCGACTTAACTGAAAAATAGAAAAAGTGCCAAATATCGGAAGCACAGGTGGTGCTCGACAATTTTACAAAATTTTGTCTACATTGTGATCGGAAATAGCACAATTTAGCCGCTAGTAGCTGAGTGCCTTGACGTCTCAACAAGAGAACACCGTCGCTTGTCCGGTGCAGGACTAGTGTAGGACCGGCGTAGGACCAGCGCCGCGCTGTCAGCTCTGAACCAAACTTACTCAGGCATCAAATTGCCTCAAAACAGAACTTTGGAAAATTTACTCAAGCCATGGGGAATATAATGCATTTTGTACAATGTTGAAGTGACTTATGCTGATTCGTTATTTAAATCTCGAAAAAAATATTAATTACAAATGTCATGTATGTCACAATACTAAAGTTTATTTCCCAAAATTATATTAAGAGGCGATTTAATGCTGAACCGATAAGTGTGCGTCAACCCTCACCGCGGCGAGTCCTGCACCCAACAAGCCCACTGTCTAACATCGATCGTATACAGGAAGTCTGTCTTTAGGCTCCCAAATGATAAAATAGCGAATGAACGTACAAATTTTGCGAATGGACAATATTAATGAATGCGAGAACTTCAAAAATGACCAAATATTTTTGACCAAATAGCATACGAGAACTGATGTAAACTGCGAAGCTATCACTAGCTATGTAGTTCTAACAAGCCGTTTATCATTTAGTGCCTCGGTTTGGTGCATAGAGGTCTAAGTGTCGAGTGTCGCGCTATAGAAGGTGCGCGACGGCCCACTCTTGATGTAAACACGGCGCACGGTGAATGATCGAAAATCTTGAAGAAGCTAGCGTGTTCACATCAAGACTGAACGGGGTCAGCCGAAGGTGGCGAGGGGTGGGGGGTGGGAGGTGGGGGTACGCGGCACGCACCTGAGCTCGGACAGCGGCAGGAAGTCCACGTCCACCAGCGGCCGCAGCGACGGCAGACTGTACGCCACTAGGTGTCCCGTCGACAGGTAGTTCACTAGGCACACGCTGTCTGCAACCACCCAACCACAACACACATTATGTACAACATGAAACATGGTTTAGGCACAGGTGGTTAGTAGTTGAATACGGTATATTCTTGGTTCATAGATTATGTTGGCATCGCCAAATACGATGGCAGCAAATGGCAGCTCCACAGGAGCACGTTAGATCCCAGAAAATTTAGTATAGCTGCATACGGTCAAAGACATGTCCTAAGCCGCAAAAAACCTGTTTTATGGCAGGAAGTAAGCAATCAATGCTTCGTGTCAGAAGGCAATGAATTGCGAAGGTTACCACTATCCGCCTATTTATCCTTTACTTTGTTTTTAGCGAGTGGAATCACCTTTGAGACTGACTATCTCAGTCTTGACAACGAAGTCCGTCTCGACGATCTGTTGCCGGTAGACGCAGTTCTGGCTGGGCAGCGCCACGACGCGCGCCTGCTTCTCTGAGGCGATGACCACGAACTGTCGGTCCCCGGCGAGGGGCGTCTCCACCGACCCCGGCGTGGGGCTCATGCGGCTGCCGCTGCTCGACGAGCTCTGCTTTGTTGGTGTCCGCTCCCGACGCTCTCGCACCTGCAGATAAAACACGATATAATTGTAGTTTGATTCTGAATGAATGTTGGTGTGATGATAAAAGCTTTAGTTGGTATGAAATCGAAAGCTCCTTGAGTAGAGACCCAAAACTAAAACTTGCAGTGTACGGTCCAGCTTCAAGTTAAGACATCATTGTTATCAGAAGCAGATAGAACTCTATTTGTAGGTGCGTGTATTGGTGCTCACCTCTTTACTGTCGTCCTTCCAACTCTCGTACGAGTAGGGAATTAAAGCGCCGTTGCAGTCCAGGAATGACATCGTCAGGATTGACCCTTTTAACCTAAATATGGGACCACCTGGAATTAATAGTTAACGATACAATTTCTTTCTGACATGTATTACTGGACTATTATTAAATGTTATTAATCAGTGCCTTTGGCCCCGTTTTTCAACTGTAGTTATCTTTTGTCAGGGTGTTATTAAGCTGGACGCGCTCGCAGCACCTCACGCCGCACGCCTCACACCTCACGCCTCATGCCTCACGCCCTACACCTCACACCTCACGCCCCACGCCGAAGCACTCGAAGCTCTGCGAGCGTGTTTAGCTTAATATCACCGAGGATTACCCTAACAACAGTTGAAAAAACTCGGTCTTAATCTTAACCAATCATTGTCAGTACTTAGGTATATTATTTTTACGTCTTCAGAAAGACAAAACACTGATTAGTTTAACGTCATTGTATTTTTAACGGCCATGTTAGTAGTTGAGTCTTACCGCTGGTGGAGACGACGACCTGCTGCGTGTGCCTGAGGTCTGCTTCGGGCAAGTTGATCATCATGGTGAGCACGGAGCCCAACGTGGTGCCGATCCACAGCGTCGGCAGCAGCGTCGTCGGATCTACAACATCATACACTGTAACACCTATACTCTTGCACGTGACGATATTTAAAAATATCCTTAAGGAAATTCACCATCAAGTGAATTTGACTTAGCTCTTGATTAACAATAGTCTGTTGTCTATTAATGGGCATAAATGCAGAGAAAATGCTCACCCGACTTCTTAGTATAGCTGTCGGCGAAGGCAAGACACTGGATGCCCTCCTGCGAGATGTTTTCCAGGCTGGACATGCTGCTGGAGCGGGAGCGCGAGAAGGAACTATCCAGCTTGTCTATCCGGCCAGTTGGCAACAGAATACACGAGTTATTGCGTCCGCCCGCGCGTCTCGGGGGTCCGGCCGCCTTGGCGGTTCAGATTCCTCTCCACGCCGGTTGAACCGCCACCAATTTACAACGTACGGAAGAATCTAAACCACCAAGCGTGCGTCGGCTACTCTACGGAGGTACAGCGGACTAAAGCTAGCTCAGCTCGTGATAGTGTGGACGGTGCAGTTGTGGAAATAGCTGAAATATCCAGTCCGGTGCGTACATTCGTGAGGTGCGGAGAGAAAACAATGCGGCAGTCATGCTACGGGCCCGGGTTGAATGTCCGTCCAGTCTCAGCTCATTTGCACAACTCCTGTCACTCGTATCGGTACAGACTATAGACTTAAGAGTTTAGGGTGCGTGCGTCAGTGGCACGCTACTCGTGAGGTGTCGCTAGCGTCGGTGCGGCGTCAGTGCACCGCCACCGCCGGGACCTAGTTACTGTTACACACATGACACACCACATACACACGACTACATCACACACACAGTAGCGGATGAGCGGCGTCACTAGTGACTGATGAGTGATGGCTGACATGTCTACAGTTGATGTAGGTACGGGAGGAAGGGATGCGGGACGGGGCGGAGCTGTATCGGGGTCGCGTGGACGGACATACAAGGGGATGCACGCGAGCTACGGTGCCAGTTAAGTGCGAGCGAGTGAAGCGGCGCGCGGCCACCAAGCGCATGCAACTAGTGCTTTGTTAGTAAGAGTACCGTAAGCATACATAGACATAACGACAGCCGTACATAGAGGCAGCCAAATACGAGCCAAATGAACTGTTTGGTTTGTGGGCGCGCTAGAAAAAGAAACAATAGTCATGTACTCAACAGCGGTCAACATCGTTAATGATCTAGTGATGGTCGCTGCGAGGGTCGAGCTCGGGCCGTCGCGACAACGGCAACACGCGGGACAAGACGCGGCAAGCCTCGCGACACGCGAGTGATGCACATACCGTATACACATACATATACATACATACAGTTATAGATATAAACAGAGTCCGACGATCGCAACATACAAGTGATAAAGATCATACAAAAATAGTTTTGAGTAGTAAGTCACCTTTTTGCTTGTTAAGTGAGTCATGCGCCGAGGGCGGCGAGTGCCAGCCGTGTGTGAGAGACGGTCACATACATAGACACAGCCACAATTTCAACCATGAACACTACCTACGGTGAGAGATCGTACTGGGCGACCGCCGACCGCCCGTGACAAGCAAATAAACGTACACCTCAAACTATATAATAATAAGAAGAAAAGAAAATAAAACAATGCAAATGTCGTTCGTATACCATTGGGTTGCATTATGTGTAAGTACTCCATAGAGGCGAGAGTCTGCGGAACAGTTGGTTCTGTGCCAACAAACAAACCACAATATGTTACAAGCAGATCCGCGGGAGCGCGCGCGTTCCGCCCCCGCCGCCGCATCCGCCCCCGCCGCCACGTCCACCCTTGTGCCGCGTCCGCCCGCTCCGCCCGAGTGGCGGAGGCGGCGGCGGGGTCGCGGGCGGCGGTGGCGACGCGCGCGCGCTTTCGCGGTGACATGGACATTCAGATGCACCACACACGAGGTGACGGGCGCATTCCGGACAGAAGTTGACAATGACAACAAAGGATGTACACTACTCTCATGATACCACTAAAGAATAACATATTGTAACCAAAAAGAATGCGTGGTAGTATATTCCAATGGTTACCTATTAAATGATTCCGATCTGAAATTGGAAATTGTTCAAGTAAATACGAGTGTGTTCAACATTTATAGTCTTCCGACAGATGGCAAGGGTTTGGTGACACTGTACATTACATGTCGTGTGCACAGTACAGTACAGTGCACAGTAGTGTGGACACGGTACGCCGTGGTACGTACGCGACCTCATCGATGCAAACGTACCAGTATCTAGTGACCATTAATTTTATATTATGAGCGTACTGTTCCGCTGCGCAGCGAATTTGAAGATTGTAGATTAGTCTATAGTACTTATTTCCTAGACTTTATAAAACAGGTCCATTACCATGTTATGTTGGTCATCTTCAAATTCACTACGCTGCGAAAGTATGTTACTTTATTCAGTAATGGAAATAGAAGTATAGTATAGTGAAGTATATGAGTGTGAAGAAACAAAGTAAACAAACAGAAATTATAAAAGAACAGAAACGAAAAGAAGAGGGCTCGCGAGCCGGCTGCGGCCTCGACACACGCGTGGCGCGGCCTACTGCCAAGGCAAGTTATTACGCGCACGCATGGCCATGCATGTTAGAATTGACATCAGTTGGTTTCACCTGATTTGTTTCAATTTATATCACACATCCGGGAAGGAATTTTGAAAATGTCTAGGTTTAGCCTAGGCTACAGATATGTAATTTACAATATAATTAGAACTAATTTCATTTGTATTCGGAGACAAAAAAAATTCATAAGAACTTTAAAATGTTATGAGTATATTGTATAACTTTAGTATTTAATATGATGGGATTATGCACAATGCACAGCGGTGTATCCAGCTGGCGTGGCGAGCATGCGTCCGACCACGCAGGCGAGCCGAGCGGAACTGAAAAGAACCAAAAGAACGAAAGGAAACTAACAGAATGAAGAAATTGCGACTGCCTCAAACGGAAGGGAGACGAGGCCGATAGTGACTTAAGGTGACTGTACTACCAAAACTGCAATACTGGCGCGTGGTGAGCAGCGAGTGCTGCGGGGCGGGGGGCGCGGCGCTCGCGTCCGACGCGGTGGACAGGCACTTGTGCAGTTTGCGGGTACCTTGCGACCGCGAGCGGCGCACCGCCCGCGCGCTGCCCGCTCCCGCCGCCCCGCCACCCGCGCCGCCGCCACCGCCGCCGCCGACACCGGCCCCGCCGACCCCGCCAGCCCCGCCAGACCCGCCAGACCCGCCGCCCGGCCCGTTCATCTACAACACACACCACACCCTGCCACCGCCGCCCACCACCACTACCGCCACCGCACCATACTACAGTAGTACAACACGACACGACAGGGACCGTCTGCTACCACACGTGACACGACGCCGACATTCGATTAGAGCGTGATCTCTGTGTGTGTCTGGCTAGGTATATGTGTGTGTATGTGTGTGCGAGTGCGAGTGTGTGTGTGTGTGTGTGTGTGTGTGTGTGTGTGTGTATGTGCGCGCGTGTGTGTGTGCGTGCGTGCGTGTGTCTGTGTGTGTGTGTGTGTGTGTCAATTAGTAACACAGTTGAGTTAACACGCCCGTGAGCCCAGTGTGAGTCGTGGTCGTTAGTGGAGTGGGGGTGTCGTACCTAGGGCTTGGGGCGCCGGGACGACCTTCTCGGACGCTGCGCCCCCGTCGGCGAGCTCGTTCCTGGTGCAAAGTCTGGCTACAAACTCTCCTGGGGACAGTGGAGGGCGAACACATGAGGCCGACGCTCGCCGCTCGGCGCGAGTCTTACTGATGTGAAGCTACTAAGCGGAGAGAGTGGTGCGCAGCTAGTGACCCACTACTTGGCTCTTTAACATTAGCACTTGGAAATCATCTCAAACGGACATCAGCAACACAGAGATCACCTAATTGTTAATGCAATCATTTACGATTATTACAGTAATATGTTACATAATGAGTTGTCAAATTACCGAGAAAGTCGGCGAATAGATATTTAAGGCAGTTAGAGTCTTCATCGGACGACTCCTTGTCCTTGGGAACGGGAACAAACAAACACACGTCAATATGCGCGGGCTTGCGGCGAGGTCGCGTGTGCGGTGTGGCGCGTGTGTCTGACAATAGGGGGAGGGGAGGGGGGTGGTGGTTGTCCGCACACGCGGCCTCGCGCCCGCGCGGGACTGTACATATACACTAATAAATAAAATAAAAAGCGAATATCACAAGAAGCGTGAAGCATGTTCGGGTGTGACGCGTCCACGCGCGTTACGTCACTGCGGGTCCGCTCCCGCCCCGAGCGCGGCGTCCACGGCGACCTCCTCAGTATCCAGTTCCATCTCAAAATATAACTGAATAATAAGAAAACTAACTACCATCACCTCTAACGAGCCAAATCTAAATTTACCCTCCATTACCAAATACAGCTACGTTATCAGTGAATCAAACAAAATCGCCAAACCATTACCATTCCAATCGAGTCGGAGGCGATTGAACGCTAGGCTAGTGAGAGCGGAAACGCGCGAGCGAACGGGCGAACGGGCGGACGCGCGAACGCTTGCGGCCGCGGTGAGATGCGATGGGGTGAGTGATGGTCCGCGGTGACGCAATACTTACTGAACCGCCGCATCAGGTTGCCCGCGAACGACGCCTGCTGGCTCGACGCCTGCTTGCGCCGCAGGTCCTTTACAGACTCCTGCTTGCTGTACTTTATGTTGGGTACAGACAGCAGCCGCTGCTCGCGCAGGTCTCTTTGTTCTTTCCTTTCGTTGTCGTCCTTTTTGCCTTTAACTTTCTGCCTAGGTGGGCGCACTGGCGCGCCGTCCTCCTCTTCGAACAGTGGCAGATTGTCGGGTCGCGGCACTCGCTCCTCTTCCGGCGCAGGGGAGGCGGGCGCGGGAATGGCCGTCAACGTGTCCGGTTCCACCCCTACCTCGACGCGTTCCTTATCCTGCCACCGTTCCTGTAGTTCTTTGTGCATTCGATCATATACGTCAGCGGATCTTTTCTCCTGTAACTCGCGGTGCATCCTCTCGAACACGTCAGAACACACCCTCAGCGGGGAGGAGAGGCCACTCCGCTCGGCACTCTTGACACCGTCATCGTCCGCCTCTAGGGTCTTGGTCTCCTCACTGTCCGGCGACTCAGCATTGGACTCCAGCGCGGGCGATGGGCCCGTCTTCTCGACAGGCTCGCAGTAGAACTGCGAGTTGCTCTTCTCTCCGGCCACCTCCTCGGGCTCGGTTTCGGGCGGCACTGCGAACGCGGCCTTGAATTTAAGGTCGACCTTGGAGAGTTGCCGCTTGAGGTTGAACGTTTTCCAGGACGTGGACTTGCGCCTCAGCTCCGGCTTGGGCTTGTCGTCGGGCAGCGCCGTATCGTCGGTGGTCGAGGGCGCGGGCACCCCCTCAGGGCTGAGCGCGGGGGAGGGCCGCGTCACGCTCTCCTCCAGCTTCGCAACGTGGACGGGAAAAAATATGAGTGTGAAGAAGTGTGGCGCCACCGGGAGCCGTTCACGACGCACCGTGGCGCCGTGGCCGCCGGTTACGACATTGGGACACGATACAGGTGTGGGGTTGGAGATCGATGTCCGAATGTGAACCTGCGCGGGGGCGGGGGGCAGAGCGCCACCTACGTGCTAGCTACCACAGTGGAGAGTGAACAGGCGGATGGGGAACAATCTACCGACGCCATGCTGTGACGCTACGGGACCAGTGGGAGGAGCCGGGGTTGCTAAGGAGCGCTGAACATAAACGAGGGTCGTTAACGTGAACTGAAAGTGGCGTACCCCTGCCGGCTAGCAAATTATTGTAACTAAATAAAAATGCAAATGAAACATAATGTGAAGTAGTTGTGGTCACCCGCCACTAATGTGTACGTCTCCGAGCGTCCGGGCCGGTCGTGTTCTACTAGTGCCGGCGTGGCGTCTCATCGATCGTTCCTCTGTGCTCCGGCTAGCGGCTAGCAGCTACCACGCAGTGTGGGACAAACACAATTTACCACCATCGTACACGCATTTTACTAAATCCAATCTAACAAAACGTACATATCGTCAAATGAAATTTGATTTTCTATCTGACCAGACCGTGACTGAATAGTTACAATATATATTGAATATTTAAACAAAAACTGAAGGCTTACGTTCGACTCACATTATTTCAGGACAGTATGGTAAATATAAAGTTAAATTATTTTAATAACTTTACCGTTTGAATTTATTAATATCGAATAGAAGCAAAGCTTTGATATGCACTGGCACAACGGTATCAATGAAATACGTACTAAGACTATTATTATGAAGTTTAAAATATTTTAATTTTAATTAGCCATTTTGTCCTGAACTGTGGTTGGCGGTAGTTAGCGGCGGATGCGTGCTGGTTCCGTGTCGTACCTGGTCGAGGCTGGGCGAGCGCTGTCGCTCGGCGTGTCTTGGCCGCAGCCAGTCCGTGGCGGCGTGGTACAGCGCCCCGGCCGCCAGCGCCGCCACCACGCAGCGTCGCCACACGTCCACCACCACCACGCCGCGCTCACCACCCCACGCCATTCTGATCAACAATGCCGGTATTATGTACATTTATGGTTTTAAGCAGCGACCCCTAGACACCTAATGCCCAATATTTTCGTTCAAATTAATTCTGTCAACTACCTGGGGTTTGAAGAAGCTGGGTATTACGAATGGGCCAGCCAATATCATAGAAACACTATTTTTATTGGGTGCGTCACTTGTCATGTAAGGCTAAACAACTAAGGAACAGAGATCGCGTAAACTGCATTTAAGTCAGAAAGAAATGCAAATATAATGTTACGCGCACAGATACTCGCCGATAGTAGCGCCATCTATTGGCGACAAGTGGGAATATCCTAGTGTAAAAGGTTCGGCGATGGAATATTCTCGAAAGACGAAGATGTGGAAACGCGAGAACTGACCTATATTTGCGAGAGAGTTCCCGACTATTCTGGATCTTTCGAGAATATTCCACAAACTGCGATGGTACTTGCGGCCGGGTATACAAGGCGGCGCGCGGTCGGTACCGGGCATCCAGTCTTGTTTACGACGCGATCAAGAGCAAGCGATAAGCGGACTACGAGCGATAACTCCAAGCGATTTAAAAGCGAATATTGTGAATTGTGTGTGAACGTCTAATGAGTGATTATAAGTATGTTTGAACATTTCAATATTGCCGTATCTAGTGCAGTGTTTTGTTTGTTTATTAGTGTTCTATTGCTAATAGAGTCCTAATTGTTGTTTTCATAGTAAAATCGGCATTTTAATTGTTTATCTCGAACCAAAGCACGTAACAATAATTTGACAGTAACGAGCCTAAATGCTAAAATATTAAAAATTTATTGATTCAGTCAAATTATTTACATGAATATGATATTGTTATATCGATAATATATGATATTAACAAAACAAACCAAATATGTGTGTGGTGGCAGGTTTGAAGTGTGACGTGTGACGTATGAGGTGTGAGGTGTGAGGTGCGGTGTGCAGGGGTGAGGTGTGTGATGGTCGCTGAGACTCACAGTCCGTAGGAGGAGTTGATGGTGAGCGCGGCGACGGGATGGGGCGCGCCGTGCTGCAGCGCCACCAGCGCGGGCTGGAACCCGGCCGCGCGCCGCACGCCACCCGCACCGCCCGCGCCCCGCACCCGCACCGAGCCCCACGAGCCCCACACACCACCACCACCACCACCACTCTGCGACACACCACATCACATCATACTGTAACGTCTACGATAAACAAATGTTTTTTAAACAGTCATGGCAAAGCGACCATACCGCACTTGATACTAAGTGGAGTGAGGTCTGACCACAGATGTTTATTCTTCGCCGGTCGACTCAATTATGGCGGAATATTTGAAACCAGATACACCCAGGCTGATCACGCAATGCGACACAGTTATAAGAGCTACTGTAGCGGAAATTAGCTTACGGGTTATCAGCTTTGACCATTTTAAGTACAATAATTATTGACTTCAAAAAGTTCCCAGACAAGATAATTTTTAAACTACATCTCACTAACTCTATGACACTACATATAAAACTAAAACTCTGTGGAAACTAATAATTTCTGATCAAATTATTACATTCCGATTTTAAACATTCAATTTCGACAAGATCAGATATATTTGGCTTTGAACTTGTCGACCCTCACTAATGTATTTAAGTGGTTACTTGAATTGTTGGTGATAAAAACGTGCAAAACTAAAAGCACTTACTCTTCTGGTCTCTCCTTCGGTAGAGTCCCCGCTGCGGCTGAAGGACATGGAGCGCGCGCTGTCAGGCTCGGGCGAGGTCTCCTCCTCTAGCGTGTCACTTATCACTGGAATTTCTAGTACCTGCCGATCATGTTAATGCATTATTAGCAATCAACAATATTATATTGCGCAACATGATCCAAAAAAAAAATTATTAGAACCGACAAAAATTTATGAAGGGGATATCGCTATTTTTGGTCCTTCGAGTCGGGTTACTAATTTGGAATAAGTACAAGCCTAAAGTACTTATTCCACTTTATATACTGCAAAGGTGATCAAGGGACCAACCAAGTGATCAATAACTGGCATCACGTGGCCTATTTGCACGTTTGTGGGCTCATTGCTATAAAAGATGTTTAAAGTTACATGTGTCTCGCCGTGCGTTTCTGTCTTGCGGAACTTGAACAGCACGACGTGTCCGTGCGGCAGCGCCACGGCGAGGCGGCGTGACTCCGCGCACAGAGCCATCTGTTGTATGGCGAGCGGACTCTCCTCCGCGCCCCCCACACTCGCACCACCCGCACCACCCGCACTGCGCCGCTCGAACACTGACAAACAAATGTATACTTAGCTACCTTCTGCTCACTCAGAATGTGTGCCCGATATGGCGATAGACTCGCCCCCTATCACATGATGGGATGGAATAACGGCGTGAGCGTGTGTGTGTGATCTACATGTATATAAATTCTTAATAATATAGTGTCTCCCTCTCTTGAATCTTTGCCATACCCGATAGGGTTTACGATTCTGTCACGTGTCTATTTGATTGTAACATCTTTAGGTATAGAATAATTGTGAAATTTTTAATTGAATTTTTTTAAGGGATAGCAATATTTTTCCGAGATAAAATGCCTATAGCACTTAGGAGTAATGTAACTTCCTATTAGTAAAAGAATTTTCGAAATTAGTCCAATAGTTTTTGAGTTTATGCATTACAATCAAATCTTTCCTCTTTATAATATTAGTATAGATAGTTATGCGTCCTACTACCCTTCATCGGGTACTTACAAGTACATAGAACAATAAGTAGATCATAAGGTGTAGCATTTAATTACAATTATACAATGGTTATTTGTATGAAAACACGTCAACAACATCTCCACCCTCTTGTATATAAAAAACAGCATTGTATATATATGTGGCCTGAAAGAGCCACGGCGAATTCATTCTTGTAACGTTCATAAAGTCACACCTTGAACACCGCTTCGTTAAGATTTGAGAATAACAAATTTATTTTTAAAAGGACTAAGCTCTCACGTTATTTGAATAGAGAGTCTAAAAAGTAAATTTTGCCTAAATTATAAAAAAGACAGTAGGTATTACATGTTTTCGTACTTAAAAATCAATTAAGCCATAATTAGTATTAACTAACCTTTGGAACATTTTAATTTGTACAAAATCTGTAAGGTGCCCGCACTCGCGTCCCAGAACTTGACGCTGCCGTCTGCGTGCCTGAAAAGTGATTAAATGTATTGAAAAATCTATTATACAATTAGATTTTTTTTTATATACATTAGTCAGAAGTACGTTGTTAAATAAATAGTTGGAGACTCGTTTCGCCGAATCATGTTCCAGGATAAGCTGCTTTGTCGTCTATACTGACTAGAATTGCGGTAATGTCGGTTGATAAGAATGAAGCATGTAGCACTCACCCGGTGAGTATGATCTCACTGTAGGAGCAGGAGGCGGGTGCCCACTCTCCTCCGTTGATGGGCCACAGTTTCTCACTGAAGCCCGCCGCCTTCTTGTTCCCCTGCCGGCCCACCGAGTAGAAGGCTGGGATCTGGCACAAAAAAAATACATACTCGAAGCAACATGCTATAACAAAAGGAAAATAAGATTTTTTTTATGACATCGAATGACGAAACGAGCATGTCGTTCGCCTGATGGTAAGCGATACGATCACTCAGAAGCAGTAGAAATACCATACAGCACCTTGAGTTACAAAGTACTGTGTGGCATTCTACTGCGCTCGTCATCCTGGGACATAAGGTGTTAAGTTTCATTATGTCCAGTAGTTACACTGGCTACAATGCCCTTCAAACCGAAACACCACAGTGCATGCACGCTGCTGTTTGGCGGTAGAAAATTATTAGTGACTAGTAGTGCTCGCGGCTCCACCCGTGTGAAAAAGTTTTTCAGGGACAAAAATATTTTCCCGGGATAAAAAGTAGCCTATGGCACTCAGGAGTTATGTAGCTTCCTATTAGTGAAAGAACACAAATACAAATGTATAAAGGCGGACTTAATGCCGTAGGCATTCTCTCCCAGTCAACCTTAGAGTGGTGCAGAGATTAACAAGGTAGGTGCAACAGAGGTACTTTGATATTATAATATAAACTTATAAATACACAAACATAAATATAGATCCATATTACGATAAATATAATGTATACACAAAACAAATACGGGCATAAAATACATAGCATACATATAATACATATATATAAATATATTAAAATATTTGTGAATCAAGGTGGTGATTCTTCCTCTTCATTCAGCAATAATCGTCGTACCTTCATTTTAAAGGTAATATTAGTAGTATAGATTTGTGGCAAGTTAACAACCATGGTCAAAATTAGTACTTAATAGAAGCTAGTTTCGATTTTCAACGAGTTCCATAATCCGACCAGCCAGTGTTCATGCAGTAAAGCAGGCTAGAGTAGTGACTATAGAGGGGTGCATCGTTTCTTATAAATCGTCATTTTAACTGCGGTAAAGGTCATGTCGGCCACCTCATTCACGCCATGAAAGCCCGCAAAGGCTGCGAACAGCGAATGTAGATTGATTTGCGGCTTCGCGGTTACAGTTCGCAGCTACGTGTTCGAGGTTCGCGGCGTTCCCCGATCGGAGTCGGTTTTTTGTTCCGCGATAAAGGGTACGCACTTGGTTCGCGAAAAGTATTCACACTCGTGTCAAACGCCAGTAGCGCGCGAAACGCGCTATTGAGCGGTCGTATGTAGGTATATTAGGAAAAAGTGTAAGTATCTTCTTAACATAGTATAAAACAAAGTCGCTTCCCGCAGTCGGTCCCTATGTCTCTATGTATGCGAAGATTTTTAAAACTACGCAACGGATTTTGATGCGTTGTTTTTTAATAGATAGAGTGATTCAAGAGAAAGGTTTATATGTATAATAAATGCATAATATAGTCGAGAAACTCTGATAATTTTAGAGGTTTCTGATGCGGTGTCGTAAACAAGCACATTTTTTGAACTTACATTGCAAACGCTGGCTAAACCCTACGAGATGGATCAAAATAATGTACTACAGTATTGTACACCTTAAAAAGGTCTACAAAAAAGTCTACGATGGTAGTCTATGTCTTAGGGATAACCCACTATAACCATTTTTTATCCTTTACTTTTTACGAGAAATCATGGCTTATTTAGGGAGCGATTTTAAGCATCTTTATCCAATTAAAGTACCTTGAATACATTGTGCATGGAATATATATAGATTTAAAATGCAGGGAAATAGCGGTTGCGGCGGTACCGGCCGGGTGCCCGGCGGCGCGTGCCTATAACTAGCGCGTCAAAGGCCGCGCTTCGCCCTACAGCACTATGTTTTTGTGTGTATTCAGGTGGTTTCGAAAATGGTTCAGATTTACAATTCGGCCCGGGAAAATGTCTAGTTTGTATATAAAGTGACTTTTATACAGGAAAAACTTTAATGCGGGCGAAGCCGCGGGCAAAAGCTATTACCTATTATATAAACGATAAATAAAATTAAATAGCATCTATATTATTAAGAGTATTATTTTCAATATTACGCATTGGGAAGGTAAATACTATGTGATTTTAAACAAATTATAATTATAATATAATTATAATTTGTTTAAAACTTCCGTGACGCTCTTGCATTAGCAGTATATTATACTGCTAATGCAAAAGCGTCACGGAAGTAGCGGCAGTCACAGCGACGTGCATTCGGGATGAACGCGCGAACGAAACTGCGAAGACCTTGCGAGGCTTTGCGAGTGTAGAGAAAATCTTTTTCACAGTGTTAAACGTAAAACTCTTGGCGTTAATGACGTCGTGAATTCGCGCTGTAGGTTGCGCGTGAGTCGGTGTAGCCGGAGAGAGAGAGAGAGAGAAGAGAGCCGGTATAAAATATTGTCAATCAGTACTAACCAGGTCGGAAGGACAGTCAGCGAAGTAGGAGCAGCACGTGACGGGCGACTCGTGGATGTCCATGGGGTAAGGGTTCTCGAAGCAGGGGTAGCCAGGGGACAAAAGGTCGATCACCACCAGGTCATTCTGCAGAAGCACCACTATCGCGTACGG
Organism: Lapara coniferarum; assembly: GCA_949316025.1. Lineage (NCBI taxonomy): Eukaryota > Metazoa > Arthropoda > Insecta > Lepidoptera > Sphingidae > Lapara > Lapara coniferarum. The sequence goes on from OX438920.1 coordinate 517,927, forward strand.
CTCCTGGTAGTCTGGAAATAGCAGATTGCTTATTATTTATACAATGTTTATGTATCATATTAGTTATTTACGCCTTTAACGGGTACATAGAAAGCAGTTCTTACGAATTTGTGATTTTCAACAAGGTAAGTAAGATATTTTAACGGATAATTTATTATAAAATTTATCTATACCATGGACTAATAAGAGTATAGACTAACGATCCCCATACATTGAAGCGTACTTCGCTGTTTAGTACATTGAATTCAACTAGATGGCACTAAGATCCATAAAATCATTTGAAATGGTTATTTCAATGGCGCAAATGAGAGGATGGATAAAATAAACAACTATCGGTTTATCCGATAGTTATTATTACGCCTAGATGGCGCTATAAACTGTTTAGCTCACAGACTACTACAATTATTTTGAGTATTTATGGACTGCATTGGCACTTAAATATATCATTACTTTTTGTAAAGAAAACTAGGCAGGTATTAAGTTATGTGGTGCCATGCGCCGCCGACGACACATCGTTGGCCGGTTGTTTAGCGCGTATTACAAGTTTTTTATATGGGGACACCACTTTTTTGACTGAACTTTATTTTTATATTTTTGTTATATAGCTAATATAATAATACATAATATATTGGGATAGTTTCAAATATCTGCTTGTAACGGTTCCAACGCTACAAAAAAATGTTTTTTATTTTGTATGGGGACTCCCCCTATTTTTAAACTTTTTTTTATTTTTAGATTTTTTCCTACGGTTACACACAATTACGATTCGTTCGTGTAATATTACACTCGGCGCTGGCTAGCCAGTTACTTTGCTTGAACTTGGCTTGACACGCTACCGCGTGTCTAGATATCTTTTTACACCAAAAAGGATACTACATATTTAAAAAAATATATGTATTGAAAAAGTGGCCGCTATTTTGGATTTCTTTGTTTTAAGGCCAATTGACCTCAAAATCGGTATCTGGGCATATCTTTAGTTAAAAAAGACGGATCCGATGTCAGAACTGAAATATGAGGCCGCCATTTTGAATTTATTTGTTTTAAGACCAATAGACCTCGTAATCGACCTCTGGGAATGGCTTTGGGCACAAAGGGCATATCCTATATTATAATTAAAAAAAGTGGCCAATATTTAGGCTTCTTTATTTTTAGGCCAATTAACGTCAAAATCGATACTTGAGCATAAGAACAGTGGTCGCCATTTTGAACTTCATTGTTTTAAGACTGATTGGATTTAGATAGATATTTGGGCTTGTCTTTAGCCAAATAGAATAATTAATCGAGGTTGGAATTTTAAAAATTGCATTTCATGTTAAATTTTGTTGTTTAAGGGCTATTGGATTTAAAATCAAAATACGCTGGACATGACTAAAAACTATAGTAGGTAATATGGCCACCATCAAAGCTTGTTCAATTCTCTTCAATAACGATATCACAGCTTTGCTATATCGCAAAATAAATAAATTGTCTTCGAATTTTAGGAGACGAAGTGCGAAGTCTTCGTGGCCTGTGGCAGCAAACAGGAAATAAAGTAAATGGTTCTGTGAAAGCATCAAAATTGGTAACAAAATTAGGGAGTCGTTAACCTTCATTTGAAATATTGCTATAAGCATAAGTAACCACGTAGCAGAAATGATCTTACCATATTTTTCGTCCCCCATATCGTTTTGCCTTGTTAGGTGACCATTTAATTATGGTATCCCTTTTAACTTACCCCTTTTCACCCGACTTAAAAGGCTACTTAGGTTGATTACCTTATTGATTTTTAAAAGTATTTAATTTTGATGTGAAAATAATTTTCAATTTTTTCTATAATGGAAGGCAATCCAAAAAATGTACCTATGTTATAAATTCATGGGATACAGTTTGGTGTCGCTGCTATGTAGCATCTGTTATTACACCATCTATTGCTATTCTAATTATTCATACTCATTTAATTTTTAAAAACTAAGCCATTAAAATAGTGTAAAATGTAATTGAATAAAGTCAAACTATTGACATAACTTTGAAATTATTAACATAATGTGGGATGAACAGAAGTGAGCCAAGCAAGAAAGATTTTTTTTTTTTTTTTTCAATATCCCACACTTCTGAAAGCCAGAAGTTTGCTTGATTTTACAATAACACTGGTTTCTGCAACGGGTGGTTATAATAAATTATTAAAATGCACATGAAGAAGTGTTAACAGCTCACAGTTGTCGTCTCAACTAACTTGAAAATATTGAATAGTAAGCTACCGTTGCTATTTCAAACAAATCTGTTTCTGGAAGTCAATCTTCTATGAAACTTCTACACTTTACAGGCTGTATGGTTGATGGAAGACTTTGAAAACAAATAATTAATCCAACATGGTGCTCATTTTTATCACAATTAAAACGAATCATTATATTGTGGTTAAAGGCATGCCCAAATACCGATTTTAAAGCTAATGGGCCCTAAAACAAGTTCAAAATAGCGGTGCCTTCTCAATTCTAACATTGGATCTGCCTTTTATAGATAAAAGCTAAAAAATTACTAGATATCGATTTTGAGGTCAATTGGCCTTAAAACGAAGAAATTCAAAATGCCGGCCACTTTTTCGATTCCGACATTGGATCTGTCTTTTATAATCAAAGATTTACCCAGCTATCAATTTTGTGGTCAATTAGCCTTAAAACAAAGAAATTCAAAATGGTGGCCACTGTTTTCAATTCTAATATTGGATCTGCCCTTTGTGTCTAAAGCCATGCCCAGATATCGATTTTGAGGTCGATGGGCCTTAAATCAAATAAATTAAAAATGGCGGGTACTTTTTTCAATTCTGACATTGGATCTGCCTTCTTTACCTAAAGCCATGCCCAGATATCGACTTTGAGGTCAATTGGCCTTAAAATAAATTAATTTAAAATGGCGGCCACTTTTTTCAAATCTAGCCTTGGATCCGTCTTTTGTAACCAAAGATATACCCAGCTATTGATTTTGAGGTCAATTGGCCTTAAAACAAAGAAATTCACAATGGCGGCCTCTTTTTACAATTCCGACATTGGATCCATCTTTTGTAACTAAAGATATGCGCAGATATCGATTTTGCGGTCGATTGGCCTTAAAACAAAGAAATTCAAAATGGCGGCCACTTTTATCAATTCTAGCCTTGGATCCGTCTTTTGTAACCAAAGATGTACCCAGCTATCGATTTTGAGGTCAATTGGCCTTTAAACAAAGAAATTCAAAATGGCGGTCTCTTTTTACAATTCCGACATTGGATCCATCTTTTGTAACTAAAGATATGCGCAGATATTGATTTTGCGGTCGATTGGCCTTAAAATAAAGAAATTCAAAATGGCGGCCACTTTTATCAATTCTAGCCTTGGATCCGTCTCTCGTAACCAAAGATATTCCCAACTATCGATTTTGAGGTCAATTGGCCTTAAAACAAAGAAATTCTAAATGGCGGCCACTTCTTTCAATTCTAACATTGGATCTGCCCTTTAAGCCTAAAGAAATACTATAATAATCATGTAAACTTAACATAACCAACTGACTTTTGTAAGCTGATGCACCGCACATGCAAAATATTTGGTAAAAAATCAACAAAGTCACATTGATCCCCGGTTGTCGCTAAACAAGTGAACCTTGATAAAATAGCTTCTGGATCTGACATCGTCCCTGACTTCACACACTCACCCGCGCGCGTGGTGCGGGGCAGTGTGTGAAGCGCCTTACTGCCATCTGTTGTATGTCCATTCTAATGCTAAACTATTTTGTTTTACGGTACAACGCCCCCTAACGGGACATTTTTGAAACCCGGCAGATGTTGAAGTTTCCAGGCTAATTATCAGCGCCATTTAGCAATAAGCCGGGATTTTGCACTTTTTCAGGTGAACGCTTCAATGTATGGGGATCGTCAGTCTATACTCTTATTAGTCCATGTCTATACATATAGTAAAGCAATAGAACCGGTTTGTCTGTACATTTAAATATATACAAATATATACAAATCAGCAGTTTTTATAATACTTTTCTGTAGTCTGTCTGTTTTTCTGTTTGTTTGTATACTGCACATCTGAGAAACTATAAATGGATTTCGATAACATTTGGTATGGAGATAGTTTGAGACCCTAGAAAGGGAATAGGCTACTTTTTATCCCGGAAAAATATAAAACGGGACTTTTATCCTGGAAAAACCTTTTCATGCGGGGGGAGCTGTGAGCAAAAGCTAGTTATAAAAAAACAAATAACTTATAGAAAAACGTTAATAATTATTCGACTCGTCAAGCCCCGTGACGGACGCCGGCGTCCGAGTATATAGGGTTCCCCGATACATCTATATATATAAGCGGGGCTTGACGGGTTAAATAAACTTATTCGTTGACATATCACGTACTTCCGTACGTAAGTACTTCCTTAGATATAGAATAGTAGAATAGATCCTAAAATAAAAGATTATAACTGAGATGGAAATGGTGTGGATGAAGGTACCAGCAGTGTGTGGTGACTCGCAGAGCGTGACGAAGTCCACCACGCTGTGCTCCATCTCGAGCACGGTGGTGCTCTTGCCGTTGAGCACGGTGATGCTGTGCGTGCGGCCCGCCTTGTCTGTCGGCAGCCCGCCGCTGAATATCACCAGGCTCTCGCTGCAGACACCATACACATCAACAGTTAGTACATATAACGGCAAGATGCTACGTATAGCAGTGATACAAGACTTGTGTCATTGTATGTATTTCATTGTATGTTGGCGGTAGGTACTTGGTCCACAACTGATTATAATTGTTCAAAGAAATATATTTTATACTTGTACAAGGTTCGGATGGACATCAACAATTTAGCTTATAATTAATGTATTCGCTGCTTTTGTATTGAGGTAATTAATGTTGGTCATCTTAACCCATTTATTTTAAACTGACTATTACTAATACAATAGTCGATACTACGAAATAAATACAAAATATGCCACTAAGACTCAACAGAAAAATATGTCACAAACAAAAGCCGCTTTGTCATTCGTTTTCGACATCGAAAATGATTAAAAATCCTCCGCCCAGTGCCGTAACGAGCCGGTGCTCATTACGCAGGATCATATCTTCCGATCCATTAGTTTGATCCGGCGCTAACGAGCTACGACGACTCCTGCTGATAACCCTCGGATGCCGAGAGGTATTGTAGCTTTTTGTTTATGTGTAATGACGGATCACTGTTAAAGAAATTATGATTATCCCGAACAACAGACAAGACGGTTGACTTATCGTCAACTGATGTGTTGGTTCCTTTGATCTGCTTGCTAATCAAAGTGTAATGCAATGCAATGCAATTAGCCCTGTATTTTATACTGCCCACTGCTGAGCACGGACCTCCTCTACTACCGAGAGGAGTTAGGCCTTAGTTCACCACGCTAGCCTGCTGCGAGTTGGCAGACTTCACATACCCTCGAAATTCTTATGGAGAATTCTTAGGTATGTAGGTTTTGTTTAGGTATATAGGAGTGAACGATAATTGATAAACAATACACACGTAACTTCGAAAAGTCAGAGGTGTGTGCCTTGGGTTTTGAACCTCCGAACATTGCCTCAGCAGACCATTCCATTCCCAACTAGGCTATCGTCCACGTCAATCAAAGTATAGTTCAAATAACGGTAACATATTCTATGGAAGCTGATTGCTATAGATATTTTAAGAGAGTAGTAGGCTCACCCTGTTCGGGATGTTTTCCATTCTAGTCTGAGGATGGGCTTACATGGTTCCAACTTGCCATCTTTGCTTGCTTTTGCTGTCAACAAACACAAATCTCAAAGTAATGTAAAAATAAACTTTCATATTACAAAAATCTCATAACTTTACCTTATTTATTTTCTACACTATATACAATAATTTTAGGTATTCTCTACACCTCAGGCGGTGATTTACATTTTAATAATTATAAAGTGAAGATACAAGGCAATAATGATGGTTACCGTGTGGGTAAGACAGCGAGGACGGTCGTGGCGCGCGGCCGGTCCAGGTGGCGAGCGCACCGTCGACGTGCGCGCTCATGAGTTTGCCGTCGTGGTGCCAGGCGGCTGCGCGCACGCCGTCCGCCGCGCCGCCCGTGCCCAGGTGGCCGCGCCACTCCGCCGCGCGCGCCCGCAGGTCCCACACCACCAGCAGACCGGTCTCGAACGCTATCAGCAACTGTCCAATACCACCACCACCACCACCACCACTATTATAATGTGTCTTATATTTAATGCAGTGCTTTACCTAAAGCATTGGATGTGAATACAGTAGAATCCGATGGCGTTACCTCTAATGGGCGGTCGTGATGGTTACCATCAGGCCTACGACTGTTCAGTTCAAAATTTGTAACTAATATAGAACTGAGAGTTACCTTGCTGGCATCAAGTGGGTTGTCGCTGATCTCCACCACCGCGCCCGGGTGGTTCGGCCTCGTGCTGCAACAATATTATATTTATGTTTTTTTTTTTTAACTTTTGTAACAAATTTCCTACAACAAATAAATAACGAAGTTTGTTCCACGTTTGAAAAGTATTTTTATTCCAACACAATATATGACTTTCTGAGTAACACAATCTTTATAAATCCTTACAACACCAGCTAGCTGTTTGTAAAAGTTCCACACAAACTGACTTAGAGTATAGCCTTTTCGAAGATTAGCCAAGACAAAGAAGCTGACGGACAGACAAAAAAAAAAACTTGCTAATGTACGGCCACTGCTGCGTTCTAGTTTAAGGTAGGGCTGCCATCCGTCCCGATTTCCCCGGATTTGTCCTAGTTTTAGAGGGTGTCCGGAGGCCGTCCAGCCGGGGTTTTAAAAATTGTCCGGGCAAAACCCGGACACTTTTGTTGTCAGGGGAAATCCAATTTTTATAGATGAGCGACAAATTTATATAAATCTTAGTTAAAATATTTTTTCAGAGGTGTCCGGGGAAATACCCATATTTCACCCAAATGTCCGGGATTTTTGCCGTGTTTATCCAGCGTCTGCAATTTAGATGATGGCAGACCTAGTTTAAGGTCATGGTAACCAATAAAACCACTGCATATTATCAGACTTAAAACCCAATGGCTTAAGATGGCAATCGCATTTCTTACTAAAAATTAATGTCCGTTAATTTTCTCGTACACCAAAATATTCGGATTTCTATTAAAACCAGCCTTACGATTAATCATTTCGATCATCTAACGACATCTAACGTCAGCCATCACACGTCTATTGACGTGTTGTGACGCGACGTGGCGTCAGGTACCGTCTCGCAGGTGACGTCCTGACGCGTTATCTTTTTTATCAGAGAGACGTTGTCCTCATTTATCAAAATCGACGGTTAACACGACGTCGGCGAAAGGTTACATAATTTCTGTAACGTCTACCATTTTAAACAGTTATTAATGATAGAGATAATGTAGATAACAGCGAAAATAAATTGTACGGCGCTGTGTTAATAAAAATAAAAATTGAACAATATTTTCTAAACAGCAAGCAGGCAAATAACAACTTTCGTCTTGATTTTTATGGAACGTAATCAAAACATTTTTATGACCAGGCAATTTTAATAAGTTAAATTAAACATTTAATCGATGTTCAGAAAATTTAACCACCTCTAATGTAGAGGTGGGTACATAATACTTTAAGTAAAATTACTAAAAGTATTATGTACGCAGATAGAGCACGTAATATTGTCAGATTAGGTACTTACACGTCACTAGACGGCAATATTCGCATCATATAACATGGGAAGAAAGTTTCTACGTAATATATATTACTGCCTTATTACAAAAAATGTGACATCGTGAAGCCAATGCATTCATTTCGCTAATGATCATTACTTTAGAAGTTAAGTTCTATAGAATATACATATTACATAACTAGACTTCTGCTCGCGGTTTCGCCCGCGTGAATGAGTTTTTCCGGGATAAAAGTCCCGCTTTATATTTCCCCGAGATAAATTATACGTATTAACCTTCCTCTTGAATCACTCTAATTATTAAAAAAAACCGCATCAAAATCTGTTGCATAGTTTTAGAGATCTAAGCATGCATAGGGACAGATAGCGGGAAGCGACTTTGATTTTTACTATGTAGTGATATATATGAAATGAAATGAAATAAATTTATTCGAACCCATAAAATGTTATACATTATTTAGATTCAGTCAATATTAACTCTACCACCAGTTCGGAAAGCAGTTCTCACTAGAGAAGAACGGGCAAGAAACTCTAGTGTTGCTCTTTTCAAAATCAGTTCAAGGTAAAAAATACAATTAATAATAATAAAAAAAATAACATGATATAAATCTATTTGTTATTTTTGTTTAGAGCAGTATAAAAGTATATATAAGTATATATACGGTATATGAATTACAAAGTTCATACATAATATTATCGTTAATTATCCACAACACAGCTTCGAGCACTCGTCTCCGAGCGTCAGCGTCGCGGCGCCACTTGTTGCATACTGTCCCCCTCCCCCCTCCATCGCTTCCCGCCCGTGTCAGTGGCGTGATTGAGCAAATGGGGCGAGATTACAGCGGGCCAAGTTAGCTGAGCGGCGCCAACCTCTCAGTGATCACGTGTTAGAACGACTGTCATTTCGGTTGGTACTAGTTACGTGGACGATGAAGATAATAATAAGATGTTTTTCATCATGAAGGACGGTACATTTGACATCTGTCGGGTATGCCAACGTCCTGGTGAGTCAATCAATCCTGTTGTTCGTATCTTGCTAACGGCGAGTACTTGCATAGACACAACCTCGTAGCGAAGATCACACACCAGCAAGTATCTCTTTAGTATGGCCTTGTGACTCCTGAAGTGTCATTTTACCAGTATGTGCCTCAACCAGTTTTCGAAAATAATCATGCAACGCTGTATTGGCATCGGGCTATTGTCACTGGCAGGACTACGGTAGCCAATAAACCTGATATTGTGATAGTGGATCGATTGGCGCGCCGCGCAATATTTGTTGATGTCACCATCCCGCATGATGATAACCTTGTTAAAGCTGAAAAAGAAAAATTTCTAAATATTTAGATTTGGCACACGTGGTTACCGACATGTGGGATTTGGACTCCACAACTTTTGTTCCGATTGTCGTTTCTGCTCATGGGTTGATACCAACGAGCCTTGACCAACATCTTAAGAGGCTCTCAATTGGTCATTGGGTCAAGAGCCAGATGCAGAAAGCAGTACTTCTGGACACAGAACGCATTGTGAGAAGATTCCTCACTTTGAATCCCTAACCACCGGTGGCTTGGGTCTTGAGCCTCGCCATCGAAGGTGATTATTTTTTTATATTTTTATATATATTTTGTAAATGATATATAAAAATGTAAAAAAGATAACTTTTAGAATAAAGTGGACAATAGCCTAGTTGGCGATGGACAATCTGTGACTGCTTACAAGGTAAAAAAGCTTGCGTAACATAACTTCTGTAAGTTTTCTTGCGAATGTAAACTCCGCTTTACACTAACTATAATTTCAGTGTATTAGAGTGGATGGAAAAACCGCAAATATTTTCTATGATTTCTGTTTTCATAAATTTCGTTGAAACATTTATCATTAAATTTAAATTACTACCATAGAAGGCGCTTACTTGACTACACCACAGTGCTCAGACGTTAAAGTAGGTAAACAATTCCGAGGGAGTGTGTCGCGGCTGGCGGCGCCCGAGCGGCACTAATGGATATTGAAACATTATTAAACGTGACGACGTGCGGCACGTTCTTAACGATACCATACGCATACTCACGCCTTTTATCTCCGAAGGGGTAGGCAGAGGCGCAACTGGTGTATCCAATTCGCCGTGCGTTTTCCGGCCCATGATATGATAAGGGGCGAGCCTATAGCTATATCGGGCAAAAATACCAGACTCCGGGCTGATACTGATTAGAAAACCCCAATATCACTTTGCCTGACCAGAGGATCGCACCCGAGACCTCAGCATTGCAGCCGCACCGTAATACAACTAGGCCACCGAGGCAGTTTTACTTAACCCTCTAAAATACTATCTTCTCCAGGGTCCAGCTATAGTTGTAATTTCAGTTCCTTAGTTCATAATTTATAGAAAACATGTCAGTATTTCAACTATTTTTTATAAAAAAAATATTTGATTCATTTAAATTTTCAATGTTCAAGGGCCTGTTTCATAAGTTTCAAGAAAAAATATTTATCGTAATATTATGTGTAATACGACAACTATAATTTTTTTTATTAGCTGTGGCTAATGTCCATAGGGCACGTTTAATCACCATTTATTAAGGTGAATAGATTAGTGTTACTTTTGTGTGTGGTCGTCTTATACATGTATGTGACGATTAGTCTTTATTCAGAACTCAGAAGTTGTGAAACTGGCTCAAAATAAACTAAATTACTAAGTGCCAATTTCTTATTTTAACAGACTAGAAAGACTATTTTATTTAGTCCAATACGCGCATAACAAAGTGAAAGCTTGTTAAAAATTTTCACCAGCATACGAACTCTAGTTGAGATAAATAATCAAGTTGAATCGTCTCGCTTTGCCGAGTCATAAAGTAAGCGCCAATGGCGGGCTGCGCGGCGTCTATCAACACAACAAAAGGGCTCTGTGTAGAGCGTTATCCTTGATCTAAGAGTGGTGACATCAAACGACTCGCGCGTTTGTCTTCATCAGCTTGTATAAATACCCTAATCACGGTTGTCAAGATATAAATGGGCTGACCCCACGGTGAGATGTAGGATTCGTGTCATAGGCATTCACAACGAGGGATTTTCTAAATAAACAAGCAGATTAAATGTTTGTGAATCGCACAATCACTCTTATAAGCTTAGAGAATTCAAGATGTAACCTCTCTTTATATAGTGTTGTTTAACTATAATTATAAAGAAGGCAATGTGTATTCTGTTTTAAATAATATATTTGTTAAGTCTCTCAAGTGGCATTTTATAGTATAGCTTTGATGGATGAATAGTGTACTTTAATTGAAACTCTAACAACGACGAGATTTAAATTTTAAATTTGTTAGTTAATAAAAGAAAACATTCTATGTTTTTATACATACATATAAAGGGGTAGGCAGAGGCGCAACTAGTGCACCCACTTTTCGCCGTTATTCCGTCCCATGATGTGATAGGGAGCGAACCTATCGCCATATCGGGCACAAATTCCAGACTCCGGGCTGATACTGAATAGAAAAAACTCAATATCACTTTGCCCAACCCGGGGATCGAACCCGAGACCTCAGCTTTGCAGTCGTACTGTAATACCACTACGCCACCGAGGCAGTCTATGTTTTTAAACATCAAATATTGCCGTCATTTCCAACAATAAGTTTAGGGTACGATTATTTTCACTACATTACAGTCGCTGTAAAATGTACAGCGCTTATCTCGTTACGTAAGTGTAGTTGTTCGCTCGTAAACGCTTTGTTTCAACCGTAACAGCTCGCAACATACAAAAATAGCCGCCAAACAAACGTGCCGAGAGCAGATATTAAAATTCCCGTTGTATTCAGATGATTTTCCAGCTGCGATAGCAAACTGAATGGTGACATAAACGCGGCCGCGCGGCCGTCCTCAACTGTTGCGCAACAATGCCGATAAGAGTTGCTCTCACAAAGGAACATCCGGAGAGTCGCTACCACTCCCCCGTCACACCACCGCACGCCCTCCATGCGCTATACCCGTGACGTTGCGTTCGAAATATTATGTCTGTCAGTCTGTGCGCTGTAAACGCTTACAATACAAACTCCAGCATCGCGATAGTATTCTTATCTTGCATCTCTTCTCATTGATAAAGTACTGTAGCCTTATATTTCAGATGTGGAATACAGTTACAAATAAACTCGCATAATTAATATTTCAAGCGCACAAATGAAGTTAAAAAAGCCCAAGTAAAATTTAATATCACAGAAAAATATCTATTCAAATTAAAAATCTCCGTTTTACGTATTCAAATAAATTGCGCACAATTATCTGGTCGAGTACACGCCACCTGCCTTTTTTATTATATTCCCTTAGTTTCCCCAGGCTCGACTTTTTCTCCATAATTTATATCATTTGAAGAGGATTAACAAACGAGCCTATTCACAGGAGGCTCTTGCGTTATTTTTTATTAAATTTCACCGCCATTGTCCGACACGTCTGCGACGGATGTCGTTAGTCGGAGGTAATTTCGAATAAATCATAAAATCATCCAACAATGACAACCCTGCAAGGTTTAATTATCACGATTGGCGGATGTTCGTTACGACGCCATGTTGTTCGCCAATGAGCGCGCATCATTTGAATTGAGGACGCTTGACGGGCGTCAGGGCTGTCGCGCGGCGTGCCCGAGGGCGAGATATAACGATGGGCATTGTGCGGGCAACTGCGTTAATAAGAAGGGCTAAGGGTAAGAGTTGGAGTTTGCGGGCGCCACGCGGTCGGCAATTAAACGCATTGTTCCCGAGGCGAGTGCACCGACCGCGCCCGGCGCCGGCGGCGACGTCGCCGGAATACTAACGGGTTCCACTCCACAAGTTTCTGTAGAGAGGTTAGAGTCCTCACGTGAATAGCGTTTGAATATCAACCGCAATATTGCGTTTTATTACTGAACGAGGTATACACAGTTTTATAGCATAATTTTGCAATTATTAAATCGATAAAGTCAATAACGTGATCATTACAGATCGAAACTACTAACATTAAGAAGTCTTCTCTAACAATACGATTTCGTCTGAAATGCTACAATGGTTTCTCTATTTTCCTATAAAAAGGGTGACTCCATTCGGACCCTTCTGTGACCTACCAATAACAATAAAAAACGTAGTTGATTAGCATTTAGTTACATATAAGCCATTAAGCACGCAGTTCCCTGTCCGGCGCGGTGTTTAATTCCCGCGCGGTGATCAGGTTCTCGGCTATGTTGCGCTGACTGCTAAACCACCTTAATGAAATTATCCACTAAAATAAAAATAGTCACTGTAATATAAATGCGCAGAACTCACGCCATTTGAATAAAGTAATCATTTTAATAAAACAACCAAATAAAATCTTTTAAATTGATATTTACGTAATTAGGAAAGCCGGATATCCTGTAAAAATATAAAAATACTAGCTAAACGAGTTTTATGGGCAATGACCCAAAAACGAATTGACTTTTTAACCACCGCCAAAAAAGAGGGGAGTTATAAGTTTAGGGTGTGTATCTGTATGTCTGTCTATGGCATCGTAGCACTCAAACGAATGGACCTATTTGGACGCGGTTTTCTTTTGTTTGAAAGCTGATGTGATCGCGATGGTTCTTAGCTATAGCTTATGAAGATCTGTTCAGGCGTTTAAAGATTATCAGCTCATTTCCAACTTAAGAAGCCCGATGAATTTTAAATTTGGTGTACTGTGACATGGGCAATATTTTTCAACATGAGCTGATGCTGCAGCATCAAGTAATCTGCGGAATACCCAACTCTTTAGCAACTTATAGCAGATATAGCGTGTTTGGGCTCACAAGGCTGGTCTCAACGAGTAGATGTTCGATAGTTGATTATTAAGGCCCTATGATGAAAAATAAGTTAATTTAAAAAGTTTAAAATAAAAAAAAATTAAATAACCCCCGACACAAAAAATCTCTAAAAAGTAAAATAATAAAAGTGTCTTTGTTGTTTAAGTACCTACTAATATTTTGACCCAAGCGTCCTCACGTCAGGGGATCGAACTCCGAACAAACTCCGAAATATTACTATGTACTTAAACGACAAAGACACTTTTATTATTTTACTTTTTAGAGATTCTTTGTGTCTGGGGTTATTTTAATCTAAATTTTATTTTTATAAGTGATTAATCAATGACTGTATTAATTACAAACCACATTATTACTAACAATCATGATCATGTCCAAACAATCTAATGTACCGGTAATTAAAGTTATCTTATTACTACTAATATGACTGCCGCGGTGGCGTAGTTGTATTACGGTACAACTGCAATGCTGGGGTCTCGGGTTCAAGCCCCGTGTCGGGCAAAGTGATATTGGACTTTTCGATTCAATATCAGCCCGGAGTCTGGAATTTGTGCCCGATATGGCGATAGGCTCGCCACCTATCACATCATGGGACGGAATACGCACGGCGAAAAGTGGTTGCATTAGTTGCGCCTCTGCCTACCCCTTTGGGGTTAAAGGGCGTGTTTGTGTGTACTAATATCACACATATATATATATATATATATATATATATATATATATATATATATATATATATATATATATATATATATATATATATATATAGAGATCTCTTGACGGTAAATGTTGATCAGAGGCGACTTCACGCGAGCACTTTGTTGATCCAAAAATCTATGTTGATCCGCCGCCTTTTGTTGATCCAATATGCATTTCTGGTAACTAATGTGGCTCCAACCGGATCAACATCTGCACTCACGGGACTTCTTACTAACGTTTGCCGAAGTTGATCCGATATACAAATCCACCTTGCGATAGTTACGGAAAATGTTGATCCGATTTGAATGAGCCAATCAGAGCACAGCAAACAGTCAGATTCAGATCGGATTGGCTGAGAGCAGCCGCGACGTTTTATACACATCCAATTAATTATATTTTATTCATAGTATCAACATGTTACTAATACGGTGTCACTGTGCCCAATTTGTAATCACACTAATATTATAATGGCGAAAGTTTGTCAGAAAATGTGTGTACATGTTTGTTACGTCTTCACGCTCAAACGGCTGGACCAATTTTGATGAAATGTGATATAGCCGTAGTTGACACCCTGAATTAGTACATAGACTAACTTTTATTCCGAAAAGTATTCCTGCTGGAATTTAAGCCGCGACTAACACTGCGGAGCGCAACTAGTCAAAGTATAAAAAAAGTGATGCTATCTAAAGTGTCGTAGATTGTTGTATACTCCGTGTGAAAGAGATAATTTAACTATATTTTGACTGTATTTTTTACTCTGTGATACAGGACTCTTACATTCCTTCAAAAGCTATTCAACTTCGTTCTGCTGCAGGGTACAACGCCCGAGGCATGGAACAGGAGTGTGGTGGTATTGTTCTTAAAAAAACTGTGATAACGCCTTTTTTAAGAATTACAGACCCATCTTCTTAAGCCATTTTTACAAGCTGTTCTCAAAAGTCATCACGAATCGTCTCAAGCGCTGGCTAGATGACTTCCAGCCTCCCGAACAAGCCGGATTCCGTAAAGATTATAGTACAATAGACCACATCCATACGCTGCGGCAAGTTATACAAAAAACTGGGGAGTATAACTTGCTACTTTGCTTAGCGTTCATGGACTATGAGAAAGCCTTAGATTCGATCGAGACCTGGGCTGTGCTGCAGTCTCTATAGCGGTGCCACATTGATCATCGGTACATCGAAGTGTTGAGGTGCTTGTATAAAACGCAATCATGTAGGTCCGAGTACAAGAACAGAGTTCGAAAGCTATTCCACTACACAGAGGCGTGAGACGGAGATGTTATCTCTCCGAAACTGTTCACTGCCGCGTTGGAAGATGCTTACAAGCTCTTGGACTGGAAAGGACTCGGCATCAACATCAATGGCGAATACATCACTCACCTTTGTTTTGCCGATGACATCGGTGTCCTGGCAGAATCGCTGGAGGGTCTGACCACAATGCTCAACCCAGTTTCTCAACTGGTGGGTCTCAGGATGAACATGGACAAGACCGAGATCATGTCGAATGTTCATGTTGTGCCAACCCCGATTATCGTTGGGAGCTCAATTCTCGAAGTTGTAGACGAGTACGTCTATTTAGGTCAAGTAGTCCAACTCGGTAAGTCCAAATTTGAGAAAGAGATCAATCGGCGAATCCAGCTCGGATGGGCAGCGTTCGGGAAACTAAGCAAGGTCTTCTCGTCCAAAATACCTCAGTGCCTGAAGACAAAAGTCTTCAATCAATGTGTGTTACCAGTAATGACATACGGCACTGAAACGTGGCCTCTTGCTATGGGCCGCCTAAGATGGCTCACGGTCACTCAGCGAGCTATAGAAAGGGCTTTGCTAGGTGTTTCTCTACGCGATCGAATCAGAAATGAGGAGATCCGTAGAAGAACGAAAGTCACTGACATAGCCCAACGGATAAGCAAGCTGAAGTGGCAATGGGCAGGGAACATAGTTCGAAGAACTGACGGCAGATGGGACAAAAAAGTTTTCGAGTGGAGACCACGTACTGGCAAGCGTAGCTTCAGCCGTCCATCTGTAAGATGGACCGATGACTTGTTAAAGGCTGCAGGAACGCGCTGGATGCAGGCCGCTTTTGATAGGTCCATCTGGAAATCTTTGGGGGAGGCCTATGTTTAGCAGTGGACGCCATACGGCTGATAATGATGATGACGATACCGGATGATAGACCTCGATGATTGTTCTGTGGAAATGGACTCACAAATTTGCTGCATGAGAATGGACGTTTCATTTTTGTCTCCCACGAAAGTCGCCCCTTTCTATCACACTAAGTTGTTTTAATACCCATCCGCTTTAGACTTGAAAATGTGTTAAATGCTCATAAAACATTTTTGCAAAACAGAAAACGCTTAATTATAAATGTGTTACCTAGTATTATACTAAACTTTACCTTATAAGAGACTGAAATCTCAATGTTAAGAAGTTCAAAATAGCGACCTCTTTTCTTAAGTCTATTATTAGATCTGTCTTTTACTATCAATGGCATGCCCAAATATCGATTTTGACGTCAATTGTCCTTAAACAAAGAAATTCAAAATGGCGGCCACTTTTTTCAATTATAACATTGGATCTGCCCTTTGTACCTAGGCCATGCTCAGATATCAATTTTGAAGTCGATTGTCCTTAAAAATAAGAAATTCAAAATGGCGGCGAATGTTTTTTAAATCTAACATTAAATCTGCCCTTAGTACCTAAAGCCATGCCCAGATATCGATTTTGAGGTCGGTTGGCCTTAAAACAAAGAAATTCACAATGGTGGTCATTTTGTTGAAATCTAACATTAAATCTGCCCTTTATGATACTCTCCCGTGAGAAAATTTTGTGTCACACATGCGCGCGCATCGTTAAACTTCACTCCCATAAATGTTTCATAACGCGCTTAAAGAAGTATAACTTCAAAAACAGGATAAAACAGTAAAACAGATTTTGCCGCTTTGTGTTTCAGTACCTATTCGTCAATTTTGGCTCCGGATCAACTTAGTCGCAGTAAATGTAGCATATAAGTTAAATATATTCTGGATCAAAGTAATCACATTCAGTATCATTTTTTCGACCGTTAATGGATCCACAAATGTTGGTCAAAACGTCGACGAGTATGTTGAAAACCTGTGACTGCAGATCCACCGACGTCACACGCGCATCAAACACGGATCAAAGTATATCAGTTTGCGACACTCGGAGCTGAGCAAACACGTGAAATAGGTGGATCAACATTTGTTCTAACTTCACACTGGAGCAACATTTACCGTAAATCCGTCATTATATATATATATATATATATATAAAACAAAGGCATCAATGTATTTTATTTACAGTTATTAAAGTAGTTATAATACTTGTAGGAATAACCTATTTGTCAAGGTGAGCCGGTAGACAATAACGTGTAAATAGAGTAATTTTCTGTAGGTACAGATTGCCGATCGAAATACCTTAGTACGAAAGAAGTATTTTTCCACAGTGTCAGACAATATAGGACTTTGATGGAATTTAATAACAGTGTTTTTACAACCACTGCAAGAAATAATTTGTCTATTATTTGGAGCGGAAGATCATGAACGTAAAACATAATAGCGTTTTTAATTACTCCCGTGTCCCGACACAGGCCTTAGTTGTTACTCGGGTTATTTACCATAAACGATGAACTTTTAGTACGTTATATCTACTAAATGGGAATATCTTGTAAAAGCGCGATTCGGGCATACTATAATTGTTTTATAACGTGTCTGCATTTTTCGATATCGTAACGCTTAATGGATTCTGATGCAGTTTCCTCATAAGTGAAACTTGTTGAATTATCAGCGATAAAAATAAAGGAATACATGGGTGAATAATGGAAATAGAATCCTACGCCAGCCAGGTCACTATCTCAAAGCTTATAAATATAATTTTCCAACAATCTGAAATCCTTTGAGCACAAATTCCTTTAAGTCCAAACCATTTCACATGCAGCAATCTCGCGACGACACTAAACGATGATGTAACGTTTCCGCTTTGAGATATCCGAAGCGCGGATATAGAATTAAATCACGTCGGTCGCGTCCGCCGGTCGGTCCGCAACAAGTGTATGCAAATGGCAGCGCCGCGGATTTACGAGCCGCTGCAAGTCGAGCCCGTTTGTTGGTAGAGACACTGTTTTATCTCATTTAATTGCTATTGCTCAAAAGAGACTGTAATGCCAGATTTTCATTTAATTTTGTTAGTTACGGTTTTATGTAATCGTGATATGACCACGATATCTTGGTTTTCAAATAGTAAACTTTGTTTATGTTGAAATATATCAGGAACATAGGAGGCGGAAGAAAAGATTTACCAAAGACAAAAAATCGCGCAATATTTTTTCTACGAAACAATGATAGCGTTTTTGTGTTTACTAAGTACTTCGCCTATAGCAATGCAGGCGCCTCATTTGCGATAGTTACAGGTTGATGTATGTTACTTGGTACATACCTATTTGGTTCAATATCTAAGTGTGATAATTATTGTAACAGAAGGGAAAATAGAGTAATGTACTAAGAGAACAGGGTAGACCTTTTTAAAGTAATTAATTAGGACGTATCGTGAATATTATTGGTTGCTGGATAAGCAAACTCAGTCAAAAACCACTGGAGTGGCATTTTGATGCCGGCAGAGGTCGGCGGCGGTCTGCGACGCGTGCCAACCGGGGCGTGAACAATCAGAGAAATCAAAACATTTGAATGGGAGCAATCGACCGAGCCCGCGGCTCCATTGGCTTGTTTATGAAAACAACCCCTCGTCGTACCCCCATCACACCCCACCGCCCCGCATCACACCCCTTCGCATCGAAGCCTTTGTTGTTAATTAATGGAAACTAACATCGATGAATGCATTCGTAATTATTAAACCGTTGATAATGTTGTTGCGCGTACCGCACTCGCCCGCGGCTCCGGAGATCGCAATCTGCGATGTTAACTAATTAAACAAAACCAAATTAATATAACAATTGGCGTAACTGTTTCATTTTTAAATAGCGAACACAGGTAACGTTTGATTTGTGCTATATACAGTGTTGCCAGATGGATTATACTTTAAGTCGACGACAGTTCGAAGTACCCTAAAATCGCCCAATCTTGAGTAAGCGAGAGAAGCAAATAAAAGCTCCCCATTTTCTATGTCCCAGCATTTCTATGTGGAAAGTAATTTTCGTACTAATTTTGTATGCCAAAAAACAATTGAGATTTAGCCTGAATGGCGACGGCTCGACATTCGCAATAGCTTAAATGACGACTGGTTGCAATTTACCATTTTTGCTCGCCACGACACTCGGAGATAGCCTAAATGGCAAAAATCTACTAATATAGAAACACCAGTCGAATATGTTTCATTTGACCACTTTGTTTGTTTCGTCATTAGGTTATACAAAAAAAAAACGGCCTAATATCAATTTGAATTGTGCAGCGCACGTGTTATAAACACAACACAACGCGTCCCGTCACACGTCGGCACGCGTGTCCGAACTGAGAGTTTACAGCCTCATGCGTGCAGCTGACAGGCTGTTACAATCTGCCCTCGCCTTCTGTGTTCCTGCGTCAAATGGTTTGTCCGGCACAATCAACAGAACAGTCTAAATTACCTCAATATTCTATAGAAAAGCTGAGGTTTTGAGTTCAATTAAAAGTTTAATTTAGTTAGTGTATATTTTACTTTAACCTTATGTTTAGTTGTGTGAATTAAAAATATTTCTCCGCGAATTTGTTTATCTGCATTATGTAAATGGCTTGAATACATTCAACAACACCAGAGGTATCGTAACTTTTCAGTTATCAGTCACATAAATGCCGGCGGTGTTGCGAGCAAAAATCAGTTAGAAACTAAAACACAAGCACAATACTGTCAAACACAAACAAAGGCGAACTAAACGCCGGTGTTGGAGAAAAATGCTCTGTATTCCTTGGACAGCATTTCCAACAAACATCTCCATATTGCAAGAAATTACAATCTCCTCGCGGCTGTCATCAGAATGTCCACGCATATTATTAGAATATTTCGGTCACATTGCAAGAAAATACGGTGACAACCTAGTGAAACTCATCGTGACCGGCAAAGTAGAGGGAAGAAGGCCTCCGGCAAAGGAGAAGATCCACACCGCTCTTGACTCTACAGTTCACAGCGGCGTCCGCACCGCATGTGACAGAAAGAAAATGGAGAAAGCTCGTCCGAGAGAAAGTGATGCAGGGGAGTCACGACCCTCAGTACTGAGGAACACGACGTATGAAGAAGAAGAAGAAACACCTCATCTTGTACGACAAACAATGCAATCAGTAGCTAAACTTGCAGGGCACTCACCCACTACGCCGAACTACTCGGGACGTCTTTATACGTTCACCACTAAAGCACGGAATCTATGTACGCTGGCCACATAGCCGCGGCGCGGAGGAGACAGGGGAGGGCGCTACTAACGTGCCAAAGAAACCTGAGAAGGACATTGTTACAACTGAGCAAAGTTAGTTCAGCGTCAGTTATAATTACCCTTAAGACCTTGATCTATTTTGATTATATTGTTTTTAGTTTATTTTTAATAAGTGCTTATTTCTTTATTTCAATATATGACTTAAACGTTCATTTATAAAAGTCTTGTCGATGTTCTGCATCGCTATTATAGGTTCCGTAGAGCTCCGTAGCAAAACGTAGCTAAGTCAGATGATGCTCGTAGGCCGTAGCACCTCTACACCATGAATAACAAATTTATAGCTGTCGTAGCTAACGTACGTATATAGTTAAGCGTGTTGCAGTAAGTGTAGCGTGGTATGTTACGCCGTAGTAGTGGCATAGTTTGTTGCAGTGTTTAAGGGAACTTTTTTGGCTGTTGTGCTTTCCTACTTGCCTACTGTACTCTATGCTGAATTTTATTATATGCCTCAAGTCTCTTGAGAAACTAATATAGTGTTCGAAAATTTATTCAAACTTCGTTTATCGGCAAGTGCAATTCTAAGAACTTTGTTAGGTAAGCATAAGGCCATTTTGAGAAATTCAACACGAGGTAATAAACATATAATTCCATTCTGAATACAAATATATAAAGCACGAATTATAATTTAATTACAAAGATCAAAATTAATGAGCACTCAAAAAGGTAAGCAGGCTCTCAAAAGTGAGGCAACAAATTAAGAATTTCACGAGTGGCGGATCTACCTTAATACACAGAGAATAAGGTCCAAATTAAATTTAATGTAATGACGCACTTAATTAGCAGCAATGGCTCTTACATTTTTATTTTATTTCTTTCTTATGATAAAATCTAATATTAAGTTATTTAATAGTTATTTAATTGCACTAAAAAGAACCAAAATCATAATGTCAGTAATGTTACTGACTGACTAAAGTATTTGCTAGTAAATATTTACTAGCAAATACTTTGAAAAATTCTCGGAGATTTAATAGCTGACCCTTTATTGCGTTTGGATTCTGATTAAAGTAATTTCAAGAAAGTTCATAAATTAGTAAACTCATCAATCACAGCCCCTGTTGCTAAGCTTCAAATTCCTTAATTCTGCCTTATTTACTCTCCTTTCTTTTAAGGCAATTTCTCTTTAATTGAGATTTTTCATTGGTAGTTTACTTCTTTTATGAAATTGAATAATGGCACGAACAAATCCCTTGCCAGACGGTAAATAAACTGTCTATAAACAGTGGCAACACTGATACACGAAATGTCAAGTCTCTATAATGGCCACAGGTTGTACTACTACCATTGATATATTAAAAACCCAATACATCAATGATTACTACTAATGAAAAAATACTGCCTCGGTGGCGTAGTTATATTACGGTACGACTGTAATGCTGATCGATGATCTCGGGTTTGATACCCGGATCCGGCAAAGTGATATTGAGTGTTTCTATTCATAGCCTATAGCCTAGTTCGGAGTGAAACGAACTGCCGAGACGAATGTCCGCAGGTTCAAAACCCAAGGATAGGCACCACTGACTTTTCTAAAAAATTATGTGTGTATTCTTTGTGAATTATCCCTCGCATTGACCGTGAAGGAAGAAATCATGAGGAAACCTGCATACCTGAGAAATTCTCTAAAATAATTTTGAAGGTATGTGAAGCCTGCCAACCCGCACTAGGCCAGCGTAGTGGACTAAAGTCTGTTGTAGTGGAGGCCCGTGCTCAACAATGGGCAGTATATAATACTGGGCTGGTATGGTATTTAGTATCATCCCGGAGTCTGGAATTTGTGCCCGATATGGCAATAGGCTCGCCCCCTATCACATCATGTGACAGAATAACGTCGAAAAGTGGGTGTACCAGTGGCGAAGGGTGAAATTTTTCAAAAGGGAACCCGAGGCAGCCCATTTTTGCGTCAGTTAACATATCGCACGGTGTTCACGGTATAAGTCAATTAAACGAAAAACTAAAACCTCGACAGTGGATTAGTTTTAATTCTAATTCAACAATCGTTGATATACGTACTAAATCGTTAAAAGAATAACATAAGTATTAGAAATATAATCATGATACCTAATACCTACATTTGGTTATAAATTTCTTATAACTTTCTCAGTAAATGTAACTTCTACTAACAAATATGTTTTCGTCAAACAGACCAGCAGTTAACGTGTACATACATAAATAACTCACATTATCGATATAAATAATCAACGTTATTCGTAAGGTTTTACTTCGCATCGTCGTGCCCTTTTAATTCAGAAAATATCGTAATTGTTTACTTCTAACAAACATTTCATGTCTGAAATTAAAAACTAATCAGATTCACAAACAAATAATATACTTACGTAAAAGGAGACGATACACTAAACACAAGCAGTAATTTCCATTTTAATGCACTACATTAATTTCCAATTACCAATTAAAAAACAACTAAACAACACATAACTGTCAATAAATTGAATTTGACAATTTACAAATATCGCAAATCGGTATCATAATAAATTAATGACGTAAAAAGTGACAACAATACATAGTCGGTTAACGTGAAGCCGAACAGGCTCGGATTCCCTTTGCTTATATCTTCGGTGCGATTCCGACGAACAGAGAGAGATAGCAAGTCATAGAAGTCTTAGAAAGTGCTGCCATCTATGTACAAAAACATACTACGACATGAACGCGGTGGCCAGCGGGTTACCTCGCGCCCGTGGCTCCACAATTTCATATTGGTAATGGAAGTTTTAGGAAAAAAAATACTAAGCGCGCCATCTAGCGTTATTTAAACGTTGTTTATTAACATAACTCATCGATATCGATAATTTTAACAAACAACAGGCAGATAGCCGATAGATGTCATTATTAAGTGATCATCAATGAACCTAATTAATGAATTATAACTATTATTATTGTTCCTAGCTGAGTATTTTCTAACTTTATAATGTACTTGTCAAATGTATTGTGAAGTACCCAAAACCTAAAAGGGAAGCCGGTAGGAATCGGGTTGTATGGACGCTTCCCCACTGGGGTGTACTCGT
Organism: Lapara coniferarum; assembly: GCA_949316025.1. Classification (NCBI taxonomy): domain Eukaryota; kingdom Metazoa; phylum Arthropoda; class Insecta; order Lepidoptera; family Sphingidae; genus Lapara; species Lapara coniferarum. The sequence continues at coordinate 541,524 of OX438920.1, forward strand.
TGCGCCTCTGCCTACTCCTTCGGAGATAAAAAGCGTGTGTGTGTTTGTATGTATTTAAAAATACAAAAACCATAACTTCTAGTGTGACTCTTGCGAACGATGTCTACTTAGTACAGACAAAAATGGTTACATTTTTGTCTTGTCTAGTCTCAAGTATAACAATGTAAAGAAGTTTTGAGAGTCTCGAGTGCCGTGAAATGTAATGTGAGTGGTTCGTGTAAAGTTTTACGAGCTGCGAGTGTTGGAGGGCGAGTGCGATCGGCACTCACACCGCGCGGAGACATGATTATCGTCCGAGGGTTCTGTCATGTTATTGGGAATGGACGTGCGCACAGACCCTCTTCGTACGTGCTTGATTAGTACAAATGTTATGGGCTGAGATTATATGTATATGGTTATACCTAATTAAAAAGATCAAATCAAATTACCTCTACTTAAATCTGTCATTTCAGTAATGGATATTTTTTAACTAAGCAATGTTAAGTACAATAAAGTTAAAATATATTGTTGAACAACAAACGTTTTCTATCTTCAGAATAATGCTGACCTGTTTATTACTTACATCGACATACTCCGGAAGGCAACTCGTTAGAACGCTTTGTTGTCGCGGTGTGGCCACTACGTATGTATGTCGCTATAAACAAAAATATCAAAAACTATATCCTTTAAAATAACGTTTTACTGCTAGCACTGCGCTCTCCAGCTGGTTGTTAACTGGGTTTCGTTAAACCTGCGGTTAGATTCTACCGACAATATACTGAAATACGAAGCGGTGCACAATCAGAGATAAAAAATGCTGCAGTAATAAAGCTGCGAGGTTTCCGCTCCGCCGAAAAACCGCTACAATTATTTCTCTTTCAAATGTTCAAGTGCCATTAGCTGGCGGAGATGTGCAATTTATGAGCTTTAATGGGTACGATGTACAAATTGAGACTGGAGAGGTAATATATACAGTTAAATAAAGTTCTTGTGAAAAGTAATGAAGCTGGTATATTTGAAGGTATTTTAAATTATTCTTACGATGGTTTACTCAATTATTAACATTAAATTTTACATTTAAATTTATTCACTCAATTAATAACATTGGGTAACTTTTCGGCAAAGTGACCTCACTGATCCTGACGGTAAGTGAAGTAAGCTTCAGTTAGAAACTCAACTAATGAGAGATGATTATCCCTCGCTATACAAATGTGCCGGCCTTTTACAACCGGATATGTATATCCGTGTGTGTACAGGCTAATCCTGGAACATACAATGAGTTTTGCTACAACAATACACCGCGCTGAATTTGTTTCCGTTCTATATTATTAAACTCAAACTCAAACTCAAATCATTTATTATGTAATTAGGCCCCTAGGGGCACTTTTACACGTCATTTTTAACAATGTTTTTTTTTTAAACTATATGATTCTACCAGTGCTTCGGAAAAGCCCACTGACCTGAGAAGAAGCACCAAGAAACTCAGCGTGGTTATTTTTTTCATCTTGTTTTTTTTTTTAACACATATTTAAATACAAATGTCATTTAACAATATAAATTCATATTATGTAAACATGTGTGAATGCGAGCAACCTATTCCCAAGCATTTGTATCTTCCAAATAATCTCCTATAGTGTAATAGCCTTTTTTGTATAGTCGTTCTTTGACAGTTGTTTTAAATTTTTTTATTGGAAGATTAACTATATGCATTGGAAGTTTATTGAAGAAGCGTACGCATTGACCAACAAAAGAATTGCTTATTTTATGGAGACGAGTAGCATGTACAACAAGTTTATTTTTATTCCTAGTATTTTTAGAGTGGTAAACCTCCACACACATAGAACAGATTACTTAGCTAGAAGATAAAACAAATCTCTATCATTTGAGTAACAATTACTCCCTTCTCATCAAATAGCCAAGTAGTGAGGCCTTCAATCATATGTGGAGTAACACGGGTGTAGCTACATGATGTCACGGACATCCCTAACTACCGGCTCACAGAGGCATTACAATCCAATTATCCTCAAATTTTTCATAGTGTGCACTGTGATGCCGAATGGACCAATTAATCGAACCAATTTATACATAATATGCATTTCATTGTGCAGATTTCTCAGGCTTTGTGTGGTCACGTATTTTCCAATGTTAAAATATTTACTCAATTAGTTCACACGAAAATTCACGACAGAGAAGGCAATATAGCAAACTAGGTCAAGGTAGCAATCTAGAACAAAATTAGCCTGCGGGCATCATATATTTTTGTCCATTGTTAGAGCCGCTTGAATGACAGTATTCTAGTCCTCGTAATGTATGAGGGGACAGACGTAACAAATTCCTGTCATAACTCACGCCTACAATGTGTAAGATAACAGTATAATTCTACCTTAATGGCCGTTAGTTAAGATAAGCTATAAAGACAAGTTATCTTGCCTTGTTCAGCGCATCGTAAAGAGCAGGTAGGGGACGATAGGGGCCGTGACGCTAAAGCACGTCGTGGCAAAGCATTACATGGGGTCATATTAGGCTTCGGGATCCAATCAATGACATGGCCGTGCTCTATAAGGAGTACGAGTAGTTTGTACGAGTGTTTATGTACTGACAACACCACAGTAACGACAGAACTAGACGGGTAATCACGTTCGTTTTAATAGATTCTAAAAGTTTCAAAGCAAAGTCCCTAAACTTTTCATAATTTGCAATAAAATACGAGAATAGTTGTGGGTTAGTAGAGCCCGTTTTCCAGCAAGATGCACCTTTGAACACGCAAATATTCATAGAACTCGATATTTTATAACTGCTAATACGGCCCGTCCCCGTCCCTGCACGTTCGGTCCTCCGTTTGATTAATATGAGTGATCACGATCTATTGATGGTTTGTTGGTTCTGTTTGTTGCTGTTCGTGCACATATAGATAGATATTGTGTACAATGATTAGTGTTTATCTTGGACTGTTATACGCGTAATGGATGCCTGATAAATATTGTAATTCGGCTGTGATTTGGTTAATAACATTAATTATGCAGTCGCAGGCAATCCGTATAAGGTAGTAATTCACTGTCATGTTTTATAGCTGTATTACACATCATACTGTATTACAGTACGACTGCAAAGCTGAGGTCTCGGGTTCGATCCCCGGGTCGGGCAAAGTGGTATTGAGTTTTTCTATTCAGTATCAGCCCGGAGTCTGGAATTTGTGCCCGATATGGCGATAGGCTCGCCCCCTATCACATCATGGGACGAAATAATGGCGAAAAGTGGGTGCACTAGCTGCACCTCTGCCTACCCCTTAGGGGATAACAGGCGTGAGTGTATATGTATGTATGTATGTTTTATAGCATTGGCAGATGAATAGTGGGTTATTTGTTGGTGATTCGACGACAATGAAAATTTACACAGCCAATGATAATATGGATTCATTAACGAGTTTTGAGGATTATGTGGTTATTGGGCTTACGGCAAGCTCATCGACAGTGACATACAAGAGCCAGAGTACAGTTTATACCAGATTTCTATGAGAAATGATGTCAATACGCGTGGCTCTACTACTGAACTGTAATTGTTTTTTATACAATTTTTTGCTATTTCAGGCCGCCAAAAAGTTTAACATTTCTCACTTGTTTAAAACATTTCGCCTCGATCTCTTTATCACCTCCATTACCCAGAGTGGAGTAGCAGGTGTGGAATGCCGACACATTACCGCGCGGGCTCGTATCGTCTCATTTTATACGCACCTACGGTCATATTGTATCGGCTTTAGTGAACCTTAAAAAAGTTTAGTAGCTCTAAAGCCACTTGCAGAATACGAGCTAAGCTCTGACGAAGATAAGCTAAGACAGGTATAAAAATATATAGTTTGCGGTGAGCACACAAGTAACTTACAGACATTTACCTCATCTATGGGAGTTAAGCTTGACTTACGTTTGGTCGCCACCGGTTTCATGGTATGAGATAAATACTTACGTAATTTACATGTTATATTGAATAACATGGTGGTAGGTTTCTCATAAACAAGAATTCCTCAATGATAGTAGATACACTCTTATAGAAATCCTTGTATCCCCACAAACTCAAATAAAACCTTGTTACAGAATATAGTGCTTAGAGTAATCAAAGTTTAATTAAATTTCTTGTTTTATTACCTTGAGAGGATATTTATTTTGTCTATAGACATTGTATATTCGGAGTATAGTAAAAAAAGATTACAAAATTCGAGACGTTTGTTACTGCCGTAGCGAGGAAACGTTATAACGTACAAAAATCAAATATCGGTTTACGAGCGTCGTAAATATGGAATTGAGATCGCGTACGATTATAAACGTGGGTAGGTATGTTTGAGCGCCGGTTATGGAGGCTGATGTGCTGCATCAATACACTAAGCAGTAAACCGGGGGTGATTATTATATCCTAGCATAGCAAGGTTACTACCCCAGACCTGATTACTGGAGTGTAATTTAATAAAATACTGACATAGTAGAGACGATGTATTCTTGCCCAATTGTTATGATTATAATAGACTCGACACCGGCTGACCACTGAACGTGAGTCAGATTAAGTAAGAATATCAGGGGTTTTCGGTATATTCAATGCATATTTTTCATATAAACGGTAATATTGGTAATACTACTATACAACTGTGTATAATATTCCCTGCGCCAGTGCCGGGTGGGCAGTGTAGATAACGTCTAATAACGCATGCTAATGGGCGCTCGGCGCGATATTTGGCCGACGCCAACCATTGTGAGTTATAACGTTATACCGTTTATGGATAACTCTATATCAATAAGTTCACTCTTGGCTGCGATGTATGTAGTGTTTCGGATGGTAGATATGTGACAAGTAGAACTTTGTTAGAGGTCTGTCAATAAATAAATATATGTCTACAAAGAAATCGTAGAGTTCATCAATTTGTTTGTGTTTGATTTTCTATTAAAGCCGTTATTCTGCAGAACGCGGCAGACGGCAACGGCAGGACGTCACTTGCCGTGCGTCATTTGCCGTCGTGTGCGGAATCGGTCTCATACAATTTCATACTGTACAGTAGTGCCGTCTGCCGTCGCGGCACATGCTGTTGCCGTCTGCCGCGTCCGATGAGTTATCGATGAGAATGGCTTAAATATTATGCAAATGCATATCCGGTCTCTACTCATAAGAGTACGATTATTACATTTTTTGTGTATTTTTTTCTCATAAATACATCGCACTTTTCAATTTTCAGTAGCAGGCAGATGTGTACCGTTCGTTATTTATATTAGGTTCGATGTCGAAGAGAGCTTTTACAATTTTAAGAATATTTTATTCTAACTTAACATAATGTGGCTGTCTGCTGATCGAACTGGAGTTATGATAACTGCAGTTTGATCTATAATTTTTCAGAACTTACACTCCATTGCGGATAAAGGCATAAGCCTGCGTATTCAAGTGTTATTGTCATAACATCGATCAATCATTAATTGAATCCGAGCACCACTCACCGGCGGCCATACTTTGCTTTTCACCACCGGCGGCCATACTTTGCTTTTCACCACATAATTAGCAAACCCACAACATAATAGTTGTCCAATTATCCACATCTAAAAGTTTTTCATGTCGCGTACAAAGGGCTGGGGTCACTAATTACGTCGTGATTAATAACCTGCACCCCTCTTTTCCAGTCTCCGGCCTCTATCGGGGTCTAATTACAGGGTGCGGGGCTCGCTCACCTCATAGTAGTAAGAGATGAGATTCAAGTTTTTGTATACTAATACCATTTTTTATTGCGAAGTAGCAACGGCATATGCATTCGAGACAAAAAGTCACTTTCAATTTATGTTTTTGCTAATAATTTAAATATATTTTGGGAATTAGTGGGATGTCTCACATAAACCTAATGACAATATTTCTGCTATGTTGGCTGGAAGTATTGTAAATATTTTCAAGTATATCCTTTGTAAGATAAAATTATATCGATCTAAATTCATATGAGTTTTTTTTAGTATTTCTTTTTAGTATAGATTAGTAGCAAAAGTAACTTACACTAACGTTTCTTCAGTTTGTGACATCTAAATAGGTTAATAAATACATAGCAGTACTCACACTTCGATGGCCTTGTTCCAGTTGATGACGTATCCTGAGAGCTCGAAGGTCTCTATGTTGACGACGTGCACGTTCCCACGCTCGGTGCCCACGTGGATCCACTTGGACTGCAGCGGCAGGTGAAGGCACGTGATCCTGCAGACAACACCACACGTTATGCTGTAGTATAGGTGGGATTACTTGCTGAGGGACAGGTGGACGTCCCACATGCGAGGCAGATGATAGTCACGCTATACTTGTTTACCAACTATAGTAAATATGGAGCAATCCACATGGTGTAATATTGACACGAAAATATGAAATAGTACCAGCAAGTTATTTATTAGTCAACATTCCGTCAACATCGACATTCCGTTGTTCGATGGTTGCCAGAATTATGCCGGACGATGTCATAACTTTATTTCGCAATGCGACTCATTGGAATGAGTTATTATGGTTGGGTTTCCGACACGTGTGCTGGTTTACTGAAAGAGAGATTATCTTCTTAGACTCGCTTGCGAAGACGGCATATTAAGAATTAGATTGTTAGGTAGACACGTCCGGATGTCTGATTGGTCCTGAAATATTGCACGAGTGTTAAGTGTAGGTATTTAATTTTGAGTCTTGGTCAGTAGTTAATATGACATTGTTTGGAGAACTGGGTGAGTGTAGTGACAGATTGTTTTAACACAATGAGGTCTAACTCTTGAATTCTTAAAATGCCAGATTCTCAGGAAGGAAAAACGCACTGACACGCTAAGTTTTATTAACAACATTGCCTGTGACAAAACAAGCGATACAGTTTACATACAATTTACATTTTTGATTTCAAAGTATCTAATGATTTTCAATAAATACTATAGTTAGTACGCACATGCGATGCAAAATCTACAAACTTAAATATTGTCTCATTTCACGAGTAAGTAAGGCAACAGTAACATAATTTAGCGTTTCATGCAAAACTTCACTATCAATATAATATGTATAAGCAATCGAGTTGTCTAAGTTTATACATATCTGGGGGATGAGTCTCTTAATCTACATTTGTACACAACTCCTAATGGCATCAAGGAATAAAAATTAGACTTTGTTCACTGTGTATTACTTGTCATGTGTATTTACAAGTACAATGCAAAAATAACATTCGCTTTCAAAGCAGAAATGCCAACTATTCGACTCCGACCATACAAAAATCATGAACAATCCGATCTAAATACAATAATAATTATCATGCGACACATGAATATTAGCGTGCAACATCCAGTAAGCGAGTGTTTCCGCCTCTGTCCCTGTAATGCGAGCGGGGCGAGCGGGAGCGAGACGACATGACATCGAACTAACACGGACTCACCGCTTGATTTCGCTTGTGGAGTGTGTTAGTTGGACGCGGTATCTGCAACAAGTCGCAACGCCACCGCTGTACTGTGCACTTTGTATATATGTACAATGTACATAACAACTGATTACAGGGTAACGATTATATACATATATTTACTTTTATGAATTCATAATACTTTAAGCCTGGAATTCTTATCCTTTTTTAACGCTGTTAAATACTGCATATCGCTTCAATTTCTCTTGCCCATTGCTGAATCAGAGGCCATGAAAGAGAAAGATTACACCGTGAACCAAGTAGGTGAGAACAGGGAACAGGCGTGGATATAATATGCCTAGTAAGCATGTATATTCCAGACGTTCCAATCTTGATAAATAAAATAAACTTACATAATACATTATACAATACGTTTTTTGAGTGTTAGTTCTCGGATTTTTCAGTATTTTCCAAAAAGAATAAATGTTTAAAGATATTTACATTATTACCCTGTATAAAGATATGCCTAGATACTGTGTTTATGAATAAAATAGATGTATAACATTGTGAGTGATAACGGGATGTAATTTTTTTCATACTTGTATTTTCCAATATAATAACTATGCACAATTAGGAAGTTATAAATCAAAAGTCATAAAGGCAATTCCGTGCAAATCATAGGCTAGAATTCTTAAAAAAAGATAATCGATACATCGAAGAAACAAAAACAAAACAAGATAAGATTTATAAACATTTAACGCAAACTAAATGCGAATTAGAAAATTAGACTTCAAATATTGGGTCCATGTTGAGGTTTATGAATACAAATTGTGCAAAATTAAGAACAAAAATTGGCAATTATAAGTTTGGGCCAAGTTAGCAACGTGTCGGTCCCTTAGTTGGTTAATTATTGTTCAATAGTTCTTAGTTATAATTTGAATAATTTATTTGGTTTGCTGTATGGACTCTTATACGACTTTATATCTAGTTATAATCTAACTATACAAGAACGTACTCGGGTTCTAGGATTTTATTTCCACTTTAGGGCAGGACAACTTCTGTCGGGGCCGGTAGTATTAATATAGATTTATAACGGAAATTATATAATAAAGGGTATGGAGTCCTTATTGTCCTTCTTAACTTAAATACTAGCCTAATGATAAACGCCACAAGTTCATAAACAATACACAAATCTAGGCCTTCGATATACGATGTGACGGCTGCTCAGCGCTCTACGACACTGGCTACAATGTCGTTTAAATCGGAGTATTTTTTAAAAAGGTCTTGGCAAACTGTACCTTATGTTAAGTAGAAAGGGGTCCAAATATAGTTACGAAAGAAGTTTATACCTCTCCATTAAACAAAATTATGCCGGTATGTTTTAAAATGAACATTGATCTAAAGTGATTGTCGATGAAAATAGACAACGCGGTGGTACCTACATGGCATCTAGCATACATCATTCACCAAGTAAATAGTTCAACAATTGATAATATTTATAAATCGTCTCACAAAGACAACATATAAATGTGGATAACTGTAATCAAATTAGTGTCGGGCAACACACCTAACAGGTTTATATTGTAGTGCACACAGTCTAGTCGGCCGGGATATTAATGGATGTGTACTGCTGCCGGTGTACAACGATGGTGTTTGAACAATCAACTATAGGGATTTGCAGGTTCAACTCGCAGTTATGTCCGAATTGGTTTTTAATACATCAATGGTTCGGCCTTGTACGAGTATATACTTATATATTCCTGTAATAATGAAACGTTACTAACACCTTTGGGCTATTCGCAGTGTACGCGTTAATATCATATAATTAACCTACAATATACCCTATTCTACCCTCGTCTCTACTGTGAAAATACTTAACAAGGTTAAACTAATATCCTCAGTCGAAAACACAATATCGTATGATCAGGCACGTGACAGGGACGTACCGCAGACAACAGCCCGACACCCATGCCCCCCGATCTCAAACCCCCCGGCAATTAATATCAATCAATAGCTAATTAATCAAAGCCGCAATGACGCCTGCGATCTGCTTTGCGATTTATTAGCGAGTTTACGTCTTTATACCTACATTAGTAGCTTTTGCCCGCGGCTCCGGTCGCGTTAAAAGCCCCGCTTTAAATTTTCCGGAGATAAAAAGTGGCCTATATGTTAATTCAGGACATGATCTATTATCGGTGTGCCAAATTTCATCGAAATCCGTTCAATAGTTTTTGCGTGAAAGAGTCGCAGACATACATCCATACATACATTCTCACAATATTTCGCGTTTATAATATTGTGATAATTAATCATAATCCGGCTAATTCATACACTTATATTCCCCATATTCTTGTACGCTGCAGAAACGTGGACCCTGCGGGAAGTAGAGAAGAAGAAGATAGACGCTCTAGAGATGTGGTGTTGGAGGAGAATGCTTGGAGTATCGTGGACTGAATTCCGTACCAACGAGTCTATACTTTGAGAACTCGGCATCAAGCAGCGTTTATCATCTTTAGTACAGTCCCGTATCCTCAACTTTTTTGGTCACGTATGCCGCCGAGGGAAGGTGGCTATTGAGCGACTTGTGGTCCAGGGAAAGGTTGAGGGTACCAGGCCACGAGGAAGAGCGCCTATGAGGTGGACTGACCAGATAAAAGCGGCAGTGAATGGCTCATCATCACTATATGAATGCACGAGGAAGGCGACCATCAGAGAAGAGTGGTGGCGTGTTGTGAAGCTTGCCACCAACACCTGAAGTGATGACCACGACCACTCTATCAAGAGTGATACCGACAAAGAAGAAGAAGAATTAATCATATTGTGAAGTTTTGGTATTGATTGGAGACATGCATATAAGAGGCTGGCTTTATTGACAAGTAGTTATCCAATATCACTTTCATTATGTATAATATTGTTCAGGGACAATTTTTTAAAGTTATATATTAGTATAGTGCCGGTGGCGAATATATTTTCTACCAGAAAGGATGGTGACTGTCATAAATATTATGTGAAGGAGGATAAGAAACTTGTCACGGTACAGTTAAAAAAGGGTGCGTGACTATATTATTACACTTGACGGGAGCGTTGTGAATGTAATGTCGAGATGCGAGACTTGTATCTCACAATATTTCGATGAGAGACTTGTACAGTATTCCTAGCAACATAGATAACAATACTGAAGCAATAATTAATTAAAAAAAATACATCACTGTTAACTCACGTGAGCCGTGAAATAACAAATAAGAATCATTTTATTCTCTCGGCAAATAGTTCCACACTCCACTCACGGGAACAGTTAATTTATTAATATAAACAAGGGTTGTTAAGCGAGCTCTTGGCGATATGACCCCCCTGCCATCCCCTGCCGGCCGCACCCGTAGGCGTGCATTCTCTACAAATGATTATGTGAATTCAGCGAAACAGAAGCTGGTACGAGCGCTAATTGAAAGCGTTAATAATACACGAGCGTGTTCGCTCGCGTGCGTCTCACCTCACTGAGGCGGGGGAAGTGAGGAGAGTGTGTATGGACTAGTAAGAGTTTGCGGCAGGGATAGTACAGTTATGGATATAATGATATTAAACGAGGGTCGATACTAGAGGTAGGTTTATTCAGCACAATCACCGTGCTAGTTTTGATGATGTATATTGTCTACCCCAATTTAATCTTTCATCCACTCTGGCTTTAGATATTTTGTCAGTCTCTTAAAAATCGTCATCATCAGCCATATGGTGTGCATTTCCAGACCGACCTGAACTCTTTAAATGCCCAAAGTTATTGGTGAGGTTATAAGATAACACGCAACTTAGTTTCAGGATACTACAGGATTAGCAGGGATTATAAATATACTCAAGTAATAATGTATTTTATTTAGGGTATTAATTTTGAAAATAACGTTTTCTGTATATTACGAATATTCGCAATTACCTAATTACATGGTTCCCGACGTAATAGCAATTTTGAATTCTTTAAGAAATTTTTTCATTAAGCAGAACGATATAATGAATGCGAATAGAGTACATGAATAAATTGCGAAAATCACACAACGACAGAATCGTATGAAATTGAACAGGAGACGAGATGAAAACATATGTGTGTATTACACGTCACTCACACAGGCTTTATAACATCGCGATTAATTTAAAAAAAAAAAACATATTTCAAAGAAAAATTAAGTTACAATGAGATATGACAGGGTATAAAAAGTGACGGAAAACTGTAAACAATTTCATATTCCCGTTTATTCTGGGGAAAATTGTATCTAAGGCAAATATAAAGTCACAGAGGAATGTTTTTTCGAAAATGAGCCAGAGGTATATAAAAACAGGTAGATTTAAAAACGATGAATTTAAAGCTAAAATAAAAAAAGAATAAATTATATGGTAGAAGTAAAGAAAATAACAATATAAAGCGGGATATAATATGGAAGATATTTTTGAAAGTAGAACAGAGAAAAGATTCAAACGAAGGAACATTAGTGACTTACCTTTCTCTTTGGAACTTGAGTGACTGGAGACGTTGCGGGGATTTCTGTCGGAAGGTCCAGAGGTGGAGCTGGTCGTCGGCGGTGGCGGTGACCAGCGCGCCCTCGTTGATGAGGAACTTGGCGTGCAGCACCGCCTCGCCCGCCTCATGCCGCACGTGCGCGTCCACGCCCGGACCGCCCAGACTGAGTCAATTAGTTCAGGGTAATTATTGTGACAGTGCCATTAGATATAGTCATACAACCAAGTTAAATCATGCACAGTAAAATTTTATTCATTTATGTTATTGATTGATTTCCAAGGTTTTATTTGAGGGTTTTTTCTTGAGGTAATGTTTTCAGTTCTTATGCTTAAGGTTAATTATCTAGTTCATCACATTGGCTCCCATTTTATTATGGAGGTAAGTAGATAACAATTTATATTAGCAAGTCGTTTTGCTATTCCATTATTTTTATTAGGGTATAGGTTAACTTTATAAGGTCCCGATTTGTATCAATTGAAACCCAAAACTAGAAGATTTTTAACAAGTTTCCCACTAAAGAATTGGTACAATCCACATTAGTTCCCCGGTGGACTCATCGTCTCGTCTCAGTTCATCGGGTCGCTTCAGCTGCAGAGTTGGTACTGCGGGTGCATTAGCGCGACCGGCTCGCCGCAACAGTCTCCATTACGTTAATGCAACTACTCGCCAGTGCTGACGGTAATTATGAGCCAGCAATGAACGGCTTTTGTTGCAGAATTGCTGTTGTTCACAGTTGTGAGGGTTTGCAGGCGGGAGTAGGGTAGTATGTAATTATCGTAAGTGAGGATTACAATAAGTGCATCTGAACAAGGACATAGTTTCCTCTGAGCGATACCAGTTTCTTCTCTGTATTGAAGAACACGCCCGAATAAGTTTCCCGAAAATATCTTTAGTCAAAGTTTTATCTCTATAAGAACCCGCAACCAGTTTTTCTACCACGTTTTCGCCAGTTTTATCGTGTCTTCATATCCGGGTAGAACTAAAAATACGCTTAAATGTTCATAATTTCGTTTTTGACAGTACCTAAATATTCACTTTTAGGACTACTATTCGAAAGCAATTCGGATGTTATAACAAAAAATATTTAAATCTGTGGTAGCCCTGTCAGAGATCCCCAATCCGAATGCAACAACAAAATGGCAATATCATCTCTCGTCCCGGAGCCCGGAATCCCGGAGCCGGGCGCGGCGGCGGCGCGGCGTGGCGGCGGCGCGGTGCCGGGACCTAATGCATGCCGACGCAGGGCGCCAACCGAAATACGACGTAAGACGATTTCATTTCACAGATGCACGGTGATCGCTATTTAGTTACATAAGATAAGGTTTTCTAGACTACACTAGGTAATGCTGACTTTTCTTATTAAATGCCTATTGTGTCCGTTTCCGGGTTAATCGAATCCTATAAATATTAATCCACGGCATAGTCTATCGGTATGCCAAAATATACTCTAATCTGTTAAGTGGTTATTGCGCTTACTTCATGCAAACATACAAATAAGTTGATAAGCTAGCACATTTTAATATTAGTAACAGTAAGAGCAAGATACATCGGGCGTTCTCCCGCCAGCAAACAATATTGTAATCCTATTTAACAATCACAAAGTCAACACTTCCGCATCGGCGTGCTAACGAGCAAATGCTGAGGGCGCCAAAAATAATCCGCAACATAATCGGTAATATTATTTGGAGTTCACAACAAAGCTGATACAATCTAAAAGCGTTATTCCCCAAAAAGATACAACTAAAGCAATTTCACATTTCTACTTTGGTTAAATTGGAACGGGCTTATCCTTAGCGAATAATGTATTCAGCAGCCGCGTGCCAAAAATGTAAACAAATATCTAGCGGCTTATCAATTATTATTTATTTGGTGTCATTATGTAATTTGTCAAGTAATTTCTCGTTGACATTCTGTGGCATCGAATCGTAACTAAATATATAATATTTCTTTCATATTTTTCATGGAAAGCAAAGTTGACTGAACGCATAATAGGTATTATTTTAATAAATTGTATTTTAATATTTTGATACACGCCCAGTGAACACACTTTACTGATCAAAGCTCGTCAATTTTCCGTGCCACCGTACTTTTGATATTAGCCACCTGGGCAATGAGGAGTAACAGGGGAGCGGCGGTTGTGTTTAATTGTTTCACAATCACCAAGATTGGAAACTTAAATGAATTTTATCAAGTTGGTAGATAAATTACTTTGTGTTGTTTACGTAAACATCTTGACAGAGAGGCGCGCGGATGGAAACATTTAAAACAGTTTATGAAATTTGTTACGAAAATATAATAAGTAACAATTTTTTATATTGATATTTGCATTAACCTTGATAAAATTTTACAGCGTGTACAGAGTATATTTAAAAAACCCACTTATAAATAAAAAAAATCTACCAGACATGGATTTCCTAACAGCCGATTATAATTAAATAGACTTTCTTATACCCTAAAAATATCTACCTTCTATGCTTTTTAACCGTCTTCAAAAAGGTGGTTCTGTATTCGATCCGTATGTATGTATGTATGTAAATTTGTATGGCCGCGAGTTTCTCAAAAACTTCTGATCCGATTTGGATGTGGTTTTCGATGTTCAAATGTATAGTTTTCAGGGAACGTTTTAGTATATAATTTATGAAGATCTGATGAAGATCTTCGGAGATACACAATGGAACTCTTCAATAACTAACAGCAGATGCCTCGCGAATGCTGCAATCGTATATCTATGATGTATTGTTTACACTATTGTATAATTAACTAACAAAAAGCAATAAATAAAAACTTTTTAACAAAAAATAAACCGACTTCAAAACCATTGCAAACCAAAAAATAATTCAACTTTATATTCGCTTAGTATATACGTATATTTGGAGTCGGTGCCTAATTTAAACTGAACAATGTTTTCGTATATTCGATCTTGTATTTCCTTACCTTAGCTGGCAATTTAAATTAGGCATCGACTCCAAATATACGTATATACTAAGCGAATATAAAGTTGTATTATTTTTTGGTTTGCATTGGTTTTGAAGTCGGTTTATTTTTTGTTATTATTATCCTTTACTCCATGAAAACAATAATAGCAATGTCTCTAGAGACTTCAGTTGATTCTAAAGATAGTCAATACCTGTTTGATCGCATCACATGTTCCTAATCCTGCTGTATAAGAGCTTAATTCTCTTCGGCTCCAATATTCAGCGCACAAAGTTCTCTCTGCAGTAACTAGGAGTTAACTGTACTCAAACAGTGCGACCAAATACGGGAACTCAACCGCCCCTGTGGGACCAGGAGGGATGCAAACAGATAGATGTCTGCGAAAATATACGTGAATTTCATTACTTTAATGAACAGTGAGTAAATACGCATGCACAGTGTACACGTGCCTTAACTTTGAGGTCCTTGTTATACTTTAACAACTTATCTACACTGTACGAGACGGTAAGATTAGGGCGAAAATAAACTCATGAATCCCCACTCATACTCCAAATATATGGAGTACCACCGTACCATCAATACGTAATATAATTGAAATGAAAATCCTCCTAGCCAGTTTCGGCCACGGCGGCCAATCTCAACGGAGATCAGCCAGGTACGCAGGAGATATTATAGTGCACAAGTGTGTGCGCAATACACAGGTGCACTCGCTATTCCTTCACTCTCATAGTCCGGTGAGACGGCAATCCGACATGACCGGAGAGAGATCAGGCGCAGGACCAGCGGCTTTACGTGCTTTCCGAGGCACGGGGGTATCACACCGCCAGCTTCCTGACTCCGAGCTGCGACTGAGTAAATTTTAAGATGGAAAAACCCAGTCACAATTTTTTGGCTCGACCCGGGATTCGAACCCAGGACCTCAGCGCGCAAATCGTACTCGTAATGCGTACGCAATACCACTACGCCACCGAGGCAGAGAGCAGTAATATAATTATAGTATACTGCAATATGTAATACATGTATAGTATAGGTATATATATCAATATCTTTAAGAGATTAATTAACTAAATTAAACGTACTAAAACCATGTTTGATGCGGTCTAGAAAACGAAAACTTTCAGAATATTTCCGCCTTTGTCGCGCGTGAAACTATTATGTAAATAATCAAGATTTAGTAATTCTCTCCTCAAAGTATACTTAAAACCTGATATTATAAATTAGTTCAAGTATTTCACACTTCTTTTTTAGTAGTTATGAATAATTAAAGACGTTCCATTTCTCAGCAGTTTGTCGAAGGCTAAAGGAATTCGTTACTGATATTTTTTTACTTCAATTACCTCTTTTTTTTCAGGAGACCCCGCTCACCGAAGGTCACCCTCGGCGTCAATGGCAGCGTGAAGCTTACCTGCCACGCTTTCAATTACCCTGTAGTATGTTACGAGCGGCGGCAAAGAAATAACTTCCAATAAAATGTACACCGCAGAAAGAAACTCGTTTTAATAAGCTTCTATATTCACAATAATAATCCAGCCAAGAATATTTAAGTGGCTCCAAGACGTGTTAAATTTTATAGTCCTTATTCTGAGGTTAAATTAAAGTTATGCATCACGTACACTTACACGTGTACTGAGTTTGAAATGTTTTAATCACACACACACACACACACACACTCACGCCTGTAATCCCCGAAGGGGTAGGCAGAGGCGCAACTAGTGCACCCACTTTTCGCCGTTATTCCGTCCCATGATGTGATAGGGGGCGAGCCTATGGCCATATCGGGCACAAATTCCAGACTCCGGGCTGATACTGAATAGAAAAACTCAATATCACTTTGCCCGACCCGGGAATCGAACCCGAGACCCCAGCTTTGCAGTCGTACTGTAATACAACTACGCCACCGAGGCAGTATGTTTTAATCAATGTCCAAAATTGTGACATGTGTAAGATCTACAGAATTATAGTCTGTTAAATCAGAACGTCATCATTTTACAGGTTTTTAGAGGTCTTCAAGGATAATAAGATTGGCTGCCTCAGTGGCGTACTTGTATTGCGTACGTGTTACGAGTACGATTTGCGCGCTGAGGTCCTGAGTTCGAATCCCGGGTCGAGCCAAAAACATTGTGACTGGATTTTCCCTCATAAAAATTACTTAGTTGCAGCTCAGAGTCAGGACGTTGGCGGCGTCATACCCCCGTGCTTCGGAAAGCATGAAAAACCGTAAATCTTGCGCCTGATCTCTCTCCGGTCAAGTCGCATTACTGTCTCACCGCACTATAAGAGTGAAGGAATAGCGACTACACAGTTGTTTATTGCGCACACACTTGTGCACTTATAATATCTTCTGCGTATCTGGCTGATCTCCATTGAGACTGGCCGCCGTTGCCGAAACTGGCTAGGTGGATGACATTTTTTTACAAGGACAGTTCGTTCGACAAGCTGCGTATATTCAAATAACTATAATTGATTTTGCACGGTGTTAATAACTCAATACACCAATATCATAACTAATTTTAATTTGATAACTTGTTAATTAAAATCTGGAACGTGCGTAGCTGAAGTGAGTAACAAGGAGTTCCAGTAAAAGCGACAAACAAAGTGACTTGAACTGGAAGCGACTCATTAATTGGCTGTATTTCTATTGTTAACTGCTCCTCCGATCGCCGAACTGTTGGAAGGTCTCGGAACTAATTACGGCTCAAATATGAACAGAAGCGTATATTCTATACAAGCCGAAAGGTCCGGATAAATTTAATTTGACTGCTACTAAAGATGTAAACTGGTGTATTTTAGCAAACAATCTTATTATGAGATCAGGATGCATACTATATTTAACACGTTTGGTACATCTATTACCCTCTCTATGTAATTAACAATTTGCTGCAGTATAATTTCAACAGCACGGTCACACTGACCCGCCATTACACCGGCGCGTGATATCTTACTATCAAGCGATCTAAAGGGCGCATAAAGACCTCCCTCAATAATACACCTGGGACCCTCCAGATTGTTCGCGATAAGTGAATTGGTTTGCTGAAAAAATCGCCCGCCGGCTACCGAGTGCCAACTCGACTGGCGCTAAAAAGTATATACACTGGGTAAGTTACTGAAATTAGTTTTGTCTTCCATTGACCTTTTCTACTAAAATTAAGTAATTGAATTTGAAAATTTCGTCTTCTATGCTGTCTAAATGTGTGTTACTATCGTATAAGTAAAATAGACTACGGGCATACCTAAAATACCAGAACAATTTCGAAGGTACATATGTACCTTCAGGTATTGCCCAGAAAGATGGACTTCCCGTGTGGAGTTGCTGGTCTCCCATCGGGCGCGTCTCCCTGGGTGGCGGATAGGGGAACGCCCCCCAGATATGGGGGGTACCGGAAACGGCGTGGACCAAAACCAGCAAAGGGATTCTTCCAAGTATCCCTCTGATAAACAGAGGGTATGTTGGAGGAATATGGACGGGCCCCGTGAACACTTACACTGTCACGGGGCAGGCTGGGGTAGAACCCGTTCTCTCTAGTCACCGCCGATCTCGGAAACTCAATAGGACGCTGTGGTCATGTCTCGCGGCGTCTCACGAGACTGAGGATCTTGGCTTAATTGCCTGGGTCGCGAGGGAGAAAACCTCTATAAAAAGTTACCCCGAATCCCAAGCGGCGGCGCACCGCGAGAGGACGCATGGCCGACGGGAAGTTCGGTCTCTAGTGCGACCTCCGCCGGAGAACCGGCCGACACTCCTGGCGGGTCACTTAAAGGCTTACCCAGGTACAGGGGGCTCTGCCTGGATGGACCGTCTTTTCCCCCATTCTCGTGGGAATAATATGGAAAAATTAAACAATAACATTGAGAATAAAGAGAAGATGTCTGCATCGGAACTAGTTTCCAAATCGAATCAGACGATAGATAGTGGGCACAAGCCCGAGGGCATGTCTGAGTTGCCCGCACCTGCCTTGGACTTCGACTCCGAGTCGGAGCGTAGCAGCGCACCGTCACTACCAAGGAGAAGTCGTCGAAAAGGTCGTGGTTCGCGGCTTGCCGGTGGCCTAACGACAAGACCATTGGTTCGCTCAAGGGACTCCCTGTCGAGCGAGGACACGGGATTTCTTGAACCTTCGGCAAAAATACTCGCTGCATCCAAAAGGATGACGAGGGCATCTGCGGTGGTGAAAACCACGGAAGGTGACAACCCATTAGCCATAGCTAATAAGCCGCACAAGGTGGCGGTCCATGACCAGCATCTCGCTAAAGCTCAAAGACAGGAGGAGGTGGTGATTGCAGTGCCAGAAAACACTCCAACTCCCGATGATGACACGGAGGCCTCAGCAAATCGAAGAGATAGATGCCTTCGGTTGGCCACACGACTCCGAAAAGTGTCTCAGAAGTCCCGAAGTTTACAGGGGACCCAAAAGAAGGAGGTAAATGACTCCGTTATTGAATTAATGGAGATGGCTGAGGAGCCAGCGTCTGCAGAGCTCGCTCGGGTAGAAGCGGAAAAGGCAGCTATGCAACAACGCATTACGGCACTGGAGGCCGCCCTAGCCACTCAGGGCAAACGCTTAGAGGAGTTGTTGGCGGTCATCTGGCCGCAGTCCCAACAAATGGCTGTACCTGGCGTCATCTCTGGTGTAGCTGACCGCTTTGAGCAACTAGAGCGTCGGCTGTTTAATATCATGGATGCGCGGTTCGAGGCGATATCCATGCGGCTGCCACCGGAAGAGATTCTCCGACCTCCATTGGCCGCCGACATGGTCAAAGCTGGTAAGTCATCACAGTATGCAGCCGCCGTCGCTGGGCCTTCGACCGCGACTACGGCGCCAGTTAAGCCCTTGCATGCGGCGGCTGCCACTGCTGGCACATCCATGAAGAAAGGGAAAGGCAAACGCAAAGGCAAAGGAGCAATTCATAGTGCTCCTTCCGTCGATGCCCTGTCCAGACCGGCGGCACCCTCTGCAGCTGATGCTCTGCCTTCCTCCCAAAAGGGAAAGTTATCGAAGAGGGCTTCCCATCTTGCTCAGCCTGTGAGTGAGCCATGTCCGGCGTCTCGAGTTCCCGAAACCTCGGACACATCGTGGACCGTAGTGGCTAAGCGGGCAAAGAAGCCCAAACCGATTGCGGTACCTGTTGCACAACAACAATTGCAACAGTCGCTGCGTAGGACGGAACCTCATCTCCGCATACCCCGCAAGGCAGCCGTGTCATTGACATTGACACCTGCGGCATTAGAGCGGAAGATAACATACGCCCAGGTCTTACGGAGAATCCAGGGGAGCGTCGACCTCGCTGGACTTGGTATTAGCGGTACTCGTGCGAGGCTTATGGCCACGGGCGGGTACTTATATGAGGTCCCCGGTCCGGAGTCAGAGGCGAAAGCTAACTCTCTCGCGGAAAAAATCCGAGAGGCATTCAGCGCATCGGAACTATCAGAAGATGTCCGCGTGTCTCGACCCTTCAAGACTGCGGAGTTACGTATCTCTGGATTGGATCCGTCCAGTGATCCGGAAATGATCACAGCAGCTCTTGCCAAAGCGGGGGATTGCACAGCGGGTGAGATTAAGGTCGGGGAGATCCGAACCGATCGTTCCGGTCTTGGTGCAGTTTGGGTCCGCTGTCCAGCTACGGCCGCTCAGAAAGTGATCAAGACAGGACGCGTCCTGATTGGCTGGATTACGGCGCGGGTTAAACTCCTTGAGCCAAGACCTTTGCGTTGTTTCCGCTGTCTTTGCCGAGGTCATGTACGGGTGCGCTGTACAGATGAGTGTGACCGTAGCGGTACTTGTTACCGCTGCGGTCAAGAAGGCCACATGGCCAGGAGTTGCTCCGCAGAGCCGCACTGCACGATTTGTGCAGGTGTCGGCAAGCCTGCGGGACACCAGGTGGGCGCTAAGGTATGCGTCGCCTCCTCTCGACCCCGCCGTTCTAAACATGGTGGGAGCGTAAAGGTCGTGACTCAACCGGAATCGTCTTCCCGTGAGTTACCAATGGAGATCGCCCATTAATATGGCACAAAGATTTCTCCAAGCAAATATTAACCACTGCGCCAGAGCGCAGGACTTGCTTGTTCAGAGCCTGGCACAGTGGTCGATACATGTGGCTGTGGTTGCCGAGCCGTATTTTGTCCCTCCTAGAGATGACTGGGCAGGGGACCTGGACGGCTTGGTAGCCATCATCACACGGGGCACCGCCGGCTCCCCTCCCTTCGAAAAAGTAGCGAAGGGTTCGGGATGCGTGGCGGTTCTGTTGAGGGGGATCTGGGTAGTAGGAGTATATTTCTCTCCCAACAGACCCCTGTCCGAGTTTGAGAGCTTTCTAACTCGGCTCGGGGCCCTGGTGGTGCAAAGTAGTCAGCCTCGTCCCGTTCTTGTCGCCGGCGACTTCAATGCCAAATCTTTGGCTTGGGGTTCATCGGTGACTAGCGCGCGAGGTAGAGTCTTGGAGGAGTGGGCGATCGCGTCCGGGCTGACCATCTTAAATCGGGGTTCTGAGGACACGTGTGTGCGGTATAATGGCGGTTCAGTGGTCGACGTTTCGTTTGCCACTCCTGAACTCGCCCGACGTGTTCTCAATTGGAGGGTCTTGGTGGACGAGGAGACATTGTCGGATCATCGATATATACGGTTTCATGTCTCCGCGTCCCCTGTCCCCCAACGCAATGGGGTGTCAAACACCCTGCATCAGGATGGTCCGCGTTGGGCAATAAAGCGCCTCGATAAGGAGGTCATGGAGGAGGCCGCTCTGGCACAGGCGTTGCTCCCCTTACCGGACAGACCAGTAGGGGTTGAGGAAGAGGCAGAGTGGTTCGGTATAGCGATGTCACGTGTTTGTGATGCAGCTATGCCCAGAGTCACTCGCCTGCCTGTAAAACGCCAAGTGTTTTGGTGGTCGGCGGAGTTAACGCACTTACGCGTTTCCTGCGTTACCGCACGTCGCCGTCTTGCCAGACATCGTCGCCGGGTTCGTCAACCCGATTACGAAGACCAGGAGCGCCTGCTTCATGGCCTCTACAAAGAGGCCAAGAGAACGCTGCAAGTGGCAATGGCGAAGTCAAAGTCCGCGGCCTACAAGGAGTCCCGGAGTACTCTGGACTACGACCCGTGGGGGCGTCCTTACCGCGTGGCATTGAAGAAATTTCGTACGTGGGCGCCTCCGCTGACGCAGAGTCTCCGGGCAGAATTGGTGGAGAATGTGGTCGCGACGTTATTCCCAGCCACTGAAGAGGCTATTCCTCCACAGATGGTCCCACACGTGGCGGTGTCATCGTCGCCGAACTCGGCAGGGGAGATTCCGGAGGTTTCTCAGGATGAATTTGAGGCTGCAGTGTTTCGGCTGCGGGGCAAAAACTCGGCCCCGGGACTTGACGGTATACCCGGCCGTGTGTGGGTACTTACTGTCAAGCACTTGGGGTCGAGGCTCCGTAGTCTTTTTTTTCCGCATGTCTGGAGCAAGGCCTTTTCCCCTCTCGGTGGAAAACTGGGAAATTGGTCTTGCTCAAAAAGGAGGGTCGACCTGCCGAGTCGCCATCGGCCTACCGGCCTATCGTGTTGCTCGACGAGGTGTGTAAACTCTTCGAGCGAATCGTGCACGCTCGTCTCGTCGAGCATCTCGAGAGGGTTGGCCCGGACCTGGCAGACTGCCAGTATGGGTTTCGCCGTGGCCGGTCGACTATACACGCGATTCTGCGAGTCAAGGCTCAAGCGGAAGATGCAATGGCCCGGGGCAAAGTGGTCGTGGCGGTGTCTCTTGACATCGCCAACGCTTTCAATACCATACCCTGGGCCTGCATCAAAGAAGCACTGCGGTACCACGAGGTGCCACCCTATCTTTGCCGTCTGGTGCACTCATATCTTTCAGAAAGATTTATAGTGTATCCAGGCCTGAATGGGTGGAACCGCAGAGCAATGTCGTGCGGTGTTCCACAGGGATCGGTACTTGGGCCGCTCCTGTGGAACATTGGATACGACTGGGTGCTCCGTGGTACCAACCTCCGGGGTGTCGCTGTCATTTGCTATGCAGACGACACGCTTGTGACGGCGACTGCAGCGACTTTCCAGGAGGCTACCCTGCTCGCCTCGTTCGGTACCGAACACGTAGTGGGCAGGATACGGCGCCTGGGCCTCTCTGTGGCTTTAAATAAAACTGAGGCCCTCTATTTTCATGGGCCTCGGATGAAGCCACCTAGGGAAGCCTACATAACAGTGGAGGGCGTGCGGATTCCTATCGGCTCCAAGATGAAATACCTTGGTCTGATTCTAGACAGCCGGTGGAATTTCCGCGCGCACTTCGAGGCGTTGTCACCAAAATTAGTGCGAACAGCAGGTGCGCTTGCGCGCCTGCTGCCGAACCTGGAAAGTCCCGGCATCCCTTGCCGAAGCTTGTATGCTGGTATCGTGCGATCTATGGCCTTATACGGATGTCCTGTTTGGGCCGAGTCCCTGGGCACTCGCTGCCTCATGTTACTGCGTAAACCACAACGTTTAGTGGCGCAGCGGATGATCAGGGGTTATCGCACGATATCGTACGAGGCGGCCTGCGTATTGGCCGGTACTCTACCCTGGGACTTGGATGCCAAATCCCTCTCGTCAGTATTCTTCTGGCGGGAGGAGGTGTTCCGTCGCGGGGTGAGGCTGGCCCCCAGAGAGGTCAGGGCCCAACTGACTTCTCTTCGAAGGGCTGTCGTGGAGGAGTGGCTAGCTAGGCTGGAGAGCCCGAGCGCAGGCTTAAGGACCATTGCGGCAGTGCGACCTGTCCTTGGTCAGTGGCTCGACAGGCGTCACGGTGCGCCCACTTTCCGACTGACGCAGATCCTGACCGATCATGGATGTTTCGGTTCGTTTCTGTGTCGGATCGGAAAAGAGGGGTCCGCCGTGTGCCATCATTGTGGCAACTGCCCAGAGGACACGGCCCAGCATACGCTCGAGGTATGCCCAGCCTGGGACGAAGAACGCAGCGTTCTCATAACAGCCATTGGTAGAGACCTCTCTCTGCCGACCGTAGTAGCTGCTATGATCGGTAGACGGAGGGCATGGCGTGCGGTAGAATCCTTCTGCGAGCGTGTCATGTCGCAGAAGGAAAGCGCCGATCGGGATCGAGAACGAACCGACCCCGCCCGCCGCCTAACGAGAAGGAGGAGACGCCGGGCTGAAGATTGACCTGCGCCCCCCGCCCTGTGGTATGGGGGCATTTAAAGAATTCCGCCATGGTACTCCCTGCCTGTCGTAAGAGGCGACTAAAAGGGGGCTATTGGGAGTTGCGGCTGCGCAGCGGGGAATACGCAGTTTCAAGTCCACGGCAGCATGGAATCATCGTGCTGCCATTACAGAAGGGGACCTCTGAGCCCAAAGAGTTGAGCCGCGAAGCGGTATTGCGCGGAGACGGGGCCGGCGAATTCGGATGTATTCACGACCCCCCGGAACCGTCTCACATGCGCAGAAGCAGGCTACCGCGGGTTTTAGTCGGTATGCCGGCATGATGTGAGGGACCCGTTCCAGAGGTCACTTAGGTGGCATCTGGTTCGGAAGGCCGGTGAATCCGACATAACTATTCTTCCCCTCCCCAGGCTTAGAATAAGTATCCATAAGAAGGATTTTTCCTGCGGGAAAAAAAAAAAAAAAAAGAAAGATGGACTTAGGCCAAATTGTTGTTTATAAGGAAAGCCTCCTGTAAAGGGACTATTTACTACTAGACATACATAAATATATGTTTGATGTACAGTACGACTCAATCCTCGCTAGCTTGCCCATTGCATTTCATTAGCTGGCTTTATGTAAATCTAGTGTAAGCTTTTATTTGGCAATCAAAAAGGGAAAATGTAATTTAATAAAGGAAATAGAACCTTCCAGATTGTTATGTAAATATCTGAGCCAATATGGCGATGTCATCGAGCACGGGCCAGTAGCGGAAAGGGTGGCGGCGGGGGGGTTGATCACGGAGTGCGTGCCTCGCTGATTGGTTCGTCAATATTGGCACAGCCGAGCATTGTAGCTTATTTGAATGATTTACATCTGACTCCCATTTGTATTTAATTTGAGATATTGAAATGTCCTTCAATCTTGTGTTTTATTTAGAGTGTTTATTTAGGAACAAAATTGTTTAGAATGATGACAATCCTGATCATAATGAATCAATGACAATATCAGGATTTTTTCGTGCGTCGCGCTGAGTTGACGGGCGAGAGTACTATCCGAGTTCTACAAAATATTCTTTATTTGTAAGAGAAGGTAGTTAAATGAATAAGTAGGCTACTTGATAGTGCAAACCCTATCTATATCCATGCTGTCCGAAGCAGTGGAAAGCTAGCATCTGTAATATGTAGTATCCCTATTAGGTTTCAATTATTCAGCCTATTATCTTCTTGTACTTCAGTTTCGCTCCGCTTGTACAATCTAAGAGGGGAATCCTTTGTCTATAATCTGTTTGATATCAAAGAAGCCTACATAAGACCCCAGACAGAGCCCTATTTCAAATTCCATCCAAATTAAATTACAGTTAAATTTCATAATTTTCAATACAAAGCAAGAATTAAGACTGCGAGTTCAACAATTATTCTGTCGACCAATTATCCCCCGCTGTCAGGTTGAGCGGTGAGCGCGAATAACAAAGGAGAAGTCTCTGACAATTAATGTTTTTAACGAATAGGAAATTGGTTGACTGCCTCAGTGGCGTAGTTGTATTACGGTATGACTACAATACTGAGGTCTCGGGTTCGATCCTCGGGTCGGGCAAAGTGATATTGAGTTTTTCTATTCAGTATCAGTTCGGAGTCTGGAATTTGTGCCCGATGTGGCGATAGGCTCGCCCCCTATCATATCATGGGACGGAATAACGGCGAAAAGTGGGTGCACTAGTTGCGCCTCTGCCTACCCCTTCGGAGATAACAGGCGTGAGTGAGTGAGTGTGTGTGTGTGTGAAATTGGTTAGCAAACCCATTAATTTTTTTATACCCCTGGAAGTAGGTTTCACAATACGAGCCGTTCGTAGTGCTTGCGCACTGGCGAGTGCCTAGCGACAGAAGTTTACATAGCTGCGGTACCTATACAAGGTCCCTGACGAGTGACTAATAAACTCAAATAAAACCCAAAGGAATGTACACATTTAATTTTCCGTTCTACCGCCTACAGATATTTCAGTTTCTTTACAAACCAGAACAGAACATCTACTAATTATAATGAGAGATTCTCAAACACAGACCTGTTTCATGAGTCTATTACTGCTTTTAAAAAAGGACTTGTAAGCAACTTAACGATATAATTCATGGCTTACTAAAAGTTTTGGATGTTTACATTTAATTTTTTTAACGTAGCACCTTTACATTTAATTTAATTCATTAGTTTTATCGATTTTTTTAGTTTGTTATATGTATCCACTATCTGTTTGAGTATGATTTTTTTGTGGAAACTTAATTGGATTAAGATTAGTTATGAATGTTTGTGTAATTTGTATATTATTCTGTTTGTTTCCTTAATAAATAAAAATAAAATAAACCACAATGAAGTATAATTGGGACACGTGATATTAAATGACCTGTTTAGGATGAAATACAAGAGAGACTTGATTAAATAAATTCTCTTGGGACGGCATGAAATGCTGTGAAATGTGTTTTAATTATACATGTGTTGCTAATTAAAATACATGTTTTCTAACGATTTGACTGTGAGTGAGAAGAATAGATGAATCCGAATTTCCAGGTAGTTGTGCTACCATCATCAAGGAATCTCCCTTCTAAAAATAAACTAAATCTGAAAAAAAAAACCATGTGCTTAGATAACTACAACTTCTATTTTCTATAATAATTTACGCGAATGTTAGACAATGAAATTAAACAATCTTTTGACGCATTTTATCACAGTTTTTTTTTAATTATATTATCCCCGACGTTCCGAGAATTGGCAGTCTCCATGGTCGCCATGGTAGTTGGAGTCCGCCCATGACCATGAATGCTGCAAAGTCTTCGAAACGTCAGGAGAAAATATAAATTAAATTCCTAAAATTGTTTTATTTCAACATCTCGTTTTATTAAGCTGTGCTAAAGAGAATCAAAATCGTAAATTAAGTATACGTGGCAAGTACACATGTGCTGTTACATAAAAACAGAAGTTACAACTTTTGATACACCAATAATCCAATTAAAACTAGAAAATTCAATACGAAAATAATAAAGCAAGTTGTCAACTCGAAACAGTCACAACTCGGAAAAACTAATATCCTAGTTTTAATTACCTCGCAGTAACATGAAAAAACTAGTTAATAAATTGTAATTAAAACGGAGCAATACAGTTTCTGTGAGGGTTAATTAAAAAAGTTTCAAACTTGATTTGTTAAAAATTTCCCTAGTTAAATAGATTTTTCTCAATTAACGTGACAATAACTTTACACCAGCGGCATCTTTCACAGTTATATTTTGAATCAATTTATGTTTGCCGCAGAGTAGTTGTAAATTGACCTTTTTTTCAACCCTTATTATTTTGTCACAAGAACGGTTTACCAAGTTATGAGTATCGATATTTTTGGTCCTTCCTTGGCTGATTTTTGTATGGGCACATAGACGTTCACGCCAAGTATTTACATATAAAAGTTTTAAATTACAAATCACCTCCGAGATTTCATAAAGGCCCTCTACAAAGTTTCGTACGATATTTAATTACAAAATGATTATGAACGAAAGTAGACTAATTGAATGTACCAGGAATATATTAAGTTTCAAGCCCGAGTAATTCGGTGCGGAATTAATGGTCGCAACTTTGTGATTTACCGATCCCGCGCCTAACCTACTTGTACTTATACTGGGTTTGCACTCAAATTTGAATATATATAATGTGACTTTAAAAGATGTCTCGTTATAGTGGCTCTTCTGAATTATGTACGTTTCTTTATGACTATAGTTTAGATTCTAAAATAAATTAGTATTATTATGTAAATTATAGTTTAGATTGTCGGTTGTATCACACATGTGAATTAATGATGATTGATTTTGTCTACATCAAGCAGCAGTGTGCATAGTTATATAATCTAGTGTGAAAGACGTCGTAGACAGTACAATTATTTGATAATATTATGAAACTACTTACTACATATAATCTGATATTCACTGTGACGTGTGACGGAGTGCAGATGTAGCGATTTTTTAATGCAAGGAGTTACTACTGATTATAAATAGTATCATTTTTTGTATAGAATAACTATTAGAATGGAATAAATACAACGCAACGTAGAGACATTGCGTCAATATACGAATCTCATACAAAGCCCACGCTAAACCCGTTTGTTAGTGGAGGAGCTAACGTAATGTTTTTGCAGACCCTAAACAATTGCGCGTGGCTCGCATGGGCCCAATTACTAGGAATAACGCGAGGCGAATTAATTACGGACCCTTCTTAACAAAACAACCATCTTGTGAGTAAATTGTAACTGTGTTAAATGTAACTGTGTGGGTAGGCGACACGTAACTAAATTTTTTAAAGGTTCCGTCCTGGTGAACATCTGTTTTGGGCACAAAAGGTTTACACTGAAGCAGAATTGTTGCGTGCAAAATATGTTGAAATGATAGTCGTTTTAACCGATGAAGATAATTTTAATAATGTTTTTATGATTTTTATTATTTCAGTAAAATAAACGCATCCAAGTTAGTGAACGTTATCACGGTTACTAGAGCTCGATGAGTAGGTATACGAAGCATTGTTCTGTAATGAAGAACGCGGCTGCGTCGCGCTGCGTCCTGCGATCCTATCACCCTTTGTACCGCAAAACTATTGTTTCACAAACATTGCAATGGACCGAGCGAGCTTCTTTTGTTTACGGCATCGCAGTCGGTTAACATCGTCGGGACTGAAATTATGTTAATACTTTCATACATAAATAATGTATAGGGGGCATGCATCCATGCATCATTTCTGAGACGGTGGTATTATCATACCACCGTCTCAGAAATTCAAAGGATCCCCATCAAGCGGTATTAATTGGTAAACAAACAATATATTCCTGTCGCGATTTTCTAGAATAAATTCCCAGTGCATTCTATTCGCTATAGCGTGTTTCAAATATGGGATACCAAACAAAACACTTTGTTACTAGCAAAAATTTTATTTAAGCAACCGCAAAGTTAATAAAAGCATAGTAAACCTAACTAAAAGTACTCTCACTCGGCCGTGTCCTTGAAATAATTACCTACAGCCGCGCGGTACGTAAACACGCCACAGGGCTGCCCATCTGCAGTATTTTAATTTAATCTAAGATACATGAGTTTCTTTCTAGTTTTGAGATTGTACATACATACTCGTGCCTTTTACCCCCGAAGGGGTAGGTGGAGGCGCAACTAGTGCAGCCACTTTTCGCCGTGCGTATTCCGTCCCATAATGTGATAGCGGGGAGGCTATCGCCATTTCGGGCACAAAATTCCAGACACCGGGCTGATACTGAATAGAACATCCAATACCACTGTGTCCGACCGGGGAGTCAAACCCGAGATCTCAGCATTGCAATCGTACCGTAATACAAGTACCCCACCGAGGCAGGCAGTTTTGAGATTGTAAAAGATTATTTAAAATATGTGAATGAAATAAGAAGTGTTCAATTAAGATATATGTTGACCTTTTTGATTAGTAGATTTAAATTAAAAAAAAAAACACCTTTATCAATTTGGGCTGAAAAATATTTGCGTCTCGACGGAGACGTACGAAAAGCTTTATTGTTAAATTTAGTAGTATAAAAATATGCATTCGGATAAAAAGTTTAAGTAAACAAAAAAATGTGAGCCGTCACGGGACGCCTGGCAGATGAGAAACATCGACATTATTTTGTAAAAGTAATATGCAGAAAAGAACAGATTGTGATAGGAACTAAATATGTCATAATGATAAAATAAAATATTATTTTTACGGCACGTTTAACTGATCTTGGTGATGTCCAGTTTCAATAATAATATTTTGTGACCCCTGTGATGATTGTTGGGTTCTGAAATATTTATAAAAAAATATGTTATTAAAATATACAGAAAAATTTAAATTGGCTGCAGTATATTATTAAACTCAAGAATCTTAGCTAGTTATTTCAATAGATTACTAAAGATCGTAAATTATAAATATCAATAATGAATGTTTCACTATAAATTCCACTATGATTAGGAAAATTAATTAATTTTGCGCATGGCGACGCGTCGCCGCACCGTACACACTACTGCATATAGACTGTATATATATACCATTATATAGCGTGGCGACGCGTCCCCACGGTATGCGTCCCACGCCAGAAATCGGTTTTACGTGCAGCTATAGATGTTTCACATCAATATACTTTGGGAAACCTGGACAAGAATTCATGCAAACCAAAATAATACAATATAGTCTATAATTGCTCTTTGCCACATTAAGTAAGTAGTTGTACTTGTTTAATTCAAATATTCGCAAAATGCACGCTTGCTGCTTACAAAACCATCACACCGGTTGTTCGTCACTGCGGCGCACTCGCGACTGTTTGTGTACTTAATGTGTTTGGTACACATTAAGTACACAAACAGTCGAGTCACGTAGGCATCACTCGCGTTCCGACCATTTGTATGAAGATATTCTACTGTATAGAATATATTTATACTGCGATAAAGGTTTACATCATATTAATTAACAGTGAATATTGGAATTGAATTTCATGTTTATTTATCCCGCACTTGTTAAATATTCTCTACATTGAATATCGTATTACATTAATTATACTACCTCAATAATACTTGTCTCATTATTTCTGAAAATAGTTTTAAAAGGTGATAGGCATTTTGTACGCGAGAGTTAGTTTGGGCAATAGGTTTAATATTTTGTTTAACAACAATGTGTAAGCAATGCTCTAAGTTCAGAAGTGTAATTACTGATTGATTTAAGTGATGAGTGCAGTGCAGAGCCGTGCAGAATTTTATAACTTAACCTTTAAGCATACGAGCCGTTAGTTTCACAGCTAGCTCATAATCAGGCGACCGACTTACTCATCTCATCTACATTGTGTTTTTCGCAACTAAGATATAACCACTTAATATAATCTATAAGGAAATCTCAATAAAAACAGGGTGTTTCCAAACGAGTGTATATCGCTAACAGCGCGGCAGTGTTGGCGCCGGTCCAGGCTCGTCTCGGGGGCACCGCGACGCCACCACACGTTCACACGACACAATGACCGCTTCCAACACGCTCCTGTGGGATGCACGCCCAATATTGCATTTATTGCTTTCGAGCTGTCTGGGAACACCGTATAAAAGGCAAAGGAATTGTTTACCGTGATGGAAATCGCAACATCTTGATACAGTTAACATTTACATGATTTTTCATACAAACATTTCATACTTCAGTCAAGATTATATTGACGAAATTTAAATTAAAAGACAACGGACTTGGACGAGGAATCGAAGGTAGGCAAAAATAATCACATAATTAATACATTAATACAAGGGAATGCATACATTCAGTAATGTCACTTTATCTTAAAATACATTCTGTAGTTTCGCCAAAACATTATATTCAGTAAGAACCGAAGAACGCGTTTTTATGAAAAATATGGCCGATTTTATACGACGCAAATTACGTAGCATAAAATACGTAGCGAGGCCCTAACGTCCAATAAACGTAACGAGAGGGTATTATTAAAATGTGACGTGACTTGACTCCGATTTTTGTACGTGCATTGGACATCGTATTTCAGCGGCTAATAGGAAGCACGTGATGATCCGCACCGGGGAACAGCCCGGATATCCGGGTGACCCCTGACGAACACTTGATTAGACTAGGAGGGATGCTAACACATGTATTTATGAAGTAGGCATAATATACTTAAGTGATGTAGTAGCGATGGAGAGCGGCCAGATTAAGGCTCTACGGTTTAAGAGCCTATGTGAAAAACATATGGAATCGTGATGGGCGTGACTTAGCGTATTTCAAATGCGAGGCGCCGCACGGCCCCGCTGAGATAGATCGCGCGCCTCGGCCCTCGTCGCATCGCGTCGTTGCGACAGGTCGTTGCACTCAAGCCCGCGAAAAGATCGTCATTGCAAATGCATGTCTGTGTTGTAAATATTATAGTTATTATAATTTCTAATAAATTTATAACTTATAAAACATAGAATTTATTTTAATTCGTTTATAGAACCATTATTATGTCACTAATATCTACCTAATTACTTGAACATTATGTAAAATGACATTGTAAGTTATCTAAACTCATCGAAAGTATTATTCACTTATAGTTGACTTTTGTTGACAAGATAAAATTTGGTGTGGTGGTAGGTTCGAGTCTTACCCCTACGTAGGTCTGTGTATAGGTAAAAAGCAAAGCAGTATGAAACTTCTATAATATGTTTTAAATTATATTTTGCTTTGTTTTGATTTATTCTTGTGGACTTTCCTAACTTTGGTGGACATAAAATAAATAATAATACAATAAATGGCGTCACTATTTTTCGGCCCGACTCGGGATTTGAACCCGGGACCTCAGCACAATAGGCGTATCGTGTGTGCAACTACGCCTTGGAGGCAGTCAAACATAGCATCACACCTTTTCTCCTCACATTTCGTTAGCTATTTTAGGTCTTATCAAATAGGAGACGAGCTTATTGCCACATACCGGGCCCGATTCAACAGACCGAGCTGATACTGGACAGAAAAAAATAGTGTTTGCCCGACGCGGGATTCGAACCCGAGACCTGAGCGTGGAGGCCGTACCGGGCACGTAATACAACTACGAGTTGCGACATCAAGGTAGTTTCGACAAGTCATTCACGATGAAACTTCTTCCCTGGAATGTCAGGTCTATTTTACGTAAATGATGCTTCACTCTAGTGCCACCATGCAATTTAAAAATCGAATTTTGTATGTAAAGGATGTTCGAAATTTATGCAATGCAATAAAATTACATAGCTTGATATGAAGATTGATTACATTATTATGGTTGAATAGTCACTATATAGGATACTAGCTTTTGCCAGCGGCTCCGCCCGCATTAAAAAGTTTTTCCGGGATAAAAGTTCCGGTTGATATTTTCCCGGGATAAAAAGTAGCCTATGTGTTAATCCAGAACATGATCTACCCGTGTGCCAAATTTCATCGAAATCCGTTCAGTAGTTTTTGCGTGAAAGAGGAACAAACATCCTTACATCCATACATCCAAACATCCAAACATCCATACATTCTTACAAACTTTCGCCTTTATAATATTAGTAGGATAAATGTTACAAATGTTGAAGGCGGCTGCTACCTATCTAGATAATTTTTATAATTTTTAATTTGAACTGTATGTAATGTGGGGTAAGAAAAATATAGCAAGGTCATTCTTACTACGCGGTTACTTATGCTTATAGAAAATTTTAAATGTTAATTACTTACAATTTTTTAAATATTTTTGATATTTTGTACAGAAGAATAGACTGATGTTTACTGCAACAGCTACTT
Organism: Lapara coniferarum; assembly: GCA_949316025.1. Taxonomy (NCBI): domain Eukaryota; kingdom Metazoa; phylum Arthropoda; class Insecta; order Lepidoptera; family Sphingidae; genus Lapara; species Lapara coniferarum. Next base: position 574,720 of record OX438920.1, read on the forward strand.
CTTCAATTCTAAGGCATTTGTTTTTGTTTTGCAATACAACAAAGCTCCGATATCCTTATTGAACTGAATGAAAAATAATGATGGCCATATTTTAAAAGGAGACGGGAAAAACTTCATAGAACTTTGGGCTTAGTGTTACAGAGATAATTTATGCATTATTTTATAGTTATATTAGAACTATTTCCAAATGAGAAAGAAAAATCTGTCTGTCCAATGGGAGTAAAGAAAGAACCGCTGTAGAGTAGAGCTTCTAAATCATTTTTCGGTGAATAACTTTTTTTTACCTGATGACATAAGATGTTCACAGTACGTAACCATTGGATTGCCCTATTGAATAGTGAACAGAGCTAGCTTAGACAATAACCAGAATTGAACATATCACATGGAATCGACGAGGACTGATATAAATATATAATGGCTCATTTACACTCTCGCGCGAGTGGTACGCCGAACACAATACGAGCCACGACGCGAGGTGTGAAGCTAGAGTGTTAGTGAGTCAATAATGTATTTCAATTTGACATTACGTCGGGAGCGCTGAACAAAGTTGCCAGTAAAATTAAATAATATCGACCAATATTAAATATCCCAAAAAGTGAAAATGTCTTTTTAGTTTAATTTCTAAAATACCTATAGTTTTTAATTCTTATTCTTTTTCAGCCTTTAAAAGGCTACTATTGCACATAGGTCTCCCCCAAAGAATTATTAATACTATTATGTCAATATTATTCTTGTTATACATGCTTGGTATTCTTTGAGTATGTAACCAACGCTCTAAGTTGGTGCCAGCGCCGTGTGTAATATTACACGAACCACTTGGTGCCACTTTTCACCTTTCTATAACTCAAAACCTATTTAAAGTAAACACATAAAACTGTGTGAGTTTAATTATATCTATAAGGACATCTAGAAGCCCAAATTTCATGAAGCTAGCTCAAACGGTTATAAAGATATGAAGGTCAAAATTGTAAATTTTTGTACTGACTGACAGACTTATAGTATCTAAACCTAACCTACTTCCAGATGACCTAGAAGGATGAAATTTGGAATCCAGCTCGGTAATTATGTGTAAGCGTAAGAAAAAATCTAAAAATAAAAAAAGTTAAAAATACAGCCCACATACAGAAAATATATTTTTAATGGTAGCGTTGGAATCCCAATATATGTTTTATTATATTTCCTTTATAACAGAAATATAAAGATAAAGTTAAGCCAAAACATTTGTGGTGTCCCCATAAAAAAACACTTGTAATACGCGCTATACAGCCGGCCAACGGTGTGTCGTCGGCGGCGCGCGGCACCACACAACTCAATACCTACCTAGTTTTCTTTACAAAAAGTAATGATATCCCACCAAAAACATAAATGTAAAAGATCTCACATTTGTAAATACCAGCAACTATTATAGGTATTCAATAAAGCAAACAAATAGAATTTAATACTTGTTCATAATGTTATTTTGTTCCTATAAATACATATTTAGATTTTGCATAAAACTTGGCACACATTTAGATCTCCATTCTTTTTGCGGCGAAGCCCACAGCTAAGCATAATTTTGGTATTGAACTTGGCTATCCTTTTTTACATTTATGTTTTTGGTGGGATATTTTTAAATGGAAGACATAAAAATAGAAGAATATTGATACATGCTTCAAAAATGTAAGGTTAAGCCCAATTTAGGCCGTCTCCTTTATACCTATTAGAGTTTGTGGCCAGTCATGTCCAGCGGATTTTGATTTTAAAGCCAAATAGCCTTTAAAGAAAAATAAATCTAAATGGCGGCCTTTATTTAAAATTCTAACATTACATCTGCCTTTTGTGCACAAAACAATGCCCAGATATCGATGTTGAGTTCGATTGGCCTTAATACAAAAAACTTCAAAATGGTGGCTACTTTTTTCAATTCTGACATTGGATTACTCTTTTGTTAATAATGTTACACCCAGATATCGATTTTGCGGTCGATTAGCCTTAAAACAAAGAAATTCAAAATGGCGGCCACTTTTTTCAGTTCTGACGGTGGATCTGCGTTTAGTAACTAAAGTGGTACTCAGATACCGATTTTGAGGTCAATTGGCTTAAAATAAAGAAATTCAAAATGGCGGTCACTTTTTCCAATTCTAACATTGGATCCGTCTTTTGTACCTACAGGCTTGCCCAGATATAGATTTTGAGGTCGATTAGCCTTAAAACAACGAAATTCAAAATGGCGGCCACTTTTTTCAAGTCTAACATTGGATCCGTCTTTTATACCTAAAGGCCTGCCCAGATATCGATTTTGAGGTCGAATGGCCTTAAAACAAAGGAATTCAAAATGGCGGTCACTTTTTTTAATTCCAACATTGGATCCGTCTTTTTTACCTACAGGCTTGCCAAGATATCAATTTTGAGTTCGATTGGCCTTAAAACAAAGAAATTCAAAATGGCGGCCACTTTTTTCAATTCTAAAATTGGATCCGTCTTTTGTACTTAAAGGCCTGCACAGATATCGATTTTGAGGTCGATTAGCCTTACAACAAGGAAATTCAAAATGGCGGCCACTTTTTTCAAGTCTAACATTGGATCCGTCTTTTATACCTAAAGGCCTGCCCAGATATCGATTTTGAGGTCGATTGGCCTTAAAACAAAGAAATTCAAAATGGCCGCCGTGTATACCAATTCTAACATTGGCTCTTAACATTTTAGTTATTATTGATTCATAATGTATAAATAAATGAGTGCTACAAAAAATCATACTAAAATAATTTTATGGTGTAAAAATTTGAACAGCCTTTACATGCAAAATACGAATTTTTTTAATGTATGAGCGGCACGCAAGCGTCATTTACACAAAATTGGGCCGGCATTCCAGGGCGTCCCTAGCTATGAATTACCCAATAGAAATAATACATACATATACTCTCACGTCTTTTATCCCCGAAGGGGTAGGCAGAGGCGCAACTAGTGCACTCACTTTCCGTCGTGCGTATTCCGTCCTATGATGTGATAGGGGGCGAGCCTATCACCATTTCGGGCTCAAAATCCAGACTTCGGGCTGAAAAGAAAAAAATCCAATATCACTCTGCCCGACTCGGGGATCGAACCCGAGACCTCAGCATTGCAGTCATAACGTAATACAACTACACCACTGAGGCAGAATAAATAACAAAAAAAAAGCAGTGACTATTGTTTTTCAATCAGGGATTCGAACCCGGCACCTCAGCATACCGATCACTAAATATAACTAAAGCAGGTCTCCGACTAGAAACAATTTACAAAGGTGAAAGGATGTAATAATTACGCTTGCTGCCTATCTTATAGACCTAATAGAGCCTATAATTTTATATTGATACATGGACGTGAGCTGGATACACTATAAAACAGAATTTCCAGGGCACCTTCAAATTTGCCGCGCGGTAGCGCGGACCAATCCCTACACTAGACGGCCAATTCGAACTTTGAAGGCGTCCGAAAATTTCGAGCACACGTCCGTCGTCAGTAAAGATTCCGGACGACTGAAGCCGGCACGGGCCACTCCCATAACAGCGATGGCGTATTTGGACGTCGCGGATGAGAGAAAGTGACGGGAGACGCACGCGTATGCCGAAATGAAATGGCGTAAGCGCCAAAACAATTTTCTTTTAATTGTGATTATACTATTTAATTCGTTTTAATTGTGTATTGATAAAACTTTGAAAAAATTGTTGTATTGTATTTAAATAAAGTTACGAATGTACATATTCCACCATTTAGAGATAAAGCGTGTTTAAAGAAAATATCAGAGGTAACTTTGAATTTTTTTTCGATCGAGAAAATTTATAGCAATTGTGTTTTAGCTTTGACATATTATTGAGTTATACGTTCAATTTACACATATCCAAAAATCTAACTTCTGATCTTAGTAGTTTACGAGAAATTTGAATTTGAAAGTCCTTAAAGTTCCTTACATAGGCTCTTAAGGGGCTATACCACACCAGCCCTGTAATACTGCCCACCGCTGAGCACGGGCCTCCTCTACAACTGAGAGGGTTGGGTAGAGTTAAGGCCTCAGTCCACCACGCTGGCCTAGTGCGGGTTGGCAGACTTCACATACCTTCGGAATTTCTGAATTCCAAACTTCTCAGGTATGTAGGTTTCCTCAGGATATTTTCGTTCACCGTTAAAGCGAGCGATAATTCACAAACAATACATAATGTTTTAGCAAAGCTAGAGGTGTGTGCCCTTGGGTTTTGAACCTTAGGACATTCGTCTCTGCAGTCCGTTCCAGTCTCAGCCTAGATGTCTATCGCCGCTTCATAACATACAAACTCTTTTGTTGATATAATTGGATTTCTTCTAAAAGACTGAAATGTGTTTAGTCTCTATGGTACGGCGCGGCGGACAAAGCACCGCCGGAGAAACATGGAACGTGAGTTTAATAAAAAAAACGTTTTGTTCATCGGGGTTGTGTGAGCGATATGCTCTCATAGTTTCTTATACTGAGAAATAAGATTTTGTGTGTGTAGATGTCATTCAATCAATTCATTTTTAGAATTCTTGAATAAACCAAGACTAGTGGATTATTTCTAACATTTAATCGCAGCATTTTGTGCACTTAATCCGAGAAGCTAAAACCCCATGAAAATTCAGTAGTGTATATAAACATCATACGTTAAAGCCACTAAGTGCATTCATGTCGGCTCAGCAACCCGGAGGGTGTAATTCCCGGCACGACCTCGAACCACGCACTTTCGTATTATCCGATACAAGGGGATTTAAGCCACACGAACGTGGTTTCGCTTGTAGACGTTGTAAAAATACCTAAAAAAAATTTTTTTTTTTTTATGTTTTTGGTTTTACTGGTAGTAGGTCTCTCATATGTAAGAGTCCGTCTGGGTGGGTACCACCGCAATGTTTATTTCTACCGCCAAGCAGCAGTGTGCAAACACTCTTGTGTTTCGCTTTGAAGGATATTGTGGCCTGTGTAATAACTGGACATAATGAGACTTAACATCTTATGTCTCAGGATGACGAGTGCAGTGGAATGCCACATATTACATTGTAATGAGTCAGGTGCTGGATGGTGTTGCTACTGATTATGGGTTGTCGTATCGCATACCGTCAGGCGAACGCCATGCCCGTCTCGTTAATCAATCCAATAAAAAAAGTGTAGTTATGCCTAGGTACTGATGCCGTGAAGTCAGTGAAGTTCTGGATTCGATTTTTAAATCAGACATTAAAATTTGTGGCAAAGCAAAGGTATTAGAGTATTTAATTTGGTTGCCACTACGGCCTGGGTGGATACTACCTACACCCGCATACGGGAGAGCCATTAACTAGCAAAACGTAATCTTCCAGTCAACGTTTGAGCCCTTGTCCCACAAAATTATCTATGAAACTAATGAAAAAGAATAAGACAATGAAGCGACAACTTTCAGACCTCAAATACACAAAAAAGGTCCCGGTGTGTATACAATTTTCTCTAATACAAGAGTGACCGCAATTTGTAGCGTCCCTCCCTCCCCACCTTATTAGGAATCCATTTGCAAAATCCGGCTTATTTTTCGGGGACGCAGTGTAATTTAACATAAAATACTACCTCTGTCGATATCGTTGGGATTATCTGGAAGAGAAGGGAAGGGATATGTGGACCTTTCAATATTCTGGATTTATGGGACAAGGGTGGAGCAATTACACGTCGGTTTGTCTCGCTATATTTTGTTAAACGGAGAGAGATATTTATAAAAAAATATATATGTTAATTTACAAACAAGATTGTGGTTGCATTTGATACTGCTTAATTTCTCGGCGAACGGGTCACAACTCATATATGTTCTAAGGAACATGGTCAAACCGAAACGACAATGCACAGAGCACGACGCAATGCTACAATTAGACAAAGCTGGCCTGGACAATTCTCGCAAAGACGAGCAAGTATGCACTCTCCGGGCACACACATTAAGTCTTCAAAAGCATTCCCTAGTTTATATGAGCGGGAATCAAAGCCCGCTGAGGAGTGGCAGGTGGCGGAGTTTGCGCAGCGCTCCACCCGCGTACTCCACTATTGGGACTGGTACACTACTTTAATAATTATTACGGCTCCATTTACTGGTTTTATTAACATTTTTTATATAAGGAACACCATGACTTCGTCCCGAATATAGTAGGTAGATAAATAACTAATGTAACTAAGTTTTATCCGTCCCGGGGTCACGACTCCGATACCGCTCACAAGTATCACAAATTCTAATTCTAGGTAAGCACACGTGTATATTCCTTGGCAAAAAAATATGGGTTGATCAAGTCGGGACACAAATCGAACTTCACCGTTTACTACCTAGTAACTAGTAGTATAGTATAAAAATTGCATTTTTTTTATACTTACTAGTTTTTGCTCGCGGCTGCGTCCGCGTGAAAAAGTTTTCCGGGATAAAAGTCCCGTTTTTTATTTTCCCGGGGTAAGAAGTAGAGTAGCCTACGTGTTAATCCAGTACATGATCTAAGCAATAATCATGGTTCTTTTGGAATAATTTGGTGAACAATCGGCAACGGTATCAGTAGGGCGAGTGAGGGCGTGCCGCACGTAAACATTGATACGCAACAGTGTAGCGCATGACGAGGCGCGCGGCGACCAAACGAATCAGCTGTTGCTAGGAGCAAGGGCACCCAGACATCGCTGAGACTCATTCTCATATATGTATAGAATGATGAAAAAAACGGGGGTTTCGATATGGATTCTAAACGAGAACGTTGAATGTTGAACTCTTAAACAGGAAAGACTACGTGAGTATGGGTGATCTAAGGAAAACCATTTCATTATAGAGTTTGGCAAATAAGCTGGAGGGTCTCACTGCTTATTATATCAGAAGCATAACCACCCAAAATATCGCGCTGAAGCGCTGCCGGCGTTAAAGGAAAGAGGATTAGGGAATGATCGGGTTGGCCCTAAAGCCTATGCCAATCTCACTTATCATAATAAACGCAAGAAGCTTTCACTATACGTAAATTTTCCGTGAGACAGCGATACATTCATGTTGTAGAAAAATATGTGCGCTTAGAAACTAATATGATACGGGTGTCTTGAAAACATTCTATGTATCAAGTATCAACAGTATCAACCGGTAGGGTTAATAAATCCAACAAACATTAACGTGAATAATGTGTTGTGAGTGCGCGCGATATCTCGCTTATAAAAGAAATTTATGGAGTCGCGGGTTATCTACCGGCAAACAATAGCAACAGCTCTCATACCTTCACAAATGGCCATTTTATTGCCTTAATCTAAATTGTCGCCTCACAGGTCGATTTATGTTGTGTATGTAGTTCTGGGTTCGATTTTTAAAACAAACATATATTTTTTTCTTTATGAAGCGATTCTCCGAATTTGATTCTAGATGTGGCGACAGACTCTTCTTTATAATTTCTATGGAAAGTCTTCCCATCACATTCAGAGAACAGAAAAAAATTCCGTGATTGGATGTAATTTGCCACCACAGGGCGGCATATCATTCGTTGTGGAAAGATTATACAGAATTATAGGTATTTAACTAATAGATTTTATTCGACTCAATTATAATTCAGAAGTATGAATGTTATTGAAGTAAGTACATGTTTCGAAACCAAGATTCCCGTATGGTCAATAATATCAAAACTACAGTTCTAATAAAATAATATAAAAGGACAAAGGAAGAAAAACTAGCCCTCACGGGGACCAGTGAAATACGACACGGAATGGATCGACCGGCGATCAAAGATAAATTTACGCACTCAGAAGTAGACAATTTAATCGAGATCTTCAAGCTCTGTGACGATTTAGATTCCACAGACAATTTATTGAAAGTACAAATACGATCCATATCATTTAAATACAAAGAAAAAAATAATAATTTAGTGCCACGTATTATGAAAGGAGCCTATCACAAGTTTATTGTATCATACTAAAAGAACTAAATAATGTGTATCTTAAGGTTTGTATAACAAACATAGACACTCACGCCTTTTACCCCTGAAGAGATAAGCTGAGGCGCAACTTTTCGCTGTGCGTATTCCGTCCACTTTATGTGATAAGTCGCGAGTCTATCGCCATATCGGGCGCATATTTCTGATTCCGGGCTGATACTGAATATAAAAATTCAATGATCACTTTTCCCGACCCGGGGATCGAACCCAAGATTACAGTCGTACCGTAAGACAACTACGGCACCGAGGCGCAGGTGTTATATAAATACCTGTAAAATCGTTATTGAATAACGGTGCACAACTCATAGGGGCTTATTAGCGATTCTTTGTTTCAAAACCTCAGAAATCTCACTTTTTGTTAGACAAGTTTATTGAAGACAACTCTGGTTTCGTAGGAAGACATATACCCAGTGATATTGGAAAATTGTTATCCGATACTTTATCATTGGATAGATATGACTTTGTAAGTAAAGTCAGTCGGTTCGGGGACCCAAAATTATCTTTGTGTCCTTTTACCGTACCGCAGTACATTTTTCTACATAACATCGCACCAGGATCATCAAAAACCGGGTCGGGCAAAGTGATATTGAGTTTTTCTATTCAGTATCAGCTCGGAGTCTGGAATTTGTGCCCGATATGGCGATAGGCTCGCCCCCTATCACATCATGGGACGGAATAATGGCGAAAAGTAGATGCACTAGTTGCGCCTCTGCCTACCCCTTCGGGGATAACAGGCGTGAGTGTATATGTATGTAATTTCATTATTTATTTCAGAATTCGCTTCCACAAAAACATTTTGGACGACTTTTCATTTAGTTTATATATTTAACCTTTACACCAACAGCGACAATCTACGACCTTTTATTTAGTAGCACTAAACTTACCCACAAATTAAATGATTTTGTATGGTATAAAAGCCTACTTGTTAGCTATTGTTGTAAAAGGATACATTCTAAGGTTGCCGCCCTTGTCACCGATGGCGAGCAGCTTCTGTATGGGATCCCAGGCAAGCGCCGTGGGGGAGAACGGGAACCCATGGCGAAATGTCTGCAACAAAATAAACATGCGTTTAGCATAGAGAAGTAAGAGTCCATTTGGTTGCCATTGTTTTAGATAGAGTGCAAACACTTTTGACATAGTAGCGAATGTAATTATTCCTTGTTTGCGTGCGTGAAAGAGTTTTCGGGGATAAACATCCCGCTATGTTTCCCAGGCTCTCAAACTATCTCCACACCAAACATCGAAATCAGTTTGGTAGTTTTTGAGTTTATACATCTTTCAGATGGACAGACAGACAGACGCGGCAGGGGACTTTTATAATATTAGGGATAAAAAAAATAACACCACAGGGCGAGGCAGTTCAATGACATTTGCAGGTCCTTTTGTTTATAATAGTTACGGCATATGTAGAAGTGAAATACTATTGGTAGTCCCGAACTAGCCATGCCAATAGTTCTATTGTATAATTTTTTTGTGGGTTTAGAAAGCACTTGTTGCTAGAACTCAAAGTTATTTGGCACGAGTTAGTTGAACATGAAATCTAATGGCGCTATTTGTAGATGTCATGTGTGACTGAGTGTGGTGGAGGGTGGGGTGGTCACCCCCTCCTTACTCCCACCCTACTGAATTACTACACATTACACTGAGTATACATATTATATGTGTTCGGTACATACAATTTAATTATGTCAGAAATGTAACGTGTAATCATTTCTATGTTTATTATAATTCGCATTGATGGAATTTCATACATTACATATACTAAACTTAACTTTTAGTTTGTTGAGAGAACTTTTGACTACGCTATTTTGGACAACGATTTTTTATATTTAGGTGAATGTTAGAAATTGAAAAAAACTATTGTGCGAATAGGTATATCGCGGTTTTTTATTTATATTTTCTCCCGACGTTTCGAAGGTTTTGCAGCACTTCGTTATTTACGATTTATCATTTATAGTTTATTATCTAATTATTTTATAAAAGAAATGTTTGCGCATAATTTTCTTTTATTTACAAAGTACTGTGTGGCATTTCACTGCGCTCGTCTTCCTGAGACATAAGACGTTGTCTCATTATCATGCCCAGCAGTAAATTATATAAACTTAGTTTATATAATAAGAAAATACATGCAAAATTATTTGAAACACCTACAAAGTGTCACAGCGTGATGAAAAGTACTCACTGCACCGAAATACTTGACCTCCCCCAACATTCGATGTCTGTTGACCCGGCGGCCCGCGAGAAAGCAATCACTTGATAAATGTTTTCGGTAAAATAAGCAAATCAACATTGTTGCTATCTGTACGTTTGTTTTTAAAACTAGGTTCGCTCGTGGCGCTGAGCATACAAAGTAATTTCAGAACTTTTGATGATTTATTTTCCTAATATAGAAATAATACTGGTCCGATGTTAAATTTAATTAGCACGTTCAAACAAACAACAAGACATTCTTCTAAGCTCGACATTTTATTTTATTAGTAATATAATAGGAAGCCATGGGGCCAGTCATTTTACCTTTAGATTTTTTTAGGTGACCTACAAGTATTGTTAGTGCTAGGTTTTGTGGGCATAATATTATCAAATCGCGTTAGTCAAAGTAGTGGTCAAAGGCCTATCCCCCTCAGTACTATCAGCTTACCTAAGCCATACCAGTACAAACAGGATTAAAATTATATTATTGTAGTTTTCTTTTTTATTGCTACTGAATGACGAGATGAGCATGCCGCTCGCCTGATGATAAGCGATACGACCACGCATAAACATTAGCAACACCATACAAAACATATAAGAACAAAGTAGGTACTACGTGACACTCCGCTGCGCTCGTTACCCTGAGACATTAAATGTAAAGTGTCATAATGCCCAGTAATTACACTGGCTACAATGTCCTCCGATCCGGAGCACAACAGTGCATGCACACTGCTTCTTGGCGGTAGAAATAGACATTGCGGTGGCACCTATCTAGGTGGCTCCTCGTATGCGAGACGTAGCACCAGTAATAATGACTAAGCACTAATAAATATTTCCCATCAACGATCTCGAAGGATTCTTACTGGTTCTATTAAAAGGAGTGTACAGTCCTGTTCAAACGGAACATTTAGTAAAAACCAGTGTGTAATGAGTTTCCGGCGCTCCAACAGTTTCCCGTCGGTCGGAACTCACAGCCGGACTAACTTTACACTTGTACCGTTTGCTCGGGATATTTCATTTAAATGCTTTTTGTTTGTGTTTAATTCGTTTTGGTGAAAGGAAGTGCATGTATAAAGCACGTTAGAACTGTTTAGTTTGAAGTCATTACGAATCTAGTCGGTAGATGGTTATATAATTGTTTTCTTTTTCATTTTAAAATTATTTGACGTTAGGGAGAAAGTGACGAAACGATTAGTCTAAAAAATAATTAACGTAATTTTTTGAAAATAAACAAGTTTCTTTCTGTTTTTTTTTTTTTTTTGTAAGGCCATCTTCGGCGCATTAGGGACGGTTGCGGGCTTCCTCCGACTCACGTCTAAGTTGTCGTCCGCAACCGCAAGTTTCTTTCTGTTAGCGACAAACATTTGTTTTCTGTGTGACCGTTTGTAGAACCGAAAGCATCCTATAATTTCATGAGATACATTTCACGTTCGGCGACACATTTGCAAAAAGGTTGCAGAAACCCGATGGAGACAGGCCGTTTCTAACAGTTTGGTCCGGAAATCTTTGTGGGAGGCCTGTGTTCAACAGTGGACTTCCAAAGACTGCAGAAGAAGAAGACACATTTGCACAATTGCAGGTTCTGTTAATAAAAATGATGTTCCATAATATAACCATAACAGTTATCGCGTCAATGTGTAAAGTCATTTATTACTTAGGGGAACCGGCTTAACATTAAGGTGAATAGCTTTGCTCTTAAGTGTCACGATATTAGTGACAAGCCTGATAAGTACCCCTAATTCTCATTATTTCTAAGGTCCTATTATTTAGTAAAAGGTGATTCCTAACGTGATTTTTATATGAGAAACTCGAATCACCTCCCCCGAACGCGCTTACTTTCACCATATCACCTATTAGGGCATTGTATCATTGGAGCCGGAGGTTATCGCAAGAATAACAATTGATAACTGGCCATTAATGGGGAGAGAAAAATAAACGCGTCGGTATAAAAGGGGCGGGAGATGTCTGGTGGTCACAGTTCTCTTAGGACTGCCAGGCACTGAATACCAGGGCAGCATGAGGGTAATAGTGTTCGCGGCCGTGTTGGCCGTCGCGTCAGCGACTTACGTGAACGTCGTCGACCAGTTCAACGTGGTCATTGGCAAGGAGACCATGGGTAAGTTCTTTGTTTACTAGTTCTTTTGAATATAATGTTGTTGAGAAGATTTTTGCAAGTTGTATGGTAACTGTGTTAAGGTTTCAAATCGAGGCTTTTAGATTCTTTGATGATGAAGCGGTTTTCAGTTTCAGTACTTACTTTAGTCTTCTTCTGAGAAATATAAAAAAATAGGAGGTACAATCAATACCATATAATTATACAAGTTACCTACACAACAATGCAGAAATTATGCATGTCCTTAATTCAATGACAGTGTTTTAGTTCTCACAACTTGATGAACATAATATACCGGGTGGAAGGGAAACGCTCTCGGAAACGAATACAGGTGATAGTATTGGTGATTCCGGACGTGATGGCACTAAAAAAATCGCGATCGCATTGTTACAATTTTAGTAGGATTTTCTCAAATTTTTGTACAGCTTCACGTATGGATAGATAAATCAAACTATTATTCTGAAAAAAATAGTAAAAAAGGTCAATATTTAAAAAAAATCGTAATGAAACACGTACATCAGCTGACGGGTTAACGACCGCGGGCCGGTCCCGGCGCAGCGCGACGGCCGCCCAGTTCTTTGTACGCTTTACATTGCGCGCGCATGAATTACGGAAATACTAAAATCGTAAGTATTATCGCTTAGCTTTGCAAATGAATATAGTTTTTCGTTAATGTTATGGTTCTTCTCTCTTACCGTTCCGGTATAGAGAGCGTTTCCCTTCCACCCGGTATTTGATATACACTAGCGGCCTGCCCTGGCTTCGGACAGGTAGCAAAACATAATATTATATAACTACATTTATTTTTCTATCGTACAAAATATTTATGAATTATACGCATAAACCTTTTTCTTGAATCACATCGTTCATTGGTGAAAAACGTATAAAAATCTGATTCGGTAAGTAGTGTTTGAGTCTATCGCGTTCAAAAGGCAAACAGATGCGATAGGGGATTTTGTTTTATAATAAATAGAGATGTAAGGACATATCCCTAAAAATCCCTTGTTTTTCAGTGAACGCTGATGTCAAAGTGCGTGAGCTATGCATCCTCAAATTGCTGAACCACATCCTGCAGCCGACCATATACGATGACATCAGGGAGGTGGCCCGAGAGTACGTCCTTGAGGACAACACTGACAAGTACCTGGTGAGAGCTGCATATTGATACTGTACATTACGAACACTACTGAGGACTGATAGGTGATAGGTACCGACTAGATGTATAATCCCACGTTGGGCGACATTATGTTGTACTAGAATCTATTTATCATTTGATTTATTCATGTTGTCATAACAGAATACAGTCAAATACATAAGAGCTATTTTGCAACATCACCAGATATTTATATCAAACAAACGGCATAATACAGAACACAATCATTTCAATCAGTAACACGCTTATGTTAAGTCTAGATTGCCTATATTGATTGCAATTTATGTTAGACCGAGTATTAACGACATAAGTAACAATGACTTATTTGTGCAACAGAAAACGGACGTGGTCAAGGATTTCATCTATACGTTCAAGATGGGCCTACTACCACGTGGCGAGATCTTCGTGCACACCAACGAGCTACAACTGGACCAGGCTATCAAGGTGTTCCGCGTGCTGTACTTCGCTAAGGACTTCGACTACTTCATCAAGACAGCGTGCTGGCTGCGCGAGCGCATCAACGGAGGTATGTTCGTGTACGCGCTCACCGCCGCCGTGTTCCACCGCACCGACTGCATCGGCATCACTCTACCCGCGCCTTACGAGATCTACCCCTACTTTTTCGTCGATAGCCATGTTATCAACAAGGCGTTCATGATGAAGATGACTAAGGCGGTGACTGACCCCGTCGTTGCCAATTACTATGGCATCAAGGTTACTGACAAGAATTTGGTGGTGATTGACTGGCGCAAGGGAGTCCGCCGCACGCTTGGTGAGGAGGAGCGAATGACGTACTTCATGGAAGACATTGACCTCAATACCTACATGTACTACCTTCACATGAACTATCCATTCTGGATGACCGACGACTTGTACAGCCTGAACAAGGAGCGTCGCGGTGAGATCGTCATGTACTCCAACTTGCAGCTGCTAGCGAGATACAGGCTGGAGAGGCTCGGCCGCAACATGTGCGACATCAAGCCGTTCATGTTCAATCAACCGCTGAAGTACGGCTACTGGCCCAAAATCCGCCTACACACCGGCGATGAGATGCCTGTGCGATACAACAACATGATCGTGGTCACCGACGAGAACCTCAAGCTGAAGCGCCTCGTGGACGACGTTGAGAGGATCCTCCGCGATGGAATCTTGACTGGCAAGGTTGAACGAGTAAGTAAACCAGTATTTTGATTCCTTTGTAAACTAAAGTATTATTTAAAATGCTTGGCTTTGTTTTTTTACGTAAAACTATCATTTCTATCTAAGCTCTCGGAACTTAGAACTTACAGCTTTACTGATGTGTATTTACAGCGTGATGGAACCGTTATCCATCTGAAGAAGGCTGAGGACGCCGAGATGCTCGCTCGCCTGATTCTCGGAGGAGTCAATCTGGTTGGCGATGATGCTAAGGTCATCCACTTAACTCATTTACTCAGGAGGATTCTCAGCTATAGCCAGTACAACATGAACAAGTGAGTTGGACATAAAGAATTTTCATTCCGGATTATTACTACCAAAACTTTTTTAATCGTTACTTATTATCTGTTTCGATGGCTTTTTTGTTTTTCATGAATTTTATAACTTCGGTTCTGAGGTCTCAAATTTGAATCGTAGGTAGGGCAAAAATATATTGGGTTTTTTGGCTTAGTATCAGCTCGGAATTCGAAATTTGTGTCTGGCGATAGGCTCGACTATTTATTTATTTATTTGACACTTTGTACAATGGTATAGTACAGGCGGACTTAATGCCTAAAGGCATTTTCTCCCAGTCGACCTTAAGGTGGTGCAGAAAGACGGAGGCAGGTGTAAATTATAAATAATGAAAATTAAAAATGTGAATAAAATACAATGCTAATTATCAAACATAATATATGTATACTTACATTAATTTTGCTACATATATAACTGCGTACATATATAATTATCTATCATATATACATAAACAATTACATACATAAATAAATACATACATACACAAATAAATACGTATTTAATAAACTAATGATGAGAATCTGCTACTTCGGACTATATATCATGGGATGGAATACACACGGCAAAAATTGTGTGCACTTTTTGCGCGTTTGCCTACGCTTTCAGGGATAAATGGCGTGAGTGTGTGTATGTAGTCCATTTTTCTAAATTGATTTATTTCCCAACTAAGAATTACCCGATGTGCCTTTGTTAACCAAATGCATTGATGCAGATACACCTACGTACCTACTGCCCTGGACATGTACACCACGTGCTTGCGCGACCCTGTGTTCTGGATGATCATGAAGCGCGTCACCGACACCTTCATGCTTTTCAAGAATTTGCTGCCAAAATACACCCGTGAGGACCTGGACTTCCCTGGGGTCAAGGTAGAGCATATCACCACTGACAAGCTAGTCACCTTCATGGATGAATACGACGTCGATATCACCAACGCGCTGTACTTGGATCAAAGTGAGATGCAAAAGAAGCACTCTGACATGATTTACGTAGCGCGCATGCGCCGTTTGAACCACCACCCCTTCAAGGTCAACATTGACGTGCTCTCCGACAAGTCAGTCGAAGCCGTCGTCCGTGTCTTCTTAGGTCCCAAATTCGACTGTATGGGCCGCCTAGCCAACCTCAATGACAAACGTCTCGATATGGTTGAGATCGACAGTTTCCTCTACAAACTGGAGACCGGCAAGAATACAATCGTCCGCAACTCGCTTGAGATGCACGGCGTGATCGAACAGAGACCATGGATCAGGAACATCTGGGACAAGACTTACGACAACAGCGGCTCTGGTTTCAAGACAGTGGCGAGCTGGTGGTACAAGACGCGTCGCGGCTTCCCACACAGACTGCTGTTGCCACTCGGTCGCCAGGGTGGCCTACCTCTGCAGCTGTACGTGATCGTGAGCCCTGTCCGCACCGGCATGGTGTTGCCCATCGTCGACACCAACACAATGAAAGAGCGCCACGCGTGCCCCTTCACCGTCTGCTTCGACACCATGCCACTCGGCTTCCCCTTCGACAGGCAAATCGACATGAGTTACTTCTTTACTAACAACATGAAGTTCACCGACGTGATGGTGTTCCGTAAGGACCTCTCTACCATGTCCAACACAAGCAAGAACGTAGACACGTCGAACATGGTGATGAAGAAGGACGACCTCACGTTCCTGGACTCGGACATGTTAATGCATTGGACGTACAAGGACGTGATGATGATGAGCACCGACAACATGCTGCGCATGTAGACTGCACCCGCTCGCGACACTTGCATAGTTTTTAATAAAGCAATCATTCAGAAAAAAGTATGTTTATTTCCACTTTAAGCCCACTGCCTTTTAGCTGCAATAAACTGTACTGTAGCGGTTCGAACACCGAACGATTAATTTTAATTTAGCATTCTGTGAACTTCGCTTCTTTTTTATTCTTGGTAAGTACAGGAAACTGGTTACACTGTATCTAGAAATAAAAAGTATCTAATATAAATAACTAGAAGTGCTCGCGGCTCCGCCCGCGTGAAAAAGTTTTTCCGGGACAAAAATATTTTCCCGGGATAAAAAGTAGCCTATAGCACTCAGGAGTTATGTAGCTTCCTATTAGTGAAAGAATTTTCAAAATCGGTTCAATAATTCCTGAGATTAGCGCGTTCAAACAAACAAACTCGTCAACTTTATAATATTAGTATAGATAATTATATTACGATAATGAATTACAAATGACTTATCACCTCCACCGTTTATAGCGCAAAAACTTGAAATTTATTCATCGCCATATTTATTCTTTGTTTCCTTCCTTAAATGAATTTCTTTCGTTATTTATCACGCGCTAACTTTCTTCATTTTAACTTTGAATTTGGTGATGAGGTTTTAAATTTAACTTTGAGAAGACCAAAGTACTGTGGTAACATATTTATTACTAACTTTTACACCTCTTGCAACACCGGGTGTCTTAATTTTAAGGTCAGTTACAAAATACTTATTACTTACCTTAGAAAGGGCTGAAAACTATTATCAATCATTAAGATAAACGTCGTTTCAAAAGGAAATTTTAAACACAGTTTTTTCTTAATAGGTGGTTATTTGATTTTTTATATAAGTGGACCATCGAGCAACTATTATCAATCATTAAGATAAACGTCGTTTCAAAAGGAAATTTTAAACACAGTTTTTTCTTAATAGGTGGTTATTTGATTTTTTATATAAGTGGACCATCGAGCAAAGGGTTTAGGTTCTTGATGGGAAGCACTATACGGCGCCGTAAAGAAAATACGCAAGTCTAAAGTAAAATCATCATAGTTGATTCGAAATTACAATTCACAGAACAGACATTTTAAATTAACATTGAATTTTTTTACGCTGCAATGTTTCAATGTATTTTAGAAGTAAACGCAGGAGCCGCTGATCGAATATCATGCAGAGGGCCCCAAGCAATATCTAGTAGAAAATAAAGAGGTCGTCGTTCATCTACGCCCCGTAGTTTTATGGCTGCCACCGTCATTTACTAATTTATTACTGGGTGGTACAGCCGCGCTAATTGTTACTTTTGACATTTATTAGATTCTTATATAAATGAAATGTGACATATTGGTGATTTTTGAAATTATGAACATGGATATGTCTAAAGGGGAAATAATAATTATTATGGATTAGCTTGGATAACATAAATGGATCCAATTTTAATTCGATGTGCCTATCTTATTCAGTAAAGCTGCCGAAGCTCTTGAACGTCGGCATAGAACCCACAATTTCTAAGGCGGCGTACCAATTCATGTGCGCAGTTGTTACTTATCATCAGGTGACCTTACTCAATTATGTTTTGTTAAAACAATAAATTGTATTGTTAATAATGATACTGACAGTAAAATATTATACAAACCAAAAAAATATTTACGCGGAATAATGTTTGAAAATAAACCTTACCCCTACAATAAAACTTAAATAAGAGCGCATGTGGCTCTTCCTTGCGAAGTAATTTGTACATTCCCATTTGCGTACCAAAGACACGCCAACACAAACTTGTCGCAGAATGTTTGTACAAAGCGGGGTGCGGAGTCCGAAATTCAAAGGAGACGCAACTCCTTAATACGGCGGAGCCTTCGCAAACAAAGTTACGGCAAACAGTTAGTCCCTCTACTTTGATCCGCCTTTAGAGACATTTTGTTATTTAGCGCATATTTATAAAATTACGACTTAATTTTAGCCGGAACCGTATAAAGATGTTAGGGTGAAGTAAATGGAGGTTCATGTTTTCCTTTCTAACTGGGTAAACTAAATGCTAGAATTAATTCCATTTTTAAGAGATTTAATACCTGTATCTGTCTGGCAGAAATGAGCCCATTGACAGCTAAAATATTTGCAATGTTTATTGTTACATGGCGTCTACAAATTACTAAACGAGCAATTGTTTTTAAAATACAACCGGCAGGCATCATACAATTAAAACATTACCAGACGTAAAATAATTGAGAATATTTAAAATTTGAATAATCCTCGCGCACCTGAAAAATTCTGTGCGGCAACAATTAAAAAAGCAAATAGAATTAAAAGCCGAGCGTTTGTTCGGGGAGGGATACTCGTCTGCGGATCGGACAAAGGTACCAACACAAAACGCCACGTTGATTAAAATTGAAACCTGCATACGAATGCTCGCATAGCGGCGACTGCCGAGTAGGGTTGCCACCGCTAATTGGAAAATAATTGAACACATTTATATTGAATGTAGTAAAATAATAAAATTATACTACTAGGTATAATATTTATGCATTTCAGAGCAAACCACCTTGCATAAATCTAAACTGAGCTGAGATAAAAAACATGGTGTGTATTTTTTTTCTTCACACATTGAAAAGCTGACTTACAACTTTTTATTTTGCAATGCAATCAGCCCTGTATTATATATTGCCCACTGATGAGCACGGGCCTCCTCTACTACTGAGAGGGTTTAGGCCTTAGTCCACCACCCTGGCCTAGTGCGGGTTGGTAGACTTCACATACCTTCGAAATTCTTATAAAAAACTTCTTAGGTATGCAGGTTTCCTCACGATGTTTTCCTTCACCGTTAAAGCGATCGATAATTGATAAACAATACACACGTAACTTTGAGGTCAGAGGTGTGTGCCTTGGGTTTCCAAGCGCCGGACATTATCTCGGCAGACCGTTCCATTCCCAACTATACAGGCTATCGTCCACTTCTACTAAGTACTACTACTATTACTTTTACTAAGTACTAAATTAAAAAAATATTTGCACTCAGGGAAAAAGGGATTATAATTCACGCGGCTTAAATTATTGATGCAATACGAGGACATTAAACATTTATAGTTTAACTAGCTTTTGCCCGCGGCTCCGCCCGCGTTAAAAAGTTTTTCCGGGATAAAAAGTCCCGCTTTATGTTTTCCCGGGATAAAAAGTAGCCTATGTGTTAATCCAGGACATGATCTACCTGTGCCAAATTTCATTGAAATCCGTTCAGTAGTTTTTGCGTGAAAGAGGAACAAACATCCAGACATTCTTACAAACTTTCGCCTTTATAATATTAGTAGGATAATAAGATATGCAAGACAAATTACTTTAGCTTGCTCTGTAAGAACAATTCTCTATATACTAATTAAGAAATTTGGTGGATTATGTTATAAAATACGAGTATAACGTGATTTATTTCACTCCTGAAAAATTTTATCGGGGGAAAATATAATAAAAAATTACAATAATTGGATTGAAAAAGATCTCGCCAACCCCGACTGTTCGGTATTTGTAATAACAGAGTGGGAGTGTGCTGAAACATAGCTCGCTCGGATACAGATCGCGCCGGTAAAAGATGTTGCCCGCCAATCTGCACCGCACCGGCCAGCCCGTCACGTAATTCGAAAAACCGGCAACAAACGGATTGAGAACAATGCTATGCGAATTTATTCGGATCCAATTAAAATGATGAGTGGAATTTTTAATACGGTTCGGTACTTTCACGTATTCCGATATATTGGTTTTCGCGTGTGGAGTGAATAAAGGGAGCGAATTGGCCGGGTTAGGCAGGTTGCGGGAATTTAGAAATTTATTTTACGAATCAACCTTCGTTTTTAGTTTCTTTATTGGTTAGTTTTTTTACCGGACTGCGAAAAAAGGAGGGTTATGTTTTTCGAGTGAATGTATGTATGTATGTATATTTCTATGACACGCCCTAGAGCCTGAACGGCTTGTCGTATTTTTATGTGAGTGGTGTCAATAGATTCGTCTTAGCCATGAGAGTGACATTGGGTATATCAAAATTTAAAGAAATCAAAATTGAGGATTTTTGGCGGCAAAAAGTAATCTAAAAAATAAATAATGTTTACAAAATACATCCAGTGTGGTGTGAAAATAAAGAATTTTTGACGGTGATTACGAATATATAACAACTTATATATTATGAGCAAAAGTCTAGTCACTTATGTGCCGACGCCAGATTGTTTGTGGTTATTTGATTTGCTCCATCAAAAATTACAAATCTACACCTACATCCAATTACATCTTGATATCTCCTAACAAACTGCTAGTAATAAATAATTTGGAAAGGATCCTATGTATATTACTAGGTGCTCGTGTTTACCTCAACCCCCGTCAGGGTTGAATAAAAGAAAAAAATGTTTGCAAATTATTGCCATATCGTCTCCATTGGTAGATACTCTAAGGGTATATAAGGTTAAGTGCAATTTATGTTTAGTAGCATTTTACATTTGTAGCTTTTTATCTATGAGGGGTAAATGTTTGTTATTTAGCATTTGGGAGTTGTAGCCAGTACCTATAACATTGCAAAATTAAATAATAGGCTTTGATCAGTTTGGTCTGTTACAAACTAGCCATCGACTTGATGTCATCCTCTCATTGTAGGTGATCAAGAGTGATGCTTACTTAGCAGCCATTGACTTACTACTCGTTTACCTCGCCTCATTCTGTAGTTAGTAAAAAAAATAGATTGTTCTAAATCGAATTAACATTATCGTCATGCCGTAATTTATACTTTCATAAATTCATAAAATACGAAATGTATATCAAAATCAACAGTTTATTCAATATTTAAAACAATATAATATTTGCCTCGGTGGCGTAGTTGTATTACAGTACGACTGCAAAGCTGAGGTCTCGGGTTCGATCCCCGGGTCGGGCAAAGTGATATTGAGTTTTTCTATTCAGTATCAGCTCGGAGTCTGGAATTTGTGCCCGATATGGCGATAGGCTCGCCCCCTATCACATCATGGGACGGAATAACGGCGAAAAGTGGGTGCAGTAGTTGCGCCTCTGCCTACCCCTTCGGGGATAACAGGCGTGAGTGTATATGTATGTATGTATGTATAATATTTGCCCTGGGCAACACCAATTACTAACCATTGAATAATACAAAAGAAAATGAACCAGCAAATACATAATATAAAATTTGTACGAAACATTCAAAAAGAGCATGTTTCAACGAAAAATAAAATCTTTTTGTACAATTTAATTACATTTTGAAGAGAGGAAAATTGTTACAAAACGAGCTGTCACCAACAAGCGAGCAATTTGAGAGTAAACATTGAAACTTCGACAGGACGTCAATATCGAGTAAAGGGCGGACCTATTTGCCCTGGATTTTGTGGGGGCTTGGAGGGGAGACGGGAGGTGAGGATGTGTATCAGTTAATTTGTTTCGATGTTTATCTATCGCGTGGCGGACGGAGGTCGGAAATTGAGCGTCGTCTGGCAGTCAGCACTCGGCGCGGACGCGGCCTGTCTGGAACTGTCCGGAACAATGTTTTTTTTGGAGCTACTGAACGGAATATCGTCTAATAGATCGGCAAATAGATATTGCGTTTTTTTACACAATTTTCTTCAGCCCCTCTGGGAATTGGTGGATTGACATTACTCTGTCCGTATAACACTAGGATATACCAAAGTCACGTAAACTTTCTATAGGTTTTGAAAGATGTCCATAACATACATATTATTATTATTAAAGATGTCCATAATGAAATGAATATTATTATGCTTTCATAATACACGAACTTTCAACAACTACATAGTGAGTGTGTACAGTCGGCGCGGCACTCAACTGTTGCTCCGTTCCCGGTGGGTGCGCTCGGCTGGGCCCTCCATCCCTCCCGAGTCCCGGTCCTCCGTTGTCGCGATGGATTCGTCTAAACGAGCTTTGAAATCTATTAGTGTCCGCGGTCGGATTACTATTTTATTATGTTATTCGAATATTCATCATCGTCGTTTTACTAGTAACTTGTAGTAAGATAAATTTTATGTCAAGAAACTATCATCAAGGAAGTTTCGGGGCTAGATTGCCAGGTCGAATATTATCAAAATTATATAAAAAAGCTTCGGAAATTAATAACACGGGAATTGCCTTTCTTAGATTAGAATTTATGCGCCTATCATACATAGTATACAGGTTGACTGGTAGAGAGGGCCTACGGCATTAAATCCGCCTATACACCTTATATAAAGTGTTAAATAAATAAATATACATACAACAACTTACCAAGTATAATAAAACGGAATCAATATATTAAACCTTGGCTGTAGTTACACCTGTATGCATGGATACGAGCTTAATCTGAAGTAAAAGCAAAAATTTTCTTGCATTTCGCTAACGTCGGTATAGATTTAATCGGCAGAAAATTTATTTGTATCGTGAATACAGTTAAAGTTGAGCACAAAAGCGCCGACGCTGTAACAATAACCGTCATCCGTCATGAGAGTTGCCACTCTCCGCACGCCGCGATATTTCTAAACTGAACCAGGATGTCAACTCTGATAATCGACAACGATATATCGGAAACGATGCGATACTGCTCCGAAAGTATCGCAAATACCCTACTCTAACAATTGTTCGGGTTCTTTATCGTTTATCGTATACTACCAATATCTAAACGATCAACGAATGAACGAATCATTATATTTCGTCGCTTCATTCTTCGATATAAAAACATGTAGTACTTTTATCCTGCTGGCAACTCGCACGGTAAAAAAGGAAACAGTATTGTTGATTTCCGGAAGAAGTGGAGAGGGTAGCCGCTGCTGGTTACTGCTCTGTGACAACGTATCATTCTTTTTTCGTGCGCGGCAACGACCACGGGTTTTACAATATGCCTAAACGAAGTGCTGAAGAAAAAATTGAATATTATAATTCAAAAATTCGCAAGTTGGAGCGAAAAAAGCGTAATCGCACACAGTCACGCTCTTCATCTGAGCCTGATAAAAATTCAGGTAAGCTATAAAACTTTCAGTGCATTAAGTGAAGTGACGTGAAGTTTTAATTTACATTACATCGCAATATAATAATAAGTTCAACGTCTGTAAGCTTCCTTGGAGGGTAACTGCGGGTTATCACGATAGGTAAGCATGACGCTAAGAAAAAATTGCCTGGAGGTTTGACTGCGGGTCAACACGAAGGCGTTATTTTTTAAGAATAATTAATATTCTTATTTTTTTATAACATGATCACAATCAAATGAAATAATATAGATTGGTGCTGAAATATTTTCAACTACCCCAAAAAAAAAAAAAAAAAAATATTATTATTAACACGATCATGTATTTTATTCGCCTAGATAACGAAGTACAAATCATCATCGATCCGCAACCATCAACATCGCGACATGTGCCGGGGGCCACGCTCGATGAGGTTTCGGATGGTTTAGTGCCAGACGAAGTTGTACCAGAGGCGACTATATTACCAGTTCCTGAACTAGATCCAGAGCTACTGGAAGCTTTGGGCGACGCAGCTGATGATACCCCGGTTTATGGACCAGATATCCATAACAGCTTGGCGCAACGATGGCTATCTATACTCAAAAAAGGTATTCAAGCGGAGGCTAAGGTGAAACTTCTAAAAGAATACACAATCCCCGATAACTGTAAACTTTTGAAAGCGCCAATCTTAAATGCGGAAATATCCGCAGCCGTCACGGATTTGGTGAGGAATCGTGATAAGAAATTTCAGGCTAAACAGGACCAACTAGGCTTGGGTATAGCAGCTATCAACAGGGCTATGTCCCTGCTACTTACTTGTGATGACAAGGTACAAATTATAAAAATGTTATCAGATGGTTGCCGGCTACTTACAGACCTGCATTTTAACGAAACCCAGGTACGAACAAAATTAGTCACGCCGGGATTAGATAAAGCGTTCCTTTCCCTCGTACAAGACCAAGACAGAGATGAGACCTTATTTGGTAATAAATTACCAGAAAAAATTAGGGCTTCTAAAGCGATCGAAAAACAAGGGCTCCAAATCAAAAAAGCTACTAATCCAAGATCATCTTCGTCGACAGTTACTCGTTTTCAGAACCAGGGAAACTGGTCAGTGCCTCCTCGTTATCCGCCGCCAAAAAGGGGGGGGCACACATCCTCATACAGAACGACGGCACAGCAATATTACCGCCGGCCACCACCAGCGCCGGCACCGACTCACCCGAAACGATCATCGGCGAGGCCGAGTTCGAACAAACGTGCCCCTGCGAGGCAGTAACACAGGTACATGCGGGTAGATTGCATTATTTTTATAAATGTTGGCTCGCCGTAACAAATAACAAAGTTATTTTAAATATCATTCGTAACGGCTATACTATACCATTCTCAAGTAAAGTAGAACAACATTTTGTTCCCCGTAATTATTTTTCTCTTAAAGAAAAATTGTTAATGGCTACAGCAATTAAAAATTTAATAGAATTAGGCGCCGTTAGGAAATGTAAGCCTAGAATTGACCAGTTTATATCAAACATATTTTTGGCCCCGAAGTCTAACGGAAGTCATAGATTTATACTTAACCTTAAACAATTAAATAAATTTATTTCCAATACACATTTTAAAATGGAGGACCACAGAACTGCTTCAAAAATGATAACACAAAGTAGTTTTATGGCAACCATAGATCTTAAAGAATCGTATTTACTTGTACCTATAGCTAGGTTTCATCGTAAATATTTAAGATTTGAATTCGAGAATGATCATTTTCTTAAATGTACTTATGAATTTAATGCTATGCCTTATGGTTTATCGTCAGCGCCACGAACTTTTACAAAACTCATGAAGGAGGTTGTATCATATCAAAGGCGTCGCGGATTTCAATCCGTGATTTATCTTGACGATTGGTTATGCCTGGGAGACTCTTACGATAGTTGCAAAGAAAATGTCACTGAAACTCTTAGATTACTCAAGTGTCTAGGATTCATAGTCAACTTTGAAAAGAGCCATATAGAACCGAAACAAAAATGTAAGTTTCTAGGGTTTTTGTACGACTCGGTAGATATGTCAATATCCTTACCATTAGACAAGCGTAACAAAATACTACAATTAGTACAAAAATTTTCACGATTACCGACATGCACTATTAGAGACTTTGCTCGGTTAATAGGGATTCTTACATCGGCTTGTCCAGCCGTAAAATACGGCTGGCTTTATACCAAAATATTAGAAAGACAAAAATATTTAGCTCTTAAAAAATATGGCTCTTATGCAGCAAAATTTAGGCCTTCTGGTATTATTTTACCAGACTTGAAATGGTGGAGGGAGAATATCCTTTCCACATCAAATTCGCTCACAGAACCCAATTTTATCATAGAAATTTTTTCTGATGCATCAAGAACGGGTTGGGGCGCTTTTTGCAATAATAAACGCGTAAATGGGGGTTGGAAGAAAAGTGAGAGCAAGTTCCATATAAATTATTTAGAGTTGCTTGCAGCCTTCTTTGGTTTAAAATGCTTTGCTCGAGACTACTATAATTGCAATATTTTGTTACGTATTGACAATACAACAGCTGTGAGCTATATTAATAGGATGGGAGGAATTCAGTTTCCTCATTTAACAGAATTAACAAAATCTATATGGCAATGGTCCGAGAAGCGGAACATATGGTTGTTTGCTTCATATATTAATACTAAAGATAACTTTGAAGCCGACCAAGAATCTAGAAAAGTGAATCCAGATATTGAGTGGAATCTTTCTGACTCTCAATATCAAGAGGTTATGAATGCTTTTAGTAAACCAGTAATAGACCTTTTCGCTTCTCGTACAAATGCTAAATGCAAAAGGTACGTCTCATGGAAACCAGATCCGGAAGCCATGTCTGTTGACGCATTTACTTTAAACTGGAAATCCATATACTTCTATGCATTCCCACCATTTTCACTTATATTGAAATGTATACATAAAATAATCAGAGACGAAGCAAAAGGCATCCTTGTATTTCCTTATTGGCCGTCTCAACCTTGGTTTCCTCTACTCCAGAAAATACTTCAATCTGAAGTTATTTATTTAAGTTCTAATTCAATTTGCCCTTTGTTGTCTTCCAGGACAACTCAACCGTCAAGACAGTTTACCCTGGCTGCAGCAGTGTTATCCGGAAAGCTTTCGAATCAAGAGGTACACCAGTTTCGGCGCTCGAACTAGTCATGGCATCTCTTTCAAAGAACACACTTACGCAGTACAACGGTACTTATAAATTATGGTGGCAATTTTCTCAGTCAAATAACTATGACCCATTTGCGTGTTCCGTATCATCTATTATGCTATTCCTGACTGAACAATTTAATAAAGGCGCTGCATACGGGACCTTGAACTGTCACCGCTCAGCCCTTTCCCTTTTATTGGGCAACATAACTTCTGACGAACAGATCAAACGTCTTCTTAAAGGGGCTTATAAACTAAGACCCGCTATGCCTAAATATAGTTATACATGGGATCCACAGCTAGTTTTAAATTTCGTAGCTAACTGGGTACCCAATAGAGAATTATCTATAGAAAAACTGACTAAAAAGTTAGTAATTCTTTTGGCATTATGCGCAGCACATAGAGTACAAACATTAGCTTCAATTAAATTGGATAATATAATTATTGACTCCGGCGGTGTCAGAATAGGTATTTATAGCCTAATTAAGACTTCTGCAGTAGGACGCGAGCAACCGGTATTAGTCTTACCTTATTTTAATGATAATAAGGCAATCTGCCCCGCTACAGTGATTGAAGATTATATTTTTTGTACAAAGGATATTAGACCCTTAAACTTAAAGAACTTTTTGATAACGTATAAGCGCCCGCATAGATGTGCAACCGCTCAGACAATTAGTAGATGGATTAAGCAGGTACTAGAATTGAGTGGGATAGATGTGTCTATGTTCAGTGCTCATAGCACAAGACACGCCGCCACATCTGCAGCGCGTGCATCGGGCCTTTCCTTAGATGCCATTAGAAAAGCTGCCGGCTGGACTAGCAGGTCTCAGACTTTCGCAAAATTTTACCATCGTCAAATGCTCGTAAAAGAGGATTTTGCAAAATCAGTTCTAAGGCCAATCAATTTGTAATAATTTGAAATATTGTAATAATATAAGTTACATGTTATTTACGATTAAGTAAAATTAAGATCGAAAATAAAGTGATTAGTTAAAGAAAAAGATTTTTTATCACCTATAACTTACATCTACAAAATTTTCTTCTCTAAACATCTACATGTTTTTATATCGAAGAATGAAGCGACGAAATATAATATATGATCAAACGAACTTACCAAGTGAAGTTCGATCGATATTATATGAGTACGCTTCATTCGAAGATATAAACACCCACCCAACCCTGTACCCAAATAGGAAAATTTTGTCTGTTTTCTCTAAAGAATGATACGTTGTCACAGAGCAGTAACCAGCAGCGGCTACCCTCTCCACTTCTTCCGGAAATCAACAATACTGTTTCCTTTTTTACCGTGCGAGTTGCCAGCAGGATAAAAGTACTACATGTTTTTATATCTTCGAATGAAGCGTACTCATATAATATCGATCGAACTTCACTTGGTAAGTTCGTTTGATCATATATTATTTGCCAATGTCGTCTCTAAAGCTACTCTAAATGGTAACCGTCAGTGACGAACATTTGATTTTGACATCGACTCAAACGTCATTTTTGCGATAATCGCAACGAGACCTCTTAGGACGTCGTCAGCATTATCGTTACGTGTTATATGTGTGATTTTGAGTAAATTCTCTCGAAATTTAGTGTACAATAAAACAATCTCAGATCATATCCCTGCAGCAACAATAATTATCACAATTGATGCTATTTGCTTTGGAACAATCATAAGATTTTCTTTAAAGTTCTCAGGGAAGAAAATGTAGCCTTCCATCAAAGAAGAAAGCAGCAAATAAGTTCATATCAGCAATTTTATTGTTTCAAATGTTAGTTACGTTTGCTGAGGATGTGTATTAATTAAAATGATTAAATTTTCTATAAGGTATAATACTTTGTAGTAAAGCAAGAATAAAAAAAGAAAAAAATAAAACAAGAATATAATTAACTGTTTATATTTTTTGTATTATTAGCTAAATAAGTAAAAATAAAAGTTAAATAAATAACATTTATTGTTCCCTCTAAGGGATTAAAAAAGCTGTATTAGATTTATTACAATTCACTTATTGTTTTAGGACAACCAGTAGTAATTACATTAAAACTTATCTATCTATATTATGGTACAAAAAATTTACAATAATATGTTAAATGCTTAACCTATAAATGCCACAGTATGCATTGAAATGAAGAAAAATTATATCACATATATTGACAATTTTAAACTATAATACAAAATTTATATAAATTAAGAACACAAGTACTAATATACATAATTAGAAATTTAACAGACCCAAAACCAACTTTTATTAATTTAGTATTATAGATTTCCAGATTCTCATTAATATCACATAATTCTATGCAAACTGTTTATTTCACTTTACACGTGGAATAATTGCTCTTGGACAGTGCTTCTTTGAACTTGAGTTGGCCGCAGTCCCATTAAGCTCCGGGTAGGACTTAAACAATATAATTCAGTATTGTAATTAAAATATGTATATATGAGAGACAATATAATATGTAAAATTATCTTCAATTTATGTGACTACACTCTCATGTGTTTCATTGTTGTAACGCCAGGCCAGGCATCTTTAAGGGTTTAGAATACCCAGTTGTCCTCTATGTGATTCAAACCACCATTATATTCTATATGGTCTCTGCGGACAGCTAATTATATTGCAAGATATTTCTTGTCAGTCTACATTCGAATTTAATTTAATTTGCACAACATGGAAATAAAAGTAATGTATCAATAAAACATTAATTACCTTTAGCCTCAACTTTATTCTGCCATCCAAACAGTTCAAAAGCTAACCAACTTCCTCCCACAACCACTGTGCTTGAGCATTCCCGTCAATTATCCAAAGTATACCTTTTGCTATGTCTTTATGCTCGTGAAGGAAATTCAAAGACACATATAATTGGTTGGTACTGCATGATTGAGACACATACTAAAAACATAAAATATGTATGAGAACAAAATCCCATCATGCTATAATAAATTGTAGGAAACTTTGCAATTTCCTAATGTTAAATATATGAAACGTACCGTAACTGTTCTTTTTCTCCTTCTTTGGTTACTGGCGACATGCATGATTATGAAGCTATTCCACCAATATAAAGTTGTTGTTGTTGTTGCAGATTGCAAAGTTTGTTGAATGTTTTTACATTGGAGACTTTGGTTGGTGGGAGAAGACAATCGAAGGCGATTGACTCTTGTTGTATGAGATGTTATATTGATTTACTAATCCTCTTTTTTCAACTGGCGTAATGAGTTGATGTTTTAACAATGTTAGTAGTCTACAAAAACACAAGAATAATTATTTTTACATGTATATGATAGTCACATAAAACAACACAATCAAACAAATTGATACTTATGATACCGTAAATTGTTGTATTTCGATTTTTGAATAAAGATATTGTTTACAAGTTTGATGATTTGATATTTATTAACTCTTGTCAACTTCACAGCGTATTTGCCAGTGACTCCATAAAGAATATTTTTTATTTTTGTAAGTTTTGCACAATATCATTCACTCCGATTAACGAAATAAAAGACATAAACTTAGTCTATAGTTACGATAAACCATAAAGAATCCGTACATTTGTTAGAGTAGGCTGTTTGCGATACTTTCGGAGCAGTGTAGTATCGTTTTTGACACAGATAACTATAGATTACAGTGTTGCCAGATGTTTGACGGTTGGAGTCGCCGAAAATTCATTGTGAAGTAGCCCAAAAGTCGCCTCTTTGTATATGGAGAGGTGAAGGAGCAAAAAAAAAACCTCCCCAATTTCTAATTCATACTGGTCCATCGTGGCGAAAATTCGAAGTAGCCTAAAGTCGCCCACTTGTGTGGGGACGCGGAGAGCAAAAAAAAATAAGGTCCCCATTTTTCAATGATTGTGTGTAAGGGGGTACCCTCAAAGCTATATAAATATCCTCAAATTTGCCAAAAACAATGCATAAAACACGAACTTTCCGAAGTAGCCTAAATTGGCGACTAATCACGATTCGCGTAGCCTAAACGGCGACCAGTCGCCATTCGCAATTTTTGGTCGCCCCAACACTCTTTAAGATAGCCAAAATGGCGAAAAGTCGCCTACTACTATGTCGAAGTAAAGCAGTGGCTACCTTACCAAGACAGTATCGAAGAGTTTTGGAAGCAACAAAAATAAATACTTGATTATCACAGTTATTTCAACTCACTTCATTTGAAACCTTTAATAGAACTATATTGGATAATATACCACCATAATTATGCTAAGTATTACCAAAATAATGAATTCAAACAAGAGCATCTCATGACACTTCCAAGTTCCCGCCAAAACTCCCAAGTTTGTCATAACTCCAGTGCTGCCAGATGTATGATGGTTGAAGTCGCCGAAAATTCATCGTGAAGTAGCCTAAAGTCGCCGCATTGCATATGGAGAGGCAAAGGAGCAAAAAAAACGTCCTTAATTCCAGATGAATGCTGGCCCAACTTGCCATAAATTGGCAGTAGCCTAAAGTCGTCCAATTGCGTGGCGATGCGAAAAACTAAAAAAAGCTCCCCAATTTTACAATTATCGTGTGTAAGGTGATCTGAGTACATGTTTTGTACTCTCAAAGTTTAAAATATCCTCTAATTCGACGAAAACAATGTTTATAATACAAACTTTCCGAGGTAGCCTAAGCCTAAGGGCAACTCGCGTAATGTATTGTATGTCTTGTATGTCCTACCCTAATATAAAAACTATGTTGGAGACAGCGCGTATATTTCAATGTTTCTTGAAATTATAATATATTTAAACGACGGGTAATAGTAAGTATTTTTGAATCGATGTCAAAATCAAATGTTCGTCACTGACAGTTGCCATTTAGAGTAGGCTTACAGACGACATTGGCAAATATGTTTCGTTCGTTCGTTGATCGTTTAGATAGTAAAAACGATGTAACTGAGAGTAGGCTTCGGCACGACAAAAGTCGCGATATATCGAATATCGTTTTTGGGGGTAGACACCCAGAGCTTATTGGTCGGCGGTATCGGTGGTATTAAGCTCTTAAGGAATCTACTTTAAGAAAGCTGAAAACTGTGGAGTTAAGTAAGTTATGATACATGTATGTGATTAAGTCCGTTTGCAGTTTTGTGAACATGAATGCGTCGGCCAGGACTGGGTTGGTGCCAGAGTTATAGTGTGGTGCCAGAATTAAAGTGTTGGTACACACAATCCGCGATTTACGTTCCTTAGACGCTTATCCTTAGGCAACGCAACCCAAACTATAGATATGGCGATATAGATCTACCAGAACCACAACAACGAACCAATCACCTCACATACATTTCCTAAACAGCCTCTACTTTTAATTAAAAAGAGATTTGAGAAGCGATGAAAGCCGTCGAATTCAACAATGGGATACCGCAATAAAATGGCCGAGTCTATCATAATGGTGGCCGGAAGGTCCTATAGGGGGCGGGAGGGAGGCAGGTAGCAGGTCAAAACAATGTTTAATTATATAAATCGCGCGGCCGACCGCTATCACGGACCATAATTTAAATTTGCGAATCGGGAATTAGAGAAAAATTATAAAATATAAAGACTATTCATTAAAAAAGATTAATTCAATATTAATTATTGTTATTATCAACGTTATCAAAAGATGAGCGGAATTACATGGTTTATTAATGGTAGAGCTACGATATATCAAATATTGTGTAGGTACATTTGAATAAACCGGCTTGACTAGAGTCATACCACTCATACGAAACTTAGGTTGGTATTACTAAATCAATCTCAAGTTTGAGTTATATCTCGAATACACATAATGTATTCAATTATATCTACTTGCGATGCAACTCAAACTTGAGATTGATCTATTAATACTGCCCTTAGAGATGTTGAATTACCATTGAGATTAACTGACAACCATACACAAATGGCCAGTGAATTACTTAAATTTAAGATTCCTCGACATTATAGGTGTTCTGATTTGTTTACGCGAACGTTAGACATTTAAATAAAACTAATTTACGGATAATATGTCCGTAACATCACTGGTCTATATTGGCATAGGGGCGGAAGTGGTGGAGGACGGCGGAATGGGGCGGAGCGGGCGACTAGCCGCACTAGATTCACTATTCAATGGCGATCCGTCAAGCTTTCAATAGCGGTTCACTACAATGCACATTTGATGCTAGTCGTCATATTGTAAGAAATTGTAGACAAGACACGTCTTTGTTGCAGACTGGTACAAAATGTATAGCATCAGTTGATCATAGAATCTGTTAGTTCCGTTTAAAGTATAACCAACCTTGTACAATTAATGGGCTTTCTGTGACTTAGCATCTGATCGATAATAAACAGTGTAGTGCTACACACTGCTTCATAATTACCAAAGGTTTACAAGTATATAATACTGATAATAGATATACTATGATTATGCTCCAGTTTAAAATAACTACGACCTACATCACTAAAAGCTATTGGTTCAAATCGCGTCTCTATACGAAAATACTTTCTAGACTGTATCAAAAGAAATCCCTGCAATTAAAATAAGCGGCGTTTGAATGTAACTCATCAAAAGTTTAATACGCAGCGCGATGGCAGCCATCAAACGAAGGATCAACAATTGCCGCGTATTGCTAATTCGGACAAGTTTAATGTCTCCGAACATTTGTGTTAAATGTTGGCGCCAAACTGATCCTTTCAAATCCTTTCCACGCTCCATCGAGCCTTATTACCGCAATGAACAATCTAAAATGAACGCTATTAAAAGGTGCTTAGTTTCAGAAGAGTGGACTTTGTTGTTATTTAAAGTAAGAGTTGCGTTCCCTTCGATTTCTATTTGTCAGTTGGTGACGTCATTTATAGCTGTCCAACGGTTGGGCACTTTGAGGATGAATGTACTCGTTTATAGTTAAGGGGTTGTCAATTTGTATCTGGAGAACACATGTGTTTATAATGTACTAGCGGCCCCGACGGACGTTGTCCTGCCCTAAAAAGGAAATAAAATTCTAGAACCCGAGTACAGCGCTACCTACCGGATAGAATTGTAATCTAAACTATTCTAGAATCGACCTGAAGACACACAAAAATTTCATTAAAATCGGTCCACCCGTTTAGGAGTTCAGTGACATGAACGTTTAATATGGTGGTTAAGTATTCTTAAATTTTCTAATTTTCCGCGCAATTTTCTTATTTTTTTCTTTCATAAGAACTTTCTCCTGACAATACCAAACACATCAAAAAAAGAAATAACGAAATCAGTCCAGCCGTTCACGCGTGATGCCGTGACCAAGGAAAATAGGGATTCATTTATACTAATACTAGCTTTTGCCCGCGGCTCCGCCCGCTTTAAAAAGTTTTTCCGGGATAAAAGTCCCGCTTTATATTTTCCCGGGATAAAAAGTAGCCTATGTGTTAATCCAGGACATGATCTACCCGTGTGCCAAATTTCATCGAAATCCGTTCAGTAGTTTTTGCGTGAAAGAGGAACAAACATCCTTACATCCAAACATCTAAACATCCAAACAACCAAACATCCATACATTCTTACAAACTTTCGCCTTTATAATATTAGTAGGATAGTAGGATTATAAAGCTGAAGAGTTTGTTTGTTTGTTTGTTTGAACGCGCTAATCTCAGGAACTACAGGTTCGAATTGAAAAATTCTTTTTGTGTTGAATAGATCATTTATCGAGGAAGGCTTTAGGCTATATAACATCACGATGCAACTATTAGGAGCGAAGAAATAATGGAAAATGTGAAAAAAAACGGGGAAAATTATTCATCCGTGAGGGCTTCCATTGCGTGCGCTGCGAAAACGGTTTAAGATACCAAAAATATATGTATGAACGAATTATTCCTCTTGAAATGATCTAAAAAAATGTCCTGAACAGTATATGTCTATCTTTTAAGATTAACTCACTAGAACCATTTTTATGGTAATGAAATTTGGTCGAAATTAATGCATTATTTGTTAAGAGTTGTATCAACGTCATAATATTAATCTTTATCCAAATAAATGTGTTGGATAGAGTGATTCAACGAGAAGGTTTTTTTATGTACTTTTAGCCCGGAAAAACTTATTAACGCGGGCGAAGCCGTGGGCAAAAGCTAGTTTTTATATATATATATATATTTAACAGACGTCTTTAATACTAAAAGGTATTTCAGCTATTGCGCTTTTTTATCTATATATATAAAAATCAATTGCTGTTCGTTAGTCTCGCTAAAACTCGAGAACGGCTGAACGGATTTATCTTATCTTGGTCTTGAATTATTCGTGAAGGTCTAGGGAAGGTTTAAAAGGTGGGAAAAATTCAAATAATTGCCGGGAAAATCCTCAAAACAGCAATTTTCTATTTCCCATACAAACGTTTTCTAAATAAAATGGTGTAATTTATTACCGCTGCATAAAGTTCAAATTCGCGTGCGCGTTAGTAATCTTCTGACATCTATTACAAATTGTCGATAGGGCACGTAGAGTTTCGTGTCAGTGTCGTATTTAATGATGTTATGTAATTTAGAGATTAGATTGACGATGAGTGGTATAAATGTAAAATGTTAGGTACGTTTCGTTTATGTAATTCAAGTTAATATAAGGTGTTACGTGGATAATAATATACACGACATGTCTATATTATCGTCGACGGTGTGAAAACTTGCCTTATGTAAACGTTGCAAAAAAAATGATGTCAGTGGTTACATTGCTACTAATCGAGTAGGTATGCTAAAACATTTATTTATCTTTGGAAATCAAACAGGTCTATTAATCCTATTAATATTATAAAGGCGAAAGTTTGTAAGAATGTATGGATGTTTGGATGTATGGATGTTTGTTCCTATTTCACGCAAAAACTACTGAAGGGATTTCGATGAAATTTGGTATACGGGTACATCATGTCCTGGATTAACACATAGGCTATAAAGCGGGACTTTTATCCCGGAAAAACTTTTTAACGCGGGCGGACCCGCAGGCAAAAGCTATAATAATATATAAATGTTGGAATGTATGTTTGATATAAGTATGTTCATCCTACTAATATTATAAAGGCGAAAGTTTGTAAGAATGTATGGATGTTTGGATGTCTGGATGTTTGGATGTATGGATGTTTGTTACTCTTTCACGCAAAAACTACTGAACGGATTTCGATGAAATTTTGCACACGGGTAGATCATGTCCTGGATTAACACATAGGCTATCTTTTATCCCGGGAAAATATAAAACGGGACTTTTATCCCGGAAAAACTCATTCACGCGGGCGGAGCCGCGGGCAAAAGCTAGTATTGGATAAAATATTGCGATATATTATACTGCTCCTTATTGTATTTTTTATCCTGTATTGTAGACTTTGAAAAGAGCAACACTAGAGTTACTTGCCCGTTTTCTCAGGTGAGAACTGCTTTCCGAACTGGTTCTAGAGTTAATATTAACGGAATTTAAATAATGTATAACATTTTATGGGTTCGAATAAAATTATTTTATTTCATATATTATAATCATCATCAACAATTACATGAACTCTACTTCTGAACATAGGCCTCCCTTAAAGATTTCCAGGGGGACCTGTTGACAACAGACGACTTGATAAAGGTCGCAGGGACACGCTGGATGCAGACCGCTTTCAACAATATAATATAAATTATCATAATAATTAATTCCAAAATTTAAACTTATTTGATTGCCCAATTACCCAAGATCTCAAACGTTTCAAATTCTAAGTAGAGAACCAGTGGGATGCTATAAAAATAAGCAGTAAAAGCAGGTACCTATTATTTATTAAATAAATCTGAAATCACGCAAAATATTCATATATCAGTTTTCCGTTGAAAACTAGCTCAATAACTCAGATATTGTCAAAGGCGATTCAAACCACAATAAGCCGGGCGTAAGTTTGAGCCCCGACACCGCGCCGACAAAGAGACCGCAGCTCGAGGCTCGGGGCTCGGGAACTAATCTCGGCAGTTCGTAAACTGCTGGAGCTTCGCGACATCGATAAGGCTCCATTAGCCACCTTTCCCCTTATTAGTTTCGTGCGGATGGCTTATACAATTAGCTTTCGTTAGATCGAGTGAAGTTTTTAAGAATCGATTTTATTAGTCGCTCTATACAATATATTCCGTATAAATCGTATTACACTACAAGTACCGGTCAGGTCAAGTCATACGTCAAAAATAAACACCAAATTTATCCCCTTATTTATGTACCTTTTCCCAAATCTAAATTATTAGAGAAATTCATTATAAAATTGTGATATATTTTTTTGGAACGAAGTTCCTTATCGCGCGTTGCGAAAGGGGGCTAGACGGACAAAAATAAGATCAAAAGTTGTAACACTTTTTTTTATACCTGCCCTGTGAAACCAGCCAGTAAAAATAAAGAACTGTCCGTAAAAGTGACATTCGAAATTAAAATAAAAAAAGTAAATTTAAATGCATTTTTGAGTAGTTTTTTTTCAAGACATTTAAATAAAATAGAAGCCCAAACATATGTTTCCTACTTCAGTAACCACAAGCCAATTATTACTAAAATTGAGCCTACTGATTAAGTTTATATTACATTATATTTGTTAATAATAAAAAAAAAATATTATTGTAACTTAAAAGATATAAAATTTTATTACTATTCCTTCACTAATTAATCGGAAGGAACTTCGTTCCATCCGGGTGTCCCTTGACACCTCTCAAGTTTTATTTGATATCATAATGTACACTAATTACCTACCTGTAACGATACCGAAACACAACAATTCCTAGACCGCTACCCGCAGGAATATATTTAGCAATTTACGCAGACCGATTCACTTACGAGAGAACTCATACTGTTAATATTGGAACAAGTACCGTAGCGTTCAAAGCCTCGGCATCCCTAGCGTTTAATCACTCCCCGTGTTTTGCTATCCTGAGCTAAAACCTAAAATGGATGACACAGATGTCCCAGATGTATGTAATCTCGAGGCCTGTGGCTTGTCCTCTCTAATCTCCCAGTGACAAATGTAGGAGCCTCAAGACGCCCTCACACCTGTACTGTAGGATTATCTGTGAAGGGTTACAGGGTAGGGGCGAGGGAGGGGAAGGGGGAGATCTCCACGATTTATACTAATGGCGATGCATATCAGATTGCTCTCTTATATATGTTTTACTAAAGGGCTTTCAGAACGATGGCAACTCGCGATAGAGTTAACAACTTCTATTGTTAGAACATAAATGTTTCCTTGGTTGTTTCATTTGAATAAAATATCTTGTATCTTGTCCTTTTTGGACATTTATAACTGTAAAGTATTATTTATGAAATAAAGAAACCGCGACAAGATTGCAAATAGCCGGCCCGTTGGGAGTCAGGGTCACTACAAACATTTAAAAAAAGATTGTGCAGATATTTGTCGTTAATGTTTAGATGCGAGAGAGTGAAACTCTGCGGAGATTAAGCGGTACGACGGATTACTCCGATCAGTTGGTTCACAATCCGTGAACGGATTTTCTCGTGCTTAAAAGACATATTATAGTCTGTCAAAGGGTGATTATAATTATTGAAGCGTGTTTCAACACATGTTTCCAAATTCGTTATGTTATTAATGTAAATACAAGCTCTAATACTTCGTAAGTATTCGTATTATAAATGAGAAAATTATTATAAAAAAAAGGTCATCAGACAAAGGTCGCAGGAAGTCGCCGGATGCAGGCCGCTTTTAACATGTGGGTCTGGAAATGTTTAGGGGAGCCCTATGAACATGTGGCTCTGGAAATGTTTAGGCGAGCGCTATGTTCAACACTTTATAAAATCAACTTCGGATTCGATTACTATACGTATTTGCGAAAAGCCCTTATTATAATGATCCGTTGATTAACTTTCGTGATTGACTCGTTGATTTCTACTGCAAAGTTTATCTTGTACTGTTACTTTGCTTGCCATGGGAGATACAAAATATTATTCATAAACAATATCTTAACTGGAGAGAGGGCGCTACTGTGCTCACGTTTACATTGGCTCCGTAATTATTTGTGTAAATAAAACCTATAAGTGTTAAATAACGCAAAAAAAACATAATACCACAAAAGTATAAGTGATAAACCCACTGAAGAATTATTATTCACGGGATACTCCACAAAGCTGAAGAGAAAATACACAAAATAGAACCGAACTAAATAACTAAAAACACAACGAATACAGTGACATATAATCGAGAAAAACACCTCAAGGATTTATACTGAAGGTTAGTCTATGTGCGCAAGGGAATATTTAGAACGATAGTGCCCCAAAACTACTTTTCAAGATAATATAACCTATAAGCACAATACAATAACAACATTCATATTTCAACGGCTATACCAATAAAACAAATAAAAGCGACATCTACCTCAGACTTATGTAACGTATGAAAAACAGTAGCTGGGATCGAGGTAAGGAATCAATCATCCTACCAACCTACGCACACCAAGCAGTACAATTTATAATTACCGAACGATAGAGGGCAGCACAAGTTGCTACTTGACAATAAATCCAGATAGTCACCATTCGACGACATGGAGAATGTTATGGAAATATTAAGAAAAATACAAAACGATTTATTAGAACAAAAAAAAGAGATTAGAAACTTGGAACCAAATATTACAACAAACATTAATAAGAACATTGATGAAAAATTCCAGTTAATGGAAATAAAAACTCTAGAATTGGAAGAAAAAATCAAACAACAACAAAAAACAATAGAATATTTAGAGAGGCAGTTTAAGAAGAAAAATATTATTTTATTCGGACTAAATGAGACGGAGCGTGATCTAGAAAATTTGCAAGAAATAGTATTGGGAATTATTAACAAAACAATGAAAATAAGCTGTAATAAGGGGGAAATTGAAGATTTAAAGCGACTTGGAAAAAAGAGGAGCGGAAAAATTAGACCATTGGTTTTAACGCTCTCAACAGTAGGGCGCAAAATTGAAATCTTAAAGAAAAATAAATCACTCGAAAGTATAAATATGTATTTAAAGGAAGACTACACTCAAAAGGTCTTGCAAAAACGAAGAGAGCTACAAGAAGAACTAAAGACGAGAAGAGAGCAAGGTGAACGAGTAGTACTTAGAGGTGACAGAATAATAACCCTTAAAGAAAATCAAACCAAAGACAACAAACCAAATAAAGGAAGGAGAACACAGAAAAGAGACTTATCAGAATCTCCCGAATACTCCACAAAAAACAACACGGTAATAGGTGAGAAAACAAATAAAATACAACAAATATCGAAAAAGAATAAAGCTTATAATATATCTAATTATATGTTAAATACTCATACTATTAACACACAAACAAATGAAAAAGAAACAAATGTTGAATCCCAATAGCTATCTGAACCCCTCTCCCAATGTCCTCTAGGCTGGCTAGTCACCGGAACCATAGTGGAGGATGTAGACGAAAACCCCCCAAACATAAACAAAGATCTAAAACAAAGTCACATATACGTCGCGAGCCTAAACGTTAGAACACTATTATCTGATGCTAGAATCATAGAGTTGAATTACGCTATTAAACACTTAAAATGGGATATAATTGGTATATGTGAAACGAGAAGAGCATACGAAGAATTAAATGAGTACCCAGAATTTATACTATACCACACAAAGGGAAAGAACGGACAATACGGTGTTGGATTCCTAGTGAAACGTTATTTAAAAGAGAGTATCGTTTGTTTCAAAAGTTATTCAGAAAGAGTGGCCACTCTAGAAATAATCCTGCCGAACAAAAATTGTTTATCTATAATCCAAGCCTACGCGCCTACCGAAAAATGTACAGACGAAGAATTAAACAGATTTTACGAAACGCTGGAGGTTGCATTGGAAGTGACAAATACAAAAACACTGATAGTTATGGGCGATTTTAACGCCCAGGTCGGCGAAGCACTTCAAGGTGAAAAATCAATATTTGGAAAATACTCTTATGGAAAAAGAACAGCACACGGTCACAGATTAGTAGAGTTTGCTCTTGAAAAAAACCTTAAATTTGCGAATAGTATTTACAAAATCAGACCAAATAAAAAATGGACCTGGCAATCACCAAACGCCTTATGTCGTACAGAAATTGACTATATTCTAACAAACCCTAAACTGACAATACATAATTTCGACATAATACAGAATCTTAACTTCCACACAGATCACAGAATGGTAAGATGTAAAATATATGTAAGAAAACCAAAGAAAAGATTTTTTACGAAACAAAAGATACATAGCAAGGACCTACCTTTATTAACAAACGATAATAAAGATTACTGGACAGAGAGGTTTACTACCGCAATTGGAAAATCATCTGATATACAAATTCAATACAACAATTTCGAAGAAATTATGAACAACTTAATAACTCAACTACCAAAAGCAACGAACAATAGAAAAAACCCTTTAAACGACGAAGTAAAAAGTTTACTAGAGAGACGAAAACAACTCTATGCGGGAAAAAGAACCAAAGAAGCCAAGAAAGCTATCGCACAAATAAGTAAGCAAATTAACATTGAGATCTCAAACAACACCAAAGCTCAGAGAAAGAAAACTTTTGAGAAATACATAAACAAAGCAGGAGCTATCAAAAAAGCATACAAAGAGCTAACAACATCATCAAAGTGGACAGTAAATTTAACAAGCAAAGAAGGAAAATGTTTATACAAACGTCCGGAAATACTAGAAGAAGCCACTAATTTCTACCGAAAACTCTACTCTACAAATAAAATAAATTTAAATTTCGAAGTATATCAGAATACACAGAACATAAACCATTGCGACACAATACCCGAAATATTGAACTCTGAAATCGCTTACTCAATCAGAACCCAAAAAAATGACAAAACACCTGGGGAAGATAACATAAGCAACGAATTGTTAAAGTCTATATTGGAACCGTTGCAACAACCTTTAAGAACCATGTTTAATAATATACTTGCAACAAGGACGACCCCCCAGCAATGGTCAAAATCAATCATGACTCTACTACACAAAAAAGGAGATAGAGATGACTTAAACAACTATAGGCCTATTAGTCTCACGAGTAATGTGTATAAAGTCTTCTCGAAAATAATACTAAACCGGCTAACGAAAATTTTAGATGAGAACCAACCACCAGAACAAGCGGGATTCCGTAAAAAATTCTCAACCATCGATCACATTTTCGTTGTTACACAATTGATTGAAAAAGCAAAGGAATACGGAAAGACTCTATACATATGTTTTATAGACTATGCCAAGGCCTTCGACTCTCTAGAACACCCTGCTATATGGAAGGCATTAACCAAACAAGGTATCCATAAAGGATATATTGAACTGCTTCATAATATCTACTGTAAAAGCACAGCCAAAGTGAAATTGGAAAGAGAAGGACTGGAATTTCCTATACAGAAAGGCGTAAGACAGGGCGACCCATTGTCACCTAAGATATTCTTGTCAGTTTTAGAGATGGTGTTTAGGAATATCGACTGGGAATCCACGGGAATAAAAATTAATGGAGAGTATCTGAGTCATTTGCGGTTTGCTGACGATATCGCGGTTTTTGCAGAAGAAAGCGTTCAATTAGAGATCATGGTTAACGAGTTGGAAAAGGAGAGCAGAAAGGTTGGCTTGTCACTTAACACGTCTAAGACAAAAATAATAACAAACGGTGATAAGAAAATAGTAAGGGTAAACGGAGAAGCCATCGAATATGTAAATGAGTATGTATATCTGGGTCAAACAATTTCGTTCACAGACTTGACAGAAAGCGAAATAAACAGAAGAATTGCAATTACATGGAGGAAATATTGGAGTTTAAAAGAAATCGTAAAAAATAAAGATATTCCCATTAGCATCAAAAGGAGGTTACACGACATAGTACTCCTTCCATGTCTAACTTATGGGTGCCAAACATGGGCCTTACGCAAAAAAGATGAAGACAAGCTAGCAATACAACAAAGAAAAATGGAGAGAAGCATGTTAGGCATAAGACTTAGTGATAGAGTAAGCAACGAAATAATAAGAACAAGAACAAGAATAATAGATATACGAGAAAGAGTAAGGAACTTGAAATGGCACTGGGCGGGACATGTCTGCAGAATGGAGAAAAATAGGTGGGCAAGAAAAATATTAGAATGGGTACCCAGAGATTGCAAAAGACACAGAGGTAGACCAAAAAAGCGATGGGAAGATGTGTTCAAGGAGAGAAATGGAGGAGACTGGAGGACACAAGCCAGAGATAGGGAAAAATGGAGGCAATTGGGGGAGGCCTACGCCAAGCAGGCGACTTCCACAACAAATAAAATAAATAAATAAATAATAATGATAAATTTTAATGCATGCAAATAATACATAAAAATAATACATATTCTTAATCCCATAGATGTAAAATAAAAGATTTAATAATTTAAATGTAATAACTGTAACTTAATTTAATTTAATGTAATAATTGTAATGATTGTGGTAGAATAAAGGCTATTTTTATTTTTTATTTTTTTATTTTTTTATCTTAACTGGCAACCCTAGTGAGTACACCGTGACATATTTCAACAGCCCGAGGAATACCAGATATTCGTTTAAAGCCGACAATTTTTCCCTCGGTTAACTAAAGGCTGGTACGAAGGCTGCAGCGGCGACAAAAG
Source organism: Lapara coniferarum (assembly GCA_949316025.1). Lineage (NCBI taxonomy): Eukaryota > Metazoa > Arthropoda > Insecta > Lepidoptera > Sphingidae > Lapara > Lapara coniferarum. Next base: position 618,021 of record OX438920.1, read on the forward strand.
GGTATGGGAGGAGGGCGAGAGGGAACCTTTGTCTCATTGACAGCGTGTTAAATGAGTGTCCGGAATGTCCGACGAGTTTACGCGTTTCGGCGGCACCTTTTTACGTGACGCCACGGCCGTAGTCTTCAGTTAAAGCTGAATGTTTGAGTGGGCGCAGGGTGTTTATGTTTCTTTAGTTACCGTTGGCGACATATTTATACATCTTTAGGTCGATTTCTTACTTATTAAGAATGCTTGATTTATCAGTATTTTTTCAAAGCAGCTGTCAACCGCAGGGAAATTCCCGGCTTTGTTTTTTAAGACTGAAATTATGACAAATGACACCACATAATCGTGGCAAGACTGGCAATCAAGATCTCCCCTAACTAATCGTATCGTTGTTTAGTTGTACAATGAAGTCGATTAAAAATACAACGACGAATATATTCAAACTAGCGTTTTGACATACCAAAATAATAGTAAAACTTTAGTAATGAAGTTAACCGCCAAAATAATTAAGGTTAATGCTGCAACCGAGTCCATTAATGCAACAGTTAATCGCGCTATTAGTAACTTAACCGCGGCAGTAGGCAGCTGTTGTAATTTCACCACACTTTTCATTACAAGGTTTGAGCTTTCGTTAGAAATTTATATATATGGCATGACTACATTGAGCCTGATGGTAAATGCCGTTTATTTCAAATATAATGTCTTAAAACGAAATACTTTATATTAATTGGCGGCTAACTTTCTGTACATACACAGCTAGCCCCGAAACACTCCTCGTTGGAGTGAGCACTGTAAATATTCACCGCGTATATTGTAGTCACAATGTCGACCGGCACAAAAATATCTAGACCTCTTCCAACATTTAGACATAATACCAATAAGACAAACAAAACTTTTATTTATCCCAACAAAACAAAATTAAAATTCATCAAGAAGAAAACGAGGGAAGATTGTAAAACTTATATTGTTGGAATTATGCTGAGTCGGACAAGTTGGTGGGAGTTGGACGACCAGTTAGGCAAACATTATTTCACTCTGGATCGCCGGGAGCGCCCTCGGGAAGAACGCATCTGCTTGATACAAACGCCCAACTTATTTACTAAATGGCGCGATTTAAATGCATTGTATAAGTTAGACTTGACAACGTTTTGCCGCGGCTATGCGTGATACGGTGGGTTTGTTGAACGATAAAAGAAATAGTAATATGGGCTAGGCAGGATGCAAGCTAAAAATCAACCCAGGCCTCTTTCAAATTCAAATTCAAATTTTCAAAGTGATCTAGGTATCCGATGATTTCCGTTGTAACTGATGGCGAGCTAGCTGATGAACACCAGCTCGAGCCACAAGACTCTCCGAAATCTAAGTTGTAATCATCCTTGTCCACCGACAATAAGAAGGTACTACAAGATGGAACTCTAAATTAGGCTTCCGTCCCCACCCTTTTCCCGTATAATGTTCGAAAGTAAAGCGATTATTTCCCAGTTTATCTGTATTTTTAAAAACGATACTAAAATAACCGTTAAGAAAAAAGCTCATTTCCGCCTCATAGGCCGGAAGTGCGTCAACTTTATCATAGGTGAAAGTCAATGGGCGGCGGTGATCCCTAGTCATCAAGTGAACCACTTGCAATTTGGCATCTTTTCTAAAAATAAAACCATCCACGCATCCATTTACAAAGTAAAGTAGGGCCAGAGGAAAAACTTTATGCCATCCAATGTTTTCGGAACGCCACCGATGTCACCCGTATACATTTTATTAGTTCAGCCGTAAAAACTTAGCAGACGGACAAACTATATTTGATTATAACATTGTACACAACGTGCGCTACAAAGATTCAGTGTCTGAATTAGGCACTTAAAAAGACCAAGTCTGCTATAAAGGATATTATATTAGTATTATTTGTAGCTTTACATAAAACTTTTATCTGAATAGCCTGAATAAAAAGAGATTGTACATTTTAATTTTACTAGGTAACAGTTTATTAGAATAAAAAGTATCACATGTGGAAATTATCATATAGCCGTGATCGCTATTATTTTTTAGTCTAGTGTTTACCATCACAGTTACGACTTATCGAACGACGTCATTCCTAAAAAAATATATAATCTGAAGAGCCCTACAGGGTTCGACCTACATGAATACAAACAATTTATTACGTATATAAAGATAAAAGGCTACACCTAGTATCGATAGGTGCGTTAAAGTTGGTGTCTAGAAATAATTTTACGATCCGCGCGTCTGTAGTTTACGAGCCTCAAGCTGAGGGACCTAGGCCTTACTTTATTAAACCTAAAATGTTATGTCACTTTTTATTACCGTAGTAAATCGACACTCGATGGACGCCCAAAAATCTCTCATTTGATTCCTTTTCTGTTAGAAATACCTGTCCGCTGGAGCATGCACTATGAAATCGAAATTAGATTAAAAATACACAAAGTTTAATATACGTTAAGTTCGCAAACCTCTAACTTGCTCCTGGCTTTAGATACAGTTTGTTCTATGATGTTTCGGAGTTATAATGTATATACGCGTAATAGAGCAGGCATAGGCAGTACCTACTAACAAATAAACAAATACATGCAATTTTCAAACGGCAGTATCCTAGGTAAATTATTGATCCTGTAACTAAAGTAACTTTGTATGTATCGATGCCTGTTTAAATTCCTATTATATTTCTGAAGCCGTTTTTTATAAAAAAGTATTATAACCAATATAAAATGTACTACGTATTTCCTTCAGTAATTTATACTCCTCTCAGATACTTAGAAAAAAAGAGGTACTCTAAACATAAGGAGGGCGCGGGTGACTGCGCTTCAAAGCAAAAATTAATTACAGCAATTAATTAAGGTTCCTCCGAAAAACTTATTACTTGTTTTTCCTTTACTTTCGAGACTTAAATTTTTCCCCTTTCTTGTGAATTTTGTTAATATCAAAGTGAAAATGTCAAAAAGCATGTAAATAATTCGAGTTCGCTAAGAACATAATATATCAGTAGGGTTAACGTCTATTATTGTGAAGTGTTAAACAATTAGGTATTATCTGGATCACTTTTTTTCTCTTAAAATGTCCAAAGTAAATTAATATCTACACATACATAAATAATATTTGTGCAAAAATTGTTTTTGATATAAAAAATAAAGTAAGTACAGGAATAGGTTCTACGCTTTTGTTTTAAGACAACTTCAAAACTTTTGAAAATTGAAAAATACCCCCAATTTGTTAGAATGGTCCTTCGAACCGGATAAATACTTTGTACTTTCCAACCCAACCCATCCTCAAAGCTCGGAGGCTTTATGCCCACCGCCATTCCAACTTTACTTTATATAATATTCAAACGTAATTCCACATTCATATAGGAGTCTACATCATAACGAGGCGTCATCCGGCCGGATTTACCCTTGGTCCGTTTAAAAAACAAACTTCTCTTTGCCGTAACATCTCATTTCCTTCGGATACAAAATTTACGGCGAACATGAAGCGAGCGCATTAATTTCAAATGCTAAACATGTATTCATTGGTCGATGCGGTGGGAAGCGGGTCTCGGGGGTGGATGGGTATAGCTTTGATGCACACAGGCGCACATCGCCGCGATACATTTTGTATGAACCCATGATCTCCAATAAATGGAATTGTGATTGGTTGTTTAGGTTTGGGGTATTTGTTTTGTTTAGTGGTGACTGTCGCTTATCTGTTCAGGGTTTATCTTTATGAGTTCATCGTGTCTGCGGAGGATAACAACACAAAGGCTATTTCGACATAGCTTAGAGTTTAGTAATTGTTTTGTTCATGTTTTATGATTAGTGAGCGTTACTTTTAAATGTTCCATTAATTATTAGGGTTTTTATCCTGTAATGTGTATCTGCGTCTCTATTGTAAATGTGAGTGGTTTCTTCTATTTTTCTAGTTTCTATATCTGTAATCTGCACATAAAATTTAACAGTATTTTTAAATCCATAAAATGCGATACTTTGTGACCTCGTATTTTAGATGAAAACACAGACCGATGAGCTAATCGATAAAAAATGCTAAAAAACTTGCATACTTCCTGTATCAGTTTGCGTGCCCGACGCGATAACCGGCGCGCTACGATCCGCGGGATACCGGCGCGGGAATGCGGATGACGTTACTGCTACTCGACTAGATATCATATTCCAAAATGAACATATCTCAACAGTTGATGGGTGAATAAGGTTTGACATAACTGTGGAGTATTTGAATGGAAGAGCTATTCATTTGCTGGACCTTTATAGTGGGTGACAATTCCAATAAGAATCCATGGCAGCTTTGAGCTAACAGTTTCAATGCACATCATAATATTATGTCATACAGATACTGAACTTATATGTAAATAAAAAATGTTGGTATATTTTATTATATTAGGGCGCAGGACTTATTAGTGACTCTTGAATTGAAATTTTGTGTAATCTATGTAAACTGAATAGATAAATAGAATTTCCATAAGACACACTGTACGTAATTTTATATAAGCGGGCTTGCTACCTACCTTAATGCCATTTATCATATCCTGTGGAATTCAGATACGGTTAGCATAGCTTTTGTGTAGTTCAGACAGTGACGTGTGAGCTCATTTATTACTTACTACTATCGTTGTAGAAGCGGGAATATGAGCCGTAGGTCTCTATCTCACCAATACTTTGTTTAAAGCTGCATTGAGGGAGTATCTTATTTATATATTCAATCCTGAACTTCATTGTAGATATGAAATTGGATCAACGTTTAAGTTTTAATAAACAAAATGATTTTTTGTTTTGTTTTAGCTGTCTTCAGCAGTATCTAATCACAACTTTATATTCGGTTTTACAGGCCACTGTGGGTTTTATCATTAACATGTTACATCTAAATATGACAAGTGCAGTGTAGCCTCATGTTCTGTACCTTGAAGTTATTATCTATGTTGTTGCCATTGTGTGTGAGCTACTGGTACCGATCAGCCGAGTTACTTAATGATTAAACGAACTTACCTGTACGTGAAGTTCTATCATAATTATACGAAGGCTTCGTCCGAGGAGATTAGCATGAAGAGAAGTTATAGAACACATGTAGTACGTGTACTTAGTACGTCTTTGCACTTTATTTGAGACTTGTTTTTTTTTTTTATACTTTGGTCACACCCAACCTGTCAAGAGAGATTCATTTAGTTTAGAGAGAGAGTTCCATATACCAATATTTCACAACTTACTAGGGTTAACGCAAGTCACGGGAGGGAGGGATGCTAATCTCCTCGGACGAAGCCTTCGTATAATTATGATAGAACTTCACGTACAGGTAAGTTCATTTAATCATTAATTATACTTCGGCTTCGTCCTCGAGATTAGCATGAAGAGAAGTTATAGAACACATGTAGACTTTTAGAGAATAAGTAGTGAAATATTTGTATAATTTCAATTGCAGTAGTAATTACAATTAGCTAATCAAAAAACTTTATAAGCTTGTACTTAGCAATAAGCTTTTTGATAGGATATCAGTATAAAATTTCTAATTGATTATCATTGAATTAACAAAAAAAATCGGCATTCCCAACTAGATTCTTAAGGTCTCATTACCGAATCTCCAGGATAAGTCAAATTTAATAATTTATGATCCAAACTGCAGTTTGGTAGATCGAATGCAGTTTTATGCCATAAGTACCTATAGGTACGCGGTGGAGCCCGTGGCAACGTGCCTCGTGCTGTGAGCACTAGACATCTAATAGAGTTATATCTATTCCAATTCGCTAAAAAGAAATGGAATGTGACCATACTGTTATATGGGGCTTTCTGGCAACATAAATAAAGAAACTTAATTTTTATGAATTCATTTTGTCATAAAAGATATTATATTATCAATACTATATTAGCGATTATTTGAGCAAATTCCGAGTAAACTATAAAAAATATTATATTATGCCTTCAGTAATAAGATCTGGTTCTAAGAAAATTCTAATTTCCTTCAACAAATGGTTATTTTGGATGGTGGCTATATATAGCTGCTATAGTATAGGCACTTAAAAATAATTAAACAATAGCCTTGGCATAAGGGAAATGTTCCCTGTTGTATGATCTAATATCATCTAGGTATATCATATTTCGATAGCATCGATTGAATATACTTCCCTTAAAAATCCTTTTATTGGTTTGTTTTGACCAGCATGGCAGCATGTGATTGCAGTAACTAACTTGGAGGTGGTCTACACTTCTTTCAAAGTCTTACGCTTCTTCTTCGTAATATTTGTGTCAAAAATCATATTAACTGGAAAAACAAACTTAATTAACGGTAACAATGTAATGCAATCAGCCCTGTATTATATATCACCCACAGCCGAGCACGGTCCCCCCCTTGAACTGAGAGGGTCCAGGTCCCAGTCCACCACACTCGCCTACCGTGAGTTGGCAGACTCCGCATATTCGCGAGACTCTCATGGAGAATTCTAAAGCATGCAAGCCTCCTCTCCGTGTTTTCCTTCACGGTAACATTATTAATTAATAATTACAATCAACAAAACAAAGATATTTTCTCAAAACAGACATCTTAGATCTGTCATCAAATTATATTATTTATCAATATTAGAATATTAAAACTTGAAATGGAATTGGAGTATCATCTGAATAGATGATACCTACTCTGCCACAAACATACCAAGTTGAAGATTAACTCCTAGGCAAATTTTTATATTAGGAAATAGACATTTTAACCTTTATATAAAGACCACATTTTGATGTGTGGAACTCGTAGCGAATGCTACTTATTGGAGTAGTTGGATCAAAAAATTGAGCAATGTGTCATTTTATATAACCGACCCAACAAAATTCTTTCCGTGACAAATAAATTGACACTTGCCGACTGCGAGAATATGACAGAATTATTGTTACTGTTAGTGAACGTTTCCAAGAAGGAAAACACCACGGAAGCTTAGAGAGGCTACTGCGAAAAACGAAATCCGAAACGTCGGTCCGAAACGAAGAAACGACGAACTTCGGATTTAACCTTACTATCAAATTACTTCGGATCCGTCACCGTTGAACGAAGGTTTCACGCAGTTTGCGACGCTTCCGACTTCGCTCAACACTTTCGTCACGCAACAACTCTTCATAAAGAAGGATCCGTAACACTTCGCAGTAAGAAAACGTGCGATCCGTCACCCGAAACTACGGATTTCGTTTTTCGCGGTAGCCTCTTAGATCTCAAGAGTAAAACCGGAGTACTTTATAACGCTTTATTAAAAATAGTTAAAGCGTTAAATATTATAAAATATCATCATAGCGACAGTCAACCTTCTGACTGCGTTAGTTACGCCTATATATAGAGTAGGTTTTGTAGAATTCGTAAAATAAATACATACATAGACTCAGAGATTTTATCCCTAAAGGGGAACAGAGGCGCAACCAGTGTACTCGTCCCTCACGGTAGCTAATAACTATAAATAATATTATGCGCTGCTTTCTTCATACTTTTACTCTCCACTAGCTGCGAGTCACCTGCATGCAGCCCCCCCCCCCCCCTTTGTTCAGGCATCTGAACAAATTTTGAGGCGCTACCGATGATCGATAGCATCGTCTCAATTTCAATTTTCAATTATTTGCCACAATTATTGGTTACAAAAAAATACAAACACACGAATTGAGAACCTCCTCCTTTTTTGAAAGTCGGTTAAAAATGTGTTACATTTTAACAATATAGTCAGGTACATAATGTCCCTGTCGGGCACGGCAAAATTTGAAAGAGAGGGAGAAGCTATAATATAAATGTAAGTACTATATTATTATTATATTTTATCTTAGAATCAATTGCAGGTATATATTAATAAATATTGAGTTGACGACTAATTAATGATATTTGAAAATTATCACAAGACTGTATGTTACAAACAAGAATACGTCACTAAAATAATAACGAGAAAAGATTTATTCTTTTCATATTTGTTTGTAATAAATAAACTCAAAAATTAAGTAACCTATTTTGAAAAAACATTTCAATAGTTAATCTTTGAGTGCTACTGGCTGTTCTTTATCCCAGGAAGGAATGTCAACGCGGGCGCAATCATGAGCAAAAGCTATTAACAATAATAATGGTGTACATGTAAACATAATATTATCACGCCTTTTCCTATTTAAGGTGTAGGCACAAGTGTTAATATATTTACACCACAATTCGCCAGCTATGTTAGAGTCATTGTAAGCGAGTGTATTGATATTTAGCAGGCAAATTAATTTTGCCAGGAAGAAATTAGACTTATAACATCCGGTCAAAAAACAGTTTCCAAATCAACCAATCACACGCAGTTGTGGCGAGCCCCGAGCTCGCCAGCGCCACGCGTTCGCCAGTTGGGAGCGGCGGGAACTTCCGCCGTCGCCATGCGCGCGCCATTACTCGCCCGGCCCGTTACCGCTAACACCATTGTCGATTATTTTTAATGTAAAATACCAATGTTTTCACATATTAAAAGGTGTTTCTTTTCGGTAACTGTGCATGTGAAAGACTTAATAAATATTCTGAGTCTAAAAAATTCTCACGAGTCCCTTAAGGCAATCAAACAATATAGACAGATCATAATATTTCTGAGGGAAACTCTTTTTCCGCTTCTGAGACATGATGGTAGATAAATAACGATTTACATGATCATTTTGAGTCAATTTGAATAAAAGCCTCTTTGATTTGATTTAAATTATAATAAAATTCTATGTTCTTTATAGACAACCCACAGATCAAAGTAAGTATACAATGAAACAATTAAATACAAAGAGTAAAATGCGGAACGCCTAAGTTCCGGTTGGACTAAATTATAGTCACGTTTCTGGGATCTGTGTTATTTTATTTTAAAATATTCTAATCTATTCGCCTAATTTATCCATGTTGGTTTAGGCAGGTTACTATTTAATTCTTGCATTTTGAAACAGTGATTTTATACCATCAAAATAGCGACATATTCAGTCACAAGACATAAGGCCAAAAAACCTTAGTATATGTATAATTCTGTGATCATTTATGATTGCGAGCGACTACGATTTTTAACTCAGATCACCTACCTGCAACTTATCCTGTTCCGTGCCGTTCTCGGTGAATTCAAATGGCAGTACCTCGTTGCTGCAGGATTTTCTTAGATCGACTCCTTATCATTTAACACATACTGTGCTGTTGTAGGTCATTAAGCATTTAAGACGTTGCTAAATCATGACCAGACATAATTGTCTTTTATGCTATTAAATTGATATTTCGTAATATCCAGCACATGGTGACGTGGTGCAGTGGTGCATCGCGCCACGTTGTCAGGAGTCGTCAATCCACTGCGCCGTTTGCGCTGATATTTTTCAAGCGGTGCTCGTTATCTACTGGTAGATAATAGCGGCCCTAAATATTGTAAGGCTCTGGCCGGCAGATGTTAACAAGGCCTTTTTTCCCGATTGCCGAAGGAGGGTATTTTCCACTCCCTAAGGCCGCCACTGGTGGTACTAACATACTGTTACATAACATTATACATAAGAACCAGTCATACAATACTGATCGCAAGCATCAATTTCGGGTAGTGACAACCGCCATGTGTAGCACGCAGACCCGGGTAACAGAATTTAGCATAACGACGGTAGATTGAAAAAATGTGTAATTAGGGCAATGCCCCTCAGAAACTTTAGCCTTCTTATAAATTTAAATTGTACCATGGTAAGACTCGACACACCACTCTTCATTCCGTTCTGAGCAGCCGACTCGAGCGGACCTTTTGTTTGTCGCAGTACCTGCTGCGACATTCCATTGTTCCGTCCGAGTACCTGATCGGTGCGTTCCGTAGCGACCTCGCTACAGCCAAGGCCAAACAGGTAGCAAAGGGGCAACCCTTTGCTATTTTGTTAGCCTATTTCGGGCCAAGCCGCGTCCTTTTCAGGACAGGGTTTAGCCCAATTTGTTTCTTATCGACGTTTGGCCCCTTCAGGGTATTGGCTCGGCGGAAACCTAACGGTGCTAACAAGCCGAGTCGCGTCACCGGCAACGCGCTGCGCCCCCTCAGGGCAAGGCAAAGCCGACGGGTACGGATCCGGAGGCTGCGGAGGCACACCGCAGTCTCTCCCGTATATCACCTTCCCAACCCTACCCTTTCCTTAAAATCCATCCCGTGTATCGGTTGAGCGTGCGGCCTCCGGCCAATACCGTTTACGGTACACGGACTGTTAGGAACCCTTTTGCACAATAAGACTGGCAAAAGGGATACAAGCTTAGGGCACACCTAATTCTAAGTACACCCCCCCTCGCCTATACCCGGCGGGGAGGGACACGCACTCACTCACCCCCGGGCGTTTCTACCCGGGGACTTAGTTCATCGCGTCCCATACCGCGTCGCGATCCGCGCTCGTTTCGTTTTGTGTGAACCCGCCTGGTTTCTTCTGTGTGTTCTTTACAGGCGGTGCACACCCGGGGTTAGTGAACACACACGCGGCCCCTAAATCTTGTTTACCGTAGGCTCGGACTCAGCCGCCAATATGGCTGATTCTGGGCCTATGGATTTGGCTCCCGAGCGGCCTGTCGTCGCCGCTCAACCAAACCTAGTCAACATCCCCCTCACCGCACCCATTATCTCCAGGGAGGAAATAATGAGAGTGGTGAGGGAGATGTTCCGGTCGGACAACGTGGTCCGACAAGAAATTCTCACTATGGCTAGGGAAGCCAGGGAACCGTCTGCGTCCTCAGACACCTCGGAGTCGTCCGAGGCTACGACCTCAACGGAGACCACCGAAACCTCGGGCGGCTCCGCGGAGTCTGAAGAGGAAATGGACACGTCCCCCAGCCAACCCGAAGCCAATAACCCTAAAAAACGGCCGATCTCGGCCTCTTCCTCCGCCTGTGAATCCGGGGAGGAGTCGTCCTCGTCGGAAAGCGACGAGGACGGCTTCACCACGGTGAAAAACAGCCGGAGGAAGAAGCAGAGAAGCGTCGCTGCTTCCGCACCAGCCTCCCCATCCGCGCCTTCTGCGCCTTCAGCGCCAACCACGTCCGCGTCTGCGTCGACGCCGCCACCGCCGCCGACTCAACCAAAGGGGCCTAAAAAACCCCCGAGGCTGAACTTGCAACTCCCATCAAATATGTCCATTCGGGACATATTTGAAGAATTGCGCAAACAGCGCATATCCATCTCCTCTAACTCGTGGAATAAGATCCACAAGCTTCTTGCCCTGCAGCCCGCCTCAGTCGCGGACCACAGGGCGCTGACTAAATTCTTAGACGCCAAACATTGGCACTATTTTACGTATTCTCTTCCGGACGAGCGGCGCTTCCGCTACGTCATTCGCGGAATCCCCACGCAAATGTCCCCTCTCGAGGTCAAAGAAGGCCTCGAAGAGAAAGGCATTAACGCCCTAGAAGTGCACAGGATGCACAGACAGTCCCGCGCCTCCCGGCCGGGAATACAATACGAGATGGTTCTCGCCATCCTCCAGTCCCCTTCCGACGTCAAAAGACTTTTTGAGATTAAAGATATCTCGGGGCTAGGCGGCTTCACTGTCGAAGCCCCACACAAATCGACCCAGATAGGGCAGTGTCACAACTGCCAGAAATACGGCCATAATTCTCGTGGCTGTCGCCTCCCCGCCAGGTGCGTCAAGTGCCTCGGCGAACACGGCACATCCGAGTGCCCCCGTCCTAAGGACCGCTCTCAGTGCACGGAGCCGCCTTCGTGCACCAACTGCCGGCAAACCGGCCATCCAGCGAATTATCGCGGATGCCCTCGCGCCCCCAAAAGAGTTGCCAAAGCTCCTAAAGCTGCGGCTCCCTCGGCCCCTCAGGCCACCACATTCAAACTGGCACCTGCGCCAGTGCGCAACCCGTGGTTTCCTCCCACGGCGCGCGCTGAACCCATCTCACAGGCCCCCAGCGGAGTCACTCCCGCTGCCCCGGCCTCTACTCGACCCTCTCCTCCCCCAGCTGTGGCTCCTTCTTCAAAGGCAGCCCAGCCCAAACCCAAACCCAAACCCACCACCCCTCCCACCCCTTCTCAGTCGGCGACGGTGGCGGCGAAGGCAAGCGACGCCTCTTCCTCAGTCGCCTCACTATTAGGCTCCCCGGAGATAATGATTCTCCACGGGAAACTTTTCGAGCGTTCCCGTCTACTCACCCGTACGGGAGTAGAAGACCCCCTTTTAATCGCTGAGATCGCTCTGATCCAGCAACAAATCTTCGAGGCTACAGTTAACGCTGTGCGTCTCCCCTCTTTAATTTCATAAATGGCTACCAACGCCAGACAACCCCCCCAGCGGACAAAACCTCGCTCCCTCAGAGTGGGGTTTTTCAATTGTAACGGCATTCGGGACCAAAAAGCCGAAATTTCTTCTTTTGTCCGCGACAACCAAATTGACGTTTTCCTCATCCAGGAAACGTTCCTCAAGCCCTCTCACCGCGATCCCAACATCCCAAACTTCAAACTGGTGCGAAATGATCGTACCAGTGGCCGTTTAGGAGGCACTCTCATTTATTACAAAAGGTCCCTTCATTGTATTCCATTAGAATCTCCGATAAGCTTGAGCAACATTGAGGCTTCGGTCTGCAGGCTAGCCATGACCGGACACCCGCCGATCACCATCATATCGGCCTATCTCTCGCCCACTAAGGAGCTTCACTCTAACAAACTTGAAACCCTACTTGATCTGGGGGATTCCGTCATTTTGGCGGGAGACCTCAATGCCAAGAACACTCTCTGGAACTGCAACTCGACCAACGAGCGAGGTGCTGTCCTAGAGAGTTGTCTTGACACAATCAATCTAAGCCTATTGGTTCCTTCAGAACCTACCCACTATAGTTACAATGACGACCACCGACCGGACATACTCGACGTGGCACTTGTACGGAACGTAAGCCTTAGCGTGCGTTCCATGCAAGTGTTACAAGAGTTAGACTCTGACCACAGACCTGTGATCCTCGATCTAGTCCCCGAAAACAGTCCAACAGACACAGGTCCTAATATTCCGATGAAGGTGAAAACGAATTGGCGTCTTTTAGGCACCAAGCTCGCGGACACCTCATCCACTGATCTCTCCGCGATCCCGACCAACATCGTGACTCCTGAGGAAACGACCAGCGCGATACGCGTCTTCACCGACCACCTTCAGAACGTTTTGAGCGAAAGCTCCGAGAGGGTGCCAGAGACTGTTCACAGTCACTGGCAACTTCCCGAAGACGTTCGGTGGTGGGTGAGGTTGCGTAACGCTACGCTCAAAGCCTGCGCGACGAGACCCGTCCCGGAACGACGACATCTTGCGCGCTACCTCCAACGTGAGGTTAAGCGTCGCATAAAAGAGGTCGTCGATTCGAGATGGAACACTCGCCTTGCCGAGATCGATCCGACACATACCGCCTTTTGGCAACTGGTTCGTTCCTTCAAGAGAAACGATGTGGCCTCCATGCCTCCACTCAATCGTCCGAATCAACGCCCGGCGTTTGATGACGACGAGAAAGCGGAACTACTGGCCGGCAGCCTGGAGTCTCAATGCTCGCTCACCTCTGTACCCGTAGATGACGACATTCTTGTTGCGGTTGACACTTTCGTCGAAGATAGGAACGCGGTCCGGCCACCGCCAGTCTCTATACCGCGACCGTTATACGACAACGTCGACCCGGACGTCGACCCGCCGCCCGATCCCCTTGCGCCGGTGACGATCGAAGAAGTCACCACTCTGATCAAGGCACTCAAACGTAGGAAAGCCCCCGGGGGCGATCTAATCCCTACTCGTATGATTAAGATGCTCCCGGAGCATCTAGTTCAAATCCTAACATCCATTTATGACGCCGCGTTTCGTAACTGCATCTTCCCAGAGGTCTGGAAAGAGGCAGTTGTGATAGGAATCGACAAGCCGGGGAAACCCGCTTTCGAACCCTCCTCTTATAGGCCCATCAGTCTGCTCAGTACTCTGGGCAAAATCTACGAGCGGATCGTCCTCGACCGCCTTAAAATAGTAGCTTTTAATCAAAATTTGATCCCTCCAGAACAGTTTGGCTTTCGCCCTAGACACAGTTGTGTCAATCAGGTGCTCCGCATCACGGAGTACGTCCACGAACAATTCCGTAAAGGTGTAAGGGTGTATGTGTAATCTTTTATAATATGTACTCTACGCTATATAATGTTTGAGTATCCAATAAAATAGTTAGTTCTAATTCAGCACTCGAGAGTTTCATTTCACTCCTAGTACGTCCAACTTCACATGGCGACCCTGCCATCGAGCTTACGGGCATCGTATAACGTTCCCTATAAGGACATGTTATTTTAAACAAAGTCGCGATGTGTTCTCCGAGTGATTTTGTGAGAGACTGCATTATAACACGAGCAATTCGTGACGCATACTGTTCCTGCGCCGTTTATTTTTCAAGACCATGGGAGGTCAACAATCAAAACAGGAAGAAATAATAATTGCACAGACGGCGGCTGGAAATGGTGGAAATCACGCTGCAGTTGAGGAAATTAGAGGTCATTTGAGTGTGACAAATATTTTGCTACTAGTACTCGTCATTGCTGCCTTGTTCGTCCTGCTGATGTTTGTGTACAGGGTGTACAAACGATGTCACGTACAATGGATACAACAGGAAGTCAATCGGAATGGCTTACGGAGATCCTTTTTCCGAAATAACGCTGCTTTTAAAACTGAAGAAGGCGTCGTGTAAGACTTACCAGTGAGTTTTCAGCAAAAAGTGAGTGAGCAGTGTATTTTGGTCATTATAAAGTGTTATCAGTGGCGTACGCATAATGGTTTGAGAATATTATTTTATCGTAATTATAAGTGCTTGGTATCTTTTAATATAAACAAATGTACTAATTTAGATAATCAAGATGTACCCAGGTAATGGCAGATATTATAACTGAATTGTATAATGAATTAAAAGCTATTAGGACATATCTAATTAAAATCGGCCCTAAGAGAAGGCAAATAAATATATGTAAGGAAAAATTTGAGGAAGCACGTAGGATACATGAACAATATCTGCCTGTTGTAGAATATTTAAATTTAGAGATAAAAAGTGGAAATATTAAAAGTTGTGACGTTGTAGAAATTAACAAACTATGTTCTGATTTTTGTATGTTGTATAAGGAAATAAGTGAATTGTGTAAAATCACTCCTGATTCATTTACTAAAAGCGAGACCGAATTATCTTTAAAAATGAGTACTTTCAATTTAAAGGTTGCCTTGAATCTGATACCTACTATGACTAATGATGAGTCGAATATTAAACAAATTATAGATAATGTGGAATACTATGGTACATTACTGACTGATAAAAAATGTCAAGATGATTTAATTGAATTTATACTAAAAAGTAGATTGTCTCAGTCGGCTAAATTACAGTTAAATTCATCGTATTCGAGCGTTAGTGATTTAGTGTGTGAGATGCGGACACATCTTTTACCCAGAAAATCCGCTTCAGCTATTCAATGTCAGCTTCAAAATAGCAAACAAAATGATAAGTCTCTAAAAGAGTTCGGTGATGATATTTCTAAATTAATGGTGGATCTTACTATTTCGCAGGCAAACGGAAACTCTTATAATTTTGACGTCTTAAAACCACTAAATGAAAAATTCGCTATAAAAAGATTTGCCGATGGTCTGCGAAATCGTAGGCTCAGTACGATCATAGCGGCGAGAAATTTTGATTATTTAAAGGATGCCATACAAGCAGCTCAAGACGAGGAAATGTCAACGTCATCCACATCAGGTGAAATTATGAATTTTCAAAGGTATTCTAATAATTACAGATCAAGGACAAATCGTTATAGAGGTCCCCGAGGCGGGGGCAGAGGTAGAGTGTTTACGCAGCAAGGAAATTTTCGAGGCTACGGTCGAGGTTATCATCAGGCCCAATCAGGAAGAGGTCGTGGTGCATGGCGTGGTGAATATCAAGGTAAGTACAATAATCATCAATTTCTGAGAAACCGAAGAGTACGCAACGAACATTTGCATGTTTTATCGGAATCTCAAAAAATAACCGAAAATAATGCATCAAAATTTTTTCGTGAATAATAATGATATAATTTTGGCTAGTGACAGTAGTTGCATCATTCGTTTATCTTTACATGACCAAATATGTATGTGGCTCGTAGATACCGGAGCATCAATTTCTGCTATTAAGTATAAACATGTTTTGAATCATAACATTCCAATGTTCGAACAGAGTGTTACTATAAAAGGAGTTGGAGGCAAAGTGCAAGCTATCGGATATGTTTGTTTAAAATTATACGCGTGTAATATGTACTTTGAACATAAGTTTTATGTAGTTGTAAATTTACCTTGCGAGTCATTAGGTATATTAGGTAAGGACTTTTTGGTAGCTTATAAAGCAAAGTTAGATTTTGAAAACAGTAAGATTTCTTTAACTGATATAAATAACCGAATATTGTACTTACCATTATTAACTAGAGATAATTGCCTAAAAATAGGATCACGTTGCGAATCAATCCATTACATACGAACTGACATGACTGAAGAATGTGTAGTTTGTTCGGCTGAAATTCAACAAGGTGTGTTCTTAGCCAGTTCCATAGTTAAACCGGTTAACGGGGTCATACCAATTAAAATCTTAAACACCACGGATAAAGAATTGACTTTGAGTAATTTTAAATGTAATTTACACAAATTAAATGAATATAATTTATGTTTATTTCAAAACACAGACAAGTATGCAGACCGGGTAAAGCAATTGTTTAATGAATTAAAATTAAATTATCTGTCTGGGGAAGAGCGAGATTCTATAGAGCAGTTATGCGCGAAATATAGCGATATATTTTATCTACCGGGCGACAAATTGACCACTACGAATGTATACACACATTCCATTTCCTTAAAACCTAATACTTCTCCTATTTTTACAAAACCGTATCGTTTACCACATTCACAAAAAACTGAAATAAGAAATCAAATTAATAAAATGCTGAGTGATGGTATAATAGAACCATGCAATAGCGAGTGGTCCAGCCCTATATTACTGGTACCAAAGAAAGTCGACTCCAGTAATAATAAAAAATGGCGGTTAGTGGTTGACTACCGGAAATTGAATAATTGCATCGAAAATGACAATTTTCCTTTGCCGGATATATCAGAAATTTTGGACTCTTTATCGGGATCTGTTTATTTCACACATCTCGATTTATACCAAGGTTACTATAACGTAAATTTGGATGAAAATAGTAGAAAATATACTGCGTTTGGCTCTGGTCAGTATCAGATGACGCGAATGCCTATGGGGCTGAAAACAAGTCCCGCATCATTCTCTCGTATGATGACTATGGCTATGTCTGGATTAACATACGAGAAGTGCTTTATTTATTTGGACGATT
The DNA here is from genome assembly GCA_949316025.1 of Lapara coniferarum. NCBI lineage: Eukaryota > Metazoa > Arthropoda > Insecta > Lepidoptera > Sphingidae > Lapara > Lapara coniferarum. The sequence continues at coordinate 635,305 of OX438920.1, forward strand.
TGATTATTTTCGGAAGAAATTTAGAAAACCATAATAAAAATTTACAAGAAGTATTTAATAGATTGAGACAAATAAATTTAAAACTCAACCCTTTAAAATGTGAATTTTTAAGAAAACAAATATTGTATTTAGGACATGTTGTATCGGCAGACGGGATAATGCCAGATCCAGAGAAAACCAACGTCATTAGAAATTACCCCCGTCCAACTAATGCAAATGAATTGAAACGTTTCATTGCATTTATAAATTATTATCGTAAATTCGTACCCCATTTTGCTAAAATAGCCTACAGTTTAAATTATTTAACAAAGAAAAATGTACCATTTATTTGGACAGATGAGTGTCAACAAAGTTTTGAGTCATTAAAGGAAAGCTTAATTAAACCCCCAGTATTACAATACCCCGATTTTACAGAGAAAAATCAGTTTATTATACAGACAGATGCGTCTAACTTTGCATTAGGAGCAGTTCTATCAAACAAAGACGGTCGACCAGTAGCTTATACAAGTCGCAGCTTAAATAAAGCTGAGAAAAATTACCCGACCATCGAAAAAGAATTACTCGCTATTGTATGGGCCATCAGATATTTTAGGCCATATTTGTACGGTCGATCATTTATAGTAAGAACAGATCACAGACCTTTGCTCTATTTATTTAATATGAAAGACCCGTCCAGTCGTCTTACTAAATATAGACTTCAATTAGAAGAATATAATTTTATAGTAGAGTACGTGAAGGGTTCCGACAACGCGGCTGCTGACGCCTTGTCGCGAATTTCTAGTCAAGATTTAAAAGAGATGCAAGAAAACATTAACGTGATGACTCGAGCACAAAAGAAACGTTTGAATGTAAAATCCATTCAATCTTCGGATGATATGGTCCCTACGAACGATCGGCGTGATCAACCGAAAGTTGTAGAAACACATATTAAGCCGAAAGAATTGGTTGAATTAACATTCATAAATAAGGAAAAATTGTTGGAGTACAAGAAGAACGGAATGATTAGTTATGAAGTAAAAATATTTTGTTATGTACCAAGTGTGAGTACGATTTTTATAAAATATTCAGGTTCTTCATCGCAAATATCGCGAAGCGAATTTGTGAAGGAATTGGATAAATTTTGTAAAATAATAAATGTTAATGAGATATGCATAATTAAAAATAAGAATAATGAAGACTTTATAGAAATTTTGTTACAAGAAATAAAAACTATCAAGTATTGGTCCGGACCTCGTATATGCATAGTTAAGAATGTAAAAAGGATTATTGACAAAGATGATGTACGCGTAATATTAAATGATTTCCATCTCTTGCCCACTAGTGGCCACGCGGGCATGAGAAGGATGTATAACAACATCAAAAAATATTACTACTGGACAGGCATGGAAAAAGATATAAAATCTTTTGTCCAACGTTGCCATAAATGTCAAACTCAAAAACATACTGTGCCGGTTAAAGAACCGATGACGATAACAACAACAGCAACTTGGGCATTTGAAAAAATATTTCTTGATTTGGTAAGGCCCTTGGATAGAGATCAAAATAACTACTCTTATATATTAACACTCCAATGTGAGTTGAGCAAATATATCGAAGCGTATCCTTTAGTTTCAAAGAAATCAGAAGAAGTAGCAAAGGCCCTCGTTACTAATTTCATTCTAAGGTACGGAGTTCCAAAGGAGATCGCTACAGACAAAGGTACGGAGTTCATGTCATCAGTGTTCAGGGAAGTATGCACACTTTTAAATATCAAACAGTTAAATTCGACGGCATACCATCACCAGAGCATCGGGGCGTTGGAAAACAACCACAAACATCTTGGTAACTATCTAAGAATACAAACTGATAATCATCCTGAAATATGGAGCTCTTGGTTACCCTACTGGTGTTTCTGTTATAATACTTCAGTACATTCGGAAAATAAATTTACGCCGTTTGAATTAGTATTTGGTAGAAAATGCATCCTTCCAAGTAATTTGTCAGGAGATATTGTTGAGCCACTCTATAATCACGACGATTATTCTCTAGAGTTGAAATATCGTATACAGACCTCTCAAAAAGAGGCACGAGAAAATCTCTTTCGTAGTAAATCGAAAAGAAAATGTAACTATGATAGAGGTATTAAAAGCGTTTCGTATAAACCAAATGATTTGATTGTTGTAAAAAATGAAAACTGTAATAAATTCAACTCTATTTATTCTGGACCTTATACTGTATTGCGTGAATTGTCTCCAAATGTTGAAATAATAAAAAATGGTAAACCTTATTTAGTACATAAAAATAGAACTAAGATGTATTATGCATAACTAATTATATAATCATGTAATCTTTTTTTTATTGTCATTAATGTGTAATAAAAAAAAAAAAAAAATTGTACAAAACAATTTTTTTTTCTTTCTATGATGGGAGATGTAAGGGTGTATGTGTAATCTTTTATAATATGTACTCTACGCTATATAATGTTTGAGTATCCAATAAAATAGTTAGTTCTAATTCAGCACTCGAGAGTTTCATTTCACTCCTAGTACGTCCAACTTCACAAAGGAATGCCTACCGGTGCTATTTTCTTCGATATCGAAAAAGCATTCGACAGGGTGTGGTACAACGGCTTGCTTTTCAAGCTGTACACTCTCAACGTGCCCACACAACTCGTGCACATCATACGAGATTTCCTGTCGAATCGCGGTTTCAGATATCGCGTGGAGGGAACTCTCTCTTCCCGACACACCATCACGGCCGGAGTCCCGCAAGGCTCCGCCCTGTCCCCCTTTCTATTCTCGCTGTACACAAGCGACATCCCTAGACCACAAAACGCCCATCTGGCACTATTCGCGGATGATACCGCAATATACGCTTCACGTATAGACCCCGACAAAGTGGTGCGCACTTTGCAAACCGCCGCCGACGAACTCGGTGAGTGGTTCCGCAAATGGCGAATCACCGTCAATCCCACCAAAAGTCAGGCCATCCTTTTCACTCGGAAAAGGAAAGTCCATGTCCCTCACTTTTCAGTCCGCATGTCCGACCAGGTTATTCCCTGGAAGGGCCAAGCCAAATATCTAGGAGTAACCCTTGATCAGAGGTTGACCTTCATCCCACACGTAAATGCGGTACGAGCGCGAGCCGCATTCGCGATGAGCCAGCTTCACTGGCTCCTAAACAAAAATAGTAAGATGTCAATCCGCAACAAGATTAGGATCTTTAAAACATGCATCCGTCCGATAATGACATACGCGTCGCCCGTATTCGCTCATTTACCGCCCGGTCGCCTTCAGCGAATGCAGGTGCTTCAAAATCGATTCTTACGACATGCACTTGGTGCCCCGTGGTACGTTCGCAATCGCAACCTCCACGTGGACACCAATATGCCGACCATCAGGCACTTTATGCAGTGCGCCAGCAGACGCTATTTCGACAGGGCGGTAAACCACCCGAACACGCTTATCCGTAAAGCGTCTATATATACTACATTTGACCGCGCCAAATGGAGACGACCGCGATCAGTCCTGACCGATCCAGAGGACGAAATCACTCTAGCTTTACGCGAAAAGAACGAGCATTTAAAGCTCATACACTCCACAAGACCGCTGTACCGTCCTCGCCGTCGAGGACCTCGTCGCGTTCCCCATAACCCTGCCCTCTCGTAGCAGTTCCGGCCCGCGTGCCGAAGACTACAATCAACACGTAAAATAGGATTAGGTTAAAAACCATATTCCCCAAACGTTGATGTCTTATCCTCTCAGTGGCCGCCCTGAGCCGAGGTCGTGACCCATTAGTGGGTCGCCCTCAGCGTGGTCGCTTAAATTTAAGGGTTGCGAGCGCCTTCTGCGCTCACCCACAAGACCGGTGTTCTTGTATAAGCCGACCCTCGTCAGGCTAACAAGAGTTTAGTCAGGGACAAAAAAAAAAAAAAAAAAAAAAAAAAAAAAAAAAAAAAAAAAAAAAAAAACATGGTAAGAAGGAAACAGTCGTAACTATTGCACCGACATAGCAAAATAAATTGCTCAGGGACCATATTAATATTATCGATGTAAATAGGAGACAGACGCAAAGTAACTGTCCTCAACATTATTCTGGCCCGGTACACAATAAGAAGCATAAGGTTTTGGTACTAACCGTTTTACCTGTGTGGTATTTTTCATTATGTCGGTAGTCTCGGAGAACGGGAACAATGTTCATCACTTGGGTAATCTTCTATTTTCTGTACCAAATAGAAGTAATTTCCATGTTCTTCTATTCTGTTACACTAAAAATCCATGATGAGCAATAGATTAAGAATAACTTTAATTTAACGTGCAATACGGCGACGCACTAAAACGCGAATGGATCTCTCTTGACAGGTTGGGTGTGACCAAAGTATAAAAAAAAAAACAAGTCTCAAATAAAGTGCAAAGGCGTACTAAGTACACGTACTACATGTGTTCTATAACTTCTCTTCATGCTAATCTCGAGGACGAAGCCGAAGTATAATAACTTGTCAGTCTTATACAGATGCAATAAAATGTTATGTGTACTTATTTTTTATTTTAGTTCCCAATAAGTTACAACGTAAAAACACTTAAGAGGATAATATAAAAGTCCCTCTGGATGAAACAAAAAACAAGGAGATATAAACAAAATACCATTACGTACAGTTAACGCGTACTTGAGTTTACGGCTCAGTAAAATTACAACACTCGTAAAATTCATGGAGCTCGGACAAATAAACGCAGCTCAGTATGGACAAATTAGTCGTAGTTAGAAATTAATGTCTAAATACTAATATAACAAAAGAATTTAGTTAAATGTGTTATACTTATTTCGAATCATGATAATAATAAATAGTTTTCGACATGCACAGCATAATATGTGAATTACGCCGTTCGCTATTTTCATGAAGTCACAAGAAATATCTAAATGCAAATACACAAGAAATTTTGCGTCGTGACACCACGTCATAATATGAAATTCACTATTACATATGGAAGTATTTAGGAATCCCTTTAAGATAACTACGTATCTTTTAAACATAAACAAACGTGTAACAAACATGTTTTAGAATGTAGACCTTCCTTTAATCTAATGAATAATTTGCAAATCCATAATTGAGCTGGAATTTTTTTACGCAAACGCACGAGTCTCGCAATGTTTATTATAATGAGAGCATTAATACACGCCGCGAAACATTTACATTTCCATTAACGTAACGTGACGTGTTACGGGCCCGTCGCTTATCCGAGCGGCTGCAAGCGCTCCGCTTTCATTACACCACATGCATTATTAATGGCACAGTATCATTTTCTGACTCGAAACCTAGAACACTCGCGGTTTTGAGGGGATTTGGAAGTTTGTCCGGCAGAATGATAGCGGGCTTTGGTAGTAGGTACCGACCACACGACAATGCAACTATTATAAATCAGAATTGAAAATTGACATCAAGTACTAAAGAGTCGCAGCTCACGGGGAATAGTAAATCTTACTCTTGAATTAAATCAGAAAGAAGTAAAATAATAAAGAGTTGCGTAATGCCAGGTGAATGTAAACGCCATATGGGAGCTTTGCTATAATGAAGTATCAATCGTATTGTTATTTCGAATATAAATTGTGAATAGCAGGGGAGAGCAGAATAATACTAAAAGTCCATCTTGATTTCTTTCTTTAGTTAGGTATCTTAGTTAGGATTCTAATTTGTCTTCAATATAAAGATTTGCTGCGTCATGGTTCCACAAATATTTTACCAATGCGAAGATAATACAGATTTCCCGTGAAGCAGTAAGTTCAGTGTAAATTATTGTCGTACATTAAGTTAGTGTGTTCGCTCGGTTATCAGCCCGTCACCGCCCGCGACGCTGCGCTAGCCGACACTTGCCAGTTAATGTTCTGCTTTAGTTTGTTCAGATTATCCTCTCTGTATAAAGTATAAACTTCGGGAATCTATATATATTAAAGCGAGAGGTCTCTTCATATCCTTACTCCGTGGGTCTCCCACTCACTTATCACGAAATCTCAGAAACTATAAGTGCTAGGAGTCTCAAATTTTGCAAGAAGTTTCCTTTTTGGGACGTAAGTGCTCACTAAGACGGGATTTTGCGAAATTCAATCCCTAAGTTACTAAAAGCGGGTGGCAACGTTTGTACGCAATAAACTCAATTATTACCAAACGGATTTCATTGAATTTTGGTATGGATATAATTCGAGACCCTGGGACGATTTTAAGCTACTTTTTGTCCCGGGAAAATGTATAGCGGCACTTTTATCCAGGAAAAACTCTTCCGTGCAGGTGAAGCTGAGGGCAAAAGCTTCTTCTTCTTTTTTTAAAAATTACTCCGCCGTTTCATCGGTGATTTTGCCAATGTCAAGTGGGTAGTTGTCAAAATAACTTATTTAGAATAACTTTCGACCTGAGGAGAACCAAGAAACGATGGCAACAAAGAGCAAGTTAGTATTGGTATATTGTCAATGGCTTACAGGTCTGCCTCCTATTATATCATCTGTGAAAGTCTGTGGTTTAGTCAGTCAAAGATCCTTAAATTATTGAATGGATTTGTGTTTTATTTGTGTGTTCAGTGACATTCAATTCAATGTCATCTCTACGGTCTTGGAGCGATGACGATGTTGTTAATCTACTCTTCACATTAACATCATACTTACTCAACTCGCCATATAGTATTATAAAAAGTATAATATGTGTAAGTAGTATGGTACTTACTTGCCCTGACAGAATGCTGAAAATTATAATTAAAGTCGTATAATTATATTATACGAATAATTTTCTTTGCTGTAAAGAACTAATTACACTTCAAGTTGAGTGATTCCTAATTTAAATTGAAGTTTACACGCGTCGAGTATGTGTGCGCGTCTGCCTGAGTGTGTTTGTGTGTGCGTCGACTGTGTACACTCAGCGTGGAGCCTTCAGTACCTGTAACAACGTTAACACATTTCAGAACATATTATAATTACATTTTGTATGTTTCACCTGCCGTTGGCGGAGGTGGAAGGGCGTGTGTGGGGCATGCTAATGAATGGGCTCGGATGTCTGTTTGTGCCACCCGTCAAGGGCATGTGATTTTTTTAACAGCGGACTGAAATGTATGTAATTTATTAATATTTCGGTCTGTTTACATGGATTCATTTGACTTTTAACTCTGAAAGGTTATAGAAGGTTTCGGTGTTTGCTGTGTACGAAACATTTTACAGAATGAATAACTTTAAATAGGTATTAGTGTATTTAAAATTGTTCTATTGAGTATGCTTCTTTGTTAATAAGAATTTCATGGTATGCATGTAAGACTGAAATTTCCTAACAAAAGTGTGCTCTCAATGTTGTTAGACCATAATTTTATTGTGGATCAGACGCGATCAGCATTTCGACATTCCATTTCATGCCAGCTCGGGTATTGCGACTAATAAAGTATCTATATTATAACATTCATGTTTTACAATTAAACAGTATATACATCTCTTATATTCGTGCCGAGATTGAATACTTATCTAAGTTAGCAGCCAACCAACTATTTAAGTTTTCAACTAACTTACAAATATGCTAACTATTCAGTGACCCTCGAGAGAACTTCTGCTGTGGCTTTAATACATGGAGAGACAAGAATTCAAATCTAGTAAGAACATATTTTATGAACCAATATAAATATATTGTATTTGTATCAAATAAACAAATTTAAAAAATAGATACTACCATTAAGTATTTACTGCCGTAGTTGTAAATAATATGGTTGACAATCTTTTTGGAGTTTAATATTTTAGTTCACTGCTACAATTATTAATGGAATTGAAAAAGAGAGCCGAGGTTCTAATACACGTTTTCAATATATTCCTCGTTAAATATCATTATTGCAATAAGAAGAAACTCACATAACCGATAGTGCTTACTGCTTTAAAGAGTTTCAATTCTTCAACCGGCATGCGGTCAGACAACTAAAATTGGTATTGATAAATAATAAGGCTCGTAGCGGTAGGAAAATAGTGATATTATTGTTTCAACAACAAAATTGCGAATAGCAATATTCCACAAAAACAGACGCTGTCAAAAAACTTTACAATGATAAAACGCTTCCTAATTAGTTTATATCCGATAGCCGTAGAGAGGCTCTCGTAGTTATTCGGTGGCCCATCAGCCTTTTCGACGCCCCCACCTGCTGCTCCGCGTCGGAATCAACTTTAGTTATGAATAATTAAGTGAAGCTGTCATCTTTGGAACGATCAATGTCTCTATGAAGCGCCATTGTTTTATAGAAACTTGATAAAAGAAAGTGGGCGATAAAATATTTGGTAGTTAGTGATACAAACTGGCCTCCAATTCCCATATAAGTATACACTGGCAACTAAGATTATACAAAACCAAAATAAATAATTCAATTAAAATATTGTTTCTATATTTTAAATTCTTCAATGAATTTAATAAAGATGGCAGATATTGACACGCAGTCGGGTTTTTTTGTTATTTTTTTTTTATTTCCATCATTTCTTTTTTTTAAACTACCTGTGTACCAAATTTCAGACAAACCCGTCAAGCCATTATACCGTGAAGGAGTAATAAACTGACACAAACTTTGCATTTATATTATTAGTGTGAAGTGCGATGTAATTTATTAGCATCTCCGACAAGCTGTTTAGGCTCTAGGGAGTGCCAAAGAAATAAACATAGGTACATACAGACATACACTCGAAAAACTAACCCTCCTTCTTTCACAGTCAAATAAAGACATTTATGATCTAGAAAGCCATCTTTTATGACAGTTTTCTGTGACATACTGGAACTCTGATAAACCGACTGTCGTGATTCTACGACTAAAATTATACCATAAACTTGATGTATAACATTTCCGGCACCAATTTCTGGTATATCTTAATAAAAAATCTCGACAAGCGCCCACCTTCCGATAGCCCATTCAAAGGTAAATTATCTCCAAGGAGTCGCGACGTTTTCCTCAATAAATATCGACACGTAGAATTCATAACGGAACGATAAAGCCACACTGCGGGAATGGTGATTTTATATGAATAGATATTGTCTATTGATAGCCAACCTCGGGCGAGAAACTTACGTGAACGTTTGAATGTCTGAAAGAAAACCATTCGAGTGGCAGTTTTACTGATGTGTTACTTGACGTCACTGCAATGGCCGGAGGCTCTCCTCATCATTAAGGCTGGGAGGATACTCAATTGAACACAATTGCATAGGTAATAATTCCACCACACCACACCTGACCACACCTGATGAAAAACTCGCTGTCTTGGCTCGATCCGACGTATAGTTCAAACATAACCTTTATAAGATTTAGCCTTTTACATTGATCGGTATATTACGTAGAATTTTTTATACTTTACCACTAATCACTATCATGGAAGCAAAACAAGGAATTATCAATTAGCAATTATTGTTATAATCTAATCACCACACATAGACCGGACCGCAAGCAATAATTAACACCTTAAAATTGTATAATTGTAAATTGAAGGTAGATTTATAACATAACTTTTCGGACCATCAACACCTCAGTCCACCCCGTGACCACGAAGTGCGACAAAGCCTTCGAAACGTCGGGAGAAAATATAAATTAAAAAACCGCGATAAAATCCGTTAAATATTTTTATTTTAATGTCTAACATTCGCGTAAACATAAAAAATCATTATCTAATCATCAGCATAAATTTGCAAATGCCTTCTAAAAGCATTTACAGATAGATGAAAGATATATCCCTACAAGGGCATTGTCGAGCAAAAGAACGCAACAAGCCTTCAAAGCATCACAATACAAAGAGGCGTGAATGAAAGTGGCACAGTTCTGAACAAGACAGCTCGTAAGTGACGCTACGAGGCGACAAAGCAACATCCCCGCAGCCCACGACACGCTACGAGCCGCCACACTGACGCACGCCGGACGCGCTGTCGCCGTGTTCCGGCAGCACACCGCGGCGCTGCACTGTGCGTCGTTGTCGGCAGGTGGTCCTTTGTTGTTATATATTTATGGACTGTGCTCTTTATTGAACTTGAATATAATAATAATTGCCGTAAAGATACCAGTCCATGCCTATAATTTTAGTTTATATCAATTAATGTAATAGTATTTGCTGAAATCAGTGAGCTTTGGGGTCAGTTCCCCGTTTGAGAATTCGATTTTTTTTTGTAATAGGGTAGTTGACTTCTTCTTTTTAAATACCACCAACATAAACAATAATATCAGACTGTGACGTCATTGAGTGTATGTGTACGGCCATAACGCTACGTGCGTGCGAAAGAGATACCGCGATATCCCCGCCACAGCCCCACTTTTGCTCACAACAATATTTCTAGTATGAATAACTGCTTTATTTTTCAACCGATTTGATGCTGTTTTCACAGAAAATATATATTTTTTCGTCTCATTTTCTGTAACATTTAGAACAATGTACAAAATCAAACATAGGAAACTATTCTATTTTATTAATCCAGTTTCCATAAACAATCACAACAGAAGCTTATGTAATTCCTAGCAACATCGCAAAATATAATACATATAATATACTGTCTACTTGAGTGTTAACAATAGCCTCATCTAGGTCTGTGGCGTGTAGTGATGTGACAATACGAGTGTGAACGTGTCGGCAGGCACTGCGTGCGGTGCCAACTGCCGGCCCCTGCAGGTACTTGAGTCCCGTTCTCAATAGACGTTAGAGGCGTCAACACAATGAGACTGTACTATTCAGCCTTGTTAGTGTTACTTACGTATTGTCACGGTGTTTTTGATTGATCGAGGTTTCTGAAGAGCGAAGGAGTAGGCGTTGTTGGACAATAGTTAATTTTAATATAGCATAGTAATACATTCAGTTTTGTTACACAATAATTCTCTTACACTGCCACGATATTATGACTACAGTGAAAACCAAAACAAAACATTCCAATCGTCATGAATTCCCTCAAAAGTTGTTGTTCGTATGCGATGTTGACTAGATTTTACTATTTACCAACGCGTTGGAATAAATAAAGTCTGAACTGTAAACCTGACTAAGTTTTTCCAACATTTCATTTTAGCCATTTGCATCGAAACAAAAAATTATAAATGTTGAACAGGTGGTGTGGTTATAAAGTTGTTATCAGACGGCCCATCGCCACAACGACCCGTAATGACCGCCGCAAGGTACTCATTATGACGGATAAGTAACTGGAGGTATGAGGGAAATTACACGCGTAGGGTCTTTTTATTTTATTTGATATAGAAAGTTTCAACTTTAAAGGGGGGGACAAGGTAAACGCCTGAAGGAAAGTGATCACTGTCTTTATATATACATAGCTACAGTTATTGTGGAAAACAAGTATTCAATTCGCAATTATTTTCTAAGCTATGCGTGTCTGTCTAAATCTTATAATGCACCTTATCTTATCTCTGTTTGCACACGGTAACACTGTCGTTTGTATAAAACATGAATATCTATTGTCAAGTTCTCGATACACATTCCTATTTAGTTTAACGACATATTCAAAAGTCGAAATACACTTCAAAGATAAAATTTGTGAGAAACTGCAGCAATATATCCAACTACGTACCATTACTGAAACTCGATTGAAACACTCATAAAATATGCAATAAAAATTTGTCAAAGCAAGTTGCGTCATAACTCAACGTTTAGGTTTGAAGGTTTGAAGGTGGCCCTCGAGAAAACCGAGGCCGTGTGTTTTCACGGACCTCGGAGAGGGCCACCGGCCGGTGCCGGCATCGTCGTTGGGGGGGTGCGGATCCCCATCGGCTCTAGCATGAGGTATCTAGGTTTAGTCCTGGATAGCCGATGGCGATTCCGCACCCACTTTAAGGAGTTGAGGACGAAATTGTCCCGGGCAGCGGGCGCTCTTTCCCGCCTGCTGCCCAACCTGGAAGGTCCTGGCTTCCCTTGCCGGAGACTGTATCACGGAGTCGTGCGGTCCATAGCCCTTTACGGCAGCCCCGTTTGGGCTGACTCCCTGGGCCGCCCCTGCGTCGCCCTTCTGCGCGCCCCGCAGAGAGCTTTAGCGCAGCGGGCGGTCAGGGCGTACCGCACGGTCTCTTTCGAGGCGGCTTGCCTATTGGCCGGATTTCTGCCCTGGGACCTGGACGCCAAATCCCTTGCCGATGTATTCCATTGGCGGGAGGAGGCGTTCAGTCGCGGGGAGCGTCCGGCCCTGAAGGAGGTGGAGGCCAAGAGGGCCGCCTTACGGCGAGCCGCCGTGGAGGAGTGGCGTCTCAGGCTGGAGGCCCCGTCGTGGGGGCACCGGGTCGTAGAGGCAGTGCGTCCTGTCTTTGCCGAATGGCTGGACAGGCGCCACGGAGCGGCAACATACCGCCTGACGCAGGTGCTCACCGGGCATGGCTGCTTCGGTGAGTTCCTGTTTCGGGTGGTAGGTATAGAGGAGTCGGCCGTGTGTCACTATTGTGACAACTGCCCAATGGACACGGCCCAACATACGTTGGAGTGTTGTCCAGCCTGGGATGGGGAGCGCAGCGCTCTCAGAACAGTCGTCGGAGAAGACCTCTCGCTGCCGGCCGTGGTCGCTTCCATGGTCGGCGGCCGAGAGGCCTGGCAGGCGGTGGCCCACTTCTGCGAGGCGGTCCTCTCGCGGAAGGAGAGTGCCGAGAGGGATCGCCAGCGCAGTGGTGATCCCTCCCGCCGCCAGACGAGACGTAGGAGGCGTCGGGTGGACGACTGACCGACGTCTCCCGCCCTGTGGATTGGGGGCGTTTGGAGAATTCCACCACGGTATCCCCTGCCTGTCGTAAAAGGCGACTAATAGGGGCCTCCGGGGGTCACGGGTGGGCGGGACGTGCCGCCCACCCATTAGTCTAGCCAACTTCTGTGACCCCCGTGATGGACATGTCCGAGGCAGCGTGTCTCACGCTGCCTCGGACACCAAAAGGCGGACACGGTACGGTGTTTCGGGGGCTTCTGAGCCCCCGCAACAGGAAAAGGACCGCAATAGCGGTACGTGCAGGGGCGGTTGCGGACGACAACTTAGACGTGAGTCGGAGGAAGCCCGCAGCCGTCCCTAATGCGCCGAAGATGGCATTTAAAAAAAAAAAAAAAAGTTGCGTCATAACGTGAGCCAGTTAGTGGCGTGGCGTGAGATTACCACCCACACGCCACGACACGCCACGCCATGTCATACGCCATGGTATACTAGATTATTTTAAGAGACGTTTTCTTTACAACACGTGTACTTGTATTAATCATGAGACGCCACAAGCTAAATTTAAAATACGTGCATTTTCATTATGTATTTTCTAAAATGAACTAAATTGAATAAAGTCGTACAAGGAGCCTTCCAATGTCATAAAACTTTGTAAGAAAAAAGAATTGTCTAAAGGAAAATAAAAAGGGTTTCTCTCTGTAGAAACATATTTCTGTATATCATAAACTTTGTGTCTGACCACTCTTTGCATGCTCTTTTACACGCCACGCCACACGCGAGCCACACTCGTATCCCGCAACGCCTACGTTTACTGCCATTAAAGATTTACTGTTATAGCGTGTCACATTGAATTTTATAAGTTGCCGGCGATTCAAATCAAATTTTACGGCGAGTTATGTTCTGGAGTACTGCACGATCAAGTGACGCGTATAATAGAAAATGTAGTTTCACTGGAAAATTTGCATAGCAACTATAATATTGCGGAAACTGAAATGAGCAAGGTGCTTTTATATTATTTGACCATTGAGCTACAGAGATGGTTACAATGTTTTCATTTAAATAAGCCATAACCTTAAAAACTTGATTATTTATCGACATAACTAATTATTAAGTTCTCCTAACATATACACTAAGTACGAACTACGAGGGATAATTAAGGATTAAGATCTATGTGCTAAGTAAACAGTGTCTTGCAGCGGACTCTCTATTAACAACTTTCGATTTCAACTACTACTGTCTCAGGCCGAGATAGTGAAAATTTTCTCATATATTTTCAATAACAAATAATTGATGGATACCTTGGCGGTAGGAGACGTGGCTAAGTGAGCCGCCGGTGAGAGGGTCGACCCTCGTCAAACAACAATCAATTTGTACCACTCACTGACAGATTGCCTACTACCTCGTAATCATTTTCAGCTTAAGATATTTGCGTATTCTATATTGGGAACTGGTTCATAATTTACTCGCCTATCTGTCAGGATAATTTTATAGTTAAGTTTACGAAAGTTGCTGTATATTATAATTCAAATCTGTATCAGAGTGTTCTGAGAAACATGGTGATTTATATTTTAAGGAAGGTTTTATGGTCAGGGCAAGGAAGTAGGTTACAGTTGGGTGTAGAGGCTAAAAATATTACATAGGGGTGTGATACGAGCAAATTTAAATCTACTTATCTTGTTTTGGACTCAAAGAGTTCAATTGGTGTCAATGTTTATATTAGGTCAGCTATTACAAGCCACGGGCGTACCATCTTACATAATAGGACGGAGGTTGTACAAACTTTCGGAGTAAATTTTGCGCCTCTATCTAGCCATTTCAGGCTATAGAAAAGAACTTTAATAACAACACACTCCTTTTATCCCCAAAGGGGCAGGCAGAGGCGCTACTAGGCACGCACATTTCGCCGTGCGAGTTCCGTCCCATGATGTGGTAGGGTGCGAGCCCATTCCTTTAAAAACAACTTAATATTAACTTTAGGAAAACGAAGTAGTAGTAACAGGTTCAATTATGCGCTGTACGCAATGCTGATATATTATTTATGAAGTTGTTTTCCGCGAGCGGCGTCCCGTGGGGGGCGGCCAGTGTGCCTCTTGTAATGTTTTGTGTATAAACACTAAGGACGGTATTAATAAATGAATCTCAAGTTTGAATTACATCTCAAGTAGCCATAATGTATTGAACTCTTCATACATTATGTCTACTTGAGATGTAACTCAAACTCGAGATTCATTTATTAGTATCGGCCTAAGTGGTGAGCTTGTGGCAAAGCTGTCTTTTGTCAGTGTGAAATGGTTATGTTTTAAAACAATGGCGTAACATAACTATAACATACGTTTATTTTATTCTATCACTGTAGAGCACCAGATTTTTTACGACTATAAATCTCCTTTACGACTTTCTTATGAAACCGTTAGTGTTCTTAGATTTTTTTTTTGTAGTATTTTAATACACATAAATGACAGAACGTGCAAACCGCTTGCCTAAAATAGATATTACTGTACCCAGTCAGGCTCTCTATACGTGAGACCTACCAATAGTAAACTTCATAGTCTCTACCAAACACCTTCACAAAATAATCTTTAGTAGGTACGTCTCTTCCTTAGTTTTATTTTTGAAGCAGCCCGCAGTGTTAAGAAAACTTGTTCATACACAACTTGTAGGTAATATTTATATCGAGTACAACTGCTTGGAGAGTCGTTTCGTTGAAATATAACCCTAACAATAATTGAAACACGCGTAAGGAGTGGAATTGAGCGTGGAAACCTAGGAACAGTGGTGGAAATTGTTTTAGCACTATTGTTACGAAACAACACAAGTGTTACATTACATTAAGGTGCGACAGTCTAGCGGGGAAAGTAACGCGTTTTCATGATGAAATTCGTGGATGAGATAGTCCACCCTTACTTTTATTAATATATTTATTGTTAATTGATTAGAATTTGTATAGTACAGTACGATTGCAATGCTGAGGTCTCGGAATCGATCCCCGGGTCGGGTAAAGTGATATTGGATTTTTCTGTTCAGTGCCAGCTCGGAGCCTAGAATTTCTACCCGATATGGCGATAGCCTCGCCCCCTATCACATCATGCGACGGAATACGCACGGTGAAAAGGTCGAGGATAAACGGCGTGAGTGTATGTGTGATTAGAATTCAGCAGTTTGTTTATTACGTTACTGCAGACTGTTAATAAGTGTTCGGGAGTGTTACGTGTCAAGCGACAATGTTACTATTTACTTGTTTCACTTATTAAGGAACATTGTTTTTTAAGTATACGAGCTTTATGTGACGAACGTAAAGAATGATGGACGAAATCCCCTGAATAATACAAAGCTAGGAATCTATTGGTTTGCGCTTCACGGCCTTTATAAATATATTTGTTGTAAACCTATACACACCGAATGAACCGTCTCAAAGCTTTGTTAATCGTGTAAGTTAAACTGTAAACATAATTAACCATACGACACATGAAAGGACATTGCATATCCTTCCCGGGACCAATAATCTGTGCCGTCAGGTCCCGGGGGAAATCACGAAATCTATTACGGCGAGGCACAGTGTGTTCGCGTGCATTGCCTTTTTGTTGGTACAGCATTTGGTCTTTATAAACAATGATATAATGCTCTCTTGATTGGTTTACTGGTTGCCTAACCAGGGTATCAAAGTAACTGGGTTCAATGCATAGACAGGATAGTCAAAGCTTAGGTGTGTTTATTTAAAATAAGAATTGCTTGGGATTATAATCGTGCCATTTATAACCTTCGTTCTCGCGATTCTCTTAGAGAACTGTTTAAGGAGGTCAATATACTGACTTTGCCGGCCGAATACATTTTTCAGAATATCATGTATGTACGCAAAAACCTTAGTATTTTAAAGAAAAACAGTGACTTGCACTGTCTGAACACTAGAAATAAAAATAAACTAGTTGTTCCAAATTTTAGGCTCTGTAAAACGAGTAAATCACATTTAGCAAATGGAATTAAATTTTATAATAAACTTCCCTCCGAAATAGCCAATCTACCCGGACACAAATTCAAGTGTTACGTTAAGCGCGAGTTAATGTCTAAGGGGTATTATAATGTATCAGATGACCTTGATGATCAGACAGTTTGGAAAACTGGTCCTGCACACAGTGGCCAACCATAACACATTAATATAATAGAAATTAATTGCATTGAATATTCCATGTGTATATCTACAATATTGACATTATAAAATTGAATTGACATTATAATATTAAATCTTTATGTGACAATTTATAATTATCCTCGCGTTGACAATATTTGACATACTTATTATTATTATTATATTTTTTTTTTTTTGTTTATTGACGACCGACCGATCATTGTGTTGCCCTTGCCTTTAAACTTTTAAATTATCGAAATTGTGCGTATTGTGAGAAATTATACAATAAATCAACAAAAATTATGTTTGTAAATGTAGGCGTATGCACGTTGTACACCGTTCAATTATAATTATTTATTTATGTACCCTCGTTTTATTATGAATTCTTAGGTGTAGTGTTTAGTGCTTGTTTATATACTTCAATTGGATTTTATCAAAAATTTTAACGGTGATGTGTGTGCATTAGCTTATATAACTAATCTAACTATGTATGCAAAAGACTTTAAAAAATATATATATAAAGACAAATGATGGAAAAGTGATGACAAAAAAGTAAGCCCGGAGTTTCTTTCTGCCTTTCTTCTTCGGGTAGTCATCGCTTAGGTAGCTAGTGAAAGGCTGGTAGGTTAGCTAGGCTAGAGCCTGTAGTGTCCTCACCGGTGAGGATCGCGACGCGTTCCTCCCATTATTATTACTATTATTATATTTTTTTTTTTGTTAATTATCTCTTGTTTCATATTGCTTTTCTTGCCAGCCCGAGCTGGCTTCTTACTTTTTACTTTTTATTTTTCATCATTTATTTTACTCCTAATAAAAATGTCTGTAGTTATATAAGTGACTAATAATTATTATTAAATATGTCTCGACTTATCATAAGTGCAACTATGTTCGCCTACGTGATGAATAAAGTATTTTATTTTTATTTTTATTTATTACAGTTATAAGAAAAAATATTTATGAAAATAAACTGATAACTTTTTTATTAGTATATTTTTATTTGTAACGTTAAATTCACTTATGATGGTAGAAATCAAAAGTTCTTAGTAACGACATTTTAGACCCCGTGTAGATACAATCACCAAGCTGAATACCGGGTGGAAGGGAAACGCTCTCGGAAACGAATACAGGTGATAGTATTGGTGATTCCTGACGTGATGGCACTAAAAAAATCGCGATCGCATTGTTACAATTTTAGTAGGATTTTCTCAAATTTCTGTACAGCTTCACGTATGGATAGATAAATCAAACTATTATTATGAAAAACATAGTAAAAAAGGTCAATATTAAAAAAAATCGTAATGAAACACGTACATCAGCTGACGGGTTAACAACCGCGCACGCACGGCCGCCGCCTTGTCGGCGTTTGCTTTGTAGTTTGTACCCTACCCGGTTTTGTTGTACGCTTTACATTGCGCGCGCATGAATTACGGAAATACTAAAATCGTAAGTATTATCGCTTAGCTTTGCAAATGAATTTAGTTTTTCGTTACTGTTATGGTTCTTCTCTCTTACCGTTCCGGTATAGAGAGCGTTTCCCTTCCACCCGGTATGAACTATCGATACTGAAACTAAATAAATAATCCAGCTCAAACTAATCAACATCGCCAAACAATATAACATGTGCATACACAAGCGTTGGGAGTGTCCACTCAACTATTAACAGATCCCAATCACAATAGCGTCGATGTTGCCGACGCGTTCCCGATGCAATCGCGCACAAAGGCGGCACGTGTCACCGTGCCACGACACACACGTGGCGCTGACGTTGCTTTACCATCTTTGTTGTGCTTCCGGCTGATGTTATTGTTTCACCTTATTGTTTTAGGCTGTGCTATGTAAAGCGGTCTAGGTAAGGCTATATACATTGTAGAGCATTGTGAAAGCTTATAATAATATTAAGTCAGCACAAGACAGTAGGTAATTCTATATATAAAACTGTGTTGATTATTTAATTTCCAACAAACAATCGCGATTAAGTCGCAAATGTAAACATATAAGAACTAAGACGGACTCTCATATGTAAGAGTCCTTCTGGGTGGGTACCACCGCAATGTCTGTTTCTAACGCCAAGAAGCAGTGTGCTTGCACTGTTGTGTTTCGGTTTGAAGGGTATTGTAGCGAGTGTAACTACAGGACATAATGAGACTTAACTTCTTATGTCTCAGGATGACGAGCGCAGTGGAATGCCACACAGTACTTTGTAACTCAAGGTGCTGGATAATATTTCTACTGTTTATGGGTGGTCGTATCGCTTACCATCAGACGAACGGCATGCTCGTCTCGTCATTCGATGCCATAAAAAAAAACAAGTCGTAATATGACATAATTAAATAAACCCGGAATATAACTGTATTAGAAGTCATAAATAAACTATGCAATAGTACGCATATTAACGGTTCCTTGCATATAAAAGACCTAATAGAAGTCAATAGATTAGGCAAATGCCTTCAGCTCGTTAAAATACTATCTAAAATAACAATCTCGCGTTCAAAATAACAACAAAGAAAATAGACAAAAATATCTCTCAAAATATGGGGCACACGGTAAAATGAATATGTGTTTTTGCGATAAGCCTCGCTATCAGCGAGAACGCAAGTGTTTGTCGAACGTGCTGCGTGTGCGGCGTGGCGTGGACGTGGCGTGTGCGTGGCGTCATGGCACCGTGGTGAATATAACCTGTACGTGACCGATAACGCATTATGATATTTCTGTTTTTATACCCACTTTTAAAGCAAATAGCGGGTAGATACAAAATAGGGCATGTAGTAAAGCAGACTGGCGAAAGTTCTGATGACTGTCGAAGGACGATGTTTCCTTTTTTTTTTTTTTAATGCCTTAGTAGGCAAACGAGCAAGCGGTCCGCCTGATGGTAAGCGGTATCCGCCGCCCATGGACTAAAGCAATGCCAGAGGCACAACCAAGCCGTTACCTACCCTCTCCTGTTCTACTTATATTTGGACTTAACTCTTCTTATTGGTAAATACAGCCTAGTCATGCTAGTGAATGCAAGTTCAAAAAAAACCAATGGTTATAATTTTAATTAAAAGAATAACAATATAGGGTAAACTATACAATGATTGGCACTTTAAGGATTTTCGGATCTTTAACTCTTTATTTAAAATTGGATACGATAATTACGTTCGTTAATATTGATCTTGAAATTCGGCAGCCAAGGTGGGAGTGGGAGTCGAGGTGGCTCAATTGGAAGAGCACCGGCACGGTACGCCGGAGGTCGTGGGTTCGAGTCCCACCTTCGACTGTTCTTTTTCAAGTTTCCATAAAAATATAAAATCATTATCCAGGCACTACATGGCCATTAACATGTATAAATAATATAGGATTAGTGTAACCAGGTAATCATTTAGAAAAATTACCGTCGAATTTGAAAACTGATGCAATAATAGATTTAAAAAATATAATTTTACTTATTTTTCACTACAGCAATCCTTATTATTTTTATTTGAATTTCAAAGTGCTAATGACTAGTAGGGTGCCAACAATGGTACAGTTTACCCCTATAATTGTTAATGTCATTCTTTTGTCTTGGTCTTTGTTGAAACTTTTACTCGGTGATATAACCTATTCTTAATTAAAAGTCTTCGGACTCTTGTGCAATAAACGGTTTTGTAGCCATTGGAGTATAATTTTCAAAAGTGAAAAGTCTGAGCTAGGTTTTAGTCTATCTAAGGAGGTCGTAAATAAAAACAAGTTCACACAAAAGTCTTATTTCGTACAAAAGTCTTCGTTAAGACTTAGTGCTAGTTCGAATGTCTCACTAAAACGCTTGGAACACCCGTCTTGAAACGTTTCAACCATTGGGGTTACCTTTATTGTAGAGGTAATATTAGGTCGTTGACACTATGTGTAGATAAAATAAAGTTTGATGAACCTTCTATATATCACTTAACATAAGTGTATATATATATATATATATATATATATATATATATATATATATATATATATATATATATATATATATATATATATATATCTATATATCACCTAATATAATATAGGCACAAGAAATACTAAGCATATAAAAGAGAATATGAATGAGTTTCCTTATAGGATATTATTTTTCTCATTGTTTACAGTTCGTCCAAATACACATTAACCTAGTTTATGCGTCACTCTCATATTCGTCTAGGCTGGATGACATGAGATTTTCATATAATATTATTAAACATTTTTTTATATTAATATTGAAATTATAAGTAATGTACATTATTATAAAGATGCAACCACAACATGCTGGATTGGAAAAAAACTCACATTTAATTAACATATAAAATAAACGCATAAGCAGCGTTAGTAATTGGGAGACCTCCACTTCACCGCCTCTTTCCCTCCCTAACCCGCTTCGCACCACCGCGCGCCCCGTTCCGCGGACTACGCTCACTGTCTGATCAGCAACAATATGAACACGTGTGCCGGACATTAATTAATTCCTAGCTTTAATAATCTGCCCAAATTATGCTCCAGGTAACATTTATCGTTGCGGGCTTAATGCATCCATTTCGGGGATGAGTCGTGTGGAAATTAATTATTGATGTTAATATGTATACGTATACCAGGTGTATTATGTTTTTGCGTGTATCGGCGGACATGATTGTTTTTTTTTGTTTCCAGATCGTTGAAATGACATTATATTTATTATTTGGTACGTTATACTATAATGTTAAGGTTCGTTCCAGCATGACAGGACTTTGTATAAGACGCTCCGTCACGCTCACACTTTTGTTCACAACAATATTTCATAAATGAATAACTGCTTTATTTTGCATTAGATTTTGATGCTAATTTTACAGATGAATTTCTTTTTCGTATTATTTTCTGTTCCATCTAAAATAATGTAGGAAACTACCCTATTATTACAATGCAGTATTTACGCATATAAACAATTCTTCGATTTCAACAAACATTCGCACTATATTGCTATTACAGTTGTACAATTAAAATTGTATCCGGCGCGGCTTTGCTCCAATGGAAATGTAAATTTACAAATGACGCGCGGCGGTGCGCGTGTAATCCGAGCTTAAAACCGAATTTCACAAAGCGAACACTCCCTTTATATAACAGGAATAGCGTGGAGAGTGGAGTGGAGAGGCTTTGAGTCGGTGTTCCACTTACAATAAACGGAAGACAAAGGGAGTGTGTGGCGTGTGGCGCGCGGTTGGACGCGCCGCGCCGCACCGCCACAGGCCGCGGTCCGTGGAGGCCACTTTATACTAAAATAATTATAGCATGTTCGGTTTGTTCGAGACATTTAAGATATGTTTAATAAACACATCGACAAAGCTCATCTGAGCGTTTGTGGCTGGAGGATAGTAAATCCGCTTACTCGACGGCTGTGAGCTTTTGTGTTATAAACCATTTCAAAATATAATATGTTCAAAATTATTGTACTTTATACAAATGATTAATCCTTTTGTTATTTTAAAAGAATGTGTAACAAATTAATAGAAGCATTATATTATAATGTGCATTTCTGAAAAAGAATACAAGCCATTACAAAAACTTGCCAATTTGCGTGACAAAATAACGAACAAAAAATTAAATAAATAAAAAACTACCGTAGCACAAATACGAGCGTGCAGAACTAACCAACAAAACCTATACGAAAAATATTCCACCTGCAACACATAAAACTGGGGAAAACGAGTGCGGATCGAAAAAAAAATTGAGTATTGTTTTCAGCGCCGACTGCTGTACCGAGCGCCAACTACCAAAAGAAACTTATTTCAGTAACCATCTATCTACCTATATTATATCAACTAAAAATTTGCGAACCATGCCATATTTTTTATACTCTATGACGGCATGAGCAAGGCGCTGCCCTCGTTAAACATCCCATTGGCCATCACACATAATTCAGAATCAAAAGGCACTGAACGGCATCTGTGGCTCTGACATATATTAGATTGCCTCATAATGCTAAGTAATTACCCTGGCAAGGCGCTTCTGTGTATCCACACAGCCACTTTCATTCAAAACTGCCACACGCTTACATTGAAGCCACAATAACTTTAGTGCGGACTGTGGCCCCAGCATTCAGTTATTAATTAGTAACAATAGTCTAGTCCTATAAAAAAAACGTAATAAAGTGCTTGTAAATGGATATTTTCAATACCGAGGCTATAGAAATATTTGGGATCGACTACAAACGATGTAACAAAGGCTATCCCCTGCTTGCCTGCCCAGTGACCAGATAAACCCTCAGGTAACAAGGGGTGATAGGAGGACGAGGTTGTTTTTCATCACTTTCTACGATTTGTATGTATAATATTATTGTTGATGTAAAGTTAATTAGCCTAAGATATTAGATAACATAGGACGTTGTTTCACTTATCAGTTGCCAATATAATGCCGGCACGGCATAACATAAATATATGATACACGGTATTATATTAACTGATAGCTTATAAAGAGGATCTTGTCAACGTCATCGTATAAACGTGGATAAACAATAAACATTATCTTAGAGACAGTCTGTTTTGTTTTGAGTTCATAGCGATCGGTTACATTATGCTGGGGTGCCGCACCGCGTCGGTAACCAAAATATTGCTCTTTTATACAAAACGGTAAAGCTATTGTTTTGATACGGTTTAGATTAGTTTGGTTATACGCGACGATTATTTAAATTTATTTGTAGACTTTAATAATCTTAACAATTCAACAATGTTTAGACAGTTTTATAAGGCCCGGGCGAGCAAACGAGCAAATGGCTCATGTGACGTAGAGCGATACCAATCGCTTATCGGCACCGACAAATACGTAGCGCGTATCTAGCAATTGGTTAAATAGTCTAAGACGTAGCGTCACAAAGTAAAAGAATAGAGATTAACATAATATTTTTTAATAATTTTGAGCAATAACATGACAACAATATATCGTCGATACTTCAGGATTAATATTTTATTGAACTTGTCCTTAATTTTATTATAAGGCACATATTAGTACAAGATTAATGACATCAAAGGGTTTTTATATATCAATGCATCAAAGCGATAAGTACAAAATATTGATGTCATTTCCCTGTATAAGTAAAAGTCGTTTTGCCGTAAGCGTTTGCAAATCGGAATTAGTACATTGTACAAATTAATTCAATGTACAAACCAAATAAATCGGCCGCCCGGGCCCAATTTCGCTTATAATGGAAATTATTTCATTTTGAAAAGGCAATTCGATATCTCCAATAAAAGAATTTATTTGGTATCCAGGTAACGTCGGGGCGCCTCGGGGAAACTTTCTGATTGTGAATATTATTTACCTTAAAAGCCTTTGAAATATTTTCTTTTGACAATTTTTAACGATATTGAAAAGGCTAATTTGAACAGCTGTACAGGTAATTTATGTATTTCAACGAGATGAATAAGAAATGTGAATTATTGCAACACGAAATTACATACATGGATGGCTTATAGGTTAATTGGCAAAAGAAAATGTAAGTACTTAAAAGATGATTCGACATGAAGTCTACCGACCCGTATTATGCCAGTGTAGATGACGCACGAAAAGTATTATAAGTCACCGAAATGCCTAATAAGTACTAATTGTAAGTCACCTACCCACACACAATATCTGAAGTGTCTTTCATGTGGGAATAGACTCTCAAAGTTCTCCAAATCCTAATAAATACATAAAGAACAAGGTGCGTCGGTTCTTCACGCCCGGTCAAATCTTCCGCTTGTATAAAGCACAGGTACGGCCGGGTATGGAATACTGTTCGCACCTCTGGGACGGTTCCGCCCAATACTTGCTCGATGCCTTGGATGGATTGCAGCGGCGGGCCATCCGCATTGTGGATGATGCAGACGTGACGAGCAACTTGGAGTCGCTACAATTGCGGAGGGATGTCGCTTCTCTAAGCGTGTTCTACCGTCTGTATCATGGCGAATGCTCTGAAGAGTTGTTTAATCTGATCCCCTCCTCTCCTTTCCTCAGCAGAACCACGCGTGCCGGCAACCGAAGCCACAGCTTGATGGTTAAAACCATCTCGGCCCGAACCAATAGGTTCGCCAATTCTTTTATTTGCCGCACCATCAAGCTTTGGAATAGTTTGCCGGCGCACGTGTTCCCTCCTTCCTATAATCCTGGGTCCTTCCGCCGTAGCGTGAAGAAGCAGCTCAGTAGGCCGGCATGATTGTGTCGAATGGCATGAGATAACTATCTGCTGCCATTCGATACTCTATCTGGACTGCATCGCGCTTACCATCAGGTGAGGTGCAGTCACTTTGCCGTGCCCGAATAAAAAAAAAAAAAAAAAAAAAAAATAAAGAGAAATCTTGTTCTACAAATCATGTTAGTTTCGACCCAAATGTCTACTGGTGCGGGTTTTTAATGAAATCTACGCGTAACCAACTAAAGTCCCCCGATTCGCACGACGCGTGGGTCGAAGCAGATTACCTGATACAACAAACTTTATAATTCGTTATAACTTATAACATTAACATGTGAATATCCATTGGCTTGAATAAATAACAGATAGCTGGAGACTCCGCCTCGTTCAAACGCGTTTAGACACCTTTTATACCCTCGGGCGAAGGTGGGGCCGCCTGAGACTCCATTAGATTATGCCACTGAATCTTGCGGGCTTTGTTGCAAATGTGTGCTTTGGAAATCTAATTTAGAAATGGCTATTCGGTTTGCATTAGTTAAGCTCTGTTTCAGTATTTTATTATTTTAATATGGTCGTAATTTGTATTTTAGTATAGCTTAGATAATAAAAGTTTGTTATTGTTTATTAATTATAGTACTAGACTAGCGGCGATAGCCTAATTAAAAGTGGAACGGACTGCAGAGACGAATGTCCGCAGGTTAAAAACCCAAGGACACACACCTCTGACTTTTGTAAACAATATGTGTTTATTCTTTGTGAATTATCGATCGTTTTAATGGTGAACGAAAATCATCGGAAGGAAACCTGCATAAGTTAGAACTTCTCTATAAGAATTTCGAAGGTATGTGAAGTCTTTTTTCTTTTTAACAATGGCCATCTTCGGCGCATTAGGGACGGCTGCGGGCTTCCTCCGACTCACGTCTAAGTTGTCGTCCGCAACCGCCCCTGCGCGTACCGCTGTTGCGGTCCTTTTCCTGTTGTTGCGGGAGCTCAGAAGCCCCCGTACACCGCAGGACGCCCTTTTGGCGTCCGAGGCAGCGTGAGACCCGCTGCCGTCCATCACGGGGGTCACAGAAGTTGGCTAGACTAATAGGTGGGCGGACCCTCCCGCCCACCCGTGACCCCCGGAGGCCCCTATTAGTCGCCTTTTACGACAGGCAGGGGATACCGTGGTGGAATTCTCCAAACGCCCCCAATCCACAGGGCGGAAGGTATGTGAAGTCTGCCATCCCGCACTAAGCCAATGTGGTGGACTAAGGCCTAACCCCCTCTCAGTAGTAGAGCAGGCCCGTGCTTTACAGTGGGCAATATATAATACAGCTGGTATGGTACGGCTGGTATGCTATTATAGTAGACTTTCATCCGCTGTTTGGTATATGTATTTTTGCGTGGAAGATTTGTGATGATTGCACAATAGATAAAAGGGTATTCAATATGCCAGAAAAATGCAACAAACATATACCTACTATAACTGTTTAAAGCTATAATTTTCTAAAGATATTTAATAGTTACTTTATGCGATCAACTACTTTTTGTGCTAAGAGTCACAATGATCTAATAAGTTATATGTACTTTATTTAACGGTTAAACTGTAACCATATGAAGCAATAGATAAATGCGCTGAATCCTTATCCCCGTCAAGGTATACAGCTCTCAAGTCTCTTTCATGTTAAAAAGCTTTTCATAGATGTAATCATCTCGTGAGCAGTGTATGTAACTGTTTAATATGCTAAGTGTAATTTGCATAGTCGTAATGGCCATTAGTGTACGAGATGGCGGGCACTAACAATATTAACAATATTATTATGTGCTAAGAATAGGGATGTTCATTAAGATTTTAGTAATAAAACTAAGCATAAGCCCGCAGCTTTATAATAAAGATAAAATAAAAAATAAATAAATAAAATAAAAGATGATTGAGTAAAGGTAGGATTAGTTGTGCTGAAAATAAGTTCGGAGAAAACCGTGAGAGGCTCGTAAAAACGCTTGGACGACCTGTTTGCGTATACGTTATTTAAAATTTGAGATTGTGCGTTTTTAAAAAGTGTTAACATTCTCTTCAACTACTAGAATTTTGAACATTCTACAATTAATAGGAGTCATTATAGGACACCGTAGTATGTGCAACCCATACATCAGTTTCCCACTATCTACATACATGCGCGATAGGCATCACAGGTCTGCAATCAGTCCCATCTTCCCGGCGTCCCGGGAGTATCCCATGGATTTACGAGGACCCCGCCATGTTCCGATATTTACGACGAGAGTATAAAACTGCGTTTACTGCCTACTGCCTGACGACAAGTTTTGCCATAGTCCTTTCGTTAACTTATAGTTATAACTCTAAAAAACCTACCAGAGTGGAGGATTAAAGAGAATTGCGTTTCAAAGTCAGCCGATATTCTAGTAAGCCAGTATGGGCATCCAGTAGTCCAGTACCTAGAAAAAAATACATAGAGCGAAGAGAAGGATCAAACCCTAATTGACTTATTGAAACATTTAGGTGTACTAGATTAGCAAAAAGATGAACAAAGCCAAGAATTGAGCTCAAAAGCGTGCTTGAGACATTAGTAGACTACCAAGGCCGACTGATCAGAAAAGTGACAGACTATACCAATAAGTTGGCGCCTATTTTATTAATTACGAATTAAATGGACAACGTTAAAAGCAATTAATGTCGGCATTGAGCGCGGGCGGAGCTAATCCTTTATGGCCGCTAGTAATGTTTTGCTGATCCCTGTAATGATGGTTTGGGTCTATTAAAGGGCCCGTTGTGGGCATACCAACTTTCCGATAAGCTACTTAATTCTCTTTACAAAACCTTTGGTGTGGTGCGAAATGTTTTACCGTTTGTGTTGTGTGTTCGATACCACTACTATCTGTATAATTATATTAAGTACTTGTAACATGTTTGCACGTTGCGGACTTTTGTACAACTAAACTAGACGAGTAGCTCGTCGGATAAAAACCTGCAGGATGATTTATAAACTAAAAATTTACATTCTGCGTCTATATCTAAGACACACTGCCTTGATAAAACACATGACATGACGCCTTGCATCAAAATAGCAAAATAGTAAATAAATGCTGAACATCACGTTATTTTCGTGTAATTTCGCATTATCTATACTAATATTATAAAGCTGAAGAGTTTGTTTGTTTGAACGCGCTAATCTCAGGAACTTCTGAACCGATTTTGAAAGTTCTTTCACTAATAGGAAGCTACATAACTCCTGAGTGCTATAGGCTACTTTTTATCCCGGGAAAATATTTTTGTCCCGGAAAAACTTTTTCACGCGGGTGGAGCCAGGAGCACTACTAGTCAAGTTATAAACACTGTGTATCGACTTTCCTGTCTGGTAGATTGCTCGTTACGGCGATATTTCCGTGACGTCTAATCCTCTTACAATAAGTACCTATACAGTGCAGCGCGACGGCTTAAAGGCTCGTGCTCCGAATTCTCTGTTTACCGTAGCTGTTATTAAATGCTGCTTATATTACCTATGGGAAACTTATTATTCTTTTATTGCATACACTAGAATGAGTTCAACATAATATGATTCTTGTGAATGTTACAATGTTCTTGGGTTTGACGTCAAAAATATTTATAAAATGAAAAGTATGTCATTCTATATTATGTTGACAAAAAGAGTCATATCTACGACCTTAATATTATTATTAAAAAGTACAAACTACAAACATGACACTTTTATATTTTTGTAACGGTATCTACGCAGCCAATATATGTATTATATTGGGCTATAAAAACTTCTGGTTTGTCTCTTCATCGTTTTCGTGTTCAATATGTTGTTGAGCAGTAGAGCCGGCCCAGAGAGAGCCGCGTGTGTCTTATGATAGATTACCAGCCACACTACCAATAAGAGCACACGCAAGGCTCTGCCTGGCGCCTTTGGTCTTCGCGCTTCCATATCTTCAGGCTCCTCTAGTGATATCTTCTGCGTTTATACACCCTAATATTACGAAGTTTAAAATTACAACTTATACATTTATAATTTTTTGAACTATAATACAATTGGCCAAAATTTTTTAAAAGAGTCGATAAAGAAATTAGAAACATTTGTAATTAAAAATAAACATGTCATGGCATTTAAACAATCATTACTAATTTATTACGAATTCACTCATCAAAAGACCTCAAAAACTATACCTTCGTTGTAAATATAACAAAAAATACAGCTACAATTAACAATATTCATAGTTAAAACTACTAACGACTTCAACACTATCCGATAAAAATAATTAAAAAATCATACTGGTGAGCTTACACTCTATTCGGTATATCAAAACTAAAGTCGGGTATGAGATAATCGAGATAAGTTCTGAGATTGCGGGCTGCTATAAATCAAAGGCGACGCGACGTGACAAACGCAAGGCGATCGGATTTAACAACAGACAGAACGACCGACTACCTGCGATCAACGTTCATGGGCTGTATTTTAATTTTATTATCGTGCAATAGCCACGAAGGACTGTTAATTCATTCTACTGAAATCCGTACCGATGCCGCGATGGTGAGTTTGAATTATGTGCATTGAATTGTTTTCTCATTGATAGTTTTAATAAATTATACTAATGCGAGTCCGTCTGCTGGTTCATGGTCCCAGAAAACTATAAAATTAACAATTTGGCGCCATAAGTGCCTGTTGTGAAGCCCGTATCTTTCTCTACCACTCTTTTCGTCCCCTAAAAATCGGTGACACATCCAAAATTACATTCTGGTATACGTGGACAGTAGACATAACACAATCAGGAGAGCCATTTGCTGATACGCTAAAAAGTAACAAAATAGTACCGCAAAAAAGCAACTACCAAACAGTAAGTTAACTCAAAACATTTGTTCGCAAAATTCTCCATACGCTTAAAACATTCCGAACGCTCAACATTTATATTCGAATAGCCAGATAAATAATCGTGTCATTGTACATAAGCGGTACGCGGCGTTTCGCGCGGTGGCGTACTCCGTATTTATTACGACGGGCCGGTACGCCGCGATACGCGACAGTACGCCGCCCCGTGCCGCATGCCGTGGGGGAGATTGGCCCTGTGCGGCCCCGCTGGGAAATGTATAAACATGTAATATATTAACTACGATCCTCACATTTAAATTAAGAGAATGGAAGAATGCAATTCGCGAACTAGTGTAATGGAGGATTTAAACCAAGTGCGATGAATGTTTATTTAGCACGTGCTGTTTCGCTGGAATCATGATATTATTTCTGAGTGCATACAAAACATTTACATCTACCAAAAGGAAGACAAAATAAATAAGTCACTTGAAAGGACATTATCACAACTCAATTCATATAAAGATTCAAGTGTTCATTCCAGTTCCGTTGAGAAGTATTATAGCCCATGCAACTCTTAACTCCCATCCGAATACGCTTAAGATTTCAATTTTTTGAGCAAAAGTCGTTTTTATACTACAAAAGATAAGTCACGTATACAAATAAACTCTTCAAAGCGATCAAAACAGTATATAACTTGTCTGTACGTCATTCGTGTGTGTCATATAATATAAATGACGAGCCAGCTCTCCCCCTTGCATATGTCACATGCCGACACCGCACAGTTAATAAATCTGTCAACATGACTTGAACACGTGCGAAAATTGTTACACGCTTTACGCGAACGTGTACAAACTACGTAATGTATGAAAGCAAAATGATAATTTTTTTTCAATCATAAATATTTATAAGATGGTTTACGACCATCCATGTGTAGAAATATATTGAATTATTTTGTATATATAAGTACTTGAGCATGAAATATTACTTTTAATATACCATCGCTCTACGTTAAATAAATAAAAATAAAATCAACAAGCGCAAAAATACCGGGAAACATTAGCTCATGTCTCCTCACCGATGGGGCGAAAAACTGCCGAAAAGGGAAAGACATAACGGATGATCGCATCTTCGTAATTTATGTTTAAACACATCGCTTCGCAAATGAACAAGCAAGTTTGGAGCGGACATTGCGCGGTAAAAAGAGACATCTATGAATTATTCAGTTTATTCATTATTCATGCGGCGCAAGGGGTGTGGGTTAATTCCTTGCTCAAATTTAACTTGACGACGAGAACGCTCTGTTACAGCTCGCGCGAGCTCTTCATAATTTATGTTTTAATAAAAAAACAAACCTGGCTTCGGACAGGCGCTGGCAAATAGAAACATACGAGTGGCCGCAGAGGCATATGCTCACGTCCCGCGGTACAAATGATGATACATCTAGCGCTTGAGTTTAATTTAATTACGCGGATGGTTCTGTCGAGTGGCCATTGCGGTGAGCGAGCGGCGTGATTTAGAAGCCGCTCGTGGAGCGTTACTCGATATAATTCTTTCTAAAATTTGGGGTTGTTTTCAGATTGCACTATCGGTGCTATGCGCAGGAAACTGCAACAGAGTCAACGTTTGGCGTTGATATTCTTGTGTAAGGCGTATAGAACTGTTAGTACGGAAGTTGCCTGTCTTCGCGGATGTGCTCCCAGTCGATTTGGAGGTACAGCGTCACGCCGCTATGTATTACTCAACCAGAGAGGATATGGATAAAGGGTTCCTTACGTGAACTCTTTTTTTTTTGTTTACGCGGAAAAAGTGAATTATTACTACCGCCCAGTGTTCAAGGAGAACGACTGAGCGGTTATGTTGGGTTCACCGTGCCTTACGACCCGACGTTGAGCCGCCCGGAAAGATGGAAAACGTCGGGCGACCGCCGGGCCGAGTCCCTAACCTATGTACACCGCACGGCATACCAACCAAAACTCCGCGGTGGCCATCTCCGGCGCATTAGGGACGGCTGCGGGCTTCCTCCGACTCACGTCTAAGTTGTCGTCCGCAACCGTCCCTGCGCGTACCGCTATTGCGGTACGTCTCCTGTTGTTGGGGGGGCTCAGAAGCCCCCGTACACCGAAGGACGCCCTCGGCGTCAAAGGCAGCGTGAGGCCTAACCGCCACGCTGCCGTCCATCACGGGGGTCACAAAAGTTGGCTAGATTAATGGGTGGACGGCCCCTTCCGCCCACCCGTGATCCCCGGAGGCCCCTATTAGTCGCCTTTTACGACAGGCAGGGGATATACGCGAACTCTTAAGAATCAATAAATTATTTAAACCGCACACTGACGCACATAATGAGTTGTTAAGGCTGCCATATCCCAAAACACCTTCTTTTCTATTCAATTTTAAACCAAGAAATAATCAACATTTCGTAAAGGAAAAATATATGTTATAGTTAAATAATCATTCTATATTGCTATGGATTCCAAAACACGATACTTACAACTTCGCTCGATCATAAAAAATCACGAAAACAGAGAAAATTCGGATTTTATTTTTAAAAATTAATTATAGTATATTAAACAATTACTTTAAAAATATAAGTCAATAAAAGGGTAATAACATTTAGCAAATTGCTATGCAAAAAAATTTTCACAAAAGTAATTCGCACTTTTCAAAATTCAAAAAAACACGAATTTTTTAACAATTCCGCACAACGCGTCTCTTTTCAGATGCGCCCGAGGCGCCGTGGAGGTCGGACCTACGTCAATATTTCGCGCTTGCTGCCACTAATTTATCGAAGTATTTGACAGCTTTTGTTTATAGTTGGACCGCGTTATGTAGAAAAGGAACCAACTACTTTTGAACAACAATTATGGATTCTTATTTGTAATAGATGGATTTTTCTATGAATCTTTCCTATTCTTTTTCTTTCTTCTTTAAACACGTTGTCATACTTGTTTCAACTGTTGTTTGTTTTTGCTGAATAGTAAAGGATCACATTTGAATTTATTGCGTGTAAAATTGTAAAATAATATATTTGCATAATTTGTGGATAATATTTTGGCATAATACCTCCAAAGGAAAATAATGTAATTAAAAAAAATGTACTTTATTGTAAAAAAGAGCGTGGGGTGCATGGTGTCAATAGATGTAAATATTTTATTGAAAGATAATATAAGTAAAAGGATTAGCATTTTGATACTATCTTAAAAAACACCCCACGCTTTTTTTACAATAAAATAAGTACATCTTTTTCTTATTTGCACTATTCTTAATTCAAATTTATTTTCTATTTTTAGTTGCATTTCCTATAAAGCATGTTTTTTAGTTTTTTTTCTAACTGTTATTTATTTTTCATTTTTTAAGCTTGTTCTACTATTGTCCAACAGATGTCACTAAAAACAAGTAAGATTTTTTTATACATAAGAGTAGCCAGTTTAGTTATAACTCTACTATGGTCCAACAGATGTCAAAAAAAAAATGAGCTGTCATTTACTCATTCATTTTGAATATTTATTCATTATTAGTTGGATTTTCTATAAAATAGTGTTTTTTGTTTAAAATAATGAATTGTCTTCGGTTCTTGATAAATATGCCAAATTTTCATCCGACGTTTTGAAGGCGGTCAAAATCATGTTCAAAGTTTCCGTTACATAGATACATTTAAATGTATGTTACATAGCTTAATTTAATTTAATCTCTATTTTTAGTTGGATTTTCTATAAGGCTTGTTTTTTTGTTTTTTTATTTGCTAATTAATATTATGGATAGAATATCATAGTACAGAATAACACAAAACCTTATTATTGATACAAGTAATTCCCAATTATTGCGATATCAATATCGGTATTTTTAAGTTCTTCATTTGGTCCAGTAGCCCACATTTTCTTGAAAAAATCCCGGTTTGGGTCCCCTAAATTAAGTATCTGCTTATAAATATGCATACGAGCTCTACAGACCCTGGAGGTATCGGTATAGGCTTCTTTGTGTAACATCTATAAAGCAGTACTAGAACCTGGTGTGTCTGTACATAGAAAGAAAAAATAAATAAAGGGACGACTAAATAAGAGTAATAGAACACAAATCACCGATTTTTTTATTTCATTCTTTTCTCGTTGTTTGTCTGCGTATCTGTTTTTCTGTTTATTTGTTAGCACACATCTCCGACACTACTAAACGGATATCTATGAAATGGTATGGAGATAGCTTGAGTCCCTGGGTAGAGCATAGGTATACTTTTTAACCTATAAAAAATCTTTTATGCGGGCGACGCTGCCAGGAAACAATAATAAAATAGTATGAGTGACAATAGTACATACTAATACAAAATAATAAGTTATTTTCAGGATTTTACGGCAATTTGGACTTGACTACAATTTATATGAAGACCATACTATTATGATTTGAAAAAATACTGTCCGACATATTTATAGGTATATAGAGTAAATTTTTCAGATGGGACAGCAAAGTCAATATTTTCTATTATGAACCACAGTTCAAACTTTAAAGTAGGTAGTAAACAAATACGAAAATATCATTTAAAAATCGTGATAAAATAAAAAAAAAATGGTTTTATTTCAATGTCTTACCAAGTTTTTTTGTATGTCGGGTAATTCCTTTTTATTGATCTCATTGAGGGTGTCTCAATATATAACGTCGCGTAAGATAAAATAATAACCGTGAAAAATCCATTTGAGTTGTCAGACTAGTAGTAGTCGCAAGAGTTGGGTATATAATAAGGCTGCCAAATCATATGAAGCAACTACTCCGGTGCAGTTCAATACTAAGTAGTAACTATTGCGGTTTTCATATCGGTCAGTGCTTAGTTGAGCGGTTACTATGTTAACCATTCCATATTCGCGTCTTCCCAGGCGAACAAGACGTCCCTTTTCATTCAGTGGAAATCGACTTTACGCGCCTACCCATAGGGTTCTAATAAAAAAATCTGTAATGACACCTGTCAAACTCGGAATACTGAAAGGGTTTCGGGTTTAAACTTGAGGTCATATTCAGGTTACTAGACTAGTCGATTATTATAGTTAATATTGGTTAAGTAATTGTCTCAATCACCAATATTATGTCACAATAACTAAAGATAATAATGAATCTTGACGTGGTATTGTACTCTGTGAACATTTGATTACGTAATCATTGATCAACGAACAATAAATCGTGACATCAAGAGATAATTCATAGGTAACTTTTATTATGTGTGCCTACGTATACCTATTTCAGCTGCCGCTGTCTGCGACATACATATGTTTGGATAGTACTCCCAAGTTAGACCTTCGCAATAAATCGTATAATTTTAAAGTCCTCCAATTTTGAGATGTATGTAATTTTATTTTGCTTAAAAACTACATCTACACTTATCTATACTAATATTATAAAGAGTAAAGATTCAATTGTATGTTTGTTTGCATTGAATAGGCTCCGAAACTGCTGGACCGATTTGAAAAACTCTTTCATCAATATAAAGGTCCATTATCCCAGGGATTATAAAGCGGGACTTTTATCCCAGAAAAATTCATTCACGCGGACGAAGCCGCGAGCAGAAGTCTAGTTTAAAATATATTTGCTATCGATGGAGGGGTCTAATTTTTTTTAATGGATTCAAGGTCCATATTTTTGTCCTTTTAATATTCGTAAAGTTTGAGCCGTGTTAGATTTTGAGGCCCAGCACCCATAAAAAAGCGGACATCTTTTGTCGTAAAATAAACTGCTTCACTATTGTTTAATTGTTTATTGTGACGTAGTCGCGGCTGATTGGTGCCGAGCGCGTTCTGTTGAAATTCAACATCGCGGTACCTGACGCGCCGGTACATTAGACAGCTGTAAATGCCAACAGCACTCAGATTTCCTAGCCTTAAGCGAATGGCAATGTAGGTGGGACGTATCTTCAAAAGGGCGTCATTTATAAAAAAACTTTCCATGCGTTCGCAATTGCCTAACTAAAACTTGATTAGACATAGATCATTGTGTATCGCAATTCCTTACCTGCCATGGTAATTTAAGGGGTAAACTGTTTTCATTTAGGCTGATTGATTCTCCTATGTATCCATGCTCTACACCTGGTGGCGAATATCATATTTCCAACTCCTCTCTATCTTTCAATTTAATTAATTTCGTTGCGGAATAAAGACAGACTAGTGTTCCCTTAGACTCGCCGAGCTTCACCGCTTGGTGTCAAAAAATGCGTGCCATTACTGATCCTGGCTTACAGGAGTTGTAGTGGTAGTTGTGAAGGCGGGATAGTCTCTAGACTGCACTCTTTGTGATTGATTGCACTCTGATTTAATGGAAAATATAACCACTTTTTTTGGAAATGAAATAATATGAGGTTTTCATGTAATGTTTCAGTAGACTTGTAATTCAAAGACTTGCTCCTCTTAGCATACATACATATCTATAAAAAAATAACATCTTTAAACCGTATTCTCGGCTTTTAACTTCTCCATAACATAAACGTCAAATATCAAACTCATAACTTGGCAGCTCCACAAGAAAAGTACTTTCTTTACATGTGAACGTATCAAAGTTGCGCAGATTAAGCTGCCATGTGCCAACTCGAACGTGTGCCGAGATCAAAGTGCGTGAAAACGCGGATAAAGAAAGAACATGACACAGAGACGCGCAGGGGCCGGGCCGGGGCGGGGACCATATAAACCGTGTTAATATAATGATTTTATATTTTTATAGAATCCTGAAAAAGAAACAGTCGAAAGCGGGATTTGAACCCACGACCTCCGGCGTGTTAATATATTTTAAAAAAGTTTATAAATATTTATTTTACTTAATTACGTTGTTTGATAGTCTTTAAAAGTACTATAAGCCAGGCTGATACACCGAGCTATTATTGAGGTATTTCCCCCATAAAAACAGTTGCCTTTAATTTGTATAAACTGATATTTCTTCTTAACGGCGAATGATCCTGCCAGTGGACGGAACCTGCACGGCCGCGTATAATCGAATACGTCCCCACCACCGCGCCGCGCCACCCAACCGATTCAAACATGCGGAAAATCGTCCAAGTTACCTCACATCTGTATTAAATCCATCAAAATAGGATCAACTTGTGTTTCCAACACGTCGCGTCAGGTTGGTGCTTTCCCACTTTGATTTATCGCTAATATGATTTGACATCGGATTCTACGATGGAACGGATTTTAATATAAAGACCAATGATAACGACTATTTCTGCTTAGCAAAAATCTTCAACATTGATTGACTGACAGCTACAGCCTAAACGGGTAACTCAACAAGTATAAAAATTTGGTGTATAATTCTTTACAAACAGATGTGAGCGAAAAAAGGAATTTGGATTATTTATTTTTTAGAAAGAAAGAAATGTATTCTATTTTAAAGGAAATCCCCTAACATGATGCCAATGGGAAATTAAGAATGCATTATACTTATCCATGGCAGCGTAGTCACTTCTCCGTACCCGCAAAAACGTAAACAAACCATGCCAACTTGAGCCAACTCAGAACATCAAAAGGAAGAACATTTTGTAACAAGGAGTGCAAAAGTGTCAACTAATTTAGTTCCAAACAGGACCCTTGTTACTGCGAAAAGGAGCGCCTTCACCTCCACACATTACCCGCGTCGGTGCCTCTGCGTCACGGAGAAATTAGGGTTGCCACGTGGCCGGAAAAGAACACGATTGGGTATTATGGCCGTTTGTTGCACCTTTTACGCAACTCTCGAGTTTCGAGCAGCGGCGTTCTTGCCAGTTTTTTTTAAAGAAAGAGACCAATACGCAAGTTCGTTGGGTGGCTTATAAGAGCACTAACATCTTTTCTATATCGTTAGCGTTAAGAAAACAGCATTAGATTAAAACTATAAATTAATATTAAAATCTCTGTACATTCTAAATTGAAGGAGAACTTAGATTGTAATAACTGTTTTGCTTATTTACTTGCTCTAATAATAATGAAAATAAAACAAAACTGTTCATGTGTCGTATACCAAACACAAGAAACAAAAAAAAATAAAATTTAAAATTTTCTTGATCGAACTTTTCACCTAAATGTCCAGCTAAACTGGATGGCAATCCGGCTTTTCTGTCTTAATTTTGGCAGCCCTAATGCGGGCGACACGCTGAGTCTGCAGCGGAACAGGAACGTCCCTCGTTACGTGCCAGATTTGTCCTGCTTATGGCTTAACTACGCGAAAACATCAACTCAGTATTTTACTATAATTTGGAAAAATTATACGCCCTTTCAGCAAAATTCGTAAAAAAATCGTACGTCTAAATTGATGGAGATTCGGGTTCAATCGTTACTAATAGCTTAGAGATAATTACGACATATTTTACAAAAAATATTATAACGGTAGAACACATTTTTTTGTTTTCGTTTTAAGCGATTATACAGCTATTCCTTACTGATATGTCCTATTTGACTGAACTTACTTGTATTTTTTTCAAACCAAAACACAACAGTACGTGTATATTGCTGCTGGGCGGTAGAAATAGACATTGTAGTGGTATCTACCCAGACGGTCCCTCGCATACGAGGGACATATCAGTATTATAGTAAAAACTATCAACACTCGTAATGATACCAAGATAAAGTAATACAAATATTCTTCTACTACTACTTTATATTTGTGAGTAGTATTTTCTGGACGCATTTCGGTCAGGCCAGATAAATAATGATAAAAAATATCTTTAAAAAATGTGTCAAAATTGTGTAACAATAAAAACCGACATTATAAACAGATGCACCGCTCAGAATGTGTCCGTCAGACCGTCACAGTGAAAATTTTAATCGCTGCTTTAATGACTCAGTAGTTAAACTCATAAGCACAGCATACCTAGATTACCACAAGATTACGTGTTGGCCGCGGCGAAAGTGTCACAAAAAGTCTACTAAAATTGCGGCCAAGCTAGTCTATCAATTTTTAGTAAGTATATAATTTACCAACGTACGTCAGTATCAATTCAATCACTAAGCCGTTAGAAGCTCACAAAATCAACAAAAATATGGAAATTAATGATATAAATTGTGTCGCAATTAAATAGGAAATTATCATAGTAACACCATAATCACTGTCCACCGATACGTTTTGTTGTTTAATCACTATTTCGCGAGTAAATACGATAGTATTATTTCATAGATTCGAGGCGGCTCGGACTGCCTAGTGTTGCCGGTAATTTGCTGGAGTTATGGGAGATTGTACATATAGGTATTTCGTTGTTCAAAGATCAAAATATTCAATTTACGTTTAATTATTGTAAAATATTATCCTAGTAAATAATAATTAGGAATACGATGGTAATCTTTAGAGAAAATATTTATTTACCTATGTTACGTATAACGTTACTCCAAAGACTGCAGAATATTACTAGACATAAGTAGACGTAGCTTTGTTTAAATAGTCTACATTTTTTCACACGAATTTTAGCCACGGTGAAGTTTTTAATCAGGCACTATTTTTTACGTTGTTGATTTTTGAGAAATTTAATGCTGGTTTTATAAGTTAAAAATAAAGATGATGTCAGCACCTGTATAAATTCATTGTTTTTTTGTCCCATTGTTAACATAAAAGTGCAATGTGCAAGTGCATGTTCCAATAAGGCTGCGTTGCATGTTGTTTATTCGCATTGCTCTGTGTATATTAGTCTAAGATACTACACTTATACATGTATCAACCTGCTCTGTCGTTATGGTAGGTGAATATTACGTGTATGACATTTATCTTCTCGCTTTAATAAAAGTTAAGGAAAATGTCTAAGACCGGTCTGGGACAAACTAACTAAATAGCACGATACTAGACACATTATAGGCAAATATTGTTTGTAATAATTACAGTGATATCCATGTTATATCGTGGTTTATCGACGGATTATCACTGTCGCCTCGACTGGTCAGAATTTACAGTTATAAATATAATACATTTACCAACCCAGATATAATATAGGTACAACTGTAATGCCTTTGCGTCAGTCTGCGACATATAACGTTCATTCGAAGCTAGCCCTAATATAAATAATAAAAAACAATGTGTCAGAAGCCTAGCTCATACATCCCAGGCCGGCAATAAAATGGAAACGTATAAAAAAGAAAAATCACAACATCTAGAGCGAGGCAATAACGGCTGGCACGGCCTGAATCATTGTTGAATATAAAAACTTACCTGAAAAAATACAAACTAGCCTTTGCTCGCGACTTCGCTCATGCGAAAGCTTTTTTGAGGAATAAAATTCCCACAGGAACAGTGTATTTTTTCGGCGTAAAAAGGAGCGCATGACTCTCAGATAAAACCTTGTTTAGAGAAAGGTAGTGCGCAATGGTACAAAACAATGTTTCATGAGTTTAATTTTTTAAAGCTGTGTACAAAAACATTATTAATTGCATTTCCCATCTTATTCCATGCGCAAAATCATAACGGAGTAACATAACGACGGTTCCGTAGAACAAAGTCGTATATGCAAAATGAAGCTTTTCAGTAGAGCGCTTTGAGTGTCTAAGTGAATTGTGAAAATCACAAGTTATAGTAAACAAAACATTATATTCTATAGGGTTCAGTAACAACTTTGAACTTAATGTGTGAAAATAGCACTAATTCGCACATGAATACAAACTAACGACTTTCAAAGCGCTCTACTGAAAAGCTAACATTTTGCATATACGACTTTGTTCTACGGAACCGTCGATAAGTTGTATGACCGAAGAACAAACACATTTTCGCATTTATAATATTAGTCAGGCACACATTCTTTTCCCAGCAAAATCATAAATATCGGGGTCCGAGGGTAATATCGAAATAGGACAGCGCGATAGGCCCCCGACGCGACGTGATTTAGGAGCCGGTCTCTCGGTTCTCGCCTCTGGCCTCTCGGCGGCCATAACACAGGTGACTTCGCCAGCTGGGCGATTGTTATTTATTGGAATCGAAATATAGGGTCATTGCTGAAAGTTTCTTGAAACGAAAATGAGACTGTGTCGGGTAGAATTTTGTTTTGTCAAGGTGTTTGGGAGATATGTTTATAAAGGTAATGTATCCCAAGCTAACTTATGTTCAGAACTTACTAATAAACAAGTTTCATGAGTATTTGTCACTTCCACTATTTAGTTGGCAAGACAGAACGAAGCAGTATTCAAATTACACATTGCTTTATAAATGTAATTGGGTATTTTATAACACTTTAATTAATAACTTCCTTTCGAAAGTTTTTTTCATCCTGTCTGGGTTTATACTATCGCTTTGTGTATTTCTACCATTACATATG
The DNA here is from genome assembly GCA_949316025.1 of Lapara coniferarum. Classification (NCBI taxonomy): domain Eukaryota; kingdom Metazoa; phylum Arthropoda; class Insecta; order Lepidoptera; family Sphingidae; genus Lapara; species Lapara coniferarum. The sequence goes on from OX438920.1 coordinate 676,216, forward strand.
CAAACACTGTTCGAGTTCGTAGATATTCCAATTTATTTTGTTACTTAACATCTAACAGCGGTACTTCAGTTGCATGCGATGTTTGTAAAGTATGTGAAACTACTATTAAAGAGAATGCCAAACTTTAGGCTCGTATAAAATATAATAAAATCATATACATCTAATAGGCTATACGACCGAACAGTTTTGGCACGTAATAATGTGGCACAAGATTATCGGCGAAGTAATATCAGTGTCTGCGTTAACCGACATTACGAGTTATTGTTACATGCCTTCACACCATTTTCAGTATTATTTATAAAAGCTATACATACATATTTATTGAACTTTCTTACAAGACATTATGAAAGAAATACATTATGAAAGGCCTATACTATTAAATCAGCTATAACTAAATACGTTGCAAAAATTCGGTAAAATATTCCGGTAGTTAAAATAAGTCTCTCGTTTATCGCAAATGTACTACCGAGCCCCGAGATCTATTCTCACAGAAAAGAGTCCAGTAAACGGAAAATTAGAAAGTCAATGAAAAACAATCAACATTTGCATTTAAAATACCTATCACGTAACGATTTGAATAAAAATTCATGGAACACGGCTGAGCTCTCCCCGGGAGAGTTAATTAAATCAGGTGGGTCCCGGGGGCCACCCGGGGCCGGGGCATTGGCGACAAGCTTGATTGGGCCCGGACAGACTTATGGGAGAAACTGACGCACACCGTGTTTCGCGGAAAGGCTGTGCACGTAATGTAAGTATTTTTTTTTTATTTATCAATTATTCGCTTAGAAACTTTAATTACCTGAGGTATGTGCCCCGTGTGAAAATAGATAGAGTTATCTCTTATCGCTTTGATTTAAATATATTCCTGTATATTAAAATAAATTCAGTTAACTGTTGATGAATGCGTCAATTTTCTGCTCACTTTTTATAATCGAACTTTATACTAAAAACCTAGCGCAGGCTTGAAGCCAATAAGTCAGATGATAGATATCCGCGCGTTGTCGGAGTGTTGCCAAGTGGTGCATTTAAATGTGGAGTCGAGCTGGAGCGGAGAGACCGCAGGAACTGGAATATTTCCGGGTGCAGTAAGGATGACGCACATTTATAAAACTGATTTATAACTTGTGGATTTGTAGCTCTATATTATACAGTTCTAAAATGTTGTGATTGTGGCGTCATTGTAAAATTATTCTTTTTTCTTGACGCGCGAACTAAATAAACATCAACTGGCCGCAGACTGAGACACGTCATTCAACAGAACGAAATTACATAGAAAGGAAGAAAGAATTAATAAGTTTATCGTTGTGCAATCAACTATATCCCCTACCCTAACACCAACTTAACACTGAATCACAATGGTAATACAAGTGCACGAATATACGCAAAAACATTTCCATTTCTCAAACATAGAATTTAGCACAAAAGGTTTCCTTCTTCCGGTTCCCAAACGTCTTTATATCTTTTGCATTAACATCCGACAAACTTGGGGTCGGCACCGCTCTACGACAGCGCGTGCGGCCCGCCTCCCTTACCAACCGCGGCTACCGGATACCTCGCGAACAGTGATTTACACGACTACCCACATATAAATTAAAATTTTGACAATGAATATTTTGTGGTACTTTTGTATCGATATATCTAGAGAGGAATAAAATCTTTCAAGGTACAGAAAACTGCATTATATGATGATATTTTATGTTTACGCAAATGTTAGATATTGAATTAAAACTATTTTAAGAATTTTATTCCGGTCCGAACTACGCAGAATGTGTATTCTGCGTACTTCGGACTGCGATAAAATGTAATAGAATTCTATATCGAATTGAAGTGTTTCAATATACTGTGAGCTCATGTAAGCGAACCGTCACCGACTAATATTTTTAAACGAAGGAGTAATTTATAAATTTCAACATGTTTTTCACTTAATATTATGATGTCACACTAATAAAGCAGGTTATTTCATAAAACTCGGCCTAGAACAGTTAGGACTATACGACACATATCTGATGAGGATGATGCGCTCTTAGAGCTTAGCCAAAAGTGTCCACTGTCCACAACGCACCACGTGATGGTATGTTTAAACGACTGACGACCCTGGAATAAAGACAATAAAATGAAAGAAAAAAGGTAACGAAGATTCGAAAAATATTACAGAGTTAAACACTACAAATTACAGATAAAATAAATTTAAAATCAGGTTAACCGCATAGGGGATTCCGTAAAAATTAAATAAAGCGTTTAAATATTGGACGAAACTCACAAGAGATTACCGACCACGGCAAATACCGAATTCATCAAGATATGAAAAAGTTGACTCGTAGAAATATTTTAGGAAAAGACAAGCAAAAAGGCGTTATCCTTAGAGACTTCTAAATCATCCCTTCCATTAGACAGGGTTTTGCGCAAACCTGAGGGATTTCAAAAAGCGATTCTGCGCTCATAAACAAATACCTCCGAGGCTGTATAAAGCTAATGTCGTACGCGATCTAAACCCTGATGCCTATAGACTTATTTATACATTCATGAGAATATTTTCGAAAGAGTAGCTAAAGATACAATTTGAGCATCCAAAAAGCTGCAATTTAATTTCTATCAGATATGATAGGAAGCGACGTTGCGTACATAATAAAAAAAAACGAACAAGTGCGAGTTAGACTCGCATACCGAAGGTTCCATGCAAACTTGTAAGCGAGGTATCCAAGTTGTAAAGTTCAATGGCATTGAATGACGAGACGAGCATGCCAGTCGCCTGATGGTAAGCGATACGACCACCCATAAACAGTAGCTACACCATCCAGCACCTTGAGTCACAAAGTACTGTGTGGCATTCTACTGTGCTCGTCATCCTGAGACATAAGATGTTAAGTCTTATTATGTCCTGTAGTTCAACAGTTCGAAAAAATTTAATAATAAATCAATGTAATTTAAAAAGTTAATGAATTCGCTTTTTTGTTAATAAAGCATATTATGTTTACTGTTTTCAGATTTATCCTTTTATTCCCTAAGTGTACGGGAAATACTCTATAGGTTTTGATTCCTCTGCGAAATCACAAAATATGCGACATAAACGGTCATATCTTATGATCGCGTTGACATAATATACAAGTTTGATTTTTTCACAGCTGAAAGACTGTAGACCGAAGTATTTGATATGAATTTCAACTTGATATCTGTACGCGTTCCTGAAAAAACGGTCATGACACACAGACAGACGGACAACAAAGTGATCCTATATTCCTTTTTTTTTTTTCTTTTGAGGTACGAACTCTAAAAACGAATAAATATTTGTTTACAAATACGTACACCAAAATAAATTTAGATGTAATAATTAAGAAATATATTTAATGTTCGTTATTAATAGATAGACGCATATATTAGTGGACTATAGATGAATCGCGTATAAGGGTTCTCTTTTCCTTATGAGGTACGGAACTCTTAAAACTATTCAGATTTACTAATAAAAGACAATAAATCATTCCTAGCGATACCCCATCTTAATCTAATAATGTTGTTCTTTTTTGTTTTAATTATAAAACGCCCCAAGTGTTATTCTACTAATATTATAAAGGCGAAAGTTTGTAAGAATGTATGGATGTTTGGATGTTTGGATGTATGGATGTTTGTTCCTCTTTCACGCAAAAACTACTGAACGGATTTCGATGAAATTTGGCACACGGGTAGATCATGTCCTGGATTAACACATAGGCTACTTTTTATCCCGGGAAAACATAAAGCGGGACTTTTATCCCGGAAAAACTTTTTAACGCGGGCGGAGCCGCGGGCAAAAGCTAGTAATGAAATATTATGACTCAAGACCATGTCCGTACATTAGTCTAAAGAAAACTTACGGTCTCATTAGACTAATGTGGTGAAGATTCCTACTAATATTATAAAGGCGAAAGTTTGTAAGTATGTATGGATGTATGGATGTTTGCTCCTCTTTGACGCTAAAACTACTGAACGGATTTCAATGAAATTTGGCACACGGGTAGATCATGTCCTGGATTAACACATAGGCTACATTTTATCTCGGGAAAATAAAAAGCGGGACTTTATTCCCGGAAAAGCTTTTTGACGCGAGCGGAGCCGCGGGCAAAGTCTAGTATAGCAATAAAATTATTATACAATTTACGTTTACGAAGTGCCCAATTTTTCAAATCAATTCACTTTGATATCAGCTTGCTACGACGTAACTGGTCTACGTGCTACAATTAGCTACGTACTACACACCGCTACGAGCTACGCTTTGTATCTACGTGAGCTACGTGATCGATTTTAAATTAAAATTCATTCGTGGATATTTCAATAAACTATGAAGGCTTTGTGTTTCAAACCTTTACGAGCAAATGATAAGCATTGTGGTACACGTATATTAAATGCTACTGGTTATATTATATTACAGTATTTGGCATGTATATTTTATAAAATTTTACTACGCAATGCATCTGATGAACCGATATCAACCAACGAGTTCCCATGACGATGGTCGCCAGATTTGTCACGAGTTAAGTTTACTAAGAATTCGTCTCACTTTATATCGATAGCGCATAATATCTTCAAAGACATGAGGTGATATAAGCAGGATGACGAGTTTCTAGGTCAAACCATAATCGAAATGGCGGCTCCCGGGTCGTAAATACTTGTCATGCCATTACCGTTAATTATTATATCGCCATTAATTTCCTCTTATTAATACGACTCAGCTATCAAAGCTTTATATCTGTCCGAATAATTGATTCCTTTTACTATTCAATAGAGTTCAACATGTGAATATTTCCGTATTCACATTTATTTTGGAGGATGCTTTTATCTAAATCAACTACTATTATTGATATTTTTTAAACAAGTTAACGAATAAATGAGCTTGATTTTTCTGGTAGTAAGCTACATGACTGCTCATAAAACATGAGCAGAAGCAATACCACCAAAAACTTTAAATTGCTAAGCACTGGGCAGTACAAATCCCTTAGATGGTAGCTTAAAAATTTTGCCTCACTTCTATTGACGTGGAACATCGCATGACATCACAAGAGAAAATGCTACACAAGTATCACAGACGTACACAAAATGTATTAGTAAGGCTAGTCTCTCAATAGCCCGTACTTACAAATCTTATACGCATCGTTATTTAACTAATTAGAAGTAGTAGTTTCAGGCTTTCTTTGTCCTTTATCAGTGCTACTTTTCTCTTTTAAAGGTCACTATAAATACCTTGTTTTGATCAGTGTATTGTCGTCTAGTGCTCTGTCGTGTTTAGTTAGCGCAATTTTGATAACGCCCTTATGTCTGTTAGTATTTACCTGTGAACAAACAAAATAAATCATAAGTAGATGTCACATAAATTTATTTCATGCAAACGACTGTGGAGATACGAATCTAACATTTTATATAGATAGAAAATACTTTATTTTACCCCCATTTGTGTATAAGAAAAATATTAAACGAACATAGTGTAACAATAGGAAGTATGCGTGTTAGTATATTAATTACCAAACATTATAATTGAACAGCCTTAACATTATCGTATAAACAACGACCTCTTAAACATCATCCTAAAAGCTTATATAAATTCAACGTAACAAAATTTGAGTATATCTATTTTGATATTACTCCCACCAGGTCTGATACAAACAAGCTTTTAAATCGCTTAGTCGCTCCCATCTCAAGTCAAGAAAGTCTCTTTAATAATTTATAAAGTATAAATGGCTTTAAGTGCTTAAAGCTCTGAGGAATACTGAAATCAATTATTCCACTTTGTTTGGACTTTGTTTTATCTTCGATTAAAATTATGAATTTGAAAAGTTCGTCGCGTCGATCAATCGTGGATCACAATTGAAGCGTAAAGTTAGCCTTTGGAATTTGTAAGTCGTTATTTATGGAGCAGTTCAGCGGGAAAAGAAACAGATTGTCTAAAGAAAGGTCACAATTCTGAACGCAACTTCAGGACATCCTGACGTTACAATATTACTTACAGTATAATGCTTGTATCGTTACATTTGACGGTGGGGAAAACGTCGTAAATAAACATATAAAACTAAGGGGAAGTACAGAAATTTTTTAAAGTTTTTACTAGTTCAACTAGAAAGTTGTTGGGCTGACCCCACATTAGAGTGGGTACCTAAAATAAAAACGAGGAAAGAAGAACAATGATAAAATCAAATCATTAAGAACATTTGCACACTGAAGTACCTACTTAGTATTGTACAATTTGTACATCAAAATGTGTATTAAATTTCGTTCCTCGACATAACAGCTGAAAACTGTTTCAAATAAACCTACCTTATTGGAAGGAGAACTGCAAAGCAAGTACTATTTTGTCGGAAAACAAGATGTTATACAGTGCAACCTCGATATAACAAATCGGAGGGGAACAAGAAAATATTCGTAATATCAAGTAATTCGTTGAACTGAGGTTTGTTATGTTGAGGTTAGATTGGTCTAAAATTCGTTATAAAGAGGTAAAAGAATAGTTTTATTCACTTCAATATTACGTACTTATCTTGTTATAGCGAAGAACTTCTACTAATAAATGATAACACATTTTTTGTAGCCAATGTACTTGCGGGAATCCCGAACTTATTAGCTATGTCTAATTTTTTCGTCGTGGGATTTTGGTCAACATAATTAATGATGTTTCGCTTTTCTGCGACCGATAAGGAACACCTTTTACGTTTCTGAGCCATTTTAATTTAACAATAGTGACGAGCAGAGGTGTTTACATTACTTTCCATCAAAACAATAATGATTACTGTACAAACAAAAGCGTGTCGAAACATGTCGAGACATGAATCACATGATAAGATTAAGAGTTATATTATTGGTGGAAACTTTATATAAAGGTTTTGGGTTGGCAAAATTCGTTAATTAGATGTATAATGCAGCCTGAACGTTTCCTAAGCGGAGGTATCTAAGATATTAAAAGCATATAAATAAGCTCACGAATTCAGTCTCAAAGGGGTCCAACTAGTCAGTTTCTAACAGAAACAAACGATATAAAAGTGTCTCATTGTTATCAGATTTTTAAATAAGAAATATTATAAACGACGATGTTTTGAAAGCTGTTCCACCCGCGTTAAAGACTTTTCTGAATAAAAGTCCCACATAATTTGTATTTTTTCCGGAATAAAGTAGCCCGTATCACTCTCCGCCACGTGACCTATCTCTATAAAAATCACACAACTCTATGGTCGCCTGAAATAAGGATAAACTAACGAACATGCTTTCCTTTTGAGAGATTTCATAATTACACGTTCACTAACATAAGTTCTTTATTTAATTTACATATTTCTATTTTTCATTATTTTGGTTTAAAAATTTGTACTGTGCTTAAAAGAAACATGTTGAATGCTTCTTATTTGTACATAATATTAGGCATTAAGCTTGTACCGTTAAGCTTTGATTATTTTTTGTATTAGCATTATTAAAACATGTACAACGTAGAAGTTACTATAACAAAAAAGCACACTCGTTCACTCATTGTTGGCTAAGCTTACTTCCGTGTCACGCGGTGCATAGCGAGCTTATCGATACCACGCAGCTTATTAGGTGAAGTCGTGTTATATGTAAAAAAATGTTGTATATTAACATACCTAGAGATCGAACTACGAACTTCGCTATTATAAACGTAACACGCTATTAGTACATCTATAAACTCATTATTTTAATCTATTTTTGTTACTATCATTCGTACAACTTGCATTCATTCTTCATTCACAAGTCACGCTGCTCCAGTCAGAATGTATCTGCGTAAGGGCTTTCTTCCTCCCCCCACCCTCAGTTTTCAATGGTAAACTGTTTATTGCCGTTAAATGTGATAGTTTTTTAAAGCCTTTGGCGCCTCAAGATGTTCTCCTTTGTTGTTAACGGATTTGATGTCGCGCGCCACTGTCGACTTTACATAACTAAAGGTTGGAAATACTGTTACTCTGAGAGCGAAGTCGTGTAATGGTTGATGGTTTTTGTCGATATTCGAGCACACAATAGGAAGATATGAAATTAATAAGCGATTTTGATCGTCATAAATCGCGAAATAGGGACAATTGGCCTGGAGTTAGATATCCAGTTTATCAATTTCGCATATGGGGGACATCTGGTGGTGTCACCAGTATCTATAAGTTCTAGGATAATTCTGGAATGATAACATTTTAGCTGTGAGTGTTATTTAATTATGTCTTATTTCTTCTCAACATTCCCTCATCTTATGTAGTCAAAAGTGATTACGATTACCTATTATAAATAAACTGTTTAATCACCTGCTAAATAAGCTACGTGGTATCAGTGGCTAAGGGTCCAGATAATAGTTTACTTACCACCTTACATCTACAAAGTTGTTAAAAGGCGTTATACATTAAGAGCCATTGATAGTAAATAAAATAGTAAAAGTATCGGTTTCATTTCAAACACTTCGCCACTGATAAATATCAACCTTATTGAATTTGAGAACAAAGACTTGTACAGACTGATAATAACCAGTAATATCTAACATCTGTGGCTATTGTAATACGTTGTAATGAAGTGGGGCAGGTGTCGCACGGGGGCAGGTCGGAGGCGGAGGCGTGGCGGAGGCGTAGGCGGACGCGGAGGCGCCATTTCCCGGTATCCGCTACACAAAGCCGCTTCCGCCGACACCTATCAGAACTCTTCCCGGCGAAGGAAACGACGTACGCTGGCAATTTCTATTTCTAAATCATACTTTACTAATCTTATTCCATAGATTTTTTATAAGCTAAATGGTATTGTCTATAAATCTTTAATATTTTATTGATAGAACATATTGGGTGAGATTATGAGAGATATGGATAAGTCCCTAAATCAAGCGATAAAATCAATAATGATTTCTTATATTTACGCGAATATTAGACATTGAAATAAAACTATTTTCCGCATTGGAGACAATATAAATGCTCTAACTACTCTCTGTTCTTTACTAATGCCATATCTATTTTACTTATGCCACCACACCTTCCTACTTAACCGCATACTTTAAATATCATAACTCAAATCATGGGAGAAATCTTCATTCTGCAAATATTTTTTTACTTATTTGTCCCTCTCACACCTCTGACTTCGTTCATTCTTCTTTTCCTGCCAAAGTATTCTACTCTGGAATGCTCTCCTCCTGAGAATAAGAACATCTACATCCGTGCTGGTTTAGTTAAAGGGAATTTCCCCAACTTTAAATGAGGTTGCCATTTTATGAAACAATCTAAATTATGCTGAATTGTAGTTTTTCGCTACGTGTTGCCAGGGTAAACTTTAATCTTTAAATTTTTTAGTTCACTAGACAGGAAAAAAACAATTGATATATATCAAGATAAAATCAATTGATATATATCAAGATAAAATCAATTGATATATATCAAGATATATATCCGCTGATATATATCAGCGAAACCTGATTTATACGTATATTTATTAGTATTTTGTTATATTGTTTTTAAGCTATTGCATAGCTTCTATCGCGGGCCTTGAGCGTGGAGACCTAATCCAGAAATTCCGTAACGAAAATAACCTAACACCCCTTGCTCCGACCGGCACAGCGGTGATATTTTATTTTCAACTCTATCACAACCATGTAGAGCGTAAAATTCCATAAGTAAATTTAATATCGCAGTCTTGTAAGAATACAATATGTAAGAGGATATGACCTGAATTTTAAACTATAAAAGGTCGAAATTACCGTGTATTTAAAAATTGTTCCAGTCAGTGAAACGTATCGAAATGTCAAACGCGCGCAGTTGATGAGAATGTCCCCGTGGCGGATATGACGTGATTCTAAGTTTGAATTTTTAAAAAGTTTTTATTTTATATCTGTTCAAAAAGTTTATAAATATTAGAATTGCCTGCTTAGAGTTTCGGCGTTAGGGCACGAGTGAAATTTGGACAATAGAAAAAAAAATAAAAAATAATTATAATTACATAAGTTAATAAAAAATGGTATGCAATAGCTTTACCGCGGCAGTCTCCGAGTGCCACACGTCTTTTTTTATTGATAGGTTTATTAATTAGTGTGTACACTTTTAAGATTTTATTCCTTCTTTAATCCTCCATTATTTACGCACCTGCCTTCTTGTATCTGCACCACTTTAGGTTGAATGGTAGATAATGCTTATAGCATTAAGTTTTTACTCTATGTATGAAGTGTTAATAAATAAATTAATTAAAAAACCGCGATAAAATCCACAAAATATTTTCATTTCAACAATAAAGTCAAATAATAAATTTTAATGCAATGCAATCAGCCCTGTATTATATACTGCTCACTGCTGGGCACGGGCCTCCTCTACTACTGAGAGGGGTCAGGCCTTAGTCCACCACGCTGGCCTAGTGCGGGTTGGCAGAATTCACATACCCGCGAAATTCTTATGAAGAATTCTCAGGTATGTAGAGTTTCCTCACGATGTTTTCCTTCAATGTTAAAGCGAACGATTTTAATTGATAAGCAATACACACGTAAAATCGAAAAGTCAGAGATGTGTGCCTTGAGTTTTGAAACTCCGGACATCGCCTAGGCAGACCGTTCCATTCCCAACTAGGCTATCGTCCACTTGGATTCAATTCTTATAAAATAACCTAATTCCCTACAATACAAAATAATAGATCGAATTATGCAAATAAACCGCGTGAAATCATTGGTAAAATCAAGTATAGTTTCGCTCAAGACTTCGTAACAAATGAAAAAATAACTACAACTTAAATTTTTACTAACTAGTATCAGAAATAATATTATTAAAACTTACGCGAGACATATTAAATTAATTATCAGAAAAACAACATGGCGAGTACTACATGCAGTTGGATGGAGTAGCGATGGGGTCTCCCATAGCTCCAGTGGTGGCAAACATTTTCATGGAATGGTTTGAGGAGAGAGCGCTCAGTACGGCGGGAGATAGGCCCAGATTCTGGTGGCGATATGTAGATGATGTATTTGCCATCTTGCACAAGAATTGTGTGATGTCTTTCCTTGCTCACTTGAATGAAATACACCCAAAAATCTCTTTTACCATCGAGCAAGAAAAGGATGGCGCTCTAGCTTTCCTTGACGTATTGGTTATGCGAAAACCTGACGGGAATCTCATGCATACGGTTTATCGTAAACCCACACACACAGACCGATACCTAAGGGCTGACTCGCACCATCATCCGGCTCATTTGGCTTCAGTTCCTCGGACTTTGATCAATAGAGCCCTGCGTATATGTGATCCCCAATACATTAATGAGGAGCTGATGCACGTCAAGCGAGTGTTGGAGTCAAATGGCTATAGCTGGAGACAGAGTCTGCGAGTGAGTGAAATGACAGCGGAGCGCCGCACGTCTGTGGATAGAGCACCAGCGTTTCTACCCTTTGTTAAAGGTATTACAGACAAAATAGGTCACTTGCTACGCCGGCAATACAACATTAAGACCATTTTCCGGCCCTTAACAAAGATAAGGAATTTAATGCGCTCTCCCAAGGACAGTGATCCACTGAATGTGCCTGGGGTATACATGGTGCCATGCGACTGCGGCAAAAGCTACATTGGTGAGACGGGACGCAACGTGGCTACTAGGCTGACTGAACATATTAGGTGTTTGAAGAAATTGGACAGGAATGGTTCGGCGGTCGCTGAGCACGCGTTGGATTCGGACGTTTCACACTATATCCGCTTCGATAAGGCCAAAGTATTGGCCCGTGAAAAATCTTACGGCCCGCGTAAAATACGTGAAGCCATAGAAATAAGTAAGCGCCCGAACTTCAACCGTGACGTAGGCTGGACGTTGCCGACTACTTGGAAACCGATACTTCAAACCATACGTAAGACCAGTAACAACCCTACTCGAGGAGTCGACACAGTTAGCTCAGTACACACAAGTATTCTACATGCACCGGTAGTGTCTGAGGATGATGGTCTATCAGCTGCGCCTTCTTCAGAACCCTCCGAACCTCCCCCACTCCACCCTTCGAGCCGTGCTTTACGTTTCGCAAGGCGGGCGGCGGCGCGGGCGCGGGCGGCTGGCAGTGATCAAGAGGCCTCCGCGACGCGACGTCCTCTCGGCACTCGCCTTTGAAGATGACCTTCGTAATAGGTCGAAACTGGTCGGCGATTCTGACCAATAATATATGTGAGTGAAACCGTTGTTTTTCTGATAATTAGTATCAGAAAGTGGTAATTTATGTAGGTGTTGTACACCGTCTATGTTCATATTGTATAGACAGGCTCGCGGGTCGGGGGTGAACAGGCGACCGCGACACAAATTGACCGCGATATAATTTATTGCCTCCGAAGCCTGCGACACTCACCGCAGATAAAAACATTCAAGGGAAAATAAACTGAACCGACACATTTTATTTATGTTTTTAACTCGACCAAGTGACGTTATTGCGTCCAGTTTACAGCAACCAAAAAACAAATATCGAGAATACATTTGACATTTTAATTAAGTTCCAAAAAAACAAATACTAAGGAGTGATATCTGATATTCTTGATCCGAATTGACTGCCATTAATAATGACAAATAATACACACTGGAAGTAATCGTGAATTGTTTTTTTAAAAGTCCTGGTTTATATTTTCCCGGGATAAGAAGTAGCCTAGGTCCTTTCCAGGGTCTTAAAATATCTACTTACTAAATTTCAATGAAATAAATTAATTGGTTTGGTCGTTACGGCTCGAACGGCGAGATTAAAAGTCCTGGATGAAATTCCCGGTGTATGTTTTTCCGGGATAAAGTAGCCTATGTCCTTCTTTGGATCTCAAGCTATCTCCATACTTATTTTCTTGCGGTTCCACTCCCAGAAAACGATTTCCCGGGATTGAAGTCCCGCTTTATATTTTCCCAGGATAAAAGTAGCCTATGTGTTACTCCAGGACATGATCTACCCGTGTGCCAAATTTCATCGAAATCCATTCTGTAGTTTTTGCGTGAAAGAGGAACAAACATCCATACATTCTTATAAACTTTCGCATTTATAATACTAGCTTTTGCCCTCGGCTCCGCCCGCATTAAAAAGTTTTTCGGGGATAAAAGTCCCGCTTTATGTTTTCCCGGGATAAAAAGTAGCCTATGTGTTAATCCACGTCATTATCTACCCGTGTGCCAAATTTCATCGAAATCCATTCAGTAGTTTTTGCGTGAAAGAGGAACAAACATCCATACATCCACACATCCATACATCCAGACATTCTTACAAACTTTCGCCTTTATAATATTAGTAGGATTAGTAGGATAACATAATGTATTTAATTTTCTACATAATTATGTTTAGTTCGCATTCAGTAGTTAATGAAGCGGAACATGCCCATTCATTATATCATCACGTCATATCGTTGCAATGCAATGCAATCAGCCCTGTATTGTATACTGGCCACTGCTGGGCACGGGCCTCCTCTACTACTGAGAGGAGGGCTTAGTCCTCAACGCTGGCCTAGTGCGGGTTGGTAGAATTCACATACCCTCGAAGTTATTATGAAGAATTCTCAGGTATGTAGAGTTTTCCATCACTGTTAAAGCGAACGATTTTAATTGATAAACAATACATACGTAACTTCGAAAAGTTAGCGGTGTGTGCCTTGGGTCTTGAACCTCCGGACATTGTCTCGGCAGACCGTTCTATTGCCAACTAGGCCATCGTTCACTTTTAAACAGATCGTTCACGACACACATCAACGTGATTGGTTAAATGCTCTATTGCTTTTAGGAAATTAACTCTTGCAATCGTGCAGTGTGCCATTATTTCCTGATGACACTTTTCACCTACAGATTTAAAAGCTATATAACTAAAACACTTTTTTATATATTTTTATAAATACACAGAGTTATTTTTAAAGAAAATAATAAGAAATCAACTATTCATAAAATTTAAAATACATCCTCGTCTAAGAAGTTACGTAACCATATTTCAACACTTAAAATAGCACCCACATACGAAGGATCGAACTTATTTTGTTGTTGACGCTTGATTGAGTCGACGGGATGGGACGAGAGACGACACGATAATCGAAACGATCAAATTCCGGTCACGATCGGGTCTCGCGCATGCTGACTGAAACACGTAGTACGCAACCAAGTGGAAAGTCATGAATATGGAGACATTTGCCATTATATCATTGAAATCGAGTTTAAGATTTGTGGAACAGTTGAGCGTGATCACGGAAGCCGATAGTACTGGCACAGTTACGGAGAGAGGTCGAAATAATGCTGGTAGTAAATCTTCGAATGATCACAAAAAAAAATCGTATTGAAGTATTATATGTATGTACTATGGGAAAAAGTACAGAATTGTATAGTAGAAACTACATTATGGCCTGAGCTAGCTATATACAAAGTCCCGTCACATAATTAATGCGTTTCATTAATGCAAAACTTGGATAACTGGAAATAATTTATTAACTTATTTAAAACCTTCTGATAATTATTATCTCATTATAATATATGTTACTAGCTGTTGCCTGCGGCTCCGCCCGCATTAAAAAGTTTTTCCGGGGAAAAGTCCCGCTTTATACTTTTCGGAATAAAACGTAGCCTAAGTTACTCCTTATTACATCAGCTACCTCCCAATAAAAGTCCCGTCAAAATCGGTCCAGCCATTTCAGAGATTAGCTGGAACAGACAGACAAAAATTGAAAAAAATATATATATTTTGGTGTATGTACCGTATATATATATTCATTGGATAAAGATTTAATATTATTACGTTGATACAACTCTTAACAAATAATGCATTAATTTCGACCAAATTTTATTACCATTAAAACGGTTCTAGTGAGTTAATCTTAAAAGATAGACACATACTGTCGCGGACATTTTTTTAGATTATTTCAAGAGAAATAATTCTTTCATACATATATTTTTGGTATCTTGAACCGTTTTCGCAGCGCACGCAATGGGAGCCCTCAAGGATGAATAATTTTCCCCGCTTTTTTCACATTTTCAATTATTTCTTCGCTCCTAATAGTTGCATCGTGATGTTATATAGCCTAAAGCCTTCCTCGATAAATGGTCTATTCAACACAAAAAGAATTTTTCAATTCGAACCAGTAGTTCCTGAGATTAGCGCGTTCAAACAAACAAACAAACTCTTCAGCTTTATAATATTAGTATAGATAATAATAATATGTATTTTACGTTTCTTATAATACCATCAGCTAATGGTAATATTAATATATTATTCATAGAAAATTATTAGATGCGACTAAAAATAGCATTATTTACGTTGAACGGAACGTGTCGCGCCATGTTTATGTTTTAGTGGCAACATTTTGCTACTCCGATTTGAGATTTCTCGAAATTCACTTCAACTGTTGCTGAGAATACAAAATACGAGAAAATTACTTCAACATTCGTAATTATAGTCGAGAACCAGCTCGAATTTTTAGTTCGAGTCCGAGATTATTTCGAGGGAACTGAGAATTGCCTCACAGCCAAATAATTAGATTTTTTTTTAAATTTGCGGCTTGCCTTTCTGCTTTCGAAAATCTAGATTGGAAGAGGTTGAGTTCAAATTAATTTCCTTGAGTTTAAATGAATAGCGCCATTGTGTATCTGTGAGTATCTGAGTTATCTGTTAACGTGAATGAATATGCTTTCGCTATTTATAGAGTAATGGAGAACGTAGCTCGAAAAATAATTGGATTGAGGTATTACATAAAAATACGCTAAAGTGACACCTACTGATACCCTTAAGTATTAGCGACGTAAGTAAAATATATACGAGTGCAATGTGCGTGTGCTGCGTTTTAGAGGTCAAAAAAATGTTTAAACTTCCATGAAGAAATTACTATTAAAAATGTAACTAAAATTAACGTAAAAATCACTTAAATTATATTCAATTTAAAGGTGTTCTAGCTTTTATTAAAAGAATTCATTCCAACTAATTGTAGAACAATTAATCAAAACGTTAAACCTCGACAAAGCTGCGTAGATAATTACTCACCTTAGTTAAATTACTGCTAACTGATGAGCCAAATAATTACACTTAGTCCTGTAATTAAGCAATGAGTGCTCTCGTTTTAAAGATAACATCACGTTACGGAGGGCACTTAATTTATTTTGTACCCGATTAGATAGCCTTTGTCGTATTATAGTCAGGCCGACATAATCCTAACAACCGTCAACTTTAAAAACGTAACGACTCTTGTTGATGGACACTATACTTAGGCTCCATTGCAGAGGATCATGTGTAACGTAATATTTGTTGCCGTCTAACCGTAGAACACTGCTTACTATTACATGTTGGCTGAAGGAAATAAGAGTCTTGGTTATCAAAAACCTCTTGCACTATATGTTATACCTACTATAGATAATGAAATTATCTATACCTCCTAGTAACAGATTACAGTTAATTACGATTGCCCCGTGAGAAATGAACTTACACGCGTAAATTTACACAAACCCATCAAATTAGGCATTTCTAAAAGCACACCGAAATAATAACAGCATATTACATTAACTTAAAAAATGAAAATTTAAAACTGGGACGAAGCAAATATAAAACCTTATTAAAACAAAGCAAAACATAATAAATTGCCGCCATTCCTCCGCACCGTGACAGAGGCTTGGGCTTTTGTGATTCGGCCATTATGGATGTATATTAAAATGAACATTATTCTGTGTCTTTCCTACTATTCATCATACGATTCAACGAGTGTCAGTTCCAATTTAAATATTATATTAACAAAACAAGGTGGATTAATAGCAGGTCACCTGTTGGTAGTCATTGCTTTGAAACAGTCACAATGCACATGCATAGCCGGACTCTATATTTCTTACAAGTGTACGAAACAGTGAAGTTGCTACCCACGGTATCTTGTGAAACAGTAACTGGTAGACTTTGAGACGAAGAGACGTAATCAGCGTTGCGCGGCTATATGTTTCTCAGATAAAGCTCTATATTGTAATTATATAGTATTAGTATTGTATAGTATTGTAGTTATATTGTAGTTCTAGTCAAAATATGTTATCACGACCTTTTCAAATGCCTACTTCAAACCAATTAATGTTCAAAAACGAATCCACAAGACTCTTTCATGAATATACAATAAACATTAGAGATTCATCTAGCAGTAGTCGAAATTTTTTATTTTTGTGCGCGGAACAAAAGAAAAACGTCAAGCCACTATAAAAAAACCTCACAATACTAGAGTCGCAATATTGTGTGTTGTACTGTGAGAATCTGTGAATTAGTAAATGGGCATGTGAACACAAATCTGCGGTTTCGACAACCAAAACCCTGCATCTAAAATGTGCGTCGTAACCAAAAACCGATTGGCATTAATTAGCGCGCATTAATCAATTGTGCAGTTATTGGAAATTCACGTAAAACGAAACCGCGTTGACCGCGGCTGCGTTGTCGAGGGCTCACGTCCGCTAATTGGTCGGCAGGAGGCGAAATGTGTGCAACACTGATGCAAATGCGGAATTAATTATAACTTAATTGGAGGTGCATGCGTACATGGCAAGAGAATTTATGATCAGTATCATCAATTTTAAGTATCATGGAGATGCATCTAGTTATGAAATATGCGAATTTTGGAGTAAGTTATATTCTATAGAAAGTTTTGCAATTTTATTGTTAGAAATATTTATCACAGTACGTACATACAGTTTACTATACCGAATCTACTACGACGTAGTAACTACAACTATTCTGTAGCCTGTGATATTTCGGGGAAACAGTTATTTTGGAACGAAACAGAAAAACCATAGGACACAAAATAAAATGCCAGAGGCAAAAACAAATCGGTACGTGAAGGGACATGACAGGCCGGCACGGCAACCACCACACATCAAACGCGCTGGATTCAAACGCAAATCGGGATATCAAACAGACAGCGTTAATTAAAACCCAAAACCCTCTGATGTGTCCTGCCCAATGTGGCCACCCGTTGGCTACTGATTGTGTGTTTACTAGCTGTGTCAGCAGCTCCACGAGTGAACCTTTTAACGAAATACAAAGTGTTTTTTTCGGAATAAAAAGTAATTTCATGTTAGGTTAGGTCTTGATCTACCTGTCCGTAAATTTTCATGGAAATCGATTAATGGTTTATGCGTAATGCCTACATGAGAATATTATCACAAGCTTTTTTATATTGAGGTAGGTATAGGTATTAGTAAGACTAATAAACAATTAATGTTTTATTACATGCACAGATTTTCATTTATGAATGTATAGGAGAACTCTACAGCCATTACCTACCAGTCAACTGAAATATTGCAGGGTAATTGGTGCGTAATTAAATAAAAAAAAGACAAAACCACAACATGAAATCAACAATACCAGCCCTGTATTATATACTGCTCACTGCTGGGCAAGGGCCTCCTCTACTACTGAGAGGGGTTAGGCCTTAGTCCACCACGCTGGACTAGTGCGGGTTGAAATCTATAAAATTATTTTTTCCAGCATTCATTTGGAGCTCAGCGAGACATATGCAATCGTTCAAAATAGGTGATATACGAGATCCGAGTCCGCCCACTCTCGCCCACATTTCGGAAGGGACGAGCGTGTGGCGTGGTGTGGTGCCGGCCAGGGGACGGTTCCCGTTACACGCGCACTAATCCAAGTACACGTCTTGTCAATTCGAAATTAGTAGACAGGGGAAATAAATACTGGTTTAATTCGGGTGAAACAATAACTGAATAAAATATGTCATTGGAATTTCCTGTATGCGGATTTTTTTTTGAAAATACTGCTGTAAGTCGAAACAATCATTTACGGAAACGTAAAAGATAAAGAATATTCATCACATCATTTCATCAATTGGTATTTTCCTCTTTTACATCTACTACTACAGAATACCCTAATAACTGTATAGCCCACAATACAGATGCCTCCTAACTAGTACAGTAGACGAATAATCATAACTTATAAGAAATTATCATGACCGCTACCTTTATAAATGTACTCAAAGAACTGTAATTTATGAATATCTACTATTCACATAATGAATAATATGAAGCCTGAGGGAAAAAGTGAATAAAGATTTGTAACTGTCTTACGGTATTTTCTCAGTATAAAACAGAAACTAAATTGCGGCTAGAACAAGAATGAACTGAAATAATAAATTATATTCCCTTTCGAAATCACAGCATGAGCATATATTATAGTATGTAGCAGTGATTCCATGCCGCTATAATAATGTCCTTTGTTACGCTACAAATCTTAAAACACACCGGGATGAAATAAAATGTACACACATTGAACCATATTGGTAGAAAACGGTATGTGCTTCGGTTTGTGGGCCTGCAGCGGACATGGCACGCGATCCTCCAGGAGGTCAAAGAGCCCTAATTACACACCGCTTGTGACTCGAGTGCCAAATTAATTACACATGTATACCAAAGACACACAAAAACGTGCATTGGTGACGAATTGTGACTTTCAATCAACTTTTTTACACACATAATTATTTTTGTATAGGAGTGGTTTGAACAGGGAAAGAATTTTCCAAAATAGTGTGTTAGTTCTCAATTATTGTGTGAGGATTAACCCGTCAAGCCCCGCTTATATATATATAGATGTATGGAAAAACCCTATATATATATATATATATATATATATATATATATATAATGACGGATTTACGGTAAATGTTGCTCCAGTGTGAAGTTAGAACAATTGTTGATCCACCTACTTTGCCTGTTTACTCAGCTCCAAGTCTCGCAAACTGATATACTTTGATCCGTGCTTGAT
Source organism: Lapara coniferarum (assembly GCA_949316025.1). Classification (NCBI taxonomy): domain Eukaryota; kingdom Metazoa; phylum Arthropoda; class Insecta; order Lepidoptera; family Sphingidae; genus Lapara; species Lapara coniferarum. The sequence continues at coordinate 695,885 of OX438920.1, forward strand.
GCGCGTGTGACGTCGGTGGATCTGCACTCACAGGTTTTCAACATACTCGTCGACGTTTTGACCAACATTTGTGGATCCATTAACGGTCAAAAAAATGATACTGAATGTGATTACTTTGATCCAGAATATATTTAACTTATATGCGACATTTACTTTGACTAAGTTGATCCGGAGCCAAAATTGACGAATAGGTACTGAAACACAAAGCGGCAAAATCTGTTTTACTGTTTTCTCCTGTTTTTGAAGTTATACTTCTTTAAGCGCGTTATGAAAAATTTATGGGAGTGAAGTTTTACGATGCGCGCGCATGTGTGACACAAAATTTTCTCACGGGAGAATTATCATAAAGGGCAGATTTAATGTTAGATTTAAAAAAAAATGACCACCATTGTGAATTTCTTTGTTTTAAAGCCAACCGACCTCAAAATCGATATCTGGGCATGGCTTTAGGTACAAAAGGCAGATCCAATGTTATAATTGAAAAAAGTGGCCGACATTTTGAATTTCTTTGTTTTAAGGACAATTGACGTCAAAATCGATACTTGGGCATGCCATTGATAGTAAAAGACAGATCTAATAATAGACTTAAGAAAAGAGGTCGCTATTTTGAACTTCTTAACATTGAGATTTCAGTCTCTTATAAGGTGAAGTTTAGTATAATACTAGGTAACACATTTATAATTAAGCGTTTTCTGTTTTGCAAAAATGTTTTATGAGCATTTAACACATTTTCAAGTCTAAAGCGGATGGGTCCGCCCTGTGGATTGGGGGCGTTTGGAGAATTCCACCATGGTATCCCCTGCCTGTCGTAAAAGGCGACTAATAGGGGCCTCCGGGGGTCACGGGTGGACGGGAGGTGCCGCCCACCTATTAGTCTAGCCAACTTCTGTGACCCCCGTGATGGACGGCAGCGTGTCTCACGCTGTCTCGGACACCAAGGGCGACCTTCGGTGTACGGGGGCTACTGAGCCCCCGCAACAACAGGAGAAGAACCGCAACAGCGGTACGCGCAGGGGCGGTTGCGGACGACAACTTAGACGTGAGTCGGAGGAAGCCCGCAGCCGTCCCTAATGCGCCGAAGATGGCCTTACAAAAAAAAAAAAAAAAAGTGGATGGGTATTAAAACAACTTAGTGTGATAGAAAGGGGCGACTTTTCGTGGGAGACAAAAATGAAACGTCCATTCTCATGCAGCAAATTTGTGAGTCCATTTCCACAGAACAATCATCGAGGTCTATCATCCGGTATCGTCATCATCATTAACAGCCGTATGGCGTCCACTGCTAAACATAGGCCTCCCCCAAAGATTTCCAGATGGACCTATCAAAAGCGGCCTGCATCCAGCGCGTTCCTGCAGCCTTTAACAAGTCATCGGTCCATCTTGCAGATGGACGGCTGAAGCTACGCTTGCCAGTACGTGGTCTCCACTCGAAAACTTTTTTGTCCCATCTGCCGTCAGTTCTTCGAACTATGTGCCCTGCCCATTGCCACTTCAGCTTGCTTATCCATTGGGCTATGTCAGTGACTTTCGTTCTTCTACGGATCTCCTCATTTCTGATTCGATCCCGTAGAGAAACACCTAGCAAAGCCCTTTCCATAGCTCGCTGAGTGACCGTGAGCCATCTTAGGCGGCCCATAGTCAGAGGCCACGTCTCAGTGCTGTATGTCATTACTGGTAACACACATTGATTGAAGACTTTTGTCTTCAGGCACTGAGGTATTTTGGACGAGAAGACCTTGCTTAGTTTCCCGAACGCTGCCCATCCGAGCTGGATTCGTCGATTGATCTCTTTCTCAAATTTGGACTTACCGAGTTGGACTACTTGACCTAAATAGACGTACTCGTCTACAACTTCGAGAATTGAGCTCCCAACGATAATCGGGGTTGGCACAACATGAACATTCGACATGATCTCGGTCTTGTCCATGTTCATCCTGAGACCCACCAGTTGAGAAACTCGGTTGAGCATTGTGGTCAGACCCTCCAGCGATTCTGCCAGTACACCGATGTCATCGGCAAAACAAAGGTGAGTGATGTATTCACCATTGATGTTGATGCCGAGTCCTTTCCAGTCCAAGAGCTTGTAAGCATCTTCCAACGCGGCAGTGAACAGTTTCGGAGTGATAACATCTCCATCTCACGCCTCTGTGTAGTGGAATAGCTTTCGAACTCTGTTCTTGTACTCGGACCTACATGGTGGAGTTTTATACAAGCACTTCAACACTTCGATGTACCGATGATCAATGTGGCACCGCTGTAGAGACTGCAGCACAGCCCAGGTCTCGATCGAATCTAAGGCTTTCTCATAGTCCATGAACGCTAAGCAAAGTAGCAAGTTATACTCCCCAGTTTTTTGTATAACTTGCCGCAGCGTATGGATGTGGTCTATTGTACTATAATCTTTACGGAATCCGGCTTGTTCGGGAGGCTCGAAGTCATCTAGCCAGCGCTTGAGACGATTCGTGATGACTTTTAAGAACAGCTTGTAAAAATGGCTCAAGAAGATGGGTCTGTAATTCTTAAAAAAGGCGTTATCACCGTTTTTTTTAAGAACAATACCACCACACTCCTGTTCCATGCCTCGGGCGTTGTACCCTGGAGCAGAACGAAGTTGAATAGCTTTTGAAGGAATGTAAGAGTCCTGTATCACAGAGTAAAAAATACAGGGTGTCAACTACTGCTATATCAAATTTCATCAAAATTGGTCCAGCCTTTTGAGCGTGAAGACGTAACAAACATGCACACACACTTTCTCACAAACTTTCGCCATTATAATATTAGTGTGCTTACAAATTGGGCTCAGTGACACCGTATTAGTAACATGTTGATACTGTGAGTAAAATATCATTAATTGGATGTGTATAAAACGTCACGGATGCTCTCAGCCAATCTGATCTGAATCTGACTGTTTGCTGTGCTCTGATTGGCTCATTTAAATCGGATCAACATTTTCCGTAACTATCGCAAGGTGGATTTGTATATCGGATCAACTTCGGCAAACGTTAGTAAGAAGTCCCGTGAGTGTAGATGTTGATCCGGTTGGAGCCACATTAGTTACCAGAAATGCATATTGGATCAACAAAAGGCGGCGGATCAACATAGATTTTTGGATCAACAAAGTGCTCGCGTGAAGTCGCGTCTGATCAACATTTACCGTCAAGAGATCTCTATATATATATATATATATATATATATATATATATATATATATATATATATATATATATATATATATATATATGACACCGGCGTTCGATGCGGAGCTTGACAGAAGCATCTCGAGTACAAAATTTCACCTTTCACCGGTGAATACAATGCGCTGGCTATCTATAATTCGGTAACTTAACGTTACTTACCGAAAATCTCTACCTACGCCACGCCTCAAAACCACATTAAAGGTAAGTTATAAAAAAGATGAAGCACTAAAGAAATGTAAATATCTTTACATATATTCAGACTAAGTACATTAAAACAAAATTCCGAGAAATCTTTCTCAGAACCGCATCATATAATTTTACTTGAAAAATAAGCTCTTTAACATTTATAGGAACCTTTTCTGAATGTCTCGACGAGTTTTTTAATACTCATTTCTGTACAGTTCATCAATCAAAAGGATCCGTGTGGCTTAAGTATCACTCTAAATAGACATGCCTGATTACACGCTATATTACAGACGAGACGATCTCATGATACTGAGAAAAAAATTTAGAAAAATGTCTGTTTTTGGTAAGTAAAGATGAAATAAGATTATTAAGATATTTTTGTCTTGAGATATAAAAATATGATATAATTATAATATTCAGTCGTAGAGTCTTTAGAGGTTCACATTGTAAAGACGATCTCGTGTTCTTAGATTACTATTCTTAAATCCATTTAAAAAAAATACTATTGGTGTTGCATATTACGGCAAAGAAAGAATAAAAATAGAAAATCGTAGTATACAAAATAATAATATTATAATTCGCTTAAAGTAAATATTTATGGACGTTAAAAGCTTCTGATATATTAGGAAAAAAAATTTCTGTCATTTTTATATTGAAAATCATTTCCACTCAAACTGTTTATACATTTCAATAAAACGTGCCAAGTACAAACTTTCACTGTGATATCTTCATCCTCGAGGGATGAGAACTCGGCATTGTTAAGCTAAGAGCACGAGAAGTGACGACACTTGGGTCCTGTGTGGGCTTGGGCGACGCGGACACTAAGTTGTAACCAAACTTGAAGAAGCTTTACCCCCCGGCGTGAGGGACATTGCACTACGCGATACACTGTGGTTATCGTTTATTACTACACCCTGATGACTAAGATATTGAGTTTGTATAATATATACAAAATTTACCTTTATAAGGTTGTAAAGGTCATGGCACACCGAATACACTTCATAAATAGTGGGGTAATAACCACCCTACAAATGGTGTCAAGTGACTAGAGTGAGTTACCCGACTAGAGTGGTTTGTTCCGGGGTGTCCTGTTTCGGGCTCAGCTAGTTTTCATTCAGCGACCTAAGCCAGTACAACTTGGCAAAAAGTTAGGGGAAAATGTTTTTAGTTCACAACATTATAACTTTAACTTTGGCTTTAAATGCTATATTTAAAAAAAAATCGCCTAAGTAAGAAGTAACCAGCCCAACTTTTAATTTAATAAATAATTATTATCAAAATTAAAGCACCTCACTTCGCACAATGGTGCACGGGTCGGTGACTTCTAGAAACTCTATTCGGAAGTCCCGACTAACGATGGACATCACGCGTTAAGCTGTGATTCCGCAGGACGCGGCAGAGGCCAAACGGCAACGACAGCACACGACGGCAAATGACTCGCGGCAAGTGACGTCCTGCCGGGCGTCATTTGCCGTCGTGTGCGGAATCGGTCTCATACAATTTAATACTGCATAGTAGTGGAGTCTGCCGTCGTGGCACGTGCTGTTACCGTGTGCCGTTGCCGTCTGCCGCGTTCTGCGGAATCACAGCTTCAATCGCAAATTGTGAATCACGTACATGTTGTGACGAGGTGACTCGCGGGACTGTGTATTAACTGCTTTACCAATTTACGAGGTGAACAAATCTACGTCTTCATGTTACATTATTTAAATGCTTAACATCTGTCACGGTTACATTTCTGTAGCTCTTCGGATAGGGATGAAGATTTTAGAGGAAAGGCGAGGAAAATATTCTCAGAAATATTAGGTACAAAGGACGGAGGATTTGGTAGATTCATGACACATACATATTAGGCTCCAAAGAAATTACATGCGTTTAAAAAGAAGTCTGCTGAAGAAACGTAAGGTATTTAAATTTTATTGATAAAAAGCTAAAATCTTAGATTTGCGACTGTGAAATTGAAAATATGCAACAAAAAGAGAAGTATATTTTATTACAACACAAATATCAAAGTCACTAGTGTAAGGAGGTATTTATTTGTTTTAAGTAAATTAATGTTAACATATATTTTCTTGCCTTGTGTTTGTTCTTAAAAACAGTTTTTCACGCAATCATTCATTACTTGTAAATAGAGAAAACAAAATAATAGCCAAGACCCAGGTGCTACACGTTTGCTAAAACCACGTACATAAAATAATTTGGTCCATATTTTTGTATTAAAAAATCTGGAACAAGCGTGGAGCGGTCAAAGCCATGTCGTAATATACATCGTAAACAAAACGCAAAAGTCAAACGTTACTCTGTTTAATAACCCGTATCCTTTAAACAGCATTACGTTACAACACAAAAACAGGCCAAAAATTACTTAAACACCCAACGGGATGAGTTTAAAACAAACGAAACTCCACTCAGCAAACAATTTAGTTGGCGTCGGGAAATTTTTACCCTTTTAAACGAGTTTCCCTGCAGGATTTAGGAAAAATTGGCTCAGCCCATCCCCGGGGCTAACAAACGCAAACTTGTTTGTTAAACAGATTGAATTCTGAACGCGACTACTGTGTTTCACCCCTGCAAGCTTTTCCGAGATCGGGATGCATTTAAGGAAGCGCGGATAAGAATTATGTAGATTTAAAAGATAAAGTTCTTATAAAATACATTAGTAGAGATCCATGCCTAGCTGTATCCAGTTGTAGATTTAAATGGTTAGGATTTACGAAACGTACGGTTTTAAGTAAGACAGCAACACCAACATGGTCGTACAGACTCATTTCATCCAATGTCTAAATGTTCACAGGGGTCTCAGATAGTATAAATAATAAACAAACATGCCCACAAAGTACAAAGTAGTATCAAAGCAATTTCTACATAAAATACACACCGAACAGTCGCCACAATATACAGCCGCCGCGCGCTTCGGGAAAAATGGTATATTCAACTTATTACACGATTCATACATTTAATGCGGTTCCGCATCCCGGGATAAGGCCAATGTGACGGGAGTGGAGGAGAAGAGAACGGGGAGGGGTGGCAGGGTGAAGTTTCCTCTTCGGAAACGCACGAAAGCGCTTCCTGCAGTCGAGCCGCTTTTATAGCGCGCCCCGTTTGCGCCGAGTTCTCGTTCGGAACACCACAGCATATTAAATTCAAAGAGTTTTAACAATATTTTATGTATGTTACTGCTTTTTATGCTTGAGCTTAATGGGAACTGTAGCTAGCTTTGTCTACACGGACGGGACGGTTCAATAGGATGCATGTTTTGTGAGAAACGGTACATCCGTTTCAAGAAACAAAAAATATTTATTCAAGGAGCTTACAATTCGTGTGACAATGTGGGTTTTCCTAAACATTGATCACTTACGTTCTTGTTCGCTCTTTTTTGCTATAAAAATCACAAACGACTATAGTTGGTTTGTACATTGTTTCAAACTACTATTTCTAAGAAAATGCAATACTTCCTACACAGCAATACAATAAAATATAATAATATAGATAATATACTGCAGTTACAAACGGTCTGTATAATGTAATATGTCAATGAGTCGTCACGTGCACTCAGCGCGACGCGTTATGCTGTAGCAAGGTTTCCCCTCTTTCCTGGGAAAGAGAAATGAGTAACATTTTTGCAGAAAGTCGACGTACTAGATAATGAATCACTTGATACTAAATCCAGATTATAAATACTAAAAAAAGCATAATAAGTGTGTTGGCGGCTATAATGGAAAGAAAAGTAAGCCGAGAGATGTTCATTGGGCCCCAGAACAATATTAGTGTGGCTTATCAAATGTGACTCCAGACCACAACTTCACTCTTGAAATGTGATCCTAAAATAAAGCTTGGAACATGCCGTAACAGCGGAATTTAGTACATGCTTGCTCTCCACGCGCAACATAAATATTCTATACTGTCCCACTAGCAAAACTAACACTAAGTACATGCAATATATTTTCACAAATCACCAGTATAAAATGAATCAATACCTACTCGTCCAAAATAAGCAACAGCCGTGTCGGTATACTGTAACATTTCTCGTATTATGGTACTTCGATGTCTCATACATTGTTTTCATAGCCCGTCAGAGGAAGGGTCTTGGTTGATGGATGAAGGGTGTTGTAAGTTGATAGATCGCCCACCCACCCTCCTAGACAAGCACTGTTTAAATGCATGAGTCTATCTATGAAGGGCGGTCAATGAGAAGGATGTGACGTATATTTTTACAGCGTGTCAGAGGCGGTTATAACAGAAATGATTAGTGGATCTCTATGTCAAGACTGTCAATAACTAACCACGAAGCTAGGGAAACTGGTATGGGTCCCTTTTAAAAAAAGAAATGAAAATTGGTAGTTAAGCTAATGTTGTGACGGCGACAGTGGCAGATCTCGTGGTGTTTCCAGGCTGGTATGTCCTAATAATGGATGACATCACATTCGGACTACATGGAACGTACCGTTAGATCAAGTGAAATTACTCTATCATTACACAAAAATAAGAAAATTGCCCAAAGTACAATAATATGTCAAGCACGTATCCAACTCATGTTATGAGACAAAACAATAGTTTTGAAGTGAACAGCTGCGGTACCCCTCTCTAGTCTGGCAACTTGCCGGTGCAAATTAGCGCGACGCTTGGCACGGAGTCGAACCCGGGTCCGCGCGCACGCTCCAGCTGTCAACAGCTAATGCTTTCTTTTGTTGCGCATTTAGATTATTCTAATGGCTGTACCTAATTACTATAGCTTTAGCGTTCGTAATTTGTGATTCTTTGTGAATTATCGCTCGCTTTAAAGGTGAAGGAAAACATCGTGAGGAAACTTGCATACCTGAGAAGTTCTTTGAATTTCGAAGGTATGTGAAGTCTGCCAACCCCCACTAGCCCAGCGTGGTGGACTAAGCATAACAAAAGTGTTTTAAATTTAGCAGTTGTCCGAAAACAACCGATCTTTTTAAATGAGTGGAGCGCTGGTAGCGGTGTTTTTTTCGCTTTAATGCAGGGCTCGGCACAAAGCCGAATTTGTATTGCGCACACAGTTTACTCCGTGTCTGGCTCATGATATTAGTAATGCTCAGTGTTTAACTACCTTTGCTTTTTGTTTAGCAATGGCTGATACATTGTTTAAAGTTTGTTATTTGTGGAGGACTATTATAAGAAAGGTCTCTCCGGTTATGTAATATTGCCGTCTCACCGGACTATGAGAGTGAAGGAATAGCGAGTGCACCTGTGTATTGCGCACACACTTGTGCACTATAATATCTCTTGCGTACCTAGTTGATCTCCGTTGAGATTTGCCGCCGTGGCCGAAATCGGCTAGTGAACAGATTCAATGTTAATATGCGTGTATAATACATACTGATCACGAGAACAGTGTTTCCAAATGTATGGTTTGTAAACTAAATTATATTTAACAATAAGTAATAAAACTATGTTTGTAAACTACACTCCGTAAGGGATACCATATAGTATAAATAATTTAAAGGGACGCGCATGAATTAATAACACGTGTGACCCTGACCGATAGCCAACGACCGACGACGGCGGCCGAACGCGAAACCCCTTGTCTGCCGAATTCCCTCCTACATAATAAACACTGATTTAAACATTGTCACGTTGATAGTATGGGTGATAATGTTTTTGAGAGTAACATGAACATTTCATTAGTTGCATCTCTGCCTAAAATTTTCAAGTTAGAATAACGACATACACATACCTAATATGTAAATACAACAAAAAAAAAGTACAAAGCTAAACTTAATATTCTTAAAATTAACAAAAATCTCAGATTATTTTTGAGTAACATAATGATGTACATAGCTAATAGTCTTCAGTCAGAAATAGTCGAAAGTCCAGACAGTGCAGCCTCGATTCTCAGTTTATACCTCTAAAATTATTCTTGATTGTTGTCAGTCCTGCATCTCGTGACATGCTAGCCGGTCATAGCTCTCTAAATTAGTTCTTCGAAGATAATTTTTTTATAACCTCTAATAGTAGAGAAGGTCCGTGCTCAGGAATGGGCAATCCTAATCTTACTTATATTATAAATGCGAAAGTTTGTATGCATGGATGTATGTTGATTACTTTTTCACACATAAACTAATCAATGAATTTCGATGGAATTTGGCACTCGGGTACGACACTTGGATTAACACATAGGCTATTTTTTATCTCGGGAAAATATGAAGCGGGACTTTTATCCCGGAAAAACTCATTCACGTGGGCGGAGCCGCGGGCAAAAGCTAGTATATAATACATGGATGGGATGGTATGGTATTCTTTAAAAAAATCTAGTTTACGTCGTCGGACTGCGTATCCATTAACAACGCAAACCTACAAATACTAATGTTCCGTTTCCTTGTACCTAACACTATTTTTAAGTTACTGTTAAGAAATATTAAACTTAATTTTTTTGACGGTCTTGCTAATGCTATCCACCCCTGAACAACCTAGTCCTGTGAAAATCGTACAACAAAAACTAGCGCCCTATTGCCTTACGTAGAATTCGAACCCAGAATTCCACGTAAGGCAAAGGGGACTGTCTGTAAGCTGTGAGAACCCACAACCGATGATCTACGCTACCATTAAGCCTAAAAGCGACCACATATCCAATGTTAAGTATGATCAGGATACGTTACCATCTAATGAGCGACTTGTAGATAGTCGTGGAAATTAACGCTCATCTTACCATGTACTATAATAACAAAGCTAAGTATAATTTTAAAGTCCTCCGATTATGATCTCATACATCTGTATTAGGGCTTTCAGTCTCGGTGCATTTACGGGTCTCGGGAACAAAAAACGAGACTTGGTCCGGTCTCGAAAAAAAACGAGACTTTCGAGACTATTTCAAAAATGGTCATTATACTCGTAGGCCACGACTTCTAGACTTTTTAGGCAGTCAATACAAGGTATATCAATAAAGTACCCTATAAATCACACTGTTATAAACCCATATGGACCTTAAATTACCAATTACTTATACGAATTTTCAATTTTTATAGTCGTCACGTAAAAGACAAAGAGCGCTGGATAATTACTTTCAGAGCGAGGATTTGATTTTATTACAAACTAGCTTTTGCTCACCGCTTCGACCACGTGAAATAACTTTACCAGGATAAAAAGTAGCCTATAGCCTTTCCAGAGTGTCCAACTATCTTCATACCAAAATTAAACGAAACGAAACCGGTAGTATTTGAGTAATTTGGCGTTAAGACATACATACAGACTCAGCGGGGGATTTTGTTTTATAATTTTTAATGAAGTAAGTCACATTAAAAAATCTCTCTAATTCAGCCGTATATGTTTCAATAAGGTTATCTTGCGACTTCCGACAGATTATCAAAAATTATTTTTTTTCTGTGTCGCCACTGACCCGGATTTAAAAAGATCCTGATAGTTAAGTATTTTTTTCAATAATAATAATTATTTGATACAAGTTTCGAAAGTCTCGTTTTTCCCGAGACTGGAAGCAGCAGTCTCGAGTCTCGAAAACACAAAAAAATCGTCGAGACTCTCGAAATTTTCGAGACCGAGAGTCTCGAAATGAAAGCCCTAATCTGTATGTAATTTTATTTTGCTTAAAAACTATACTAAATATGAACTATTTTCAAAAACTTAGTTATAAATGGAGGGCTCTAAAAATATTTGTGTAGTGGATCCAAGATCCATATTTTTGCCCCTTTAATATCCATAAAGTTCGAGCCTGGTTAAATTACGAGGCCCAAAATCCATACAAAAAGAGGATATCTTCTTTGTTATTATAGTTAGCGCGTGCTGGTCAAGTTCCGATAATTTTTAGTAGAATTGTAACTAAGTTCCATATCGTTGTCGCTGTCTCAACAAATTATAGTATCTTCTCTGGGCAGTACCACTTCATGCATATCGACATTGGAAGCTTCAGGGTGCTTTTGACCTGACCTGGCCTTTACTCAGAATGTCAGATATCTGACATTCGAAAGTTCCGTGCAATCGACCCCTACCGGCCCTTCCATCTATGCTCGCCTTATATTCTCTTTTTGTGAGTCTCCTATTATCCATCCTCTCCAAATACCCAAACCACCTTAGCATACCCTTCTTAATTTTGGTCACTACATTCTCTGTTACTCCACATATGTTGATCACCATTGTATTCCGCACTCTATCACACACATTCACCCCACATATGCTTCTTAACGCTCTCATTTCCACTGCTTTAATCTTACTTTCGTGCTTTTTCTGTACTACCCAGATAATACACAATATATTAAAGAATTTTATTTTTTACTAAATTTAGCGTAAGATTAATTTTAATTTTGCTTTTATATATCAGACAAAAATTATGTACTTAACTAAAAACCTTCGCAGAATGGATCACCACTATGAAGATCCTAACTATTTTAGTAGATACTTAGAATAAAAGTTATGATAGTGACAACCCTATCCGGGCCTGAAGTAATATAGATTATAGTAGATAATATTTAATATCTTCAAGGAGTATTTGGGCTATTGGGCTGGTAACACCAATAGCATAAAATCTCAGATGTCCAGTAGTGGCCAATAGATGACAAAAATAATGTAGCCAAAAAACAACTCTCAGTGGGCACATTTATAACACTAAAATATAACATGAGACATTTTAAATTCTCTCGTTTGTCATGGAAAGCTTCAATTGTGGCCACCCCGGGACTGGCGGTAAGTGCTGTCGTTAAAATAATATTAGTTTGTAACACCGAGGTGCCGACCTGGACGAGTGCCAACTCTTTACAACGAACGTTTATTACAACGCTGACTTCGGCTGAGCCAAGCGTATGGAACTGCGCAGCGGATTTTATCGAAACTGCATGCTGTAATCTTGAGCTGAGTATTCTTGGCACAGCAAAGTCTTTACACTTTAGCCCAGTTTGGACTGAAGGTCAGGCAACGAGAGTTGTGCATCCTTCAATTATAATCGCGGTATAAGTGAACGGCTTGGCTCGGATCGTGTTCTGCTATAAGTCCTTATGACAAGTATTCCCCACTTATTAAATTCAGTTGCTATTAAGTCAGATACAAAATACGCAATATGTTGAATACTACTAGCAATTATTGTTCAACTGATTAAAAAAATCATTAAGTTTCACCTGTAAACCGTTATATCAATTCGAAAATAGTTTCTCCAGATACATATTTTTTGGACAGAGTTGTCATTAAATTTTTGAGATCATTAAACAGATTCCATTTAATTAAATTTCATTGACATTGAGTAATATAATTTCCGTACCCTATGTGCGATATTGTTAATTCCATTAACAGGGGCTTTGTGATATAGTAGGCTTTAATCACATGCCATAGAGACCTGGTGATGACGCCTCAAATGCGTCTAGGGTGTATTTATAGAGGTCCAGGATCCGAGCGGACGTCACCAGAAGCTTTAATTATTGCTTTCGGGAGGTAGTGATGTGAAACAAATGTCGATAACATAAAATTTTACAACATCGATTTTTAAATAAATTATTACTAATTTTACTATTCCTTAAACATTATAATTAATATGTAAATTGTGAAGGTGTTTGGATTTCTGTTAGAAGTGAATTAATAAACCACTGAATGGATTTGGATTAAATTAAGCACACAGAGAACCTACGTCGCGAAGTAACATAAAAATATAACTGTAATGTATCGCGATGTGGAGAGCAGTAAGTGCCATGCAGAAGTTGATCAACGAAGACGTGGCAGGATAAGAATGCCAAACACCACCAAAATAACAACATCGTTTTCACCAATACATGGGTATTGGTGAAAACGAGTCGCTATAAGAGTCGGCGCCAGAATTATTTTTTCGGCTATCGGTATAGCCCCAAAAATAACGACAATAACGTCTGTACCTTCATGAACGCGCACCATCGTGTAACTAAATACCAATTCTGCTAAAATAATATCTTGTAAATACTCACTGTAAGAGAATAATTTAATTTATAAAACCCGACTACATAAGCACACAGAATACAAAATGGATTCTGGCTTATAATTTGCATTAATAATAAACATGGAGCACAAAACAGCGGGCAAATGTAGGGCTTTTTGCGCGATAAAATAATTAAATTAATTAGTACCCAATGTACCTACCAATAATTTACATATATTTCCAATAAATTTTCATTATATTAATTTCGTCATAGGCTTGCCCCCTATCACACCATGGGACGGAATACGCACGGCGAAAAATGGGCTAGTTGCACCCCTGCCTACTCATTCGGGGAGAACGGGCGTGAGTGTGTGTGTCATTAATTTTATCTTATTGTTCATTTATTATTTATTTGCTTTTCTACATATTCGTTAATAGAGAAAGAAAACAAACCAACAAATTGACTAACAGTCAAAGAATGTAGGTACTACTAAAAACGGAGGACTATTCTACAATACGTTGTAACGTCGAAGTTTCAAGTGTTAGTCATGTTATGTCATTAATGACGTAGGCAAACTTCGTGAGCTGAACATTGTGAAAACTAACCATACCGAATTAGCCCAGTGTGGTGGACAAATACTTCAGCCTTCCAAGAGTGTCAGCAGTGGAACAATTTAATCCAAGGCTTTTAAAACTATATAACGTATACAGATATGTGTCAAGTATACATAAGGAACACAAACTAGTCCCACTTGCATTGAAACATTGACAAAATGTTTCGCCACATCACAACACTTACAAACAATAGCTTGACGATAGTACACTATTGACAGTATCGATAAAGAACTAAGGCTCACAGGAAAGGGCCTCGTCCTGAGGGTAAATAACACTTAATACCTGCAAACAACTTCCCAAACGTATTAACGTCCTTATTGATTGGTGACTACTTTTGCCGAAGACTCGGAAAGCTTTATTTTTCCTGGTAATTCTTTCCCAAACTAGTATAAAGAAGAAAATAGCCCAAGGTTTTCCTCCAAAGTAAAAATATTGAATGATATGAAAAAGAATTACTTCCATTAAGCAGCAAAGTAATTGGAATTTACCTGATGGATGGGTTTAGTTATTGTAGAACTGCGGTTTGTTAGACATCTCATGTTTTCGACATTCTTATGGAAATATCTCAGATTTGAAGTTTCCTCAAACATTTAAAGCGTTAAAGTAAACCATAATGAACAACACACGTTATATTAGAGAAGTAAGAAGCATGTTACATGGAATCGAACCCGAGTATACTACCTCGACTCCTTTCCCTATACTGTGAACTTGCAAACATACATATTATATTCACAAAAGTGTAATGTCACATACGCATGAGAAATGTCGAGAGACTGAAATTAATGGAATCTCTTGAATACAAAATACATTCGTAACTAGGTAGGTGTCCGAACTATGTACCGAGGTTAGTCTAAAACATGTCTTAAATATTTCGTAGGAGGGTCCGTTTTGAGATAAAGCAGCGCCCACGCCTCCATCCCCACTTTGTAAATATGTAAATGTAGACGAGTTGTGTACGAAATTTACGAACTAATGTCAAAGGTCATACTTAAAACAATATCAATTATGATATTGCAATTAAAAAACTAATACCCGGAAACCTCACCGAAAATTACAATACATTTAAAATTTCAATGAAATCAATTATTATAAACGAGGCGGCTATATTTAACATAAACTCAATATACATTTTATTTTTACTCCACAAAATTTGACATCGCTTAACGAGTTTAAAACAGTCCCCAGTGGACCGTGGCCGCTCTCATGCATAATATTCTAAATAAGACGAGCCACTCTAAAATGCTAACCTGTAAAAAAATCCTGCAAAATAAAACCGCATACTCGATGAAGTAGAAAGCGTCGGCTACATTTTAACTAAAACTGACTAAAATATCACGTTCAAAAGATTCCGTTAAGCCACGTAGAGCTATACCGAAAATCGCAACGAAGAAACTTGGAATGATAAAATATATTACCCATATTAGTATCTCCCTAATCGTTGATGTCTCATCCTCTCTCAGTGGCCGTCCTGAGCCGAGGTTCGTAACCCGTTAGTGAGTTGCCCTCAGCATGGTCACTTAATTCAAAGGGTTGCGAGCGCCTTCTGCGCTCACCCTAAAGACCGGTGTGGCCAGAAAAGCCGACTCGCGTCAGGCTACTGGCAGTAGGGCCATTAAAAAAAAACCTATATTAATACGAAATGGATATCAACGAATGATTTTTTTAGATATGTTTTTTTAATCAAAATGAAGAAAAAGCGCGTATAAAAAGTAAGTTAATTTTCAATTTTTTTGTGAACAGCAACTATGTTATATTCTACTCTCAAAAAAAAAAAGGATTCCTAGTAATACAAAATCTAGTTTCACAAGCTTTCATTAACATTAACATTCGACGGTAAATTACCTCACCTCTAAAACAAAACGCAAAACAATGTCATGCAACTATCAACTACTTAAACAGCCTTGTTACAGTCCCAGCAATCTGATCACAATAGTTTCTGAAGCTTTAAAAAATAATTCTATAAAAGACAACGATTCGATACGCATAAACCATCCTCTCGACACATCAATTCGTTTATCGCAGCGAGTTGGCATTCGGCGCTCGAGTCTCGAGGGTTCTACAACTGGTAGTCGATGGCCACTCGGCCTCATATTTCGATATTTAATTCATGATTGGCCGTGTTATTGCCGCTTCGACCGTTCAGTGGCACTCTCGAAAGATTGTCTCATATTTTATTAAGTGACTGAATATTCGTAGCAGTCAAATTGTTTGTTAAAAATTTTAAGACGTGTGATACTACTGACGTTCAATATATTCACATTTGAATGCATATCCGCACGAATTTCAGTTAAGCTACAAAATATATACATTATTTCGTTTTGTTCAGTGGCGACGGAAACTGTACTCTTAATGAAAAGAAACGAAAAACCCGCTTATAAATAAGTCTCTTTAATTTTCTAAGAAATAAGTAACCGGAGAACTGCCGACCTCGATAACGGCCGTCTGAAAAATTATCATAACACAAAAAATCTGAAATATGGCTGAGCGGCGAAACGAGCGCATTAAGCACAACTCCGGTCGAGCCACCCGATACCGCCGCGGCAGCGGTTTATCCAGCTAAATGTACATATCTAAAAATCAACAAGGAATCTCCTAAATACAAAAAGTGTTGTACAATCGGATCGTTTTTATGTAATGTGAAGAACGTTCTGGGTTGATCTTTAGATGCGGGTGAAACAAAATTGTGATTTTACGGCGAATATTTTTAATTGAGTTGAATTTAAATAATGTTTAATATTTTTTTAATAAAATGAAACACCGTTGCCCGTTGTTTAAAAATAAAATGAAAAAGTTATAAGAATTTCTTTCTTTTAAGACCGTCTTGTAAGGTATTCTGAAATGTAATTATATTTTATTCATAGAGCTAATCTAACAAGCACTACAAATTCTGGGAAATACCAAATATAAATATTTCACTAACACAAAAACAATTTTACACATAATATTATAATCTTTCTTCCAAAATAGTATGACAGTGCAATAATACATACTATATTTAAATAAAGCACTGTTTTAAAAGAATTTATAAACTGACACACTTTGTTTTGCCCAACCTGAGTATCGAATTCAAAATATCACGAATTCCAGCCAGAATACATTGTGTCTAAACCAATGAGGTAATAAGTGGTTTACTGACAGCGAAACAAGCCAAATACCTTCAAAGTAAATTAAACTTGCTTCATATATTTACAAAATGACCAAACTTCGTTTATTCCCAAAATTCTATAACTCTTAACTGTAAACAGCTTTTGAGCTTTCGTATTGAACTTTCGTGTAATTGAATGGGGCTGATGAATGCGGAGGGTGATTGGGGGAGCCAGGGGGAGCTCGGTCCAGGTGGCAAACATAATCGAAATAAATACAATGCAAAGTTTTAATTAAACTTCGGTCAGAGGGGTGGCGTAGTATAGCCTAGTAACGTCATGTATGTGTGATTAAATGTTTGGCTACTGATGAATATAAATGTAGGTAATCACTTCACATGTCTATTACCTGAGTTTAGGCTGAGAAATCAGTAAGATCTAGATCTTACTAATTTCTACTTGATATCCGTTAATGGAATCCTTTGTCTATTGTAAGCTCACAAATACGCACCCATATTGCCCTTGAATGTAAGTTGTAGTATTGTATTGCTAAATGTGTTGCAACGCGTCTTGGTAGCATGAATATTTTCCGATGTCGACGTCATAGATATAATAGAGTGGAAGAGAGAGGTGAGAAGGATGACCCCACCATCATGAACAATGAATAGCCCGGAAGAGAGAGAGAGATTGATAGTGACAGTATATTTGCCAAAGGACGGTATAAGTTTAGCTCCTCAAGCGCGTACCAGTTACGTCTATGTTCATACACAAAGGTGTGGCCTTATGTTACGTTACTAATAGATGTGCGCTAGAGCAAGTAGACTGCTCTCACGGTCGGATTAGTTTTATGAATATTTCATGAACGGGCAAATCATTATTTGACTTTCAGTTTTGTATACAAATATTATAAAGAGGAGAGATTTGATTGTACTTCGTGTGTTTGTAATGGATAAACTCAATAACTACTGAACCGATTTTGAAAATACTTTCACTAATAAGAAGCTACATTCCTCTTAAGTGCTATAGGCTACTTTTTAGCACAGAAAACTATTTATCCCGGAAAAACTTTGCACGCGGGCGGAGCCGCGAGCATAAGGTTGTGACATGTGACCACATTCATTGTTACAACGGAACATCTTCCATAGAAGGCTGAATAGACACATGTACGTTACATGGCTCACGGTATAAGAGAATTCATGAGTGTGTTGTCAATCTTCTGGGCAAAAAGAAGCCAAAAACGGGAAAAGGGAGGCCACCAACATTGTTACATGCCACATGAGTCTTAACAGTAAAGTTATTACCAGTGATAGGACCGTGCGAGTCAATAACATTTAGATTTAAAACAAAACTGTCTAGAACGGTGTCACAATATTCTTTCCTAACAAAACATATTATATTTTATGCGGAAAACTTCGTTTTACTAATGATGGAATTAAATAATCACACAAACAGAAATAGCTTTGTAATTTGTATTTATAGCAGTTAAATAAATTACTATTTCCCAAGATAACACTATTAAGCCGGAGCAACTGTAGTTAGTTCCGTCAACAATATTACCGAGTGAAATATTTGCGAGCAAACCGAAATTACAGCGGCCACGAAACTAAACGGCGTGATTTAAATCTCATTACAAGGCAAATGATAAAAAAGCTTTACCCAGTGAAATTAAAAGCAAATAGCACAACGCAAAATATATTTTTACTTTTTTCAAAACAGCGTTTCTTTTTTGACTAGGTGTACGACAGATTAAATGTGTTGTACCCGGCTGTTCAGCTTCAGCTGATATAACTGAAAATTGAATCTTATTATCGTAATCTTACAATAATAATCATAAACGACGAATGAGTTTAATATTGTTCAAAATATTCCAACACCGAACATAACTTTTACAAATGGCTATCATAATCCCGACATTATGCCCTTTAATAAAACGTTTATTTTTATTATTTGGCCATTTTTACATTGCTGTATTTAATTCTCCGAGTCAAATTATTTATACACGCAATCCGATGCTGTTGTTGTTAATGTTGTAACAAAATTATAATGTAACTTCTAACGCCATCTATGCATACAAATAAAAGTCAGTCTGTCATAAACGTCAAACTGCGTATTACTTACAGGTTATGGGCCTTACGCATAAATAATTCTTAAAAATAGTTTAAAGTTAATAGTACTGTGTGGTTTTGTGATAAAATGACGTCGAACTATATCACTAACATACCGAAGTTGAAAGGCCGCGAGAACTATGAGGATTGGTGTTTTGCGGTGCAAAATGTTTTGGTGTTGGAAGGCATGGCGTCGGCCATTACAGAGAGGTTACCGGCTTCACCTTCAACAGCTCAAATTACTGAAGATGCTAAAGCAAAGGCGAAACTCGTACTAACAATCGACCCATCGCTATATGTACACATAAAATACGCAACAACAACATATGATTTATGGAGCAAGTTGAAGAATATGTTTGATGATGCAGGTTATACAAGAAAAATTAGTTTGTTACGAAAGCTCATCAACATTCGGCTTGAAAATTCTGATTCTATGACTCAGTATGTGACTCAGATTATAGAAACCGGGCAGCGACTTCAAGGAACAGGATTCAAGATAACAGATGAATGGATCGGCGCATTAATGTTAGCAGGATTACCAGAAAAATATAGCCCAATGATAATGGCTATCGAGCACTCTGGCATTGATATTAGTGCTGACGTCATAAAAACAAAATTGATGGACATGTGTAGTGAAAACTCGGCAAGTTCCAGTTCAGAAAATGCATTTGCCGCGAAAAATGTGCAGCGATCGAAATATGGCAACCATAAAAATGCCCATAGACAACCGAATGAAATGTCAAAGGCAGTCAAAATAATAAAGTGTTATAAGTGCAAACAAACCGGCCACTATAAAAACCAGTGCCCTAACACTGAACTAAGCAGTAGAAAACAATCCAATGCATTTAGTGCTATATTTCTAAATGGCAAATTCAATGCCAACAATTGGTATATTGACAGCGGGGCCAGTAAACACATGACAGCGAAACAAGAATACATCGCGAATCCATCATACGAACATGAAACCAAAGAAATCGTTGTGGCAAATCAGACATGCGTTCCAGTGCTGTGTTCTGGTGATGTTAACATTGTTACAGTTGTAAATGGTTTAGAATATGACATCACAGTTTCAGACGTATTGTGCATACCAAATTTAACAACCAACTTGCTTTCCGTCAGTCAGTTGATAAAGAATGGGAACAATGTGGTATTTAAAGAAACCGCTTGCTACATCTATAATCAACAGAAAGTTCTTGTCGGAATGGCAGAATTAGTTGAAGGTGTGTACAGATTATATACTATGAAAACAGATCAGTTATTAGCTGCAACAGCTATGGCCTCAAGTGAAACTTGGCATCGACGCATGGGGCACATAAACAGTACTAGTTTAAACAAAATGAAGAATGGGGCTGCAGAGGGTATTTCATACACAGATAAGACAAACATAGATAAATCAAAATGCATCGTCTGCTGTGAGGGAAAGCAGGCGAGACAGCCTTTTCCAGCTAGTTCCAGTAAAACTCTGGATGTACTAGAAATTATTCACGCCGATGTGGGGGGTCCAATGGAGAACCTATCCATTGGAGGCTCTAGATACTATGTTTTGTTTGTAGATGATTACAGCAAAATGGCCTTTATTTACTTTTATTTATTATTTATTTATAGCCTTTTTATTCCGTATTTTTACATGATTTTAACATTAACAAATAATTAGTAATATATTATAATTGATAATATTAGGATAATTGATATAAAATTAGTTATAATTCGAATTAAAAAACATTAATCAAAATACTAATCAAAATATCACTTATAATTAATCGGAGCTCTTGTGAGCAAAGGCCTCCCCCAACCTATCCCATATTTTCCTATTTAAGGCCGTTCGCCACCAGAATTTTTCAAATTGTACCAGCTCATCTCTCCACCTAGCCTTCGGTCTTCCTCTGCTGCGGACGTTATATCTTGGTACCCATTCGGTGAGCAGTTTTGCCCATCTTTCATTGTTCATACGACTGATGTGACCAGCCCATGACCACTTCAATTTCCTGGCTCTCACCACGACGTCGTCCACTCCAGTCATCTTCCTCAGATCTATATTACTTATCCGATCTTTTCTTGTTACCTTCATCATCGACCTTTCCATTGCCCTTTGACATACTCTTAGTTTGTGTTCTGTTGTTTTTGTAAAGGTCCATGACTGGGCTCCATATATTAGGGTAGGTATTATTGCTGTGTTAAATACTTCTGTTTTTACCTTTTGTGATAGCTCGCTTTTCATTATAAATTTGAGGGACCAAAATTTTTTCCAGGCTTTGCAGATTCTTTGTTGAAGTTCTTTTACTTGCTTGTTTTTGAATGATATTAGTTGCCCTAAATATATGTAGTCTTCAGTGTACTGTATATTCTCTCCGTCTATTATGATGGATATTTCTTTACCATTTGTCATTATTCTGCATTTTTCTTTATTCATATGTAGTCCGGCTGGTTTGCACGCGTTTTTGAAGTCAATAATCATATTTTCCAAATCTGTCGGGGTTTTTGCAATAATGATAACATCGTCAGCAAATCTCAGGTTATTCAATATCTTCCCATTTATTTTTATTCCTTTTTCTTGCCATGATAACGTGCGGAAAGCTGATTCTAAGATTGCGTTAAACAAAATTGGTGAGATTGGATCTCCTTGTTTTACTCCTTTTTGTAAGGCAAAAGGTTCTCCTCTTTTATCAGTCTTTATTATAGCTTTACTGTCCCTATATATGATTTTTAGTATGTTGATATATTTTTTACTTAAGCCTTGTATTGCTAGCGCTCTAAATAAGTAGTCGTGATCCACTGAGTCGAAGGCTTTGGAGAAGTCTATGAATGCGAGATATATTGTGTAATTATATTCGTTGCATTTTTCTATTAGCTGGTTTAATGAATGTATGTGATCAATTGTGCTATATTGAGGCCTAAATCCAGCTTGTTCTATCGGTTGTTGATCATTTAGTGTATACATTATTCTATCCCGCATTATTGACATAAATAGTTTGTACATACATGATGATAAAGTTATTGGTCGATAGTTATTTAAATCATCTTTCCTACCTTTCTTGTGTAGAACTATAATATTGGAAATATGCCATTGATTGGGTATTTCTTCACGTTCAAAAATTTTGTTAAACAAACACTGAATGTACGAGAACAAATTATCATTTCCATATTTTATTATTTCGTTACTAAGCCCGTCAGGTCCTGAACTCTTTTCAGTTTTTAGCTTTTTGGCTGCTGCTCTGACTTCATCTAAAAGTATGTATTTTTCTGGATGGGCTATTTCATCTCGGTGATAGTATGAGTTCTTCAAATGTTCGTTTTTATATAGATTGCTAAAGTAGTCTGTTGCTGCTTTAGTGATGTTTACCCTCTTCGTAATTTTCTTACTTTTGTATTCTAAGTGTGGTATCAAGGCTTTTCCAACCGATATGCTATATTCCGCTTTTTTAACAGCGCAGTTCTTATTCAGGAGTCTCTCTACGGTTATCATTCTGTTACTTTCAATGTCTCTTTTTATCAATTTTCTCAATCTTTTGTGTACCGCTTTTAATCTATTTTTTTCGGCTTTTGTCTTTGTGATTTTATTTTGTAGATACGTCTTAGCTCGTAATAATCGATTTGTTTCCTCTGTATATCTTGTTTCTTCCAAGTTAGTTCTATTTTTCCTTAGATCCTTTGTTCGTTTTTGTAGTAGTTCTTCCAACCTGTTATAGTTCTCTTGTACAGTGGTGTTGTTTTTAAATTGTATATTCATTGTGTTAAACTCCTTCTCTGTACATTTTTCTGCGATCGATGTATAATTTATTTTCAAATTATTTGCTTGTTTTATAAATCTCCTGCGTTTGATGTTTGCGATTAGGATCATTTCGACAGGTCGGTGGTCTGTGTTAAAATTTAGATTTCGAATAACACGTATGTTCTTAACGTTCCTTAAGTTTGGTACAAGAATGAAGTCTATCTGACTTTTGTTAATTTGGTTCGGGTGGCTCCAAGTCCATCTTCTATTTATTCTGCATTTAAAGAAAGTATTCGATATTTTCAGATTTAGGGTTTGCGCTAATGCTATAAGACGTTCGCCTCTTTCGTTTCTATTTCCAAAGTAGTATTTACCTACATAGTATTCTTCGCCGCTATTTCGGCAGCCTATTTGACTGTTGAAATCACCCATAATGTATTTGTTGTTACTTTTGATATTGCAATACGCCGTTTCTAAATCTAGGTAAAAATTGTCTATTTCTGTTTCTTCAGCATCAGAAGTTGGAGCGTATGTTTGAATAAATGTATAGTCTGTCTTTTCGTATTTAAATTCCAGACTTATTATCCTTTCAGAAGTATGGGTAATCTTCGTTATGCAGTTCACAACCTTACTGTTCACCAAAAAGCCCACACCATGACGTCCCTTCTTAACACCGTAGTAGTATAATAGGTTACCCGATTTCAGTTTAAGCATGCCTTCGCCCTCTCGGCGTATTTCACATAGTCCAATTATATGCCAAGTATGATTTTTTAAGCTGAGTTCCAATTCATCAATTCTGTAGTCATCCATTAGTGTTCTAACGTTGAGTGTCCAAATATGAAGTTTTGATTGTTCGTTCTTTTTGTTTTCATGTGTTGGGGGGTTGTGGTCTTTTACTCCCGTGGGGACCAGCCGTACCGGGAGTGTATTTACTTTATGAAGACAAAAAGTGAAGTATTTAAGTACTTTAAAGAATTTCAGTCCATGGTTGAAAAACAGAAGGATAGAAAAATAAAAATTATAAGAACAGACAATGGTGGTGAGTTCTGCAATCATGATTTTGACAGGTATTTGAAGGAGCAAGGCATAATTCATCAGAAAACTAATGCTTACACACCGCAACAAAACGGGGTGTGTGAGAGGATGAATAGGTCATTAGTTGAGAAGGCCAGATGTATGATTTTTGATGCCGGCTTACATAAAAAATATTGGGCAGAAGCCATGAATACCTCAGTTTACTTAAAAAATCGATCAGTTGTGGCAGGACAAAATAACATGAGTCCGTATGAAGTCTGGTCAGGCAAAAAGCCAAACTTAACTCATATACGTATTTTTGGAAGTAAAGTGATGATGCACATTCCTAAAGAGAAACGATTGAAATGGGACAAGAAGGCTAAAGAACTTGTTCTAGTTGGCTATGCTGACAATGTGAAAGGTTATAGGGTTTATGACCCAGAAAATAACTCTGTAATGACAAGCAGGGACATCGTTATAATGGAGGCACCATCAGGAAATACAGTAGATATTGCTATTGAGAGCAAGGTTTCAGCGGAGGAAGAAAAATTTGAAGAAAAGGAAGATAAATATACAGATATTAAAGACACTGAAACTGAATGTGGAGACAAAGACAGTACTTATATACCAGAAGTTAACTCAGATGATAGTTCTTTTGGAACAGCATCAGAACCAGATTCTTCAGAAAGTTTAAGTAACAAAGAAACTCGGCCCAAAAGGAACAGAAAAATACCAGATCGTTTTGGCTATAATAATTTATGTATAACAGAGTCTGAAGAACACTATGAGAAGGATATTACACTTGAGGAAGCTTTAAATGGTCCAGAGAGTCAATTTTGGAGAGCAAGCATGCAGGAAGAACTAGAATCATTTAAGAAAAATGATGCATGGGAAGTTGTTGATCCGCCTCAGAACTCTACTATAGTACAGTGCAAGTGGGTCTTTAAAAAGAAGTATGACAGTGAAAATAAAGTGCGTTACCGGGCGAGACTTGTTGCGAAAGGGTTCACGCAAAAAGCTGGTATAGACTTTCATGAGACTTTCTCCCCTGTGGTCAGGTATTCCACATTAAGATTGCTATTTTCCATTGCAGCTAATCTAAGTTTAGACATACGTCACCTTGATGTCACCACGGCATTTTTAAATGGTTTTTTAGAAGAAACAGTGTATATGCAAAAACCTATAACTTATGAAACTTGTAGTAATGATAACAAAGTATTAAAATTGAAACGAGCCATCTATGGGCTTAAGCAGTCCTCCCGGGCTTGGTACCAGAGGGTAAATGATCATTTGTTAAATTTAGGTTATCATAAATCAAAGTATGAGCCTTGTTTGTTTACAAAGTTTAATGGAAATGTTAAGGTTATGATAGCATTATTTGTTGATGACTTCATTGTTTTTTCAAACTGTAAATTGGCAACTAATAAACTTATAGATGAGTTAAGTTCCAAATTCCAAATTAAGGATTTGGGACAGATAAAACAATGTTTAGGTTTAAAAGTAAATATGTATAAAAATATTATAACTGTAGACCAGGAACAATATGTTGAAAGTTTATTAAAAAGATTTAATATGTCACACTGTAAAACAGTAGAAACTCCGATGGAAATTAACTTAAAGTTGAAAAATTCTCAGAATAACCGTTGTGATAATAAATATCCATATAGACAATTGATAGGTAGTTTAATGTACTTAGCAGTGCTAACTAGGCCAGATATTGCATTTAGTGTCAATTACCTGAGTCAATTTAATAACTCATATGATGTTTCTCACTGGCAGCATTTAAAAAGGATTTTAAAATATTTAAAAGGAACTAAAAACTATGGTCTTGTATTTTGCAAGGATAAATTTTGTATTGAGGGTTATGTAGATGCAGACTGGGGTTCAGATATAAATGATAGAAGATCTTTTTCTGGGTTTTGTTTTAAATTGTCAAGTACAGTTATCTCTTTTGAATGTAGAAAGCAAAGAAACGTAGCTTTATCGTCAACTGAAGCTGAATATATATCAATGTCTGAAGCTAGTAAAGAAGCAATTTATTTAAAGAATCTTTTGTTTGAGATTTTAGCTTTTTCAGAACCAATTGTTTTATATAATGATTGCCAAAGTGCACACAAACTGGTCCTGAATCCAATATTTCATAGGAGATCAAAACACATTGATATTAGGTATCACTTTATTAGAGAAGCTGTAGCAAATAAGTTTATTAAAATTGATTACTTAGAAACATCCAAAATGCCAGCAGATATTTTAACAAAAAGTTTAGGATCACTCAAACATAAATATTTTACTGAAAAGCTTGGCATTCTACCTGTTTCACAGTATAATATATCATAATGAATATGTTATATATATAGTTGGTTTATATTATATGTTGATTTTGTTAAGCGGAGGTGTTAATGTTGTAACAAAATTATAATGTAACTTCTAACGCCATCTATGCATACAAATAAAAGTCAGTCTGTCATAAACGTCAAACTGCGTATTACTTACAGTTGTAGGTAGTAAAACATACACAATAAATGATTGCTTCATTATCATGCTTACAAATTGTGAAAGCGAAAATACATCGTATTTACTATAAATTTATATTTCAATAACGTTATTTTCAAAATATCTTGTTTTTTTTTTAAAGTAATATTCGCCAATATTCACAGACTTTAGCAATGGAGAGAAAGTACACCAAAAAGTACCATATCAATAAGTAAATTAAAAAAAAAGTCCTTTTTAGTCTAAAGTGGGTCCAAACAATCTAATAAATAAAATATTTAGAAAAAATGATATATAAGTTGAATAAAAATATTCACCTCACAATAAATCCCACGAGGACGTCTCCTACTCCGGGCCCGCTCTCCAGTCAGTGTGCCCACGCAAGCCGCACATGCCCTGTCCAGCCAGCGACTAACACAGTGCATGGTTAACAGTCACCATCGCTAACACACACTATGGTACCAATGAAATACAGCACCAGTACGTTAATTAGGATGCGGGAACGAGATAGCGGTATGAATATAATCAATTGAATTTGGATTCGCAATTATGCAATCTTTTCGTGATATGCGTATGGTTACAATTTGAGTAATTTTAAATAAGTAGTGCTGGGGATAAATATCTTAATTTTTGTATATGTTTCAATATTTGTTTATTATAGATACATTTATAAACCAAAAGTGTAATGTCTGTAAATATTCGACGTAATATTAGGTTTACGCAAAAGCTTTAAAATTGATGGTGATTGTAATATAATATTTAATCAGATTTAGATTTTATTTCACTCATGAACTACTTTTTCGGTAGAAGCATATGCCTATTAGAAAAAAATACGAAGAAGTTAATAACAGTAACAAATAATTTGGCTAGCAAGGATAAAAACATTTTATTCGCGCACTAACATTGTTCGTAGCTATAGATTTTCGTAGCACGTGTCGGTTACGCTTGTAGCGTTTGCTACATGATGCCAAATTTCGTAGTCAATTGCTACGTCACGTAGCGAACGTTTGTGAAATGGTCTTTTCTAGGGATTCACGTTATTATATAAAAACAAGTCATTTATTAATGTATATAAGGTTATGTTTTATTCTGCAGAAAATAAAGCATTTTATCTATGGTTAATGGTACAAATATAACGTATTTATGACGCATTTATTTATTTATTGTTTACTTTAGAAATTCTGTTATCTCTCACGAACATTATACAATATTACAGTTTCATGATGTAATAAAAAAACAACCATAAACAATGAAGTGACCTCTCCAACTTCTTGCCCTTAATACGTTTAATTGTCTTCGCCCAAAACACAGTTTCGACAGTCAACCGAGTCGCTTGCTAATCATCCTGCGGGAAGCATCAGTCGCCCGCGGGATCCTCAACAAAAGCGAGAATTATGGCCGTGATGAATGCCGCTCGTTACTGCCTTTTCACAGTTTATTTGGTTATAGACAATGGTGTTGGGAGTGTTGGACCAAAATGTACACAATAAAAAAAACAAAGAAAGTCAAGCTGGTTTTTGCTTTGTTCTTATGCGGAAGAATCTCATTGTAGTCTGTTTTGTATACAGTATGTATAACTAAAGGAATAGGAAATAGATATATGGATTACGGAAAAAGGGATAGGTAATTTACCAACGGAAATTGAGCTCACCTTACGAAAGAGCGAGCTAATACTTTACAGTAAACTTAACTTAACCATTACGCCCACAGAGTTTCACAAAAAGTCAAGAAATATTGATGTGTTGTCAGCCTTTATTTTATTACGATTATTTATTATTGCAATGCTTTAATAATATATAAATTAGTACTTAGCGCAAATCAGATGTAATTAATAATCAGTTTTAAAACAAAATTAATTAGCTTTATCAGTATTTTAATGAGTAAACAGCATTTGATATATAAATGTTTATCAAAATGGTTTAGCTGATTAATGAGCACGGGATAACATCGCTTTTTAAATAGTGTATGTTTGATAAAATACTATAATTTATGTGCTACACTCATATGTTAGTTTGTATTTTATTTAAATACATTATAAATGCCTTTCCACTAAAAATATTCTTATTAAAAGTTTTACAGAAATATGCATTTTGATTATTGTTACATTAGCTAATAGCTATAATATGCCAAAATATACAAATCTTGGTAAAATTTTAGGCAAAATAATAATTTAATCTTTCAGTTGACTCCTCAAGCCCCGCGACGGACACCGGTGTCCATATATATAGGGTTTTCCCATACATCTATATGATATATAAGCGGGGCTTAAAGGGTTAATGTTTAACTAAGATATAATCAAACATAGCTAATGTAGCTTATTATGTGGCGTAGAGCTCGTCGTGTGAGCTATGAAATCGAACGACGCGCCGTGGGTTCATTGTTTGTATGAATCGGAACAATAGGTAATAATTTTAGTGAATGCACGACGCAATTATTACGAAAGGGTCTGATAAATTTTATTTTAGACTGAAAGCCGATTTCACCGTTTGTGTGTAAACGGTATTTGTACGTACGTAACGCAAAAGTCACACTCTAATCTAGGAGCATAAATTAGAGGGCATCTTTTGTATTTGGTCGGCTTATACACTTATGTGACAAATAGCTTTTATCAGCAAGCGGTGAAATCAGCGCTAAAGATAAAATCGCATATTTTATTGTAACCACATAATCATCGATTTATATTACCGCTAAAACCAAACATACATACATATGAAAATCATACAAATATTATAAGACAGCAGTAGCCATGCACGCCAACAGTAATCGAACCCCACATATCTATGAATAATATTATCATTACTCCGTTAGTGCGACACAGCGTCGTTTTTTACGCAATCGTATTTCATAAACAGCTTAACCCAACATTTTGAAATTCTAGATCGTTGTCTTGAAAAAAGTAATGGAACGCTTACGAAAAAAGCGGAGAGAAATATAAATGCGTAGGGTTTCCTAATAGGGGATCAGGTTTTTGCAGATAAAAAGATTTTTATTTTCTATAATATCGATGTCTGGATAGCAGTCATATTTTAAGTGTTTGGGAAAAACCAATATCTATGTTGAATATTTTAAATGTGACATTACACATTAT
Organism: Lapara coniferarum; assembly: GCA_949316025.1. NCBI lineage: Eukaryota > Metazoa > Arthropoda > Insecta > Lepidoptera > Sphingidae > Lapara > Lapara coniferarum. The sequence goes on from OX438920.1 coordinate 725,222, forward strand.
AAATAAAGATTGAACTGAATACTGTTTCCATTTTGATTTAGTAGCAGCGTCATTACTGCAGAAGTGCCACAGGTAAAACCAAAATAGATACTCTTGTGGTTTACTTTTGTATGAGTTTTCTATTTTAGAAACAAAATGATATAGTTTAATGAGGCAAGAACTTAATATTATAATATTCAATTTTCGTATTGAAGAAATTTAATTATAGGCGTTTCGTAGGAACACGTCCTGAGGGAAATTTATCAAGACTCGCCTCCGCGAAAAAACCTCGCGACGACTCTATATCATTTATGAATTTCACAAAAACGAATGAGCAAACATTTTGAATCATACTTAAAATATCGGTTAAGGAAGACTTACGGGCACTGCGTCTTTAATAAGTGTTGTGTATTCTTATAAATATAACACCCAAATGGGTACTATGAAATATAAACATAAATCACGATAAATTGTAATAAGTGTCCTTTTATTCCCTGTTGTACACAGATGTAGTTTTAAAGGCAGAAATATATTTTGTTAGACTGTAGGCCTTGATAAAAAAAACTGCAATCCAACGGCGCATACAACTAAAAACTAATATATTACGTTTCTTTACAAATACGTACACAGATATAAATTTACGTATAATAATTGCGAAATATTGCAGTTATTATAACTAATGTTCGTTATTATTAGATGCACTCATATATTATTGGCTGCGGCGACAGATGGCCGTGGGGTCTCATCTGAGCTACTGATAAAGCGAATACATATGAGCGATAGTAATAAAACGAAGCGGACTTTGAGCACCGCTTTATACATTTTGTAATGTAATTTAACTTTTATCCGTGGTGCATAGCAGATGTCCGGCGACTCAAAAATAACGCCCTATCTATGTCGTAATCATTTCTTGTAAGAACGACAAAGCATCTATGCCACTCAGGAACGTAGGAAATTTTCGACGGAACAGTCATTTAAATTCGGATGACAAAAATGGACTTTGACAGAGCATTTGATTTGAGATATTAAGTACCTGCATATACATGTTTTTTTTTTTTTTTTAAAACGGCCATCTTCGGCGCATTAGGGACGGCTGCGGGCTTCCTCCGACTCACGTCTAAGTTGTCGTCCGCAACCGCCCCTGCACGTACCGCTGTTGCGGTCCTTTTCCTGTTACGGGGTCTCAGAAGCCCCCGAAACACCGTACCGTGTCCACCTTTTGGTGTCCGAGGCAGCGTGAGACACGCTGCCTCGGACATGTCCATCACGGGGGTCACAGAAGTTGGCTAGACTAATGGGTGGGCGGCACGTCCCGCCCACCCGTGACCCCCGGAGGCCCCTATTAGTCACCTTTTACGACAGGCAGGGGATACCGTGGTGGAATTCTCCAAACGCCCCCAATCCACAGGGCGGGAGACGTCGGTCAGTCGTCCACCCGACGCCTCCTACGTCTCGTCTGGCGGCGGGAGGGATCACCACTGCGCTGGCGATCCCTCTCGGCACTCTCCTTCCGCGAGAGGACCGCCTCGCAGAAGTGGGCCACCGCCTGCCAGGCCTCCCGGCCGCCGACCATGGAAGCGACCACGGCCGGCAGCGAGAGGTCTTCTCCGACGACTGTTCTGAGAGCGCTGCGTTCTTCATCCCAGGCTGGACAACACTCCAACGTATGTTGGGCCGTGTCCATTGGGCAGTTGTCACAATAGTGACACACGGCCGACTCCTCTATCCCTACCACCCGAAACAGGAACTCACCGAAGCAGCCATGCCCGGTGAGCACCTGCGTCAGGCGGTATGTTGCCGCTCCGTGGCGCCTGTCCAGCCATTCGGCAAAGACAGGACGCACTGCCTCTACGACCCGGTGCCCCCACGACGGGGCCTCCAGCCTGAGACGCCACTCCTCCACGGCGGCTCGCCGTAAGGCGGCCCTCTTGGCCTCCACCTCCTTCAGGGCCGGACGCTCCCCACGACTGAACGCCTCCTCCCGCCAATGGAATACATCGGCAAGGGATTTGGCGTCCAGGTCCCAGGGCAGAAATCCGGCCAATAGGCAAGCCGCCTCGAAAGAGACCGTGCGGTACGCCCTGACCGCCCGCTGCGCTAAAGCTCTCTGCGGGGCGCGCAGAAGGGCGACGCAGGGGCGGCCCAGGGAGTCAGCCCAAACGGGGCTGCCGTAAAGGGCTATGGACCGCACGACTCCGCGATACAGCCTCCGGCAAGGGAAGCCAGGACCTTCCAGGTTGGGCAGCAGGCCGGAAAGAGCGCCCGCTGCCCGGGACAATTTTGTCCTCAACTCCTTAAAGTGGGTGCGGAATCGCCATCGGCTATCTAGGACTAAACCCAGATACTTCATGCTAGAGCCAATGGTGATCCGCACCCCCCCAACGACGATGCCGCCACCGGCCGGTGGCCCTCTCCGTGAAAACACACGGCCTCGGTTTTCTCGAGGGCCACCTTCAACCCTAAACGTTGAATTCTACCAACTACTTGGCCGGTGCCCGCCGCCGCCAGAGTTGCGGCGTCCCGGAAGGTCCCAGCAGTCGCTGTGACTAACATATCGTCGGCGTAACAAGTCACGCCGACGCCCCGGAGATTGGAACCACGGAGCACCCAGTCGTACCCGATGTTCCACAGGAGAGGGCCCAAAACCGAGCCCTGTGGAACACCGCACGACATCGCTCTTCGGTGCCACCCATCGGCGCCCGGATACACCACGTGCCTGTCAGACAGGTACGCGTGCACCAGACGCCGGAGATAGGGCGGCACCACGTGGTACCGCAGTGCCTCGTGGATGCAGGGCCAGGGCAGCGAGTTGAAAGCATTGGATATATCCAATGATACAGCAATCACTACACTGCCTCTGGCCACTGCATCCTCCGCCTGTGCCTTCACCCGCAGAATCGCGTGGACAGTGGAACGTCCCCTCCTGAATCCAAACTACTCGTCGGCCAGATTTGGTCCGACCCTCTCAAGATGCTCGACGAGGCGGGTATGAATGATGCGCTCGAAGAGCTTTGCCACCTCGTCGAGCAACACGATGGGCCGGTAGGCCGACGGCGACTCTGCGGGTCGTCCCCCCTTCTTCAGCAGGACGAGCTTCCCAGTTTTCCAGCGCACCGGGAAGACGCCCTGCTCCAGGCAGGCGGTGAATAAGCCGCGGAGCCTCGGGCCCAGGTACTCGAGGGCTAGCACCCAGGCTTTCCCGGGGATGCCATCGAGCCCTGGGGCCGTGTTTTTGCTCCGCAGCCGAAGCACTGCCGCCCGCATTTCAGCGGGCGAAACCTCCGGGATATCCCTTGCCGGATTCTCACTCGACGATGACGCCACATCCGGTGGCGCCATCGGTGGAGGAGTGAACTCCACGGTGGCCGGGAACAAGGCCGCGACGACGTTGGCCAGTAATTCTGGCCGGAGACTCTGCGACAGCGGGGGCGCCGCTGGGCGAAGCTTCTTCATCACCATACGGTAAGGGCGCCCCCACGGGTCCCTGTCGAGCGTCCCCAAGAACGCCTTACGTGCCGCAACCTTGGCCCCATGAATGGCCACCCGCAGCGCTCTCTTTGCCTCTTTGTAGAGGCCATAGAGCTGCCGCTCTTTGCATATACATGGTGAAGAAAGATATATCTCAGATGGTATTAAATTCACAGAATGCTGACTGCACTAATTCCACCTCTATCCACGCTTGTACAGGCGTTCCCGTGTACATATGTTGTTTAGTCAGAAGTAATCGGTGTTGTGTGCACTCGCCCTGACCTACATTCATTAAATCCGAACACATTTGATTAAAATTATAATGAATTCCATCTAACATTCGATATACGCGTGCATTTGCTTTGTTCGTAATTACAAAGTATGGATTTGTTATTTATTAAGGTTGATATGAATTTTACATTTAATTTATACCGCTTCTTTATGCCGCTTTTGACAGGTCCGTCCGGAAATCTTTAGAGGAGGCCTATATTCATATAATAGAGTTTATGAAATCCTATTGACTGCCTCGGTGGCGTAGTTGTATTATAGTACGACTGCAAAGCTGAGGTCTCGGGTTCGATCCCCGGGTCGGGCAAAGTGATATTGAGTTTTTCTATTCAGTATCAGCTCGGAGTCTGGAATTTGTGCCCGATATGGCAATAGGCTCGCCCCCTATCACATCATGGGACGGAGTAATGGCGAAAAGTGGGTGCACTAGTTGTGCCTCTGCCTACCCCTTCGGGGATAACAGGCGTGAGTGTATATGTATATGTATGTATGAAATCCTATTAAAATATTTTAGTCATAAATAGTATTTAGATCATTATTTGTTTTGGGTAACTAATTTGATAAATCAAAAGTAAGATGACTGTAAAGAAATCAGTCTCCCAATTTTATAAGGTTGGCTATTGCTCACTGGAAGCCACCATACAGATTTGCAACGGAATCTACAATACTAATGCTTAAAATGATATTTTGATGACGTCTTTAGATATTGCTTTAGAAGGAGAGAATATAATAATAAATTCTAAAATAACACAATAAATTCTATAATAGTCCAATATTATTATGCACCACAACTAATGTATAATACAATTGGTCCCCAAAAGGAGCTCTGATGCAAAATTTTCGAAATGTTTCTACTACTAGGCTCGTTTTTTAAATTTGTTGTATACTGTAAGCATTTACCAAATTGCCGGCAAAAGCTATAACGTTCTCGAGTCTTAAGCCGGTCGGTAACGGATCGGGGGAGTCAAGGCCGTGGCGTCGTAGCGCGGGCGTTAAAGCAGCAAATATGACATTCTCAAATTAAAAGCTTCATCATATAAAATGACTTTATAAAACGCCGTTATTTACAACATAAGACGAGATCATCTATTTGTTAGTGGTAAGTGCCACTTATGCCCACGGTTATTAACAAACCACGACTATTATTAAGACTTTAAATTACACAGCAGAGCCTAAGCATTAAACTACGCCCGACATCTTAACATTACGTGTCCTCATTTATTTCAGTTGTTTGCTAGAAATATTGTTGCCAGCCTTGCTTGGCAAATACCGGCTGAACACATTACGCTGAACCACGAACTCTTAAATATTATGGTGATCGCTGCACGTACAAATATCAGATACTCAACTGGTTAAGTGGCGCTAAAGTCAACATCTGCGCAAAAATGCAGTTAATAACCTACACAAGCCAACTTAAAATCTTTTTGCCACTGTCCAAACCCTCAAGGCTACAAAGGCTTGTAATATTTGCGTGGGCACAACGCGGCGATACAAAAAGCCCCGTGACGCCTGATGAATATTCAAAGTGAGACGTCGGCGAAGGCTTTCACTTTATGACTATTGCGTAACGGGTGCGCTCAATTAATCGCATTAAACAATGTTTGCGGTTTGATTTGTACTTTCACTAGAGGAAGTAGAGTTTTTTAAATCCTATTAAAATTATAATATCCTATTAAATCCTATTAAAATTATAAATGCAAAACTCTATAAAGATGTTAGAAGTGAACGCAGATACCGCTAGGTTTGGATAAAATTTTGCAAAATTGCCAAATTTTGGTAGGATGTTGGACCGCAGGGGTGGTTGAGGACGACAACTTAGACGTGAGTCGGAGGAAGCCCGCAGCCGTCCCTAATGCGCCGAAGATGGCCACCGCGGAGTTTTGGTTGGTATGCCGTGCGGTGTACATAGGTTAGGGACTCGGCCCGGCGGTCGCCCGGCGTTTTCCATCTCGCCGAGCGGCTCAACGTCGGGTCGTAAGGCACGGTGAACCCAACATAACCGCTCAGTCGTTCTCATGAATGCTGGGCGGTAGTAATAATTCCTATCACAATCACGGGGGTTCATTATATACTGGAAAAAGTTTTACAATAACCGAAGCTTTCACGACTAAAACACTACATATACGTTTCTCAAACAAACCCAAAGCGCAAAAACTTTATTAAAACACCGCGAAAGAGTCAAGCTCGCGGCACGAAATATCGAAAGTGCAGTTTGCAGAATTAGTCCGCATCGATTCGTTTGCAATAGTAGTTCGCGCTCGAATCGACTCTACACAATTAACAACCAAATCTATTGACTTTCCATTTACATTTGTTTGTTAAACTAGGCTTTAGTTGTTGCGATTATTTCAAGATAATATTTTGTAGCATCTACAAAATTATTAGAATTAAAATATCTAGGTTGTGTTGCTAGTGCTTGTGGTGAGTGGTTATTTATACCATAAAGCGAGCGATTTGCTTTGTTAATTTTGTTACCACAATGCAACAAAAAGCATTGGTAAAGGCTTGAAATCTATAGCGGGCAATCAATCAATGAAAACACAGGTTGCTAATTTGTCCCTTAGCGTTTAAAAAATCAAAGAAGTAACCAGTACATTGAAAGTACTCCAAATTCGGTCGTGCGTTAAAACCATTTCTGGATCGCCCCAGTTTCCAAAGCCTCAAAGACACTAGAACAAAAGGTATATGTAAACTTAACTCCTCACGTCACCGTTATTTACTCAAGCGCCAAAAACTTTTTCACTCTCCAACTAAAAGCACTCCCGCCGCTACCCTTTGATATTTGTTGCGTCGCACTAAAGCTCGTTATCAAGAGACTCTCTGGATACTACTGGTGCAACCGCGCCTGTGACTCGTGAGTGGAAGTGGAGGGAGAATAGAATACCACACAAAAAATATGCTGAGTTTTATTTCCATTCATTTGTTATGAAATTGAACACCTACTTGTAAACGTACTTTATTTCACTCACTTAACATCATCCATCAAACACTCCTAGCAACCTGGAACCTAAGTTGAGAGCAACCACCTCGACGATAAACGTCTTGACGTGACGCGAATTCCCAACTGACGATAAACAGCATTCAGCTTACCTGCAACGAATAAAAACGTAAATTATTATAAATTAACTTGAGATAAATGTGGACAAGCAACGTCTGTTTACTGCATTGTTCATAAGAAGAAAGTGAAACAAAAAAGTATTTTTGGTTATTTCATATATCATAATTGCCTCTATTGCACATCGGGTGACTGATGAGTTTACAAGAATCCGCAACTCGCAAGTTACATCATCGTACATAACCTTTTTATGTGATTCACAATACCAAGGCGTCACAACGCTCATTTTTTTTCGCGGGGTAAAACGCATTATTGCTACTACCAATAGGGGGTGACTGGAACGGTTATGTTGGTTTCACACAGTCTTACAGCCCACTGTCGACACTCGGGACTATAGCATCATCCGAACGAGCATTGGGCCGAGTCCCTAACACTGTATACACCCTACACCGGCATACCAACCAAAACCCGCGGTGGCCTTCTTCGGTGCATACGAGACGGCACCGGGGTATCTTGTTGCACTAAGATAGCTGCACGGGACCGTCTCAGCGCGATGCCGTTGCAGCCCCTCTCTAGACAAGGGGGCTAAGATGCCTCCACACTTTAAGAACGCCTTTGGCGTCTGCAACGGGAGACCGACCACCCGTATTGTCGTCCACCTCGGAATCACTTAAATTGGACTGAGCAGCCCCCCCGCTACTCGCCCCGTGACTCTCTCGAAGTTCCATTTAGTCGCCTCTTACGACAGGCAAAAAATGCCGTGGCGGAACTCGATATATGCCCCCGGACCACAGGGCACTTTTTACCCCAACGATTAGACAACTCAACTAGTGCACCCACGTTTCACCGAGCCTACTTCCGTCGTAGGACACGATACAGGCTGCAATATCGCCATCGGGCACAAATTCCACCGTTGGTTGTTGTGTCATTTAGCGCTTAAGTGTTCAATTTAAGTCAGCAGTTCTCAAAGTTTCGACGCCTGAGGGGCGTTGCTGTAGGGGTAACAAGGAGACGCGATGGATAATTTGAGATTAATTATAAACTGTACTACAGAAGCTGTCTGAGGGGTATGTCTGTGTATTAATTAAAATTTATGTAAATTGACAACATAATGGAGTGTTTGGGGTAATATAAAATTTATACTAGTTCTGCGTTGGTGTTGAGTGGATTAAAGAATTCGTTTAACTTAAAAGATATTAACAATGTTGCAGTACCATAGTAACCATTGATTAAAATTTTACGAGTATAGTTAAAAAGTCGTGAAACTTATAGTTATAATTAACTTGATTTATTTATTTATTTTGTGTTAAACATATTATTTATTTATATACCATTGTGCAGTAGCGGAAATTTTTTAATTGTTTACATATTTTTGTGTTATTACTAATCTTTTTTTCTTTTCATAAAAAAATAAATAAAAGAGATTTCCTTGATACGAAGAAAAAAATGTTTCAGTTTAACTTAACGCGTATATAGGCGATTTGAAATTTTGATTTTGTTCGGCTACTTATGCTGCTCGATGTACTAGATACCGAGTGTATAGTTATTTCAGACATGAATTTTTATATTCATAGATGATTTCGTTATTTAATTCCAAATCTAAATTTTTGATTGTCCTACCTCCGTGTCAAATCTAATACTACGGTTTCACAGCCCAGCAACTCATGAGCGATTACCCTTGAATTGAAATTATAAGGAACAAATTTCACTCCCTAAAACCGTCGTGATTTGTAATCAAAAGTGACTAAACTACGCTCTTCATACATCGATTAAGCAACATTAATAAAACATCAGGACTATGACATTAAAACTCCAACTAAAGTTACTGTAGTTGAGCTCATCCCGCAGTCCCGCGGGGCACCTCCCTAGAAAGGGACTTCTAATTTTATCGTCTGACATAAGACAACTTCTAATGGAATTAAAAATGGGGGACATTAAAGTTTGGGAATGATCTAAACGAGTTTTCAGATTGAAATTATTTATGAGTAAGATGCTATTGTGTTTTGGGTGTCAATAATTCAGTTCACAAGATTGAGAAACTTTGTGTTTTCAATATTATAGTGTTTGCATCAAGTAATGGTAAAACTTGATTCATACTAAAAGTAATATGTTAACAACATGTTGGTAATTTTTATTTTCATGTCGGAAATTGGGTCAAATATTTGCATTGTTATCATTAATAACAGTATCCATAGCTGATGATGCCAGGGCGTCCGTGCGTCCGTGCGTCCGGCACTCGCAAACAATCCCTACTTGCATTTACATAATCGAGTGATGCGTCACTCTTGCCTTCAGTAATTTATAGCTCGATGCGTGGGAATTTATTAACAATTTCACAAATTTGGAAATGTACACAAATGCATTAATCCGTTGGATAACTCCTCAGGAAAAAAATAGTTTAGTACAAGATACACGATACAAAAATATAGGTGTATTGCCTAGTATCGGCATTTGTGTGCGTATATGCGTATATCACATGATGGGTCAGACATGGGCACGATGAAATCGCTTTACTTGTAACATCTCTGCCTAGCTCTCTTATGTATGAATATCTAAAAGTAAATAATGCCATATCACACACCGCATTAATTTATTTCCTAATTCCACATAGTTCCCGTTATGCGATTATCGTCTCCAATATACCCTCACATCGATCACAAGTTAGACAAGAGGCAAGAAATCTCATTCCTTGTTTCACGGCTCATTTGTTCGCCGCATCAATCACTACACGGTTCCCCTTCATATGTAAGTTTAAGGGCACAATTCCAAATTGAGTCGCGAGCTAGATAGACCAGATTCTTATTTCTACAATGCTCCAAATCATATTATATTGATCTCGTATCTGTGTGTAGGCTCATACAATCAGACTAGAGTAAGACAATTAGAGCAAAAATGATTACAACAAATATTTTTAGTATTTTAATTGCCTTTTTTATGGCATAGAATAACGAGACGAGCATGCCGTTCGCCTGATGGTAAACTATACGACCGCCCATAAACAGTAGTAACACCATAAAATACCTTGAGTTATAAAAACACAACAGTGCATGCACACTGCTGCTTGGCGGTAGAAATAGACATTGCTACGATACCCACCCAGACGGACTCTTACATGTGAGAGACCTACCACCGATAAAACACAACATAGTTAACACATCAAACGCATTCACATATTAACACATATAATTTAATTCGTTCATTCCATTCGTAAAAAACACATAACTCATGCTTTATCAATCGATCGTCACATCTACGCGCGCATATCATAAATAAATTGGAAAATATAATTTCCACGTGAAATGAAATATTTTACATATTCTGAGAGATATTGACCAAAGCTGTCTCGACACACGAGAACTCCACAAGATTTCGAATCCGCTGATATTATAAAATTAGGGTATATATGTCTATTTAGCTGCATTTCAATTGTCTTATTCAATCGACAATAAGTCGCGATTTTCTGGAACTCTGTAGAATATTGGTTGATATAGAAAGTTTAAAAAAATATATGAAATTAAGTCGCTTTTGCTTTGGCCGTATCGTAAAAAAGTTCTGAGCAGTTTTAATCAAAATCTGAAAGTCCAATTAGCCGGTGAGAGCCGCCTTTTTAGCCGGACTCGCCAGATTATGATAAAAAATGGAAACTTTTTCCCTTAACCTGAAATATGTTCCTTTTAATTACCACACGAATATATAAAGAAAATTGAACTTTTACCATACCAGGGATAAGTTCAGTAAGTTTAACTTCAGGAACTTACATAACTCTATTATTTGAGAATTCATCATCAATTTTGAGTTATCTGAATACGGAGCCAATGAGGTGGTTTCGGCATCGCTTTCCAGTGCCCCGGAGCCATATCTCACGCTTGGAAGAGGTCCACTGTGGTGTTTCGCTAGCCAACGAGCTGATCGGTATACGTAGCCTAGTGTCGCCGTGGAGAAGTCATTTAATTTCGTATCATCAAACACAGTAACCGATAATAATTCTGCATCTATTGAGTATACTGAATGTTCTATAGGAGAGTAAAAGCTTATTATGTAGAATTTCTGTCTATTAATAATTTCTTTGAATCTACAAATTTAATCCCAAACTCAATTACAATAAAACATAACTAGCCTTAAAAAGGGAAACTAGACGAAGTTTGTGCCGTTTTAAGAAAATTACTTTCAGCAAAAAATAACATTAATATTTAAATTATTTTTGCTTAGGTTTGGCAAAAGTTATAATAACTAAAACTAAATTAACTAATTTGTAGCTAAAACACAAATTGAAATATTAAGACGAAACTTTTCTTATTAAGTCCCTTAAAACTATAGTCTTTTAGCCATTCTCGATTTCAGAGGTCTCATATTATTAATTACTTAATCAGGCTAGGTCGGTAACGTACGTATTAAAATTAATCTAAAAACTATAGCAGAAAGTGGCAAAAATGTTATGGAAAATGATGAAATGACAACCGGACAATTTGTACCTGACTCATGACCATGATAGTGACTATGGTGCTAATTGCTACCGGAACAAGTTGCTGAGCAATGCCGAGTAACATCTAACTTTGATCGATATTATATTTGACCGCAATTAACTTTTGACTGCCTCGGTGGCGTAGTTGTATTACGGTACGACTGCAATGCTGAGGTCTCGGGTTCGATCCTCGGGTCTGGCAAAGTGATATTGGGTTTTTCGAATCAGTATCAACCCGAAGTCTAGAATTTGTGCCCGATATGGCGATAGGCTCGCCCCCTATCACATCATGGGACGGAATACGCACGGTGAAAGTGGATGTATACTAGTTGCGCCTCTGCTACCCCTTCGGGGATAAAGGGCGTGAGTATGCGTATGCCATTTACTTACCATCAGTCGCAGTATGGCCACGTAAAAACCGTGTATCAACTACTTTTATTCTAGATTATGTTTTTTTATAAAACCAGGGCACAATGGCGCGTGACGACAGCTATTGTTTGTCACCTGTAGGGCATTGTTCGCTTTGTGCCGGGATGAGACTGTGTCATGTCAGAAACGGTACTGTATGCGGGCAGCGCTCCATACAAATGTGCTAATAGCTGTTTAGCGGGAAGCATGTGTTGGTCACGTGACAAAACTGAGTTATTGAAAATTCTAAGGTAAACGAAAGCCTTTCATATTGCTTTTATTTGCAACAGAAGTACAATTTCAGTTGCAAAGAATATTCATTAGTTAAACATGGTCTATTTTTATTGTTTCGTATTTAACATCAATTAAAAAATCCACAGCTCGGTCAACAAAAGTTACAATAAAACCCTTACAAAAATAAACACCGAACACCCAACGCAATGTTTTCATCAGAAGACGTTCTCGACGTAGCAAGATAAACGACTCCTAACTAACCCCAACCCTCGGAATAAACGGCACGACTAAATAGCCTAGACGATGGGCAGGTGCCCCCCACCCCGGACTCCCCATTCGGTTCTAAATACCCCGTCAAGAGCGGCAGGCGGCGGCATTAATCCCCGCCCAGCACCACAATGCATTGAAGATGCAATTTATCGCAGCTAAAGGTAAGGACATCGTTAAACAGACAATGTTCGGATGGGTCATACGGACCGGCCGGCTCCTCCGGGCTGTGCGGACGGGCCGCAGTTTGTTTTAGCCGATCGAATTAATTGACCTCGGTGGGTGAGTGATTAACGGGATTCATTGTACGCTGCAAGAGACGCGCAACTCGAGGCGCGGTAGTTGAATTAGCGATGTTGACAAATGCATCCACTTCTGTACTAGAGTGGGTAGTTAGTCACCTTTTATGTAAAATATGGCGCTAATTTAGATCTCTAGAGAGTGCTTTTTATTTTATACTATTTCCAACTTGTTCTAATTCGTTAATAACAATTCGAAAGCACCACATAGCGAATTTTTATTAGCATATGTCCAGGAAACTGTATTGTCTTGTGGTAAAAAATCAGCGCCACTCATAAACAACTATAATGCCAGAGCAATTGGGGCAGGAGCAATGCCAATTAAGCGGTACTTTGACGACCCTACGAAACCAATTATGAAGAAAATTCAAGAAACAACTTACCTAAAACCTTATTAAGGAAAAATTATCGACAATGTTGAGTTCAAAACAACCCTAAGAAGGACAATATAAGTGTTGTTTTTAAAGTAAACTGTAATTGTGGACATAAACGCTGTTTACGAGCTCGTCTCGGCGTAAACACGCGCCCCGACCGACGTAAACTGATGTTAGCAACTTAACGTGTTTTGACTGACATCATGAAGACGTATAATTTGACGGCCTCCGTTGACGCAGCGGATGCAGACATGGCTTTCGAACAAGGAGTCATAAGTTTAAATTTTCACCGAGAAGAAAGTTGCGAGCTGATCAGTTCTGTCCCTTATTATTATTCAAACTATATCATTACCCAATTACCCAACTCGTGCGGGATCAAAGAAAATAATTTTCTTTCTTTATACCGCAAAAATGTACTCGCATCTTGATGAACTAAGAAAAAATCAGCCATTAACATTGCCGGTGCTTGAAACAAGTAATTACTATAACAGCGTTACACTTCAACACCCAACATGACGATAATTTTAAAACGAATAATATAAGACATAATTTCAAATGAACATCACATAAATTAAGATTATCTGCTCGAAGAATCGAAACGCACCTCACTGTTCCGACGTATACACAAAGTATTGGTTTAAGGCGTCAATAAATAACCGTACCATCAGTAAATGCCACTCAACGTAACAAATCAATAATATAATTGTTAACGCTAATTATTCAGTTTGTAGTGTCCTGTTTTGGCAGTGCAAATTAAGGTTATTTAACAACAGCATTTAGAAATTGGTTTGATTGGGCACAAAAATTTGTAACTAGAGTCAGCATTTGAGAGGTGAACGCTCGAATTTGTTAAGTAAAAGAGCCGCAATGCGCTTCAATACAAATAGTTGGGGTTGACAGTGACGAAGAGGTCGCGTAGGCACCTGTCTCCCACTCGAGCTCAACATCGCACACAGCTAATTTATACTAAAGAGGCGCCCATGTATTATCAAAATTATTTTAATGGTGCTTAATCTGAAGATATATCGTAAGACAAACATCTGTTATGATAAATTACTATTATTTTTGCTAGTAAAACCAGCACGATACGAGCGAATAGAAATCATATATTTTCAGACATTATCACTATAATCGAGAGAATCACTAATGGTTATAACAAGTTGCATATCAGGAGGTAAAACAAAGGTTCCATTATTCGCAACTTCACACACGAAGAGCTTAACAACAGCACTCCAACAATATAGCGCGGTAAGTGCTAATTACCTAGTTCTAAACAAAAGTTGTGCTAAACTGGAGCGGAGGCTGCACGTGGTACAAAGCGGTGCCAACTTTCTAACCGTGTATTGCTTTATGAAACTCGGGTAAACTAAGGTGGGGGGAGGAAAACGTTTTCCTATATACCACACGGTGCAGGGTGCGAAAAATTTTAAATGGAAGTCAATTTTTGAAACGATGTATGAATGGTTGCGGACTTTCAAATGACGGTGTCATAAGCCGGGATACAAAGAAGTTTAAAACTTTTTGTTAAGATTATATTTTACGGAAAACTCATATATTTTTCGTGATTTTTCTTAGGATTTAGAAAAAGTGTTGCAATAAAGACATTTTTAACTGTATTTAGGTACTACTTAGGCGGACCTAAGTAACTAAAGTGCGATTTGGCTTAAACTATTAAAACATCTTATCAACTGCCAGAAATATTTCAACAACATTTCCTTCCTACTTTAACATGATAGTTGCTAATTATTTAGTTCTAAACAAAAGTAGTGCTATACTAAACCAGCGAGCAAGCGTTACAAACGCTGTCAATTTTCAACCGGGCGTAAGTTTGCAGTGAATCTCTCCTCCAACTAGTGTAAGGAATACAATATTTTTCAATAGTAAACTTCTGGAAATAGATCTATAATAGTAACTTGATTGGGAGTGAGACGACGCACTACTAGTAAAGGAGTAAAGGTGGCCCGTAATGTTAAAAGTTCAGCTGTACCTGCACGTCATTATGGCTTATTTCGGAATCAGCTGAAAAGCCCAAAACCTTAGCGACCCTCAGCAGAAACACTGGGAACAAACTACTTTTTATATAAACTAATGACTTCTCCTATATCTTTAATATAAAAGCTCACAAGACCACTTGCCCCACCAGCACATTCACATACAAGTCAACCACAATGCCTCCGGCAAATCCGGATACCGGTACCGCTCCTGCTTGACGACATAAGCAGACAACGCTAACTTATTCAATCTTTAACTAGAGAAACTTGAGCTTAACTGAACTTAATCCGCGAACTTCCAGCATTGACATCAAAGGTATCGTGTTAAGCTCACCAAAGTTACTAACCTCCGATATAGTTTTGTAAAGTCATATTTACTAGTTGGTGAACAGCAAAAATTGTTTTTGAATTATGCATCCAAAGAGGATATTAAAGCAGATTCCAATATTAAGACTGCCCCGAGTTGTTAAGGCTTATACGATATCGGGTTCCTCATAGATATCCTAGAAACGCCATAACACCGCTTTGCCCACCGCCGCGAAGGTCCGTGCTAGAGGCAAACTCGCCAATACCAAGGTTATGTAGGATACTTAATAATTACAGTGACTTAGTGGACATACACCAGGACAGTGTACGCCAATTTATCAAAGTATTTGCAAACAAACCAACTACACTCAATTATTAATTTGCATCTGTTATACAATTTTTGAACTTGTTATAGTTTCGCTCAATTCTCAATTATCTAATTCTAATATTTGCTACTGTTTAATTTATTTTTTATTGTTTTTAGCTAACTTTTTAACCCTATTTTAATTTTTGTCATAATTTTTATCATATATTATAACCGTTAGTTTGTGGATGCTGTGTTAGCTTTTAAGTGGTTGTTGCACATATTAATAGAAACAAATAATTTAAGTTTTGTCATGAGATGTGTAAACAACTGTTGGCTGACCTTAAATAAATAAAATAAGAAATGGGTTTGTTTGAAACATCCAAGTGGTCATGATAGTCAGTGTTGAGTAGCTATCACTTATAACCCACAATGAAAAGAGAATCTATTGGGGATTTAAAGATAAGAAAGTAGGTTCGGATTGTGTATTTTTTACAGTAAATCTGCGTCCTCAAGTTATTTTTTGTTAACTCTACAGTGTGAAGTCTACAATATTTTATACAATACCGGGTGGAAGGGAAACGCTCTCTATACCGGAACGGTTAGAGAGAAGAACCATAACATTAACGAAAAGCTATATTCATTTGCAAAGCTAAGCGATAATATTTACGATTTTGGTATTTCCGTAATTCATGCGCGCGCAATGTAAAGCGTACAAAAAACTACAAAGCAAACGCCGGCAAGGCGGTGGCCGCCGCGCTGCGCTGGCACCCGCCACGCGGTCGTTAACCCGTCAGCTGATGTACGTGTTACATTACGTTTTTTTTTAAATATTGACCTTTTTTACTATGTTTTTCAAAATAATAGTTTGATTTATCTATCCGTACGTGGAGTACAGAAATTTGAGAAAATCCTAATAAATTTGTAACAATGCGATCGCGATTTTTTTAGTGCTATCACGTCAGGAATCACCAATACTATCACCTGTATTCGTTTCCGAGAGCGTTTCCCTTCCACCCGGTATAGACAGAGTTACTTAACAGCACGGCTCAACTCTGACCCAACTTCTCTGAAACTACAATAACAAAAAAACGTACATGTTCCAACAAAAATAATCTAATTTCTAGAACACCTATCATCCTTAAATAACACGGATATATGACACAAAATGGTAGACACTCATATGGAGCGCGCTACGCCCGTTTGCGCTAAACACAATGGGACATCAAACACGCGCGTTCCACAAAGGACCCGCACGCTACTGAGGTCCATTTATCGCTAGGTATTTGTAACTGATGGAGAACTATTGTTTTTCTGGTTATTGTCTGTCGAACTGATTCAATAGATTTAATGGAATTTAATAGAAATATCTCATCGATTTCGTAAAATATTGCAAAGTTTATTTATCGAATAATTTATATACTACTCCCATGCCAGTTTAGAAAGCAATTGGAGCTAGGGGAGAACTCGTAAAACTCTAAGTTCTGCGCATGGTAAAATCTACAATGCTGATGTCTTTTTAATTTTGATATAATATTATTTATTTTAAAAGCTGCTAACTGTAGACACTTTTAAGAATCAGGATTTAAAACAACACCTCAAAAAAAATTTACATCAAACAAATCTCGAGACAAATTTTGCTAATCCTACACAATCCTCAACCGTAGGTATAATTTCAAATAGACGAAGAAACTACAAACTTTATTTGTCTGGTATTACGGGTAAGAGACTTGCCAAAAAACTTAACCATTGGATTCATCCACCAGACGTAACATCGCGACTTGATGGCCGGGCAGCGAGCATTACCTGGTTGAATATTATTACGCAACGCGGAGAGCGTATACAAACTTTAATAGACTACTTAATATTCACGCGTCTAATTTTCATTTGTTTCACCCCATTTTAATCGGCAATTTTAAATCTCAAATATTGCTTTCATTTATCTGTGGGAATGATAAGTATTTATATTGTTGCTGTTTTTAATTAATGTGATTGCGTTTTATGCCATAATAGCTCATTATTTCGTTATCTTTTTACATTAATAAGAGATTTCATTTAATTTTTAATTAATTTATTTAATGTCACTGCCAAAATAGGTGTAATAACTTAAACAAACATTTTAATACCCGAAATAGGTCATTTGACATTCATAATCGTTAGCCACCTAGCATCCTTAACTATGTGGTCAAGTATCCAATAGAGGATAAAGTTAGCGAGCCTATACCCTCACTATAGAATTATCTCTACAGACCACAAATCATTGTTTCAGATAACATAGCTCTGGGGATTCGAAACTAGTTTCAAAATCCCAGGACGCAAGTAAACGCCGAGTGTTATAGGAACTATCCCTCACTTTAATATATAAAAGTATCTCTTATCATGAAATCTCTGGAAATTTGAAGACTATAAAACTTGTGGATAGGTTTCTAATACAATGCCATCAGCTAAATAATGGATTTACGACAATTCTTAACAAAGGCGCCATCAAAAGCTTTGTTGCGAAAAGTGAGTTAACAGTTGAACGTTTAATTAATAAAGAAGCAGTGCATGCAAACCTCAGTAGAAAGTTTCAATTTGAACTTGTAGTTCGTCAGTTATATTCCGACGCTACAAAGATTCGTCCGCGCGGTCTTTCCCCACGTACAACTCCGACAGTTGACAACCGGCGACAAAGTTGCAGTTGTACCAAGATTGTTACAACTGCGCTCGACTCGGCACGTGCCGCGTCTTGATAACTTAGTTTTACATCTTAGTACGTGACAGTTACAAAGATTATTATATGTTAGAGATGACTTTGTACAGTATTGACAGGATTACAAAAAATGAAATGGAAGTTCTTGACATTATTCTAATTACAGTGATTCGAACATGTTACACTTGTAGAACAAAGATAGTGATATTTCAGATACTTTAATTAAAAAAAGAGACGAATTTAGAAACACAGTGAGCCACACAAACAATTTTTTTTTTATGCATGCTGTCTACATATTACAAATATATTAACATTCAATAGATCGTCACTTGGCCAATAATTGATCCTAGCAGCACGTCACCGCCGGCCCACCTGTTACCGTTAATAGTTATTGCAGACGGCACGTCGCCGACACGTTGGCGATACCTCCGCGTCACACGTTTCAATACCGTACATGGGGTCATTAATAATTCTCGTTAGGTTCCGCCAGCGAAGCGGAGCAGTGAACAGAAATCTATTACACTTTCTTAGATGTGTAAGTAACTTTTCATACTTTACTTCGTGTTTCATAAGTAGTAATGTTTCACTTTAAGTATTTGTTTAATAGTTGCATACACTCATACCTTTCATCCCCGAAGGGGTAGGCAAAGGCGCAACTAGGTCACCTATTTTTCGCCGTGCATATTCCGTCCCATGATGAGATAGGGGCGAGCCTATCGTCATATCGGGCACAAATTCTAGACCCCGGACTGATATTGGGTACAAAAACCCAATATCACTTTGCCCGACCCGGGGATCGAACTCGACACCTCAGCATTACAGTCGTACCGTAATACAATCACGCCACCGACGCAGTCAATAGTTCTAAAAACAATAGGCCGTTGATGAACAAACTTTAACCAGTAATATCAATGAATTATGCCATAGACGGAGTTTATGTTACCAGTACCGTCTCCGACTACCAATAAGCAATAAAAACACGAGCATACGTAAAGAGCACGAACATAATAAATGTAATTGGTATCCATGTCATATAATTCAAAGACACGCAGACAGTCAAAAGTTTAAACTTCAAAGATCGCAATCTCGTAGATATTGGAGCGACAGCGGAGTGCCGGCTGCATCGCGGCTCCTATTAAATATAAATATACCGTCAGCCAAGTTAATTTCCGCTCTTGATTTATATTTCGACGTCTTTTAAATTTGCCCAGTTTCGTTAGCTACGGCGGAAAGAATTTTGTTTGAAAACACGACTAACATTATTAACTAATGCTGAGAATTTTACTCAAATTTATTCAGGCCCATTGGCGTAACTTGACCTTGAGCTATTAACCCTAAAAATACTTGAAATATCTTCAAATAAAAAATACAAGAGGGCCTAAATTATAAATATCATTTTACTTCTCCAATATCAAAGATCTTTGTAACCAACACCCATGAACAAGGAAAACCGTCTCAAAATTACATAATATGAAGGTTAGACATAGATGTCTACCTAACGACGAAAACGATATCAAACCGCAAGGGTTTATTATGAAACTATCTTGATAAAACGGTTTCATTAAAGCTTTCCCACCCGCCCCCGCTCCCTCCTCGTCCCTCCCGCCAGCGGATACAATATTCCCGACGCCGTTGGGTGAACACGATTCTTTTGAACAACCCTCGGCAAATAATGACTCTATTACACACTGGAATTAAAAGCATCTCGTACGACGTTCTCTCAAATGGATTTCGATTAAGTAATACCGATAGAGTCAATGCATGGAGGCGGTATTTTATATTAACTACATTTATACATCATATTAGATAAGGATTTGGCTTCGCTAGATGGTAGGTATCACATACGAAAGTCAGATAGATACTACGCTAGCACTGTTATGTATGTACAACAGGTTTAAAGGACATTTCAATTACTAGGCATTATGAGTTAACGTCGAAGGCCTAATTTTGACGGGCGCTATACTGCGACATGAAATGCTGATTAGTGATGCTAATGTTTATGAATAATCATGATGCTCATCATCAGGTGAACTACTTACTGGTAAGTTGTACATGAAAAACCTATTGCTTTCATGGTCACTGGTGATATTTAAATAAACTACATAAATATAAACGCTATTTAATGACACCATAATAGCGCATATCGGATCTCACTAGATGGCTATAAATCTTTCATGTGATATTAATACCTATAAAACGCTCTAATATCCCGCACGAGGCTACGCAAACCCGTCTTGCAGTGTCGTATGCAAATCCATTCAGCCGTCGCCAACCATCGGCTCAACAACGCTGTTATTAAATCTAGTTCCGAACCAGAGATTAATGTCCCCCACACGCGGTGAATAACAATTACGTTGAAAGATGGACATATGCAAGAAACCACGCGTTAGAAAGAGATAGGGTTTAATGTTCGAACGTATCACGTATCGGGCGTTTGTGAATTGCGCTCGGATTGCGTCGGTGAAGTTTATTATGGTTTTATTGTTAGTATGTGATGCTGAGGGCGAAGTTCACTTTCAAAACATTGTATTTTGCGGCGGTAAGTTTTGAAGTTTTTTTTTTTGTTAATGGCCCTACTGCCAGTAGCCTGACACGAGTCGGCTTTTCTGCCACACCGGTCTTTAGGGTGAACGCATAAGGCGCTCGATACCCTTTGAATTAAGTGACCATGCTGAGGGCAACCCACTAACGGGTTACGAACCTCGGCTCAGGACGGCCACTGAGAGAGGATGAGACATCAAAGATTAGGGAAAGATTGGTTTTTAGGCCTAATCCTATTAGATTGTGTTGTCATCGGCACGCGGGTCGGAACTGCTAGAGGGGTCGTGGGAGCGACGGGGAACGCGGCGCAGTCCTCGACGGCGAGGACGGAACTGCGGTCTTGTGGAGTGTTGGAGTTTCAAGAACTCGTTCTTACGGCGGATGGCCAGAGTGATTTCGTCCTCTGGGTCGGTTAATACGGAACGCGGCTGTCTCCATTTGGCGCGGTCGAATGGAGTTTGAAGGAGTGAATTGTGAGTCGTTTATAGGCAAATATATGTCTTATGTCATAACTCCTTAATCTAACCACGAATGTGATTGTATTAAGACGTCGCCGTTCAATCTAAATATAAAATGTAACATAAATGGAACACAGATGAGCTCAATTTTCGTATTTACAATGTTTTCTGTGAAGAAAATTCCAACCTCAAAATTACAATATGAAATCCTTTCATCTTAAACATTTGAAATACTTTACGTTTGGCGCTCCATTAATTTAAAGTACAAAAATGTACGTCTAAATATAGTTGTTAATCTGCAACTGAACTCAATTTAATGTCGCTCGTTTGTAAGACACCTTTCTGTAGATAAGAGCAGAATTATATAAATATTCTCTTACAGAATCCGTGAACATGAAATATGATTCGCGTCGGAATTGAGATATATGGCCCATGATATTGTAGTACAAATAATACGTAGTGTAATACACGAGTATAAAGAAATATCAAAACACTTTTCAAGTAGGTATATCTATTGTATTGTAAAATATGTAATATTTTGTGTAATTTGTTGTGTAATTCCAGTATTAATATATTTTAAACGGGAATTATTTTTGGATTCCATAGGTATTAATTATTCATACTTCTGAAACTGGCTAGTGAAGATACTGTAGAAAGGATTTGTGGAAAATTCTGCTTCACAATATCTCGATAGGAAGGGCAATTCCCGCATTGGTGAATGGCGACAGAGTCTCGTTCCGAGGCGGAACTATTAATCCCGGTGCTCGGATGTTCGTTTCGGATTTCTGGGATCCAACTTACACCGGTATTCCTATTTGTCTACTTTGTGTCGAGATTCCAGTCTAGTAAAGGCATTTTCTACTGCAAAATTCTTTTATATTTTTGTTCTGTTTCAATAACCTAGCATAATAACTAGGGACACAAGTAAGGTTGGTAAACCTCGCACGTAATAAAAAAGTTACAAATATTGCGCTAGTCTATAAAATATAAAGTTTAATAATATGAACCAAATTTACTACAAAATCTACTCAAAGCTTAGAGCATTCACTTAACAAGGAGATAGGATGACCAGGCGGACCCTTCGTTGGGCATAAATGCGCAGCTGGTCATAAACTTTTATTAAAACCTGTGTGACTTGCGATCGCTGTCATTACATTCTACTATAATGACATTAAGAGGTACTCCACATAAATTGTGATTTTTGCTTTGTTATACTGTAAAAGCGACCTTACATTCAGCCCTGCACGAGTGGATTTTTTTTTGTTGAATGTGTGCTATCCGTATCTACATCGCCCCCCGTCAGGATTGACAGAATTTTTTTTTTGCGCATTATTGCCATATCGTGTCCATTGGTTAAACAGTCTAAGACTCAAAGTAACAAACTCTATAAATTGCATAACACAAAAACAAAATGTCACCATTCTTCACACATGATATGAAAAATGTAGAAATGAGAATGAAATTTAGCACGTGCCGTGTGTGCAGCATGCAGGTGACAGTCGCAGCGTATATTCTTGCAAGCCGTCCTGCGAGCGGTGACAAATCGTCGATGGTTGGCAACCCCTACCCATCTCCGCGACGCGAATATTGAAAAACGTCGCGCGCCGAAATTGAACCCGACTTTAATAAAATGAATTTCTCACCTACATTCTCACTGTCGCAGCCCGATTTGTAAGATTTTGTTACGCGCGGAGCTAGGGGAAATGTTATTTTTGTAATGTTTACAGGAGTGAAGGTTGTAAGCAATTCAATGTGCAGTTTGCTGGTCATGTGATATTTCTACCCGGCCGGATAACAACTACCGTACACAAGGTATACACCCCGTGATAGTGAACCGCGTAAGTTGGTCGCGTTCCGGGCTCAGCCTGTGTATATCCGGTTTCAAACAGGCCGGCATAATTGAGTCGACTATCGAGAAGTAATTATCTCTCGAAAAGCGACGCTCCGTCTGGACCCTGCTTCACTTACCACAAGGTGCAGACGGGTCACTTGGCCGTTAACGTATAAAATATATGATAGAAAGAATAATGTTAAATAATATATTTTTTCCTACTATATACAACTTCTAAGTTAATATCGCGTATATTTAAAACATTTTAGTAAAAAAAAAAATACTTTTGATACCCCGCTCACGTTTTTAATTTTGTAAGCGATATATCGATTGCTCTTACTTAAGTGTTCATCAGCAGAGTACGGTTACCTTAACACTCAATATAAGAAAATCTTTCTTAAAGAACCTGATGATACCTACATTAAAACGCCTCCACTTAAGTAATGAAAACCATCATAAACAACACATAACAGTCACAGACATTTAACTGTAGTTAAGTTGTAAAACAGCTGATGAATTAGTGTAAAACTCCTAAACAAGTGAACTAATATAATATTAACGCGGTCTCGTCATCACACTTACATTTGTGTGAACACTCAAGCCGCTTCATGACTTCAAAGTGGTTAATATTTAAAGTGTTAGTAAAAAGCCTACTTCTTAGCGTATTTAGGACAAGGGAACGGGTCTAAGCCACTGTTGTAAAGGCGTGTAATAATATTTTGCGTGACTATTAAATGAATAATCTTTCATAGAATAGTTGCTTAAAATTAAAATAATAATACCAGCCCTGTATTATATACTGCTCACTGCTGAGCACGGGCCTCCTCTACTACTGAGAGGGTTTAAGGCCTTAGTCAACCACGCTGGCCTAGTGCGGGTTGGCAGACTTCACACACCCTCGAAATTTTCATAGAAATTTCTCAGGTATGTAGGTTTCC
This sequence comes from Lapara coniferarum, assembly GCA_949316025.1. NCBI lineage: Eukaryota > Metazoa > Arthropoda > Insecta > Lepidoptera > Sphingidae > Lapara > Lapara coniferarum. The sequence goes on from OX438920.1 coordinate 749,117, forward strand.
TCACGATGTTTTCCTTCACCGTTAAAGGTTTCGAACCTCCGGACATTGTCTCGGCAGACCGTTTCATTCCCAAATAGGCTATCTTCCACTACTTTAAAATTACTAAAAACTTATTAATAGTTTACTTTTGTCTTTTATGGTCAACTACACGATGAACGGATTTAATATAATAAAGGAAAAAAACGATTTATCTATATATTAATTAATTAATGTCAAGGCACGATTTATAGGCAGTTCTGGTCTTTATTTATTTTAATCTGCACACTTACACTAAGCAATCAAATTGTTTATGATCTTGCCCATATCACTGGTAGGTAATAGGTATAATATAACCAACAGCCAAAAACACCCAATTCCGGCGCTGTACAATTCTTAACACCCCAAGTTGTACTAAACTCGGCGAGAGTAAAGTTTCCGTGACCGGAGCGGAGAGCGAGTGCGCCATTGTGAATACTTCATGCATCTCACGTTAATGACACTTATGAATGGCTCGCAAATTAAAAAGTTTGTTAAAATGAAAACTGGGTGTTTCTATTAAATTTTTATATATTGTAAATTAGGCTAGTTTGCTTTTTATTCTTCTTTTTTCGGGAAATGTAGAGTCGGTCAGATACTAATCCATCCTCTATTTCTCCTGGAATAACAAAATGGCTGTAAAAAATATCTAATATCATCTCACTTGTGTTTATAGAAGATAGGTGGACAAACAATAATGAAAGCCACTGTACATAATATGTAACATAAATGCAAAGAAAAAACAAAACAATCCCGATGCGGGCTAAAACAGATAACTCTATAGAATAAACACTTTTTGCCTAAATTAGGCTTCACCGCGCCAGTTAAATCACAACAAACATTGCAAAGCATCCCAAACCCACACGTAGCACCCTAATCAAACATAAAAAAAACACAATTACAAATGCTTAACAAATTCAGCATCTCAACCCATGAATAAAAAGTTAAACAAACAAGGCGCGCGGTCCCAGCGGTGGGACCTGACGAGATAATGAATCATTCGCGGTTGAACCTTTTTCCCTTCTCTACATTCATTACAGCTCGCTGGCAGACTAATTGTTAGGTTCTGATTTAAGGGTAAGCTTAGGCTGGTAAATGGCCAAGTGGCTTTGATGCTACGTGATTTTCGCAGTCCATAATAATAGAAGAAACATGGATGCAGCGACTATATAACCCCGGTTATATAGTCGCTGCATGGATGCATTGCTGAACATAAAGGAATACATACGTGATGCGACAGGGCACTTGCCACTTCGTGTTAGTTTTTTATGTTCAACAGTGTCACTACTATAATTAAGCTGGCCTATGAATGCTATAGACAAATACGTATGTCGATAATTTCCCTCTACTTTATTTCTCGTTGATTATCCTTATACCCATTATCCAGCGTAGTCATTCGACCGTAACCAGGAGAAAAGAAAACCATTAACAAGTTCTTGTAAACAAACTCAAACAATTCATCATTCTTAACACTTTTTCAGTGCCAATCCGATTCTTAAAAGATCCTCTCCGCAGGCCAATAAAACGAAACAAACGGGCAAAGTTCCCGACAAAACGGACGAGCGGCGTAAAGGACGCATTTAAACAAGTTTTAAAAGGAACTGTGGAAAAAGTTTCGACCGCAGCGATGCGATACAGAGTGGACAACAGGGATGGGACCGTGATAGAGGGATAACAATTACATTTTTGTATGGTCTTCTTTAATATCGAGAAGAAAAATTACGATACCGCATTTTGTGACAAATTCTGTGCATTCCAAATATAATGTTGTCTAACGAATGATGTTGTATCGCTCAAGTCATATTAAGCCGCTGCGGGTTATCTTAGTGAATGTATAATACACGGCAGATGCCCGAAAGCGACTAACCGGAACAAGTCAAATAGATTTTTTCTCAAGTACAATGGCGGAAAGAGCTGCTCATATTATAATGTTTGAAAAACATTCCTAGACTGTAAAACTACTTTATTTAATATTAAATAGTCTTTCGTTCAAAACAAACTATAAAAGATAAACCAATTCCATAGACATCGGTATCACTTAACCCTTTCAATTAATCATATAACAACGTAACTCGACGTCCCTCAATGAATAGTACGAGTTGGTCGGTGCGACCGTGCGTGCGGCCCTCGCCGGCGAGTCAATCAGACCGATCCGGCGATCACGACTTGTCACTCGGGTTATGAACTGTACTGACTTAGTAAATATAGGGTTAACTCGTTGATTGCTATTAAGACATGTTTTCGAGTGACTGTGGATTCTCAGTAATTATATTAGTGACTAATTTAAATTCTGTTAGAACTGAAAGCAGATCGGGATTAATTAATTATTCAGGTATTTCCTTTGAGAACAAATTGTATCCATCCCCGGAGTTCAGCGAGCACGAGTCGGCTGTACAACACGGCGCCGGCAAGCTCGATCCCGTACCGAAAGTCATGTACTGTGGTTCACAGATATTTGTTCCGAGTTCAAAGCTGTTGCAATCGATTTCTATTTTCACTGCAGATACTAATAGGTACAAGAATTTACTTGATTTGGGGATTAAAATAAAACGCAATATGACGGCCTCGGTGGCGTAGTTGTATTACAGTACGACTCGGATTCCATGCCCGGGTCAGGCAGTGACATTGGATTTTTCTGTACAGAATCAGCCCAGCAGTATAGAATTTGTGCCCGGTATGGCGATAGGCCATACCGCTATCTATGATATCATGGGATGGAATACGCACGGCGAAAAGTGGGTGCACTAGTTGCGCCTCTGCCTTCCCCTTCGAGGATAAAAGGCGTCAGTATGCGTATTCAATTATATAAAATGTAATAACAATTTTAAATTTCCTTAATGACCAAAGTTTAAACATTAAATTAATTGACAAAGAAGTTAAGAATTAACATGTAACTCCCGTTTAATGTTCCGCAGTACTACAAAATGACATAATACCTCTAACGAGAGTGTTGTCACAAATTCCAACAATACACAGCAGGTCCTCGCTTTGTTCTCGACATTAAAGATTCACGGGCCAAATCTCCGATCCAATTACATAATGAGATCCGTAATTGATGTAATTCCCTCAGGATTACAACGACCTTTGTTAGGCTCGCTTCGTTAACCTACGCGACGACGTTTTTCTGTACTTAACAAGTAAATTGGGAAATATTTTACTGCTTTTCCGGATAGGTACATAAAATTATTAAAAGAGGTATTTATATACAAGCAAGGCAAAGTGATTCCACTACACCTGATGCTAACGTGGAGTACGGTCTCGATAGTGTGTACTGTCGAGTGACGAGAGAGTTAACAAAATTATGCCGGCCTGTTCAAACAAACCGGTAAACGTTATGCATGCGGAAACAAATATACTACCACCAGCAAGTTATTATATAGTTTTTACCGCCAATCATTGTTTCAAATACACATTTATAATCGTACACAGTGCTACCAAGCACTCAGACTCTTCAATGTCTCGGCACGTTAAGCGTGCGCTACACTGTCGGAATATTGCAGGCGACCAAGATGTCTCGCCACTCAGTCGCTTACGACAGATAATAGGGTAGTTTCCTATGTTTGATTTGGTACATTATTTTATATGTAACAGAAAATAATACGAGAAACAAATTCTTCTGTAAAATCAGAACCAAAATTAGTTAACAACTAAAGCAGTTATTCATATTTGAAATATATCATATTTTGAGCAAAAGTGGGGACGTAGTGGGGATATCGCGTCATTTGTTTCGCACGCACGTGGCGCTATGGTTGGCGACACTCAGTGACGTCACATTCTGCTGGTTCCGTTATCTAACAGATGCCCCTTCCACCAAACTTCAAAGCTTTATAACTCATTTATTATTGCTTGTATTTTAAAAATTATTTTTTCTCTAGATTTTGGAAGTTACATAAATTGAACATAAATTATTGATAAATGTATTTAAAAAAAGTAGTCAACTACCCTATTTTTGCGTGTTGGCGAGTGACTGACCATACCAGCTACGCAGCTTTGTATAAATGCAGGTTATAGTAGATGGCAAACATCTTGAGCTACGCGTGGTGGGGGATTTTTCGTACGTAGTAGAACACTTACTACACTGTCGGATATCTTCTATTATATTTACAAGTAATCACGCAAATTAACCTAGAAAATTAAATGTAATCTTATTAATAAATCTGAATTTTTGTGAATGAATCAGGATGTCGTAAACAAAAAAACATTACGAGATAATATAAAGGCAACTTAATAAGCTGGATCTTTGCTTAGTGGAGCTTAAATCCCGGGATATAAGGCGCAAGGAAATAAAAATATATTAAGAAATTTTGTGCATCACATCAATAAAAAATTATACAGTGTGCAGATCAGTAAACCCAGCGAGTTAACTGGAGCCCACTCATGAAGGTGCTTAGTGGAAGAGCAGCGCGGTACACAAAGGGATGAGCGACCGCGGCCCTTAATGACTTATTGTGAGCGAGTGACGCGGCCATTGCTCGGTTTCAAAATTCAACGGCTTCATGGGACAGGAGACTGGCTTTGCCAGCGTCTATGCGTGGAATTTAATTTGAATTATCTGATCGTTGGTGGACTATATTATATTTAGACTACACAATATTTCATCAGGTCCATTGAAGTCATTTTCCCGTGACAGAATAAAGTCGATATTATGTACGTATATCGGAGTTTGTAATACTTATTATTTCTGCTATTTCTATGAACAAGACAGTAACTATGATAAAATACAATTTACCATTTAACCACAGAGCTAAAGTAAAAACTAACAAAGCCAGAAACTAAACAGATTCAGCAACTTACAAAATACAACCCGCCCAAAATAGACTTCAAAAATAAAACTCAGTCTCAAAACAAATATAAAACGGTAAGCAATATCTCCCAGAGGCAGGCCGTTCGCACTGTTTGCGAAGGGCCGCGTTATTCGAGAGCCTCTGGCATTAGGGGCGTAAGTCAGGCTCACCGCGCTGCGCCGCTCGCGATATCGCTTGATTTAAGAGGTTTATTTTCACCCTCAACTCTCAACAGATATTGCACACCCTTGGGTATTTGTAACGCGAATTTTGATGTATTTTTTAGTTAATACGCATGTTTTGATATTTGGTTTACTCAAACAGAATATCTTTTTTTAAGGATCACTAGGGTCTTGTTTGATATCAATCCTTGGATCCTACATTACGTTCTCTCGTATAGGTAGGACTTTTTGAAACAATCCGAGAGAAAAATAAAATAAGAAGAACTGCATATTTTGCTACAACACAGTCTCAATTCTAATATTTACAATCTTAGAAGACAGCACCATGTCACGATCTATAACCAAAGTTACCACTCACCTGGTCTCTAGATATATTTTTTGTTATTTTCTACTCTCATTAGCCATCAAAGCCGTTAGATCACACCAGTTAACTTTATTCAAACGAACGCATATTGCACAAGTTGGCGCCATTTCGGGTGAATTATCTCGCGGGCTTTCACTTGTTACGTCGTAATTCTTCGCAGAGGAGGAAGCGACCGGTTTATGTACGCAATTACCGAGTGTTACTTTAACTACGTATTTTAGCTGCTAATTTGTCCGGTTATAATGAAGGAGTCTGATGTTTGTTTCGGAAGGAGGGTCTACTTAATAAATAGAGCTAGATACTAATATCATTTTAGGATATTCGAATAGGCAAATAAGGTCTAGTTTTAGTATTATAATTTCACAATACCTTTCATCCAGGTTGCAGATCAAATCTATAACTCAACCCTCATGATTCAAAAAACTACTGCTATAGTCTTTATATAAAGTCATAAATTTAATTTAATTTATTATATTGCGTATATTTTTCTAATAGCATTAATTTAACAGTTGTTACTGCTACCTCTTTTTGGCGCATGCTGTAGCAACCTTAAAAAGTAGTGCACTCAAATTTTGTTAGTTTTTATGGTTTATGTAATTATTATAATCAAACAGTGTAACTACTACTGGTTGTTCATAAATAAATAAATAAATAAATACCACCAGTATGATAACAATGTCATATTATTAATCAGAAATAATTATAAATTTCCGGTAGTGCCTGCGTTAAATAAATTCCTACTGGCACATAAATATCTAGGCTTCTATTTATGACGTAAACATATTATAAATGACATATTAATTTATCGTTACAATACTTAATAAATCTTCACTCAATCTATCATACACCGAATTTAAAACATGACATACACTAGCCACCACCTAAAACAGAACAAGCGCCATTAACACAACATTACTAGACGACGAAAAACCAAAAAATGTACGTCAGCAAAAAGGAACAAAGATGGATGACCAAAAACCACTAGCTAATGTTTACTCTCCGCAACAAAAGTTATAAAAAAACCGACAGGACGCGTGTGTATCTAAAAACGAATCTCAGTGATCTCTCTCCAAGCCGCGTCTGACTGTTATAGACCGGGAGCTAGCCGGAGGATTTCTCTGACCGATATTTTTTCTTTACATTTTTTTTTAATAGTTTCATAGAGATACACTCAATCATGATTTATTTTTAACGTTTGCTGTAACATAATATTGATTCAAGCTGTATTTGAATATAATGAAAATTCTTTTTGGCAAAATTACGCACAAATGGCTTACTTGGATGAGCAGTTCGACGCGCCACGCCGTCGTGAAAATTCAACAAAAGGTTGCAGAAGATTAATATGTGAGACACTCAAGGCTGCAAATGCTGTTTATAGTAATTACATCAAAATCTCATACGATTATTGTTTTACTCCGAAGGTCTAAAATCTAGAAAAGAAAAACAACACCTTATTATTCTAACAGATTGTTTAAGTACACCATACATAAAATGTTCTTCAAAATAATACTGCATTAGCTTAAATGTTTCCAAGCCATTAGTCTTAGCTCTCGGTCTACGGTCCCGTCCATATCGCATGTAGGCTACACCCAGGCCAGACTAATCCTCGCTCGCCTCTACTTTCCCACCCTGCGCTAAAAGCCAAATTTCACCCCGAGGTTTACGCGAGTGTAAAAATTCAGTTAATTTATATTTGAACCCTGTTCCAGCACCTACTAAAAGTAGAAAAACAACCGCGCAAACCTACTTTTGGAACAAAGTGGAGTACTGCTGTCGAAAGTTTGGCGTTGCACTAAACCTGTTAGGATTTAGTGTGAAATCCAGTTAACAAAACTGAAAACTGTTTTCAAGGCGTCTTAGAGCATTTTGCTCTTCCTATAAAGTCCGATGAGTAGATGCGAGAAGTTTTTCAACTAGTTTTTGAAATCTTTTTTGGATACTCGATATAATTAACTTCTCTCATAGCGGACTGATTGATCCCAAACTGAGACTGAAAACGTAGTAAAAAGAACACAAAATAGTTTATGAAACCGGTTGATTGATTGCTTTTTTTTTAAATGTACATTCCTTGTTAAACATGCTTGTTTTTAACAATATTAAGATTTAAGATAGATCGCAGTTAAAAAAATAACACACTATTCACTTATTTCCACATACATTCGTAATAAATTTAAAAACATAAAAGTACCTAGTGATGCATCGTGCAGAACCATCCATAGATATACAACGTCCCGGAGCATCCGTTCTGAATTGAGAGGCAGAATTTGCATTGTCCGTCTGAATTCATAGAATAAACCCACATACTCTTGTTTTTTTTTCACTGTTGTAAGATGTAATTAACTAATTACTTATTAATCATTAAAATGTATCCTATGCATCAGCAACAAGTTGTTTTATTTTAATTCGCCCGAATAAAAGTTTGCCTACTACCCATGGGGTGCCACGACAAAAATGACGGCATTTTAACATTACATTGGCATTTTTGAATAAGCTCAGTACAAAAGTTCCGATAACATTATTATTTTTCTTTAATCATTTAAAGTCGCGGATAGTTGTAGGGTCGCTAAAATTAATTTTCTTGTACAAATATTTGATTAGGAAATGCTAATATATTGTACGACTGTGATTATAAAAGAATGCTCTGACATACATCTTTTTAGTAGTTTCGAATATTTGAATAGGCTTAAATGCGTCCAATTATATTTATTGAATTTCGTGATCAACGACTATTGAATAGGATAGTTGATTGAATGTTACTATTAATTTTTTCAGAAAAGTTCTTCAACGTCATCATCAGCCATATGACGCCCACTGCTAAACCTAGGCCTTCTCTAAACATTTCCAAACGGACTTTTCAACTAGAAAGGTCACTTTGAACAAAACCAGAAATAAACAGAAGACTAAAAATAAAAGTTCTTTGCCTTTCCAATGCAGAAAAATTGCTTTTTCGCCGTAATGCAAATAAAAATACCATATAGGAAACTACCTTAGTGACTATCTATTACACAGTGATACTGCAATTCTTTTAATAAAAAAAACGTAAATTGAGTGTCCAACACCATCCCCCACTTCACCGTAGAACGTCGTTATTACAAAGGCTGCTAAAGAGAATTACACGCGCCGTCGGAGCACGGTTAATATATAATAAGCAGTGAGTCCATGATGAGAAGGGTACACGAGTGCTGCCGTTACATGAGAGGGATACAGATAATTTTGATGGTGGAAGGATATTTGTTTTTGACTGCTTAGCTATCACTAACCATCATAATATGACCATAAGGTCTGTAATCATAAATATAAGTGACCTTTTGTATTACGAATAATTAATGTAATGTATCTTGACTTATCATCAGTACAAATATGTTCGCCTACGTGATGAATCAAGTATTTTATTTTATTTATTTACCGTCCACGTACATAACGTTCCGGAACTGTATCCAGTTTCGAACAGGCTAATTGCGTCGACTAGCGGAGGATCATCATCTTACGTCAATTGACACTGTATCTGGATACCAGTTTACTAACCACCAGATACAGTAGCGTATAATAAAATGGCTTAAAATATTGACGAAGTCACTGTACACCTAATTTATATCAATCGGAGTTGTGAAGTTTGGAATTGAGCTGATAATCTTTCATCGCCTGAACAGACCTTCATAAATAATTATAACTAAGAACCATGGGAATTACGTCAGTTTTCAAACAAAAAAAAAACGCGTCATCATCGGTACATTCGTCTCAAAGCCGTGCCTATGAAACGAAAAATCTGCCCCAGACAGACATACAGATACACACCCTAAACTTATAAGTCTCCTCTTTTTCTGTCGGACGTTAAAAAGACACCGCGGTAACAGAATTAATAAAACTGTTCCAATATTGACCAAGATATTCGCTAATGTATTTCACAATTACTTAGACGGGTGAATGAAGCGAAGTTTGAATTTCGTGTGTATCGCACAAAGGATATTGCTCAAAGATCTGACGGAGCCGAGAATACGCTCGGAGGAGTCTCCTGCGATGTTATTAAACGTATATAGCTTGGCACGCAACCGTGTAGAGTACGGGAAACGGCTTGTCATAATGCTCACAGGAACTAATATCAGGTGCTTATAACTGATGAGACGAGCAACTCCCTCGCTAGATCGTTAAAGGCATAGCTGATTATATATTATCAACGTCTAGGTTGCTAAATACTTCTAGCTAACTTCAAATTACAAAGTAACAAATGGCATTTTGCTTGGTGTTTTCAATAAAAATTTTAGATTATAAACTAAATACTTGACACTGCACTTCGTTTGATTGCATGAAAATAGACATTTAAACTATCAAATCTAATCATGGAGTAAACCGATGTCCATCATCAAACTTAACGTAAAATATTGCGGGCCTGCCATGACCGGATTCTGCATATGTATGAAGAGCTTAGGCATATACATATATTGCATGAAGAGCCACTCGAGATATACGGTTCAAATACATTCGACATCAAAGGCGAAGCTACATATACTGGGACATAGTCTGAAATTTTATATTACAAAGTTAATATTTGAGATACTTTTCATATCCACAATGAAACCGTTTTTCTCATTTGACTTGTCAAGCCCCGACGGACGCCGGCGTCCATATATATAGGGAGTTCCCATACATCTATATATATAAGCGGGGCTTGACGGGTTAAGCTGCAGCAACACTAACTAGAACTTTGAATTACCAAGTAATTAATGGTACAGAGGCGCACGTCACTCGTTTTTAGGTGTAAAATCTCTAACATCTAGTTTTTACGCTAGTTACAAAATGCGATCTCATACTGCTGCTTGACTATGGAATTGACGAAAAGACGTACTCACAAACACATTAAAAATCCTGACAACGAACTAACTTTAATTACATAAAGCATGAACGGTAACACAGAGTCTGTGTTCTTAAGATATCTGCCTCTAAAGTTTGAGAGCATTTGTACGCGTACTAAGTAAACAAAAAGTACCCCTGACTAAGCAAACAGCTGATCTATTTGGACTTGCTCTCGAAGTAGCAAGACGTTCGGAATCGGAGCGCCAATATTATCTCGCCGCCGATATCTCAACTAGTTTCAACAGTATGGTTTCTAGGAATAACTTAAGTTCCATCTTGTTTCATTTACATTCATTCTAAAAGCTTCTGTGAGTTTTCTTTGGGTCTTTGTTTTAAGCAGGTTGTTTTAAGAAAATAAATGACAATATCAGGAAGTCACCACGCACTAAACACGTAGTAGATGCTTCGTAATACAAGAAGATTACAGTCTTTTTTCTTTTTTCAGATTGTTATATTCCATTAGACTGAAAAAAGTTTTTTTCTTTATTTTCATCAAATTAATTCTCACAGAACATTTATTCATACCGAATTTTGAATTAAATGTAGCACACTATTGCAAAGCGACAGAATAAAAAGATGAGCAGAAGAAACAACACAACACACAACTTAAAAAATTAGAACAACCAATACAAGGCAACTAAAACTCCACTGCATAAAAAGGCATTTTCAATTTTCATTCCTAACAACAAACAGGCCCAACTGATTTCAAAATACATGCGAGGAACCAAATTGGGACACGCAGCGAGCTAAACGCAACACGATATTCGTTAGGGGACTCAAAGAAGGCTCGTTTGCACTTGCCGGCACAATCAAGACGGTCTTTACTGTTGCTCTGTTCTTGAATGGAATGTGGGAATTGCGTTGAGACTACATGAGCAGTACTTTTCGTATTTTTATGTTTTTCTTTTATAATCTACGTCTAAGTATATAAAATGCATAAAAACAATTTAAGACACGTTTTATAAAAATAGAACAAACGAAGAAGTAAGTCGCGATACCAAAGGATGACTTATAATATTAACGTCCTGAAATGTATCGGAAATATATGTTTGTATACAAAGTAATAACTTTTATTATCCAAAATGAACACAAATATTTACATAATCTGTAATGAAAATGCTTTCGCTAACAAATACGATATCCTAAATCCATATCAAATATTATTGTCACAAAATTTAAAAAAATTTAATAAACTCACGCCTATTATCCCCGAAGGGGTAGGCAGAGGTGCAACTAGTGCACCCACGTTTCGCCGTTATTCCGTCCCATGATGTGATAGGGGGCGAGCCTATCGCCATATAACTTATAAAAAATTATATATATTGTCACAACTTATAAAAAATTTAGAGATGTGGCGATGCGTGTGCTCAATAAGTAATGATACGTCTGACACTGGCTAATTGGGCCGTGGCCACACGCCTAACGCCACTCCATCGCGAGTCGTGACCCCGTTATGCAAATGCAAATACTGTCCAAATACTGTGCCGTACGTCACCAGCTCAGGAAACACGTATCGTGCAGATTGTTACAACACTACATTTCATATGCATTATAACCCTTATGCACTGATGTAAATGTAAGCTCGACGTGTGGTAGCTCTCGAGCAGCTAGATATTTCGATGAAGTTTAGCCTCATTATTTTAAAGTACCTATTGGTACAATAGAATGTTGGCCAGCTCGTTTGGTATAATTAAAGCAACACGTGTTTGAGACATAAGGTATGTCTCATAATGGCTGGTAATTACATATTATATATTAACACCCTTCATACAGCCTACCTTAATTCAAAATCGCACTCGGACCTTATACAACGAACCTATGCGCAATATGTTCCAATTCTAAAACCCATCGATATTCATTGAAACAAATCGGCTAAATTCATCGGCATGTAGCGTTGTTGGCTCGTCTCGCGCTCAAGCTTGCAACGAAGTCCATCGTTCAATTTGCAATTCAAACTGGCTATCGACGACGAGCGCGTCAGCAACATCTCGATATAACGAGCCGGTCCCGGATGGCTTGCGATCTATCCCGCGCTGTGTAGCTGGACCATTTATTACTGCACCACTCAGCTATTTCATGCTGCATTTGTTAAGGCGCATTTTGTTTAAGTAAACGTTAAGCTCACCAATTTGGTGAGTGAGTCGGCTAAATCGGAGTACTCTGGTCGACGTGAATAATAGCTACGTAGCAACGTAGCCACGTTTCGCTGTATGCTAGTAACAAGATGGCGGGTAAGTTAAACTTGCTTTCTCGTCCTCCCCAATTTAAAATCCTATTCCGAACGGTCGTTGATACACCCAATATACGTCGTTAATATGATATTCTTCTGGAATACTGTATGTTCATGAACCCGCTAGCTTGTATTCAGACTCCTGTTAGACGATTGCCCCAACTGAATTCAAATTATTACTTTATCAAAAAATTGTCTCGTAGGTATAAAATCAAATAGTCAGTTGACCATATATTCTTAAAAGAAAACCAAAATACAATAATATGGTCATAGTAAAAATTTGCCATTATAATAAAGTTTAACAAAAAGAAACAGTAATAAATCAAAAGCATTCCGATGCTATTGTTGCAAATCTTTACGGGCTTAACAAAGAATTGTTTGAGAAAGTTTACAACAAAAACAAAGTTATTTCAGCTTCATTTACCGTTCAAAGGGACATTTGAAAGCCAATACAAATAACTTTAATACCAACGACAAGCAAATTCCAAGTCTTTAAACTACAAAAAGACTTATTGTTTTCATACATGTTACAACGTAAAACAAGGTATCAACATTTTGGAGCTTATCTATATATATAAAAGAAAGTGGTGTTAGTTACACCACTTATAACTCTAGAACGGCTGAGCGGATTTAGCTGAAAATTGGTGGAGAGGTAGCTTAGAACCAGGAGACGGACATAGGATACTTTTTATCCCGGGATAATATGAACCGTGACTTTTATCCCGGATAATTGTTTTCTGCCAGTGGAACCGCAAGAAAACAAGTATAGAGATATTTCGAGATCCAGTTGAGGACATAATTACTCTTATCCCGGAAAAAGATAAACCGGGAATTATATCGAGCCGCCACGACTAAACCACTGAACCGATGGCGATGCAATTTGGCAGGGAGATAGTTTAAAACCTGGGAAGAATCTAGGCTACTTCATATCCCGGGAAAATATAAACCGGGACCATAATCCCGGAAAATAGTTTTTTGCCAGTGGAACCGTATGAAAATAAGTATGGAGATAGTTTGTGATCCAAAGGAAATCAATCTCAAGTTTGAGTTACATCTCAAGTAGACATAATGTATGAACAGTTCAATATATTATGTCTACTTGAGATGTAACTCAAACTTGAGATTGACCTACTAATACCGCCCATAGGCTACTATTATCCCGGAAAACAGACACCGGGAATTTTATTCGGGATTTTTTTCCGGAAAAAAATATGGTTAGGTATTATTTACGGGGGGGTGGGGGTGTTTAGGGATTTTAAAATTTCGTTAAATAAGGACTCATTTGGTGGCAGGGAGGTTTTTTGCAAGAAAATTACGCGGAAAATTTGAAAATTTAAGAATACTTAACCGCCATATTAAACGTGTATGTCACTGAATTCCTCCTAAGCGGCTGGACCGATTTTAATGATTTTTTTGTGTCCTCAGGTGGGTTTGAGAATAGTTTCGATTAACAATTAGATCCGGTAGGTGGCGCTGTACTCGGGTTCTAGGATTTCATTTCCTTTTTAGGGCAGGACAACGTCTGTCGGGGCCGCTAGTAATATTCCTAAAAATAACAAGGTATCTTAAAAATAAATTTCCCCCGGGAACGTGTTGTGTTACAAAGGGCTATCTTCACTCCCTATCAGGAAATCCGCGCGGATAGTAATCTATCCGTAGCAACCTTACCTGCCGTGAATGCTTAAAAATATATAATTAAGGGAATCTTTATATTCTGTTTTGTACATACAAATTATGTATAACCTAATATCTAATTACCATTATCATGAAAGGTTTCCTCTAAATATTTGTGGAAGGATCTATTAGAAAGACATGAAACGATTTGATATCAAATAAGTAATAATAAATACTAATACGGTAGATAGAGAAGCAAGAAGTGCAGCCTTTGTCGTAATAATAATTTCTTAACCTAGCTACGCTGCCATTGTTTTATGTAAGAAATCCTGCAAAATTATTCCAACTACGCCTAAAAATTATCAGAATATTTTCTAAACGCATGAACTTTTCCTACAGAAATTGTTAGGCTTCATAATAAAACTATTTAACGGACAGCTATAAAATTTAAAGACCCGTTTATCCTCCCATTCAGTCGGACCGATCACTTTTCAACGTAAACTGCTCTATCTCGTCTGCAAGAACGCTAACTGGTCTCAACTTTCAATGCATTCTAGCTTTCGACTTGATAACGCAATTGAACAAATAACAGAGTAATTTTGTTCATCTAAAATTGAAATTAGTATGCTGAGGCAATTTGGGCACGTGGAGAGGATGGTAGAAAGACGAATCATGAAAGGTATTATCGAGCTAATATGGATCGTACTGATGGAGAGGATGCCCGTAACCGGCGACAACGTATGAGGAGAACTATGAATGCGGAAGAGGTGAAAGAGGTGTACCATTATCATGGCATGTCGTGCTCTATACTTTTTGTTTCTTTCTGTCTCTGTGTATGAATATAACATGACTTTCATTTTGATTATCGTACACTTGCTGAAGTTAATACTCATTGATTCTAAAGCGATACGAAGTTCCCCGGGCTAGATAGTAAAGATTAAAACAGAACTGATAGTGCCTTGTATCGGAGGTATTGGAAAATAAAATATGCAGAGGGTTTTCCAACTGAACTAGCAATATGGATCCCACCTGGTATTAGGTTTTGCGGGTATTTTTCCGTTCGGTATTAAATAATCTCTTATTTAAGCTTGGAGTGGATTAATCAAGTTAAGCTGAATGTGGATATCGTGATGTATGAGAAATTAAAAAACAAGGTTGATTATTTTACTAACAAGAACGATATTTTAAAATTAAAGAATAAGACGATTTGTACTTTGCTAACTATGGGTCTATTTTAAGTTTATAGATGCATCACATTCGTTTACTACCTACGTCACTTTATCTCTACAATACAGTTATTAACATTCATATTTAAGGGGCGCCTATACCCGAATGACGTCACGCGTTCTCTTCCCCTCAAGACTAGTCGTCACTACACTCTCCTCATATCTCCACATCTAATATTATGTCAAATTTGACCGCCATCTAGTGAAAATTAGGAAACAACTTTCAGCGACTATGGCGATTTCACACCATGAACCTAAGAATATTAGATGCGGCATAATATTTCATTTTTCATTTTAATTATATACAAAATCAGAATGAATCGTTAATAACCTGATTTGATTGTTTAATTACTTGTGATTATTACATGATCTTTTTATTAGCGAATTCGACCTTGCTTAGGCGAAAAATATTGTTCACTTCGTTTCCAGCATTATAAAATATTTTTAGCGCGACCTGTACTTTGTCACTCTAATTAGAATACTGTTGCGATGGTGCCTTATTATATACGGACATGTCAGAAATAGTGTTTTTCAGGAGAGCGAAATAAGATTCAAATAAATGTACAAGAAAATATATTTACTTAATAAAATAGCGAACGTTTACGAACTGTAAATGGAAGTACAAAACCGACACAAGAGCCACATGTGGATAAAAAAGAAAACTTTTACAACCTATAATTTAATTAATTATAATATGGCAAAAAATATAAAATATGGCTTCCAGTCGTTTATTTTTTAAATCAGCGTGGCAGAATATGCTTTATTTTTAGATGATATTTGGAGTTTTTGTATATAATTGAAGCAAAGTTATGAGGTTATGTTCCCTGAATTTTATATTTGTTTCTATTGAATATTAACTTCAAACCTTGTTTAATTTTATAAATTATTCAATGAGACATTCCTAAGTTCTTTTGGACCTTATACTTATGTATGTTTTTATAGCTAGCACAAAAATGTTGCGTTACATTACTATTTTGAATAATCATAAAATGGTTTTGTAAGAATACTTTCTTCTTCTTCTTTTTAAAAATGGCTTCACCGTTTCATATTGTATTGCATGAGAGATGTCAAGTGGCGTCGTGTACAAAATGTATGAGAAATTAAATTATCTTCATAATTTTTACTTTCGTGAACTCTTCAAATCTTTTATAGTTATTCTGCTATTCGGGACTTAGACAAGTTGTAAAGGGTTTAACTAACACGACTTTGTCATATCCTTACACTAGTTTTTGCTCGCGGCTTCGCCCGCATTAAAGAGGTTTCCTGGACAGGAATCACTTTATATACAAAAACTATAATTTTAACAGTATTCGTTACACATACAGATCGAGAGATCTTGCAATATAGTCGGTCATCGACACTTTGGTACGAAACGCCTTTCCGTCTAGTATAAGTAGTTCCCCGACTTTTGTCAGAAAGGCACTCGCGGTCACAATAGAACATACAAATTATTTTTTACTATATTATGCATGTGTTATACATATAAACCTTCCTCTGGAATCACTCTATATATTTAAAAAAACGCATGAAAATCCGTTACGTAATTTTAAAGACCTAATCATACATAGGGGCATAGGTGTTACAAATATTAATATTGTGTAAACTAAACGTAATTTTAAATGTCATTGTCAAGTGTGACGTTTCTCTCTTTCTGTTCTGCCTCTTTGCCCGTCAACATGTAACGTTGGACGTTTAATTGTTTTTTCTAATATAAGCAAGTTAAGTCCTCTGTGGCCGTAATTATTTCACCAACATAACCTACAATAGGGACAGACAGAGGAAAGCGACTTTGTTTTATACTGTTAAGATATTATAAAATAAAGTCCCCCGCCACACACCAAACGGTAACCCCCGATTTTATAACATTAGTTTTTGAATCGTCTTCCATTACGGAAATAAAATTAAATACGAATTTACATGAAAAATAAAATATTTTGAAAACCAATAAAGTAATGATGCTGCATAGCCTTGTAAAGTATAGTAAAGGGGCTAAATATTAAATAAAAATAAGCGATAAAATAACTGAATAGTCACCTAATAATACGGTATTACGATGAGGGGAAAGAAAAAAATATAGCAAGGTGACTCCTACTATGCGGCTACTTACACTTAAAGCAATATTTGAAATGTTAATGATTCCATATTTTTTTAAACAATTTTGATATTTTCACAGAAGAATTTATTTCATTTGCTGTTTGTCGCCACATGCCACTTCTTAAATATCTTTGCAAAATAAAGCTCCGATATAGTTATTGAATTGAATGAACATTGATGATGGCCATATTTTGAAGTTCTAAAATTTATGCCTATTACCTACTACAGTTTGTGGCCAGTCATGCCCAGCGGTTTTTCATTTTGAAGCCCTTAAAACGAGAAGAATCTAAGTCGAGGCAGCTTTGTTATTTTTTAACATTGGATATACCTTATGTACACAAAACAGTGTCCAGATATCAAATTTGAGGTCGATTCGACTTAAAACAAAGAAATTCTAAATGGCGGCCACCTTTTTAAATTCTGACATTGGTTCAGTCTTAGGCAAATTAAGTTATATCCAGATATCTATTTTAATGTCAATGGAGCTTATAACGAAGAAAGTCAAAATGGCGGCTACTTTTAAAATTCTAACATTACCTGCGTCAAGATCTTGTAATCAACGGCAAGCTTAAAGTAGCGAAAGAAAAACAATCTGTAAATGTTCCGTTTTCACACATTTTGCAGAAATAGGCCCGAGCTATATTATGTACACTCTTGGCAGAGTATGAACACTTTTTTGAACGTACATGTACGCTCCTGGCACGCGAGAGCGTAAATGACAAATGAAATAATTACTCTTTTAATAAATCGTGACTTTTTTAAGAATATGCGGACTCAATACTCCTTTGCCGCATCCATTATGTCATAGAGCCCAGACAGTGAAAACAGGAATTTCGTGGCATGACAACATGTCAATGTAAAACTAATTATAATTATTACTTATTATTCTACAAATAACCGAGAGAATCAATGTGGCAAAAATGTGGATAATATTATTTTAATACTTATTTCAGTCATTATTTTGTTCAAATAGAATATTTTATTGACGTAAACACGACAAAAAAATTGCGTACGTCCATTCGTTGGAACGGCGCTCGCCGTACTCCCCCTATCGCCCGGCAGAGACCCGCTTCAATAGTCCGAGCGGAAACTCGAAAAATGTAAATAAATGAATTAAAATTATCGTAAATCAAAAAAACATTTCTGCAATATCGACAATAAATGTGTTCTCTATTAATAAATGTAAGTTTTATATTAATAAATACATTGATGGAAAAGTTGATACCCAATTTAAGTGAAAGTACTAGTTTTTCATTTCGTTTATATTTTTCTTAACAAGTGATAAATAGAAAATCTAATTCTGCAAAATTAAAGTTAATGAATCAAATTATTATATATATTTTCCATGTCATGTTGTTCAGTCATTTTAAGGTAGTAGTTAGGAATTGTAAAACATGTATTTTCGCAGATTTGGAACGGGCGCACCTTAAATAGGTTCATTAGTTAATTTTACCTCAAGCCTTACCACTTTTCTAACTTTTAAAACACGATATACTTATACGACATGATATTGTAAATAATGGCAACATTGTTTGGTCACCAAACAAGCCAAACAAAAACAATCGTGGACATAAATTACGAAACGGGAGGAGAAAAAATACGTTCAAAACATGACAAATGGTATTGTCATTATTGAGCGATCGACGCTGTATGCCACTCAATCGGCCAGTGTAAGCTGACCTCCGGGGTATAACGATGAATCTGTTTTGTATGATAAATATGCTTTTTTACTCTATTTTCAAACAAGGAAATCGAAATGTTTAATATACCTAATGTTTGTTAATTTTAGAACTTTGGTTGTTTTTTTCCTTATTTATACTGTGTAATTAATATAAGCGTAGAAACTTTATTACGACTGTTTCTTTAAATGTACAGTGTGAACTTATAGAGTACGTATATTTCTAGCCTTTTCTGGGAATTGGAACTGACATTTTGCACTTTATAATAAAACGGATTTTTCTTAATCGACTTTAAAATATTTCTAGTATACTTCCAGTATTTTCATACAATGGTTCTTTTTTAAAGTAACTACTGCAAATATACTCTAAATTATAATTTAGAATTATTAAGGAAAAAAGCCGTTAATCTAATCAAGCGTGCAATGTGGCGCTTACGACGTTCGTTCCCCTAAACGCTCAATTAGTTACAACTGAATTCAGATTTCAGACCATACAACCATCAGCACTTATTTCCACTAGAGCAAACCTAGAGGTCTATTTACACCAGTCACTACAAGCTATCGCGGCCCGTCACGCACGCTCAACACGCGCCGAAGAACGCCGTCAGATTTCTTTATATGTAGTCTATGTATTTCGGTACAAATAACTTCGGTAAAGGGCTTCCCTTATTGATATTTGATATGTTTGAAGGCTCTCGTTTATGGTAATTGATGTAAAGGTATTCGTTTGTAGCAACGAACATTGTTATTGGAAAATGTTTCTGAAAGAACATTCGATATGTGAAGAACCAATACGCTACAGATGTTTCTTATTAACTCAAGTATAACGATAAGAGTTTTTATATTCGGATTTTACAAGTTTTCGTACAGTCGCTATCGGCTTGTTACACATGCGAGATAAGATGGCGGAAATTGGCTGTCGATTTATCGTTGATACAAGCACACTGAAATTAAGAGCTATATAGTTGCAATAATCAATTTAGTCAGCAACTTTTTAAAATAATTTGTTGGCAATGAGTGACAGAGCCATGCTTCACTCATATCACTATCTTACAGAAAGGCGGCGGGAAACAACAACTTTCCTCTTGTTTACACACAATGAGTTTACTGATTTGGACTAATAAACATTTTCCTTTTTAATCCCTATTCTTCATCGACGATCAAAGATGCATTAAAAAATCACTTATAGCATGGATGTGCATGAACCATCGGTTCGATCTAAAATCTGCCTAAAACAATCCTTAATAAAATAAAACTCACATAAACATCCATTACACATTCCAACATGTAAGCGGTTATTAGCGTCGGCCGGGACAAGTGCCAACAAATCATCCACTTTCACAAACATATCGCGTTTACAACAGTTTTCTACTCAAACGTAATATGGAACGGATTGCGAGCCATTTATCTGCACCTTTCCCCCTCTGTAATAAATATGGCGAACACTAAAGTGCTATTTGTAACACCTTAGGTCTTGTCAGATGTCCTGATAAGAAACAAAAAGGTTTTATTTTTGACGGGTAGCAAATGATGTTTTATGTCTTATAAATGGTATTATTGAACAAATTATTTTGAAAATATTAGGCAGGTATTTACGTACGATCAAATACGACAAAACGACATAAGATAACAATATATCCCACAGTATCCTCTTTAGAAAAGATAGAAACTCTTCTTAGATAGTGCACCAAGAATCTGCCAAGATATTTGCATTGTCTGCTCATAATAGTATTAAATTCGAATCGACTTAGATTCAGATTCAATGGACAAATTATGACAAAAAGTAAGCCCGGAATATCTTTCTGCCTTTCTTCTTTGGGTAGTCATCGCTTAGGTAGCTAGTGAAAGGCTAGTAGGTTAGCTAGATTAGGGTCTGTATTGTCCTCACCAATGAGGATCGCGATTCGCGACGCGTTCCCCCCATTATTTATACTAATATTATAAAGAGGAAAGACTTGTTTCTTTGTTTGTAATGGATAAATTCAAAAACTACTGGACCGAGTTAGAAAATTCTTTCATCAATAGGAAGCTACATTACTCCTGTGTGCTATACTTTTTAAACCAGGAATTTTCATCCAGGAAAAACTTTTCACGCGGGCGGAGCGGCGAGCAGAAGTCTATTCTTAATAAGAGCGATTCATCGTTTTTTTTCATCTCCTTTTTCCTGCCAGCCCGAGCTTGGCTTCTTTATTTACTTTTCATTGATTTTACTCTCTATAAAAATGTCTGTAGTTATTATAAGTGACTTTGTGTAATAATAATGACTATTAGTTAAATGTATCTTGACTTATCATAAGTGGGACTATGTTCGCCTACGTGATGAATAAAGTATTTTATTTATTTACTGATATTTGACATAGAACTGTGGAAATTGAGGACTACTACCACATTCAACAAACCTCATGTCTTTCATTTCATTAATGTCACAACCTAAACACTTGTCCTATACCAAAGGACTGTTCATAATATCAAAGGTATATTGGAGACAAATCTCGCCCCAAGTCTTAGAATCAACGCAACTCTTGGACATGGAATTTAACAAATCAGTTAACCGTAAATCCAGACCCCCTACCTAAGCTATTAACTGTACACCAATCTATTTGTGCGGCGCACAATGCGATCGTCTCAAACGGGCGACTCAGCCGAATTGCTGTGGCGTAGGTCGTTATTCAACGTCTATGTACGGACGGACAGAGAGATAGAACTATAAACCACACAACTATAACTAAATGTTACCTTAACGATGAAGTCGTATATTTTAATTACCTGTAACGAAATACAATAGATGATTAGTTAATGATTAAAATTACTATGTATAGTAGAGAGCTGCAATAGAATGACTGCCTCGGTGACGTAGTTGTATTATGGTACGACTATAATGCTGAGGTCTCGGGTTCGATCCCCGGGTCGGGCAAAGTGATATTGAGTTTTTCTTTTTTTTATTCAATATCAGCCCGGAGGCTGGAATTTGTGCCAGATTGGGCGATAGGCTCGCCCCCTATCACATCATGAAACGGAATGACGGCGAAAAGTGGGTACACTAGTTGCGCCTCTGCCTACCTCTTCGGGGATAAAAGGCGTGAGTTTGTGTGTGTGTAAAATATATTTTTAAAAATATGAAACATAAACGACTGCAAGTTTTTCGTTACGCATATAAGTTTCAGTAACCTTATTAACGTGTAAAGATAATGCGAGAAACCTCTTTACACACTGCGCAAAGGAAGCCATTAATTTGTTTATATAAGTAGTTAAAACATTAATGCTCGCAATGTCAAGAGCGATTAGTTAAGGCTCGTCATACTGAGGGGCTTCGTCGGAGGTCGCAGGTAAGCGAACCAGAGGCATGATTCTCTATGACATTGTTAACTCGTAACGCGGCCGCGTCACGTTCACTTCGTGTAATGTGCGTAAAATGGTATTCTGTATGCCAATTTCCATAGTGATAAACGCGATGAGTTACGTTACGCGCTTGTTACGAGCGGTGAAAATAACGCGTGTCATAGAGAATAAGGGGGCAGGCAGCCATGAATAATCCCAGACGAGTTCAAGACTAAGGTATCGGCAAACCAGGCCAAATGTTATATAAAACAAGCTCGCAGTATTATACCCGGACGAGTTGATGTGCAACCAGTGCACGATAATTTGTTGAGGAGATCGGAGTAATATCTTTCGGAATCGGGAACTCGTCGATCTCAGTTACGTTACGAGTTAGGAACTACGTCCAGTTTTGTACATTCAAAATTAAGACGCTTGCTTGCCTTCCAAAGAAAAGCCTTTACTCAACAGATATTTATATACTAAAATCAAGTCACAATTAAAAAAACTCATCAAATAATCCTTAACGTAATGAGTATTCTTTATATAAACATATCGTATTTATAAAATAAAGCAAATGAGATCACAGACATGAAAAAAACAAACGCACGAGTTAGATTGTTTTTCCGTAATAGCAACACAAACAAAGAAGTAATATGTTTAATTTAACAGAAAACAAACAAAAAGTGGTGCATTCGACCCGGCAAAACAATGCAGAGGGGAGGCAGCACAACGATGCACAATAGCTAGGAATATTGCGCGGGCGCGGCGCGAATGCGGGCGGCCAGCGAACGGTCATGAGCGGCAACGCCGAGGTAAACACAACGGAGCCGTCATTAATATAATATGTTTTATTAACCTTTGATTGTCTTAAGTAATACTTGGCGTCAAACAAGCATTAAACGTTCCCATTGTAAAAAAATCTCGATATTACTTTATTCTGATATTGATGGACGTTAGTGGATAAATGTAATAATAAAAACAAACAAAAGTAATAAAAAAGTACGCTGGGTAAGTAATTTAAGGGAAACTTTTAGTCAAAGTTAAATAGATGCAAACGTGTTATTAATGTGTCGAATTTAAAAATACTATCAAACGAATATCAAACATTCAGTTGCTAATCAAAATCAAAATAATCTTCACAGTTATTGGTAGTAATTACTAAAACGCGCTTAAACTATTTCTACCTTTAATATCGTTGCAATTGGCGGAGTTCCCCATAATGATGCCAAGGTGCGTCACGGAATGACACTTCCACAATATTTCTTTGTATCACGAACGGCGCGCTTTAGTTCTTTAGTACAACCAGTTGTACAGATTGACCTTGTACGAGTTTTTTTAATCCACGGAGTGTTAGTTCAGATAATGGGTTTCTGGAACAAAAGTGTTGCAAACCGCTGTGATGAAAGAAGTAGAATACCATTATAGATACTAATTTTTAAAAGAATTAATTAAAACAGAACGCTTAGTGTTTTTTTTTATAATTTGAATTTTTGGCACGAAAACCAAACAATATTAAAATTTTACTACAAAACGTATTTTAACGTCGCGGGCTCGACAGAATATACATATGAATGTGCGACTGCCACAAGTTTCAGACGACACAGTCACATCTCCCGCGACGTCCTGACATATCACAGATGGCTGCTGCGATTCGATGTGCCGAAATACGACGAAATTACTGTGATCTATTGGAGCATTGGGAATAGAGTCTATACGCTATGCCATCTACACACGTTAAGAAGAAATCAATACGATTTATCACAAATTTATATCGTACTGACAAATCTTAAGGTCCTGACCAAAGGGTTTTGTTAGAGTTTGTAGTAATGACTCTATCCGCCGTCACATGCACCACACATTGTACATGCAGCCAATTAGATTTTCTCCAAGCGGAAACACTGAGGGGGCAATTACCTATACCCACCCCACACACACCCCTTCCTCCCATTTCGCAGCACCACCTACGCCGATACGCGGCGAATTGAAAAACATTAACAAGAAACAAGAGAAGAGCGACGGGTCGCAACACAGGGTCGCAACATCAAAAACATGAAGAGTACGTTTCTAGATGTTTTTTCTTTTGTGCTAGTGAATAGCTAAACGAGAAAGTCGCTTGCTTGTCGGTAGCTCTGCATTAACAGAGTCTGCCCAATAGTTGCGCCGCGCATGTCATTCACTTTAAATGTTAAGGGTTTATAAGTCCAGAGATTAAATATGCTACATTGTTAAGCTACGAATGTTCATAAAACTACCAATCGGGTATGGTTTCCATAGCTTCTATAATCTATGATAAGCTGTAGTTTTTTTAATAGACATACAAAAAAACTCTACCACTTGTCAACAAGTGGTTTAGATACAGGAGTAACCTTACAAATGTAAGTAAGCTTGATACATCACCCCGCTGTGACTCAATCGACCTGGACCTCTTGAATCAATGTCACATCTCATTATAACTAAGAGTCACTTCGCAGATCAAAGGGATGCATAATTAAGCGGTGATTAAGGGTGACCCAACATGTATATAAACAGAAGCTTCTTCATTATTTAAATAGCGAGTCAGCAAAAGTAACGTGTCACAGTGGTGATCGATCATCACCGACTATGAGGAAAGAATTACACGTGTAATCTTCGGAAAAGGAACGAAAACTATGTGCAGCGATTGGGCATCTGGAATATTACTTTTTATACAATTGACAAATCTGTGAAGTCAGCATCAAAATCGATTGAAAACTAAAACGGTTTAAAATATTCTTGTTAGCAAAAGTAGGGGCGTAGCGCGGATATTGCACTATCTCTTTCGCACGCACGCAGCGTTATTGCCCACGGCGCTTGGTGAGGTCACAGCTTAGTATTGCTGTTATTTCCACCAACTTTCAAAGCTCTAACTTACTTACTATTGCGCCAATTTTGAAAATTATTTTTTCATTACATTTTGGATAGCATACATTTTTTCATAATTGTATTTAAAAAAAAAGCAGTCACCTACCCTATAGTGATGTGCAGTAAAATTTATTGCAATATATAGTTTTAGGACAAAACTCAGCATTCGTTTTTCGAAATTTGAAATTAAAAAAAATAAATCTAATACGACCGACACTTATAGGATCGCTGGCTAGTATATCGATAACGAATTGGGATTTACCTCACTATTGTAATCTGTTAAAACTTAAGACGGCCATCATAGCGTGCTGGTACAATAAGAAATTTATCACTCAGTCACTGTTAATATTTCGCTCATCAATCCCACCACGCTATAACCAACGCTTTGTCATATTAAAACCCACTGAACCTTACAGATTGCAAGATAAATTACAATAGGAATAACGGGGCACGAAACGTCGACCCGCTAACATAACCCAGATAATATATTAAGAGTATTAAAAATGTCCACAAAAGAAATACGCTCAAGGGAAAACAGAGCCTCTTTTTGTTCTCTGTCTACTTTGTTCAACTGCGAGATGAATGGTCTAGTGCATACTTTGACTTTATATTGAGAATTTTATTGTTTTTTTTACTGCTTAGGGGAGGCAGATGACTTGATCTGCCTGGCTGTAGGTGGTTACTCCTAGATGGACAAGCCTGAGCCTCCTCCAACTCAAGCAAGTTAAACAACAGCAGCGGACAAACACTTCCCATTGTAGCCAACGTAATAACTAAAAGTATTGATGATACTTTAAAGTTCTAATTTGTCATCATAGTGCATTGTTTTGTTATACTTAGCTATATAGTTCTAAGGGCCTCAGTTCTGGATGTATTTCCTACTGTTTATAGACATTCGAGATTACGATCAATTGTATAAAAAATAAAACGTACACACTTACGGACCCCGTGCACAAGTCTCATCACTGACCCGAATAAAACTAAATGAACACTCAAATAGTACATTTTACTACAGTTTCACCAAAGCAGACAAATCACGAGGCCGGAAACAGTTAACTGGACCTTGGGGTTAACTGGGACTTGAAGATAAATATTGCGTGTTATGTGGTCAGGTCGCGCATAAACATGTTAAGAGAATCGTAAAATATATCTAATACTGAACGACTGGTCTACTTTCATAGCAAGGCAAACAAGTTAATATTGTGTCACTTGATGATAAGTTATTATGGTGCCATATCACAATCAAAAGCTGATTGTACAGAATATTCTATGGGAAAGAACACTTCGCGGAATTCGTCATTCGATGTCATACGTGCAGATGGCAAGAATTCTGCAGCTCAGCTCGTAAAGTGTTATACGGGGAATACAATCCCTGAAATTTTTAATGATAGCGTTATATTAAACGTCCAATTGTACCTATTCTGATACAGTTTAAACTTTAAGTTTACCAGCCAAAAATGAGCTACAAAGCGTCCCATAAAATTTACAGAGAAAATGATAATGGGATCATCGCGAACCGTCAACAAAACATCTCGCAGTATGAAATTTTACCATAGACTTCAATGTCGCCACAGTAAAGTTACAAAGTATTCCGCGACAACGCCAGCTGGGGCGTCGCTCCGACGCCATGGATAGGGTTGTCAACCATCATGTTAAGACATAAGAACTTACTGCTGATGCGGTAGGTAGTGAACAGCGTTTTTGTTTCACCAAACTCTTAAATCATTGGTATAAAATATAATAATATAATTAAAGAAATGTCTAATATTATTTTTAGGTCTCCAGCACTTTATATCAGACCCAATAGTAAAACTAGCCATATCTACCCTTCTGAGATACCAATAATCCGAGCCTGGATGGGCCATCCAGTCAAGCCAACAATCTACTGTGTGGTTAATTTATTTACATTGGGTTTTGTAAACCTAGCAACCCTAGCGTCTCTCGTAAACAAACAAAAGTGCGCGACAAATTTCACTAACAAAATAAAAATAAAACCCGCCGTGAATTTCGGCGCAACGATTCGGCGGAAATTTCTAGAAATTAAACAAACGACGTGGAAAATCGTAAAGTCGGCGCAAATGAGCGGCAATACGGACGCTCCATTAGCGGCACCGCGGACAACGCGATGGCGCACCGGTAGTCCGGTAACTGACCACCATGCTCCCTCTGGACCACGATTATAAATATATCGAGGATTTTTTTATTGGTCCAACAACGCTAGTCAATATGACGTAAGTGCTACCAGATAAATAGTAAAGAATATAAAAAATATACTTCAATTTTTCAAAATTTAAAATCACTTAAAATATACGACGTACCCATTTTTATTATCATTAATTATTTCACGAAGACAATGAATGGTTCTAAAAAAATATCTTACTATCGATATAGTAAATAAATCAAACTGACCTATAAGGGAGTTATCCACATATCGTGCACTAAATGTCGTTCGCAATTATCCCTGGGGGAAACCACTGTAGCCAATATCTGACTCCCGAACAATCTAGCTGTGAACTAAAATACACTAATGGAGCGCAGTCAGTTATATTACCTTCTCAGTTCCGTGTCGAATATCGATGGAGACGGGACTATATAGAGCAATACCAATTTTAAAAGTATTTGTTGGAAATATAAAATAAAACTGCCTCGGTGGCGTAGTTGTATTACAGTACGACTGCAAAGGTGAGGTCTCGGGTTCGATCCCCGGGTCGGGCAAAGTGATATTGAGTTTTTCTATTCAGTATCAGCCCGGAGTCTGGAATTTGTGCCCGATATGGCGATAGGCTCGCCCCCTATCACATCATGGGACGGAATGACGGCAAAAAGTGGGTGCACTAGTTGCGCCTCTGCCTACCCCTTCGGGGATAACAGGCGTGAGTGTATATGTATGTATAAAATAAAACGGTAACCATGCGGGGCTGACGCTTAGGAAACAGTCAGCCAAGTTACCTCTAGGGGGACAGGCCGGTGCTACGGAACATCGTGAAACGAAAAAAATCATTGGTATGGTCTCCGAAATCTAATTATTTTTTAATAGGTACATATTACAGTAGTATTAGTGTGATTTAGTCACTGTACTAGAAAAAACCTGCAAACTCTTATTCCACTTGCTGACCACTCGCCTTCTTATCCTCTAACATTACCATTATTGTTTTATTTTATTTATTCGGGATAAAAAACAACTGTACAATCAGTTTTATACAAGTTAGACTACATATTATATATAGGAGATAATTTTAGAACCAACTACATTATCCACAGTTTATTTATTTATTAATATTCGGGGAACAAACAGAATAATATTTCCACTAATATTATTATATTATTTTTAATATTTTTTATTTTTAATATAATATTACACCATTATTCATAAATCTTTCAGAATAGACATAAAATAAAGGAAACCAAAAACAGGATCAAATTTCCTAGAATGTGATCTACAAGCGAAACAATCTAGGCATTATACCGCTCCCTTATTATCCCGGGAGGGTACGACTACCATTCCACTAGATCCTACTTCTGCGCAATAAGTACGTAAATACGCCCGTGAGACCGTCTGAGATTCAAATATTTTATGGCGAAAACTAAAAGGTACATTGTGTTAGCTTATGGCAAGAATCCATCTATGAAGGTAAGAAACGATTTCACTGCTTGTTGACAAACACTATTCGTCATATAAAATAAATGTATGAGCAGATCAAACACAAAAATTACACTCTAATCTAGGAGCATAGATTAGGGTACGCATTTTGTATTTCATCACCTTAAACATTTAAGTGAATAATAACGTTTATCAGCAAGCTGTGAATTCGGCTCTCATCCTCGTCCATTTCTGCCGCAAAGTAATTGTGTGCACCGTTTCTGTTTGAAGGACGTTGAAGTCAATGTAATTACTCCACATCATAAGACTTAACATTAAATGTGTGACACCCTCTCATGGTCACCTGTCACCACTTAGTGAATTTATTAGATTCAACTAACGACGGTGTCATGTTTTATAAATATTTTACTGTGTATACTCCTTCTTATAATATTTATGTTTCGCATGAAGACAGCTAATATGTCAAACACCAGGCCGTTGTAATACCACGAATACGGCGTGTTATTACTAAAACAAGTATCAACATCAGCAACATGCCATAACGCGAGTGACGTCGACGTATAAAGGGATAAACACAATCCCGTTGCACTCGTAAATAACCTTTATACCACGAGTCACGTCAACGAACGCTACACAGATATGTCCTTTTTTAAAACATTACTACATACTAACTCTTATCTACCACCCAGGTTACAGTTACTTTTAAGATTTGCTTATATTATGTAAGACAGATAAGGCTAGAAGATCGATATATTTGGTACATCGCTACATAAGTTTAGAAGTGACGCACTGGCCCACTTGCTCGACAAATTCGAATAGCTGATTGTTTTTGTTACTTTAATTTCTATTTTATTATTGTTATTGTATGTATTTTTTTTCTCTTAGTTTATTAGTTTTTTTTTAATTTCTTTCTAATTGTGTAAAATTTTATAATACTCGTGTTATGTGAATGCTGTACACACCTTTAATAGGCATGTGCATCAGAATTTTTTTATTTTTGTGTAATGTGTTATCAGGAATTTTATTAATGCATATTGCTGCTGGTGTGTCATTAAATAAAATAAAAATAAGATGTGTCTGATGGAAACAGTACCTAGCTGATGTAATTACTAATACCATGAATATCGGTACTCTTTAAGAGCGCAATACATGCTGTGGTTCGTAATTCATATTATTGGACAATATTTCACTACTCACGAGCGGCTTACCACTTGCTTAACGTGGCAATCAAACCCATGGCCTCGCGGTTCACAGCCCTCGTATCCTACTATCCCACAAGAAATGCAGTTATGTCAACTGTATTAACTTGCTCACGAATCGAAACGTAAAAGCATTTCTAACAAACCGACCGTAATTCCAGTGCTCCAGTATTTTACCAAGTCTTATATAGCACCATATTTCTTTTCTCAAAAACAACATAAAAAGAGTTTAGTGTTTTTGTTTCAAAGGTAAAACAATTCCAAAGACTGCAATGGAGAAAATAAACCCCGCTGCGGTTTAATTAAATATATAAAGCAAGTTGTTTTGTAGATGTTTAAAAATAATCCTGATGTTCACGAGGAGCAAAATCATGACTAAAGAATCTATACTAATATTATAAAGCTGAAGAGTTTGTTTGTTTGTTTTTTTTGAACGCGCTAATCTCAGGAACTACTGGTTCGAATTGAAAAATTATTTTTGTGTTGAATAGACCATTTATCGAGGAAGGCTTTAGGCTATATAACATCACGATGCAACTATTAGGAGCGAAGAAATAATGGAAAATGTGAAAAAAAAACGGGGAAAATTATTCATCCTTGAGGGCTTCATTGCGTGCGCTGCGAAAACGGTTCAAGATACCAAAAATATATGTATGAAAGAATTATTCCTCTTGAAATAATCTAAAAAAAATGTCCGCGACAGTATATGTCTATCTTTTAAGATTAACTCACTAGAACCGTTTTTATGGTAATCAAATTTGGTCGAAATTAATGCATTATTTGTTAAGAGTTGTATCAACGTCGTAATATTAATCTTTATCCAAATAAATGTGTTGGATAGAGTGATTCAACGGGAAGGTTTTTATGTACTTTTAGCCCAGAAAAACTTATTAACGCGGGCGAAGCCGTGGGCAAAAGCTAGTAAATTATAATTATGAAAATCTATGTTATACAATCAAACTCACAAACTTTCACTCTTTATAATATTAGTATCTTTTAGCATAGATGAAATCCAACTTAAAACACCTGATTCCTTTGAATTTGGTCATTTTGGTACGTCACTTGCCATCAGATGTCATATGCCACATTTCTGATAAAATACACAACCGCATACATCGTGGTTCCTGTTGTAAGTAACTAATAAAGCTGAGTAAAAAGTAAAAAGATGTTTTACTGATACGAGTGTTTATTTCGAAGTGAGATAACTAAGCAGGAAAACAAATAAATACATATAAAAAGAAAATACTTAAAAATGACACAGCCACAAGAAAGGTTACATTGTACAACAGTTCCCAAACACTAACCAGTGCTATAGTTTACGCGCACCGTCTCTCGAGATAAACAATAAAACCATGAAGGTGTCCTTTAGAAGATGAACAAACATCAACTATGGTGACGTCTGGGAGAAAGGGTACCTAACGCGGAAATATCGTAAATAAATCAAGGTAGTAGTTATGGGGAACAGTTATACTATATGAATTTAAAATAATACACGCCCTATTTTCAGCTTAACTAAATTCAAGATAAAGAAGATTCGAATCGACTGAAAATAAAACCACTTTTTTTTTTTAATAATGGAAATATATTTTTATAGCCTGCTATTTCCAATTAAAAATCATAATGACATATGAAACATTATAAAAATACGGTTACGCAGAAACCACGTTAGGAACAAAGGGTTCCGCACAACTTTCCTAATTAAACGGATATTTCGCACCCGCCGCCCGCCCATACACACACGGTTTTAATATTACGAACTAATAAAATAAAGCTATTTGTAAGTTTAAATCGAACTTGTCCCTCGGGGGACGAATCAAGCGTCGCTGCGGTGTATTATAATGAAAAATCATTAGTCGAATATTTTAATAATCATGCTAAAGACTTCGTAGCGTAAATTCTTTTGCATTATATAACACCTTTTCCGCAACATCGTGCACGACTAAATAAATATACAAATGCAGCTATCAAATACTTATTATATAGAACACAAAACAGCCATTACTGCTCCCCTAGAGATACAGGTCAGCGCACTATACCAATTAGTTTCACGAAAACCACTAAGGCATAATTATTCCAAATAAGATCTTAAAAAGTACATTCCGTATATACCAAGATAATACATGAATATTGTTGTGAAATTTGAACCTTCGGTAATATTGGCCACACGGAACGCAACAAGAAACCGTTACTTCTCGCTGGCAATCTGTGGAACAACAACACCACTCTAGTTCATTCGATAAAACCGAGGTTCCGGTATCAACAAACCCACTCACTTCCGAGATCGAGCCGCTTCGTGTATGAAATCAGTACGTAGTCTAATAGATTGAGCGAAGACGGTGTTAATAAGGGCGAATGTCAAGGGCGGTGCAAGAGGCGACAGGGGGAGTCAATATCAACGTGAGGCTTATCGACGCTTTATCTAATCTCTGACATAGCCTCGAGCTACTGCCATTATTACAAATAGCCGGTAATAAAGATGGACTTGATAATACGTGATAGTTTTGGCTTCGAAGCAATAGAATTAATAGTGGGCGAGAAGTTGCAGTCGTATATGACGAGGTGGGGCCCTGATTCGAGATAAATGTTCGTGTGGCAAGAGATTTGCAGGTCAAATTACAAGTGATTTTGCTACTTTTTATGATTAAAGCTACCATAAGGCGAGCACATTGCTCGTCTCTGCATTAATATCATATCAGAGGAAGATGTACCTAACAGCACAGTAATACAGTGGTACAAACTTCTGCTTTTAAAAAGTGAAGAAAAAGATCATGTCGCCGACCTACTGTTAGGCACTACGTTAATAGTAGCTACTATACATTTTATTACACGCCATTTCGATCGAACTTCAACCAATTTCATAATAAAACGACACAAAACCTAGTAAAAACTGGTATAAAATGAATGATAAAATCAATAAAGTCGTTTAAACATAATATGATTGGGAGCGTGGGCGCTGTGGCGACGCTGTGCTTCGCAAACGTGACCTGACCTTCACGCTGCTGCGTCATCCTCTAAGCAAACAGAGATGTCAGCATGTGGGAACCGTGAGATGAAAGAGAAGGGAGTAGATTACGCAAACTATGTAGGAATGCGTTGTATAATAGGGCATCAAATATGCAAGCATTAGTTTTGCGTGTAGCAAATATACTGATACAATACCGCACGAAAATAATAAGACCATACATCTAACATGACACCTTATTCCTCTCTTCTGTGAGTTATAGCAATTGAGATATATTTCAAATACCGTCCCGACCCACAACTTCAAACACACCCTTAAATATTCAGACAACAAACAACTCAGTCGAGTCTATTACATTCGCAACTTATCAACTCGTAGCCTAGATACCAAGCAAGTTATGTCCAAACGTTGGCTGAAGGTCGCCGTGCAGACGAACTGGCCATAAACCCTCGGCTCAGTCCTGCGTCCCTCAATAACGTTATCTAAATAGAGGGCGTGGTCCGACGCGGGACGGCCATCGCTCAGCGCTGACGATGACCGATCCTCACTCGCGAAGATAACTTGCGAACTATTGAATTGGGATCGGTTTGTTCGGCACTAAAGTTTAGCTTTTGTTTAGGACTGTTTATGTGTTGACATAAATACATACGTACATAAATATTAAATAGATGTGCAACATCGCTTATCCGCTTGGCCCTGGATAGGTACCACCTTATATATCTGAGGTGTTAAAACTGTCATAGTGGCTGACGTAAATGTACCGCGTTCCGGGATCAATCTGCGTATATCCAGTTCAAATAGGCCGGCGTAATAACATTCTATCAGAACCCCTCTCCACGTACCGTCAGGTGCGCTAGAGCTATTCTTCCTACATCTAGCGCCAGTTTGTCAAAACATGTGCACTACGATAATTACAGTTCTAGGATGAAATAAGAAAGATTTATATTGTTACTAGCTTTTGCCCGCAGCTCCGCCCGTGTTCAAACGTTTTCCGGGATAAAAGTCCCGCTTTATATTTTCCCGGGATAAAAAGCAGTCTATGTGTTTATCGAGGACATGATCTTACAATATACATTCTTACAAATTTTCACGTTTATAATATTAGTAGGATCCGTTTAACTTTTTTAAATATAAAAGGGTGCAAGTTTTAGTAATGATAGGTAAATTAAAAATATATACCAAAAGAAAAATAAGTTTGATAAGTTAAAAAAAAAGTTATGAAACAATCCACAATGTTTGAATTGTGAAAGTTCATAAGAAGTATTAGTCGGCTACATATATAAATCACAGATTTTCGCACTTGTTAAACAACTGGCAAAATTTTATAAATTTTATAAACCCAAGTTTCTTTCAAACAATAGCGTGTACCGCTTTGTAAGTTCCGGCAATGATTTTTTTTAAATGATATATGGGGCAAAGTGCAAACGAGCATACGGTTCACCTGATGGCAAGCGATCACCGCCGCACATGAACATCTGCAATCCCAGGGCGCATTGAATATTGCTCTTGTTGTGTATATATATTTCTACACAAACAGCCAAACTTCATCCACTTCTCCAAGTAAAAATACTTCCGCCAACCGACCCTAACTATAGTTCACGAACTTTGTACATTAATATTTCATTATACCAATACGGAAAGGAATTACCGCTCGTGGGGCCAACACACCATAACTTAAATATTACTTATTTTCCATGCCATGATTACATTCATAATATCCATGCCTGTTTTCTCAATAAAATTATGGAGAGCTTGAAACCGTAACATAACGCTCTTAAACTACGTCGATATTTCCGTCCCATGACGCGATAGTAACGTGTATATCACTATAACGTAAGTTTTCACATTTTAGATGCCCAAAGTCTGAACAAAGAATCGAACCCAGAACAGTTTATAAAACAAATACGTTATCACATATCTATACTAATCTATACTAATATTATAAAGCTGAAGAGTTTGTTTGTTTGTTTGAACGCGCTAATCTCAGGAACTACTGAACCGATTTTGAAAATTCTTTCACTAATAGGAAGCTACATAACTCCTGAGTGCTATAGGCTACTTTTTATCCCGGGAAAATATTTTTGTCCCGGAAAAACGTTTTCACGCGGGCGGAGCCGCGAGCACTACTAGTATTACATACATACACACATACATACAAGTCTACGTTCTCAGAATTACGTAAAAATAATATCTAAGCGTGGTGGACTAAGGCCTAACGCCTCTCAGTAGTAGAGGCCCGTGCTCAGCAGTGGGCAGTATATAAGACAGGGCGGATTGCAATATCCAAAAAAGGAATGTTGTTTACTTGTAACACTTTAAATAATAATGTTCACAAGAAAACTGGGTATTCATTAAATTATTAGGGTTTTAGCTCTGTTGTAAGGAGTAAGCATAAATGCAGGGGTAGTGTTAACCCCAGATGAGATTGTGCGAGACGTGAAGTCATCAATAACCCAGCGGCGAGGCGTCGCTGCGTCCCGCTGACCCAAATACCGTACAGCGCCATCTAGCGCCCGCGACTACTCCTAACCCATTCATAATAACTCAATAGTCACAGCTCTGAAACCGTAATATATGATTATAGAGTCATAAAACTGTGATATTCTGCAAACATCCAGATTCGACAAAAATAGTTTGGGATCTTATTTGACGAATTTAATCAATCCCTCGCCCTCATCTCACTTTTTTATTAGGTTAACGCTACATGTATTTTACGAATATTGCAGAAACAATTTGACTTTATTTTTACGAGCGCGCCGGCCGCCTATCGGACTATAATTTCATCAAAGACATTCAACAGTATACGTAGTTATAGACTGACGTCGGGCTCTAACTTTTATCCAAAAGTTAATACCAATAAGTCGCTGTGTTATCTGGCACATCCATGTGACAAGACATCTCGGTATGCGCAATTTTTTTAAAGAAAGCAATGTTATGGAAGGAAATATACCAATTTGAGCATTACGACTCTCTATCTCTGTTCTGTGATTACGACCATGTCAAAGTATGTTCTAATGCATTTTACATAGGTGCTTTGCTATTTCACTGTAGATTGAGTTACTGACGAACAGGCTTAAAATTTTTGTA
Source organism: Lapara coniferarum (assembly GCA_949316025.1). NCBI lineage: Eukaryota > Metazoa > Arthropoda > Insecta > Lepidoptera > Sphingidae > Lapara > Lapara coniferarum. The sequence goes on from OX438920.1 coordinate 785,202, forward strand.
TAAATATTTTCCAAATGTCCGCCCTATATAATCTCAGAACTCTTTGAATTTCATCAATTTAATAATACGTGAAACATCTCTAAAGCCTATACTAGCGCTAGTCGCGTGCACAGACCCTTTGATGCACCGAAAGGAAATTGATAACAGTTGATCAGTATTCATAGATGAGCGCGGCGTGGGCGACACGGGGGCCGTGGGGGGAGAAGAGTATTTACATTAAAGGAAACTAGACCACGATGTAGGTCAGGTAAAATTTTTCATTGCTGATACAATAAGTAAGTAGGTACCTATCTGCATTAAGTGAGTAATAGGTCTCACATGCCTACTTTTTTTTTATGTACAACTCCCAAAAGGTTTCCTCGCGATATTTTCCTTCTCAGTTATAGAAAGTGATAACTACGGGTTAATACACGAAATCGAACTCGAGACCTCTCTAACTCAGCAATACTTTCAACTCTCGGTACGCTCTATCGCTGTCCAATATAACTGGCTTAAATTAGAGCCATTATGTCAACAAAATTTATCGCCGTTGGTCAATATTCGAAATGAGTACCATTTATTTATACAATTTAATCATAAATATCGTAATCAAATGAATAAACGAGGTATTAATTAAAAACATGGATCCGTAAACTAACAAACGCTATCATAATATTTACGATATGAATCAATTAAAGCCTTTCTCGTCGGATTGTATCCGTTAATTAAATAACATTATTAAAATAATCTGATTCATCTCAGATATTTATTTTATCACAAAACATACATTTCTCTGTAGAATTTGGGATAATTTGTTAACAGATTTAAATGATATTATACTGGGTATTAAGAGAATTAACAAATTCATATATTCATTCATTCATATATTCTTTGAATAAGATTCATAATTGTGTATTGTACTTTCATGTGATTAAAACGTTTTTCATTTAGTATTAAATTAATATGCGGCTATGAATTCCTATTACATTACTAACATATCCCGTAAATAGCTTATCATCCTTCTCAACGAAGGAAAAGGATAATTCCGAGGGCCGCACAATAGATGGATTAAGAGATTTGCCATTCTTCCCGTTAGAGTACCGTGACTGAAGCAACAGTTTTTAATAACGCATGAACAAAACATCCACTCCCCTCATATGGGGCTTACCAAATGTGTAGTTTTCATGTGTATTAATATCTCGGTATATGAATTTTATCTAGTTTCTGGTCGCGCCTCAGTCCGGATAAAATTCTGTTCCCGGTATAAAATCTTAACATTTATAATTTTATTGTACTACACTTACAACATAGGCCAATTATTGCTATTATACAAGAAGGACTGCACAATCTGAACAAGAACCAAAGCTGGTGAAAGAGAAGATTAATAACAAAAGTCTGAGGTACCTACTCTTAAACCCCAGATTGTTTTAAATCCTATAAGTACCTTTAACTCTTTAATATTCTAAACTCGTCAGGACACCCCCAGCGAGACAGATCATCGACCTGCGTAACTTCATCTAAAAATCCAATTATCGTGAACCTCTTAAGTTCCCAAAAAAAAACTAACACAGCCTTTTTTAAGTTCCGAGCGCATTTTCCTTTCTCTTATAATCGATTTTCTAGTTGGACAAGATTTATTGGGTGTTGCGTGCCTTGCTTAGTATTCAATAGATGTCGGATAGGAAGGAAAAACAATTACTGGTGGGATAGCAGCGCAGTCTCGATATGGCGACTCGGCGACACGACCGGCTCGACCTGAACTACATAATCATTTAAGAGTATCACTGTTGTGTGTTTGCTGAAAAATGTGAACGAGTTGAAAAAGGTATAAGAAGGAAAAATTAAACGCTATCATTATGACTCAGTTTTTGACTTTGTATTGTACATATTTGGTGTAAAGAGATAGTATTTGTATAAATTATTTGTATTTGTCTTATGAAATGCTTAATTGTTCCGTTTTTCTTCCACTAATTAGTATTCTGTAAGGGTATATATTACTTGTACTATAATCTGTTTATTATGCATAGGCAGAAGGCTTCTCCGGTGCGATATAACAATCGACCACACGGTCGAGTAAAAATGTATTAGTCGCCAGAGACATGTCTGTTAACCAGTACGGGCCACCACATACAGGTTAATTCGATGATAGAGATGGTAGGCTTCATAGCATAAACAAAAATTATTCATTTAATTACTATGATACTTTAGTTCCATTTCATTTAAATATGAAAGAGACATTATAAAAAAAACGAGCATCATCCATCGTAAAAAGCTACAATAAATTATTTGAACAAACAGTATTTACCATTAGATCCACTTACATTCCCGCACCAGGAAAAAATTGGGCAAATATATAAAAATAAATCATAACAGGAAAACGATTGGAAATATTTTTATTCGGGGAGCATAGTTTAGCTTAGTTTACTCCAATGGAGGTCACGAACCGAGAAACAGGCTTCTTACATTTATAAGACGGCGCACAGGTATTCTCCTTTATATACCTATAAATCTCAGAGAGTCCTGCGTTACTCTGCTTCTGATTAAACTCATCGATAAGTCTCTTTGTATCCCGACATGGCAAATGAGCAATACTGCGCCTGATGGTAAGTCCAAGCATATGTTGACCAACGCGAGATGTACCTTCTGGTGGGCGCAGAATTTATATAACCTGCCTACTTGCTTCTTCATGTTCCATTGCAGAATCCAATATTAGAAAACAGACAATAGGTAGAATGTAGAAACATGCTGGAAAACTGCAGCTCAATATAATTAAACTACGAAACTGAGAACTTCTGTAACTTCATTTTCTGGTCAAAATATAGACCCCAAATGCGTATTACATATTAAAACACACATGGAAAATGGCACGGAATTATCAAAAGCATTTTCCCACAACGTTTTTTAACTCCAAATGCCAAAAGAATTCTGACATCACTATCGAATCAAATTCACCAACCGATTTATCAGTCGGAAAACGGCAGCGCGCTATCAACCGTGACCTTCGCCTTATCGTCACAACACAATGCTAAATATTAAAAAGCCATAATGTGATGATAGCAGGAGTAACCTCCGGCCTGATACGCGACCAGCCAATTACGGATTGTTTGAGATTACATAGTTGTGGTTACATGATCTCAGTAGAGAAGATTATATGAATGTTGTAGAGTGGGTCAACGAACTCTGACGATTTTGGGAGGCGGCAAGTGAGCCCGTGGATCAATTGATGATAAGGGATTATCACCCACAAACACACAAAACGCTAGAGGTATTATCACTGCATTGCCAACCTTTGATGGTGGTACCCAACCAGGGCGTCTCAATTATTGATGTATAAAAAGCTAATTAATAAAAAAATACTCCTTATTATCGAACACCTCAATTACACCTCATTCATAATTACACAGTTTGAACGTTGTATCATTATGAACTAAGGATACTTGTAAAATTTAATTAACCACCAATTTATCTTGCAACGGCGCTGAGAAATTCCACCTTTGTCATGGTTAGAAACTAGAAACGTTTATTACCAGTTGCCTAAAGCAGCACAAACTGTACCCCAGAGGAAAACAACAACTGTACGTATTTAATTGAATGCATCCTAGAATTAAACTAAATTGTTTCGCATTCCCCGTTTTCAGATCAATTTGCGACTGCATAATGGGTTTGGGAGAGCGTTGCCGCGACATTGCGACTACTAAATAATCGATTCCATGAGACAAAATATATGTTCTGCGAAATGTGGCTGCATTAGTTGTAGCCACGAGCAGCTACGTCTAGTGCAGCACAATGTGTATGTTTTGTGAAGACTATTTTAAAACGGATGTAAAACACTCTTAAGGCAAGACTAGTAGAAAAATACTCAATATATATATATTTTGTATTTGAATAGATTGCAACGATACAGTCGTTGCCTTTACAGTGAACGTGAAAATCCTTGTGTTTTGTTGCATCACGGAATCAGCCGAATAAACTAGGGTGACAAAATTATGGCGAGTCAGGGTACTTAAAATCTCTATGATCTGCATTCTATCCGGTATACATAACAACAAAATTGCCTTGCCCGAAGTAGCATATGTAATTTTTATTGACTAAAGTGCAGTCCACACTATTAACGTACTGATGCCCAAACTTGGAGATGAAATACCAGTTTAATATGGACACAAGTAGATCCAGGATAAATGCAACAGAACACTTCACAGATGAGTCGCTGACCTCTGATGTTTTGTAATATGTCGTTTAATGTCCTTGGCAACTGGGTTTTAAATTGCATGTCACGGATGGTACTAAAATTGGGGTACATTTTATGTCCAGCAACTATAGATAAATCTTTACCAAAGAGATTAAATGCGTTTTACTCTTTTTGTGGATTGATGCCAATGATGAGAATAGCCAGGTAGAAGCTGAATCTATAAAGAGCTAGATACTTGCCTGATAGTAAGCACCGCGTCTGCTAGTAAAGAGAAGACACATAACCCAGAACCTCAGATTATACTTGTTGTGATCTTGAAGCTTTAAGTGTGCTTAGCGGCAGAAATAGTCTATATGATGATGGAAGGCTAAGCAGAATATCTTATTACAGCCATTATTATCCGTGTAATTTTAATCCCATCAAAAACATAAATGTGAAATGTGGAAGCCAAGTCGAATATGCGTGCTGGTCGACTTCACCGACAAAAGAATTGAAATCTTAATGGTTTCCAAGCCCTGTAGATAATCCTGAAAATTATTTATAAGAACACACTCCATTCTAAAATAAATTTAAACTAATATTTCTTTGTTTTTCTGCTACGACAATGTATGATATTTAAAAATACAATTTCTTAAATTTGAATAGTCGAATTATTTACACAAAGCAGATAACTTAGTATACATTTAAGCTCAAGATTTGACTTGGCTAGTCTTCACATACAATTTTTCTTTTATTTTGTTAATAAACTTATCTTTATGTTACTGTTTTTATATTGTAAAGTCAAAATATCCTACTCTTCGAAAAATATTGTTTTCTGATAAAACTAGCCAAGACAAATCTTGAGCTTAAATGGCAGGATTTTTGTTTCAGCCCCTATTACGAAAATCGCACAAAATGTAACAAATTATATGTTTGTTATGTAAATGTTAATGATATTTTGTCTCAATAAGGCACTTTGATAATAGTAAATAATAAGTACTTGTGGTGTTTTCTTTTATTTTATACCAATTGCTTCGTAGGTCAATTTACCCCTAATGAATAGTCCATCAACCCCAGGCATGGGGTAGGTTGACTTGATTTTCTCGTTCCACACACACTATGTTATAAACCATCACGAGGTTTTTGGTATTTCTTTCGATAGCTTATTAGTGCACCTATCTAATCTATAGGTTTTTTAGTCATTAAAACAATCAAAATATAGCCGTCCAAGCTGAAATTTGGTGAACTATCCCCGGTCTCCCCTACTATGGTGGCAGTGACATCATTCTTACGTCATAAACACTTTCTCTAATTATAAATTAATAATTGTATGTTACCTGATTTTAAACCAGTACAAAACTTACATGTATATAATTTTACACAGTAGAAATAAACATACTATTTATTTTCGATTACGACATTAATAGCCTTACTAATAAAAAAATGTTACTCATACGTTTAACATGTGAATAGTTACACAGCGTACAACGTCTGTATAAGAGTTACACAGGGTTAACACAACCGCTGCCGGCCGTGGTGTCTGCCATGGTCGGTGGCTGGAGGTCTTGGCGAGCGATGGTCTCCTTCTGCGAGTGCGTCATCTCGCGGAAGGAGAGCGCTGGGCGGGATCGTGAGCAGAACGATCCCGCCCGTAGCCAGAGGAGACGTAGGAGGCGCCGGGTGGACGACTGACCGGCGCCTCGTGCCCTGTGGTCCGGGGGCATATAGAGAGTTCCGCCACGGCATTCCCTGCCTGTCGTAAGAGGCGACTAAATGGGGCTTCAAGAGAGTCGCGGGGCGAGCAGCGGGGGGCTGCTCAGTCCAATTTAAGCGACTCCGAGGTGGTTGACAATGTGGGTGGTTGGTCTCCCGTTGTCGTAGACGCAAAATCGTGATCCAGAGTTCGGAGGCTTCTCAGCCTCCTCATTTAGAGAGGGGCCGCAATGCGGCATAGCGCAGGGGCGGTTCCGTGCAGCTATCTTCGTGCAACAAGATACCCCGGAGCCGTCCCCTAAGCGCCGAAGAAGGCCACCGCGGGTTTTGGTTGGTATGCCAGTGTAGGGTGTATATAGTGTTAGGGACTCGGTCCAATGTTCACTCGGATGATGCTATACTCCCGAGCGTCGACATTGGGCTGTAAGACTGTGTGAAACCAACATAACCGTTCCACTCACCCCCCAGTGGCGGTAGCGATAATGCGTTTTTCCCCGCGAAAAAAAAAAAAAAAAAAAGGGTTAACACAACATCGCTACTAATAAACGCAAAGACAAGCTTGCGTAACTACTCACGCTGTATACGGCAAATACGCTGGCAACCTTTTACGAAGTACGTTCAAAAACTTCTGCTCGTAACTTTGTTTTACTAATTTAATTGAAATTCATAGTTTATTTAGCATTTTAGTAACTTTAATAAATACGAAATATATGTTTTTTTGTAAAATATCTATATATATTAATGAAATGTACAAAAACTTGACTAATGGTTGTAATTTTAAATATAAGTTATGATTCGTACTTATAGTTTTCGAACGCTTCCTCACCGGCAATAACACAAGCTTAATTCAATTTTTTAATGAGTGACGTGTTTAAGTATTTCGTTTCGGCAATTTATTTGCGATTGATTAAATAATTAACTTTTTAAGGTTTAAAAAATGGAGTGCACTGAATGTGCATCGATAGTGATGCCGCCTAATCCTAAAAGAAAACTTATCAACCAGATTAAATGGATTACATCTATTTTTGTAGCATTTTATTTTTCTTTGATTTCCTTGTCTGTCCTTATTATCAAGCATATTATAACGAAATTTAAATAATTCATTGCTAAATAAAAATTAATCTCGCACAACTCCAACTCCATCATCTACAAGTGACAACCTCTCAATCAGCTGAAGCTAATATAGTCGCCATTTTGAATTTACGCAGCCTTAATACAAGGGTACAAGCGTGTGTAGAGCCTGTGTAAGTGTACATAGTTATTTCAATCTCTTATAACACCTGTATACAGGCCTTCTGTCAAAAAAAGTTTTATTAGTTGCGTTTTTGTTACACAGTGCTTATAGAACTTGTATACACAGTGTCGATTTTTTTATTAGTAAGACTATAAGAAAATAAGATTTTCGAGAGAAATTGTCTTATTCAGATTGGAAAAACTTTTTAATGAAAGAGATTACAAAAGCGTCACCGTCGACAATTCCGTAACTAGCAGCGTTCGTAAATCCTTTAAATTATAAAATATCCAGCCCTGAATGTGGCTCAATTAAGATAAATGATTAATTAAATTATTAGTTATACCTCACCGAATTAATCAGACGAATCAACGGAATTCGGCAGCGGGTCTTACCTGAAACAAATTAAATTCGGTTATAGGAGACGTTAATTAATCCTCGTTGGACAAAAACCGACGGACGGCTCGACCAATATTGATGTAGTACTAATCGAATTGGCGGGTATTGTCGCTGTTTGTTCAGGACGTATTTTCGCTTCCCCGAATAGCCGGTAAATGTTAACGTTTCCAATTATTTCACGCTGCGTCGGTTATAACCGGGTTATGGACTTAAATTCACAACCGAGCACAAACTAAATGTCGTTAGCACTCGCTGGTTAATTTTATTCCTTATTAAATTATCCCTATGCCGAGTTATCGTTTTATAAGAGCGCACGCAGGTCACGGTGTTCCTCGACCGAGCTCCTAGCACATTGTGTGCATTTGTATAGCTAACGAAGTCTGTAAGTGGTTAATCTGGCTTTTGCACTCACTAGAAAACGTTATATGGTAATTTAAAGGAAAATGTCCAAATTTGCGTTTTTCTAAAACGCAACAAGTATTATAATCAGAGACACTAATCACAAGTTGTCACCAAGTCAAATCAAATTCATACCGTTGCCTGCATGTTATAATGTGTTTATCGATCAGGACTAACTCCAAACTTTTTTTTATGTTTCATTTATTTATTGAATTTATTTATTTACATAGACAATGTGGCACAATAATCAAGTACTAAGGGTACTCTACCACATTATCCAAATTCGAAGCGAACTTTCCAATCTTTACGTCGCGAGAACGAATACCCGCGTGCGTCGTCTCACAATAGTTATCAATATAAGCTGTTATCTGTAGTGAAATCGATAGTACTGATAACCTTACGGCATCACCGAGCGGCACAGTGTAACCACAGTATAATAATATATCTATACAGTAGAATATCTTCATACAAACAGTCGGAATGCGAGTGATGATGCTTACGCGCCTTGACTTTGGTACACGTAAGTACACAAGCAGTCGCGAGTGCGCCGCAGTGACGGACGAACGCTGTGATGGTTTTGTAAGCAGTAGACGTGCATTTTGTGAATATTTAAATAAAATAAGTAAAAGTACTTACTTAACATGGTAAAGAGCAATTATAGACTATATTGTGCTGTTTTGGTTGCTTGATTTTGCTTGCTTTTGGTTCTTGTCCATGTTTCCCAAAAGTATATTTAATGAAACTTTTTATCCGAATCATCATCATCAGCCCGTTGCAGTCCACTGCTGGACATAGGCCTCTCCCAAGATGCACCACAGAGCCCGGTCTGCTGCTTTATGCGTCCAGTTGCTGCCGGTCCTCTTGTGCAAGTCGTCCCGCCATCTGGCCAGAGGGCGGCCCACGCTACGCTTACTAAGACGCGGTCTCCACTCCAGAACACGCTTACTCCAGTAGTTATTTGTTCTGCAACATATGTGGACAGCCCATTGGCACTTCAACCTACTATTTCTCAGAGCAATGCCGGTCACCTTGGTTCTATGATGGATCACTTTGTTCCGAATTTTGTCCTTCAGGGAGACTCCGAGCATAGCTCTTTCCATAGCACGTTGAGCGACTTTAGGCTTACGTATCAGCTCTACAGTCAGTGTCCACGTCTCGGCTCCGTATGTCATTACGGGGAGGACGCACTGGTTGAACACTTTCGTCTTCAGGCTCTGCGGTACATCCGACGAAAGTATATGGTACAACTTCCTAAACGCTGCCCAGCCCAACTGAATCCTCCTATCGGCATCCTTTTCGAAGTTGTATCTACCCAGCTGCATTAGTTGCCTGAGATAAGCATATTTCTTGACAACTTCGAGAGGTAGGTCATCGATGATTACTGGTCCCGGATTGTTTTATCCAAATGCGAATTTTTTATACTATTAAATTTAACAAGTAAGCTTTTTGTACGTCTCAGTAGAGCCGCAAATATTTTTCAGTCTCAAATTTATAAAGTTTTATTTTATTAAATCTACTCATAAAAAAACACAACATATTGTATTTTAATTGAACACATTGTATTTCATATTGTATTTCATTCACAAAGAATTTCATGTTTTAAATAACACACAAACACGCGCGGTACGCGCGCGCCCGCACCTTTTATCCCCGAAGGGGTAGGTAGAGGTGCAACTAGTGCACCGTCTTTTGCGGCGCAGTTGTTTTACGGTAGTACGATTGCAATGCTGAGGTCTTGGGTTCGATCCCCGGGTCGGGTATGGTATCGGATTTTTCTATTCAGTATCAGCCCGGAGTCTGGAATTCGTGCCTGAAATGGCGATAGGCTCGTCCCTATCACATCACGGGACGGAATAAGCTCGGCGAAAAGTGAGTGCACTAGTTGCGCCTGTGCCTACCCCTTCGGGGATAAAAGGCGTAAGTAAGTATGTATGTCAAAACTAGAAACTCAAGTATTAAATTAAAATACTCTAGACGGGCAGCCCTATGGCGCGGTTACGTACCGCGTCGCTGTAGGTAGTTATTTCAAGGACACGGCAGAGTCAGATTACTTTTAGGTATACCTAATACCTTGGCGTAACGTTAACCGATGTGTTTTTGTTTAAGGGCATTGACACAGATCGAGATGAATTAAAACTGTCGTTATGTTTGAAGGTACGAGGAAAGCTTTGATAGTGCGTACTTATTATCATAAATTGGTAAATAAAAACTTTACTATTTTTTTAGTGATAAAGTCTTTTTGAGAGACATTTTTTGCTTCTTTGCTTGCTTGCTCTGAAAAGTTCTCTATCCGTTAGTGAAAGTCCTGTCAGAATGGGTTCAATTCTTTCGCACATGAACATGTACTAAACTTAAATAATAAACGTAGTCATACGATCCGACAAATCGCGTTCCGGCATTTGCTAATGTATTTCATAAGGCAGCTGGATACAAAACTGGAAACCCTCTCCTTCGTGGTTGACTCGTCAAGCCCCGCTACGAACGCCGGCTTCCGAGTATATAGGGTTTCCCCATACATCTATATATATATAAGCGGGGCTTGACAGGTTAACATACTTGCACTGTACGTATCAAGAGCAATGTCACTTATACTTACCTATATAGCAATATAGTATAATAACGTTTACTAACGCTATAATCACTTGTCCACCATTTCAGCGGCTGCCAAACACGCCACCGAATCACGCACTTCCGAATCGTGGTGCGTCATGTGACGACCATGCACCGCAAGCCCCCTTCATTTGGCATAGGGCCTTGTGGAATATAAATAATGCCAATAGCGCGTCCTTGACTCCCCACTGGCACACTGGCATATGTCCAATTGCGTGTTCCCATACTTTCCCATGGGGTCAAGGACGTAGGAGTTGAGGGGTAACTGACCTGATGTGGCGTGCCAAAACATCAACTTTCAGATCGTATTTTGAAAGTTAAATCTTTATCTAAAAAAATTTCAGGCCACAAAATATTCTATAATCTTTTATGGCTTATGGCGTTGCACAGTGTTTTTTTTTTAGCCTAATTTGGCTACACCCTCATTTTATGGCTGAAGTTTGAAGATTAGTTTATCAATAACGTAAAAGTAGAACTCCTGTGAATCTCAGCTGTATATTTTTATAAAAATCCAGTTCTAACTTTTGAATCTCGGGAAATTATTACTCATGGAATACCTCCTACCACCATACCATACCAGGCCTGTATTATATACTGCCCACTGCTGAGCACGGATCTCCTCTACAACTGAAAAGGTTAAGGCCTTAGTCCACCACGCTCGCCTAGTGCGGGTTAGCAGACTTCACATACCTTCGAAATTCAGAGAACTTCTCGGATATACAGGTTTCCTCACGATGTTTTCCTTCAACGCAGCGACTATATAACCCCTAGACTCCTAATTTTCAATATTTCTCTTCAAATTAATTCTGTCAACTACCTGAGGTTTGAGGAAGCGGGGTACTGCATTATGATTGGTTCTTCCAACACCTTATCGCATTATACAACCTTGGAAACATAGGCATAGGGATGGGACGAGTTAAATGAAAACACGATTTTTTTATCGATATTACTTTTATGTAATAAAGTTTTATAGTAATATTATTATTATTTATTAAATATATTAATATTTTAACGAAACTCTTTATGCTATCGAATGACAGGTGGCGCTTAGTAAGTCTCATTGACATTAACAAGAATATTTGAGCTGACTTGTAGGAATAACACAAAGAATAACTCAAAACAACCGTTATAATCAACAAACAAAATAAAAAATTATCCTCATAACATTTATTTCTGATACCGCTAGTCAAAATGTATATCCTAATAATTTTTAAAATGAATTAACTATTACTAATGAACTAACCATTTAAAATAAGAAGCCTTTTAAAATTAAATGGGCCTCAGATAAATTGATTAGTTGAATATTCGGGCGATAGTTTCTCTTATTTTTAAATTTATCGATAGAACTATCGACAAATCCTTTTGGTGTATCACTTACTTTTAATGTTAAAAAACAAAACGAAATAGAAAATGTAAAAAGTACTTTCGTCGGAAAGAGATGCAAATATAACAAGATGGCGCGTAAACACAACATGGCCAGTCTAAGATGAACTCCGTAAAATTTTAAATAAAATGTGATTGTGTCGTTATTGACTTACCTGTGAAATGTAATGCCATTTTTCTGAAAATTTGAATTATGGCTATTTATACCACACCATTTTATTGTGCACGGGTTCATTACAATAGTTATTTATTCGCAAACACGGAAGTATTTACAGCTCACAGTTGTGGTCGCAAGTGACTTGAAGATTTTGAACGGTAAGCTACATTGGATCTATTTGTCAGATGTGTTGCCCGAAGCCGATCGTCTGTTATTAGGAGTCTAGGGGTCTTCAACGTTAAAGCTAGCGATAATTCACAAAGAATACACACAATTTTTTTTTTAAAAGTCGGTGATTGAGTTTGTACCCTTGGGTTTTTAACCTGCGGACATTCGTCTTGGTAGTCCGTTCCACTCCCAACTAAGCTATCGCCGCGTCTCCTCCTCCCACAGAAGCTATAAAGTAGGAAAAGGAAAACATCCAAATTTATCTCACCGTGGTGTATCCCGGCTCGCAGAAATGGCAGTAGAGCGAATTAAAAATGATCACAAACTATCCCAGCATGGCATAAAACAGCTATGATATAGAACAGGCATATTATGGTATGAAACAAATTAGTCAATACATTTTACTATATTCCAAACAATATTACATATCCGCAATGCTGCAAAACCCATTATGTTTGATAATATTATCACAGAACTTCCTGTCTGCGACACATTGTGCCACAGACATTAGTTTGACTATAGACAAAAAGCATTTTCCTATAACAACCAGTCTTTTTTGCGTTACTGTTACATTGGCAATGTTAAGCAAGAGCTTTTGTGTAAGCATTTCACACAAAGTTCACTGGGACTACTCTTACAGGAGCCTGCCGCTATATTAAGTATACAACTATAATTTTCAATGTCAGACCAGTCACGAGTCTTATCGACTCATAAACACAAGTTTTGACTGCTGGATCTTGACATCATACCTACCACATGTTCAGTATTAACTAAAGAAACAGTAAGCAAAGAGTAGGTACCTTCATCTAGTTAGTATTATACCTTCAATTACACATAACACAATAGAAGTTATTATAAAACGGGTAGATAATACATTATTTTTTTGTTATATTTTTGTTCCTTGTATAAGGTCTTTAAAAGTTGGTCTATTTCACAGGCCATTGCTTCCAGATCAGAGATTTATTTATCCTTATTTACAAGGTTTTGAAACTTGTACAAGTTTGAAATCCAACAACTGTTCGACGACAGCGACCTCGATCGATACTGCAAGCTGTGCTAAACAGTTTAACCACATCTGCTCGAAATTCATTTGAATATCTTGGACATACGATGGATTTGTTCACGAAATAGGGTAGTTTGCTATGTTTGATTTTGTTATTTATTTTATACGTAACAGAAAAAAACACCAAAAGGAAATTCTTCTGTGAAATCAGCATCAAAATTGGTTGAAAAATAAAGCAGTTATTCATATTTGAAATATTGTTGTGAGCTAAAGTGGGGACGTGGAGGAGATATCGTGCTATCTCTTTCGCACATACGCAGCGTTGTGGCCGGTGACTCTCGCCGACGTCACAGTGTAATATTACTGTTATATTTTGACAACTACCCCTTCCATCAAATTTCAAAGCTTTATGACTTACTAATTTTATTATTCCTCCAATTTTGAAAACTATCTGTCTGTTAGGTTTTGGATGGCATACATTTTTGATAAATGTATTAAAAAAAAGTAGTCCACTACTCTATTTCGTAGGCTGCGTCATTTAAGTACTCTATTATGTACTCCATGTCTCTTACATATTTATTATGTCGACTAAAATATCAATTTTTATTTATTATGGTAGCCCCGCATACGCGATGATTGTGATAATGTCGATTTTTATACTTTAACTAGCTGTTGCCTGCGGCTCCGCCCGCGTTAAAAAGTTTTTCCGAGGAAAAGGCCCGCTTTATACTTTACCGGAATAAAACGTAGCCTAAGTTACTACTTCTTATTACATCAGCTACCTCCCAATAAAAGTCCCGTCAAAATCGGTCCAGCCATTTCAGAGATTAGCCGGAACAGACAAAAATTAAAAAAAAAAACATTTTGGTGTATGTACCGTATATATATTCATTGGATAAAGATTAATATTATTACGTTGATACAACTCTTAACAAATAATGCATTAATTTCGACCAAATTTGATTACCATAAAAACGGTTCTAGTGAGTTAATCTTAAAAGATAAACATATACTGTCGCGGACATTTTTTTAGATCATTTCAAGAGGAATAATTCTTTCATACATATATTTTCGGTATCTTGAACCGTTTTCGCAGCGCACGCAATGGAAGCCCTCAAGGATGAATAATTTTCCCCGTTTTTTTTCACATTTTCCTTTATTTCTTCGCTCCTAATAGTTGCATCGTGATGTTATATAGCCTAAAGCCTTCCTCGATAAATGGTCTATTCAACACAAAAATAATTTTTCAATTCGAACCAGTAGTTCCTGAGATTAGCGCGTTCAAACAAACAAACAAACAAACTCTTCAGCTTTATAATATTAGTATAGATTAATAATATTAAACGTCAGTCTTCTTTGCATAGCATTGGGTAATTGCACCTTAGAGAAAATTCTACACGATTTTATAGGATAAATCTTAAAATCTCTTGCTATGTGGCATTTAATAGTGTTAATAATATTTATTTATTTACACACACACAGTCTTTACACATATCTTGGGTAAGGTTTACATAAAGAAATTTAGAATTTTGAGACGTTCAAGACATTATAATTACATTGCTGGTGGTCCTCACACTAGGTACAGCCTGTATCGTTATATGCACCTACTGTTATACATACATACATACACACTCACGCCTATTATCCCCGAAGGGGTAGGCAGAGGCGCAACTAGTGCATCCACTTTTCGCCGTTATTCCGTCCCATGATGTGAAAGGGGGCGAGCCTATCGCCATATCGGGCACAAATTCCAGACTACGAGCTGATACTGAATAGAAAAACTCAATATTACTTTGCCCGACCCGGGGATCGAACCCGAGACCTCAGCATTGCAGTCGTATCATAATACAACTACGCCACCGAGGCAGTCATGAAAATCCTACTAATATTATAAAGGCGAAAGTTTGTAAGAATGTATGGATGTTTGGATGTTTGGATATTTGGATATTTGGATGTTTGGATGTAAGGATGTTTGTTCCTCTTTCACGCAAAAACTACTGAACGGATTTCGATGAAATTTGGCACACGGGTAGATCATGTCCTGGATTAACACATAGGCTACTTTTTATCCCAATCCCAAAGGGAAAATATAAAGCGGGACTT
This sequence comes from Lapara coniferarum, assembly GCA_949316025.1. Classification (NCBI taxonomy): domain Eukaryota; kingdom Metazoa; phylum Arthropoda; class Insecta; order Lepidoptera; family Sphingidae; genus Lapara; species Lapara coniferarum. The sequence continues at coordinate 800,515 of OX438920.1, forward strand.
TTATCCCGGAAAAACTTTTTAAAGCGGGCGGAGCCGCGGGCAAAAGCTAGTGTTAAATAACAAATAACATTTTTTGTGGCATCCAAATAAAATAAAATCTTTTTGATTGGGTATAGGATAAGTATATTCTATAGTTCTAACATTTTTTCATTTCAAGACGCGTCAAATCGATATCAGTTAAAACGTTGTATGGAAACTTGCTATCATTCTTTAGTTTTTCCTTTCCTGAATGTGAAAAAAAATCCTTACGAATACACACTTTGATAGCCTAATTTAATGAATACTTAGGTACATAATTAGTTTATCGAAGCATGTATACATTAGAAATTTTTCCTACTAACATAATACAAATAACGAAAACAGCTGGGTTACTCTTGACTCCAAGATAATTCTAATACCAATGTCAATCCCATTTCAATCTCAATTTGTACGTCACATGATTTCGTACTCTTGAAACGCAATTTATTGTAATTGGATTAAAATTAGAATTGCATTGTCATTGGGTAACGGGTTCGTCGTTAAAAATGAAGTTAGCTGACATTAGAGATGTCCGAAGCTTCAAAGAAATCGGTAAAACAAACATTTAAGACAAAAATCTTAGCAATTACCGGTTGAAATCCTTTATCCGTAAGTAAAATTCATTTCTCTTCCAATATTTAATATTTTCACGTACGTTTCATTAAAAAAATATGTTAAAATTTATGTATTTGAAAGATTGAGGCTGTATGCTGTATGTCTTTTGCCTTGGACTACTTTTTAAAACGTCAAATATTTACGGGAACTAAAATAATTATTTGTGATATTTGATTTTATTGTTTTACTCCCAATATTATTTAGCATTATTTATTACACACATTCCGCATAAAGTTTCTTAATAATCAAGGTATGCTTAATTAACGCCAAGTCGGCCAACTCAACTGGGCCAGGCAGTGATTGGAAGTGCCCAGAGGGGCACTTCCAATCACTGCCTGGCCCAGTTGTCAGTACCGGCCGCTTCACCCCCACATCCCGTGCGAGTCAAGTGCCAACGTTGATGTGTTATCATCATTTGGCGCTTTGGTTAAGATTTAGAGTCTTGTAACAGGAGTTTGAGGTCATAACTGGCATTAGTTGTATTAGTTTCTGTTTTCACTTATAACAAAACCATTTTCGAGCGTAGAAGATGTTGTCTCTAATTTTATTATGAAGGTACAGTGTTTTATGCTTGTAAAGTTCCTTCAATTGGATTCTATCCTTATTTAACGGTGATGTGTGTGCATTTGCTTATATAACTAATCTGACTGTGTGCAAAAGACTTGGAAAAAAAATATTTATATAAAGATTCAATGGACAATAATTTATTTATTTATTTATCATTTACATCTTCATCTTATTAAACAGTTTAGATTTGTCAGAGACGTCTCACACTAGGCTAGGCCTGTATCGTATGATGACAAAAAATTAAGCCCGGAGTTTCTTTCTGCCTTTCTTCTTCGGGTAGTCATCGCTTAGGTAGCTAGTGAAAGGCTGGTAGGTTAGCTAGGTTAGGGTCTGTATTGTCTTCACCGGTGAGGATCGCGACGCGTGCCTCCCATTAATTTTAATAAAAATATTCTTTTTTTAGCTCTTTCCTGCCAGCCCCACTTGGCTTCTTTATATTTAGTTTTCATTGATTTTGCTCCCTTTAAAAATGATTTTAGTTATATAAGTGACTATTTGTAATAATTATTATTAATTGAATATATCTTGACATATCTTATGTGCAACTATGTTCGCCTACGTGATGAATAAAGTATTTTATTTTTAGAATATAACATTATTTTGGAAACTTATATCCAATTAATTTTGTTTTTGTTTGGTTAAAATAGGTAAATTAATTCGCGAAATACTGAAAAAGCAGTATTTGGTTGTTAAAATTCGTTATGCGTGAATTTTTACACCTAGAAAGGCGAAGATATTCGGTACCATATAGCCTAAAAATGGTTTTTATGTCCATGAAAATGTCTAGACCAACTTACGTGCAAATTGAAGCCTTAGTAGATTTTTTGGAGAGCCACCCGGGCATGGCAAAAGGGCTTTTAAAAAGTGCGCATGCCGTCACCTGCTTTATACACCGAGATACCGACTGTTGGGATACAATGAGCCCCTTAGTACCTCCAACTAGGCGCTGGTAACTCCCGGTGGTGTAAAAGGACAACGCTACTAATATCTAAACGTTAAAATACGAACTTTAATGTAGCAAATGGTACTTGAGAAAAATTTTACTCAGATTATTGGTTTGAAATATTTAGGTTACGTTAATGATTATGATAAAGATAGATCTAGAAGTACTAGCTTTAAATTTAGGTAATATTTCACTTTTTCTTTTGGGGACGGGTAGATATGGTTTCAACTCTATGTACAAATTTTCAAATAGTTTTTTTTATTCGAGAAATTGCTCGAAATTCATCGTCTGGTAAGGACAATATAAGGTATTACAGGTATAAATATATAGGTATAATAAGGTATTGAAAGGCCTCGACATTCTTCCCTCATTTTGCCTTCTTTTGAATTCCCGTAATCGGGTATTGTGCAATAACTTATAGGCGAACACCAAAGTCGCCATTTCAATATATTATTCTTAAAAATTTCCAATGAAAATGTAATACAATAAAAGTAGAGTTACTATTTTGTGATTGAAATTTTTTCTTTGACCACGCAATCACACCGCAATCTTATATCAATTTGAAATGTCAAAATCACGTCAAGAGTACCGCTAACAAATTTTCCAATGTCAATCCCAATTGTGTTTAGTTCATTTAATAGCCACCTAATATTGGTCCAATGTGGCGTTGGTGTGATTTTCAAGAGTACCAAATCCAATTGGACAATATCCAATCGATTGGTATTGGCGTCGAGAGTAACCTAGCAGACATCATTTTATTCCTTTTCGCACATTACGCATAAATATGGCCTCAACTTGGGACGCCTCTCTGAAACTGAGATCTTTCGTAGCTTCTCACCCTAGCTCCTAAATCAAGACAACATATCAAACTTCAATTCCATAAAAATAAAAAATAAAATCTTTATCAATAACAGGATTTCATTCACTATGCTAAGTGTATCAGAAGGAACAGTTGAAGAAAAATGAAGAGAGGGTGGGTATCATAACATTTTGTCAGTCTCGCTATGATATAATTTAGCAGTTTTTGAAGATTGGCATCTATATGATGGTGTGCAGGACGCATATTCTCGAAGAGAGAACAACGTAAAGTGCATACCGCGCATGCGCGATTTCGTAATAGAACTCGGACCTCTTAGTGACGTCATAGACTTTAGTCAGTGATCTTAGTGAAAAAATCGTGTTATCGTTAGGGTCATTGAACGCTTATAACTCACCCGGTATGAACTGTGTAGTGTTTCATTCGGTGTCATAGTGTAGGTTAGAACTTTGCCTACCCCGCTGCGGTAGCGGGATGAACGTATGTATAAAGTTTAAATAGTTATTTATAGAAATGTTGCTTGTGTGCATCGTTTGTGCTAAACTTAGAGTAAGTAAATCACGATAACTTTCTTTGTAATGCACATAAGGTTGTTTTATGATGTTTAGTATATAGAGCCACTTAGTGTCTATGTACCAAGACACTTATAGTTTAGGCATATAGATTTAACTTAGGCGCGAATTGAAAATAAGTGTAATCTTGAAAGTGAAAAAGAGGTCCTAGAAAGAGGGAAGGCCCTCTTAGTGCTCCGTACGGTATAGCCGCGGAGTACTTAAGCTAATTTGTTTTTTTGTATTTTTGAGTTAAAAACGTGTTAGGAGTTTTTTGTTTAATAGAAATAGTTCGGGACATCAAGAAAACAGCAAGTAGTCGGCAAGAAAGAAGAAGTCTGCAAGTTTGAAGAGGAAACAGGCGCTTATGCAGAGTGGACCATCCTTCCTCATCAGCTGTGGCACGGTGCTACGAGGACGACTTCCAGCTACGTCGCATAGCTACGGCGTAGCAACGAGAGACTACGCGCCGAATATTAACGCCGGGAGAATTTGGCTACCGTTGTGGCTGAACTTTGTAACTTTCGATTCAGTGTGTGAAATAAACGCTATTTCCCGATTTTACGCCTTTGTTACTTTGTCACTGGTATCGCCATATTCCCACTCACGCAATCCAGCACACACACAACACATTGCGGGGTGTTGGCCCAGTCCGAGCCCCGCACATTTTCTGGTCCTTCGCGAGCCGGATCTACGTGAGTGTGGAAAATGCCAGTGACAAGGTCAATCGGGAAACGAACGGCGTCGGCCACGGAAGCGTCAACGACGGTCACGTCATGTACCGCGACGTCCGCAACGGGGACGTCCGCGACCGCGACGTCTGCTACAGCAACGTCTGCGACTGAGGCCACCGAGACCACCATCGCCGACACCGTTCAAACGTGTTTCACCACCGATAGGGATACCGCTGCCGGCACCGCTGCGGAGGAGCTTCAAGCCGCCGCACCGGAAGAGAGGAAGCCACAGCGGCCCCGAAGTCGACCAGCCACTTCTTCAAGGCGTTCAACGAAAGCACGTCGCCTGGCACAGGCCAGGGCCGAACTCACAAAACTCAAAATAGAGCTAGCGACCGCAAAGCTAGCAGAGATCGAAGCGGAAGATAGCGAGGATGACCTTAACTCCGTCATCACCGAGGTCGAGCAGGATCAACGCGTTCACAGCTGGTTACATACCAGTCAGCTGCTCGCGATTGATAACCGACCTCACGAAGTGCAAGATGCGCAATCCCGTGTGCAGCCGCCACCCGAACCCATAGACCCAGTGATCACCGCCGCATCCTGGGACATCCCGGCGTCTGCACCGGCGGGAGCCAGTGCCGTGCCCCCGCCAACGTGTCACCCAGTGGCAAATGATGCATCAAATAATCCGCTCGATTTCATAACATTTTCAGGTAACCCTGCGGCATCGAACCCGAATGTGCAGCCGCTGCCTGCGAAGCAACCGCCGCCTGTAGTAGCAGCCTGGTTAAGAGAAAATGAAGCTTCGCAACAGCCGCCGCCGCCGCAGCCCCCGCCTACCCCGCGTCAAGTGCGGGGCGGGGAATTGGTCGCAGCGCGACCGAACTCCGATTATAGTGAACTTGCGTGTGCCATAACGCAAGCTGTGCAAGCTGCACAACATAGACAGCCGTTGAAGTATACGGAGTTGCCCATTTTCAACGGTGCGCATCAAGATTGGCTAACTTATAGAGCCGCTTATAATGAATCCGCAAGTTATTTTACAGCGTTGGAGAATATGTCCCGATTGCGCCGCAGCTTACGGGGCACAGCAAAGGAAGCAGTACAAGGGCTGCTCATCACCAACGCCGAACCGAACGCTGTGCTGAGGACTCTCGAGACGCGGTTTGGGCGTCCGGACTCGATCGCATTGGCCGAGATCGAGCGACTCCGGGCGCTACCCCGCCTCACTGATTCGCCGCGAGATATTTGCACTTTCAGTACGAAAATAGAAAATGTCGTGGGAACCCTGCAAGCGCTCGATTGTGCCTTCTACCTGTATAATCCGGAGGTTACGAAGGCGGTGATGGAAAAATTGACTCCGACGCTGAGAAGGCAATGGTATGAGTTCGCCGCCGCACAACATAGAGGTGAGCCCGACTTATTAAAATTTAGCCGATTCATTGCCAGGGAAGCGGAGATATGCAGTCCGTTCGCCGTGCCAGAGATCATCGCGGACAAGGCCCCGGTGAAGGCTAGCGGCGGCGAACAACCACGCCGGCAACGAATACATACCGTCGCCGACAAACAGAAGCCCGCATGCTGTGTATGCAACCAGGAGGTACATTCGATGGGCGAATGTGCACGATTTCGGGATGCCGCGGTTGACGCGCGGTGGGACTTAGCAAAAAAACATAGGCTATGTTTCAGGTGCCTGAAATTTCGATCGAAGCAACACACATGCAAGCCTCGAAAATGCGACACGGACGGGTGTGAACGACATCACCATAGGATGCTGCACTCGGACCGGAGGAGTAAGAGTACCGACGAGGCCACCAATGAAGAGGTGGTAAATTCGGCATGGACGTCGCAAATGTCATTTTTGAAAATAGCTCCGGTATGCATTTCAGGACCGGCGGGAGAGGCTCACACTTTCGCGCTACTTGATGACGGGTCGACGGTCAGTTTGATCGACCATCAGCTGGCCAAGGACATCGGCGCGGAGGGACCGGATGAACCGCTCCACATAATCACGTACGATGGAGAGAAAACTACACGGAATAATTCATGTCGTGTTAAGTTTCAGATAAGGGGAAGTCGGGGACGGCAGCAGATAGAAGCCCGCACCGTCGACAACTTGAGATTGGCGGCGCAGCGTATTCCTGAAGAGGCGCTGCGAGACTGTACCCATTTGAAGGGCCTCCTGCCTGCATCACAAACGCAAGAAGCGAAACCCCGACTTCTTATAGGCCAGGATAATTGGCATTTGCTTATATCTAGCAAGACACGGTCCGGGAGGAGGAACCAACCGGTCGCCTCGCTCACACCACTAGGATGGGTGGTACACGGGAGCCGGACCAGAGCCCTAGGACACAGGGTGAATTTCGTCGGCCAGACAGCAACCGACGACCTAACTGAGGAGCTCGTAAAAGAATTTATTTTGCTTGATAATCTGTTTGTAGATCCCCGCAGGCCGAAGAGCGACCCCGGAGAAAAGGCGCTGAAAATCCTGGAGGACAACACCACGAGAGAACCCTGCGGAAGATATACCACGTCTCTCCTGTGGAAAAAAGAAAATGTCGAGCTCCCGAACAATTACGAGAACACTTTGAAAAGGCTGCACAACATAGAAAACAAGCTGGATAGGAACCCCGAACTCAAGGTCAGATATAACCAACAGATGGAGGCGCTGATCGAGAAGGATTACGCCGAGCCAGCCCCCGCGACCTCCCATGCAACAAGGACATGGTATTTGCCGCACTTCGCAGTTTTTAATGCTTTGAAACCGGACAAGCTGCGAGTTGTGCACGACGCGGCGGCCAAGACAAAGGGTACCACTTTGAATGATAACTTATTAACAGGTCCAGACTTGTTGCAGCCTCTTCCCGCCGTCCTGATGCGATTTCGGGAACATCCCATTGCAGTCACCGCGGATATCACGGAGATGTTTATGCAGGTGAGATTGCGCGAGGAAGATCGCGACGCCCTCAGATATCTCTGGCGAGCGGATCGCCGAGATAACGAACCGCCGGAAATATACAGGATGAAGGTACTCATTTTCGGTGCATCTAGCTCTCCCGCGACGGCGATTTATGTCATGAATCGCAACGCGGACAGATTTCGATCGACGCATCCGGAAGCTGTCGACGCGATAAGGAGAAAACATTATATGGACGATTACCTTGACAGCTATCCGGACATAGAAAGCGCGACAACGATTGCGCGGCAAGTGCGCGACATTCACGGTGAGGCGCATTTTATATTGAAAAAATGGACGAGTAATTCGCCTGAGGTACTTGAAGCACTCGGCGAATCGGCAAGTCCCCACCGCGAAGAGGTGGACTTAGAAAAGGCGGAGAGAGTCTTGGGCCTCATTTGGAGACCAACGGAAGACAGACTCGCCTTCAATTTGGATTTGGCGCGCATACCGCCAAACTTGTTAATCAGAGAAGCGCCCACGAAACGAGAAGCGCTTAAAATAGTAATGTCCCTGTTTGATCCTCTAGGTCTTGCATCCCCAGTGACGGTAAGGGCCAAGCAGCTGTTGCAGGAGGTCTGGAGACGCGGCACTGCATGGGACGATCCGCTTGACGGCGACATATCCGCCGGATGGGCGGATTGGGTCACACAGCTGAGAAGATTGGGTCACGTGTCCGTGCCACGCTGCTACCTAGGCTATACTCGAGCTAGAAGATTGCAGCTGCACGTGTTCACCGATGCCAGCGAGTCCGCCTACGCGACCGCACTATACTGGCGAGCCGAAGATGAAGACGGACGGGTCACGGTTTCGCTTATAACAGCGAAAGCGAAAGTTGCGCCGCTGAAACTAACGTCCATTCCCCGTCTAGAATTACAGGCAGCAGTACTCGGCACACGGATGGCAGCCGCGGTGAAGCGCGAACACGGAAGACAACCCGAGTCAACGACCTACTGGACAGACAGTCGGACAACGCTGAGCTGGATCAGAACAGGATCCAGATCATTCAAACCATACGTCGCTCATCGCGTCACGGCAATAGAGGAACATTCACAAACGAGCGAATGGAGATGGGTGCCGACGCGCCACAATGCCGCTGACGATGCCACACGCGACGTGCCGGACAACTTCGATGAGCGACATCGATGGTTCAATGGGCCGGAATTTCTCCGAAATCCACCCGACTTATGGCCCACGGAAGAAAGGGGCATCATCACCACGACCGGTGAAGAAAGAGTAGGCGCCGTCACCTCAGGACATCGAGAGCCACAGCTCTCAGAGGCCCTACCCGACGTGAATCGGTTCTCGAGTTGGACCCGATACTTGAGAGCTACAGCTCGCACTCTGCAGGCAGTGCGCATGTTCCGGCGACGGTGTGATTACGTTAATCACAAGCGAACAAAGGCCGCTCCGCAAAAGGACCCGGATTGGAAACGCGCTCAAACGTCGAAAAAACCGTTGAAGAGGAGCGCGCGAAAATCGGAGGACATAACATTCATGACCCTCCCAGCTGAGCTGTTAGAACGGGCGGAATACCTCATTATAAAAATGAGTCAAGAAAAAGTGTTTGCCGAAGAAATACGTGCACTCGCACAAGGAAAACCCGTATCACGGGATAGCCGCCTGTATCCTTTGAGTATTGTACTAATTAATAATTTGATATGTTTAAATAGTCGGATTTCAGCTACCACGGGAATCACAGAAAAAATGAAGCACCCTCCGGTCGTCGACGGCGAGCATCGGGCAACACGGCTGTGGATCGAGCACGTCCACGCAGAGCTGCATCACGCCAGCGTCGAGAGCGTGGTCAACTGCTGCCGCCAACAGAGATGGATCCTGAGACTACGCCCGACGGTCAAGACTACACTGAGGAGCTGCTTGAAGTGCCGCCAGAGGGCGGCGACCCCGCCGCAGCCGGCGACGGGCGACTTACCTGCCTGTCGGCTGGCTCATCATCACAGACCATTTACCTATACCGGTCTTGATTACTTCGGTCCGCTCACCGTAACCGTGGGCCGCAGCAATCAAAAGCGCTATGTAGCTCTCTTTACATGTTTGACAGTTCGAGCGGTGCATCTAGAGGTGGTGCACTCATTAAGTGCGCAGGGTGCAATCATGGCACTCAGGCGCATGACAGCGCGTCGTGGGAGCCCCGTCGAGCTGTGGTCCGACAATGCGACCAACTTCCACGGCGCGGAACGAGAGCTGCGCAACACCCTCCTCGCGGGCGCCGAAGAAGAGGCGTCGCGGAGGGCGATCCGATGGCGCTTCATTCCCCCGGGCGCGCCATTCATGGGCGGCGCCTGGGAGAGACTGGTGCGGACTGTGAAAACCGCACTAAAAACGGTGCTCCACGAGAGGAGCCCTCGAGAAGAGACGTTGGCAACGTTACTCGCCGAGGTCGAACTAACAGTCAATAGCCGACCATTGACCCACGTGTCGGTGAACCCTGAGGATCCGGAAGCCCTGACGCCTAACCACTTTTTGTTGGGCGGTCGGGGCCCGTGGTCGGTGCCGAACTTCCCGGCCGACCACGACTTCGGCGCGCACGCCGACCTCAAAGCCACACAGCAGCTCGCCGACGCATTCTGGGCGCGTTGGCTCCGGGAATACCTCCCCGAGCTAAGAAACCGGCGGGAGGCCCACAGCCGGGGCCCCGAACTGCAAATAGGTGATGTCGTCCGCATCATAGACGGCACGCTCCCGCGCAACACATGGCCGCGGGGGCGCATTTGCGCCATGTATCCCGGCCCAGATGGAGTGGTGCGCACAGTGGACATCACCACCCGCGGAGGTGTCCTGCGACGACCCGTGAAGAGGATCGTCGTCATACACCAAGCTGACGACACAAGGACCGAGAGCGCCGCGCCGCAGCCAGCGGCGGATGCATCCTGCCCGACAGCGTGACTGCATCACCCCCTGGACGCTGGGTGATGCACGGCGGGAGAATGTGCAGGACGCATATTCTCGAAGAGAGAACAACGTAAAGTGCATACCGCGCATGCGCGATTTCGTAATAGAACTCGGACCTCTTAGTGACGTCATAGACTTTAGTCAGTGATCTTAGTGAAAAAATCGTGTTATCGTTAGGGTCATTGAACGCTTATAACTCACCCGGTATGAACTGTGTAGTGTTTCATTCGGTGTCATAGTGTAGGTTAGAACTTTGCCTACCCCGCTGCGGTAGCGGGATGAACGTATGTATAAAGTTTAAATAGTTATTTATAGAAATGTTGCTTGTGTGCATCGTTTGTGCTAAACTTAGAGTAAGTAAATCACGATAACTTTCTTTGTAATGCACATAAGGTTGTTTTATGATGTTTAGTATATAGAGCCACTTAGTGTCTATGTACCAAGACACTTATAGTTTAGGCATATAGATTTAACTTAGGCGCGAATTGAAAATAAGTGTAATCTTGAAAGTGAAAAAGAGGTCCTAGAAAGAGGGAAGGCCCTCTTAGTGCTCCGTACGGTATAGCCGCGGAGTACTTAAGCTAATTTGTTTTTTTGTATTTTTGAGTTAAAAACGTGTTAGGAGTTTTTTGTTTAATAGAAATAGTTCGGGACATCAAGAAAACAGCAAGTAGTCGGCAAGAAAGAAGAAGTCTGCAAGTTTGAAGAGGAAACAGGCGCTTATGCAGAGTGGACCATCCTTCCTCATCAGCTGTGGCACGGTGCTACGAGGACGACTTCCAGCTACGTCGCATAGCTACGGCGTAGCAACGAGAGACTACGCGCCGAATATTAACGCCGGGAGAATTTGGCTACCGTTGTGGCTGAACTTTGTAACTTTCGATTCAGTGTGTGAAATAAACGCTATTTCCCGATTTTACGCCTTTGTTACTTTGTCACTGGTATCGCCATATTCCCACTCACGCAATCCAGCACACACACAACACATTGCGGGGTGTTGGCCCAGTCCGAGCCCCGCACAGATGGCATATATTGAGTTATACCATCAGATTGTATTTATAGCGATTGACCCCAGCTCTACTGCAAGTTTCCACACAAGCGGCACATTTCGCGGCTTGCTGTTGACTCGGCTAATTCGCTCCATTCGTCATCTGACCTGACCCAGTTGAGCCGCGCTCGATTAGGCAATCATTCACTGCTATTTTAGATGAAATCTTTTATACATTAACACGTTAAACAGAATAAAATAGTCAGTATATTTTTTTTATTCTACTCTAATGCTGGATAGCTAACATTTTGTCGTTACTTTTATAAAAAGCAGCACGACAGCTCTACAACAATACCAATTACCCATACAGCACAAATTAGGAATATAACATTGTCGAAAACCTAAAAACTTAAATCATCTCAACCCAACCTTTATCACTTTGTGAGCATTAATGGAAAATGATTACCATCAGCATCTTGCTTGCTTACCTTTAAAAACTAGCCCAATGTTACAGGGGGCCCTTCCTGCGTGGGTCACGGCCGTGCCGCGGGCAGGTCGGCAGAGCGTCGCCCGCTGGCACCGCACCGCGAGCGCCAGGCGCCGCGCCAAAGCGCTCCCACTTCGAATCGTTAGATGCCGTAATTGTTCTTGATATTTAGAGATTGAGATTTAAAAGACTTGCCGGAAAGGGGCTTTGCGAAAAACAAGATTACTGTATAATAAACATTGCCTATTAGCTGGATTACAAAGGAGTTACGAACAATATTACAATAATTATTGATATACACTTACAGAAAGCTGGAAAGATATACTGAGTTCACTCTATGCTTTCATAATTTGCAATGATTTTTAGCTATTTTTTCATTTTTAAGCAATTGCATAGCTTCTATCGCGGGCCTTGAGCGTGGAGAACGAATTCAGAAATTCCGTAACGAAAATAACCTGCCACCCCTCACTATTTTCAACTCTATCACAACCATGTAGAGTGTAAAATTCCGTAAGTAAATGTAATATCGCAGTCTTGTAAGAATACAATATGTAAGAGGATATGAGCTGAATGTTAAACGATAAAAGGTCGAAATTATCGTGTATTTAAAAATTGGTCTAGTCAGTGAAACGTATCGAAATGTCAAACGCGCGCAGTTGATGAGAATGTCCCCGTGGCGGGATGACTGATTCTACGTTTGAAATTTTAAAAAGTTTTATATCTGTTCAAAGAGGTTATAAATATTAGAATTGCCTGCTTAAAGGTTCGGCGTTAGGGCACTAGTGAAATTTGGGCAATAGAAAAAAAATAAAATAAATAAATAATTATAATTACATAAGTTCATAAAAAATGCTATGCAATAGTTTTACCGTGGCAGTCTCCGAGTGCCACACGTCTTTTTTTATCTCAAATAACTTATTGGATTCTGACAGATTAAGTCGGAAAAATCGCCAAAAGGACTCCAGACAGGAATTCATAATAACATCGCGAATACGTATTGCTGGTAGTAGAATATATGTATCGGTCCGGGTAATGACCACCGTGTATTCAAGATATAGTAGCCTACGTAAGTGTGTCGCGTTCCAGAATCAGCGTGTGCATATGTTTGTTCAAACAGACCGGCATAATTGTGTTGACTGGCGAGGGAAAAGGAATAATCATTTTAAGTAAGTAAGTAGACATTCTGAACCCCACTCCGGTTATCAGGTGCAGTGGGCCACTTCGCCGGGCCATATAAAAAATATATAATATAGGTACCAGCGTATACCATACCATACCGGCCGTGTATTACATACTGCCTACTGCTGAGCACGGGCCTCCTCTGTTGCCGAGACACAACACAACACAAAGAATACACAACTTTTTAGAAAAATCAGAGGTGCGTGCCCTTGGGTTTTGAACCTGCGGATATTCATCTCGGCAGTCCATTCCACTCACAACTAGGCTATCACCGTTATCGTATATAATAACCAGTATATTACCCGCCGTCTGATATTAAAATATCAAATATTCCCAAAATGTGTCGTGGCCTGTAATTACGGGCTGTTGGCCATTACCGACATACTACATTGCTCTTTATGTGCCGACAATTAGGGGCCGAGGTGACTCAGACTTTCTTTATCTTTACATATTATGTAATACACACACATCGGCAAAAAGAGTCAACAGATAAAAAAGGGTTTTTGGTCATAGATACACTCAAATTATACTTATTTACGTACTTTTCTCCAATGAAGAGCACGGCCCCCGCCTATAATGATAGGCTTTATGTCGCTTAAGTTTTACTCACGAAGTTTTTCTTCAACGTTATTGATGCAATACACGTATATTCAAAAAGTCAACTACGTGTACTGGAAATAACATCCCTTGGCTGTCACTGATTACATATCCAGTAATAACCACTTGAGCGTCAAAAATCAATCGATTCACGAGTGCTCCGATATGGCAAGCTAGTGCCTTTTGGTAACAGATCGCCAGGTCGAGTGCACTCCTAGTTATAAAGGGACTTGAACAGGCCCTCAATGAGGGGAGAGCTCATTGGAACATATTGAGTACTTTATTATTTATATTAAAAATTATAGATTACAATTTATATTTATAATATGTATTTATATTGAAAAATCTGTGTAAACATCAAGCTTACAAAGGTATAAACTATAAAGGTTACAATTGTAACTTGACAGGAACACTACTCTCAATGTCCATAGAGTAAAGTATATTATTTTATATTTGTAATTAGTTTCTAAGTTATTGAGTTAATTTTATATCAGTCAACAGCTCTGTTCGAACTCATAGTCAAGAGCGTGGATGGATTGCGTGCAGTAAGGTACAATTCCCTCAAGACTATCACGGTCTAGAACACGCAAAGGTCTCCAGCAAAAACTGGACGAAATATTTTTTGCACTGTCAGTTTAGCGCAAGCGCAAACCAACAGTCGGTCACGCAACGTGTAATCCTCTAATGAAAGTTAATTAATAGCCGAGGGATAGCGCACACAAGGATTTGTCTTTATGCGAAATAAAAAAAAGCTATTAGGATATGTGCAAACTAAATAGCGTTTCAAAATGTGAAGTCTCGATCCTGCAACAGTAAAGAAAAGATGCTAAAAGCAGTTCTATCAGTGTCAATTTAGCAAATGGTTGGTGTCTTTAGTCTCTACCCTGCATCTCACTCTATATAAACTCATTTGCAAAAAAACGGGCACCTAAGCAATGAACCATTTCAAATGTTACTATTGGTTTGTTTGATAATTATAGGTAGTTTTACTTTCACAATTTTGTAAATTAATAAGCAAATAATCGTTTTCGTCAGTATTATCATAAAATTTTGATAAAATTTATGGGTTTTAATGCTAAAGTTCACTAGTAGTGTATGCTCGCTAGTAGTGCATATGCTCGTGAAGTAAAAGTTAACAAAGATTTTTGTTTGTTTTTTCTTTAATAAAGTAAAAGCAGATAAATGTTTAGTATCGAGTGTGACCCCCTCTAGCTGAAATCACAGCTTGAATTCGTCTGGGTATGCTAGCGAGGATATCCCGGATACTTGCTTGCGGAATACGTTCCCACTCCGCGGTAATCACATTCTTCAGCTCGTTTCAGAACGTCCCAGACATGCTCTATAGGATTGAGGTCGGGACTTCGAGCTGGCCAATCCAAACGACGAATGCCGACCTCTTGCACATACGCTTCCACATCGCCAGACCGGTGGGCGCGAGCGTTGTCGTCCATAAAAATTGAGTCTTCGCCTAAAGCGGCCAATGCGGGTTGTGCATGAGGAATAAGAACTTCCGTTATGTATCGATGTCCAGTCAGTGAGCCGTTTTCAATGAAGACTAACTCTGTACGATCCATTGAATTTATTCCTGCCCAAAACATAATAGAGCCCCCACCATAAGGTGTGATTTCTTCAAAACAAGCCTCTGCAAAGCGTTCTCCTCGTCTTCGTAGCACTCGCCGACGTCGATCTTCACCGAACAGAGATATCCTGGCTTCATCGGAGAACAATACCCTATTCCAGTCTTCTTGAGTCCATGACTCACAATTTCGAGCAAACCTAAGCCTGGCAACTCTGTGCTCACGGAGTAACTTAGGGACGCGGGCCGGGCGATGACTGCGTATATTGGCCGCGAGCAGCCTCCTCCTGACCGTCCATAGACTAATATGCACATTTCTTATTTCTTCGAGGTTGTTCTTAAGGTCCACATGCGGAGACTTGCGATTTCTCAATGCGCGACTCACAAGAAAACGATCATCCCGTGGTTGAGTACATGGTTTTCTTCCAGAACCAGGCCTTCTCTCGACGGAACCGGTGTCTTGATACCGCTGCCAGGTCCTTTGAACCGTCGAGCGACTCACACTTAGCCTCTGAGCCACGAAGCATTGGCTGCAGCCCTCTTCGAGCAGCGCAATAATTTTGGTAGCTTTTACCACTTTCTCTAACATTATTGAGACAGCTAAACAGCAATAAATTAAGCTTTGACAATTAAGAATATGAAATAAATTCATAAAAATTGACTAAAAGTTATGAAAACCGATATTATCTTTTGGAACTTCGCACCAAAAATGTAGGATAAAAAGTGGTTTTCTGTAAAAACGAGCATCAAACGAAAATTTTAATTTAGAACGTACTGTTTTAAACACCACGGCATTTTTAAAACCGGCCAGTAACATGTACAAATGATTGAATTCATTTTGGTACCGTATTTTTTAAAAAAAGAATTAAAATCCAAACCGCCCGTTTTTTTTGCAAATGAGTGTAGTTACTGCCTCGAGAGTTTTCCAAGAAGTTTCCAACGCTATCGTCTAACGCGATTCCGTCTTTCTTTTAAATCTTACTAATATTATTTCTTACTTTTTACTATAATATTGTAAAAGCGAAACTTTATGGAAAATTTTGGGTTGTTTTAATGTTTGTTAAGAGTACAGGGAGAAACAGCTGAACGGTTTTGGATGTAATTTGGCAGACGAGTAGATTATGTGTTAGATGTTAACCACATGGGCTACTTTTTATCCCAGTAATTTGCTCCCATGGGAAATTATGAACGTTTTAAATCATCATTTATGAATAGATGGCGCTGGCGTCATACTGTGTGTTATGGACTTCTGTAGCGAGAAAGGCTTTTCACGCGGTAGAAGCTGCGAGCATCACTTAGTTAGATATAAAACCCAGTATATAACCTGGGATCCACAATGTCACTAAAGAGTAGCGCTGTTTCATTGATTGATTGTGCGCTCACCCTTACAGTCATTAATCTTCGAATGGAAGCCGTGCTACCCGACCACACCGACTTACAACCGATACGGATTATTTCGATCCGAATCTTGTTCCACCTAATTCGGCCGGATTAAATCTAGATACATTGTTGGCTGAGCTAGATTCGTTACGCTGAACTGAGTATGCATAAAATAGGTTAAAAAGATTTCTTTATTAGGTCTGGTGTCTGGAAGTAAAGATTAATTGCGTTTTTATGTCTTCACTAACTTCATTCCATAAAATGCAATAGTTTAATCCAAGGTAACAAAAAAAATTACGATATTTTTCAAACGCATAAATATTGCGTTTACAAACGAATTATGCATATCGCCGTGCACGCTATTAATTTTCATTGCGGCGGTCAACAATGTCGGTCGTAAAACCAGTCTGGGAGTATAACAACGCATCCTATTCATAGTTATTACTTATTATTATTTAAAGTAATTACAACCTTCGTGGCAGTGACCGGTGAAGTGACTGAGAAAGTAGAAGCTGAGGATCATAGAGTATCGTAGTTCTTTACTGCCGGTTCCTTCTCGCCCCGAAAGAAATGTTTATGTGAATGCAGATATAGTAGAATCGACAAGTCCCAATCAGTATATGATAATAATATCACGAAATTTTAATCATGTACAAAAAACATTTTTTTAATTTTATTTTAACTTATTCGAACAGCCAACTGTAGCTGCTGAATAGCGAAAGTCGCTCGACATTAACTGAATTGGTTCTATTACTAACGAATATCTCTAGACCCATACAAATTAATGCTATGTTGGTCCTTCAAACCCGAAGGGCGTAATCCGAACATTTCAAATATACTTTACGTCTATAAATCCAGAGATTGGTATCTTAAAGTCCACCAATAAGTCTGACTTGTGTATTTGACGTGCGTGTCGTGGCAATCATGTAGCACCACGCCGGGGCGGTCGCGTGCATCCCACTCCCCACTCGCCCGCTCCCCCATCATATAAATAAACTTCCAGAAATATGATGCGTTTACTGACATTTCTTCTGAATTTATTGAGAGCCGGAGTACTTTTGCAAGCGATTATCGAGGGACAGTGGTGGAAAGTCATTTACCTGATATATATATTCTAATTGAGTAATAAACTTCCCACTTGATGGTCAGCCCCGTGACTACAATATCAACACCATCCACGACCATAATTTACTAGACTTCACACCTAGCGTCTGGGTGAAGAAGACAATGCAGAGACATTAACTCTTTCGAAAATCACGTTGAGGGGTTGACTTTTATCACTACTATAGGCAGCCGCGTCTTTTGCTGTCAAGCTAGCGACAAGCTTGTCTTATCATTTACGTGTAAAAGAAAGGCTTTTTATAACACATGTAAACTAAGTTGCTTCCTATCCGTCCACTATAGGTATAAGGATTGTCAGTTCGCGTGCACAAAAGCATTGGCCTACTTCACCGTGCCTATGTAATTCGCGGACAGAAAGATACTACCAACTACTAAGTATAATTTATAACACTTTATGCTGTTGTGATAGCGCCATTACTAGTACAGAGTGTGTTGTGTTTCTTATTTCTGATTATCTTATTGTTGAAACTTTATATGGGGTCTACGCTTTCGTGTTTTTACCAATTTTTGTTTTCTCTACACGAAAATAAAATAAAAGTGATTAACTTTACTTCCCACAAAGAAAAAGAAATGTTTCAATTAGACTTGACACGTGGAGGCGATTTGAAATTTTGAGTTTGTTCAGCTACTTATGTGGCTGACTGTACGTTGTCTTGGCCATCTTTATTACTGAATACCCATTGGAGATGTTCTATACTGTATGTTAGTCTGCAGTGAAAGAGTGCCGCGTATCGTATGTCTACCAATACCCGCACATTCATGCTGAAGACAAAACGACAGAAGAGCTCAAACTTACTTCACAATTATTTGCACAATAATAATACTTTACTGATTTAAAACGGAGCACGTAAATTTTATGTCACCTTGAGAGTAGGCTCCACTAAGCTATGAATACTAGGACCCTTCCCTACACGTCGTTAATATAGCTCCACTAACCCTGACTGCATATTGGTGCCCAAAACTTAAATAACATGGGGGAAGCGGTACTGAACCGGCAGGAAAAATATGATAATATAGTCCGTTCAACCATTTGTTTAACTTTTGACAGTTCGGTTTCTAATCAATTGGGGCTGTACTAATGCGTTACCGATTCGATTTCTTGTAACAGTCGATTTAATTTATGAAGAAGTTTTGATCGATTAAACAAACACATTGAAATGTTATTTTTGCTCAACATTTTGTATTGTTTTATAAACATGCCTAGCGTTTAAATGTTTATAAATTTATTCTGTAGGTATATGTTACCGCTGTCCCGGTTCCCGGTTCGTGAATTAAAACTATCTTTAGAAAATCTCCAAAAGAATTTACTTAATACATTTCATACGACGACATAAATCATACAAGACAGAGGAAAAATCTTAAAACAAAAAGTCATTTTTAAATTCACTATTCCGTATTTAAATATGTATAAAAACCAAAACTACAATTCTATCAAAAAGTATTTGCGTCGCTAACACTTCCCACCCCAGTGCTGGAACAGCACTCCTCATCCAGAGGAATACGAGCGACGCGCGCCGCAGAACGCCGCCAAACGCCTGTCTTGGTTTTTACTTCCACCACCCGTACTCGACCGTCGTTACCTGGAAAAATCTTGGTAATGAGACCCTTTGGCCATATGTTACGCGGTGAATCTTGGTCTACGACCAAAACGAGATCGCCGACTTGCAGGGGCCTCTGCTCTTCACACCATTTTCTTCGTGGTAAGAGATCAGGAAGGATCTCCCTTACCCATCTGCGCCAATACATGTCAGCTAGTCTTTGGGCTTTACGCCATTGTTTGCGCAGACATAGATCCATGTCATCAAAACTACCTAACATAGGTAGATTCGACGACATTCCGAGAAGAAAGTGGTTCGGAGTGAGAGATTCTACGTCACCCGCCTCGACGCTGACATGCGTTAAGGGACGGCTATTCACGATATTCTCTACCTCTGTCATGAAAGTATTTAGAACTTCCTCCCTTGGAGCACGCTCTTTTAATACAATTCTCAGCGAAGTTTTAATAGTTCTGATTAACCTTTCCCATGCCCCACCCCAATGAGGACTCGCAGGAGGAATAAAAGTCCAATCAAATCCGTTATTAACACCTTCCTGTTTTAAAATTTCGGTATCAATTTCTCGTATAGATTGCTGCAGCTCCTTATCGGCACCTCGCATATTCGTGCCGTTGTCTGAGTATATGTGTCGTGGCCAACCGCGTCTCGACGCCATACGTCGCAAAGCCATAATTAAGGAATCCGCAGTAAGCGAACTCACTAACTCGATATGTACGGCTCGCACTGTTAAACATGTTAAAATGACTCCGTACCTTTTCATTCGTCGCCTTCCTTCTGTAACTTCCATAGGGCCGAATAAGTCTAACCCACAAAACGTAAATGGACGATTATGATGGGCCACTCGAGCAAAAGGTAAGTTTCCCATCCTAGGTACTTGTGGTCTAGCTTTACGAATCCTGCACAACATACATCGAGACACGACGTTTTTAACGGTAGGTCTAAGTTTTAACAGCCAATACCTTTGTTTCAGCTCGTTCACAATGGATTCTTGGTTCCCGTGAGCGGCCATTACGTGGAAGTGTCGGACTATCAACTTGGCCACAGGGTGCCGCCCATCTAATATTACAGGATTTTTCACTTCCAGGTCCACACCGAGAGCAGAGTTGATGCGTCCATGAACTCTCATTATGCCGTGTTTGTCCAAGAATGGTGACAAGGTAAGCAATTTGCTATTTTTTGGTATGCATTTGCCTTGCGTCAATGCGGCTATCTCGCTAGCGAAAGATTCTCTTTGTGCACTCTTCAACAATAAAAATTCCGCTCGATCCATCATCTTGCAGTCTAACTCACCGGAAAGTCCTTTACATTTATCGACAAATCTTAGTACTGTAGCCGCGGACCTCTTTAAACGTAGCCAGGAAGAAAAGCGTTGAGTATCAGGTACAGGTAAGTGACTTAAGGTTACTAATGGTTCCGATTCCGTATGTGTAACCGCTACGTGTTCCAGATTGTCTTCAACCAAATCATGGAATAGTAGATCCTGAGGCCACGAAGACATATCATTGAATAAAAAGGCTGGTCCCGTTAACCACTCGCTTTCGAAAACAGAGCAATCATAAGACTCTCGCGTGCCTAAATCAGCAACATTTAACTTCGAAGGAACATATTTCCATTCGTGTATACACGTCAAGTTGTCTATCTCTCCTAAGCGATTAGCTTCAAAAGTTTTATACTTGCGTGTATTGTTCCGAATCCAGTGGATGACTGTGGTTGAGTCACACCAAAAATATCTTGCGGTCGGAGTTAATCTATGCTCTCTTATTATATTATGTGCCAATCTTGCTGCCAAACGGGCTGCTTCAAGTTCCGCCTTCGGTATAGTTATAGGCCTGACAGGTAAAACTCTGCATTTGCTTGCTATAAATGAAACACAAATTTTATCATTATTATTCCAGCGCCAAAATGCAACCGCACACATTGCTTTACTTGACGCGTCGCTAAACACATGCAATTGTAGGTTGTCATAGCCGACGTTCACTGACATAACACCTGCGGACTCCGTCACGGAGTTTACGTCACAGCTCTTAACAAGCGGTGGTACTAGCGGCGCAGTGAGTGCCATAAATGCCGGCGAATCGCACGGTGTTAGGTTCGGGGCCGGCTCGTTACTGTGCTTTGTCGTCGGTTGTGCCTGATAGTACCTTGGTATGCGTAACTCGCGAATAGACTTAAGAAGATCAATCCATTTGCACCACTTACTATAAATATCATCTGATATGTATTCATCCCATCCGATATTAAGACGCCACGTATCCTGCAGCATAATTCTTCCTTGTATAGTGAAGGGTGATAGGAAGCCTAAAACATCAAAAATTGACATTACTACTTTTAACATCAATCGTTTCGTGGGGCGCACCTTACCATGAATAATGCTTTCAGGTATCCGTTTTAGAGACACATCAAAACCCCACACGTCATCTTTAGGATACCATATAAGGCCCAGAATACGTTCACCTTCAAACTGCTGATGGGTTTTAAATTTAATGGCAGCAGTACCTAAAGTTGCCTCCGGTATAGAGTTCAATACAGCCACGCTATTGCTAGTCCAATTACGAATCGCAAACCCACCTGACAGATGAATATTAGTTATATTTTTTACTATTTCTATTGCTGTGTCGTCGTCAGGCAAACTATCTATATAATCATCCATATAATGCGAGTTCTTTATCGCGCTGACAGCGTCTGGTAAGGTTGATACATACCGCTGAGCATTTTTGTTCTTAATGAACTGCGCTACAAAGGGTGAACAATTCGCTCCGAAAATTAGTGACGTCATTACATACGTCTTGATGTCCTCTTTAGGGCTGTTTCTCCAAAGGAACCTAAAAGCGTGCTGGTCTTCGTTATGTATTTTGATGCGTAAAAACATGTCTTTGATGTCACCTGTTACTGCTATCTTATTCTCCCTAAAGCGCAGCATTATACCAAACAGAGATGACAACAAATCGGGGCCCGTAAGTAAATAATCATTAAGGCACGAACCTTTTACCGTCGCTGCAGCATCAAATACCAGCCGTAGTTTCTTTTTATTCGGATTGTCCACTCCGAAATGAGGTAAGTACCATGTCCGGGGAGTAGGCTCGGGGTTCTCTAGTACCCTCGCGAATCCATTATCCAGAAGATGTTGAACGCGTTCTCTGTATCTGCAAGCAAAACCTAAATCTTTCTCCATTTTATTTTCAATACCTCGGAGCCTCCTCAATGCGGCAGCATAAGAATCTGGCATCTTACACTGCTTATCCTTCCACGGCAGAGAAACATACCAACGACCGTCTATGAGAAGCGCAGTACTTTCCAACTCGGCGATAGCGCGCACATCGTCAGCATTTTGGCGCGGCTTATATATTCCTAGTGAGTCTAAGGCAAAAGAAAATCGGACTTCCTCATGTAGACGCTGCAAACTAACCTCGTTTGACATAGATTCCTCTGTACTCTCGGATACAGTGAGAGTAGTAGCGACTGCTGATCTGCGCCAGTGCTGCGGCGCGGGTACACTACCGTGAATGCACCAACCTAGAGGGGTAAGTGTAGCGGACGGCTCATTTAATTTACCTAACCTTATTTCTAAGGGCATTAACAAATGGTAGTTATCCTGACCAATTAACATTTCAGGTTTTAAATCAGTGGTACATAATTCATTCTTTATATCATTTAAGTAGTTATAATTATCACATTTAACAAAAGACAATTTTTGCAAAGGCAAGTTTAACTCTTTGACACTACGAGCTCTTATGTTATACATTTTATTTTCCATACCACTAAGGTCCATATTAACAATAGTTGTTTCGCAAACCAGTTCATTATCAGTCCAAGCACCGCGCACATGCATTGTTTCCCGACGCCCGTGCAGCCCTGCACGCTTTGCGAGGCTGGCGCTTATGAACGACACGGTTGCTCCGTCATCTAACAACGCACTCGAATTCACTTCACCGAGAGGACCGTGTATACGTATGGGAACCACTTTTAGCAATACTTTACGATCCCGTGATGGACATGTCCGAGGCAGCGTGTCTCACGCTGCCTCGGACACCAACAGGCGGACACGATACGGTGTTTCGGGGGCTTCTGAGCCCCCGCAACAGGAAAAAGGACCGCAAAAACGCGGTACGCGCAGGGGCGGTTGCGGACGACAACTTAGACGTGAGTCGGAGGAAGCCCGCAGCCGTCCCTAATGCGCCGAAGATGGCCGGTAAAAAAAAAAAAAAAATACTTTACGATCACTCGCGCTAATATGCGTTACACTTTCCGTAGCTGGCGGCGATAACGACTGCGATGCGGGAGAGGTAACTCGCAGCTCAGGCTCCTGGCGTGCATTTGCAGCTATTGGTATAGATGCTCGATGCATCCGGCGATCGTTCTCTCGATGAACTACGTTCATGGTGTAGTGTAAAAGTCGATGATGGGCTTGACCGCAATTATCTGTGTCACATACAGGCGCTGAGCATGTATCGCGCTCATGACGTGATAATAAACATTTGTAACAAATTCCGTTACGCTTAACAAATTGCCATCTTACATTACGCAGCGCTTTCTTGAACTGTTTGCATTCGGTTAGTATGTGAACAGATTTTTTTACAGAATCGACAATGGGATTCGTTTTCTTGGATGGTAAATGTATGTGATGTATTACGGGTTGCACTTTCGTTGTGATATTTCATAGGGACATGCCGAATGTTAGTAAGGATGCTCGCAGTT
The DNA here is from genome assembly GCA_949316025.1 of Lapara coniferarum. Classification (NCBI taxonomy): domain Eukaryota; kingdom Metazoa; phylum Arthropoda; class Insecta; order Lepidoptera; family Sphingidae; genus Lapara; species Lapara coniferarum. Next base: position 824,152 of record OX438920.1, read on the forward strand.
GTTGACATCTTAATAGCTTCCTCGTGTAAAAACTCGGACATTATTAGCAATCTCGCTTTACTGCCTTCTGTGATTAGTTTATAACTATAATCTGACCATTTTGAAACAAGTATTGTAGGCAGCTTCGATAAAATAATGGAGACAATATTTACCCCATATAGATATTCCTGGCGTCCAACAGCTTGAACAGCTTCTACAAAATTTTGAACTTTCACTGCAAATATCACAATATCCTTTTGGTAATCCTGGAGCAGCGGCGGGAGTTTTTTCAGGTCATAAATAATTCGAGATATAATGCAGTCAGGGTTCCCAAAACGTAGCTCCAATGTCGACATAACCTTTGCAGGTGACGTGGCGCTGATAAATAAAGCACTGACTGATTCTTTTGCTGACCCTTTAAGACATTTACGTAATCTCCATAAATTCTCCTTGTCCGTAAAATTGCACACCTCTGTGGACTCATCATACGCCTGCTTAAACTGGAGCCATTCCATAGGATCACCTGCGAATTCAGGTAAATCTTTCGGTGTTGACATGCGGCTCAGTAAACTGGCATTGGTGGTATTGGCAGTGGCACTTGTGAGATTTTTTATTACCATAGCAAGAGTTTCTACAGCATTGCTTGTGCTGTATGTGGGTGGTACAGGACCTCCCGATATAGTTGCTTTCTTCTCGTTAGCTACAAACGCTGGAGATACCTTGTACAGTTGGCCCGTTGTATTACCATGATCGGGGGCGAACTGGTCCTTCAGTGGTACGTCGAATGTAGTGTGACGATTTTCTACCCAATTTTCTACTTGAAGCTGAGACCTTTGAATTTCTTCTTCGATTTGGGGACTGTAGTCAATGTAGGTCTCTTCCTCAAGTTCCGCCAGTTTTAATTCAGTTTCTCGATCAATAAGGGCCATTTCGATTAGTGCCTTCCGTTTTTCCGCTTCTAGTTGCAATTTCTTTTTCATGATATTTATAGAAGACTTTGATGATACTTGACTCCTGGGTAAAGATGTTGCTTTTAGGAGCGGATCTGGAACGTGGCAAGTTGGCTCAGGTTCGGGAACAGTTGGTTCAGTTACTGGCTGCACACTCTTTTCCGCGGAGGGTTCCTCTATCGTTGCCTGATCAATAGTTACAGACACTCCTTGGTCGAGGGCACCATTTTTCGGCAGCTTCTGTTCTTGATCACGGCGCGTTTTCCTAGTGTTGACCATTTTTTTCGGCGTGCGGAACATAATATAATACGATCCGGCTCGAAGACCACTTTGTTACCGCTGTCCCGGTTCCCGGTTCGTGAATTAAAACTATCTTTAGAAAATCTCCAAAAGAATTTACTTAATACATTTCATACGACGACATAAATCATACAAGACAGAGGAAAAATCTTAAAACAAAAAGTCATTTTTAAATTCACTATTCCGTATTTAAATATGTATAAAAACCAAAACTACAATTCTATCAAAAAGTATTTGCGTCGCTAACAGTATATATTCAATATCCAATATAACTTTTGTTAATATTTAACTTAATAGTTTATTTTATTGGTTATCATATATTTACGTATATATAAAAAGAAAATTTATAATTTACACTGCCAAATTTTATTTTTCAATAAAAAAGTTTTGAATTATCTTTGTTATACAAATGTTTGTTGGACGAACTATAATTTTCCACCCTGTATTTATTACTTGTCGCTGCGATGCCAATGAAGGGGACACACTTCGACGGCCAGGCTATACACTGCTTTACGTACCTTTGATTTTTTTTAGAGACCTTTTAGAGATTTAGGTTTTCGTACATAGAAAGGTTTACTTAAGTTTTCTTTCGTCATAAAAGCAATCGATGAATGAAACACTCGTGTAACTTCATAATGTCAAAGGTGAAATCGAACCCTCGACCTCCGTCCCGGCACAGTCCACTTCCCGCTATTAAAAAACCACAAGTTTATTCAAAGCCCACACGTCCTTTGGCATATAAAAGCGGTTATATTTAGTGTTAGGGCGTATGGAGGGACTCAGCACACTTATAGTCACAAGTGTTGCAGAAATGAGCCCCGACTCATTCTTTACAAAAAGCACACTTGCATTAACCTCGGCTTCATCGCGAGTGGCTCTGATGGCCAATTCTTGCTCTGTCTACATTTTTCTTCGCACACAAAGGGGTTACCTACACCCATTTTAGTGAACCCGTTTTAATTACTGCAGACGTTTGCGCCGGCGGACTCGTGTTTTTGGTTATTACGTAGCGCTAATTATACGCCTTAAATGGAAAATGAAACATTTTGTAGTGAAATTGGAGCAAGCGGCTGGGAATGTGCCAATATCGGCACAGTATACTATAGCATGTTGGACTCTGCCATTGAACCGACGGGAGTAATTTAGCGAAAGAAACTATTGGGACGATTAGAAGACAAGGTGCGAACTGTAATAAGAGTACTAATTAAAACTCATATAGAACGGGAAAAAGATGGCCATGAGTCATGACAACTTTCTATGATATCATACAAGTTTGTATAACATAAGTTGCAGACTTATCGACTGTTTACCTGGTCGCTTAAATTGAGTGTTATCTATACTGAATTGTATTGAATAGGCTCCGAAACTACTAGACCAATTTTGATTAAATTTGGTAGGGAGATAGTTTAAGACCCTGGGAAGAACATAGGCTACTTCTTATCCCTGGAAAATATAAACCAGGACTTTAATCCCGGAAAATCGTTTTCTGCGAGTAGACCCGTAAAAAAATAAATATGGATAGTTTAAAATCCAAAGGAGGATAGGCTACTTTTATCCCAGAAAAACGTACACCGGGAATTATAACCCGGATTTTTTTCTCGCGGTTGGAGCCGTAACAACCAAACCAATGAATCAATTTCAATGAAATTTAGTAAGGAGATAGTTTAGGACCCTGGAAAAGTCCCGGTTTATTTTTTCTGCGAGCGGAACCGCAAGAAAACAAGTATAAAGATAGTTCGAGATTCAGAAGACGACATAGGATTTTATCCCATATTTCATTTTCTCGCGAGTGGAACAGTCATAGCTTAACCACTGAACCGATTGCGATGCAATTTGCTAGGGAAATAGTTTAAAGCCTTGGGAAGGATCAGTCTAATTCTTATCCCGGGAAAAAAAAATCGGAACTTTTATCCCGGAACATATTTTGTTGTGGGTGGAGCCGCAAACAAATAAGTATGGAGATAGTTTGAGATCCAGGGAAAGACATAGGCTACGTACTGGCATGGACTAATAAGAGTATAGACTAACGATCCCCATACATTGAAGCGTACTTCGCTGTTTAGTACATTGAATTCAACTAGATGGCACTAAGATCCATAAAATCATTTGAAATGGTTATTTCAATGGCGCAAATGAGAGGATGGATAAAATAAACAACTATCGGTTTATCCGATAGTTATTATTACGCCTAGATGGCGCTATAAACTGTTTAGCTCACAGACTACTACAATTATTTTGAGTATTTATGGACTGCATTGGCACTTAACCCCTCGGCTACCGTCCGGCCAGATCGGGCCGGTCTGACAGCTGTCAAACTCGATATGTGTGCGTGTTGACGCGCCTTATGTGTGTGCGTGTAGGTCGATTTTCGCGTGTTGACAGACACGCGAAAATTGCGCTTGCGCCAGTGTGACCAGCGCTCCGGGCTCGAGGGGTTAAATATATCATTACTTTTTGTAAAGAAAACTAGGGAGGTATTAAGTTATGTGGTGCCACGCGCTGCCGACGACACATCGTTGGCCGGTTGTTTAGCGCGTATTACAAGTTTTTTATATGGGGACACCACTTCTTTTTTGACTGAACTTTATTTTTATAATATAGCTAATATAATAATACATAATATATTGGGATAGTTTCAAATATCTGCTTGTAACGGTTCCAACGCTACAAAAAAATGTTTTTTTTTTTGTATGGGGACTCCCCCTATTTTTAAACTTTTTTTTATTTTTAGATTTTTTCCTACGGTTACACACAATTACGTTCCGTTCGTGTAATATTACACTCGGCGCTGGCTAGCCAGTTACTTTGCTTGAACTTGGCTTGACACGCTACCGCGTGTCTAGATATCTTTTTACACCAAAAAGGATACTAGATATTTAAAAAAATATATGTATTGAAAAAGTGGCCGCTATTTTGGATTTCTTTGTTTTCAAGCTAATCAACCTCAAAATCGAAACCTGGACAAGGTTTTAGGTACAAAGGACAGATCCAAAGTTAGAATTGAAAAAGTGGCCGCCATTTTGAATTTCTTTGTTTTAAGGCCAATTGACCTCAAAATCGGTATCTGGGCATATCTTTAGTTAAAAAAGACGGATCCGATGTCAGAACTGAAATATGAGGCCGCCATTTTGAATTTATTTGTTTTAAGACCAATCGACCTCATAATCGACCTCTGGGAATGGCTTTGGGCACAAAGGGCATATCCTATATTATAATTGAAAAAAGTGGCCAATATTTAGGCTTCTTTATTTTTAGGCCAATTAACGTGAAAATCGATACTTGAGCATAAGAAAAGTGGTCGCCATTTTGACCTTCATTGTTTTAAGACTGATTGGATTTAGATAGATATTTGGGCTTGTCTTTAGCCAAATAGAATAATTAATCGAGGATGGAATTTTAAAAATTGCATTTCATGTTAAATTTTTTTGTTTAAGGGCTATTGGTTTTAAAATCAAAATACGCTGGACATGACTATAAACTATAGTAGGTAATATGGCCACCATCAAAGCTTGTGCAATTCTCTTCAATAACGATATCACAGCTTTGCTATATCGCAAAATAAATAAATTGTCTTCGAATTTTAGAAGACGAAGTTCGAAGTCTTCGTGGCCTGTGGCAGCAAACAGGAAATAAAGTAAATGATTCTGTGAAAGCATCAAAATTGGTAACAAAATTAGGGAGTCGTTAACCTTCATTTGAAATATTGCTATAAGCATAAGTAACCGCGTAGTAGAAATGATCTTACCATATTTTTCGTCCCCCATATCGTTTTGCCTTGTTAGGTGACCATTTAATTATTGTATCCCTTTTAACTTACCCCTTTTCACCAGACTTAAAAGGCTACTTAGGTTGATTACCTTATTGATTTTAAAAGTATTTAATTTTGATGTGAAAATATATTTCAATTTTTTCTATAATGGAAGGCAATCCAAAAAATGTATGTTATAAATTCAGGGGATACAGTTTGGTGTCGCTGCTATGTAGCATCTGTTATAACACCATCTATTGCTATTCTAATTATTCATTCTCATTTAATTTTTAAAAACTAAGCCATTAAAATAGTGTAAAATGTAGTTGAATAAAGTCAAACTATTGACATAACTTTGAAATTATTAACATAATGTGGGATGAACAGAAGTGAGCCAAGCAAGAAGGATTTTTTTTTTTTAATTTTCAATATCCCACACTTCTGAAAGCCAGAAGTTTGCTTGATTTTACAATAACACTGGTTTCTGCAACGGGTGGTTATAATAAATTATTAAAATGCACATGAAGAAGTGTTAACAGCTCACAGTTGTGGTCTCAACTAACTTGAAAATATTGAATAGTAAGCTACCGTTGCTATTTCAAACAAATCTGTTTCTGGAAGTCAATCTTCTATGAAACTTCTACATTTTACGGGCTGTATGGTTGATGGAAGACTTTGAAAACAAATAATTAATCCAACATGGTACTCATTTTTATCACAATTAAAACGAATCATTATATTGTGGTTAAAGGCATGCCCAAATATCGATTTTAAAGCTAATGGGCCCTAAAACAAGTTCAAAATAGCGGTGCCTTCTCAATTCTAACATTGGATCTGCCTTTTATAGATAAAAGCTAAAAAAATACTAGATATCGATTTTGAGGTCAATTGGCCTTAAAACGAAGAAATTCAAAATGCCGGTCCCTTTTTCGATTCCGACATTGGATCTGTCTTTTATAATCAAAGATATACCCAGCTATCAATTTTGTGGTCAATTAGCCTTAAAACAAAGAAATTCAAAATGGTGGCCACTGTTTTCAATTCTAACATTGGATCTGCCCTTTGTGTCTAAAGCCATGCCCAGATATCGATTTTGAGGTCGATTGGCCTTAAATCAAAGAAATTAAAAATGGCGGGTACTTTTTTCAATTCTGACATTAGATCTGCCTTCTTTACCTAAAGCCATGCCCAGATATCGACTTTGAGATCAATTGGCCTTAAAACAAAGAAATTTAAAATGGCGGCCACTTTTTTCAAATCTAGCCTTGGATCCGTCTTTTGTAACCAAAGATATACCCAGCTATCGATTTTGAGGTCAATTGTCCTTAAAACAAAGAAATTCACAATGGCGGCCTCTTTTTACAATTCCGACATTGGATCCATCTTTTGTAACTAAAGATATGCGCAGATATCGATTTTGCGGTCGATTGGCCTTAAAACAAAGAAATTTAAAATGGCGGCCACTTTTATCAATTCTAGCCTTGGATCCGTCTTTTGTAACCAAAGATGTACACAGCTATCGATTTTGAGGTCAATTGGCCTTTAAACAAAGAAATTCAAAATGGCGGCCTTTTTTTACAATTCCGACATTGGATCCATCTTTTGTACCTAAAGATATGCGCAGATATTGATTTTGCGGTCGATTGGCCTTAAAATAAAGAAATTCAAAATGGCGGCCACTTCTTTCAATTTTAACATTGGATCTGCCCTTTAAGCCTAAAAGCATAAAAAAATACTATACTAATCATGTAAACTTAACATAACCAACTGACTTTTGTAAGCTGATGCACCGCACATGAAAAATATTTGGTAAAAAATCAACAAAATTACGTTGATCCCCGGTTGTCGCTAAACAAGTGAACCTTGATAAAATAGCTTGTGGCTCTGACATCGTCCCTGACGCGCCCCTGATTTAGGTGAAAAAGTATCTGAGCCTCCTCAATAGGTTCCGAGATATTGACCATGCGAAATTTTACCCACTGTGATATTATCTGTTTGGTTTTTGTATATTCAAATTAGAAGAAATCACGCACAGCAGAACTCGCTGTGCCCATACCTAGCGTCTCGCCCGGCACCCGCGCGGGTGGTGCGGGGCAGTGTGTGAAGCGCCTTACTGCCATCTGTTGTATGTCCATTCTAATGCTAAACTATTTTGTTTTACGGTACAATGCCACCTAACGGGACATTTTTGAAACCCGGCAGATGTTGAAGTTTCCAGGCTAATTGTCCGCGCCATCTAGCAATAAGCCGGGATTTTGCACTTTTTCAGGTGAACGCTTCAATGTATGGGGATCGTCAGTCTATACTCTTATTAGTCCATGGTACTGGTAATCCCGAAATAATATAAACCGGAAATTTTATTCGGGATTTTATTGCGAAGCCAGGGCCGGCCGCTCGTATTTCATAAATATAGTTTGAAATTTTGAAAGTGAAACTAACAATTAGCCTGCTGATTGATAAGGCGCCTATAAAAAAAAATAACTGCATGCTACATAATTAAAAATCTTCTGTTGATCCTTTTATTTCGAATAGATCTAGTGCCTCTGCTACGAGTTTCTGTTTCTACTCATTATTTCCATGTAATATGTCGATAACAAGCGGCTAATACAGTCGCTGTCAATAACGCAATAAGCACGTGTCCAAACAAAACAAAATGCATCACGTCAAAATCGTCACATCACCGATGACACAACTGCCCAATATTGAGACGTCGAGGGAGAAGTTGCAAGATAACAGACATTGAACAGTATAGTTAGTTACATAACTTTACAGTGCCATATACAATACATATTAAATCTCACGAAGAAAGAGCAAGTATTACGGAAAAAATATGCGACCGTTATTTGGTTGAAAGTTGAACATACCCAAATTCATTCAAAGCCGGCAGCCCAACCGCGATTCACCTGAAACTGTGAGCGTTTACGAGTTAAAATCAGACGACTCACTCGCTCCTTTGGATGCTGTTGCGGAGACTACTTGATTGTAAATTGATAAGTCTTGCAAGAGTATCCCAGATTTCTCTTTTGCAACACAGTCTTTTCCTGCGCCGTCAGTAACATACTCCTTTTTAAACCAATTTTCCAACTACCCAACAAAACCTAGCAGCTACACTTTGCAATAATAAAAGAGAATCGAGACGAGCCACTGGAAAGCGAGCTCTCGCAATGAATTTTGAGTATACACACCCACCGCCCCATTTCAGGATTGGCGTAATGTAAAACGCGGAGAATATTTTAAACAACTCAATTAATTGTACTTTCGAGCAATCATCACTCCGTCTGAAGTTTTGTTTGATGACGGTCGGGCATCTTATATGTCATAACTTACATGTTCATTTATAATATTTATTTTAGTAAGCACTAGTAGTGCTCGCGACTCCGCCTGCGTGAAAAAGTTTTTCGGGACAAAAATATGTTCCCGGGATAAAAAGTAGCCTATAGCACTCAGGAGTTATGTAGCTTCCTATTAATGAAAGCATTTTCAAAATCGGTTCAGTAGTTCCTGAGATTAGCGCGTTCAAACAAACAAACTCTTCAGCTTTATAATATTCGTACAGATATTACGTCATTGCTTTATATTTCGTTAACTTAGAACTTCATAGTATTTTTAAAAGGCCACAATAATTTACTAAGTGTTTTTTTTTTGTTTTTAAACTAGAAGGCGGTGAAATGATCAAGTGATTAGCCGGCTTACACCTATGAACATATACGATGCAAGATCCTGGTGGAATGCTGACCATTGAATTCAGGATGAGGATACAAAAGAAACGTTTTATGCCTTAAGAATCTTACTACTAAACTACAATAACATAACCAAGCTAATGTTCCTAAGTTATTTATATGAGACCTAAACGGTCCCAGTGGACTACGAAGTCAATTGACAGGTAAACGTAACGTGTTTCCAACCTATACACTATTAAGAGCTCGTAAGTGCGTTTCGATTAAGGTCAGCGGTTGAATTGTCACAGAAATTGGATATATTTTGTAGCCGCAGGATATTTGGATTTAGGTTAAAGAAGCATAGATGCTCTAAATATAGTTGTGATAACTAACCAAAGTATGGTAGGAAACACTACGCACATGCTGAATCATAATATTATGCACGAAGTCACGTGTAGATGATTTAGGAAAAATGAACTAAACGAGCTTTTAATAAACATGTATTAAAATTAAAATGATAATTGCTAGTAATTATAAAATCATATTTGAAAAAAAGTCAGTTACTAGGTCCTAGGGTTTTGAATTGTAGTAAAAAAAATGCAGTACTTACTGATACAGCAGAGATATTTTTTCATACTTGTGTACAGACTGCAAAATAAGCTATGTACCTACATAGTACCTTACTATGTGTAGTTTTCTCATCTTTGAGAGCTCAGCTAACCTAACTTAGTTTTCAGTCTGCCACCCGGATAATTATCATAATAGCCAGTAATTTCTTACCAGTTTAGCGTTCAGGATGTAGAACCAAAACTCATAAAATTAAATCACAAATCGTGTAATGTATGTACCAAATTGTTGCATGTGTATTATAATATGAATGTATATGTATTTTTCGTGTGTGTCCTTGGTGGATATGCTGTAATCGCAGACAGACAAAGCGTGATACCGTATGTTCTGCTGTCTGCATTGTAACTATTCGACGTTAAACTCTGTAAATGTGTCAGGATTTCGTGCAAAACTTTTTGAGACAACAACAAGAATATATTATATCTCACTAAATGACGATTTGTACGTATTAGGAAAAGAATACTTCATAATTTATCGCTGATTCGCAATGCAAGAAGGCATACCAAATGTATATGATTTCACATTTTGTATGCATTACATATCAGGGTTTATTAAAATCTATACTTCCAAAAACTTGCATGTCATGGCATGTTTTAGCTCAAGTAACGTAATAACTGTACAACCAAAGTTGTCTCCATAGGATTTACCCTTCGATCTATGCTAATGCAAGCCTCATCAGAAAATAGATGCGATAAATTCGGAATGGTTTCGATGTAACGAGCACATTGTTCGTGTGTGGACTGTGGACTGGTGCCGTCTGCTGAATACAAATCAATATTAAATTGAACCAATTATTTCGCGCCGAAAACTGGCACTGTTTTAAATAAAACGTATTGTACTATTTTAATGGATTTATTGAAGTTGTATGACCTATGAATAATTATGCTGGATATGATTACTCGGAACAGGATTTATGTGTTTCCAAAAACAAATTACAACAATAATTGTTAGTGATCACTGATCATATTCCACTATTATAAGTATCTCATATTGTAATTATAAACAAAAAAATTGTTATTTTCAATAAAGTTTATTATTATTATAACAATCTTTATAATCCATCTGGTGTGTTAAATTTTACAACAGCGCGCCGTAGGGGAGACCGGGGATAGTTGACCAAATTTCGGCTTGGACGCTTATAACTTTTTTGTTTTAGTATACAATGTCAAAAAATCCTATAAGTTCGATAGGTAAACTAATAAGCTTTCGAAGGAAATACCAAAAACCTCGCAATTGTTAATAACATAGTGTATAAAAGCTATTTTGTGGAACAAGAAAATCAAGTCAACCTACCCCATGCCTGGGGTTGGTGGACTATTCACTTGGGGTAAATTGACCTACGAAGTAAGTGGTATAAAATACGGCAATATAATAAAAGAAAACACAACAAATACTTATTTACTATTATTAATGTACCTTATTAAGATAAAATGTCAGTAACATTTACATAATTTACATATCATTTGACACTTTTTGTACGATATTCGCTAGTGGGGCGGAAACAAAAATCCTACCAGCAGCAGAAGGTTTACTGTTTCGATTAGTTATGCTTTTGTAAATCCACATGATTTTAAAATAACAAACTTTTGATAAATTTGACGAAAAGCTCACTTTATTCCATGTGAAGAATATTTCGATTATTACGTAGTACATTTTGTAGGTAGTCAACTAGCCCCAATACAAAGTTTGTCTACCAGCCCCTACCAACTTTTTTAGATTTCAACCACATGTGAGTACCTCAAAACTGTCGCGAAATATAAAAAAAATACACTAAAATAATCATCAAAAACCAAACTCTTACTTTAAATTGCTTGAAACTACATAGCATCGAGTATAAAGGCTTCAATACAAATAATATTAAGAGGTAAATAATTACTCATAGGTATCATTTTCCGATAAATCGTTTTTTCTCCCGGATTACGTGCGCCTGCGGTGCCGCATTTGCGATGAAGATTCGTAAACAGTTAACGGTTTTTCGTGTATATCAGGACAACGCAACACTTTAAAATAGCTCGAGTTATTGGCGGTTATTCATCCTGCCCCTATCGCCAACCATCCCCGGTCTCCCCTACTGTCTGTGCCAATCAATTAGCGCTTCGTCATAAGTCTGTAATTTCTTGACCTGTTGTTTAGGGCGTTGACCAAAAGATATAACGAACTAAGTTGAAAAAGCTTCTAATTGAGTTAGTACAAAATATAAAGATGACGATAAGATGGGTTTGAAGATTCTGCGAAACGCTTAGATCGTGTAGTTTATAGTATTGTTGCATCCCCGGCAGCTTTAATGTCCACAAAATAGCTGATAAACACCAAGAGTATCACTCAAGGTGGTATGGTCACGATTAAGAAACCGCAGGAGTACTTCAATCGCAAATGTCTTAGGCTACATTTACGGAAACGCGGAATGTCGCGCGTGGTGTGAGGCGGGCCAGCACGCCCAAAATTCAAACATATGGCGTTGTATGAGCATGTTAAGCATGTTATGCTCCGACAGCGTTTTTGAACACTGTCCACTAAGATTATTCAAAACTAAAATGAAATATTCAAATTCAAATCTTGTTACTATCTTTTCAGTTTTTCAATAAATGAATAAAGATGAAAGATGTTGACGCAGTCGGGGTTTCTTGTTTTTTTTTTAATAATTGTTTTTTTTAAATAAAAGGCATCGTACATTGCCATAATAATATGTTTGTGTTCACGCGTGCGATGTCTTGGGCCGCTGCACGCGCCGCGGCGCCGCCACTGTATAAACGGAAATATCGCCCGACGCGACGCCCCGCGTCTCCGAAAACGAGGCTTTACGTCAGTGATAGATTTTACCCCCGCAGCGTAAAGAGCGCTGGCTTTACCTTAGACTAGAAGACATGAGAGACACAGGTGTCACTAAAACTCAAGATCGAGCAAAGTGGAGATATCCGCTTTTTGCATGGCTGCTGCGCCTCAAAATTTAACCAGGCTCAAACTTTAGGGATATTAAAGGGGCACAATATGGATCTTGGATCCATTAAAAACCCCTTTTTAGACCCTCCATTTATAAATATTTTTTCAAAAACCTTCATTATAAGTGTAGTTTCTAAGCAAAATAAAATTACATAAATCCCAAAATCGAAGGATTTTAAAAATAAACGATTGTTAAAAGCTAGTTTTTAGGAGTTCTATCCAAATATATATAAACTGTCTTGGTTAGAATTTTACGCCCGTTTTGGACATGTCCTTTGCAGCAAAGCCAATCATAGCATTAAATGAGAAAACTCAAATTAGAGATAACGAGTAATAGAACTGTAATCTGTAATGTCTGTAAATCTTTTCATAAACACGCAAACGTTAATCATCCTTAAAATTGAAATAACTACTTAAGTAAATACGTATTAATTATTCGGCAAGTTGACAACCCAAGGCACAACTCTGACTTCGACGTTATGTGTGTATCGTTTATTAATTATATACTAACGAATCTTGAGGAAACCTTCATATCTGAGAATTCTACATCAGAATTTCGGAGGAATATACAGTCTGCTAATAACCCGAGCTAGGCCAGCGTGGTGGGCTATGGCCTTAACCCTCTCAATAGTAAAGGAGGTAGTAACTACCTAAAATACAATTTTAAAAATAGTTACCACCCCTAAAACAAGTTGTAATTTTTGTACTACAACACTAATTGGCTATCACTTATCTATTCAGAAATCCCAATAAATCGTAAATTCCTAACCCGTTTACGTAATTTAAACTGCTATCAGATTAACCGTTTGAATTTTAGCCTGTTTAATATGCGTTACAAGTACAAATTTATTACAAAATTAATTTAGCGCGGCGAAATCGTCGGATTCATGATGGCGGCTGAATGAATCATTAATGACGTCATGGCATGGCGGTGATTCGTGACTAGTGCCGCGGTGAGTTCGCAAAATAGCGCTGACCAACGAATCACGTTGTAACGTTAATTGTGCTAATTGCGTTATTTAATATAACGGACACTGATCCTGATGAGTATTTAATTAATCAACTTCGTTTGTAATAATGTAAGTAATGCTATACCTAAGGTTGTTTTGTGTGTATAAAAAAATGGTTAAGTATTAACTTTTTATACGGACAATAAATTGTCGTTGTTCAATGGATGCTGTACCCATACTTTAACTCTTGTTTTTCGATACACACATAATAAATCATTGCACAGAAAAACGTATGTATACTTGCATACACCTCGAAGTTCCCGGTGAGAAATGATCGCAAAAAATCATTTATTTATAAAACATTATTTGATGCAATCATTCCACGCAGGTTGGTGGAAAACAATGGGGTTTGTGGGAATAGAGGCTACGTTACAAATGTAATCAATCATAATGCCGATCACGGCCAATCAAATTGCGTTCCCTTGGCATGGGGAAAAGAAATAGGAAAGGAATTATTTACTACACTTCAAATAACGTTGGATTGGTGAATTTTGCACTGCTGTGCGTTTTTTCCCGAATTTGCTATTAATCAGGCTATTCGTTCAATTATAATAAGCCACCCTTTCTAATAATACATAATTCATTTTAAATAAATGCAGATTAATATACTTGGCAGTAGATGCATCATCTACTATGTCTAATGAAATACTCACTTTTCTTTTTATTCATTCCACTACGTACCATAATGACAACTTATTCACCCTGGCCTACTGCCCTGGTCAAATTTGAACTTCCTGACAAACGCATACTTTCATTCAAATAATTATGTATAAGATATTTGTTTAAACAAAATGACTCGCAAAGCTTTGTCGCTCGCCTGCAATGTAATTCAGGCCGGTGACCAGTCGGCGTATAATCCATGGAGAGCTGACAAAGCCCGCGCCCTGACCACCGACACCGAGATTAATTTGCCGAACAAACTGACCCACTTTAGCGTTCCAAATGAATTATGTTTACTGGAACTTTCGATGGAATTCATGATAAATCGCTTTTTCTTGATGAATTGCTGTGGGTTTTGTGTGATTATTGTCGACAATCTTATCGTGAATATGAAACATTGCTTAATTGATATTTGAAACCTCTTTATTTCCGTTCAATTACATGTCCTAACTTTCAAATGCTTGAGATGATGGGTATTCTATTAGCTTTAAAACTTAGATTTTCGGAAACAAATAGTAGATTAGATAATTATATCTTAAAAATTTAAATCCTACTAATATTATAAAGGCGAAAGTTTGTAAGAATGTATTGATGTTTGGATGTATGGATGTTTGTTACTTTTTCACGCAAAAACTACTGAACGGATTTCGATGAAATTTGGCACACGGGTAGATCATGTTCTGGATTAACACATAGGCTACTTTTTATACCGGGACAATATAAAGCGGGACTTTTATCCCGGGAAAACTCATTCACGCGGGCGGAGCCGCGGGCAAAAGCTAGTACATTATAATCCTATAGTTTATGTGACACGCGCCTTTTACCCCCGAAAGGCTAGGCAGAAGTGCATCCATTTTTCACCGTGCGAATTCCGTTCCATAATGTGATAGGGTGCAAGCCTATCGCCATATCGGGCTCAAATTTCAGACTACGAACTGATACTTAATAGAAAAACCCAATATCACTTTGCCTCGCCCGGGGATCGATTCCGAGACCTCAGCATTGCAGTTGTACCGTAATACAACTACGCCACGGAAGCAATCTATGACTTAAAAGTGATGAAATATTTTCATAACGCATTTTTGTCACACAAAAACTGGCTTAAAGTATAAAACAGAAGTTTGCCAGCTTTATGGGTGACCATGGGCGGCGTCGCTCACTTACCATTTGGTGAAACAACACCCATTTTCCTAAAATAATAAATACTACGTAAGGACACTTGTTTACCACTGTAAAGAGAAATAAGCACTAAAACAACATAAATATCACAAATCGCTTCCTCATAAAGAGAAAATGATCAATTTAACTGCTTTAACTTTATCGGTACAGATTGACGACTAGTTAAACAACGGTTGAATGCATTATACATTTTGTAGCGCTAACTTGATCGTTAACCTATTTACAAGTTGGTTCATAAAACATTTTATATCTATCATTGTGGATGACAACTGATTAATGTCGGTTTTATATGCCGTATCCTCAATACAGATATTCGTTTGGCCTTGTAAATACAGCGGATACCGGGTGACGACCGGCGCTGCGCTCATATTATGGAATCGTTCATTACTTAAATCTCTCATTAATTCGAGTCTAAATATGGGTCGTTTCTAGAATTTAATAAGAATATTTTATGTAAATTATGATTGTTATGAACGTATTTCGTTTCATATTAAATCATAAAACGACGACAACGCCATAAAATACTATGAATTGCTGATCACGATGATTATTTGGAACAGGAATATTATCTAAGACTTCTACTAAAATATTTTTTAGGAAATCCGGATAAGAATATCTTTTACGGTGATAAATGAAGACACGCGCACATGACATAAAGCGTAACGTGGTGCTCGAGTAGGTACTTAATTTTATTAAGTGAATCAGCGCCGTAAGACAGAAGAGATAACAATGGACACAATCAATTCTCTCAGTAATTACTTATCTTACAGAGATAATGACGTTCATTCATGGAGATTCAGCCGCGAGATGTACGACTCCGGACTCAAAGACTTGCAGCTCATAATATCATAACATCTTTTTATCATCATTACTGTATTATTTCATATCTGTTTTTAAATTTCTTGACTCGCTATGGAGATTAATCTATTACTAATATTATAAAGACGAAAGATTTTATTTTGTATGTTTTATCATGTAACGAATAAACTTTAAAACTACTGGACCGATTTTAAAAATTCTTACACATTGGTATATTGATACAGCTACATTATCACCGAGTCACATATGCTTCTTTTTATCCCGGGAAAATATAAAGCGGGACTTTCATCCCGGAAAAACTCAATCACGTGTGTGGAGCCGTGAGCAAAAGTCTAACATAGATAATAAATATTATTGACTGCCTCGGTGGCTTAGTTGTATTAGGGTACGACTGCAGTGCTGGGGTCTCAAGTTCGATCCCGGGTCGGGCAAAATGATATTCGGTTTTTCAACTCATTATCAACCCGAAGTCTGGAATTGTGCCCGATATGGCGATAGGCTCGCCACTTAATCACATCATGAGACGGAATACGCACGGCGAAAAGTGGATACACTAGTTGCGCCTCTGCCTACCCCTTCGGGGATAAAAGGCATGAATGTGCGTGTGTGTGTGTGTAAATAATATTGTAAAAAAACTATTCAATTTCTAATACCAAATGTTTCAATTCATATCAGTCTATTCTAAATGCTACTCCTGTGATAAAAGAATTTAGAGCTAAAGAAATCATAACGATTCCCGTACTCCTCACTAAATCTCTTCAAGTGTTATAGAACACTTAGGCTGAACGTCTTGCAATTTTATTTTAGTTTAAGTAAAAAGTTTCATAAACTTTAAAATAAATCGTAGGTATATCTATTACTTTAACAAAATTCAATCTAGTTATCTCCTGGATGTTAAAAGGATAAAGATAATTAGACGATACAAAGTCGTTGATAGGTTTTCAATTAACGGATATTGTATTATTAAAATCTGTTTGATCACAGGAGTACGAGTGGCCGCGATAAACGCTATGGCTTTCATCTGCTAATTAGGATTCATCGAGCACAATTATCGATATCGGCTCGGCCTATATACAGACGCTATTAAAACCTAAATGGAGTCAAAGTGGCTCTTAACGTTTACTAGATACCGACCTTCCCAGCCTTTTAAGCAAGCGCTATGAAGCGACCAATGCAGTGGAATCATAAAAACGTACAGTGGATATGAAATTCTGACTTAATAAAGGATTTTCTCGTGAGTTATAGCCTGGCGATCCTCTTATTACGAGCAGTGAGGTTGCGACTCACGCTTACGTCATATTGTATTAAAAACAAATATTTTATATCGCAGAACATTGTTTTCCTTTTACCGCCGGCGCTAAATACTACCTACCCCACGCTGTTTACCGATTATTATTGACTTGCCATTAGAAACATCCCGTTTTTAAACTGACAAATCTAAACGTACGATACCTTATCGGTTATAGATTTGTTTATCAGTGCTGTTATCTTTTCATTGACCTTGCTAAAAATAATTTTACCATCGGCAATCATAGTATGTGACAGATACACCTAGTCGTGTATACATATAACAGTACCACGGCTGGTACAGTGACTAGCATTAAAACAGTAATGAATACATCTTAACATAGTACAAAGCAAAGTCGCTTCCCGCTGTCTGTGCCTATGTCCCTATTGTACGCTTAGATCTTTAAAACTACGCAACGGATTTTGATGCGATATTTAAATAGATAGAGTGATTCAAGAGGAAGGTTTATATTTATAATACTTGCATAATATAGTAGAGAAACACAGATAATTTTAGAGGTTTCTAATGTGATGTCGTAAACCCATTTTTTTTGCGCATATTGCAAACGCTAGCTAAACCCTACGAAATAGATCAAAATAATGTACTAATGTACTACAATATTCTACAACTTAAAAAGGTCTACAAAAAATCTTAGGGATAACCCACAATAACCACTTTTTATTCTTTACTTTTTACGAGAAATAATGACTTATTTACGAAGCGATTTTAAGCAATACAGCATTAATCCTTATGCAATTAAGAACCTTAACTACATTGTGCATTAAATATAGATCAATGTGGCCCTTTAGTTGTGCCTCATACTTTCGTCGGATATACCACAGACCCTGAAGACGAAAGTTTTCAACCAGTGCGTCCTCCCCGTAATGACGTACGGAGCCGAGACGTGGACAATTACTGTGGGGCTAATCCATAAGCTTAAAGTCGCTCAACGTGCTATCGAAAGAGCTATGCTCGGAGTCTCTCTGAAGGACAAAATTCGGAACGAAGTGATCCGTCAGAGAACCAAAGTGACCGAAATAGCTCTGAGAGTTAGTAGGTTGAAGTGGCAATGGGCTGGCCACATATGTCGCAGAATAGTTAACAGCTGGAGTAAGCGTGTTCTGGAGTGGAGACCGCGTCTTGGTAAACGTAGCGTGAGACGCCCTCTAGCCAGATGGTGGGATGACTTGCACAAGAGGTCCGGCAGCAACTGGATGCATAAAGTAGCAGACCGAGCTCTGTGGCGTATCTTGGGAGAGGCCTATGTCCAGCAGTGGACTGCAACGGGCTGATGATGATAGCCCTTTACAGCATGTAATTTAAATAGATATTTTAGAAGATATTACAGATTTATAATGCAGAGACAATGGTTGCGGCGGTACCGGCCGGGGGGCCGGCGGCGCGTGCCTACAAATAGCGCGTTGAAGACCGCGCTTCACCCTTTATGTTTTTGTGTGTATTCAGGTGGATTCGAAAATAGTTCAAATTTACAAATGGTCCGGAATAATGTATAGTCTATACTAACATTATAAAGAGAAAAGATTTGTTTGTTTGTTGGGTTGTTTGTAATGGAAAACTCAAAAACTACTGGACCGATTTTGTAATTCTTTCACTAATAGGAAGCTACATTAGGTACTACTGAGTGCTATAGACTACTTTTTATCCCGGAAAAGTTCAAACCACGAATTTTATCCCGCATTTTTTTTCTCGCGAGTGGAGCTTTCACGGCCAGACTACTGAACCGATATCGATGAAATTTGGTAGGGAGATAGTTTAAGACCCTGGGAAGGACCTAAGGTACTTATACTGGGAAAATATAAACCGGGACTTTTACCCTGGAAAATTAATTTTTGTACGTGGAACCGCAATTAAACAAGTATGGAGATATTTTGAGATCCAGAGGAAGACGCAGGTTACTTCTATCTAGGAAGAACATAAACCGAAAATTCTATCCCGGATTTTTTATCGCGTCAGTAGAGCCACCAAGGCCTAACTACTGAACCGTCTGCGACTAATTTTTAAAGGGACATAGTTTAAGACCCTGGGAAGGACCTAGGCTACTTCTTATTCCGGGAAAAAATAAACTGGGACTTTTATCCCGGAAAATATTTTCTTACGGGTAGAGCCGCAAACAAACAAGTATGGAGATAGTTTGAGACCCAGAGAACGACACAGGCTATTGCTTATGCCAGAAAAACATAACCCGGGACTTTTATCCCGGTTTTTATTTTTGTTGAATGGAGTCGTCACAGCGACGACACAGAACCATTTTCGATCAAATTTGGTAGGGAGATAGTTTAAGACCCTGGGAAGGACCTAGGCTACATCTTATCCTAGGAAAAGTAAGTTTTTCCGGGATAAAAGTCCCGCTTTATAATTCCCCTTGATAAAAAGTAGCCTATGTGTTAATGCAGGACATAATCAAGTTCATGTGCCATAATTTCATCGAAATCCGTTCAGTAGTTTTTGCGTGAAAGAGTATCAAACATCCATACATTTATTTCAATTATTTATTGCACTTTATACATAGTTATGTAAAGTAGTTAATTCCGAAGGCTTTCTCTACCAGTCAATCTGAGGCGGTGCAGAGAAAATCATAGTAGGTGCACAAAACTGAACTAATCATAAATACATTCATACTTACAAATTTTCGCGTTTATAATATTAGTAGGATAAGCTTACAATTTGTGCAGACGGCAACTGGAAAATGTCGTCGTAAATTAGTTAGCCCATCTAATTGCAAAATTAAGATTGAAACAAAAAGGTTCCGGGAGCTTTTCTGCTGTCAGCAACACTTTTTTACAAATAGAAATCAGTTTAATAGCGCTTCATTTCCCATCTCCATATTTCTATAAAATCAAATTAGTCCCAGTAATTTAAATTTGCAGCTGGTTTGCTTTCTTAAGTCTTGGCAGTAGTCTAATTTAATTATATAATATTTACAATAATAATAACAATGTATTCCTGCAAGTCATAATAAAAAAACATAATACGTTAGTGTAAGATAAATTCTTTTGCAATCATTAAACTTTGTTACGACTTACGAGTTTGTCCCTGCAATCAAAAGGCATTTACTTAATGGAACCTTAACATGCTTTATTTGATTTTACTGAGTCAGCACATCGAACAACCCATTTCGTAACGAAATACCGTAATAAACATTATTTTAACTATAGCAAATAGCAATCGTGGTAACGCTCGGAACTATAAAAACTGTTGTAGATATCGTAGATAATTCGAACATCACAAATTATGATTCACAATTGGGTCGACATACAGCCGCAGATTTAATTTTTCTTTACTTTTTCAAGAGAAAAGTAATACACTCGAACGTGGCACGACAGAACGCTCGCCGTGACATTGACAATTCTCTGCGAACCAAGTCGAAGATAACCACCGGCCGAATGAAAACAATATGCATGCAATTTTCAATAGAAAAACCTTAAAACAGAGGGTATAATTATTGACTGCAGCTGTTATCTAAATCAGTCCAATATTATGATCGCTATAGCGCGGCCTACAGATGCCTGGTTGTGTCAATTTGGAAAAATAATGTCCCAGACGGTAAGCAACATACTGAAAATTGTGTAATTAGGAGACGAGGCAGCCGGCGGCGGCAGCGTGCGTGGGAGGCACAACAAGCAGATTGTACGTGTTGTGAGCCAAGAGGCTGTGCCACTGCGATTGGATGGTCAAGGTTATGCAGGCTGACGTAAGCTAACTGTGCTTGTAATGCGCCACGGCCGCGACTCTACCGGTCTCCGTTACACATCGCCACAGTGCTCCATCTACACCATTCGTCGACAGCACGTGAGCGACGGATCACGGAGGAGCAAACACAAAACGTATCTACCCACCGTCACCGCAATACACTTCACAACCACGTAGAATGCAGCGCTACCTTAACCTACCTGCCTAGATTATTTTGGTATGTGCGCCGTTGTGTGTCAACGTAGTTTACACAACAGAAGATGCACGCGAGCGGCGCACCGAGTTGCGACGATTTTATAAATACGCCGCCGTCACTCGAGCGTGTAACAGCTTGTGTAGTGTGGCGCGGTGCCGTCACCAGCCGCTCCTCGTGCGCCAACTATCTCGTCACCACTCACCTTTTTAACTTGGAAGTGATCAGGACGTAGAGTCTCTTGTATCTCCTGCTCGGTTCCGCGCGGCGCCGCTTGCACCGAGCTGCGGAACCCGTCGAGTACCCCCTTGAACGTGAACTTCTTCATCGCGAAAAATCGAGTGGACGCGGATCCTTTGTCCGAGGGCCGCTCGCGCCGGCCGCGGCTACATCACAGCCGTCCGCCGCGGACAGCGAGCCGGTTTTGGCGGAAGGAAGGTTGGTCTCTCGCGCGCCACGCGCCGTCTCCACTGCGCAGGGCAAACCCGGGCGCCGCCGACGCCGACACGCGCCCGCCACGCTGACGATCGACGAAAACTAGGCGAGGCACCGCCTCCGGAATGTACGGCAATGCGGGTCCGTGGACGATCGATAGCCGGGACGACACTGCACACGCGCACTCACAACGTACTGTCACCGACGCTGCCGACGACTGGCTGGAAAGAGCACGGCGCGACCGATCGATGTATGTGGCCCCGTTCAGAAAAGAGATGAACACATATTGCGCATGAAGGCGCGTCTTGCGGAAAAAGAACTCACAGCTGATAACCGCGCGTTGCGCAGTGCCGCCGCCAGGGGCCGCCACCACGCTTCCAACTGTCATCGAGGCGCACGCGGCACGCGACAGCAGCTGTCAAAATAGTGAGCACAACAGAGAACAGTTTTGTGTAAATTTAAATAAATAATACGTAGTGAAATGTCGTTAAAAGTAGTAGTGCAAAGTGTGAGAACGCTCAGTTATGTTGGAAGTTATAAAAAGATTCGGGACCGGCCGTACAAGTGAGTGTTATAACAAGTGGTGTTACAACATCACCGTCGGCTTGTAAACATGAGTGTGAAGTTTCGCTTTTCCCCATGAACACTATTCTTATATTATTTATTTATCTCTATAATCGTACATTACACAAAAACCAACATCAGTTAAGTAAGAACAAACAACCTCAAATGGGTATTAAAACTATTGACACGGTGATTCATTTGATTACAAAACGCCCGATAACATAAGACGTGACGTATAGTTGTTTCAGTAGCTTGTGATGGATTGAATATAGTTGTGAACATGCGTGTATATATGGCAGTTAGTATAAAATGCATCACAAGTCTGCAAGATAACTGGTAGCATAGTAACATGCGTTGGGTCACGTACGTCGTATATTGTACATACGTGGTGCGCAGCTCACTCGCCGGCCGCGCACATCTCGTAAAAGAAACAGGATTGGCATATGCAAATAACATCATTTGCATTTCAATGAATATTTATCTTAATTCGATGGACTAGAACTAAAAATAAAATGACTAAGTAACACTTGTATGTAGATCTACTGTAATACCTGCAGTGAATCTGTAACATTTTACAGTTTGTTTATCAATAATAACCTTTCCTGCTACAAAAATCCCTAAAACACACTACGACGCCAACGCCATCTATTCGAAAAATCAAATCAAAACATCGATCATTTTCCGTGGTAGCAAATTACTGAGATAAAAGTAGTCTAAAAGTTAATCCAAGAAATGATCTACCCATGTGCCAAATTTTATGCAAATCCGTTCAGTTGAAAAGTCTTATTGGAGCCACATGATGAAATAGTTCAATTGTGAGTTTATTATTTACAGCTCTTAATACCTTGAACTTTATGAAACTCATCAACTTTGTCAATTAACATCTATGTGAGATGATTAAATTGTGTTCGTTGCAGATGTGAGGTACGATGTGCATCTATGCTTGTAGTGTGCAATCATTATTGAAGTGCAACAAGTATAATGATTGAATTATGAGATAGGATTGAAATACCTAGTGTAAAACGGTATTTGATTAAAATGTACAAGTGTTTCTACAATTAATTTAAATCAAATAAACTGTAAACAAACTGATGGTTCAATTTCATGATTAACGTATTTAACAATTAATTTATATCTCACAATTGATAAAGATTTTTTTTTATTTATTGACAAATTCTATAAAATAATAAAATTCCTTGTAATAATTTGTAATTCATTGGACTACATGGTGCTTTACTTAAAAAAAAAGGCTTAAGTAAACCTTTATTTCAAAATTGAGAAGAGTCAAAGTTGTTCATTTAGCATTTACTGTTTTTATTTGAGCTCGGGGACAGTGGCGTTACTTGGTTGGGATGGCACTTTTAAGGGGGAGGCAAAATGTGTAAAATAGAACCTTATACAAATTGAAACTTTTGGTGACTGGAGGGGAGGCGCCTCCCGTAACTTTTATTTCTTGAAATTACCTCTTTTTGGTTCTTGCAAATTTTGGGTCCGACATGGGCGGCAAGGACTCGCGTTACGCTACTGCTTGGGGCATTTAATTTATCCATTAAGTTATTTAGGCTGTGACTTGTAGCTGTGGTTAAAGTGCATTTAGGTAGAACTAGCTTTTGCCCGCGCCTCCGCCCGCGTTAAAAAGTTTTGCCGCGATAAAGTCCCGATTTATATTTTTCCGGGACAAGAAATAGCCTAGGTCCTTCCCAGGGTTTTAAACTATCTCCCTACCAATTTCATCGAAACCAGTCAGTGGTTTATCCTTAACGACTCGTGAGAAATAAAAAACATGAATAAAGATCCCGCTTTATACTTTCCCAGGATAAAAAGTAGCCCATGTGTTAATTCAGGACATGATCTACCCGTGTACCAAATTCCATTGGAATCCGTTCAGTAGTTTCTACATGAAAGAGGAACAAACATCCATACATTCTTACAAACTTTCGCATTTACAATATTAGTAGGATATGCAAATTATATACGAACAGTATTGGTAATATAACCTGTTGCTCATGTTAATAATAAAAATGTAGTGTCTTACATCCATAAACTTATATTGCCAAAGTATGACATACCTATTAAAACTTGTTCTGTTTACATACATAATACATGATATTATACAAAGGCATATTTATTGTCGAAAGAATAGACTCGGGCACAATGTTGATTGTTGAATAGATGTCGACCCATCACAAGTTTATCCCCGAAGAGGTAGGCAGTGGTGCAATCAGTGCACCTAACTTTCGTGATGTGTTCCATCCCATGGTGTGATAGGAGGCAAGCCTATCGCCAAATCGGGTACAAATTCCAGACTCCGGGATTGATACGTAGCAGAAAAAATGAATATCAGTGCTCAAACCTGGATTCGAGCTCGGGACCTTAGAGCGGTGCAGTGTCGCACCGCACACGCAATATAATTACGCCACTGAGAACCAAATACATCTAATTACTAAATTTTATTACTATACCATCATCTGGCAAATGACAGATTTATGTTTTTCGAATTGAAAATCTCATTGTTCTCATCAAGTTACCCGGAAATCGAAACCTCACGGATCCCACCTCAAGTAAACTGCCGTCATGATGCTGTATTGAATAATATATTCAGATATATTGATTCTATTAGAATCAGTTCTAATACGACATAGCGATCACGATCAATAAAAATGCGTCAATAATTGTTCACTGTTGTTTTGTAATGTGGATAATTGACTATGAAGTTTAGCTATGATCACTCAAGACGCAAAAAATCGTCAACGCTACATAGTACATACGCATAACGTATCAATTTGGCATAAATTAATCAGTTTCATTGTTTAGTATTGTAACAAAGATTATATAAGAGTTCGGTATATTTCTCAGCGCGTACGGAATTTAAATAAATAAGTACTAAGGGTGAGCTGTATAACATATTGGATAAGCCCGAGTATTTAAAATAGTTGTAAAAATATGCTGCACCTTAAATTTATGTATTCACATGTAATAGTTGCAACTTTTGACAGGTCCGTCTGAACTCTGGAAATATTTAGGGGAGGCCTATGCTCAGCATTGACATCATGTGGCTGATGATGATTATGGTGAATAATCATCATTTTTATTTAATTTTATACAAATTAAAAATTATATTCTTGACCGCACAAGCAGTTGCTATTTGGTAAGCGATTGCTGAGCGTACATTATTTTATGATGTGAACTATACTGTTGAATGTCTTTGGATGTGAACAAAAATTCAATCAATTTACGGTATTCGCAACAATCATATTTGGGCAATCAAAACATGTGTTAGCGGGTACTTATGTGTGCGTGTGGTAATACCACACGCCATTTGTAAGTCGCTCACAACAAATAAACCCATATTAATAGTAAACATTGACATAGTAAATTATGTTTCTCGTTGCGGAAACGTGGGGAATGGTTATCGTTACCCATATAGGTAACATCCCACGATTTTAATTGCATTTAGTTCTTTATATCACTTTTCTTGGAGTAAAAAGTATCAATGAGGCGGGAGGGAGAGTGCTCAGTCAGAGGTAAATATTACGATGCGGTGCGATGGCCGCTATCCAATTCATAATTTATGTGATGGATACACCATCATTGTTCTTGATGCAACACAATGCAAAATGGCAATTGTAACACATCTGTATTTATTGCCGACTAGATTTTGTTCGCGGCTGTGTACGTCTTGGAATAAAAGCCCTCTGCGGACTTTCCCGTGATAATAGTAGCTTACAGGAGTTGGTCTATCTGTCGTCTAATTTACGTCTAACCAGCATCCAAACACTTTAATAACTTCAAAAACTTAAAAGTAATAAATGTTAGTAGTATGTACTTATTTATTAATTTTTACATGCTAAGGGCTAACTTACTCCTAATTTTACTCGAAATTAGACATACAGATCCAACGTCGAGCGTATTAAAATATCGACAGACGTTACAACCCTCGACGGCAAGCAGATTTATGGCGGCCCACCCTAATGGATGAATAGCGGCTGACCCGGAACGAGTTATCTACTTAATATGAACGTATACACATACTCCTACATGTTATCACACACGACGTTTAATCACATTCAACTATAACAGCACAAAGACATAACTTCGATTATTTTTTTTTTATTTCAGCCTAAATACAACGTATACATAACATATTCGTAGAAGTTCGCTGAACTAACTAAGCTGTGTACCACTGTCGATCTTGGCTTACAGGAGTAGCAGTGGTGTGAGGGCGGGATAGTCTCCTGTCTCTGAAGATTAAAACTATAACAGAGCAATTGTTACAGACTATACTGCGCCGCTGTCATCGGCACAGGCTATGTTGCATACAGTCAATACAAACAAAACAAAGCTGAGATGAAAGAGATCATCCAGCTGAGGAACTACATGGCGGAACCTATCACGCCCATAGACCAGCTCGAGAAGAACCCTGATGATATGAAGACACAGATGGAACTACTGATTCTGAGAATACAGGCCGAGTTCTGTAAGGCGTTGGAAAAGGAGGAAGATCAGGTAAGATATTTAAACTTAATCTTAATTAAGTCCTTAGTACAGAACAAAGAACTATAAGTATCTAGAATATCTATGATACAGCCTATGTCGACGATGATTCAAAAACACTATTCAACCCCGCTGATAATAACTAGAGATCAAAATATGACTGGAGTAACTTTGCAAAATAAGATTTAACCCGTGAAACCCCGCTTATATATTATATAGATGTATGGGGAAACCCTGTATACTCGGACGCCGGCGTCCGTAGCGGGGCTTGACGAGTCAATCAAAGAAAAGATAACACTTTGTAACCGGCCTTTTTTCTGGGTTACTCTAGTGCAGTTATTTACTCGTCACAGAGAAATTCATTACATAGTACTATTTAGTATTCTATGAACAAAAAATATTGTACTACTGAAAATTTATGAACCTACCTTCTGAAAGTACTAAAAAAGTGACCAAAAGTTATCTAGATAAACTTTTCGGAACTCTCAATTCATAGATTCTGCATGGTGTAGAAACTAGTGACATGCTATGAATATGATATTACTTTTAATGTACAATTTGTCTCCTTATACATAATACTTTCTTGTAGGCGTGGGACGATGAGAAAACTGTGGACGATTACGATTTCGACAACGATATATTTATACCATCCCCGGTATGATCATATTTTATTACATATAGTGTAGACAAATATTTCTATTACATTTCGGCTTCCATTTTTACAATAATATATTAAATTTATTCCTAACACCCTTGAAAATACGCTAAAATGTTTTAGATAATATAAAACAACCTCAACTGTATACGCCCTAATCTTTCACTTACTATACAATAGTAGTAGGTGTCGTTTAGGCACTTTAGACAACAGTCCCTCGGACAAGAAACCACTCCATCGTCTTGTCTATTTGATTCATTATACAGGCCCTGTAGTCCTCCAGTTTAGGGTACACAGTAAATAATTCGACATTGTCAGACTTACTTTCAAAGATGACGGACGCATTGCAATGCAATGAATTGTAAGTCGAAGTTCTCAAACGTATTATTGTTTATAGTGGCGCTTAAAAGGATTATAAGATGCTCGTCTATTCATTCAGTGGTATAGTAATAGTGCTTGCTAGATTCATTTTGCTTTTTGATAAGCTATTTCGCATGCTATTTCCCACGTGCTAATTGGTTAATATAACAGCACAGTCCATGAGAGGCGTAACTCCCATATGCTACAAAAAGTTTCGTAAATATCAATTAAAACTATAATTATGATAACAGCGATGGCAATATTCCAGGAGGCGAAATTCTTAGTGGATAGATGGCAGCGTAAAGAAGGTGGTGGTGGCATCACGTGTGTCCTGCAAGACGGGCGAGTGTTCGAGAAGGCCGGTGTCAACATATCCGTGGTGTCGGGCACGCTGCCACCGGCGGCGGTGCAGCAGATGAGGAGCAGGTAGGCATTGTGGAAACATCTTCTAACAGTAGCTGCGCACGGAAATTGAAAAATAATTTAGATTTTTTTTAAAACACCGCCACAGTTTTATTGATGCAAGTCTCGTTGACTATTCGACAGCCCGACTTCAAACCGCTCGTGCGCGTCATGTCTTAGTTTGTCCTCCAAAAACCAATATTACATTGAGTCCTGGTAATGTTGTATGTGTCCAGAGGTAAAAAACTTGAAAACGCGGAGCTGCCGTTCTTCGCGGCGGGAGTGAGCGCGGTGATCCACCCGCGCAACCCCATGGTACCAACCATACACTTCAACTACAGGTACTTCGAGGTCAAGGACAAGGATGGTGAGTTGCCAACCATTATTAACTACTGTTACTTTTATAGTATGATGTTCCACGAGAATTGAGATAAGCTGTCCTATGAATATCAAATTGCCCGATTGATCCGTGTGTTGCATATCTATTGTAGCTAATCTAATACAATTTTAATGGAAAGACAGCCCTCTATTGCTTCATGCGAAAGAGAGAATATACTCAAGGAACAACCTATTCGTCGATAGTGTTATCAATTATTACATTATCGAATAACCGCCAAATAAAAACAGCAATCGTTTTTCTAACTCTAATCACTTTATTCTATCTATCACGACTTTTTTTATGGCTTTGAATGACGAGATGAGCATGCCGTTCGCCTGATGGTAAGCGATACGGCCACCCACAATCAGTAGCAACACCATCCAGCACCTTGAGCTACAAAGTACTGTGTGGCATTCCACTGCGATCGTTATCCTGAGACGTAAGATGTTAAGTTTACCATCTTAACATGAAAATCTACCAATTAGATTAAAATATTTTTTGACATACTTACAAATGACTTAAATTAATCGGTTTATTTCCGGGTTCGTCCTACTAATATTATAAAGGCGAAACTTTGTAAGAATGTATGGGATGTTTGGATGTTTGAATGTAAGGATGTTTGTTCCTCTTTCACGCAAAAACTACTGAACGGATTTCGATGAAATTTGGCACACGGGTAGATCATGTCCTGGATTAACACATAGGCTACTTTTTATCCCAGGAAAATATAAACCGGGACTTTTATCCCGGAAAAACTTTTTAATGCGGGCGGAGCCGCGGGCAAAAGCTAGTATAGAATAAAGCGATTAGAGTTAAAAATCGATTCCTTCTTTTTTTTAATCTGCGGTTATTCGATAATCTATACTAATATTATAAAGCTGAAGAGTTTGTTTGTTTGAACGCGCTAATCTCAAGAACTACTGAACCGATTTTAAAATTTCTTTCACTAATAGGAAGTTATATAACTCCTGAGTGCTATAGCTACTTTTTATCCCGGGAAAATATTTTCGTCCCGGAAAAACTTTTTCACGCGGGCGGAGCCGCGAGCACTACTATGTAATAATACTTAGATAAGATTAAAATGGAATAGTTTATTTCAATCGGGCTTTAGTCAGTAGGTGAAATTGCGAGATGTTTCACTTACACTGCGCATAACGGCAAGTGTGTTGTGCCAGGTGTGCAGTGGTGGTTCGGCGGAGGCACGGACCTGACGCCGTACTATCTGAACGAGGAGGACGCCAAGCACTTCCACCTCACGCTCAAGCACGCCTGCGACGCGCACGACGACACCTACTACGCTAGGTACGTCACCTTTAAACAAATGCTTCTAGCTGGTAAGTCTCTCGTATTCGAGACACTGTAGGTACCACCGCATTATCTATACCCGTTGCCAAACTATAGTGTGCACTGTGCAGACTGCCTCGGTGGCGTAGTTGTATTACAGTACGACTGCAAAGCTGAGGTCTCGGGTTCGATCCCCGGGTCGGGCAAAGTGATATTGAGTTTTTCTATTCAGTATCAGTCCGGAGTCTGGAATTTGTGCCCGATATGGCGATAGGCTCGCCCCCTATCACATCATGGGACGGAATGTCGGCGAAAATTGGGTGCACTAGTTGCGCCTCTGCCTACCCCTTCGGGGATAACAGGCGTGAGTGTATATGTATATGTATGTATGTGCAGATTGTTTAATTAATACCATAGCCAGTGTAACTTCTGAGTATTATAAACTTTTTATTTTGTCTCAGACTATCTTATGACGGATGCTGTTTAAATTACATTATGTTATTAAGATAAGCAATAAGCGCACGCGACTCCCATCAGGGTAAAAGTCTCATGTAATAAAAAGTATTAAATATAGCCGTCGACATGTATGTCTTACACCTTTCTTCACCTTTGAAAAGAAAAAAAATGTAATGCTATATTTTATTAATCTGTATCAAAACCATAGGTTCAAGAAGTGGTGTGACGACTACTTCTACATCCCGCACCGCGGCGAGCGACGCGGCGTGGGCGGCATATTCTTCGATGACATCGATTCGCCAGACCAGCAGTCCGCGTTCGAATTCGTCACCTCCTGCGCTGAGGCGGTTATACCTAGCTACATACCTTTAGGTCAGTAGTACACGCGTATCGACCAGACCATAGTAATGTGCTAGTTAGTACACATTAGAATTAGGCTAAGTACCTGTTAAATTTCGTTTTCCATCAGTGTTTTAGAAAACCGGGCACAATAAATAATTCTGTGATGCCGATCATGTATGCGTTCAGGGCCCAATAGTACTGTGACTATACATACTTGCCATATATAAGCTCCCAAAAACTACAAAAATAAAATCAATCTTTGTAAAATATAATTAAGTATTGCAAATGGAATATTGTCTCTATAACTAAATGTCTCTTTAATCTATTATTCAAGTTATCATTTTGAAAATATTTAAACGACTTTATTATTTACAAATTGTTTTCTCTGTTAAGGCCTTCCAACTTAGTTCTTGAATTATTTAATACACACATACACACGCACTCACGCCTGTTATCCCCGAAGGGGTGGGCAGAGGCGCAACTAGTGCACCCACTTTTCGCCGTTATTCCGTCCCATGATGTGATAGGGGGCGAGCCTATCGCCATATCGGGCACAAATTCCAGACTCCGGGCTGATACTGAATAGAAAAACTCAATATCACTTTGCCCGACCCGGGGATCGAACCCGAGACTCCAGCTTTGCAGTCGTACTGTAATACAACTACGCCACCGAGGCAGTTGAATTATTTAATAAGGTTGAATTATTTACCTCTGGCTTATGCACTTTATGAACATAAATAATAGTTTAATATAACTAAAAGACAAGCTTTATAGAAAATCCAACTAAATTATAAACACTAAAAAACACGCTTTATAAAAGTCCAACTAAAAAATAAAAAATAATTTTTAATAAACTTGAATTGAGAATAGTGTAAATAAGAAAAATATGTATTTTATTGAAAAAAAAAAACGTTTGGGGTGCATTTTAAGATATTATCAGAATGATAATCCTTCTACTCATATTATCTGTCAATAAAATATTTATAACTATTGACACCATGCACCCCACACTTTTTTTTACAATAAAATACATTTTTATATTATGATTTTTTTTATACATGTAAATGGCCATGTAGTGCCTGGTTAATGATTTTTATATTTTTATAGAATCCTGAAAAAGAAACAGTCGAAAGCGGGACTCGAACCCACGACCTCCGGCGAACCGTGCCGCGAATAAAATACATGTTTTTCTTATTTGAACTATTCTCAATTTAAGTTTATTAAAAATTATTTTCTATTTTTTAGTTTGATTTTTATATAGCGTGTTTTTTAGTTTTTATAATTTAGTTGGATTTTCTATAAAAGCGTGTTTTTTTTAATATTGAACTATCATCGGTCCTTGATAAGTATGCCAAATTTCGATTTACCGTTTCGAAGGGGACAAAATCATGTTTTCTTAGTTTTCGTTACATAGATACATACATACGTCTGAAGCTAATAAAAGCGTGTTAAAAATACATATAAAATTCTGTAACAAAGGTTTTATTACTTATCCTATTGGGGTTGAAAGTTTGTTTATTTTATTTTATAAGTGAATAGAGTCAATAATGGACATATCTACCTACAATTAAACAATTAAATAAAATATTTATAGTAACCTTAGACTTTTATATATTTACATAATAGTAAACAAGAAATATTTTGTATTTATAAAAAAAACATATTGGAACTAATTTAGCCAACTTGATACTTAGTTAAAAGACACAAGGACGACGCATACGGCTACCACGAGCGCCAATGGCAACTGCTACGCCGCGGGCGGTACGTGGAGTTCAACCTGATGTACGATCGCGGCACCAAGTTCGGCCTGCACACGCCGCAGGCACGCTACGAGTCAATACTCATGTCACTGCCTCTCAACGCGGTGAGTTTAATTTCTTATTTTTATATAACAATGCAAGCTGCTGTCTGATGTACAAATGAATTCTCAATATATAGAAAAAAATATGGGCCATAAAATAAGTATAATTATTACAATGAGTTCTATGTACCTAAATTTACTGCAATTTAATATCAAATGTAAAGTAACATATTATAGACCATTATGTTATTTTTACTACAGAAATGGGAGTACATGAACGTGCCGAAGCCAAATTCCGAAGAAGAGAAAATAATGAAAGTCTTAAAAGAGCCTAGAGATTGGCTAAACTTAGAGAAAGCTCAGCGTGCTGCAGCATAGAACAGTATTAAAATTGTATGGTTGTGGGAAGTGTTATGCATTTTAGGAAATCGTGTATCATGTATAAATATTTTTATAAAGGTCGTTGAAAAATTATACATTTGGTAGAATAAACTTATTTTATAGAATGTTTATTTGATTTTTTGTTTCATTTTGTGTTCTTGGTTTTTGTGTTCTCTTTATCCTGAATTTTCTATAAATAAAATATAGCTGAGATAAAATGCCTCGTATTTATATTTTTGTTAAATAAATATTAAATTCAACTATAATAAAGTATAACATTTTAAAAGGTTTTTCGGAAACTAAGGTTTTCAACAATAAGACCCCCCATTGTAGAACCACATTACTTTGTATTTTGTTTCTTATATGTATAATTTTGTTTTGTCGGTTATACAATAGAGTTCTATTTATTATTAAATTCTACCAAATCAAAATGTTATTTCTGCATTAGCAACACTCGAGTTCATCTGTCACTGAGTTGACACTTTCGTCACGATGGCTGTAATGTTGTGAACGTGAACTTTTATTTTTGTGATGCATGTGTGTTTATTTGCCATTTTTTATTAGTTCCTTTTGTAAACACGCGTCACTGTTCCGCGGCACTATTTATAACATTCTAGAGTGAAAGTGGCCGCGAAAATTTACCGAAATGTTATAGAATATGTGGCGCGCGTAACGGATGCATCGTTTCCTACATACCTCTTCCATAAACGTAATGTAACGTTTGTTTCCTATGTGATGTTATTGCAAATAGGCGGCGGGTGATCGCGGAAGATGCCTTTCAAGCTAAAGTTGAAGAAGACGCGGCAATACAACGTCGCGTCGAAGAGTCTGTTCGTGATCAGCGTGGAGCTGCTGGACGGTGGCGTGGCGGATTGCACGCTGTCCGTGGATAGCTCGGGCCAGGAATGCCTCGACAACGTGTGCCAGAGGCAGGCCGTCAACCAGCCGGAGTTCTTCGGGCTACGGTACATGAACCGCAGCCAGCAGCCGCGATGGGTGCAGCTCGACCGCCCGCTCAAGCGACAGCTCGACAAGCATGCCTCTTCGCACCAACTGTACCTACGCGTCATGTACTACGTAATCTCAGGCACCAGTCTGATCACTGATGAAGTGACTCGGTACCACTACTTCCTTCAGCTAAAGAATGATTTGATAGATGGGAGGATAATCTGCGACTGCCAGCAAGCGGTGGTGCTGGCCTCGTACAGTCGTCAGGCAGAGTACGGGAACCATGACCGAGAGAGGCATACTGTTGAGTACCTTAAGAATCTGCTGACGTTCCCGAAGCAGATGCTAGATGGAGGACAGATCATTGATGGCAGTACCCTCGCAGAGACAGGGCGGCTGGAGTGGCTCACGGAAGCTGTTATACAGCAGCATATGGCTCTACACAACATGTCACAGGTAAGAAAATGATTCATTGCAGATTGAAATCATTTACCATTGGATGAGTAAGTTTATATTAATTATTAAACAATCATTTTTAAAGTAGTTGGTCCCAAGGAGATAGGTAGGGTTTTATAAGAAAATCATATAAAATGTTAATAATTTAGCAAAAAACAAATGTTTTGCATACATTAAATCATAGGATATTCTTATACAACGCTGTTGTTTTTGTAAAATGTAATCTTCAATGGAACAAGTTAAAACAACTCGGGAAGAACATTATTCAGACATGATTCATGTAATTTCATGTTGCAAAAACAATGCTTATTTGAACAAAAAAATATATTAATTTGTATTATTTTAACATTGTTTTGTACAATTGTATGATTACATGCACAAAATTGTGTTTTTGTAAAAAAAATATTTTTAATTAACAATGATTAATTACCTAAATGGTATATATTTAATATTTGTTGTATTCCCAGAAATTCATATCAGGTCCCTTATAGGTGAGTAGAGGAAAATGAATAAGCGGATGAATTGTTTTTTTGCATTGAATGACGAGACGAGCATGCCGTTTGTCTGATATGTAAGCAATACGACCACCCATAAACAGTAGCAACACCAACCAGCACCTTAAGCTACAAAGTACTGTGTGGCATTGTACTGAGCTCGTTATCCTGAGACATAAGATGTTAAGTCTCCTTATGTCCAGTAGTTACACTGGCTACAATGTCCTTCAAACCAAAACACAACAGTGCATGCACACTGCTGCTTGGTGGTAGAAATAGACATTGCGGTGGTACCCACCCAGACGGACTCTTACATATGAGAGTGCTACCACAAGTAAACAGGATTCAACAGGTTTTCTGTTACTAGGCTCAATAACAGATCTATTATATTACTAATGTATGCCCTCATAGAGATGGATTTTCAGTACAATGCACTGCCTCAGAACTTCTATATATTCTGGTATATTAGACAGCAAAATCATTGGTATGTGATAGGATCGCTAGTCAATTTTATTGCACCACTGTCTTACAGAATGTATATTAACAGCCCTGTCACATGCTACAAAATAGAGAAGTTTAATTGGTATGTATTTGAATGAACTGCTGATAATTTTTTTCATCACTATTATGCGCACATTCAGCCTCGAACTTAAAGGCGTAAAATTATCAACTTACGTAATTGAATAAACTGTATTATAATCTATAAATTATCATGCGCTGCAACAGTTTTGCATACCATTCATTCATTAATGTAAGTGAGCCTGACTGCATCGGTGGCGTCCTTGCAAACGCGTTACGAATACGATTTGGGCGCTGAGGTCCTGGGTTCGAATCCCGGATGGAGCCAAAAACATTGTGACTGGGTTTTTCTATCTTAAAAATTACTTAATCACAGCTCAGAGTCAGGAATTGTGCCTGACCTCTCTCCGGTCATGTCAGATTGCCGTCTCACCCGACTATGAGAGTGAAGGAATAGGGATTGCACCTGTGTATTATGCAAACTCTTGCAGTATAATATCTCCTGTGTATCTGGCTAATCTCTATTGAAATTGGCCACCATGGCTGAAATGGCTGAAATTGACCTAGACGGGATTTATTTTATTTTTAATGTAAGGATATTATACTGCAATACTGTAGCGTAATACAAAATCTTAATTTTCAGATACAAAATACTGTTGTAGGCTAACACTCAAGGATAGTGTTCGTAATCGGACCATTGGATTCTGAGATTGGCGTATTCAAATAAACAATCTTCAACCTCACAATATTGATAAATATACCGACCATAGCAAGACACCCTATTATAATTTATAACACCTCTCGATATACTATTCGAATCATGTTGCTAGTAGCCACAAACACTAGCGACACTATTCAAAACTGTGACGAAAAGATACTATGCGCTCGTCACCTAGACATTACAGTATGTCGAGTCTTAAATTTCCAGTTGTTACATGAGCTACAGTGTCATTCAAATCAGCACTTAACAGTACTAGTACATCGATGCTTAACAAAAACAGATAGATCGATTATGACTGGTGCCTTCCCAATCAAACGCACATACGAGAGACGTACCACGTAGGCACTTGATGCAAGTCAAGCCATCCAAATATCTTGGAATATTTCCAGGACTTTATTGTCTATATATAATTTATGTTCTATGTCGCACTCTTGTTCACATAAACATTAATTGTTATGTCGAAATGTTTGATTATTGGTAGGGTTGATAATAATCAATAATAATATTATCGTTTAATCATCATCATAATACTACATGTAAAGAAAGTTTGCGGCGATTTTAGATGTGACATGTTTATTAGCATTAAATGTAAAAACCACTGGATTTAGATAAAATTTACCATAGTGTTTAACCATGTTCTGTATTATTTTAACGCATAAAAATGGATCGCTGACTAGTTTTCTTCCGGGATAGGTTTCTTCAACGCCTACTAAACAATATTTCTAAGCCTACTTGAATATTTCGCGAACTCGCTTCCACTTAATAGGAATAGTGGAGTACGTGATTGCGATTCACAGTGTGTCACCATTAACAGTTCATCTCATCGCGAATACAAGGAATTCCTACTGCGCTCGAATATTAAAAAGCCGACTAACTATATGTTACAAGTGCCTGCTGTTAGTTGGAATGTAAACTCCGTAAAGCAGTAGTAATATCAGCCCTGTAGTGTCTCACTGCTAGACACTGCTGTTATCTCTAATGCCTTCGGCGATAATAATTCTGACCGCACAAATCAACATTAAATCTGTTACTTCCCGTCGCTTGTTTGTGATGCATTAGGCCCCATTCATTTGACCTGCCTCGTTCAGGCTATTCTACATACGTCATCTCTCTCTTTACTAGCTCCCTAAGG
The DNA here is from genome assembly GCA_949316025.1 of Lapara coniferarum. Lineage (NCBI taxonomy): Eukaryota > Metazoa > Arthropoda > Insecta > Lepidoptera > Sphingidae > Lapara > Lapara coniferarum. Next base: position 861,038 of record OX438920.1, read on the forward strand.
AATAGGATATCGATGTACAAGGGCGCGCGTATGCGATGTGAGCAATGTTCACTCAACATGAGCTATATAATTAGCATAAACGACATCAACAACATTCGTCAGTCGTGAATCATGTACTACTGCATAATCATACAGACATCACTGTGTACATCAGCCCTATGTGTATAGGTATTGACCTATTTTAGATTTGATAATACATACTAGCCTTGTATCCCACAGCTCGGTGTAGGCCTACTGGGTTATTGACTATTAACAATGTTGAAACCTCAGTGTATCATGCTGGCCTAGTCACTAGTGATTCAGATTTTATTTGACTTTAGATTTTTAATTGGATACTTCTTTTAGCAATTTGTAGTAATAACACCTCAGTTTTATTTTTCACAATAGTTTTATTTAACACTTTACAAGTTGTTCACTTTACCAAGCTTCCACCTCGAATGAGCGTGTTCGCATGACCAGTGATCTCAGGTGGGGTGAACGAATGAATGCATGAATGAATGAATGTTAAGAGTGACCGATATGAATGAATCACTAAAGTGAATGATGAATAGGTCAATACACCATCTCATATTATGCGAACACGCACATTAAGTGGCTGATACTTCATTATAAAACTTAAATAAAATAAATGGAAATTATAATAGTCGCTAACAGTCGGCCTTTCCTGACGACTTCACGTCCCGTGAAAGGAGAATTGTAGAGCGAAAAAAAAAAAAAAAAATAAATATAAAGCAGTAATAACGAATATAAGTACATTACGACTTAAAATAAAAACTATTTGCTATATGAACTAGAGGTATACTTATAAGTACATTAGTAAATAATTATAAAGTAATTTTTCATACAAAGCAATGTGTATAATTTAAAACAACTAATTCATTTCGTATTAATAGCATTGAAGGAGTTACGATGGCCTCTACATATCCATAATAACTCTAGCATGCTGTAGCCCCTTCATGTCTACAACACGGCAGCGACAATACTACCAATACATATAATGTAAAGGAATATTGAATGAAGGATATTGAAGGAATTACTGTAGCCCCTGCATGTCTACAATAACTCTGGTATACTGTGGCCCCTTCATGTCCACGACACCGGCAACAATATCGAACTTTACCATTTGCTTTTACCATGACATAGGTATATATATGTATATTATGCTGTGGCCCCTTCATGTCCCAGCACAATAACTATAATAGGTTCAATTAAAGAATATGTTATTATGGCAAATTCGTATCCATAATAACTACTTACTGACACACTGTAGCCCCTGCATGTCTACAGTTGCCCAAAATTACAGTTCATTATTTGTATTATAATATTCATTTTAATCAAAGTCAATATAATTGCATTAAACTTCATTAACTACTGACATACAAATTAAATTCTCAATTCTTAAATAACGTTATACTGTATCAGCATGTATATTATATTACTTATAGATACTTGTACATGAACTAATTTCATCACCCAATTAAATATGCTCATCAATCGTCTATGTCACCTTCCGATTGCGTATCACTATCATTGTTTTTGTTATACACTAGCCAGGGATGGATTTTGTCCACAGAGAATATGCCTGTAAAGTTTTTATTGCCCTTACGAGACAGTGGAGTGTCCTCTATTTTATATCTGTCGTTGTCAAATACCTCTACAATACGATAAGGGCCTCGAAGTTTTGGTACCAATTTCCTACTTTTCCCCGTAGAAGGGATCTCTCTCTCTACCCGAACCAGATCACCTATTTTAAAACTCGCTTTCTTCCTGCCTTTATCAAAACGTTTCTTCTGTTCCAATTGATTCTTTTCGATATGCTGTGAAATCTCTTCTCTTATATCTTTTAAGTTATTCTCTACATTCTCAGAATCATCTGTAATACTTAAATTAACTAAAGAATTGTGTGTGCCAACTAAATCAATACCAAATAATGCTTGAGCTGGTGTTTTCCCGATTCCCTTATTAAGGGTATTATTTAAGCCCCACTGTATTTCCGATACACTTTCGTCCCATAATTCTTCCGGTTTATTGTGATTGGTTGCAGTTAAGGCAGCTAAAACAGTGCGGTTATAGCGCTCCACTTGCCCATTGGCCCGTGGTGTCGCTACAGCATTCATGATATGTTTAATGCCTAATGAATTTAAATATTCCTGAAAACGTTTAGATGTGAATGAAGTGCCTCTGTCAGAAATTATTCGCGTAGGAACGCCAAAAGTATGAAAATATGTTTTTAAAGCGGATATAGAATTAAGTGATTTCGTGTTTTTAACGGGTACTAAAATAAGGTATTTGGTGAATGCATCAATAATTAAAAGCAGATAGGAATTTCTCTTTTTGCTTCTCACAAAAGGTCCTAAATGATCTATGTGTAAGGTATGAAAAGGACGATTAACTTTTGGTACCGGATGAAGGTTGCCTGCTCTTTTACCAGCTGGAATCTTTGTGTGAGCACATTCCAAGCAAGAATCAACATATTTCTTTATAAACCGCCTCATTTTAGGGAACCAGAAACTACTTTTAATTTTATCAAATGTCTTATCAAAACTGTAATGACCTATATCATCGTGGTTAGCCTTTAGTATTTGCCATCGAACCCCTTTTGGCACAACCCAGCGATCCCCTACATCAGTCTTTCTATATAACAACCCTCTTTTAATCATAAAATTGTTTTTAATTTCTAATATATTATTTGTTTCCTGATCTTTTAATATGGTAATAATGCGTTGAAGCTCGGGGTCACTCTGTTGTACTGTCGCTATCCAATTCGTACTCTCAACACATCTTACTTCGGCAAAATCAGTTTCAACGGGGTTTCTACTAAGCGCATCTACGTGGGACATAGTGGAGCCGGATTTGTAAACTATTTTAAAATCATATTCCTGCATGATGTTCCACCATCTTGCCACTCTAGGTAAAACGTCTCTCTTTTACAATGTCGCCCTCAGTGAATTACAATCAGTTACTATTGTAAACGATATGCCTAGTAGATAAGTCCTAAATCTCTGCAATGAACTGGCGACGGCTAAAGTTTCTAAATCGTAAGAAGTGAAACGAGATTCCTCAGGCGAAGTCTGCCTGCTATAATAGGCCACTGCATTAAATGGCGCGTCTTTACTGGCTCTTTGTAATAGTATGCCAGCTATACCTATTTTCGATGCATCTGTATGGAGTTGGGTCTCAAAAGTAGGATGATAAAAAGCTAAAATTGGACGTTTGATCAATTCGCCTTTTAAGGCAACAAACGCATTCTCCTCAGCGTCAAGCCACTGCCATTTAGAGTCCTTTTTAAGGAGCTGAGTAAGTGGCCGGGCTATTGAGGAAAAGCTTTTTATAAATCTGCGAAAGAAGCTGCAGAGCCCTAGGAACTGTCTGACTTTATGTTGATCGGTTGGACGTGGAAATATATCAACAGCGTTAATTTTATTTTTACCGGGTCTCAAGCCCTCGGCTGACACTTCAAATCCGAGATACTCAATGGACTCCCTTAAAAAATTACATTTGGATAATTTAAGTGTTAAGCCTGCGACACGGAATAAGTCTAAGGTGGATTTTAATTTGTGGAGCCCTTCTTCTATAGTTTTAGAAGGAATTATTATATCATCCATATAAGCGAATGCTTCCTTAAAACGTGCATTGCCTAGAATGTTGTTAATTGCCCGTTGGAAATTTGATGGTGCATTGACAAGTCCGAAGGGCATTCTATTGAACTCGTAATGCCCATCGGGCGTTACAAACGCTGTCAAGTGTTTTGAAGTTTCAGACATGCTCAATTGGTAATAACCCGACATAAGGTCTAACGACGTATAATATTTGTATCCAGACAAATTATCTAGTTGGTCATCAATTCTGGGGAGCGGATAGTGTTCCTTTACAGTTATCTTATTGAGAGCTCTATAGTCGATACACAGTCTATACTCCCCAGACTTCTTCTTCACAAGGAGTATAGGAGACGCATAACTAGAAGTGGACGGTCTAACTATGTTGGAATCTTCTAGTTCTTGAACCATATCGCGGACTATTTGTCGTTCCACGTAAGGCATACGATATGGTCGATAAACAACCGGTGTGCTGTCGGTTAATTTAATTTCCATCTCAGTATTATGAATACAACCTAATTCTTTAATTGAAAAAGCAAAACAATCTCTGTATTCATTTAACAGGTGGGTTAGACCTAAAAGATCGTTTTGGCTAATTTGGTCACTTACAGATGTCATTTTACTATCTATGGGCATACTATAAGACTCATCACATTCTTCAATTTTGTTTACGTTATAATTCTTGACTTGAAACACAGGAAGAGCACGAGTTAAGAGAGTGCCTTTATTCAATGTAAAACCAGTTTTGGTTAGCCCGTCTAATAGGACGGTTGATTTTCCATTAACTAATTCTATAATACCAGGTACTATTATATATGTCTTCTGAGGCAGACTACAAAACCCAGGTTCTACCAGAATAGCCCCATCGTACGGTGGTATCGCATCTATAGCTACTTCAAAACGTCCTACTACTGTAATCGTCTCACTAACAAAAAGTTTAATATCTTTTAGGTTCTCTGCCGTTTTGCTGTTAATTATCAATTTATCTTTGGTTTTATACACGACTATATGATTTTGTTCAGTAAACGTCTGACCTACCAGTAGAGGTACTTTTAAATAGTGATCAGGAACTATCAAGACTTCTACACGAGCTTTTACTAAATCTATCTCGATTTCGATCTCGCATTTCCCTATGCAGTGGACTACAGAATTTCCGAATCCTCTTAGTATAGGCAAATTAGTAATCGATGAGTGTATATTCAATGATTTCGATTCGGTTTCTCGGAGCATAGTTATTTGACTACCAAAATCAATAAAACAGTGCATACTCTGTCCATCAATTATTGCAGTTTTAAAATATTTCGAATCGTTATTTTGTTCTTTCGAAATATTCATGACAGTTTTATCATTACTGGATTCCTCTTTGTTAGGACAATCGTTAACTAAATGACCGACTTTATGACACTGATTGCATCTTTTAATTGGGTGTTTACACTTATAGTAGGGATGTCCTTCTGCACCACAATTATAACATTTAGGAACCTTGTTGCCTACATTATCCTTTGATCGTTTACCTTCTGAGCTAGGCCCAGTCTGCACAGGCACGTTTGGTTTTTCGTTACGTTTTGCTACTTTTACATTACGAATATAAACTAATAATTTATCGGGTTCACTAAATTGAACAGCTTCGGCACTAATTCTAACCGATCTGTCTTCAATTCCGAATAATATACAGTCTGTAGCATTTTTACCCGAAATTTTACATTTATTCAACAAAACCATCTTTTCGTAATAATATTCCTCCAAATTATCCCCAAAACGTGCCTTACAGGCGAGCATCTCAGTCAGTAATCGGCCATAGTTATCATCACTAGGAAACGCTAACCTAAGCTTTTGTTGCCACTCTGTCCATGAAAATAATAAACTAGGCAACCCTTGATACCATTTCTGGGCAAACCCGGCTAACTTGGGCAGAGCATAATGAATTATTTGTCGTTCTGACCAATTATACATCTTTGCACATTCGTTAACTTTAGTGAGCCAGACATCGACAGTTTGATTTCTCTTAGAGGGATCAAACTCCGGTACTACATTTAACGTAGGGTATCTTTCGGAATTACCCTCCATGCGTATAGACTTAACAATTTCTTGAAATATATTAACTAAATTACTAGAGTCTAAACTAGCATTTTGAGTACCTGCCAATACCGGCGACGGGATGATACCAGGTATTGCAGATCCACTTGGTTCGTTCTCGCCACACCGCTCCACCGCAATCTCGCTGGTTCTGGTCCTCGGTCTTGACCGCGTCGGCTCGTGACGTGTTGCAGAAGTAGGAGAGTTTAGTCGCCTCGTTTGCTTTGTGCCCCGTAAACTTCTATGACGAGATTTACGGCTACGCCGCCTCTCTGATGGAGTGTCCGAATCAGAATCAACAGCGGATCCTCTGGCGTCTCTCACGCGCTTAAGTGATCGGTGATTCGGCATAATTCTTACGTAGCTGAAAATATTTACAAACAAGTATATGCTGCTAACGAATCAAGGACAGTTAAGCTTTAGCAAGAGGGTAATAACAGAAGAAAAGAAAAAAAAGGAACATCATAACTATGTAATTATCCGTTACAAAAATTTAAAATAACAGACTTTAATTTAAGTTAACTGATAATAAAATCTAAAGGGATATGTTACTTTTTATGATGTTATATTACCAATATGAAATTATTACTACTCGCTGATAATGTAGCTTTACATTGGCGAAAATTAGTCCAGTATTTTTGAGTTTTATTCGTTACAAATCTTTTTCCTTTTGTAATGTCAGGATAGATTATTCGTTGCACAAAAGTATATTGATGAAGCAAAAAAATGTTTTGCCTTACCTTTTAATAAATGGGCGTCGACTTGTCCACCAAAACCGAAGCGTTTTGGTTTTATCCCTCTTCTGAACTTTTAGCAATTTGTAGTAATAACACCTCAGTTCTATTTTTCACAATAGTTTTATTTAACACTTTACAAGTTGTTCACTTTACCAAGCTTCCACCTCGAATGAGCGTGTTCGCATGACCAGTGATCTCAGGTGGGGTGAACGAATGAATGCATGAATGAATGAATGTTAAGAGTGACCGATATGAATGAATCACTAAAGTGAATGATGAATAGGTCAATACACCATCTCATATTATGCGAACACGCACATTAAGGCTGATACTTCATTATAAAACTTAAATAAAATAAATGGAAATTATAATAGTCGCTAACACTTCTTAATCTTTCTAGCTTCTTCTTAACTTCCCATTAGATTTATTTCGTTGAGAGAAATACATTAATATCAAGTTTATTCAGCGGCCGGTCTTCTCTTGGTGTCATAAAATACATGCCACTATCGGTCTTGGCTTGCTGGAGTCGTAGGGGCTGATGTGGGAGGGGGACAGTCTGTGTTCTTTTATTTTGCTGTACTATAGGGTGTCCACCAGATAAATGTTGTATGCAACTATATAACTGCTTTTTTATACATGAATAAATCCATAAATAGTTACTAGCTCTCCCTCTTCATTTTCATTTTAAGAGATCATACATAAAATCACTCCTTTTTCCTGAAGGGCGTAACAAAATAGGCCAGTTTTAAAACAAGAAACTTGTTCCCGCAATTTGCTATTATATAATATCTTATTCAACTTTATTGTGATATATAATTGTCAAAACAAGTTTAACCTTTACACAACGCAGCGACTATATACGATATAGCCCCTATGGTCGCTAACTCAACGAGAACAAAACTCACGAATGCATGCAATGTGTGGTTGGAAATAGAACAAGAAAAGTGCTATCAGCGGGCGCTGATTACAGCGTTATCAGATAACGCGTGTTTAATGACGCTTTGTTAAGTACACACCTCTGCAATTATGAGTTATCAGTCACATGCAGACGGCGCGAGGAGACAGCCTTTCTATCTGGAATGCTAAAGGCGACAGGTATTTTAAGATTGCCTATCAGTCGCAAAACCGGCGGCGGTTGTAATTGCGTAGCCAGTTTTGATACATAAAAACTTTTTAACAAATAATTAAACCGACTTCAAAACCACTGAAAAACAAAAAATAATTCAACTTTATATTCGCTTAGTATATACATATATTTGGAGTCGATGCCTAATTTGTAAACAATACATCATAGATATACGATTGCAGCATTCGCGAGTCATCTGCTGTTAGTTATTGAAGAGTTCCATTGTATATCTCCGAAGATCTTCATCAGATCTTCATAAATTATATACCTACTAAAACCTTCCCTGAAAACTATACATTTGAACATCGAAAACCACATCCAAATCGGATCAGCAGTTTTTGAGAAACTCGCGGCCATACAAATTTACATACATACATAAGGATCGAATACAGAACCTCCTTTTTTAAAGTCGGTTAAAAAAGAAGAAATAACCCAGATTTGTTGATGAAACTAACTGCTCAATGCTTGTTAGGGTTTACTTCATTGAAGTTGCTAAGTATCATGCTCATTTTAATTACATTCCCAAAGATAACCTCTGTCGTCGTAGACTGCGGGTTCGATTTCCACCCAGAGGCAAATTTTCCTATAAAATCTAGAACACGAAAGAAAGTATTTGTGTCTGGTTAGCGATTTTTCTGGCTCTGATTTTTCGTTCGCAGCTCCTGTTCCCATGACACGAAATTGCCAAATATTCTAATAGACATTTTGCGTGCCGAATGCAGCTTAATATTAATTCTGATCTGTGAGAAAACCTTCAAACTCCTGACCTTAATCGGGACCAATTGAATTAGTTGCCAGTTACCACGAACGTTTCATTGCCCTCCGTGTGCAAATACGAACTATATTTGCGTTTATGTATGTTTTATATAAACAGTATAGGAACCGACTCGACCGGGATATTACCAACCTCGGACAAGCGTACGCCAGTGAGATGCAGTTGCAGCACGTAATTTTAAGTTTGTACGGTGTCACTGTATAATTACTGTCAGGCAAAAAATGTAATTTCTCATTAATTTTACTAATAAAACATGCTAATCTATTGACAAAAATAACAGGCACAAGCTGAAGAAGGTTTCATCACGACGTGCCAGCAGCTCCGCGGCTACGGGCAGGAGATGTACACGGCGCACGAGCAGGCCAGCGACGCGGAGGTCACCATCGCGATCTCACTCACAGGCATCACGGTGCACAAGGACAACAACGATGCGCCGCATTTTTACAGGTGATTACTGTTGACTGATCTTAGTGTAGTTAGCAGAGACCCATGAAGAGCCATAGTCTACCTTCATGGTCGGCTTGTTAGGTTAGAAGTGACAGAACCAAGTTGTAGGCATATTTGTCTGCAGCATAAATAGACCGGGCTAATACCACAGACTGAAATGCTAGCTTGCTGTTGCATTTCGTAAGTTGAGTGAGATTTCCGGAGGCCCTATCTTTTTTTTAATATGTCTAGCTAATCCAGTATGTTTGCTTATTATTCGTGTTTAGAGTGAATTGGTTCCAAAATTTTACCATAAATCGTTGATGATATTTATTATTAGAATTTGTTACGTTATTGCCAAAATAATTCTCAATCGAGGTCGCATTCTCGGAGGCAATCGTAGGTCAAACACGCCAGGCTTGACAAACTGTAACGACGTTAAGTTGGGTCGGAAGCCTTACACGCGTATTTAAAATTTTGTAGCTTAACTTACCGCGACTGTGAAATCTTCTTTAATTACACCCAATATGGTGAACTTTGACCTACATCAGAATATGACATTTGATAGCCGTGAATTTGTTTTTTGCGCCTAAAATATGTTTTTGATCTTGATGATATCATCACGGCTCCCACGTTTGTAAGACTATACATCGAATATAAGATCATACCTGATACAAGCACTTGGGTCGCCAATTATGATTATTGCAACCGCATGGTTACACATTGTATGTTAAAAGTGCAGTTAAATTCAAATCGACCAACACTTCACTTGTTATCAGATGGATGGACATAACGAACGTGATAAACCACAAGCGCACGTTCAGTATCGAGTGCCAGAAGCAGACCGAGTCGGCTTCCTTCACACTGACCAGCCCCGAGGACGGCAAGTACGTGTGGCGCATGTGCGTGCAGCAGCACACCTTCTACATGAAGCACCGCGCCGCGCTGTCGGAGCCGCCGCCGCAGAGGCCGGAGCATAGGACCAACTTCCAGGTAATAGGGATCTGTTTTTTAAAGTAATAGTTATTGTTAAAATTAATGTTTCCATGTCTTCCGTATCTTACTATTTGATAAATTTCGTTGCGGACTAGACAAATCAGTGCTCCCAGAGACCTGCCGAGCTTCACGCTCAGTGTCATAAAATGAGTGTCTGTCCTGGTTTAAAGAAGTTGTAGAGAGGGTGGTATAGCCTCTCTAACGAACGTTGACTAATCTTTTTTAGAACTAAATGTTGTGTAAGGGTTTTTGATATATGACTGCTAATAATGTAATAAGCAGCTCTGCCATCCGAGAATTGTCCGGACAAATGACGCATTGCTGTGCCCTTGTCATCCTGATACTTCAGATGTTAAGCGCCCAATGTTTGGAAAAAAATTAAATACATTGGATGCAACGCCCTTTAAATCGAAAAAAAAAAACAGAGCTTAGATATCTGGCGGTAGAAATAAATACCAGTCCATCTATCCGCACGAACTTGCGGTTACCAGCCCTGCATCTACTACCTAAACTTATGTCACAACAATGTCTTTAGGTCGACGAATTACGATTATACAATAACCAAGTTATTGCCCCCTCTTTGCCAAGTATTGGTAAAGTTAACCTAAAATATGAAAACCATTTAACTTACGTGATTTAAATTTTTACCATATTCCGGCTCAGCCGAAACCACTATTCGTAAGTAGGTGATTAAGTTGCGAAGTTTTCACAAATAGCTCTCGCGGCGAATTTCAATTTCGTTCGTTTGTGAAATGTGGCCTGCGCTACCCAAAAGTTTTTTCTCCGTGCTAGTATTCGCCAATTTTAACGAGAGCACAGAATATCATATTTGCTAACTGTTTTTTTTTTTCGAATAGAAAATCACACACAAATCGGTCTTCAATGGTTCGAACCTTAGACATCACCGGTTTCTTTCCTCAAATGTTATTACTAAATTATATGATATGGTGATAGGCTTGCTCCCATCACATCATGGGATGGAACATGCAGGGCGAAAAGTGGTTGCACTAATTGTGCCTTGTCTATCCCTGCCGGGATTAATGGCGTGAGTGTGTAGTTATGTTTTTTAAGTGTAAACTGTTTAATTTATCAATCATCTTTAAAAAAATATTTTACAAGGAACAAGTGTTCATTTCCTCTTTGAATGCATTATTTGTTGCATAAATTAACAACTTAATCGAAGCGCGAAGTCGCAATTAGCAGAATTAAGTACCTACTTGTATCTACCATCAAGATAAAATAGTTTGTTGCGTTTTTTTGCGCCCCATTCAATTAGCACCACTGAACACATCATTATGAAACTTTTCTTCAAAACCTTTAATCTGCTTAGTTTCAATGAAGGGTTGTTGATTGCAGTTGTACTCCGGTTTCAATGATTTTACAGAAAACTTTATTATGTAAAATTCAATCAAGAGTTGTCCTAAGTGCAAACTAGACTGCTTTCCTTTATAAATCGGGATATTAATGGCGTTGCTACTGTTTATGAATAGGCTAAGCGTGGCGTCTCACCAGGCGAGCTGCTAGCTCGTCCCGATAATAGTTGTAAAAAGATTTCCTTTGAGAAAGTGTGTGATTATGCTCGCCGTAAACGATGCGTCACGGGCGATTAATTTAATTAGTACGTTAAATAATAATTACTGAGGTATGTGGTGGGGAGAGCTATACGCCCGCGTCGCTGCGTCTCCTGATCTCGTAAAAGATCGCTGTTCACTACAAGGTAGACACGCGATTGATAAATATCGTCGAAGAAACATACATATTATGATACAGGTTTTTTACATAATTGCTGAGACGAGCCACTCGGATCTCATTACACTTTGCCGTCTCTTCTGCGATTAATCAGAGGAGATCGTTTGTAATCAACGAAGTGCAGTCAACTTTATGTAATATCTTAGAAGTAGGCCACGCAGTTTTGTAGTTAAAAGTTGTTGCTATTGTTTAGGAGTTGTTGTGATACTTCATCAAGAGAGCGAGAGACAAGCATCTCGTCATTCAATTGTATAAAAAGCTATTATTCTGAATCGTACGATGAATGTCCCCCTTACTCTCTCACATTCATTCACTGTGCGCTGTTTATTAACACCGCATAGTTTGTAGGAAGCACGTCCGCTGCAGCCGTCTTGAGATCGACACATTCTGTAAGATTGTAATCTATTTACACGCGCTTGTGTCGGACCCGGGCCGTGATAATGTGTGAAGGACGTCCAAGTTTTTATTGGTGGTCGTGCAGTCGCGTTCATATACAATGGTGTTTTCTCGACGTTTCTAAGAAGTGTCTCGTAGTACAGTAATATATAGGGGCGGCAAAATGCGTAAAATAAAACCGGTTAATATTGTAACTTTTGTCGCATTACCAGAGGCTCGGGGGAGAGTCTCATTTGTTTAAATTATTTATTTTTCCCCCGCTGCCTTTGGACGGCATATTTTGGGCCCGCTACGCTACGTCACTGATATGGAAAATTTTTTTTGATGGCTCACGGTCACTTTTGCCTGCACCGCTATGTGGCTAAAATGTGTATTCGTAAACAATAGTTTTTCGATGTGATTACACATTAGACGTCTCTTGCCGTAATGCGTTGTCACTTTGTATTAATTCGTATTGGAATACTCCAATACGAATTAATACAAAGTCATGTCATACCAGGTCTGAACATACGTTCAGACCTGCCACTATAACGGAATTATGCTCATTGTTCCGATAATTATGGTGAAGCAGCGCACACGGTGAAAGTAATGTTTTTATTAAACTTGTCGCACTTATCGCGTTATGCAAATATAGTGTTTCGCTATTACGTTACGTTGGAGTTGTTAGTAAATAAATGCTCTTACGTTTCTGCTTGTAGGCAATTATTAGTTCAACTCTGTTATCATGGCATTTTACAGTAAACACTTAAAAGTTTGCTTACTTAGGCTTGATATGTTTCTGATGGCTGAAGGACGTCGCAGGTTACAGGCTAGCCTGGTGGTGAGGGTAATTTGGTTAAGTATCCAATATACCGGAAATACGGATTCCATATGAATAGTTTCTTCTAAAAATTCGCGCATCGTGATTCTCACACGATAGTGAAGGATATATTCATCTTCTTCCATCATTTGATTGCACGCTTCGTCAGGAATCCCGTGGGAAGGCAGCAGTTAATAAACAGTTCGTAAATATTACATATTTTAACCGACTTCGCTGCTCAACTATGGGGTAGTTAAGTGTGAAGACCTAATTTAATGATGGGATATGATTAATCCAGGATTAGAATTAGCCACTGCAATGAATCAACATCCCCGTAACCATCAAGTGTGTTCCCCCCAGGAGCACGGTCTGTCGGAGAGTCGCTCGGAGCTGGAGGTGCGTGAGGCGGCGGGTGCTGGTGCGGGGGCGGCGGTGCGACTGGAGCCGCTGACGGCGGCGCACCGCGCGCACTCCACGTCCTGCCTCGAGCTCGCCGAGCGGCACCAGCCGCAGCCGCCGCCGCTGCACCGGAACAGGTCGGGACTCGTTACAATACGTGCTCGTTTGGCCTGCATGAAAAACCTTTCTCGCTACAAAAATCCCTTAATTACTACTATAATTAATGTTTATGGACAGTGATCATTGCAGGCATATGTCTAAAAAAGGAATATTACTATAAACTAACTAATACCATTCACAGGGCTCTCCTACCATCTTACCGACCAGCACCGGACTACGAAACCGCAATCCAACAAAAATACGCGCAACAGAGAGCTGAGGCCCAGCTGCGGTACCAGAACCACCACGCGCACTCGCCCATGGTGACCACGGCCTCGAAGCCGCTCATCTACGGCTCCCACCCTGACATCCACCGCGTCCACTACCCTGATGTAACGCGACATACCATCAACCAAACAGCGGAAGACTACGCTTACGGACTGAAGTTCGTAGGACCAAATTACCCGTTCGCAGTTAACCCAAACGTTCAGACCGATCTCAACCAGCTCCATTATGTGAACGTCTACAAACCGCCTCCTCCGTACCCTTCCAACGGCCTAGCGTCAAATTCTACTCCAGATTTAGCAGTGGCGAGTCAGGCCCTCAATTACCATAGAGGTTATATCAACTCGCACGTGTCAGGGTCCAGTCCTGATCTGGTGTCCACGCGGACGGCACTGAACAGGCCGTATTTGGGGTACATAAATAACAGTCACGTGAACTACGGGCGAGCGGTGATGCCGGGGACCCACGGCACTTACAACAACCTCGCCTCGGTGTTGGAGCCCAAACCGCGCATCATCATCGATCCGCACCACATATCCGACAACATACAGAAAGTTTACGACGAACGAGGGAACATCATGTACTCCATGCCGATGCACAGGATACCGTACCAGACGCATTTAGTCGTACCGCAGACGCAGATCAACAACAACACCCAGGAACCTATATACGAGAATGTACCTCTGCCCTGGCATAGTGAAGGGAAGATGACCATGAGGCACAGGGCACAAAGCCTCACCACGACAGACGAGATAGCCAGGCTAAACGAAAGGAACAGTAGCCATCCTACAGTAAAAAACCACAGAAATTTATCAAAAACCAACCTTAACGTGCCGAATTACGTGTCAGTTAATGTTGACCCGGACAGTCATTACGTAAACGCTCAAATCATTAACCGAGTCAGGGAGTCGAGTGTACCCAAAGAACTGAATGTATCAAATAGGTCGATAAATAAACCGGATGAGTTTGAAAATGTCACACTGTCGGTCGACCGGATGTCGCTACAGCAGGATGATAAGGAATACGACGAGACCCCGTACCAAAGTCTTTCGACGCACAAGGTGTCGAGTACGAGCGACAACGTGACGTCCATATCCGTGCCGGACATACACATACAAACCGACAACAACACCTCGCACAGCAGCGCGGCGGACAGCGCCATATCGAGCACGGTCATGAACTCTACTGTGAGTGTTACTGCCGAGTCGGACACTAGTGGGGTTAGTGGGGTCAGTGGGGTCAGCGGGAAGGAGAAGAAACGGCGTCGGTGGGGTATGTTCATGGGGCGGGATAAGAGTGATAAGAATGCGGTGAAGAGCGCCACGTTAGGCAGAGACCGCGCCAAAGCCGCTCCTCACGCGGTCAACAAGCATCGCTGGTCCACTGGACTGCCCAAGTTCCAGCCGCTGCCGCCCAGCATCACCAAAGAAACTATGGTGAGTAATGGAAATAGCTCGTATTTAATTCACAAAGTTCAATATTACAAAGGCTGTGCTGATGGTAGAGAGCATACTACTCGACAATTGTTTATTGAAAACGAAGCCAAATTCTCATCTGTGTTATCGGAACATGTAAACAAACCTAATAATAATCGTGATTGTCATGGCCACCAATAAAATATACCAATAAATATTCGAACAAGTTTACGACCAATAAAGTTATTTATACTAGTGAAGCACATCGCAGATGCGATATGGGACCGACGGCCATCTGCCAGAGAAAACCAGCTGATGCATCATGACTAATCCTATTATACTTTATCGACCACGTATTACAATACTATTAATTGTATATTGAATATTTATTTAATAATAATAAATTATAATAATACTTAATTCTTTGACGGTGATTAGGAATGTATTATTCTAAGTGATATTACTCCTTAATTTTAAGGAGGAACTCGCGGCGATTTACTTTAAGTGGCTTAGCTCATCAATAAATCCTTTGTTACAAATATGTGTATTCAATGGCAGCTCGCTAACAATACCGCTTAAAACTGTAACGACACATTTTTTTTGCCACAGTGCCAAATCCTGGAGCGCAAGATGTCCGACGAGCAGCTGTCGTTCGCGTTCGAGCAGATCCCGAAGGGGCGGGAGGGCGGCGGTGAAGGCGAGTACCGCACGGCGCTGATGCCGCAGCACGCCGCACTCAACCACGGCGACCGGCTGCCCTACGAGGACAACCGCGTGCGTCTCCATCCGACTGCAGCCAACCCGTACGGGTACATCAACGCATCGCATATTACGGTAAGGGTACTAATTAGTTCAGGTTTTAAATATTCTACTTTTGGTCCTTCGACCTAGATTAGGTTTCATAAATATGCTGATAGAACAGGTGCTCCTGAATGATCTTGTAATTGCAGTTATTGCCACTATTTTATGGTAAATTTGTATATTAGCTGTGTGCGTAAAATGGGCATAATCTTTAAATATACAATTTTTTCTGGCTTGGCTCACTGAACTTGTCCTTAAAGGCTAGACCGATTTTAATGATTTTTTTTGTGTGTCTTCACGTGGATTCCAGAACGATTTAGATTCACAATTGGATTCGGTAGGTGGCACTGTACTCAGGTCCTAGGACTTTATTTCCTTTTTAGGGTAGAACAAGTTCCTTGGGGGCCGCTAGTCTATACTAATATTATAAAGAGGAAAGATTTGTATTTTTGTATGTTTGACAAGGATAAACTCAAAAAGTACTGGGCCGATTTCAAAAATTCTTTCACCACTAGAATGCTCCTGTATCCCTGAGTAACATAGGCTTCTTCATATCCCGGGAAAATTCAAACCGGGACTTTTATCCCGGATTTTTTATTCTCGTGAGTCGTTACAGCCAAACCTATAAACCGATTTTGATGAGATTTGTAAGGGACATAGTTTAAGAACCTGGGAAAGACCTAGGCTACTTCTTATCCCGGGAATTTAATCCCGGAAACTATTTTCTTGAGGATGGAACCGCAAAGAGATAAGTATGGAGATAGTTTGAGACCCAGTGTAGGGCATAGGCTAGTACTTATCCTGGAAAAATATAAACCGGGACATTTATTCCAGATTTTTTTTTCTCGCGTATGTAGCCGTCACTCTCAACCGATTTCGGTGAAATTTCGTAGGAAGATAATTTAAGACCTTGAGAAGCACCTAGGCTATTGCTTCATAGGTTATTCACCAATGGACGCAGTGATTCAAGAGTATATATAGTTGTGTAGTATAATAGTTATGTGTATAGTTTATGTATACCGGGTGGAAGGGAAACGCTCTCTATACCGGACGGTAAGAGAGAAGAACCATAACATTAACGAAAAAACTATATTCATTTGCAAAGCTAAGCGATAATATTTACGATATTAGAATTTCCGTAATTCATGCGCGCGCAATGTAAAGCATACAAAAAACTACAAAGCAAACGCCACGCCGACAAGGCGGCGGCCGCCGCGCTGCGCCGGCACCGGCCACGCGGTCGTTAACCCGTCAGCTGATGTACGTGTTTCATTACGATTTTTTTGAAATATTGACCTTTTTTACTATGTTTTTCAGAATAATAGTTTGATTTATCTATCCATACGTGAAGCTGTACAGAAATTTGAGAAAATCCCACTAAAATTGTAACAATGCGATCGCGATTTTTTTAGTGCCATCACGTCAGGAATCACCAATACTATCACCTGTATTCGTTTCCGAGAGCGTTTCCCTTCCACCCGGTATGTAGACTGCCTCGGTGGCGTAGTTGTATTATAGTACGACTGCAAAGCTGAGGTCTCGGGTTCGATCCCTGGGTCGGGCAAAGTGATATTGAGTTTTTCTATTCAGTATCAGCTCGGAGTCTGGAGTTTGTGCCCGATATGGCGATTGGCTCGCCCCCTATCACATCATGGGACGGAATAATGGCGAAAAGTGGGTGCACTAGTTGCGCCTCTGCCTATCCCTTCGGGGATAACAGGCGTGAGTGTATATGTATATTATGTATATTTATGTATATAATATTCATAAGTATTTTTTACGACAGAAAATTAAATGTATAAATATTATGCTTTGCTACCTGTGCGAAGCCAGGGCGAGTCGCTAGTATTATATATTGTTAGAGAGCATATGACTTTGCGTAGATGACGGTGGGCAGCTCGCAGCGGTTCTACGTGGTGGCGGCGACAGGGTCGGGCGGGTCGGGTGTGTCAGGCGCGACAGTGGGCGCCCACGTGTGGGAGTGCGTGTGGCAGGTCGGCGCGCGGCTCGTGGCGCTGCTGCAGGACGCGCCGCCGCACTACCTGCCGCCGCCCGGCGCCGTCGCGCACTACGGCGGGTTCCAGGTACCACGCGTAACCACATACCACGGCTTGGAGGGAACAATGACACGGAGCCACGCTTGGGAGGAGTTTTCCTGAGAGGAAAAGAAGCTTTCTAAAACATTCATGTATTATTTGTACTCCTAAAATATATACCTATTCATGTTTATTACGAAGCTCTTGTTGTTACATTTTATGATATTTTTTTTTTGTTGACGCGGAGTAAGTGACTTATTACTACCGCCCAGTGTTCAAGGGGAACGACTGAGCGGTTATGTTGGGTTCACCGTACCTTACGACCCGACGTTGAGCCGCCCGGAGAGATGGAAAACGTCGGGCGACCGCCGGGCCGAATCCCTAACCTATGTACACCGCACGGCATACCAACTAAAACTCCGCGGTGGCCATCTTCGGCGCATTAGGGACGGCTGCGGGCTTCCTCCGACTCACGTCTAAGTTGTCGTCCGCAACCGCCCCTGCGCGTACCGCTGTTGCGGTCCTTTTCCTGTTGTTGCGGGGGCTCAGAAGCCCCCGTACACCGAAGGATGCCCTTGGCGTCCGAGGCAGCGTGAGGCACGCTGCCGTCCATCACGGGGGTCACAGAAGTTGGCTAGACTAATAGGTGGACGGCCCCTCCCGCCCACCCGCGACCCCCGGACATTTTATGAATGGAAATATACAGGGTGTATCATGATAGTGTTCAATTGAAGTAGATCAATAGAGGACCTTAATCTGCATCGATATAACCCCATTGTATATTGTGTGAAGTATGATAGTTTAAAAGTTGTTTAGATATTTGTAATTTTTTATAACAGTCGCCCTTCGACTTAACTTCGTGATTAAAGCTGAACTATTAGATCTACAGCCATGATATTTTTACTCAAATAAGAGTAATAATTAGTGTTTCGAATAATCATAATAGTTAGAATAGAAACAATCTGTACGAAAGTTAATGAACTTCATGTTTTTTCCTATACTTTGAAGGGTCCTGGAATACAAATAACATTGATGGTTTTTCTTACAACCTATTTTAAAAATAATCTACATTCATGGAGAATTACTCTTCAAAATTCGTTACGAGTAATAAAGGGGCAACATGTTTAAAAATTTATTGGAATCACAAATACCGAAAATTGAAAGTTGTTCTTTTTGCTTCAAATGCCTTAACCCTTCAAGCCCCGCTTATATATATAGATCTATGGGCAATCTCTATAATATATATGGACACCGGTGTCCGCCGCGGGGCTTGAGGAGTTAAGTCTACAAAAAATATGATTTTATTAAGCCTACCTTATGTTAGGTGACAGATTATATTATTGATGCGGACGTGTTCCCCCGCGCGCAGGTGGTGGTGGTGTCGGTGTCGTGCACGCGGTGGGGCGTGTCGGCGCGCGTGCAGGTGCGTGCGGCGGGGCGTGCGGCGCGTGCCCTGTGGCTCGTGCAGTACGCGCGCTGGCCCGACCACGCGCCCGCACCCACCGACCCAGCGCTCTTCCTCGGTACACTCACTATACAACACAATGTTTCATCGAGCGTATCTATTTAAAATATAATTCCAACTAAAATTTAATATAACATGTTTCTTTTAACATCGTCTAGCATATTTTTAGTCCTAATCCAAAATAGAAATAAATTCTATACAAAAACAATCGTAATTCTTATTATATGATTTCATTGCTTCTTTTAAATAATGTTAGATAATAATATACCTGTCTTTGAATTTCTATTAAATAAAATACAAAATTGATTCTGAAATGTGTATGAGGATTTAGGCAATTAAAGTTGAAGTAATTGTTGGTTCACTAGTTCATGTCAAGTTAAAAAGTATCCTAATGATAGTTGTGTGGTGTGGTGTGGTGTCAGAGTTCCTGTCGGAGGTGTCGGCGCTGCGCGTGTCGTGCGGCGCGGAGGCGGCGGCGCTGGGGGGCGCAGCGCTAGGGGGCGCGGGCCCGCTGGCGCTGTGTGACGCGCGCGGCGGCTCCCGCGCCGGCACCGCACTCGCCGCGCACCTGCTGCTCGACATACTCGACAACAACCAGGTCACCAACTTCTAAAGCTGCTACACGCACACAAATGTTACCCCACTACCCCCTTATGATATGCGAGGTGGACTCTAGATGAACTTGGCTGACGAGAGATCATATTTTTTTTTATTTTTTTTATTTCTCACACACAGTCATTACAGAAATTTTCCAAAGCGACAATGTGAGGTAACTATCATTAGGTATTATAAAATTAAATAAAAGTGTGATAAAAAACAATTATAAAAAAAAAACAAAAAACAATCAAAAGCATTATTAAAACATAGAACAAATTAAAACTTACAATGAATAAATACTAATTATTAAGTATAACATAGAATAAATAACAAAATCTTTGCTTATTCACTCCACTTACATGCCAAAACATCTGTTTTGGCATGCACCTCATTAATGGTCCTAATCGCTCGGATAAAAGCCGCTTTAGCTAAAAGATTAATCCTAGCCGCCGGCACCGCCAGCAGCGGCGGGTTTCGCCGCCTCCACACGTACCGATCCGGCACGTGTGGAGGCGGCTCAATACCTCACTATTATACACAATTATGACAGCAAATGCAAAATATCTTCTATCGCCCTTTATTCCACTCGACTATAGGCTCGACGCAACACTCCTTTTGAAGTATTGTACAAAAACACAAAACAATGGACTTAGTTTTTACAACCTGCCTAAGGTCAAAAATATTCAGTACTGCGCCAGTAGAGTTAAAAAAGAAAAAAAAAATGAAGAAAAACCGACGTAATATATTTTACGACCTAAAGTTTGAACCCTAATTCCAAGGTCCAAACCAAAGTCTAAGGTTCAAACCCCATACATGCTACCAATAAACTAATATATTTTTTTTTACTAATTTGACACGTCAAGCCTCGCGCCGGACGCCGGCGTCCGAGTAAATTCACAAGCAAAATCAAACCATCACACAACTTTCACTTAAAAGAATAATAACAATAATACCAGCCCTGTATTATATACTGCTCACTGCTGAGCACGGGCCTCCTCTACTACTGAGAGGGTTTAAGGCCTTAGTCTGCGACGCTGGCCTAGTGCAGGTTGGCAGACTTCACAAACTCTCGAAATTCTTATGGAGAATTCTCAGGTATGTAGGTTTCCTCACGATGTTTTCCTTCACCGTTAAAGCGAACGATAATTGATAAACAATACACACGTAACTTTTGAAAAGTCAGAGGTGTGTGCCTTGGGTTTGAACCTTCAGAGTTCAGACATTGTCTCGGCAGACCGTTCCATTCCCAACTAGGCTATCGTCCACTAAAAATAATTTCGATTAATTCAGGAGCTGGACATCCCGCGCACGATCAGCCTGCTGCACCAGCAGCGCGCGAACCTCATCGAGAACGTGCAACAGTACCGGTTCTTACATCAGCTGCTGCTACAATATCTGAAGCAGTCGCGTCTCATATAACGAACGATAATACTTACATACGAGTATTACAATGCGTGGTGAATAGTGATACAATATACAGATATGTCATCAACAGCCTTACTACTAACTTTATGGTGACATTTTTATACTTAATATACTTATACAAGAAAAAATAAAGAATTGAATGCTTCGAAAAAAAATCATGGTTCTAAGTTAAGTTAACATCGAACTGTATCGTATTGTGTCATTATTGACTAAAGCATAACGAAATGAATTTACAACCTCATATCGAAATGTATTATTATTTGCGTCCAATAGCGTAAATGTATGAAGCCTACCGCTATAGTGCATAGTATTATGGGCTTGATAAATGTGTGCGTAAGCTGTGTATATGGTACCTCAAATTGTTTGAACGTTAGGCAAATAATTTTGTTAGGCCAAGTCCTTGTAAACCACCGTTTACTTACAATTATAACGTTTGATATTACTCGAGCAATAACTTTCAAACAATAATATTCGATGTTCATTGAAACTTTCAGACAATACAATAACTTAATAGATCCAAAATACATGTTGATTGTCCTAGGTCTTATTTACATGCAGACCTAAAACAAATATTTGTATATACCATAAACATTTTGTACCATGGAGGTCATTGTAAACATTCAATAAATACCATAAGCCTTTATAATGCACCAAAGGTCATCAAAAGCTAAGAAATTTAGGTTAATCGTTTGTTTGAAAGTTTTATTGAAAAATACTTTAAGTTTTAAGTCGCACATCAAAATATAACTTAAGGTACTGTGAGGTGTTCATCTTTCGTGTTTTCACTAAGCATTTTATAGTAGGTAAGATATTCAGATTTCATTCATAGACTAAGTAAGGTTTACAAAAATGTGAATATTTATACAAAGCACTTTAAATGATTTTATATTGTTAACAGGTTTCTATTTTTTACTGATAAACGTGTTACTTGATCAAATCTAGGATTTATATACAAGACTTTATTAGTTCCTGCTGTGTTCTGAAACTTCTTGTTAAATTGATAATAGTATTTAATTTTCTGACTAACCCTTTTTTATACAATGAAGGAAGCCCTAAGTGATGGTTTGATTTTAACACATTAGAGTCACTCTACCAGCGCTATTCACAAATAAACCTAGTTTTGGTCTTTAGTCCTTAAGTTGAGTCCTTCAAGATCTACGATGAGATTTCGACAGTTTGACTGAGATAAGGATCCACCTTTGCCTAGTGATTTTGTATATTATGTATTTATTACCAATGTTTTTTCAATGTAAAATAATTTGTATGAATATAATGATTTATTTGCACGTTTAGTATTATAACTAATAAGTGCTTGAACTGTAAATTAAGTATTTATATAATTCCTTGTAATTTTTTGAGATTTTTATTATTATTATGAATTTTAAGTGAGAATCATGTGCCTTATAGGAGATTATCTGCGATCTGATGAAATTTTCTTGTGCCTTTATAGTGTTAATGTATTTTATGTCTAAACATCATGTTTTGATATTTAGAAATTTATCGATGTCAATTTTTTTGGAGTGAAGATGACTTTTTATGCATGCGGTTTCTTATTCTAATTGATAGTAAATTATTATCATAAGAAAGTTGGTCTCGTTAAAGACTGCATATCCCAAAGCCAAACCTATATATCAGCAAATAAAAAAAAACAATTGTGGCCTCAATTCAACCACTGTTTCGAAATTACTGCTTGAGTCAAAGGCGATAGTTTCATTTGCAAGTTTTACTTCGTAAGTTACTCGTTCACTTTTTACTAATGTAAAAAAATGCGAATGCTAGCACCAGTACAACACGTACCTAAGTTGTAGGTAAGTCATGAAATAAGTACGTACTTACGGCGAACTCTGTAACGAGCTTACGAAGTTGTCTGTATTAGGAAATTGTTGTAAATAACCTACATAAGTAACTTATAAACTAAACGCTTGTCTAAAATTTTTTTTGTACTTCAATTTTCAAAAACTTTTTGCAGTTGTGAGTTACACCATTTTTGTGGGCTATCCAACTATGCTCACTGCCATTATGTACGTTTAAAAAACTAATATTTTGAGACAGTCACATAAATGGAATTACCCTAAGCAAATACTGAGTTGTAGTCAGCATAGTAAAACTTATAAATTTGTCTGGCGTTACGCTGTTCTGTCGCCTCTGTCAACATGCGCTTAGTGTTTATATAGTGTTCATGCACCTGCTATACAAAATGTATTTGTCATCCAAAGATGTTTGAATATAAATCTCTATGATGTGGTGCAACGGTCGTGGTGTGTATTGTATTATTGTAACCATCTAGTCGAATGGCAGCTCCATTTTTATTATTTTAGTTTATTGTAATTGTAGGGGCATTGCGATTATCACGAGTTTCTAAATTTTACTAAAAATCCACACACAGACGTGCAGGCATAATGGTAAAAATATTGTTGTTTTTTTTTACAAAATCGCGGACCTATATTAGATGAAAACAATCTTACAGCAGAGAGTCATGCATGTGAACAAATCTTCAGTGCCCCTACTTATGTTTGTATAAAGCACAACATACATTTTTCTTGTCAATATTTTATTCTTATGAATTGTCAATGATGTACGCTATCTATAAGTAATATTATAATTTCGTATGTTTGTAATTTTAATTTAACTCCAGTATTGAATGTTGTTAATTTTTTTACGCTCAATCGCGTCGTGTCAAGTATGTTATTTATGTGATGTACTGACAATAAAATTTTAATACAAATGTATTTTTGTCTAATATTGCACAGTTCCTATTCTCAATATATTGTATATGCACATTTAGTAGGATATGAATATGGATTAATGAATAATTGGCTCTCCGTTTACACCCATTCGTTTTGCTCACTAGTGCGTCTCATTTGCTTTGAGGAAAGATTTAACCCTGTTTTGTTTTTGGCTTGTCATTGTAGTGGACAATATTAAACAGGAAAAATTTTAATCCAAATATTTAAATGTATTGATGATATCGTAAAATTCAGATTGGTAAAGTGAATTTTAATCCAATTGAGCATTAATTTTTATGCAATGCAATATCATCGCGTGTTTACGCGCATTTCTTTTTTGGAAGTTACCAATTCCAATAGGTTTCAAATGCTTGTAACTTATTTATATTTGAGCGCATTCGATAATTTTGTCTGTGCTAAAATTTGAAATTATCTTAGTTTTTTGCTAAATGGAATAAAAAATAATTAATCGTTTACCCTATTATTACGTCGCAAAAAATAAAACTTGACAAATCTATCAAATATTTTATTAAAAAATTATACAATAACCTATCAGTGGTGTGGGGTGTGGCCGACTATGGCGGCGGGTAGTATGGTCTGGGCGGCGGGCCCGGCAGCGGCGGGAAGTATGTGGGCGGCGGCACGTTGACGGGCGGGAAGCGAGGCGGCGCCGGCGGCGGCTCCGAGTACACGAGCGGCGCCGCGCCCCCGCCCCCGCCCCCGCCCGCGCCCAGCGCCAGCCGCGGCGGCGGCGGCAGCGACGGCAGCGCGCCCGCCAGCGTCGGCGGCGGCGCCGTGTACAGCGTCGGGAATGATGTCGGGATCGCCCCGTACGGGGGGTAATTGTACCTGCAGTTAATGAATCAAAGTAAGCCTTCGCAATGCGTCTCTAACAACATAGTAGGAAATCAAGATTGTCTAAAATCTCATGACATTAACAATATAAATGAAATTTCCCAATATTACCAAATATAATTTCTGGATCACAGTGCAATCAGACAATCATAGTTCTAGGTAAATTGTTTTTAATGGATATATAATAATGATACCAGCCCTGATTTGTTGTATATTGCCCACTGCTGAGCACAAACCTCCTCTCCATAATTATTATTATATTTAGCTAGTGCCTTACTTGTTTGGTAAATTCGTTTTTATGAAATGCCCTATTCCCTCAAATCCCATCTGAAAGGATCTTCAGCTCAGTTCCTCCATTCATGTTGATGTAGGGATACTTGCCATCATGTGACTCACCTCCTCTTGTATATTTCTACCTAAAAAATGTCCATAATATGAAAACCATATAAAAAAAATACCTTATAGGCTCCATCTTTGGTGGTTCAATTTTGATGTCTGCCCCATTCTTGATGGGCGTCGTGACCGGCTTACTAACGGGCGGCGCGACAGGTGATACGGAAGCTGGCGGTGTAACAGACGGGGGCTTTTTCTCGTTTTTTGGAACCTTGTTTGGAGGAGGCAGGGGAGGGGAGTCGCTGCCTGAGTTTTGTGGCTGTGGCGAGTATAAGTCAAGAACCTAGAAACGTTAAATAACACAAACAATTAATAGTATACATTCTTATAAATATTCAGAGATACAGAACTTATACTAGAAATGCGAAAGTTAAAAGTTATGGATGAAACCATAGACCACTTTCTTAAATAACATAATATAGCCAATAGAGTACTTTTTCACCTGACAGGTAGTTGGTATCGAATGAACTCATTGTTATTATAAAATTACTGATTATCTGTTCAGAAACTTATTGTGTACAATCAGTTTATCCTACTAATATTATAAAGGGGAAAATATGTATGGATGTCTGGATATTTGTTCCTCTTTCACGCAAAAACTACTGAATGGATTTCGATGAAATTTGACACACGGGTAGATCATGTCTTGGATTAACACATAGGCTACTTTTTATCTCGGGGAAATATAAACCGGGACTTTTCTCCCGGAAAAACTTTTTAATGCGGGCGGAGCCGCGGGCAAAAGCTAGTATACTATAGTTAAGGCAACAAACTGGATAATTACCTGATGACAGATATCCTCTAGCAGTTCCATGGTAATGTCCTCTACAAACATATCCCACCATGCATTATGTTTGGGCTGCCTCCCATTCCAGTCCACCACTTCGAACTTGCTGAGCTTGCCAGCTAGGAACATGAGAGCCACCGCAATCACCTCTGGCTCCCATTGAAGGCACAGTGTGGTACATAAACTGGTAAACATGCAGTTTATTTTATTTATTAATTTATTACTTCTTATACAACAATGTATAAAGGTGGACTTAATGGCAAAGGCATTCTCTACCAGTCAACCTTAGGGTGATGCAGAGATAAACAATATAGGTAGATGTAATAAATAATGATACAACATAAAATGAGCAAGGAAAAAAAAAGTATAATTAATATAAAAAGTACACAATATGAATACACTACTAAACATGGTAACGAATACAATATAAATACATTAATCTAAATAATAATATATGAAATACATAATAATATATTATACAATACATAATAACAATATATAAATACATATACCTAATAATAAAATAGAAGACGATTACTGAGCTGATGGAATCACCATCAGCTTGTCAAGCAACAGCATACGAACCTATGCTTTGAATGCAAAATGATTCATGGTCGTCCTAATATCGAGAGGGAGTGCATTCCAGAGAAGAATATTTTAAAAGCTCAAAGTATCAAAAATATAATTACTGACGACAACCAAATAACTACAACTGAACTGGGTGCTTTTGTAACACCTCAAATTCATTTTTAAATATTTAACCCCTCAAACCCCACTTATACCGGGTGGAAGGGAAACGCTCTCGGAAACGAATACAGGTGATAGTATTGGTGATTCCTGACGTGATGACACTAACAAAATCGCGATCGCATTGTTACAATTTTAGTAGGATTTTCTCAAATTTCTGTACAGCTTCACGTATGGATAGATAAATCAAATTATTATTCTGAAAAACATAGTAAAAAAGGTCAATATTTCAAAAAAATCGTAATGAAACACGTACATCAGCTGACAGGTTAACGACCGCGTGGCCGCCGCGCCGCGTTGTCGGCATTTGCTTTGTAGTTTGTACCCTACCCAGTTTTTTGTACGCTTTACATTGCGCGCGCATGAATTACGGAAATACTAAAATCGTAAGTATTATAGCTTAGCTTTGCAAATGAATATAGTTTTTCGTTAATGTTATGGTTCTTCTCTCTTACCGTTCCGGTATAGAGAGCGTTTCCCTTCCACCCGGTATATATAGATGTATGGGGAAACCCAATATACTCGGACGCCGGTGTCCGTAGTGAGGCTTGACGAGTCAATAATTGTAATGGTTTGATGTGTAGAAGTGTCCTTAGTTGCCCTTTTTAACAATATTTCAAGATCTCTACAAACTTGTGAATATTCTACAATATTAACAAAAGTAAGAAATAGTGTTCTTTTGTGTCTCAGTCTTACTAGCTAGCTCCACTAAACAGCTAAGCAACTTCACTTTGGTTTTTGGTGAGACACAGGTGTCAGTATGCTTTGGCACTTTACAAGGTGTAACTTACCTATCATTGACAAATGTCCACGCCATCTGAACCATCTTTTGCAGCTTTGCCTTGTCTCCCTTCAGGCACTTGACGTACTTCAACAGGTATCCGTATGGATGCTCCACTTGCAGATCGAACTTAATCGTCTGCAGCAGAATCCTCTCCAGCGTCATCACTTCTTCCTTCGGATCCTCGCCAAACGTACCAAACTTCTGCTCCGTCAGCAAAGATTTTGCTACTTTTATAATATCTTTACATTTCTTTGGAGTTTCTTCTACTTTGCCCGCCAAAAAGAGGCAACAGCACGCCGTTATGTACCTCGGGAATGTCCTGAACGAATGGAACATGTAGAACCGATGAAAATAAACAACTCCTGTGGCCACTGTGTTATAACCTAGGTCCATTTTTGAGCCCGTGTCGATTATGAACCTGGCGCCTTCCTTCCGATATCGATTTTCCGTGTCATTTGGAATGCCTTCACGGTACGAAGGTGTGTTTTGTAGATCTTTTTTGTCATAGTACCAGTAAGGCATTTCGATAGCAGTAAACTTTAAAGGAAATTATTATCAGTGAACCATCACTAACCTCTGCTGCCATTCGTTACTGATAATTGACAACTGACAATCAGTGTTGCCAACAGTTAAACTGGTTCCCCACCAGATTCAACATTTAAAACCACCAGAAAATCCCTAACAAAAAAGGGTCCTACACTCATAATCGCAAAATTTTCCAGTAAGCACATTTTATTCTTTTATTTACGAAAGAAAACAAAAAAGTAATACATATTTCTTTTATAATAACGAAAAAAATTGAATTTGTTTTTCGATTTTCAATTATTCATTCGATTCCTCTGCTTGTTTTTTATTATATTCGTACCGCTAAATAGTGTCTCAACATCAGCATTGCAATGAGGCAATATTAGGAGAGTAATTGCAAACGTAGCCAATTTTCAAATCTGGACTCCCCTTGAAACTCTTTGAAATGCAATATTTCGTTCCAAAAATGTTGTGTGTTTTTCGTCTCATTATAAATGTTATGAGTAAGTAAATGAATTCTGACTTCATCGACTTGAGCTACAAAATATGCACTTTTATTGAAGTTGTTCAACAGTTATTCGGGAGATCCTTTTCATCAGTGTTAAATTCTCCGGTAGCCTATTTTTTATTTCTTCAATCCAACTTACTATAAATATTATGCACTTACACCGCATAATTTCTTCCTCTTCTCGTAGTAATCTATTTTCAGTACATGAAACAAAATTTCACTAAAACGCTAGCAAAATCCACCAGCCACTAAATGCAATATTTCGCCACTAAATGGGTAGTTGAAACCACCAGTTTTGGTGGAAAATTCACTAAGTTGGCAACACTGCTGACAATGTCTAATTATAATGCTACCATTTGCATACGCACTAATGTTAGACACACGTTTTTTAATTATATATCATTTGAATTTTGTAGGTTAATACTTAACATTGACATGATTTCTTTATTGCCAACCAATGTTGCCAACCCTACTGTTTTAAAAGTAGATTTACTGTTTTTGCTTTTTCATCCCTGTTTTTTGTTTAGAGTCGACTTTTTACTGTTTTGTTTTAAAGAATTTTTACTGGTTTTTACATGCATTTTCACTGTTTTTGTGTACAAATTAGTAAATTAGTACTACATAAAATGGTGCAGCTTTTTTTTTTGGTCGACGCCCTATGGACTTATCCTACTTCTCGGACGTTGCGGAGGGAAAAATTACCTATTTTTTTGTTTTAGCTCCTCAGTCCCCGATCTACTGTTTTCTATTGTTTTTTTATAAGTCATCTGTTGTTTTTTGTTTTCTTGGAGTTGGCAACAGTGTTGCCAATAGTATGTATTATAAAGCCAAGAATTGCCAGCCCAATCAGAAAAGTCTATTTGTTTTAACCGAACTTTATTTATTTAACCAAGGGACGGAATACGCACAGCGAAAAGTGGGTGTACTAGTTGCGCCTCTGCCAACCCCTTTCGGGGATAAAAGACGTGAGTATGTATGTATAATAATTATTTCATATATCATAATATTAAAATGTATATAATTTCTATGTTAGGTTCACTAATTTTCGACAAAAAGACAAATAAATGAAACAATTTTACTAATTTGTTTGTTTTTTTGATATGTCATCATAACCAGCCAGATACAAATAGTACAGCCAAAGAGATTTTATTCGAAGTTTATACATACTTTTTTTCCCCGGGACCCCGACCTATTATTATACCGGGTGGAAGGGAAACGCTCTCGGAAACGAATACAGGGGATAGTATTGGTGATTCCTGACGTGATGGCACTAAAAAAATCACGATCCCATTGTTACGATTTTAGTAGGATTTTCTGAAATTTCTGTACAGCTTCACGTATGGATGGATAAATCAAGCTATTATTCTGAAAAACATAGTAAAAAAGGTCAATATTTCAAAAAAATCGCAATGAAACACGTACACGTCACACATCAGCTGACGGGTTAACGACCGCGGGCCGGTGTCGGCTCAGCGCGGCGGCCGCCCAGTTTTTTGTACGCTTTACATTGCGCGCGCATGAATTACGGAAATACTAAAATCGTAAGTATTATCGCTTAGCTTTGCAAATGAATATAGTTTTTCATTAATGTTATGATTCTTCTCTCTTACCGTTCCGGTATAGAGAGCGTTTCCCTTCCACCCGGTATACTAGCCGCCCGCCCTGGCTTCGCACAGGTAGCAAAGCATAACATTATATGTCGACATTTGTTTTTCTGTCGTACTAAATATTTATGAACTATACACAAAACGTTCCTCTTGAATCACTCGGTTCATTGTTAGAAGACGTATGAAAATCCGTTCAGTTCAAATTCAAATTCAAATCATTTATTCAGTAATTAGGCCCTAAGGGCACTTTTGCACGTAATTTTTCACAATGTTGTTTTACTTAAAGATTCTACCAGTGCTTTGGAAAAGTCCACTGACCTGAGAAGAAGCACCAAGAAACTCAGCGTAGGTCTTTTGTCATTTTTTTTTTAAATATATATTTTACAATTTACAAATCACAATATTACTTCAATTTTAAAGATGGATATTAAGTGCGAAAATTAACTGAGAGTACCTAAGTGAAACAACCACCAACATGTTTAATTTTAAGTAAAAAAAATAAAGTCAACTATCAAACAGCAGACTAGTCCACACAAGCAGCACCCGTTCACGAGTATGACGCATGTGCCAGCCATAGGCCTCCTGAACCATGTTACAGGGAAGTGACCGACCGGCACACGACGCCGCCGCATAGTGTTTTTGAATTTATCATGTTCAGACAATCAGATGCGATAGGAAACTTTGTTTTATAATATGTAATGATGTAAGGACATATCCTTAAAAATAAAAAGATAAAAACTAGCCTGTCCTTCCCTGGGTCTCAAACTATCTCCATACTTATTCTCTCACAGCTCCACCCGCAAGAAAACATTTACCGGGATAAAAGTCCCAGGTTATGTTTTTCCGAGATAAAAAGTAGTCTATGTCCATCCCTGGGTATCAAATCTTCATACTTAAGTTATTTGTATCCGGTCCCCCCCGCAAGAAAATATTTTTTTCTTCTTCTTTCTTCATTCCAGAAGAGGACATAGGCTACTTTTATCCCGGAAAAACATTACCGGGAATTTTATCCCGAATTTAATTTTCTGGCGAGTGGAGCCGGCAAAGCCAAACACTAACCTGATTGCGATGCAATTTGGTAGGGAGATAGTTTAAAACCTGGGAAGGATCTAGGCAATTTTTTATCCTGGAAAAATATAAACCGGGACTATAATCCCGAAAAAGCGTCTTCTGCGAGTGGAACCGCAAGAAAATAAGTATGGAGATAGTTTGAGGTCCAGCGAAGGACATACTCAACATAGGCTACTTTTATCCCGAAAAACACACCGGGAATTGTATCCCAGACTTTTTAATGTCACCGTTGGAGCCGTATCGACCAAACCAATGAATCTATTTTAATGAAATTTAGTAACGAGATAGTTTAAGACCCTGGGAAGAACCTAGGCTACTTCTTATCCCGGGATAAAATAAACCGGGACTTTATACCGGAAAAACTTTTTAACGCGGGCGAAACCGCGGGCAAAAGCTAGTAAAAAATATTAATGTTGAAACAGGACGACAAAAATTAGAGGTGCTTCATAGATTTCGCACGCAGGTGCCCTCTAGGGTCGGCGCGGCCCTGTGTGGGTCAGCTTATTGCCATTTATAATGCCGGCTCCTCATTCACGCCTTGAAAGCCCGCGAAGGCTGCGAACCGCGAACATAGATTGATTCGCGGCTACGCGTTCTCGGTTCGCGGTGTTCCCCGATCGGAGTCGTTTTTTTGTTTTGCTCAAAGTGTACGCGCTTGGTTCGCACTTCGCATCTTGTGATCGTGAAAAGTATCCACACTCGTGTCAAACGCCAGTAGCGCGCGAGACGCAGTCGTATGAGTAAGTATTGTAAGTATATTAGGAAAAAGTGTAAGTATATTATCTAAATAAAATAAAATAGGAGGTATCTATATTATTAATAGTATAATATTCAACACTATACATTGAGATGTTTATTATAGGTATTTTTAATATATAGCGCTAAAGCAAGGCGTCACAGCAGCAGCGGCAGCCGGCAGCCAAATTGACGTCCATTCTAGTTTGGCGTGCGAACGAAATAGCCAAAGAGCATTATAATATGGAAACTGCGAAGACGTTGCGAATGTAGAGACAATCCTTTTTTACCCGGCTGCGAAAGAAGGAGGGTTATGTTTTTCAAGTTTATGTACCTTAGTTGATAATGCTCACAAACGCAGTCGGAGGCATCTACTCACTCCGAGATTTTGTTTCTATACCTATATCACCAACCAAATTATGAGAAGTGAGCGTGTTATGCCTCCGAGAGCGTTTGTGAACACTGTCAACGAAGATTATTCAAAACCAAAATAAAATACTCCAATTAAAATCTCGTTTCTATCTTTTCAGTACCTACTTCGATGAATTTAATAAAGGTGGCAGATATGCGAAATGACTGCGAAAGAAGGAAGGTTATGTTTTTTTTTATATTTTGTTTTCACAGTGTTAAACGCGAAACTCTTGGCATTGATCGCGCTTGGAATTCGCATGTTGCGCGTGAGTGGAGAGCCCACATGGCATTACAGCCGGCAGCACACTGCTTACAGCGAGTAGTGACGCACGTGTTGAGGAATAAGTACCTAAACTCATGTACAAAAATAATCCCCATTACTCGGTAGTGTGCTTATTGCTTAAATTGTTTGCCGGCTATTATACTTGGTCCAATTTCATACTTGGGTTTATACTAAGCAGAATAGCCTAATATTATTTTACCCGATCCAGGGCTCAAACCCGAAACGACGAAACTTTAATACAGTACTCCTATGGCCACCCTATGGCGTACCTACGCAGTAACTTACTAGGTACATGTGGCGTACCTAGTAAAAATAATCTGAATACACCACCAGTACAAGTAACAGTGTTGCCAGATGTTTGACGGTTGAAGTCGCCGAAAATTCATTGTGAAGTAGCCTAAAGTCGCCTCTTCGTATATGGAGAGGTGAAGGAGCAAAAAAAAACCTCCCTAATTTCAAATTTATAGTGGTCCAACGCGCCGAAAAGCATAAAACACCAACTTTCCGAAATAGCCTAAATTGGCGACTAATCACCATTCGCGTAGCCTAAACGGCCACCAGTCGCCATTCGCAATTTTTGGTCGCCCCGACACTCTTCAAGATAGCCTAAATGGCGAAAAGTCGCCTACGGAAATACTAATATCGTAAAT
Source organism: Lapara coniferarum (assembly GCA_949316025.1). NCBI lineage: Eukaryota > Metazoa > Arthropoda > Insecta > Lepidoptera > Sphingidae > Lapara > Lapara coniferarum. Next base: position 894,318 of record OX438920.1, read on the forward strand.
ATTATCGCTTAGCTTTGCAAATGAATATAGTTTTTCGTTAATGTTATGGTTCTTCGCTCTTACCGTTCCGGTATAGAGAGCGTTTCCCTTCCACCCGGTATAATATGTTATACCGTGTTATTTAAGTATTCATCATGAAATAATACAACTTAGTAAAATAAAATAAATTTATTTAACAACACAATTATTAAGTAACAAATTCAACCAAGTTTGAGTATTTATCTTTGTTAGCTCTCGTATTGGTCTAGCGGGTAGTGCTCTGGATATTTCTTCAAATGTTGCTCCATCTCCTGCATTTGTTTTCTGAAACAATAATGTAGGTACAGTGGAACTGTGACATCAAATAATTTAACAACCAAGACGCTACTCTCTGGCGTTATTTGATTTCGATTTTTAATGGCATAGCAGGTATTGCACAATGGTAAATTACCTTTTTTGGTGTATTAGGACGGCAAATTTTGGGTTCGTCCCGGGCGGCAAGTACCCGCGCTACGCAATTGGTAGTACCTATACCCGCTGCCAGTAGAATGACCCACAATGCCGGATTTTCCACCATGGTTAGTGTGGTTGCTATTTCGCCAAGCACAAGTTACTTCCACTACCATCTCATCCGCTCCTCGAGCAGGAACATTTACTCAACTATACTTTGGTGGGGGTACTCACTGGATCCTCGGTGGCATGTCGTGGTACACGTCTTCCAACATCTCCCGCCAGTTAGGGCGTTTCTTTTTCTCTGCTTCTTGCATCGTCCGTAAAACCGTGTCCCTCGCTTCCTTCTGCCATGATTTGTCAGCGTCAGCATCCCAAAGACCTGACGGCATGTTTTTGTGTAAATAACATTGTATCCAAGTAAATGTTAGGATCTGTGAGATCGCGTCACTTTGCCTTAGAAGAAGGTAAATAAAAGACATGTCCAAAAACGGGCCTAAAATTCTAACGAAGACAATTTATACATATTTTGAAAGAAGTAGCCTTTCACAATAATTCGTTTAATTTTAAAGACCCTCGATTATGAGATTTGCAAGGTGGACAGACGACTTGATAAATGTCGCAGGAACGCGCTGGATGCGGGCCGCTTTTGACAGGTCCATCTGGAAATCTTTGGGGGAGACCTATGTTCAGCAGTGGACGTCGTGTGGTTGATTATGATGATGATTAAGAGATTTATGTTATTTTATTTTGCTTAAAAACTACACTTAATATGAACGTTTTAAAAAAAAGTTAGTTATGAATGCAGGGGTGGAAAAATATATTTTAATGGATCTAAGTTCCATATATTCCCCTTAAATGATATTATGTGATTACCTGGTTAGATTTTGAGGTCCAGCACCCATACAAAAAGCGGACATCTCGTTTCTATTATGAACTAGTAGTGCTCGCGGTTCCGCCCGCGTGAAAAAGTTTTTCCGGGACAAACATATTTTCTCGAGATAAAAAGTAGCCTATAGCACTCAGGAGTAAAGTAGCTTCCTATTAGTGAAAGAATTTCCGAAATCGGTTCAGTAGTTCCTGAGATTAGCGCGTTCAAACAAACAAACTCTTCAGCTTTATAATATTAGTATAGATAAGGGTGAAATTAATCGATCAGTACCTTAGTAATTATCATAGAAAAATAGGTAGTTGAGTCTGATCTGTGATCTAACTGCTGTGCTTAGTCGTAAACTCCACCTCACACCAACGGCATTGTGCGCATTTACTCAATTTGTTTGTCTATAGCTGTTTCTGTTACAATAACACTGTAGCAGTACCTTTTTGTTCTAAATAAAGCTTGAACTTTTGCAGGGGACTTTCTTCTTTGGTCCACTTTTGTATTTCTTCTGCTGGTCTGTAGGCGCTGCTGTCGTCAGATGTCGAATGGTGCCCGACTCTGTAAACATTATTCCTCTTATATAAAACTTCGGTAAGATAATTCTAAGCTAAACCTTCTAGTGATGGACTGCGACGCTCTTGGAAGGAGGAGTTACTGTTAGTAGTAGACGTATAATCTTCTACCAGTAAAATTAAAATTACTTCTGGTACTAGACGCTTCGCACAGAAGTGCGGTGTGACAATAACTGTAAAGTGAGGTTTAGATTAGCAGACTTACTTGGAAAAATTGACTTCCGCAATTGATTTTCAACGTGTAAACAATCACGGCAAGCTACCTTCCGCAAATTTTGAATGTTGCTAGACTAGTGACGAGTCGCGAGAGTAGTACCTGTAGCACATGGCCTCGAGCAGCACGGGCTTGTTGCTGCCGACGGCGAGGTGCCTGGCGCGGCGCACGGCGTTGTAGACGGCGAGGGTGTCGGTGCCGTCCACCCGCAGCGTGTGCAGCCCGAGCGCGGGCCCGCGCGCGCCGATGCCGTCGCCGCGGTACTGCTCGTTCGTCGGCGTCGATATGGCGTACCCGTTGTTTCTGCTGTCGCGGTAATATCGAAGTAGGTTTGGTTTGTATTGTGATCTCCGTGTAGAATTCTTAAATATAACTTTGCTGTCAAGTTTTACATATCTTTTCCTAGGTGTATTTCGCGAACCTCCTTATTATATAGCCCTACAGATAAACTCAAATCGCACATGTAAATTATATTAGAATTTTGTACTATAGTGGCATTTCGCCTTGATTTATTTATCAAAGTGCTTACTATAATAATTATAATATGTAATTATATGTAATTAGTACAAAAAACTTTATTAGTTTTCGATCACATTTTTCATTTAAGCTTCGTTTCATTGAAATCTAAGTGCTACGCGTGTGTATTTTAACGTTCACTATAAAGATTGACAAGCGTACTATACAGTGGTTTAAGTATTTAGACCTACCACAACAAAATAACGGGGCACTCGAGTGTTGCGGCGAAGTTGAAGGCGGCGTGCGCGTCGCCCTCGGACGCGGCGCCGTCCCCGAAGAAGCACACCACGCAGCGGTCGTTGTGGGGGGTACGCTTCAGGGCGTATGCCGCGCCTACTGCTTGGGGCATTTGGGTCGCTGGAATTGTAATATAATCGTAATAGAATTTTGATCGCAATATAACGATGAAAACATGCTGGACGGGCAACACCAGATAAATCCTTAAGTGCTTTTAGAAACTTTTCCTAACCTGCTAGTGTTTATTTGTCTGGAGTGAGAGCTATCTCTCTTGTTCATATTATAGGTCTTACATTCCAGCTTACTGCTATCCAAAATCTTTTTTAATTTAAATAACAAATAAACTCACCCAAAGGACTGGATATGGTGACAAGATTTAGTCTCTCATTTCCATAATGGACCGGCATCTGCCTGCCTTTGCCGGGGTCTTCGTGGTTGCCATAGCATTGGTTGATGAGCTCAGTGACAGTCACCCCGCGGTACAGGAACATGCCCACCTCTCGGTACTGCGCGAACACCAGGTCTCTTGGAGAGAGCGCAGCAGCGGTACCTATGTGGATTCCTTCCTCGCCGTAGTTCGTCATGTAGAAAGATATACGGCCTTGTCTGGAAAAAATACATAATATACTTAACCATTGGTATATAAAGGGGGGGGGGGGGGGGGGTTGTGTTACGTGACAATTACACGACACCCAATGTGAGAGTTATAGCTACGCCCGTGTACTTAATTAAGTTTTTGTTGTTGCTATTAGATAGATATAGTATAAATGCCATGCTGCACAATGTGCACAATGGGCCGACGTCTTGCAAAATAGGCAGAATATAATAATATGAACTTCATAGTAGGGGATGGTTGGCGCAGACTGAGGGAAGCCTGCGTTCAGCAGTGGACAGTAATACGCTGACAAATAGTTATATACTAACAGAAATAGTGTGTCTGTACTGTGTAATAATGTTATGTATTTGGCTAGTTTGACGGTAGAATATTATCTATCTCTGTAGGTATAGGATTGTTTACAGCGCCATCTTTGATGAACTATCTGGTGTTTATTTTTGAAAAATTTAAAGTCGCACAAATAAATAGTACTTATCTACAAAAAATAACCAAATAAGTATATTATGAAAATTGAGTAGGTACAGCATAATATTATTTCATATAAACAAACCTCTGTGATTCGTACAGGATCTTGTCCATCTGGTTAAGTTGGACCATGGTTTTGTACATGTGTACCAGAGTTTCTTTATCGATATTTGGCTCCTCCTTAGTATCGATAACTTCACCATTGTTATCCAATACTCGATAAATAGGGATCAGGTCGTAACTATTCTCATTCAGAAACTTGATCTCTGTTACGTACGGTGCCTTAACTCCGGGGAAGTCAGCAATTTTAGCCGCATTTTGCATTGCATCCGGTCTGGTATTTGTGGACAACAGCTAAAAAAGGGAATCAAAACATATTACATACTGATAAGCATGTTTTGTAAGTCACGCACAGCCTGTAACAAAAACTCACCCATTGCAGTGCATGCATAAACATATTACTTTTTCCTCCATAATAATGACGTGATACATACTGAAAATAATCGAAACGCCGCGCCGTGATATTACCCGACAAGAAATGGTTTCAGTCCAATTTTTAGAATGAACCTTATTGCAAACAGATATAGTTTGTATTAGCACAACTTAATTGACGATTCAAAACATTCAGATTGGAGTTATCAGTGTTAACAATGTCACTGATTTCTGTTATCACGAAAAAAATACACACGCGTAATAAATGATAGTAATTATAATTACCAAAACTCACTAACATTAACCACTAAAGTTATTTTATAAATCACTTACTCTAACTGCATGGCGCAGAGCGTTGGACCTGACGAAGCTAGCTCCCGTCTTGAGCGCCATTTTGTAACTGACACAAACTCATTACAACGAAGCTATCGTATTATATTTATCCAAATAACATAAGCAAGTTGATAAGACGCGGCCTTTCGCTTCGGAATCAACTTACGTATGTGGCCAGCGACATTCTTGTTATTTTACTAGGTTCATGTAACTTACTGTAGATACCTACCTTCTTACGTATTTAATGCGTTCATGTTTTGATGTAACATTATGAAGATAAGGGACTAATTTAGGAAAGAATTCTGTTAGAGTAAAGGACGGTACAACAACGCTAGAAGATGACGAGGTGAGGGCTGATTTTTCGGGCCTACAAATTGCAATAAACATTTGTTTGTATTGAGATTCGAAAAATAACTGTGACATGTGCCTAGTTGTGCTGAATGTTAAGCTAGCTGGTCTCAATCGATATTTTAAATGCTAATTATTATTGATTATTAATTATCTCTATATACAAGGTTGATTAAACGGTGAGGCTTTATTTCTAGCTACATATGTAATGTACCATATACAAGCTCTACACCAAATTTCAGTTCAATAGGAGGAATAGTTTAGCCACAGTATAGATTTTTCGTGTTTGCAAAACTACATCGGGATGTATATCTGCCCTAACAGCTGACCGAGAGTCTAAACATAGTTATCTAAGGTCATGTAAGGTGCGTGACCTTAAATATCAACAAAATTAGGAGACGTTGTCCCTCTATCAGCCAATAATCACGTCAAAGTGAGTCTTAATCTTAGTGCAATAAGAACGAAAACACAATAACAACAAACATCATAACTTTGTAACACAAACAAAGAAGCGATTAATACATAGACCTGGGTCATTCAAATCTTCAAAAATTCAAAGAAAAGTTTTAGTTTTTTTTAGTGTGTCGCCGTAATTGCTCCGGGGCATGAGACGCCTTGCGAAAGCGCCCTAGCTGAGCAGCTTCCTAGGTACAATCTTATTATTGCTTACGCGCCATTTTGAGAATATCCAAATATTGCTTTTTGTTTATGTGATAGGACACTAATGTAAATGTATTAAAAAGTGATAGTGTTTGTTTATTTCTTTGTGTGATACGAGCACCGATCTTTTGTATGTTTGTGTTTGGTTTCTGTAACTTTGTGACAGCGAAAAATTTTAAATTTGTACTTGAGACCCACCCGCTTATGCGCCGAGCTACCTATCTATTTGTATTTGCCGGTCGGCTCATCGGCGACATGAAAGATAACAGAATGCGACGTTGCTGTTTTGTCACACAGACGACCGAAGAGGCATGATTCTCTATGACATTGTTAACTCGTCACGCGGCCGCGTCACGTTCACTTCGTGTAATGTGCGTAAAATGGTATTCTGTATGCCAATTTCCATAGTGATAAACGCGAGGAGTTACGTTACGCGCTTGTTACGAACGGTGAAAATAACGCGTGTCATAGAGAATAAGGGGGCAGGTTAGTGTAAATATTTATAAATGGTGTTTGCGTATTAAATTGATAGAACTTGTTAGAAAAAAGTGATTTTCTATTTTTATCTTTATCGAGTTTTTGACCGTTTCGAATTATTTCCGAGCCGATATGGAGTACTCTGTCCATTTTAGTGCCCCTGGATCATAGCAACCTTGTATATAAAATTCTCGTGTCACAGTTTTCGTTGCCATACTCCTCCGAAACGGCTTGACCGATTTTGATGAAATTTTTTGTGCTTATCCGGTATCTATGAGAATCGGCCAACATCTATTTTTCATCCCCCCAAATGTTAAGGGTGGACCACCCCTAAATTTTTTTTTTTATTTTTCAGACAAAATTTTTTGTTTTAATTTTTTAAGATACAGCATACAAAAATACCTACAACCCTAAATTTTCACCCCTCTACGATCAACCCTTATTTTTTAATAGCTAGAAATTGCTAGGAAATTATTTATATGGCAAAACAACGTTTGCCGGGTCAGCTAGTGTCTTATAAAATAGAATCTAAAATCCACTAAGTACTTATAGAATTTGTCATAATACTTATAGGGTTTTTGTGTAGGTGACTCTTAGACTAACAGGGTGACTTTCTTGGTGGCTCGAGGGCAATAGGCTGAGATATCTATTAAAGCTGTGGGATTGACATTTGACATATTACATTTGAAAGCAGACGCATAAATTGTAAATTCATAATATGAAATCACGGTACTTACTTACTTATATGAAGGCTTATTTCTCGATAAGATAAGGCGCTGGTTGATCACTGATCAGTGATCACGGATCGATTGCATAAGGCACATTACATGAACAACTAATTTATAATTATTGGTCATCCTTACATATTATAAAACAAAGTCCCCCCACCAAGCCTGTCTCAACGCGATAAACTCGAAAATAGAAATATGGTATGGCGATATTTTGAGGCCGTCGGAAAGACCTATCACATAAACTACTTTTATCCAGGTCAAATGTACTTAAAGCGGTACTTTTACTCCGGAAAAACTCATTCACGCGAGTGAAGCTGCGAGAAAAAGCTAATATACGTTGGAACGAATTGCTAAGATACATGTTTCTAGTTTGACTACAGATGTGCATCTAAGTCCGTAATGTTATTGTGATTTTGAATGTTATTAGATTTACCCACAGAACAGAGATAGAGATAGAAGTATAAAGTGGGCGTAACCTTTGATACACTAGTTTAGAATGCAGTACAAACTCACTGTTTGAACGGTCTCAGTCGTCATTGCGCATTGTCAAAGGTTTAATGATTGGAAAAAATATTTAAAAATATTAAAATGCCCTATTATGCTATTCTGGAATGCAAAAATAATAGCCGTACCAAAAATGTGTCCCACGGAGGTATTTCGTACCATCGGTAAGTAATATTTTCTGGTATATTGCTATTTAGTTGAAAAATGTATCTTGATTTTCTATGTCAAACATGACACAAAAATTACAATTTAAAATGTTCCTTATTCTTTTCACTATATGGTTAATTGTCGCAAACGAAAATCAGTTGTTCTAGAATGATTTGTCACCAATTCATAATGTCATCGCTACTCAATTAGTGCATGCGTGGTCGATAAAATATTATCGATAATTATTAATTTTTCACTGAAGCGTTATGTTATGCAGAAAAGTACGAAAAGTTATCTGATGCATGATCCGCTTGTGATGCATAGCTGTGGTCGATATAATAATTAATTAATGAAACAATACTAGATTGTTAATTTTCAGTTTTCCAAAAGATCAATTTATTAAGGAAAGTTGGATCAATGCTACGGGAAGGTTAAATTGGTTTCCTTCCAAATTTTCCGTAATATGTTCAGAACATTTTGTAGAAGATGTGTAATGTAAAAAAAAAGGGGAAATCAATATTTTAAAGTGAATGCAGAAGCTCATATAAATATTCTAATTCATCAATCAATAAGTAATTATAAGAAAGCCACACACCATAATATTTAATGATTAAACGAACTTACCTGTACGTGAAGTTCTATCATAATTATACGAAGGCTTCGTCCGAGGAGATTAGCATTAAGAGAAGTTATAGAACACATGTAGTACGTGTACTTAGTACGCCTTTGCACTTTATTTGAGACTTATTTTTTTTATACTTTGGTCACACCCAACCTGTCAAGAGAGATTCATTTAGTTTAGAGAGAGAGTTCCATATACCAATATTTCACGACTTACTAGGGTTAACGCAAGTCACGGGAGGGAGGGATGCTAATCTCCTCGGACGAAGCCTTCGTATAATTATGATAGAACTTCACGTACAGGTAAGTTCGTTTAATCATTAATTATACTTCGGCTTCGTCCTCGAGATTAGCATTAAGAGAAGTTATAGAACACATGTAGACTTTTAGAGAATAAGTAGTGAAATATTTGTATAATTTCAATTGCAGTAGTAATTACAATTAGCTAATCAAAACACTTTATAAGCTTGTACTTAGCAATAAGCTTTTTGATAGGATATCAATATAAAATTTCTAATTGGTTATCATTGAATTAACAAAAAAAAATCGTCATTCCCAACTAGATTCTTAAGGTCTCATTACCGAATCTCCAGGATAAGTCAAAATTAATAATTTATGATCCAAACTGCAATTTGGTAGATCGAATGCAGTTTAATGCCATAAGTACCTATAGGAACGCGGTGGAGCCCGTGGCAACGTGCCTCGTGCTGTGAGCACTAGACATCTAATAGAGTTATATCTATTCCACATTCGCTATAAAGATATGGAATGTGACCATACTGTTATATGGGGCTTTCTGGCAACATAAATAAAGAAACTTAATTTTTATGAATTCATTTTGTCATAAAAGATACTATATTACCAATACTATATTAGCGATTATTTGAGCAAATTCCGAGTAAACTATAAAAAATATTATATTATGCCTTCAGTAATAAGATCTGGTTCTAAGAAAATTTTAATTTCCTTCAACAAATGGTTATTTTGGATAGTGGCTATATATAGCCGCTATAGTATAGGCACTTAAAAATATTTAAACAATAGCCTTGGCATAAGGGAAATGTTCCCTGTTGTATAATCTAATATCATCTAGGTATATCGTATTTCGATAGCATCGATTGAATATACTTCCCTTAAAAATCCTTTTATTGGTTTGTCTTCACCAGCATGGCAGCATGTGATTGCAGTAATTAACTTGGAGGTGGTCTATACTTCTTTCAAAGTCTTAAGCTTCTTCTTCGTAATATTTGTGTCAAAAATCATATTAACTGGAAAAACAAACTTAATTAACGGTAACAATGCAATGCAATCAGCCCTGTATTATATATCACCCACAGCCGAGCACGGTCCTCCTCTTGAACTGAGAAGGTTCAGGTCCCAGTCCACCACACTCGCCCACCGTGAGTTGGCAGACTCCGCATATTCGCAAGATCCTCATGGAGAATTCTAAAGCATGTAGGCCTCCTCTCTATGTTTTCCTTCACGGTAACATTATTAATTAATAATTACAATCAACAAAACAAAGATATTTTCTTAAAACAGACATCTTAGATCTGTCATCAAATTATATTATTTATCAATATTAGAATATTAAATCTTGAAATGGAATTGGAGTATCATCTGAATAGATGATACCAACTCTGCCACAAACATACCAAGTTGAAGATTAACTCCTAGGCAATTTTTTATATTAGGAAATGGACATTTCAACCTTTATATAAAGACCACATTTTGATGTGTGGAACTCGTAGCGAATGCTACTTATTGGAGTAGTTGGATCAAAAAATTGAGCAATGTGTCATATATTTATATGACCGATCCAACAAAATTCTTTCCGTGACAAAGAAATTGACACTTGCCGACTGCGAGAATATGACAGAATTATTGTTACTGTTAGTGAACGTTTCCAAGAAGGAAAACACCACGGAAGCTCATATCTCAAGAGTAAAACCGGAGTACTTTATAACGCTTTATTAAAAATAGTTAAAGCGTTAAATATTATAAAATATCATCATAGCGACAGTCAACCTTCTGACTGCGTTAGTTACGCCTATACATAGAGTAGGTTTTGTAGAATTCGTAAAATAAATACATACATAGACTCAGAGATTTTATCCCTAAAGGGGGAACAGAGGCGCAACCAGTGTACTCGTCCCTCACGGTAGCTAATAACTTGAAGTAATATTATGCGCTGCTTTCTTCACACTTTTACTCTCCGCTAGGTGCGAGTTACCTGCATGCAGCCCCCCCCCCCCTTTGTTCAGGCATCTGAACAAATTTTCAGGCGCTATCGATGATCGATAGCATCGTCTCAATTTCAATTTTCAATTATTTGCCACAATTATTGGTTACAAAAAAGTACAAACACACGAATTGAGAACCTCCTCCTTTTTTGAAAGTCGGTTAAAAATGTGTTACATTTTAACAATATAGTCAGGTACATAATGTCCCTGTCGGGCACGGCAAAATTTGAAAGAGAGGGAGAAGCTATAATATAAATGTAAGTACTATATTATTGTTATATTTTATCTTAGAATCAATTGTAGGTATATTAATAAATATTGAGTTGACGACTAATTAATGATATTTGAAAATTATCACAAGACTGTATGTTACAAACAAGAATACGTCACTAAAATTATAACGAGAAAAGATTTGTTCTTTTCATATTTGTTTGTAATAAATAAACTCAAAAATTAAGTAACCTATTTTGAAAAAACATTTCAATAATTAGATAGTTAAAATATCTCTGAGTGCTACTGGCTGTTCTTTATCCCAGGAAGGAATGTCAACGCGGGCGCAATCATGAGCAAAAGCTATTAACAATAATAATGGTGTACATGTAAACATAATATTATCACGTATTTTCCTATTTAAGGTGTAGGCACAAGTGTTAATATATTTATACCACAATTCGCCAGTTAAATTAGAGCCAGTGTAAGCAAGCGTATTGATATTTAGCAGGCAAATTAATTTTGCCAAGAAGAAATTAGATTTATAGCATCCGGTCAAAAAACAGTTTCCAAATCAACCAATCACACGCAGTTGTGGCAAGCCCCGAGCTCGCTAGTGAAGCGAACTACCGCCGACGCCATGCGCGCGCCATTACTCGCCCGGCCCGTTACCGCTAACACCATTGTCGATTATTTTTAATGTAAAATACCAATGTTTCACATATTAAAAGATGTTTCTTTTCGGTAACTGTGCATGTGAAAGACTTAATAAATATTCTGAGTCTAAAAAATTGTAACGAGTCCCTTAAGGCAATCAAACAATATAGACAGATCATAATATTTCTGAGGGAAACTCTTTTTCCGCTTCTGAGACATGATGGTAGATAAATAACGATTTACATGATCATTTTGAGTCCATTTGAATAAAAACCTCTTTGATTTGATTTAAATTATAATAAAATTCTATGTTCTTTATAGACAACCCACAGATCAAAGTAAGTATACAATGAAACAATTAAATACAAAGAGTAAAATGCGGATCGCCTAGGTTCCGGTTGGACTAAATTATAGTCACGTTTCTGGGATCTGTGTCATTTTATTTTAAAATATTCTAATCTATTCGCCTAAATTATCCATGTTGGTTTAGGCAGGTTACTTTATGGAGGCTTAACTTTATAATAAGTACAGCATATTTTGCAGCTACCTCACTTCGGCGACGCGCCGCGACGGTTACTATTTAATTCTTGCATTTTGAAACAGTGATTTTATACCATCAAAATAATGACATATTCGGTCATACCCAAGACACAAGACATAAGGCTAAAAAACCTTAGTAATTCTGTGATCATTTATGATTGCGAGCGACTACGATTTTTTAACTCAGATCACTTACCTGCAACTTATCCTGTTCCGTGCCGTTCTCGGTGAATTCAAATGGCAGTACCTCGTTGCTGCTGGATTTTCCGTTCTTAGATCGACTCCTTATCATTTAACACATACTGTGCTGTTGTAGGTCATTAAGCATTTAAGACGTTGCTAAATCATGACCAGACATAATTGTCTTTTATGCTATTAAATTGATATTTCGTAATATCCAGCACATGGCGACGTGGTGCAGTGGTGCATCGCGCCACGTTGTCAGGAGTCGTCAATCCACTGCGCCGCTTGTGCTGATATTTTTCAAGCGGTGCTCGTTATCTACTGGTAGATATTTATTTATTTATTTATTTATTTATTTATTCACTTCTTTGCACACTGGTATAACAATTTAAAAAGAATAATAGAATAAAAAGCAGTACAAATGGCGGTCTTATCGCTCTAGGCAATATCTTCCAGACAACCATGGGATGGATATAAGAAGAGGAGATAGAGAGGGCAGTCTAGTGAATAGATAATTGGGTTATAAAATAAAACATAATAATAATAAATAATATGACCAATAATAAACAAAGTAATACGCATATGATATATATACATATATATATATACATAATATATATACCTACATACATATAAATATATATAAGTTTATAAATAAGCATACATAATATATAGTAAATTACCAATAGATGTTGGAAATATACATATCAATTAGTCAGTTCAGTGAGAAAGGTAGTGTTCCTTAACAAGTTTTTTGATAGATAATAAGATGATAATTAATTGATAGATAATAGCGGCCCTAAATATTGTAAGGCTCTGGCCGGCAGATGTTAGCAAGGCCTTTTTTCCCGATTGCCGAAGGAGGGTATTTTCCACTCCCTAAGGCCGCCACTGGTGGTACTAACATACTGTTACATAACATTATACATAAGAACCAGTCGTACAATACTGATCGCAAGCATCAATTGCGGGTAGTGACAACCGCCATGTGTAGCACGCAGACCCGGGTAACAGAATTTAGCATAACGACGGTAGATTGAAAAAATGTGTGATTAGGGCAATGCCCTTCAGAAACTTTAGCCTTCTGATAAATTTAAATTGTACCATGGTAAGAAGGAAACAGTCGTAATTATTACACCGACATAGCAAAATAAATTGCTCAGGGACCATATTAATATTATCGATGTAAATAGGAGACAGACGCAAAGTAACTGTCCTCAACATTATTCTGGCCCGGTACACAATAAGGTTTTGGTACTAACCGTTTTACCTGTGTGGTATTTTTCATTATGTCGGTAGTCTCGGAGAACGGGAACAATGTTGATCACTTAGGTAATCTTCTATTTTCTGTACCAAATAGAAGTAATTTCCATGTTCTTCTATTCTATTACACTTAAAATCCATGATGAGCAATAGATTAAGAATAACTTTAATTTAACGTGCAATACGGCGACGCACTAAAACGCGAATGAATCTCTCTTGACAGGTTGGGTGTGACCAAAGTATAAAAAAAATAAGTCTCAAATAAAGTGCAAAGGCGTACTAAGTACACGTACTACATGTGTTCTATAACTTCTCTTAATGCTAATCTCGAGGACGAAGCCGAAGTATAATTATTTTATTGTTTTATTTTACTACATAAATTTATTAAAAAAACTATAGGTTATTATTTAAAAATACCCTTTTTAATCTTATCTTACTTATTGTCTTATTTTAGTAATATCATAAATGCAAATGTTTGTGGAAATTTTTGGATCTCTGTATGTCGGGATGTTTGTTTGGTTTGTATGTTTCTTAGAAGTAAACTCAGACATTTGGCACACGAGTAGATCATAATATCCTTTTTTTTCGCGAAGAAAGTGACTTATTACTATCACCTAGCCTTTCAAGGGAGGCGACTGAGTGGTTTTGTTCGGTTCACCGTGCCTTACGACCCAGCGTTGAGCCACCGGGCCGAGTCCCTAACCTATGTACAACGCACGGCATGCCAACTAAAACTCTGCGGTGGCCTTCTTCGGCGCATTAGGGACGGCTGCGGGTTTCCCCGGGCTAAAGTGTCTAAGTTGTCGTCCGCAGCCAGATCATAATACCCTGGATTAACACATATAGGCTACTTTTATTCCGGTAATTTGCTCCCATGGGATATAATGGATATTTTTTCTATGCGTCGTACTGCGTTTTAGGGGCTTTTCTAACGGGAAAAGCTTTTTATTGAGACAACACATAGTTTTAAATAATTGTTTTTAATTACATATAAATGTGCCTGTCTGCTTTATAGGTTAACAATGTTTGATCAGCTATGTTACTTGATATTATATTATGAGTATTACTTGATATCTCATCGTTAATGTTATTTCTTAGGGTGGTGGATTCCAAAGTAAACCTGAAATCATAAATTTAAACGCAGGCGTATCTTCTTCAAACGAAGCACAAGAAATTGTTGCCCCCAAAAAGCGTAAAATATTACCGAGTCAGATCCAGGTACAAAATTAAACAACTTTTGCTTGACGAGACGAGCATGTCGCTCAACAAGCGATACGACCACTCATAAACAGCACAAAGCACTATTCAGTTTGGAATCAATGCAGTTACGCCGAGACATTGCCTCACTTAGTGTATTCTATCGTCCGTGTCTTGGTGAGTGCTCTGGACAAAAGTTTAACCTTAGGCCATCCTCACACTTCCTTAGGGGAACCACGCGTGCTGGCTTGCGAAACCACTGCTTAGTGATTTCTTCTATCTCAGCCCATATCAATCGGGTTAAGAAGTTCATAATTTTGCTATTAAACTGTGGAACAGTTGCCGGGCACGAATGTTTCCAAGTCTTATGATATTGGGTCCTTAAAACGGAACTTGCAGAAGCTATTAGCAGGCCGGCATAATTCTGCTGTCCGTCAAAGGATATTTTCTTGCCTTGTCGGTTGACGTTTTGCTTAGACGTGAAGTCTACTCTTACTCTCTTAACCCCAGCAGTGAAATGACTATGATAAGTATATATACTCATTATAATTTATTGCAAACTAGCTATATAAGCTGTGTAGCTAATATAGTATGTGTAACATACATATCTGCAGTATTGAAATTATAAAGTAGGAATTTAAAATATATACTTAAAATTTAAAATAATTTTTAATTTACTGAGTTAAAATTGTATTCAAGACAGTTCCAACAACTTTTCCAGTACTTATCAAATTAATATTATATAATTTTGTTATAAGTCCATTTCATTTATTAATGTTAGTTATAAAACAAACACCATCGATAGGTTTACAAAAAGGTAACGTATGGGTGCAACACTATTACCGGCATGCGTAGCGTACTGGGTGTCATTCAATAACTTATCTTAAAACAACTGCCATTGAGTTCTTATGAATGCCATTGCGATTATACGCCATCTCGCGTGGACTAGCGGTATGAAATCGAATTAAAATCAAAATTCAGACTGAAGGAATAATGTCGTATGAAGTCATGAGAATTTTTAGAATACGAAGTTTATAAAATGGCATTAAGGTTAAATTTAATGCAAATGATTTTGTATTATACGCTTTATCTTTATTGGTGATTTTGGCCAATCATAATGAAGAGATGATAGTATGCGAATATATGCATGTGTGAGTTTGGCGACACTGGTTTTCTTAGTAAATTGATGCTAAACTCTATCCTTCTATCTTTAATTCGTGGATTTACCTACTGCGTTTACCTGTGCCTAATGACTAATCCGGAAATAATCAGGCGTGGTTCAAAAAACTCTGAGCATAAGTAATTAGTCGAGAAATGATTAGTAGTAAATAGTCTGATCAATGGCTATCTATTTATGAAGGCTGATTTGATTGTATGAATAAAGATAATATTTATCTACAAATTTTTATTAACACGGCTCGCTATCAAATTGTTGGGGTTTTTATAAAAATCAATAGTGGCTTTGAGCCAATGGGTACCTACCGAGCGCTGGAATATGATCAAAGTAGTTCAAACACGACCACAATGACATTCATTCTTAACAAATGCTCTATCTGAAGGTCATCAATGATAAGCACGTACATCATAGGTAGCTACATTTTGTAAAAAGCAAATTCCTTGTCAGTGCTGCCAGATTAGGCGACTTTTCACCATTTAGGCTATCTTGTAGAGTGTCGGGGCGACCAAAAACTGCGTATGGCGACCGGTCGCCGTTTAGGCTTCGCGAATGGTGATTAGTCGCCAATTTAGGCTACCTCAGAAAGTTCGTGTTTTATACCTTGTTTTTGTTGAATTTGAGGATATTTATAGCTTTGAGGGTACAAAACATGTAGTCAGATCCCCTTACACACAATTATTGAAAGCTGGGGACCTTTTTTTTTAGCTCTCCTCGTCACTACACAAGTGGGTGACTTTAGGCTACTAGGGAAAATAAGGGAGGTTTATTTTTATTTTGCTCCTTCACCTCTCCATATATGAGGCGACTTTAGGCTACTTCACAATGAATTTTCGGCGACTTCAACCCTCAAACATCTGGCAACACTGCTAACTGCTAAATTCTGTCGAGAGTTTTGGCGGGAATGTGGAAGTGTCATGAGGTGCTCTTGTTTTAATTCATTATTTTGGTGATACTTAGTGTTATATTGCATAATTATGGTGGTATATTATCCAATATAGTTCTATTAAAGTGCTGAAATGAAGTGAATTGAAATAACTGTGCCAATCAAGTGTTTTTTCGTTGCCGCCAAAACTCCTTGATAAAGTCTTGGTAAGGTAGCCACTGCTTTACTTCGACATATTAGTTAGGAGTTAGGACTGAGGATGAAAATATATGAAAGACGGGCTCAATGGACTAGTATCCAGAGCCGTAATAATTAAAAAAAAAAACTAAATTCTGTCATTTTTCCTGTTTATCAACAGATCCATGTGACAATTTTATAAATAACTAGCTTTTGCCCGCGGCTCCGCCCGCATTAAAAAGTTTTTCCGGGATAAAAGTCCCGGTTTATATTTTCCCGGGATAAAAAGTAGCCTATGTGTTAATCCAGGACATGATCTACCCGTGTGCCAAATTTCATCGAAATCCGTTCAGTAGTTTTTGCGTGAAAGAGGAACAAACATCCTTACATCCATACATCCATACATCCAAACATCCAAACATCCATACATTCTTACAAACTTTCGCCTTTATAATATTAGTAGGATATACATATTTTTTATTTAATCCGAATACAAATACCAGTACAATGCCTTTAATGACACGGACAGACGTTACTGCAGTAAAATTTTGGGATAATTATGTACTAGCCGGTAAGCTTATAGGTTAGAATTGCATTTGAGAAAATAATAAAATACCTACAAATATTACTTATTTCAGGAATTGGAAGTCAAGTGAATATATTCGATAAAAGCTCTGGCAGCTTTCTATGTAAACAAGACGTACTAACAGGCCAGAAAATTTATGGTTTTGTGATTTCAAAATGTAGACAAAGAACTCTTGTTTTTGGTGGGAAGAAATTTACTATAGTTGAAATGAAACCCGAGTGTGTGGATAGCAATTTGTTATTGAGGTGTTTCGAGCCGGTTGTGTGTAACGATTGGCTGCACTCTTGCTTGTGGATAGGGGATAATGTAGCACTGCTCACTGCGCACAATGTTGTTCAGGTAACCAATATGTATTTTGACAGTTTTTTAAAACAATGCGGCTATCCTTATAGTAAGTGTTATAGCTCATAAACAGTATCTATACTACACAGTTCAATGGGATAAGATCTTTAAACTATATTTTCTTTTTACTATTTAACATTTCTTTTACAGAAATGGGATGTTAGCTCACAAATGCTAGTCTCTGCACATGCCAGTAAAGATAACTCAATACTGTACAGTGGTCTGCTTGTGCCTCTGTGTGATGAAGTGCTTGTAATGGCCGGCACTGTGTTCTCCGAGGTCATCATACATAAGTGCGGAGATGAGGCTCCACTACATCGGTTAAAGGGTCACAAGGTACTGCATATACTGTGCATATTAAATGGGTATTTCATGAAAATGCGTATTCTGTTATTCAAAGCAAACAAATAATCACATAATATGTTTAACTGCAGGAAAAAGATTTAGTGTGTTTAATACAAAAGTAAAAATTTAAACATATAAAAGTCCTATAACAAGTGCTCCAAGTTTTAGACCCTCATTTTGCTTTTTAGGGTGTAATTTTCTCCATATCCTGTGAACCAGACAAAAACTTAATAGTAACAACATCTGATGATAGATCAGTTAGAATATGGGGTCCAAAAACTATACCAACATTACCAAATAATAGCATAGACTATTGGAAGAGTATAGACATAGTATGTCAATATGAGCTCTATGGGCATCAAGCAAGGGTCATGAGAAATTGCATTACGAACCATCATGTAGTCTCAGTGGGTGAAGATTCTGCTATATGCATCTGGGATTTCCAAGGAAAATTGTTAAAAAAGAACACAGCACATCAAAATGGATGTATATGGGCAGTAGATTATTGTGATAATCTTTTAGTAACAGGAGGCGGTGATAGTGGAGTTGTATTACATCCACTAGCAACAAATATAGATTATTGTGAGAGTCAAGTAATTAATATTGATGTTGGCACTCCCAAAAAAGTTGTTTTAACTGCAAGGAGAAATGTTGTCATACTTAATGATAGAGATGACTTGATACATTATAATATTGATAGTAAACAGACTATAGCACACAAACTCAGTCATGAATCTACATACAAATTGCTAAGTCTGTCTTCTTGTAAACAAATGATTGCTGTTGCTGATATGAATGGAAAATTTGATGTATTTGCTGAAAGTTGTAAAAGTGAACCTGTACTTGTTAATTTAATTGATACAAAGTTAAATTTAGGCAAGATTTTATCTATGCACTGGGCTGGTAATAGACATCTAGTATTGTGTTCAGAGAATGGTAACATTAATGTTATAGCATATCACAATAAAATCGAACTTTATGCTAGTTTCACACTAACAGCTTGCAAGGAAAGATGGCTGACATCTGCAGCAGTTGATTCTAAAGCAAACATATTTGTTTTGGGTGACAGATGTGGCAATATTCATGTTTATGTGAAAGGCAAACAAGACCCAATTAAAACATTTAGTAAAGTAGCTGGAAGATATGGTCCTACTTCAATTATTATTAAAGATAATGGCATAATTACCATAGGCAGGGATGGCTCTATTAAATATTTTAATGTGAATGCCATTTCTAATGAATTCCATTATATGAATAGAAAAGATCTAGAATTTCAATGGATAGAAAAGTTCTTAGACAAAGATGATAATTTAATCTGTGGGTTTCAAGAAAGAGTTTTTGTTGTTTATAATATAAGGGACAGTTGTAAAGTGTTGGAGGTGGCATGCGGCGGTGGGCATCGCTCATGGGATGCGCAACAATGCATTATTAAAGTTAAAGATGAATTTCAACCAATAATCCAACTAGTTTATGTTAAAAATTCTAATATAAATTTACAAACTTACTTCTTAAACCAACTTATGTCAAGCAACTTAATAAATGGGTCGCATAGCAGAGAAATAAATTGTTTAAAAGTTTATAAAAAAACTCAGGATGACACAAATACTTATTATATATCGGGAGGAGAAGACACAACGCTGAGAATTTCAAGTGCTGATGATAGGTATGACATGATAGATATGACATTTAGAGATGAAATAGTGTTCAAACATTTATCTAGTGTTAGGACTTTAAAGTTAGTTCCTACTACTGCTCATAACTTATTAATCATTTCCGCCGGTGGACGCGCTCAAATTAACATAAAAAATATCTCATTTACGATGAAAGCAGACAAAATCAAAGTTGATTCACGAGAACTTGTAGATTATCTAGTAAAAGGTACCGATAAAGAACGAAAAGGGAATCAATCGTGGAAAAACTGCACTGTAGATTTTGATCCAGAAACTAGAATTATGGATATTGATGTAATCAAAGACAATGAAGATCTATACATATATGCCGGATGTTCTGACGCAGTTTTGCGAATATTTTCATTTAATAAAACATTTAAATTAATCGCAGAAACGAAGTATCATAAAACTTGCATCTTAAAAACTCACTGTTTTCGATATATGGATAAAGATATCCTTGCCACTGCTACAACCAGAGGAGATGTCGCTTTCTGGATGACCGACGATTTCCATTCTAAAGATAATTCGGAGCCATTTTTCGTAGTAAAAACACGAGAATCTGGTGTAAACAGTATAGCAACAAAGGTTTTTGAAAACAGCATACTACTTGCAACTGGAGGCGACGACAACAGCATACTACTGCAACTTCTTAAATCTAATCATGGAGAGTTGACCTCTTTGGCATTAGTAAGTTCGTGGTCTTCGTCCAACAACCACAGCTCTCAGATTACTGGTGTATTTATTTATGAAAACTTGCTTTTATCGACATCGATAGATCAAAGAATCACGCTGTTTCAATGGCATATTGAGAATGACATAGATTGCAAATATAAATCGCAGATGTATAGCAATGTAGCTGATATACAGGGAATGGATGTTTTGGGCGTTACGAGGTTAGTAATATTTTCTTTATTTATAAAAGTACAAAGTGATAGTTTTTAGTCCTGTAAATGTGGTGTCATATTATTGTTATATTTTCAGCGATTCGATAAAAGTATGCGTGTTCGGTAAAGGGTTGGAGGTGGTCAGCATAGAAAAACATTGAAACTGACCAGACAATACTAAACCTAACTTCGACACTAAAGAATATGGTAAGTTAATTGTATTATTCTTACTAATGTTCCTCATATTGTTTAATGACTGTTGCCAGGGTATGGGACGACAGCACCTGCTTTTATCCTACTCTAATGAGTGGTCAGGAGACCCTCTTTTCAAGCATGTCATAGATAGTATTTGGCTAAGTTTTACAGTTTATTATCTGACGTTAACTTCTAAGGGACTATGTAGTACGCAGAACTGGCTGCTCCATCATCATCATCATCAGCCACATGACGTCCACTGCTGAACATAGGCCTCCCCCAAACATTTCCAACAGGACCAGTCAAAAGCGGCCCGCGTCCAGCGTGTTCCTGCGACATTTATCAAGTCGCCAGTACGTGGCCTCCACTCGAGATTTTTTTGCCCCATCTGCCGTCAGTTCTTCGAACTGTGCACCCTGCTCACTGCCACTTGGTAACCCATGGTGGCTATGTTAGTGACATCCGTTCTTCTACGGATCTCCCCATTTCTGATTCGATCGTGTAGACTGTAGAGAAATACCTTTTTTTATGGCATTGAATGACGAGACGAGCATGTCGTTCGCCTGATGGTAAGTGATACGACCGCCCATAAACAGTAGCCACATCATCCAGCACCTTGCAAAGTGCGATAAGGCATTCCACTGCGCTAGTCATCTTGAGACATAAGATGTTAAGTCTCATTATGACCTCTTCATAGCACACCTAGCATAGCCCTCTCCATAGCTCATAATCAGAGGCCACATCTCACTGAGATCAGTGCCATATGTCAACACACATTGATAAGACTTTTGTCTTCAGGCACTATGGTATTTTGGAAGAAAAGACCTTGTTTAGTTTCCTCGATTGACCTCTTTCTCAAAGTTGGACTTGCCTAGTTGGACTACTTGTTCTAAATAGACGTACTCGTCCACGCTCCACAACTTCTAGCGTTGAGTTGCTCCATGTATGTATATATTTTTTTATCTTAGCTCCCTATATTTATAACATCCGGGAAACGTAATTCTCGAATCAACCAATCACACGCCGTTGCGGCGAGCCCCGAGCTCGCCAGCGCCACACGGTCGCTAGTCGCGAGCGGCGAATTCCCCCGCCGACGCTTTTCGCGCGCCATTACACGCCCGGCCCGTTACCAATAACACCACTGATAGTCATTTTAATGTTATACATCCATATTGTATGTCTTTATGCGTGTAATAACTTTTGTGTGTGCAAAGTATTTTTTTTTTTTTTGTTGACGCGGAGAAAGTGACTTATTACTACCGCCCAGTGTTCAAGGGGAACGACTGAGCGGTTATGTTGGGTTCACCGTGCCTTACGACCCGATGTTGACCCGCTCGGAAAGATGGAAAACGTCGGGCGACCGCCGGGCCGAGTCCCTAACCTATGTACACCGCACGGCATACCAACCAAAACTCCGCGGCGGCCATCTTCGGCGCATTAAAGACGGCTGCGGGCTTCCTCCGACTCACGTCTAAGTTGTCGTCCGCAACCGCCCCTGCGCGTACCGCTGTTGCGGTCCTTTTCCGAGGGACGCCCCTGGCGTCCGAGGCAGCGTGAGACACGCTGCCGTCCATCACGGGGGTCACAGAAGTTGGCTAGACTAATAGGTGGGCGGCACCTCCCGCCCACCCGTGACCCCCGGAGGCCCCTATTAGTCGCCTTTTACGACATGCAGGGGATACCGTGGTGGAATTCTCCAAACGTCCCCAATCCACAGGGCGGGAGACGTCGGTCAGTCGTCCACCCGACGCCTCCTTCGTCTCGTCTGGCGGCGGGAGGGATCACCACTGCGCTGGCGATCCCTCTCGGCACTCTCCTTCCGCGAGAGGACCACCTCGCAGAAGTGGGCCACCGCCTGCCAGGCCTCCCGACCGCCGACCATGGAAGCGACCACGGCCGGCAGCGGGAGGTCTTCTCCGACGACTGCTCTGAGAGCGCTGCGTTCTTCACAAGGGCGGATCCAGCTTTGGCGCCAGGGGGGGGTCACATAGTCGTGGTCAAGTCACAAGAAGTTATAATTTAATTTTTAAAAGTAAAAAGTAGGTATTCTATCTATACTTAGTATACTAATATTATAAAGCTGAAGAGTTTGTTTGTTTGTTTATTTGTTTGTTTGAACGCTCTAATATCAGGAACTACTTGTTCGAATTGAAAAATTCTTTTTGTGTTGAATAGACCATTTATCGAGGAAGGCTTTAGGCTATATAACATCAAGATGCAACTATTAGGAGCGAAGAAATAATGGAAAATGTGAAAAAAGCGGGGAAAATTATTCATCCTTGAGGGCTTCCATTGCGTGCGCTGCGAAAACGGTTCAAGATACCAAAAATATATGTATGAAAGAATTATTCCTCTTGAAATGATCTAAAAAAATGTCCGCGACAGTATATGTCTATCTTTTAAGATTAACTCGCTAGAACCGTTTTTATGGTAATCAAATTTGGTCGAAATTAATGCATTATTCGTTAAGAGTTGTATCTATTAGAGATTTCGAAGAAAACACACATTTTGTTAAAGACAAAATTTTATAGCAGTGACATATTGACATCTGTCTGTTGCGTTTAAATAATAAAATAGTTCCAATACTGGCCCTTAAACGCAACAAGTCAAATACACAAACATTTATTAAGTAACTATATATAAAAGAAAAAATATATATACATACACAGATAAACATACAAACATCTTATGTTAACATCAAATTTGTAAATTTACAATGTTTATCTTTACAAAGTGGTTTTGTTAACGCATCAGCTAACATGTCATTTGTAGTTATATATTTAATTTCAACTACACCATCATTAACGATTTCTTTTATAAAGTGATGACGTATGTCAATATGTTTTGTCCTAGAGTGGAACATGAAATTTTTACATAATTTTATAGCTGACTGGTTATCATTATAAATGGTAATTTTAGGCACAGTACCCAATATTTCCTGCAAAAAAACTTTTAATAAATAAAGCCTCTTTGTATGTGTCAGACAAAGCCATGTACTCAGATTCCGTACTGGACAATGCAACAGTACGTTGTTTCCTGCTCTCCCAAGATACAATATTCTTACCTATAAAGAAAACATAGCCTGTATACGACCTACGATCTATGGTATCAGATGCCCAGTCTGCATCAGTATATGCAATAATGTCTTTCCCACTTTTACAAAACACAAGACTTAAGTTCATTGTGCCCTTTAAATATCTTAAAACCCTTTTGGCTGCTTTCCAATGAGTCTCACTAAAACAGTTATTAAACTGACTAAGGTAACTCACCGCATGACAGATGTCTGGTCTTGTACTTACCGCTAAGTACATGAGAGAACCAATTGAACCTCTGTAGTCATAGGTTTCATCTTTAAGAGTTTCCTTGGATAATTTTAAGCCAGTCTCCATAGGTGTTCCTGAGGGCCTACAATCCTCCATTCTAAATTTCTTTAACAATCTTTGAATACAGTTGGATTGATTTATAGAAATTACAGAACCTTTTCTGGTAACTTTCATACCAAGTATTTGTTGTGCTGGCCCTAAGTCAGTTATTTCAAATTCCTGCTGTAATTTCTTAATGTCACATAGTTAGTCATGGCTGGAATATCAGGTGCATCATCATAGCTCTGATCATCTGAGAGTTCTGAGTATTCTGCAGAATCCTCCTCAGGCAGGTAAGTAGGATCCAAACGATCATCATTCTCTTCACTTATTTTCTCGCTATCAGAATCATGTATTGTGATCATACTAATTTCTGGATTAATATTCTGTGATAATTTTATGTCATCATATACATCAGTACTCACAGCGGATGATCCCGGTGAAGGAATTTTATTGGAATTCAAACTGAGATCTACTAAGAGTTGATATTGATCAGAATTTTTGTCATTAAACTTTCCGTTTTTATAAAATTTATTTTCAAAGAAAACAACATCACGAGCGACTACGCATTTGCTTAAAATATCAGGATTAATAAGTCTATAACCCTTAGAATCCTCACTATAGCCTACAAATATGTACGGTTTACTTTTTAAATCAAGTTTCTGTCGCTTGTTTACCATAACATATGTTATACAACCAAAAATTTTTAAATGGCTAAGTTCTACCTTATTTCCACTCCATTTTTCCTCTGGAGTTGTACCAGGAACAGCCTTTGTCGGACTTATGTTCTTTAAGTAAACAGCAGTATTTACCGCTTCAGCCCAGAAATTATTTTCCAGTCCAGAATCTCGCAGCATGCATCGAACCTTGTCCATAATTGTTCTATTGGAACGTTCTGCAACGCCATTTTGCTGCGGAGAGTCTGGTATTGTTTTTTGATGTTTGATGCCATTCATCTTAAGATAATTCTGAAACTTAGAACACATATACGCTCCACCTCTATCGCTCCTAAGCGCCTTTATTTTCTTTCCAGTTTCATTTTCCACAAATGCCTTAAACTGCTGAAAAAATCTAAAAGTCTCATCTTTAGATTTTAGAAAATAGCAGAACTGTTTTCTTGTGAAATCATCAATGAACGTTAGTAAATACTTTGCTCCACTAAGAGATGGAGTCTGTATGGGTCCACAAAGATCCGTATGAACTAAACCTAACACGTCAGTTGCTCTAGAGAATGACTTCTTAGGAAATGGCAATCTAGACTGTTTCCCCTCAATACAAGTTACGCACTGTTTAAAATCTGACACACTGTAATTAATACCAGTTGCCATACCTGATTGTAAAAGTTGCGTACTCCTTGAGTTAAGATGCGCTAAACGTCTATGCCACACCTCCTGGGACACTGGTTTTGTTACTGTTGTTGATGTCAGTAATGAACATCCTGTGTTCTCAGTACAGCTATTGTCTGACAAAGTATCATGTTGATAGACACCATTGACATGAGTACCTGTAGCTATAACTTCATTACCATTATAAACAGTACAAGATTTTTTATCAAAAGTAACATTGTATCCCTTTTGGGTCATAACACTAACTGACAACAGGTTAGTACTTAAATTAGGCACATAATAAGCATTACTTATAGTCTTTACACAGTTTTTTAAATTTACTTTAACTTCTCCTAGTCCTGCGGTCAACAATTTCTCACCATTTGCAACACTTACATCAACAGATTTGTTAACTCTAAAGTTCTTCAACAAATCCTTATTGTTACACTTATGGTGTGTTGCGCCGGAGTCAATATACCATACATTACTATTTACGTTAACAGATAACGCAGCAACTAAGGCATTCTCCTGCACACTATTTTTTGGTTTGTATTTGTTGTGACCAGGACTCTGTTTCTCTTTATTTAATATTGATTCTCCCTTATTTTGTTTTTCAGGACAATTTCTGAAGATGTGACTAGTACCCTTACACTTGAGACATTTAAGCTGCTTCCGAGTGACAAGTGCTGTAATACCATTCTGCTTGTCCTCCCTTCTCAAACTTTCTTCTAGTAATTTCGCTAAAACATGCTCGGATGACAACTTCGCACCTGCATTTTCCAAAGCCATAATCAACGGGTCAAAATCTTCAGTCAGGCCACTCAGCATAATCACAGCAACAAATTCATCATCTAAGGGCGACTCTATTTCACTCAACTGATGTGAAACTTCCTTAATTTTGTTGAGGTAGTTTTCCATCGAGCTGCTATCAGATAATTTTGTACCAAACAAATTTCTGAGGAGGCCTAGTCTCCTGCATAATCCGCGACCTTCATACGCCTTCTTTAAGTTATTCCACGCTTCATATGCTGTTTTCGCTGTACGAATATAAGGAATAACTGTAGGTTGGACAGACAGAGCAATACGTGCCAATGCTTTGTCAACCTTTTTCTTATCTTTACATTCTTCTTCTTCCACATACTCCCAAAGCTCTTCGTGAATCAACAACATTCGCATAGCAAATTTCCATGTTGAATAATTTTCCGAACCTTTGAGTTTCTCAATAGAATTCACCAAATGAGATGAAGAAGCCACTACGTGATGCGGCGTTGGTCCGAAATATATTATGCGTCTTCTTCAATGTTCATAACCACGCTCTGCTACCATATTAGAGATTTCGAAGAAAACACACATTTTGTTAAAGACAACATTTTATAGCAGTGACATATCTGTCTGTTGCGTTTAAATAATAAAATAGTTCCAATAGTATCAACGTCATACTCATAGAGTGATTCAACGGGAAGGTTTTTATGTACTTTTAGCCCGGAAAAACTTATTAACGCGGGCGAAGCCGTGGGCAAAAGCTAGTAATATTATAAAGCTGAAGAGTTTGTTTGTTTGTTTATTTGTTTGTTTGAACGCGCTAATCTCAGGAACTACTGGTTCGAATTGAAAAATTCTTTTTGTGTTGAATAGACCATTTATCGAGGAAGGCTTTAGGCTATATAACATCAAGATGCAACTATTAGGAGCGAAGAAATAATGGAAAATGTGAAAAAAGCGGGGAAAATTATTCATCCTTGAGGGCTTCCATTGCGTGTGGTGCGAAAACGGTTCAAGATACCAAAAATATATGTATGAAACAACGACTATATAACCCCTAGACTCCTAATGTTCAATATTTCCCTTCAAATTAATTCTGTCAACTACCTGAGGTTTGAGGAAGCGGGGTACTGCATTATGATTGGTTCTTCCAACACCTTATCGCATTATATAACCTTGGAAACATAGGCATAGGGATGGGACGTGTTAAACGAAAACACGATTTTTTTATCGATATTACTTTTATGTAATAAAGTTTTATAGGAATATTATTATTATTTATTAAACATATTAATATTTTAACGAAACTCTTTATGTTATCGAATGACAGATGGCGCTTAGTAAGTCTCATCGACATTAACAAGAATATTTGAGCTGACTTGTAGGAACAACACAAAGAATAACTCAAAACAATCGTTATAATCAACAAACAAAATAAAAAAATTATCCTAATAACATTTATTTCTGATACCGCTAGTCAAAAATATATCCTTATCATTTTTAAAATGAATTACCTATTACTAATGAACTAACCATTTAAAATAAGAAGCCTGTTAAAATTAAATAGGCCTCAGATAAATTGATTAGTTGAGTATTCGGGCGATAGTTTCTCTTATTTTTAATTTTATCGATAGAACTATCGACAAATCCTTTTGGTGTATCACTTACTTTTAATGTTAAAAAACAAAACGAAATAGAAAATGCAAAAAGTACTTTCGTCGGAAAGAGATGCAAATATAACAAGATGGCGCGGAAACACCCAAATGGCCAGTCTAAGGTGAACTCCGTAAAATTTTAAATAAAATGTGATTATGTGTCGTTATTGACTTACCTGTGAAATGTAATGCCATTTTTCTGAAAATTTGAATTATGGCTATTTATACCACACCATTTTATGGTGCACGGGTTCATTACAATAGTTATTTATTCACAAACACGGAAGTATTTACAGCTCACAGTTGTGGTCGCAACTGACTTGAAGATTTTGAACCGTAAGCTACATTGGATCTATTTGTCAGATGTGTTGCCCGAAGCCGATCGTATGTTATTAGGCGTCTAGGGGTTATATAGTCGCTGGTATGAAAGAATTATTCCCCTTGAAATGATCTAAAAAATGTCCTTTTTCATCCCCTTAGGGGTAGAATATCGGAAAATCCTTTCTTATCAGAAGCCTACGTCATACAAGGAACACACCCTCCAAGTTTCAGGTCTCTACGTTCAGCGGCTTAGGCTGTGCGTTGATCCGTCAGTCAGAACTAAGACTTTTATATGAATAGATTAATTAAATATTTAAAGTACTTAAATAAAATCTATATTGTGACAAAAAATATATAAAAACATAATGTTTAATAATTTTAATTAGTGGTCCACCTAGGTTCTGGACTCAGCCCAGGGGGGGGTCATGACCCCCATGACCCCCCCCCCCCCTGGATCCGCCCTTGGTTCTTCATCCCAGGCTGGGCAAAACTCCATGTGTTGGGCCGTGTCCATTGGGCAGTTGTCACAATAGTGGCACACGGCCGACTCCTCTATCCCTACCACCCGAAACAGGAACTCACCGAAGCAGCCATGCCCGGTGAGCACCTGCGTCAGGCGGTATGTTGCCGCTCCGTGGCGCCTGTCCAGCCATTCGGCAAAGACAGGACGCACTGCCTCTAGGACCCTGTGCCCCCACGACGGGGCCTCCAGCCTGAGACGCCACTCCTCCAAGGCGGCTCGCCGTAAGGAGGCCCTCTTGGCCTCCACCTCCTTCAGGGCATGTGTGCAAAGTATACAGTTTTTACATAATCAAAAGTGTTTCATTTTGGTAACAGTGCTTGTGAAATATTCTATTATATTGTTAGTACTTAATACATACATGGCGTTCGCTCTATTATAGAAAATATTTTAATCTGAGATTACATTCAAGTTTTGTAATTTTTATGCGATCATAAAAATAATCATTTAACTAATCCATTTATTATAATTGTTATTGCCGGATTAAATCGTTTGTGGCATTCTGTGTAAGGCTCACAGGTATGAAACTATTAGGTTTCGTGCTTTAGAGACTCTTCCTTCTAGATTACTAAAAGAAAAAAAAATGCGCTGAATATGCGACACACTTGCATCGCCCGCTACGGCAGCTATTCGTATTCTTTTATAAATCCTAATGATGATAATTCTCGAAGGAATTGTATTGCTGTGATGTATTATATAATGCATAACACTATCTATGCCGAAATTGGGACGATAATGCGGTTGATAACTGTTACATTGATATGTTTGTTTTTTATACATCAATGTAACTGTTATCAATCCATGAAGGAAGGTTAGAGTGACAGCTAAGGTACAGTTCCGAATGAGATCGATAGATAATCAACTTGATGTCGGTTTAGATTAGAGCATTACATTTGTCCTGATCGCCACTTTCAACCAGTTATATGTGTGTGAAGCTTCTTATTTATTTGTTACTCACGGCATCGCCCGTGTGAAAAGCCTTTCCCGCAACAAAAGCCCCCAAAACACTAGTGATGTCTAGCGCCACCGGTAGGACGCCATCTATTCAAAAAAATCAATAGTTAAACAAAACAGGAGTTAAGTCAACCAGAAAGAGGTCGTATCTCGCGATAGTCTTCATGATGATGCCGCATGTTCTCTGTACATAATTAGTTTGGAAGTTTAATAGTTAAGTTAGGTAAGTTTAATAGTGCGCCCACAGTTTGCCAAACTGGGGCTCATCATGAGGACAATAACTATTAATTATCTGCCATGACTTTTAAAAATAAATACATAGTTGCTTGACAACGAGGAAAAATTGATTTCAATAACGAGCTTATTGTACTTCTAATCTGCGTTATTCAATTAAAATGTTCTGTAGCCCAATTTTAATAACGATTTTCCTCAATACAATTGAAAACAAACATGTTAATATGCGACATAACAATATGGTGTTATTTACAGAAAATTTTTCAGTGTACAATAAATTCAATAATAATTTTCCTATTAATTTAATTAAACATCTCTCATCTTAGGCGGTATATCTGCAATCAGCTCTTGAGGAAGTGGGGGAGGGAGACGGAAAGAAGAAAACATTCTCTTCCATTTTTCCTCCCCTCCCATCCCGTGAACTTTCCTCCTCTACCCTTTCTACCGCCATTTTTTCCTGGGCGGCGGCAGTAGCTAAGCAGAGGTTGCAGGTCACGTACGGTACCTACGCTACAGGGGGACCCAACCTAAAATAAAAACACTGTCCTGCCATAAATACAAGGAAACCCTGCTGCAAAGTCATCTATAATTATTCACAGGTCGATAAAAATTACAGTTAAATAAATAAATATTTATTATATATAAATATTTATTTATAAAACTCAATATGCAATTGTAACGCAGCCCCTGAATGAAAATCAGGGAAGATATGGTCTTTCTTAAATTAAAAAAATAAAAAATAAAAAAAAATTACAGTTTGACGTTTGGGTTTTAAACATACTTCAGGATTTGCCAACGTGTAGAGGCAAACGAGATATCAGATTTAGTGTCCAATTTCACATGAGAAGATGAAACCGCAAACGGCAATACTAATGCTATACGTTACATGTATTCAATATATATATAAATACTAGAGTTTATTCGCGGTATTGCCCGCGTGAGTTCTCAGAGTGTAACTTTGCAGTAATTGCACTGACTCATCATGTGCATTGCACAATTTTTAGATATTTTGTTTTGATAGCCCAATCTTTGTATCTAAATGTAAAAATGTAACATATTTTCATATAAATAATTGGTAAATTGGGACTTTAATTAAATATTTTATTACAAGTAAATATTCCAATATTACTCGCTTATGCAACGGTCTGTGTACATATTTATTATAATATTTTAACACACTTTTATTAGCTTCAGACCATACCATACATAGCTTCATTCGTATGTATGTATTTATGTATCTATGTAACGGAAACTTTGAACATGGTTTTGACTCCCTTCAAAACGGCTGATTAAATCGAAATTTGACATACTTATCAAGGACCGATGACAATTTAATATTTTAAACTAAACACGCTTTTATAGAAAACCCAACTAAAAATGAAAAAGTATTATTTTATTTATTTTTAGCGATATCTTGTGGACCATTATAACTAAACTGGCTACTCTTATGTGTTAAAAATCCTACTTGTCACAAGATGGCGGTTTTTTTTTGTGACATCTTTTGGACAATAGTGGAACAGAAATAAAAAATGAAAAATAAATAATAGTTTAAGAAATCTAAAAAAAACGCATTATAAAAAAATGGAATATAAATTTTAATAAATTTGAATTCAGAATAGTCTAAATAAAAAAAAAGGTATTTTATTGTAAAAAAAAAACGTGGGGTTCATCGTGTCAATACATATACCGGGTGGAAGGGAAACGCTCTCGGAAACGAATACAGGTGATAGTATTGGTGGTTCCTGACGTGATGGCACTAAAAAAATCGCGATCGCGTTGTTACAATTTTAGGAGGATTTTCTCAAATTTCTGTACAGCTTCACATATGGATAGATAAATCAAACTATTATTCTGAAAAACATAGTTAAAAAGGTCAATATTTCAAAAAATCGTAATGAAACACGAACATCAGCTGACGGGTTAACGACCGCGTGGCCGGCGCAGCGCGGCGGCCGCCGCCTTGTCGGCGTTTGCTTTGTAGTTTGTACCCTACCCAGTTTTTTGTACGCTTTACATTGCGCGCACATGAATTACGGAAATACTAAAATCGTAAGTATTATCGCTTAGCTTTGCAAATGAATATAGTTTTTCGTTAATGTTATGGTTCTTCTCTCTTACCGTTCCGGTATAGAGAGCGTTTCCCTTCCACCCGGTATTTTATTGACAGATAATATGAGTCGAAGGATCATTATGATGATATCTTAAAAAGCACCCCATCTATAAAACTTGTTTTTTTTTAGTTTTTGTTAACTATATTTTTTTATTTTTAACTACATAAGAACTTTAGTAACTAATCACTATATAGTTACAAAAATATTTTTGTTTCAGGTACATTTAAATAATTCTTCAGTTCAATAGAAAATAAATAATATTCTCTTAAGTGGAATTGAAAACTGGCCTTTGCTTGACGAAATAAATGTAAAAGTAAGCCAAACTAGACATCATTTTAATCTTAATCTAGTAAAACTCTGTAGCTCAATTTGGTCCCTTTCTCTAATTGCTCGTGCACTATAAAATAATGAGAAAGAAGTATATTTTTTTTGCTATTGATTTACAAATCTCCATGCGGTCTAGAACTCGTTAAGCTCTAATTTTTAACGGGATGCAAGTTCATATCTGATATCAGTCAATATAACAAATTGAAATATCATGCCATATGATAAAATAAAACTACTAGATTAGGTTGGGCAGGTTACAGGCTTCTGTAATTCTCGCGCACCTCACGTCTCAGCAGCAAGCTGCCACTTCACAAGATATTGGTACTACCCCAGTCTAACCAGCTCATTCATGCTCTATAAAATTGATTATATTACGTTGTTTTGCACATGCATAGTATTGTTATTTAGGATAGCTTTATAGCACAGGCCACACTCCACTCATACCTGTAATAGCCGTTTGTAGAATAATCTAGTAACGTAGAGTAGCAACATCTCACTACTCGAGATGTACGCTATCTGCCGTTGGCAAGTTATACTGCCATGGGATTGTTGAAGATTAGATTAGACGTTAAATATAAAATACAAGTACAATAAAATTCACTCAGTTTATAGTTTTATTGTTTTCGTGTCGGTTATTTAAGTTTTGTCTTACCAGTAAGTATATATTTTTTAATATAGCGAAAAAGTGTTAGTTTGTCCTTTCCTCTGGCGACTGAACAACGGTTGTAGTTATGGATCCATATTTTATATGAATTTTTGCTTTGAGATTGCATTATTTATTTCCTCTGAAGATTTACGTGATCTATTTGATTTCTTTGAAAATTTAGTGAAAATCGAATACTCTTTGTCATATGAAATCCTAATACCATCCCGAGAGGTATAGTGACAGTATTAGATATAAACGTTTCGTCTCGGTGTAGAGACCGGATTTGCGATATCTATTTTCCATTCTATTTTCACAGCTTGTCGGTTCATCCACCTCTTTAGTGAAGGAAGCTTTTTTAGAAGTGATTGACGAGGCGATGTCGCTTAATCGACTATAAATGTATCTTTTCCATAAACCGTAGATAAATACAACTCAGAAGCAAGAACTGAATTGCAAAGTGGAAAAATCATAATTCACGTCGTCTGAATGATATTTTAAACGAAGATTAAGAAAATAAATAGATACTGACTATTTTTTGAATAGGGATAAGTTCGATGAAAATAAAAGAATTTTAAATATCTATCAAGTTGCCTAACTTTTAGTTTTATCAAATAAGATATGAATCAAACTGAAATATACGATAATGAACCTATCAAAACGTAATTTGTTTGATAAACTTTACATACTACCGGTATTAGCCAATTGTAAAGTGAGTCTTCCTGACTTGATAGATAGCAAGTCTGGTAAATCAAGTATTTTTGGCTCAGAGGAAATACCACTAGAGAGATTCACGATGTAACCGCACACGAGACAGATATAATATTTTTCGGTGTGACCACATAATTCATCTTCCCCGAAATATGACAAAGAATTTACATAATTAATTTATATGCAAAATAAAGGTAATTATGCAAGTAAAAAACAAATAAAATTACGTTGGAAGTTTTGTTTTGAACAATAATAAATTACCTATTATCAGGACTATATTTATATTTCTATAGCGGCGGTTGATGCTTAATGGAATTATTATGTGGTTATAGTAAATTGAGACTCTCTGTGGACCAAAAGTTGCCCCCGCCCTCTCAACACTTTTCCAGCCTAATGCTATACAATCCCAAACATAATATAAACATTACTTGACAGTACAGTCAGCCGCATAAATATCTGTACAAAATCAAAATTTCAAATTGCCTATATACGCGTCAAGTTAAACTGAAAAAAGAACTTCTTTCGTATGAAGTAAAGCAAATCTCTTATTTTGTTTTTGTGAAGAGAAAAAAAAATTAGAAAGAACACAAAAGTATGTAGGCAATTTGAAATTTTGGATTTGTTCAGCTACTTATGCTGGTGACTGTACACCATGTATCTACTATTGAAATAATAAATTATCTGTATTGTGGGGCACTGGATAATAAAAACAGCAAATATTATTTAATACGATTTATTGTTTTTTTTACACGATATAATCTCTTACATTTTAAGAATGAAACCCATAGTACTTACGGGCACTATTCATTAATAAAAGATCTCAATACACAACATTATTGACCTTTAAATAAAACTAGCCTAGAGTGCAAATTTCGTACTCTATCATTACGATTGCTTATGCATTTATTTAAAAAATGAATCCTCACTTCTAAATATCTATATGATATAACTTTTAGAAGCAAAATGTAGTGGTTTTCAAAAGGTGATTGCTCCAAAATGTGTGCATGCAAATCGGGAAACAAAGATTTACCAACAAATTGTTTAATTACATTTAAAATCATTTTGGGGAAAACGTCTTCATTGGCTAAAGACGAAGCACTATGCTGAGCCAAAAAACGCCTAAAAGTTTTCTCTGAGTATAAACATATTTTAACTACGTCTTCAGATGGATAGTGCAATCCGCCTTTATCTTTAAGGGAAATAAGGCCACGATATTTATTTACTGATATTAAAGATGTGAGGCACTCCTCACATTTCACTATTTTACTTACTTTGGTTACAATAAACCCGGCTATATATTTGACTACTTCAGTAGAAAATTCTGTTAGGTTATTGGTAATTACGTAATCATGAGTTTGAGGCACATCGACACTATCGTCATTATACTCTATTTCCTCGTTAACA
This sequence comes from Lapara coniferarum, assembly GCA_949316025.1. NCBI lineage: Eukaryota > Metazoa > Arthropoda > Insecta > Lepidoptera > Sphingidae > Lapara > Lapara coniferarum. Next base: position 929,381 of record OX438920.1, read on the forward strand.
TCAATCGCCAACAAACGGTTCCTGGTATTATTAATTTTTCTACATAATGTACTTTTGGTGCACGTTAAAATATTAATTGCGTCTAGTGGTACACAATTCCCGGTACTTATGTTCTTTAATTCACCGTGAATTAATATTCTCTTATAAGCCGATTTAAATTGTACCGCTGTGGGATTGTTATTGAAGCCTCCTTTGCTTCGAACGGCACTAAAAAAGAGTTCTATGTGGTCCTGGCTCAACTTGTACGTAGGTAAATAATCCAAAAGACCTGTTTCTATAAAATTTGTGTATATACTATTTAGAGATTTAATGCACAATAACAGACCGAGGAAGCCAGTTTTGCGTCCGGATTTGAGAATAGATTCCATATTTTGAAAAGTCATTGTTTTAACATAACATTCAAATTCACAAAGATATGCCATTAAATACTGAAAGTTTTCTTTTGAAATAGGCTTTTTGAATTTGTATGCATACAATTGGCGACTATTTAAAATATCAAAAACATTATTTATGTATGTAATTAGTTTTATTGTAGCTCCTGCATCAATACATTCATCTAACTTAAGAAAGTCTTTTAAAAAAGTAAGTGATTCTGCTACTGACTTACTAAAAGTTTGGGAAGTCAATTTTATTTTCATAATTTGGTTTTTATAATTTATGTGAGCGTTTCTTAATTTGTTTCCTAAGTGGACACCTTCTGACTCTTGTAAAGAGTGCAATTTTTTAATATAGTCCCAAGAAGCAATTTGACCATTACAATTTATATTTATTTTTTCTCCAAAACAATTTCTTATGAGTTTGATCATGTGGCAGGGATCTGGAAAAATTACTATATTTTGGCCTTCCACATTGATAGTTGGATTCAAATGATCAAGATCTAATTTTGCCCCCAAATATTTAGCCATCGCAAAATTTGCAGGGCAGCCATCAAATGTCACAGAACAAACTAAAATTTGACATTCGTTTAAAAGGCTGATGCAATTTTTAAGAAGTGCACTTCTCTGTTCTCCATTCACCCCGTTTGTAAAAAAATAGCCAACGGGCAGTTTCCAATTGCTGTTTACGGCAGTCACCATAAATACTAACGCATCCCTGGCTAGGGGCCGATCTGTATCTAAATTGTCCCCTACATTGACATAGCCCACTGATTTTTTTCCATCCTATTGGATTTGCTGCCTAATTGCCATTTCATCAACACTAACTGCACATACAAGGTTGATTAAACGGTGAGGCTTTATTTCTAGCTACATATGTAATGTACCATATACAAGCTCTACACCAAATTTCAGTTCAATAGGAGGAATAGTTTAGCCACAGTATAGATTTTTCGTGATTGCAAAACTACATCGGGATGTATATCTGCCCTAACAGCTGACCGAGAGTCTAAACATAGTTATCTAAGGTCATGTAAGGTGCGTGACCTTAAATATCAACAAAATTAGGAGACGTTGCCCCTCTATCAGCCAATAATCACGTCAAAGTGAGCCTTAATCTTAGTATAATAAGAACGAAAACACAATAACATTACATCATAACTTTGTAACATAAACAAAGAAGCGATTAATACATAGACCTGGGTCATTCCAATCTTCAAAAATTCAAAGAACTGTTTTAGTTTTTTTAGTGTCTTTTTTTTTTTTTTTATAGCATTGAATGACGAGACGAGCATGCCGTTCGCCTGATGGTAAGCGATACGCCCACCCATGAACAGTAGAAATAGCATCCAGAACCTTGATTTACAAAGTACTGTGTGGCATTCTACTGCATTCGTCATCCTGAGACATAAGGTGTTAAGTCTCATTATGTCCTGTAGTTACACTGGCTACAATGCCCTTCAAACCGAAACACAACAGTGCATGCACACTGCTGCTTGGCGGTAGAAACAAACATTGCGGTGGTACCCACCTAGACGGACTCTTACATATGAGAGTCCTACCACCAGTGTCGCCGTAATTGCTCCGGGACATGAGACGCCTTGCGAAAGCGCCTGAGCCGTTTCCTAGGTACAATTTTATTATGGCTTACGTGCCATTTTGAGAATATCCAAATATTGCTTTTTGTTTATGTAATAGGACACTAATGTAAATGTATTAAAAAGTGATAGTGTTTATTTATTTCTTTGTGTGATACAAGCACCGATCTTTTGTATGTTTGTGTTTGGTTTCTGTAACTTTGTGACAGCGAAAATTTTTAAATTTGTACTTGAGACCCACCCCGAGCTACCTATCTATTTGTATTTGCCGGTCGGCTCATCGGCGACATGAAAGACAACAGAATGCGACGTTGCCGTTTTGTCACGCAGATGACCGCAGGTTAGTGTAAATATTTATAAATGGTGTTTGCGTATTAAATTGATAGAACTTGTTAGAAAAAAGTGATTTTCTATTTTTATCTTTATCGAGTTTTTGACCGTTTCGAATAATTTCCGAGCCGATATCGAGTACTCTGTCCATTTTAGTGCCCCTGGATCATATCAACCTTGTATAATCCTTTTATTAGATTTACTAGCCAATAATCTGATTGTGTCAAAAGACTCCTTTGTAAACCCGGGTTCACAGTTAATACAAGAATACCATTTATATAAAGTTTTTGGGTGTGGCAGACAAGTGTTAAATTGCTTTCTTACAAAACTGTAAGCCTTAGGACTAATAAAATGTAAGGCCAGTGAAAATTTACGTAGAGCCCCAGAATATTTTTTTGGGCAAGTACTTTTATCAACCATTCTTGACAAAAAATCAGCATTTGTAGTTTCTATACTTGATAAAAGATCTAAATCTTCATTACCCATTTTCATTTTTAATTTCAATTCCTCCAATATTTTTTGAAGGCACGCATTCTTTTTTATTAATCGACGATTAGTCTGTTGAGCGGCGCGCAATCTTTTCAACCTTGTTCCAGATAATAATTTTGCCTTTTGCAATTTTAATTTCAATACTTTTTCTTTCTTGGGAGTTGATGTCACACTCTGAAATAATATAATAATATTGTTTATAATGGATATTAATTTTAGAAAACCTAACAAAATAAGGCTTTAAATAAAACACAGTTTCCTAACAAAACAACTATTGTTACAATTAAATGCACTCTCAAATCCATTGACACACACACACACACACACACACACATACACTCACGCCTGTTATCCCCGAAGGGGTAGGCAGAGGTGCAACTAGTGCACCCACTTTTCGCCAGTATTCCGTCCCATGATGTAATAGGGGACGAGCCTATCGCCATATCGGGCACAAATTCCAGACTCCGGGCTGATTCTGAATAGAAAAACTCAACATCACTTTGCCCGATCCGGGGATCGAACCCGAGACCTCAGCTTTGCAGTCGTACTGTAATACAACTACGCCACCGAGGCAGTCAAATCCATTGACAATCTCAAATAATTTGGCTTAATCTATCAATTATATGCAAACCACTAATATCACAACAGAAATATCAAATTCATACCAAGCACAATTTCTTCCTTGGACTTTTTGGGGATGCTGCTGCTTGTGTTTTTCTTTTTCTAGAGGGTGTACATGCGATCTCACTTGTGGAAGGCTCAATATGCGTTTCGGTGGAAATTTCGCTATTGGAGGCACTAACAGTTTCATTGGTTGGAGACAGGCATAATGAAGGCATCACTGGTGTCTGAAATAAACATTTTTTGAGTTATTTCCTCCATTTTGACTGTTTAGAAGAAATTATATAATATGGTAGTTATATAAGAGACCATATTGATTATTTTTGCCCCCAAGCAGTATTATAATAAACACAGCTATCTTCAACTTTGAAATTGCTTCTAGAGCATTACAGAGCTTTATGCCTTTTTTATGTTTTTAATTCTTTTCCAGAAGATTATAAATAGGCCTAATACTTAGAAATACTAATATTTTACATGCATTTATTTCAAATGGTAAATCATTATTTTAACTTTGTTTTTTATTTATTAGAGATACCATTAGATAATACACACAGTACATTTCTACTATAAAGCAATTAAGTGTAAAGGCATATGTTTACCTTTTGAAGGTATCTACAACTAACATAAATATATATAGATTAACATACATACTCATACTATGCTTTAAAGAGTAATTATTGCCACAAAAAATAAAAAACAAAAATCCAAGAACTAAGACAAAAGCAATAAAAAAATATTAATTACTAAGTTCTTAAATTACGCTGCCATGTGGATTATAAAACATTGTTACAATATCCTACCTAGAACTTATCCCGGTAGAATGTACTGGCATGTGTTAATATTTAATTACCACATGTATTTTACCCTCATTCTGTACTTAATAATCAAATTGTATTTGATATCAATCATCATAGTATTAGGTACTTACATGTATGTGTAAGACTGGAACAGCACCTCGTTTCAATCGTTTATTTTTATTTACAACATTGATTGCACTGCTATCAAAATGCATAGAACAAATTTTTGAATACTTTGATGGAAGCCAGGTATTCTGTCGACCAGTAGCAGCAATCCATACATTTCTTGTTTTGTGGTCTTTGGGGAAACTGTAATTATTTCAAATACATAAACGACCTAATTCATTATAAAATGTTTTGTTTAAAAGCATGGAAGGGTAAAAGTTTGCGAATGTCTGGCAACTTAACAAAATTCGATTATAACCTATAAGGAAATAAAAAATCATGTTTTCGTCGGCAATTTATGTTAATATAGAGTTATAAAGAAATGAGTTAGTATAGTTAACAAGGCCATTGATTTCTAAGTACTCAATCAATTGAAATTAAGTCTACTTACGAGTGAAATGTGACTTCTATGTTTTTACTTTCAGTACGGCTATCACAGCCCACAACACTGCATCCTCCCATAGTAAATCACGAATACAGCACGAAAATTTTATGAAATTGAGTCTGTATTTCGAATTTTTCTTGAAATAATGAATTATTTTGGAGAAATAACACCAACTGACACTTCACTCAATAATGGCGTCGCTTCGTTTGGCGAAATTTTTTCTCGCCAAACAACGAAAACCCGGCATCGCACATGAAACAGAAGATATGATCTTGCATCTCACTTTGCATAAAGCATTCGTATCGGTGTATCTCACTTCAGCGCTGTACGGTACAGTTGTGAATCTCTCTAGTGGTATTTCCTCTGAGATTTTTGGTTAAGGACGTCGTTTCAGGAGAATGGATTAAAAAATACTGTTGGAACAGTATTCAAGAACATACAATACAAATTATTATTATTATAGGCCATCAACATGATCCTTCATTCAACTACATGAAGCAGTATGGCTCGAGCTGTAGTAATTGCAATGGAGAATCTATATTACGCGTGGAAGCCAAGAAGTACCATACAATATGTCTTGTTTAGATACAACTATCGTTCTTCTATTATAACAAGCGGTGAAACTTTCGTCTCCGATGAAGAATAGGACCTACTCTGTCGTGGGATTGAGAGCTGTGAATGCGATAAGCGAGATGCTTCATTCTTCGTTATCGCTTCAAATACTAAATTTTGAATGGTGTTCATTAAAGCCTCTCTATCAAAAGAGTGGTTAAGTTTTCTAATTTTTGCTGCGATCATCAGCCCGAAATGATCGTATTCGTCAAATTCGTTTCTTTGCTTTTGCGTTGTCATGGATTCCATGCAATCGAAAGCTACGTCCATTTGTTTTTTGGCTGCAATTAATTCTGGTATTATTTTTTTCTTAATAAAGTGGTGTTGGTCTGCTGGCTGGTTGTTGGGTAGCGAGGTGTTGTGACGTTTTACTGTTCGGTTCGAAGAATTTCCATCGTTGGAGGTGCTTGGTGAAGGGTAATCTGTCTGGGAATCGGTTTCCTGATCTTCAGAAGCTTCTGATGCCGTGGCATCTGATATAGTACCCTGAAACATTTGTTATGCTAAATCACTGCAACTCGAACTTACCTGTATCTATTGTAATTCCAAAGATATAAAATAAATATCTGGTACGATCAAAACGCCTGAAGAGTTTCATCGCAACAATCTTTCATCTCCCATAAAATGATTGTTAAACGTCTTCCAAAGGTTTCGAGAAAATTAGTTATCTATAATTATCTTCTACCGTAGTTATTCGGTTCAAGAATATAATAATTAATACAATCATCGTGTGGGAAAATTATTACTTATGTATTAATAATTCACCTCTGTGTTCGATGTGTTTTTGCCGTCGTATACGGGTCTCAGAAAGTCGTCCATAACTTCAAACGCAAACCAATTAGTTTTGTAAACTTCACCTCCGGACTTTAATGATTTCTTGTATTTGTTCAAATGTATACGGTAATACCCTAAGAGAGATTCTTTTTTCTTCTTTAAATGATCTATGGTTGTTGGAAACTGTAATCCATCTCTGATTCGACGCCAGGCATCATGCTGAGCGCTGCGATTTTTGTAAAGTGTTAGCTGCGGATCCCATAGACAAGGTTCAGTTCGAAATAATTCGATAAATTCGAGCGCTTTTTCATTTGACCACTCCATATTAGTGTAGTATTTTAGTACTCGTTTACTTCACAGTACTGGAAGGTTTCCGTGCTCTTTGAAGACTTAGGATTAAATATGACTTAGGTACCTAGTGGGTAACAATGTGAATTTTATGTTAAAAGATATTATTTATGTTTAGTGAAGATGCCGGAAACATAATGTACAGTATGTAGACTATTATTATTATTATCAAATAAATTTATTTCTTACTATGTTCTTTCGTTTCTTATTGGAATTATTTCTTCCATGCTTTTACATAGATTTATTATTTAGGTATATTTTATTAAAATCTTTTCATATGAGTGTATATATTTGTAGATATAACATTGGAGGATATAATAAGGAATTTAAACAAAAATAAAGTTGACTAGGGTCTCGAAACAAGAACTAAAGCTGTAGAAATCATATATTGTAATTAATCATTATTGTTGTTAAATACATTAATATGTAATATTGTTTCGATTATGAGACCGTAAAAACGTCTAGGGGTACCTTAGAACCTTACCTTTATACCCTAACAGTTCGACAGTTTGATAACAAAATATGCTACAAAATAATAAGTACATTTAAGGACAAAATATTTTATTACTATATGTTTTTAACGAAAATAAAATAACTTTCATAAAGTGAGTTTTATTGTAGAATTAGCATTTTGGCAATATTAATTATTTAGTAAAGCAACAATTGTAATTTGGATGTTTTTGAATCATAATGTCATTTTCAAACGCGTCAGTATTAAAAAAAATGAACACAACACATTATGATACGTCTGCCATGCACGATGCTTCCAAGCGAACAATATGCATCTAAGTTTTAAGTCGATGTGGCGTTCAAAAAAATTCACAATGTACCTATCGGATACTAGTAGTGCTCGCGGCTCCGCCCGCGTGAAAAAGTTTTTCCGGGACAAAAATATTTTCCCGGGATAAAAAGTAGGAGGAGTTATGTAGCTTCCTATTAGTGAAAGAATTTTCAAAATCGGTTCAGTAGTTCCTGAGATTAGCGCGTTCAAACTAACAAACTCTTCAGCTTTATAATATTACTAGCTTTTGCCCACGGCTTCGCCCGCGTTAATAAGTTTTTCCGGGCTAAAAGTACATGAATCACTCTATGACTATGACGTTGATACAGCTCTTAAAAAATAATGCATTAATTTCGACCAAATTTAATTACCATAAAAACGGTTCTAGTGAGTTAATCTTAAAAGATAGACATATACTGTCGCGGACATTTTTTTAGATCATTTCAAGAGGAATAATTCTTTCATACATATATTTTTGGTATCTTGAACCGTTTTCGCAGCGCACGCAATGGAAGCCCTCAAGGATGAATAATTTTCCCCGTTTTTTTCACATTTTCCATTATTTCTTCGCTCCTAATGGTTGCATCGTGATGTTATATAGCCTAAAGCCTTCCTCGATAAATGGTCTATTCAACACAAAAAGAATTTTTCAATTCGAACCAGTAGTTCCTGAGATTAGCGCGTTCAAACAAACAAACAAACAAACTCTTCAGCTTTATAATATTATAGTATAGATAGTATGGATGTTTAATTTAGACGTATTATAATACCACTACGACTATTTGACATTTGAACACTTGTGACTCTTCACCTTCATAAACGATCACGAATTATTTTCTGTTTCACTCACGCTCATGTACGCGGATTACGAATTACGCAACTTTTATTTAAGGTTTCTACGGCTTTAGTTCTTGTTCTGAGGTTAATTTGAGAAAAACTGTTAGGTAATTTTGTTGAATGAAGTTTGTACGTCGGCTTTACAAAAAGGGCAGCACAATGTTAAATTTGGTGAAAATATGCGTTAAATAACGCGATAAACTTCTTACCCGAGCTAGCGCCTAATGCCTACTGGCGTTATGGAATGTTTGCCGTTGTAGAATTATCGCGATAAATAGTGGGCCGCAGAGCCGCTTCTACACCCACGCCCTGCTCGATCAATGCGCTAATTGATGCCATTAAAATGGGGACACACTAATGCCTATTAGCTAATGACATTATTTATTACGCTGAGTGGCAATTGCTTATTATTCTTTCATAACATTAATATAAATAGCTGTTTCTTATCTAATGCTGTGCGGAATAAAAAAAAACAACGAAATGATTTGAATCTATACTATATCTATACTAATATTATAAAGCTGAAGAGTTTGTTTGTTTGTTTATTTGTTTGTTTGAACGCGCTAATCTCAGGAACTACTGGTTCGAAATGAAAAATTCTTTTTGTGTTGAATAGACCATTTATCGAGGAAGGCTTTAGGCTATATTATATCACGATGCAACTATTAGGAGCGAAGAAATAGTGGAAAATGGGAAAAAAAACGGGGAAAATTATTCATACTTGAGGGCTTCCATTGCGTGCGCTGCGAAAACGGTTCAACATACCAAAAATATATGTATGAAAGAATTATTCCTCTTGAAATGATCTAAAAAAATGTCCGCGACAGTATATGTCTATCTTTTAAGATTAACTCACTAGAACCGTTTTCATGGTAATCAAATTTGGTCGAAATTAATGCATTATTTGTTAAGAGTTGTATCAACGTCATAGTCGTAGAGTGATTTAATGGGAAGGTTTTTATGTATGTACTTTTAGCCCGGAAAAACTTATTAACGCGGGCGAAGCCGTGGGCAAAAGCTAGTTACATATAAAAATTGAATTATATATTTATTTTTCGACATAAACCAACTTCACTTATAGTTATTAACATTTACACTTAAAACTCATTAAAACTTAATAATGGTAGCCTAACCTATTAAAGCTTTTGCTGTATTTTTTCTAGCTCGCCATTTGTATTATTTCCTCAACGCCCAAAACGCTCCACAATCCATTCCACTTTGGTTTACAATAACAACGCTCAGGACTAAGTGGAACGGGAAAACTCGTGGTCGTGAGCGTGATCGTCGTGAGTGCTTAGTGGAACGTAGCCATAGTGTCATTTATCAAAATCAAATCTCAAATGTCTTCTTCTGAGATCTTTCCAGCAGGGCTAGGTATTCGAGAGGTATCTCGGACTCAGTAACTAGACATCCTTGCCACACGCCGTGCGCGTGTATGTAATAAAATGATTATAACATCCATTTATGATGTTTTACTTGATTCCGTTTGGTTTTTAATAAGAGTGTTTTATCGGTTTCTGCAATTCATACCAAGGATGTATATCAGCTTGAGACAGGTCAGTATTATCAAAGAATGTGTACAAGCATTTGCTCGCGGCTGTGGCGTGAAAAAGGTTTTCGGAATAAAGGTCACGGTATTTATTTTCTGGGCTAAAAAATTATGTAAGTATGTTTACTCCATATTAAATGTCAAGAAAATCGGTTCAGTAGCTTGATCGTGAAAGCGTAACAAACATGAACAGAGTTACTTTTGTATTTATAAGTATGGATGTTACATTTATTCAGATTTAATTTCTTAGCCTGTATGTAAATTAAGAACGGTGTTTCAATGTGCCTATAAGTGAATAATCGCTTAGAATTGTTTGTAATAATAATTATTGATAGTGAAAACAGTATTAAATAGTTATAATTTCTAGTAGATACCTACGTCCTACATTCATAATGAAAATGTTAATAAATATTAAACTATATGTACTCAGTTATCTGTATTCGACAATTATGAACCGAAATTCACAACTCAAAACTCGTTATATGAGCGAATAAAATTAAAACGCACGACTGCCGCATTAGGCAAGGTCATTCATTATAGACGTTTCAAATTATAATGATGTAATGCTTCTCAAGGCTGTGCCACTCTTATAATTATAATAGTTATGTTTTTTACCTACAACAGATTAACCATCCTGTTAGTGTGTATAGTATACTTGCTCGCGGCTTCGCCCGTGTTAAAGGGTTTTTCCGGGATAAAAGTCCTGCTCTATGTTTTCCCGGGATAAAAATATAATAGATTTGGGTGACACCATGCGACGAGCAAGTCCTTCCCATAGTGGCAAATGTAAACGTTAATTGGCCTAATTTAGAATTGTCGAGCATCGTACGATTGTACTGCGTTAAAATGGTAACGGTAAAATATATCTAATGAGATATCACATGAAGCCCAGTTCTTGCAACGTTCTTCAAAATTGAACTGAACAAATTTTTTAAACCGCTACTTGTTAACAAAATAGGCAAATTCGTGATGCCTACCATTACTAACTTCATACGAAATACCAATCGGACAATAGGTACTTAATTCATTGTCGTAGGTAATGTTGCCAATGTTAAGGGCAAGGCGCTCACCATACATAGTTAACTAGTAAGAATTACGATGTGACCATCTCATCACTTACAAAAAACATTTCTTACAGGGTATATCATTTGAAATTACGAAAATGTTTTTCCACAGATGCGTCAAATTAAGATAAAAATGATGCTCTTGAGATCTTCCAGTTTTCCGTTCGTCGTCTATTTACGCAAATCTTCATAACTTGACACCTACTAATCTGGCCCGATTTGTATCTTATCTGTTGTCAAAAGTATATCAAGAAATCTCCGTGTTTGCTTTCCACTGCGTGATAGTCTTTCCCCATTTATACAAAATGCTAAGCAGCTCATCACAGAAATACAAACTTAGGTGCAATTATTTATGTCTAAGTGGTCAGGAATCTTCAGGAAGTAAGCGATAATTTCACACCCTAACACTGACACGAAACAAAAAATTGTATTACAAATATATCTGTACTATCCCCACGTGTCTTCATAGATTGCAGCCTGGGTAAATAGGGCTGCACTCTTGGGAGTTTAGAGAGATTTTATCATGAAACCACGGGCGTAGCTATAGCCTTTACATGGGGAGGGGGGTGTCTGAGGATATCAAAATGTTTTGAATTCGGTTTTGTTGACTCTACTTGATTTTATTACGAACTAGACTTCTGCTCGCGGCTTCGCCCGCGTGAATGAGCTTCTCCGGGATAAAAGTCCCGCTTTATATTTCCCCGGGATAAATTATACATATAAACCTTCCTCTTGCATCACTCTATCTATAAAAAAAAACCGCATCAAAATCTGTTGCGCAGTTTTAAAGATCTAAACATACATAGGGACAGATAGCGGGAAACGACTTTGATTTATACTATGTAATGATGATGCGAATGTTAGAATTGCACATAGACATTATAATGTGTACATGTTTTTCGGCCCGGATTATTTTAACATACATACCATAATGTCGCGAGCATATTGCCGTCTTACTCTGGTCTAATAATGAATAACTTTTAGGCATTAATGCAATAAGCTCAATCATGCTTACCCATTTACCATCAGCAGTGTATAATACTGTACCGCCTGTATCTGTCCCAGTTAGTGATGTCGCCCCAGGTGGAAGCGGTGACGGCGCCGGTGTGGCTCGGGGAGGGCCCGCACTGGGACAGCGAGGAGCGCGCGCTCTACTTTGTCAGCATATTCGACAACAGCGTGCATAAATACGTGCCCGACACCAACCAGCACACTAGTGGTAAACTAGGTATGTTTGCCATACTTCTATTAACCCGTCAAGCCCCGCTTATATACATAGATATATACGGAAACCCTATATACTCGAACGCCGGCGTCCGTCACGGGGTTTGACGAGTCAAATAAATTGATTGACATGGACTCATCAATGTAAATGTCAAACCTAACCAATGTTCTTGCCATTCCTATTCCTCTAGGGCGGCAATTCACTCATAATTCCTCGAATATTTTTACAATAGTTTATACATGATGGTGAATGATATAATACAAATACTCTTTATTGTAACCATTTTTAAGCAGAAAATAAAAATTAAGGTTGATACGTTGATAAGGTTGATTTCCTAAAGTCTATGGTGTACAATGGGCGGCCTTATCGCTACAAGCGATCTCTTCCAGGCAACCTTAGTACGAAAAGAATAACAATCACACTTAGATAGCGGAGTACAAGGCGGAAAAACAATCAGAAATAAAATATTAAATAAATCTTAATACAATGTAATTTCAAAGTTTTACCTCACCCACCTCCTAGCTAAACATGTTCATTTCTAGATGGCATGCCAACATTCATAGTCCCAGTGGATGGCACTAGGAATCGCTTCGTGGTGGGCCTCAACAGGAAGGTGGTTGAGATCGAGTGGTCCGGCGAGATGAACGCCGCCAAGGTGGTCCGGACAGTGGCTGAGGTCGACCAGGACAACCCCAAAAATAGGTTCAACGATGCTAAAGCTGACCCCAGGGGACGGCTGTTTGCAGGTGACAGAATGTTAATAGTGATTTTTGACCTTTGAGAAGCATTAGCATCGTATAATTTTTTTTTTAAATATTATGGCAACGAGCTCGTCTCTATCATAGGACGAAAATATTTGCAAAATTAAGCCATAGTAATGTCCACGTATGATTTAAAGTAATAAGCTCGCGCTGGTGTTCAGAAGGTAAAAACGTACTCCTGAGCGGTGCACATACGCATATTCACTCAACTCTATACTACGAGAAAAACTAAATCATCCTTTCTGTTTGTATAATTCCAGGCACTATGGGCTTTGAGTACGAGCCGGGCAAGTTCTACCTGAAGAAGGGTTCGCTGTACCGGTTCGACGCGGATGGCACCGCGCACAAGCTCTGCGACAACATCGACATCGCCAACGGACTGTGCTGGGACCTGCAGGAGAAGGCGTTCTACTTCGCGGACTCCTACGAGTACGCCATACGACGATACGACTACGACGTCGAAACTGGTGATATTTGTACGTAGAAAAAAAATTACAAACAAAAACTGAGTTACACTATACATAAATCAAGAAAAAATATTTTTAATCGTTTTTTTGTCCTGACGTTATTCAAATTGATGGTTGACCTAATTTTTCAATTATATCTATATTTTTTTAAATTTTAGAACATAAACGTCTTGTCTTTGAAACCGAGACAGACTACTGCTTTCACATTGTTGCTTCAAATATAGACATAACTGTCGACTATCCCGTCATACTATAACGCAGAATAGATCCAGCACCTAATGCAAGCTAATGTAGACTTTTTGTTTACAGCAAACCCCACAATCGTGTTCAAATATAAAGACCATGGTTTGGACGGCATTGTGGACGGCATGACCATAGACACTGACGGCAATCTATGGGTTGCCAACTTTGACAACTATCAGGTGAATATGAGGAACTTTTTGTATTATGGGTGCCATACGAGTAAGTGGGTCAACTATATAATGGTAAAATGAACACACCCGACATGCACTTTTACTAACCAGTAATGTATATTTCTGGATTCTTGATTAGTTTATTATGTTAAGTTCCATATGAGATTTAGGTGTTAGCAAGGACATGGCCAGCTTGCAATTTTTGCAGGGCTCTTTCTCAAATTTTGATCCGGGGATGCTCAAAGCGAAAGTTGATGTACTTATAGACTTCTGTTCGCGGCTCCGCCCGCGTGAATGAGTTTTTCCGGGATAAAAGTCCCGTTTATTTTTCCCGGAATAAAAACTAGCCTATGTTACTCCCTGATAATGTAGCTTTATATCAGTGAAAGAATTTTTTAAATCGGTCTAGTAGTTTCAGAGCCGATTGAGTGAAAACAAACAAACAATCAAATATATCCACTTTATAATATTAGTACACATAATCCTAAGAATTTAATTGTTGAGTAATGGGCCCAGATGTCCTCCTCCACCTGTCTACGTCTTTGGAAATTAGCGGGACAAGACAGCCGTAGATCACGACGTTATGCTATGCATAGATGTTATTTTATAATAAATCTGCGTAGGTATAGATGTTTTTCGAGGTACAGTCAGCCACATAAGTACCTGAACAAATTCAAAATTTCAAATCACTTCCACGCGTTAACTTTAATTGAAAAATTTTTTTTGAAGTTATACTTCTTTAGGCGTGTTATGAAAAATTGATGAGAGTGATATTTTACGATACGCGCGCATGTGTGACACAAAATTTTATTTTTGGTTGTCTTTTTTGAAGTTATACGTCTTTAGGCGGGTTATGAAAAAATTATGAGAGTAAAATTTTAAGATGCGCGCGCATCATGTAATGAAATAGGTTGAAGCTGTTTAATGAAACTTTTTGATAAAAATGAGAAGTGTATATTACATTAAGAATTTAATAAATATTTAAAAAATGAATAAACTTAAATACAATTTTGTATTTATTATTAAATATATTTAAAACATTTAATAATCAATAATGAATATATAAAATTAAGAATCTTATAATAGTAGTACAAATTATTCTCTAAGTTTAATTTTTATGTAATTTTTTAATTTAAACTGAACTTTGCTGACTGTGTTGACTATCCTGTTCCAGTCCATTTACCATTTGCATGCATTGATGTATTATTTGCATGCAATTAAAAACTATTTATTAATGATGCCAAAGAAGTATAACTTCTCACGCGCGTACATAAGTACACGCACCGATTTTTATTTTCTTTGTGGGTTAATCGCCTTTATTTTATTTTTGTGAAGAGAAATCAAAAATTGGTAAGAACACGAAAGTGTAGACGCGATTTGAAGTTTTGGATTTGTTCAGCTACTTATGTGGATGACTGTACCACTCAATATCTTTTGCAGGTTATTAAAATTGACCCCAGAGGCGGCAAATTGTTACAAAAGGTCCCGATCCCTGCATTGCAAGTGACTTCAGCGACCTTCGGCGGTCCCAACCTGGACATCCTATACGTGACCTCTGCCAGTATGAACAGAGGCGAAGAACAGAAGCCTCCCTGCGGGTCGACTTTTAAGGTCACCGGTCTCGGGGTCAGAGGTCACCCCAACGTTAGTGTTAAGTTGAATTAAGTAAATAAATTATTTATTGACTTATGCCATGGTTTTTTTTTCCTTGATACACCAAATGAATAAATACTGGAGTATGATAGTGTTGGCAAGTAATGATATTTAAATTGACGACCTTCTCTGAAACATTATTCACGAACATTTTAAATGTAAATCATAGTTTACCACAACACAAACAAAAAAATTAACAAAGTTACCATGTAATTGCAATCAACAATTATCTAAATCCAAAACTTAACGAACATAAATCGTGCGCGCATAAAGGCCGACAAAGGACAAAACCTTTGATTAATAGTATATTATTAATCAAAGGACGAAACTAACGTCTAACAAGCCTACACGAGGCTCGCGGCTTCAGAAGAATATCTCGAATGCGAGCGGTGAAAAATCCTAAGCGATTCTCTCCTGTGGTTGTTTAAATTAGAATAAAAAGTCGTTGCAATAAAGCAATACTCGGATGCGAGGGTCAAAGGCGAGACTCTCTCCTCTTCCATTGTTTAGCCGAGGTACATCATTGATGTATAAAATAGTTCCCAGTAGGAGCACTCCACAATATAGGTATATTACGAACGAGGAAACTTAATGGGACAATATCTATATACATACATAAAAATGAATTACTGTTCTTTAGTCTCGCTAAAACTCGAAAACGGCAAGACCAATTTAAATAATTATTTGAATATTTTGTTCGAGACAGTTCAAGGTAGGTTTATGAGCAACACAAAAATACTGGTACCTAAGTCCAGAAGGCCAGCAGGAAATAAAAAATTCTAAATCAGTAACCTTGTACGAAAATCATTACTTGGTATTAGGTACTTTTAAAACGAACTTTTCCGTCAAATCATAGACAAAATCCTTTATTGGTGCGGGGCCTTGGAATTCGAAGATGCTGACTCAAAATCAAATATAATTTTGATGTTTCTTTTGAATTAGGTTCAATATAACTTCAGGATGCTATCATATTAATAATTTATTGTTGTTTTGAACTTGAACTTCGAAGGGTCGGCAGGCAACTCCTCAAATGTGGTATAACACCGCTCTGAGGTCCTGGGTTCGAAACTCTAGTCGGGTAAAGTGACATTGGGTCTTTCCGCTCAGTATCAGCCCGAGTCTGGAATTTGTGCCCGATATGGTCCCAGGCTGGGCAAAACCCCGACGTATGCTGCACCTTATCCAGCGGGCAGTTGTTGCAATGGAGACACACAGTCGACACCTCCGTGCGTACAATCCAACACAAACATTAGCACCCATGCCCGATGAGCACCTGTCTTAGACGAAACGTTGCCGCGCCGTGACGTTTGTCGGACCACTCGGCACGCACAGGACGCACTGCCGCGACGGCTCTGTGCCCCACCAACGGGGCTTCCAGCTTTAGACCCCAAACATCTGTTTGACTCCCACCTCTCTCGGGGCTGGACGCTACTCGCATCTGGACGCTTCCTCTCACCAAAAGAAGGCATCGGGGAGAGGTTTGGTGTCCAGATCCTAGGGCAGAAATCCAGCTAATAAGCAAACCGACCTGAAAGAAGCCGCGCTGTACGCCCTAATCGCTCGCTGCGCTACTATTACTGTGTTTACACCTCTGCCCACTACCTACTTTAGGGATCCACTGTACAAGCGCGATCGATGGGAACTTTTGATATAACATTTGTAATGACGTATTTAAGGTCTGTACAAAATGGATTTTTGTTGCTTGTTAAGCAACTCAGCACGATTTTCGTTTATCTTGACTGAGACTATAATAGAAAAAAAATAACAAAAATGGAGAACAGTTGAACTTCATTTTATTTGATGAAATTGATAAATAAATACAATTGTAGGTATAAATTAGGTCCCGTAGCAGTACCGGATTAAGACAACTTGATGCCCTAAGCAATTCACGCCTGTGGGGCCCCCCTACCATAAGTAAACTAACATCAGTCTTTAATCGCGCGGATTTTCAAACAGCTTTACTTTTATGTGCTAGCATTTTTTTGTGCTGTTTCTGGTGGCCCGCAAGAAGTGATGCCCTAAGCAACTGCTTAATTTGCTTATGGGCTAATCCGGCACTGTCCCGTAGTTATTTTACATGAAATGTTACACGGTATAAATTGTGCTTAAAACTAACTAACGAAAACAGCTAGTTTTCGTTATTTAGTTTCAAGCACAATTTTGACTGAAAACTACTACAAGTTTGAGTCTTCGTACAAAAAAAGTTCTGAAACAGACGTTGGAACATGGTGGATAGATTAAAGCCAATTTGTGTTGAAATAATCTTTCTGATGACGTATTCTAAATTAACCAGATCAGGTTTTTTTTTTTTTAAATCGCGATGAAAAGTTGAATGAAAAAGTCGAAAGAATGATGGCAAGTTCCATACAACGTTTTACCTGATATCAATTTGGCGCGTCTTGGAATGAAAAAATGTTAGAACGATAGAATATACTTATCCTCAACCCAATCAAAAAGATTTTTTTATTTGGAAGCCACAAAAAAAGTTATGAGTTATTTAAAATTTTCAGAGAGTTTTGGCGGGAACTTTAAAGTGTCATGAGGTGCTCTTGTTTTAATTCATTATTTTGGTGATACTTAGTGTTATATTGCATAATTATGGAGGTATATTATCCAATATAATTCTATTAAAGGGCTCAAATGAAATGAATTGAATTAACTGTGCCAATCAAGTGTTTTTTCGTTGCCACCAAAACTGCTCGATAAAGTCTTGGTAAGGTAGCCACTGCTTTACTACGACATAGTACATAGTAAAAAAAAGAAACAAAAATATCACATAAGACGAGGCTGTATGGGTTTGAACCTTTTCATCATCATCAGCCTGTTGCAGTCCACCGCTGGACATAGGCCTCTCCCAAGATACGCCACAGAGCCTGGTCTGCTGCTTTATGCATCCAGTTGCTTGAACTCTTTGCCTTCCCAATAAAAAGGGAAAATTAAAACAAAAGTCATAGTTAAAGGTTATCACTTATCTGTCAATGAGATATGATAGCAGATATAGGCTGTATTTATAGTGGTCTCGGACGACAATATGTGAAATCGGTAGAGTTACCAAGAAAAATCGGTATATTGGAGCAAAAATCGGTATATGCATAAAAACAAACCATATTCAATGAAAACCCTCTTAATTTTAAAGTCTAGGGACTATTATTTTGCCGCCCATTTAAAAATACTGTCCCCCGCCGCCCCAAACAGCAACATATTTAACCAAGGAATCGCAAAATATGAAAGAAAAAGGGGATTTTAATCATCGAATCGCTGAAAATCGGTAGAAAAATCGGGAAAATCTTCTAGCTTTCAAAAAATCGTTGAAAAATCATGTCATTTCGGTAGGACTGGCCCAAAATCGGTAGAAATACCGAAAAATCGGTAGGATCGAGACCACTGGCACTGATGTAAATAAATCGAATTCAAAATGTCATAATAAGACGCTCACTGCCATCGGCTGGGTTGCTATTACTTCTTTTATAATTACTTTCTAGCTTGAGAAATGGAACAATCTTTTACGCCAACTTAACACTGAATGGCAAAAAATCCATTCGGTGTTTATTTTAATACAGTTAAATTATTATTTTAATACATTAAATTCAAGAATAGTCGTTACATAATTATTATCATTTCTTTGATATAAAAATATAATGTAATATCTACCGTGTTCTGGCACTTTTATTCTTAGGTGGCAACACTTTTTATATGTCACTACAGATCAGAAGTAACGAAACCGGAAGTACAATTGATTTACTTTTAATTATAAACATAATTTTGTGGCTTTTAACAGTAAAACTAAAACTGTGGAAAATATTACATATTTAAATTATATTTGTTTTTACATATCTTAATCTAAGACGCTAACTGAAACAATCAGGTAAAAACTTGCCATGATTCTTTGTATACGGCTTCTTAAATAATGAAAGTAGAATAAATTTACTTTAAATAAAGTGTTAAAATAAGTATCAGAACCCTATATTTTTGAGTGTGTAGACGATAGAAAAAATAGTGCGTACTTTTGAGCTGAATGATCCTACCTATCTACACTATATTATTAAGTTTATACCAAATAATATAGTAACAACAATATCAAAATATTGGCGGTAGGACTCTTATAGGTAAGAGTCCATCTAGGCGGGTACCACCGCAATGTCTATTTCTATCGCCAAGCAGCAGTGTACACATGCACTGTTGTGTTTCGGTTTGAAAGACATTGTAGCCAGCGTAATTACGGGACATTATAAGACAGCATCTTATGTCTCAGAATGACGAGCGCAGTGGAGTTGCCAAATAGTAATTTGTAACTCAAGGTGCTGGATGGTGTAGCTACTGTGTATGGGTGGCCGTATCGCTTACCATCAGGCGAACGGCATGCTAGTCTCGCCATTCAATGCCATAAAAAAAAGAGTTCGCAACAAAAAAACATTCATTAAGTACTTAAGTTATTCTTATGAAAAAATTTTATTTTACAAATTCATTTTAGGAAGACTCATTACTCAAGCATTGTTTTTACAGTATATTTTAAAGTTCTAGATACGTTTGATATCGCGTTTATTATGTAACGTGAACTGCGCTGGGTAATGTCGGGTCACTTATCGGCCGTACTTGACCTTATGGCCGTGCCTAATTCTCACGATATTCATACATGTAAGTACGTATAAGATACCAATGCTCTCATTCAAATATACATTAATATAAAAGTCAATAACATTTGTATCGAAAATTTTGCATATTTATTGATTTTGAAGTTAAAACAGAGGTTTTCTTAGAATTGATAATTTTGGATTTTTTTTTTATTGCTTCTGATGTAAATATTTTCGTAGAAGTGATATTTAATGAAAATTGGATATTTGTAGATTAAAAGATATATTTCACATAAAAAAAACAATATTTTAATACAAAAAATATGCAATATGATCTGTGGTATACATCCAAAATTCTCTTACTTGACTTCTTACAGCTTAAAATTATAATTCGGATGTCCCTTAGCACCGAGCCCCAAGATCATGAAGGTAGATCCACACGGGGGTAGCTGCTCCCCTCCAATATTCATGCTGGCTGTTGTTACAAATAAAATATCCAAGTTAGGACCTCCGAATGTAACCGAAGTGACCTGCTGGGCTGGAATTGGCACCTTCATCAGTAGTTTTTGTGTTCTGGGGTCTATTTTAATAACACATGATCCTCTGAAGACCGCTACCCATAAGTTTCCATCTGTGTCTATGGTCATGCCATCTGGAAATCCTTCCACGCCGTTCTTTTCGAAATCGAATATGTAGGATAAATTTGCTGAAAACATAATAGTGCGTTGCTATATTAAAAAGCGTCTTGTGTCGCACAGCTTGGTTCTGATCTGCGAAATTGCCGAGTCCACTAGAAATTTAATAGGAGGGTTTATAAAACTAGAACAATCTAGACTGGAACATAATTAAACCACAGGTATTTAGCTGTGGTCTCCCATTCACCGTTTCGAATTTAAAAATAATTAGGTACTAAAAGACATAATAAAATAACACTCACAGAATACTCCCGTGTCGATATCATAGTCATATCTCCTGACCTTCCTGTCCAATGAGTCGATGTAGTAGAACGCTTTTTCCTTCAAGTCCCACGCGAGTCCGTTAGACAAAGTGACGCTGGAGACTACTTTCTCAATGGTGCATCCCTTGCTACCGTCTATGCGGAACAGTGAGCCTACTTTAGGTTCGAACTCTCCTGGGGGACCCTCTTGGCCCATTGTACCTTGAAATTTATTATAGCTTCATTAATAAAACGTCATGGGATTATTATTTTTCTTACAGAAATGACATACGTAATTTTTTGTTACTTAGGTATTTCTGAAACCGAATCCATATAACTGAAACCTATTTGCCTAAAGTAAGATGTTATTTAAAACTATAAACTAACTTAGTGCGACAATAAACTATCGTCTTATAATGCGCTTGTTGTAATTATACCTTCGTTGCAACAGAAAATATTATTTTCTAGCAAAGTTGTTACGTGAATTACTAGTTACCTACTCTCCTGAGAATATGAGTTGTCCATGTGGGGACCTAATGTGCACACAGCTTTTTTCCAAGTCCCTAAGGGTTTTCACATTGCGTGTGCCGTTTAATTCATGTTTTAGGGTTCTGTACCTCAAAGAGAAATAAGGAACCCTTATAGGGTCACTTTGGTGCCCGTCTGTCTGTCTGTCCGTCTGTCAAGATCGTTTTTCTTACAAACGCCTAGATAAACGCCGAGATATTAAGTTGAAATTAATGGAAGGTCTACGGTCTCTTTCATGTGTCAAAAATTTAAACTTGTAAGTCAACGCGATTGAAAGATATGGCCATTTATGTTGCGTATTTTCGCATAGGTATAAATTAGCGATTGCGCAAGGGTAACACATTTGACATTGCACAATAGACGCTTTTTAATAGACTTAAAAATGGAATGTACTATATTTCCTGAAAAGGCTACATTTAGCTACTTTGCCTAAATATATTATTTATAATGTTGATTTACAAAGGCCCCTATCAACGGACTCAGTCAAAGCACTATTACCTAGGTAGATAATATAGCACCTGCACCAAATATTTTTAAAATAAATGTTTTTTTCTGCACTTTGGGTAATACGAAAGATTATAATGTCTTGTAAAAAAAATCAAATTACCGCCAAACAGTCTCCCTCTGGGATCAGCCTTGGCGTCATTTAACCTGGTCGTTGGCACGTCCTGGTCGACCTCCCCCAGGGGCCCTACCACCATCTTTTACTAAACCATCATATCGCAGGAACGTTTTATTTCAAGCTTAAAGTAATATTACTCAGATTCGTACTATGAGCTTATAAAGCAGTATTGAAACAATAATGTTTTACTCCTGCGTAGTGATGTAAAAGATCGAATGATTGTCAAAGACGGCATTTAATTTTTATTTACGTTCCAAGTCACGCATATAGCGAATAACTTTTATGTGTTGAAGTCAAAATTATATAATTTTGTCTTCGTTTTATAAGTGCCTTATGTTTAAAAAAAATAAATTATATAATGTTAAATTAACTTTTTGCTTCTTTAAGCAGAAATTTACAAATTCAGGCGTATTTTTTCGTGAGCTGTTGGTCCTGCGCCTGATCTCTCTCCGGTCATGTCGGATTGCCGTCTCACCGGACTATGAGAGTGAAGGAATAGCGAGTGCACCTGTGTATTGCGCACACGCATGTGCACTATAATATCTCCTGCGTTACCTGGCTGATCTCCGTTGAGATTAGCCGCCGTGGCCGAAACTGGCTAGGAGCATTATACGATTCAATTAACTAAGGGCCCTATCAACGGACTGTTAAAACATTATTAACTAGGTAGGTACATGTGATGTGTTACATAATTTTTTTTTCAAAATGTTATAGCTCCGGTCCGGACTCTAAAAATAGACTATATAATACTAAAGATTATAATATTTTGAAAAAAAAAAAACAAATTACCGCCAAACAGTCTTCCTCTGGGATCAGCCTTGCCGTCATTTATCCTGGTCGTTGGCACGTCCTGGTCGACCTCCCCCAGTTCTTTCAAGACATCAACCTCGCTCCCCTCCGCTCCGTCCCACCGCACCACCAGGAACTTGCGTTCCACTCCCACTACGAATTGGTCTGTGGTGCCATCGATAGGCACAATAAAAGCGACGCGCCCGTCTGGTGGAGAAAAAATAGCGTCGTGTAAGTACCACTGTTTGAGGGAAAAAATTGAAGCGCTCTAGATCTAAAAGTAAAGCAACAGGGAGAAGGATGGGGGTTTATTAAAACTTTCGGATATCTCAAGTCTAAAGTCTTGTATTTTTCAGCTTTATGTATAGTGAGTAAGTCTCACCTAGCTGAGTCTTGAAGAAGTCTCCGGTAGCAGGCACGTACTTGTGGATGGTATTTTCATAAATGCTGACGTAGTAGAGACACTGCTGTCGGACGTCCCAGTGAGGACCCTCACCCAGCAACAACGGCTCACTGATCTTCTCTATTTTAAACATCTTGGCGGGAGATAAACACATGAAAATTAAGTTTGCCCTAAAGCAATTACTTACTTAAACATTATTCTATGCTTAAACAGATTTTTATGCACTTATTAACGACTAACGTTCTTTTAAAATATTCTCAAGCAATACCCAGATGCCCTAGGTACTAAAATGGAACTCCTTTATTTTTACATTTGGGGCACATCCCCTGGAAAATGATTAGCTATCCTAATGCTGCTGCTGGAATTTTATGTAGGAGCGCGGAGAAGATAAATCTTCAGCGTCCTTCGAGCAAAGGCGTATAAAAATATGCATACAGACACCTTTACAAGTTTATCTACAGAAAAAAAGGTATTACGTAACAATTGTCGCATCGTATCAATACCATAGGTAGCAATTCATTTTATTTACCGATTTTTATAGACATTGATATGTAAAATCCAATTATAAAATAGAAAATACTTTTTAATAAATTTCAATCAAGAATAGTAAAAAAAGCGTGGAGTGCTTTTTAATATATCATCAAAATGATAATCCTTCTACTCATATTAGCTGTCAATAAAATATTTATAACTATTGACATCATGCACCCCACGCTTTTTTTTACAATAAAACACATTTTTTCTTATTTACACTATCCTTAACTCAAATTTATTAAAATTGATTTTCTACTTTTTAGTTGGATTTTCTATAAATCGTGTGTGTAAGTTTTTTAAACCTTTATTTATTTTTCATTTTTTAGTTCTGTTTTTATTGGTCAACAGATGTCACTAAAAAATAAACGAAAATGCCATCTTGTGAAAAATAGGATTTTTTTAACACATAAGAGTAGCCAGTTACTAAACTATAATATAATAATAATTCTACTATGGGCCAATAGTTGTCACAAAAAATCAATAAACTATTATTTATAGCGTTTTTAGATGGATTTTCTACAAAAGCGCGTTTTTAGTTTAAAGTATTGAATTGTCATCCGTCCTTGTTAAGTATGCCAAATTTCGATTTAATCCGACGTTTTGATAGGGGTAAAAATCGTGTTCAAAGTCTCCGTTACTTACATACATGCATACGTATGAAGCTAATAAAAGCGTGTTAAAAACCCTTATCACGCTAAAATGTAGTGTTAGCAGAAAAGACCCAATTTTTCAGGCATTTCGCGATAATAAATGCCTAGATTTTGGATGTTTGTTGAATATTTTAAAAATAAACGCATGCGCAGTGCATACTAAAAGTGAAATTTTGCACACGGATGGACTAAATCTCGGATTCATTTGTGTTACCTACTACAAAATTTATTTAGACAGAAGAAATAACAATGTCTTTAAAAATATACAGCAATATGTTATTTTGTGTATCAGTCTTTAGTTTTTTTTATTCCGTAAGCAAATTATCATAACAATAGTAATAAAATGAAAATACATACTTGTGTTGCTTAAAATAATTTTCGGAAATTGTGAGTCTGCAGTATCTTGCAATCGCGAAGAAACCTGTGCAATCGCGCGACCAATCGCGGAGTGATCTTGTTGGGGTTTGGTCACGGCTGGCAATCGCACCAAACAATCTTTATAATATTACTAGCTTTTGCCCGCGGCTCCGCCCGCGTTAAAAAGTTTTCCGGTACAAACGTCCCGGTTTAAATTTTCCCGTGATAAAAAGTAGCCTATATTGTGTTAATCCGTTTTTTTTTAATGACTACTGCCAGTAGCCTGACGCGTTTCGGCTTTTCTGGCCACACCGGTCTTTAGGGTGAACGCAGAAGGCGCTCGCAACCCTTTGAATTAAGTGACCATGCTGAGGGCGCTGAGGGCCACCCACTAACGGGTTACGAGCCTCGGCTCAGGACGGCCACTGAGAGAGGATGAGACATCAACGATTAGGTAAAAATTGGTTTTTAGGCCTAATCCTATTAGATTGTGTTGTCATCGGCACGCGGGCCGGAACTGCTAGGGGGGTCGCGGGGGGGGGGGGGGGGGCGGGGAACTCGGCGAGGTCCTCGACGGCGAGGACGGAACTGCGATCTTGTGGAGTGTTAGAGTTTCAAGAACTCGTTCTTACGGCTGATGGCCAGAGTGATTTCGTCCTCTGGGTCGGTTAATACGGAACGCGGCTATCTCCATTTGACGCGGTCGAATGGAGATCATATTAATCCGGGACATGTTCTACCTGTATATCAAATT
This sequence comes from Lapara coniferarum, assembly GCA_949316025.1. Taxonomy (NCBI): domain Eukaryota; kingdom Metazoa; phylum Arthropoda; class Insecta; order Lepidoptera; family Sphingidae; genus Lapara; species Lapara coniferarum. The sequence goes on from OX438920.1 coordinate 954,769, forward strand.
ACATCGAAACCCGCTCAGTAGTTTTCCATGAAAGACAAACAAACATCCATACATTCTTACAAACTTTTTTTAGTAGGATGTATTACTTGTGAGATAGGTACATTGTGTTTTTATACGAAGACCAAGTAAATCTAATTACGTCGTACGTAATCTTAATACTTCAAGGTCCCTTAAGTAGGTACTGAATAACTTAACCGGCTTGGTATTACATGGATCTCACAACGTTTTACCGTAGAAGACCTGAAATGCGAGGCTTGGTCTTTTTTACAAAGATTGTTTTTAATGGCATCTCATATGCAGTTGGTGTATATAGATAGCTGGACTGAAATTACAAAATATTTTAGTTTTTCCTTGATTTATACATTAAACACTAATTGTATTCTAAATTTGAAGCTTCTGTCTGCTAGAAGTGCCTTAGAGTTTTGATGATCGGTCATTCAGTCAGTGAGTGACAAAATCAAGAAACTTTGAATCTGCTTCTGTTACCTATACGTGTGCGCGCGTAGTTTCTCAGAATTATGAATTTTGACTTGCGCTACTATTGAACTTGACCAGTGATATAATTACCAGCCACCCTTGTATATAAGCAGCGTACGTATAAATTAAATAATAAACGTTATTTTACTCTACAAGTTTATTGGCCGATGGCCTCATACGAGAGGATTCAAATGTTGGATGTTAGAGGATTTAAAAAAAAATATGCATAATTATTTATTATAAGTCTCACGTTTACAGTAAATAAAAAGACATTTTGATACATGTATGCTATGAGGAAACACCGATAGGTATATGTGACCAGAGGATATACCAAAAAAAACTACCTAAATACACTATTTTGGTTGTTTTTCTGCTAATAGTATCTAGTATTTTTTATGAGCGACAACAATCACTCACCATCAAGCAATCTCGCAAAAAATCGCAAACTTATAACTTAAAACTATTATTAGGATGTCCCTTGACCCGCAGCCCAGTGACCATGAATGTGGCACCGGCGGATGGTAACTGCTCCTCTCCTTCATTTAAATTGGCTGTGGTTACAAACAGAATATCCAGGTTAGGACCTCCAAATGTAGCCGAAGTGACTTGGGAGGCCGGTATCGGTACTTTTTGCAGCACCTCTCCTGAGTTGGGGTCTATTTGAAGCACACAGGAACCCCCGAAGAACGCCACCCACAAGTTTCCGTCTGTGTCTATGGTCATGCCGTCTGGTATGCCGTCCACGTTCTTTTTCGCGACATCGAATATGTGTGTTAGATTTGCTGAAAAAAAAACATAACGTTGACATCGAAAACTAGATTTAAAAAACACGCGTATATGATATCACGCTCTTTATTCCCAAAGGGGAAGGTAGAGGTGCAACTAGGGCATCCAATTTTCGCCATGTATATTCCGTCCCATGAAGAGGCGAGCCTATCACATATCGGGCACAAATTACAGATTCCGGTCTTATACAGAGCAAAAAATCCCGTATTACTTTGCCATCTCGGGACTTATGATCGGCGGGCGTACCGCGCACGCAATACAGAAAGAAAGAAAATATGTGATTTATTCACATATACAACTGACATACAATGGTATCAATTAAAAACAAGAAACAATAACCAATTTAAAACTATAAGGCTATAATACAATAATGTTTATTTCTTAAATTATAACACACACCCACAATACATACAACTACGCCGTCGGCCATAGAGACTGTAGTAAATTTCAAAAGTTTTTCTATGTTTAATTTCAAATTTTATGCGTAACAATAATTACGAAAATGTTCTGTGAAAACAGCATCAGAAAGATTTCCAATATTGCTATGTGCAACTCTATCGCACACCGGCATTATTGTTGCTATGTGCTACCTGTATTGGTGACATCAATTATTTTGTGACCCTTCCACTTCCCAATATATTTTAAAGTTATAGGTACATATACATAAAATTATTTTGTTACTAGCTTATCTACTTACACAACTCTCCAGTGTCTATATCATAATCATATCTCCTGATGTTCTTCTCCAAAGAGTCGATGTAGTAGAAGGCCTTGTTCTCCGTGTCCCACGCCAACCCGTTGGACAGGCTGATCCCATCAGACAGTTTCTCCACCTCGAAACCCCTGGCGCCGTCGATGCGGTACAGAGAGCCTTTGTGCAGCAGGAACTGGTTTGTAGACTCGTCGTGGCCCATTGTACCTGGAGAGTTTATGACATAGCCTGGTAGACTACGTACACGCAAATATATCGAAGGTTTGAGGTGGACAGAGGGCCCTGAATCCTTAATAAAGCATCTAGAATAGGATTTCTTTATCATAGACGTCTTTTTAAAAATAATCTAGCGTGGCATGTACATGGTGACCAGTACTAAGAGTTCTTCATCTTGTTTTTCAGCCTTTGGAAGGCCACTGCTAAACACAGGCCTCCCCCAAAGATTTCCAGACCAATCTGTTAGAAGCGGCCTGCATCCAGCGGGTTACTGCGACCTTTACAAGCTCGTCTTTCCACGTTATAGGTGGATGTCCCACGCTGACTAAGGCCTCGTTTTCGGAGCGTCGGGGCGTAGCGCGGCACGTGTGACATTGTGTCTCGCGTCGCGTTGGGTGATTTTTCTGTGTACAGAGAGGCGGCGCGTGCAGCGGTCAGGATCATCACACGCGTAAACACAAACGTACGACAATGTACGATGTTATTTATAAAGATGCGAGGCGTGAAGAGTGACTGCCCAACGCAACGCGCAACGTCTCGTGTTTCCGTAGATGAGGCTTTAGAGTTATACTAGCACAAAAAATTCACGTGGTGTTTTATTCTTCAACAAATTATAATTTAAAATGTAGCATAGTCCTTACCAGCAAACAGCCTTCCCTTCGAATCTACTTTTCCGTCATTAATATTGCTGTTAGGCGCGTCTGGGTCTGTTTCTCCCAATTCCTTCAGCACATCAACCTTGGTCTCTTCCGCCCCGTCCCACCGCACCACCAGGAACTTGCGTCCTATTCCTACCACGAATTGATCGCTCGTGCCTTCAATCGGTATAATGAAGCTTGCAAATCGGTCTACAAAAACGCCTTTAAATTTTAATTAAAGTACGGTTGAATATGCTTAGATATCCTTTATTTACCATATTTAAGATTAAAAAAATAAGTCATAGTATTTGGCCATGAAGAGTGGCTATTAAACTTTATAATAAAGGCAAAATAATACAAAGGCATTCAAAGACAAAATATATTTTCAACATTTCAAAAAAATGGGATTGTACGGGGTGTGGTGTCCGTACAAGTATTTACGTTTGGTTCGTAAATGTAAACGACTAAAGTTCGGGTAAAATATGGTTTATTTACACTGAACTAGTCTAAATGGTAAAATGGTAATGGTAATGAGAACACGCGAACTGGTTGACGATCGAACGTGAACTGATTAGTAAAATTAATACAATAAATGCGTGTGGCGTAAAGCGCTGACACAGCGCTGCGCGATGTAGGTTGCTTAAACCGTACATGCTCCCACAGCGAGAAAGAGAAGAGAGTGATGGTGATGATGGTTATGAATGATGATGAGACAAGGTGATACACAATATTACTTAGTCTACACTCTAGTGTCCTTATGGTTTGGAACTATTCACTTTATTGAACCGGTGTTTATAAAAACTAGGCGATGAAGATTTATTTACGCGGACACTAGGCACTGGTTTAGCGTAATTTGATTCACTCGCGCACATATTATGATCACAATGCTCTGCTTTTTCACACACACTAACACATTGATCACTGACACTATAATGAAACGCGGCGTTGGTTAGGCCGCGCAGTGTAGGGCGCGTAGGCAGCGCTGGCCCCGGTACCGCTGGCTCGGGGCCGGCGCCGTCCCCAGCCGCTGCTGTAGACGCCGCCGCGCACGGCTCGCCGGACTCGGTGCGCGCGCGCCACAGACGCACGCCGTACGCTATACTCACGACGCCCACGACGCCTATCAGCAAGTAGATCGCGACGTAGTGGTGCACGTCATGGTATGAGATGTCATTAATTAAGCCTGTCTCCGATTTCAAATGCCTAACTTTAGAGCCTATGTTCTCTAGTTCTTTTTCGTGACCGCTGATTATTGGTTCCATTTCTGTAATTGGTACTGGCAGATCCTGGTTAAATACATTATTAATAAGAGGTATTTCTATTTGTGTAACTTCTGCATGTATAGTAACATTTTGAAGTAGGTTTTTCTGCGTCAAAATAGTAATATCGCTCCCTTTTATGACACAGTCGGTGTCCAGCCTTATTATACCAGAGTTAGTAAGGTGATCTGAAGTGATCTGGTCTTCACATATAATCCTTATTGAGAGTGGGTCGCAACAGAAGAACAGATAAGTGTTTATATTATTTAGCTGAACCCACGAATCGTGACATGTCACCGATTTGGTCGTACAAGGTTGTGTTTCCTGTGGTTTGAAACAGAAACTTTCATTGGTTTTCATGTGGTAAATTGGTTTTTGCAATGGACATATCTGTGTTGTAGCGTCAAAATTGATGCATTCCCGAAGATCCGTGTTCGACATTGGTATATATAAATCCTTTCGTAAATTGATCGCTACGTAAGTTGACACTGGAACTAGGGTGACCATATTGTTGCCAATCTTTTTTGGTATTGGATGTATTTGGTAAACATCGTAATTATCTCTACTTACGAGAGGTATTTTTATCTCAAATATAAAATGACTGGTGGTCATTCTGGCTTTCACCTTTAATAAATGGTATATTTTTGGTAGTTCTGACGGTAAGATCTCTATTGGCATACTGGTTTCTTTGGGTAATTTTCCTGAAATTAAGCTTAATTCGTTTAACAGTTGGTCGGGTTTTAATAGATGTAAGTTGAATTTTCCGTAAGAAACCTCTGAGACAGTGTCTAATAATACGTCCTGAATTCCTTTTAGATTCATTAGGACACCATTAGCCGCCATTGCAGTTAGCAAAAACTCATTAGTACTTGCCATTGCCTGGACCTGAAGATTCAGTTTGCCGTTACTATGGTCTAATTGGTTGAGGTAATGATTAAACATCTTGTGTTGCTTATCAATGGAGGATTTCATTCTTTTCAATACGTTATATTCGGATTCTACAACTGAAGTTTGATTCTTCCAAAGCTCGGCTAGATGGTTTTGGTTTGTTCTTATTAAAGCGATGTCCTTGTTATATTGTTCAGCGAACTGGTCATCGAGTACACCGAATAGACTATGTGCAATATTACCCACGCCATTAATGAGCCCACGGCGACGTCGCGCGTGCTGTCTTGGGAACTGCTGACTCGATAACATGTTGTTGTAATGTTCTAACTCGGTGTAGCCGTGCCGTAATTGTAATACGATCGCCTCGCAATGTGCCTTTACAGTAGTATTCTCGCAAAATGAATCCAGATGGTTTATGTACGTAAGTAGTAATTTGTTTCCTTGCCAATACGGTTCTAAATCGTAGTAGACTACTAGCTTCCATTCATCTCTTACAATATGTACTGTAGAGATTTGGTCAAAATACAGACTTTGGTTGCTGTTTAATGTTCTAATGTTGTATGTACATTGAATTGGTGAAACAAAAAATGTAAACAACATAAGTATGAGAGTGGTATAATGAAGTATGCCCGTTTTTGTTTTTATCTTTGGTTTTGATGATTCGGCATCTGCATCAGTAGGTTGGTCTTTTGGTTTCTCAGGCAAGCTCTGTGTGGAATCATCACTTATTGGTAAAAGAGATAATTTCACTATGGGTCTTTTAATGGTTCCGTTTTTGGTTCGCACGGATACGACACGAACTAGTCCATCTTTTCCGGGATGGAGCTCCACAATTCTACCCAATGCCCACTTCCCGGGCGGTAGATTAGCGTCATGTATGAGTACGATATCGTTAACGTTCATGTTTGGTTGTTGTGTGTGAACGTTGCCATTTAGACCGGGCATTCAACTGTGTTAGATATTCTGCGCGCCATCTCTTCCAAATATCTTGATATATTTTTTGAGTAAGCTGCCATCTGGTGCGTTGATCCTTTTCGGTTTCAACAATGGTTAATGTTGGTCCACCTGATAGGAAATGTGCTGGTGTCAAGAAATCTAAGTCGTCTGGATCTTCACTAAGTGAGCATAGTGGTCTTGAGTTCAGACAACCTTCTATCTGAGCAAGTAAAGTAGAAAACTCTTCATACGTTAACTTTTGCTCTCCGATCACTCGTCTCAGGTGGTGTTTTAGACTCTTGACTGCTGCTTCCCAGAGCCCGCCAGCACTGGGCCATGAAGGTGCATTGAAATGCCACTCAATTTGCATGTTGGTTAATTCAATATAGAATTGGTCATCTATGATTGATTTGAGGTTAATTAATTCTTCTTGCAACACTCGGTCCGATTTTATGAAATTTGTCCCGTTGTCACTATATAAGTGACCGGGAGCTCCCCGCCTGGCTGCGAATCTACGCAGCGCCGCTAAAAAGGCGGAAGAGGTGAGATCTGAAACCAGCTCCAGGTGTATGGCCTTGGTTGCCATACAAACGAAAACTGAGATATAGCCTTTAGTGCATTTTATTCCTCGTCCCTTTGCAGACTTGACGTCTACAAAGCCTGTAAAATCTACTCCTGTATGGTAAAATGGTCGAGTCATATTGGTTCTAGCTGCCGGCAAAGATCCCATCAACTGTTCGTGTTTGACAGGATTCTGTTTTCTACATACAACGCATTTTCGGAGCCTCTTTTTTACAGCACTATTTCCGCTAACTATCCAATATTGTTGACGCAAGCAAGCTAAGGTCAACCGTGCGCCTCCGTGGAAAGTTATTTTGTGTGCTTGGTCAATAAGAATGTTTGTTAAATGATGCTCATGTGGTAAAATGTAGGGATGTTTCATATTATTCCGTATATTCGCGTTGGTGATACGCCCGCTGACTCTCAACAAGCCTTGTTCATCAATAAATGGTCTTAATTTTGCTAAAGTACTTTTTGGGTTTACTTGGTTGTGTTGTGTAATGTAATTAATGTCCTCTGCAAACTCTAGTTTCTGAACATGTTTGATTAATATGTTACTCGCCTTTCTTAATTCTGTTATGGTTAAAAATATCGGCTTATTATTGATACGTGACGTCATACGTAACGCCCAGGCTAACACTCGCGACGCTCGTGTAAAATCGCTGTGTTTGCCTAAAATGTAATCAATAACATCGTTTTCATATTTTGTTATTGAAACGTGTACTTGTATTGGTTTTTTAACATCTTCGTTTGTATTGTAAATATAATGTTTTTTACTTAATTTTTTCTCATCAAACGATGACAGCCAAGCTGGTCCTTTCCACCAGATAGGGTGAGTAATTAGTTGGTCAGCGGTAATGCCTCGGCTGGCACAGTCAGCTGGATTCTCCTTTGACGAAACATAATTCCAGGAACTTGGCTTTATGATGTCTACAACTTGTTTTACTCTATTAGCGACGAAAGGTTTCCAGCGACTAATATCTCCGTTGAGCCATCCTAAAACTGCTGTTGAGTCGGACCAACTAAATATTTTAATCTTGAATTGTGACAAGCATTGGCATACGGTATTCATTAATTTGGACAATAAAACTGCTGCACATAATTCTAATCTTGGCAGTGAGACGGTTTTCTTTACTGGTACAATTCGAGACTTGGCAGCTATGATGACAACTGATGATCCTTTCTGAGAAGAGGTATTCACCTTGCAATAAATAACACAGGCATAAGCCTTTTCGGAGGCATCACAAATCCGTGCAACTCTATCGTGTTCCTGGGATCACTCTGCAACCATCGCTGGATTTTGATATTATTAATATTCTTTATATCCTCCTCTACGGTTTTCCATTTAGAAATGATGGAATCTGGTAAGACATCATCCCACTGTAAATCTAGTTGCCAGACTTCTTGAAATAATAACTTAAACTTTGTTGTAACGGGTGAAAGCCATCCAAGTGGGTCAAAGATTTTAGACATGTTAGAAAGCAAAGTTCTTTTGGTAACTTTGTCCGATGGTTCTAGCTTCAACTGGAACATGAAATGGTCCTCCCGAGGATGCCACTGCAATCCTAAGGCTTTCGTTGACTCTTGGTGTTTAAATATGAATGTCTGGCCATTGGTGTTTTTTGATTCATCTTCTTCCAATAGTTCTGGTTTATTGGATGACCACTTTCGGAGGTTGAATCCACCTGATTTTAAGAGGGTTATAAGATCTGCTTTTAAGTTTTTCGCAGATTCCAGATCGTAATGTCCGTGGAGAAGATCATCCATGTAGAAGCTGGTATCCACAACTTCTGCTGCTTCTGGAAATTTTTTACCTTCATCCCGGGCCAATTGTTTTAGCGTCATCATCGCTAAAAATGGTGCGGCCTTGGTACCGTAAGTGACAGTGGCTAATTGGTATTCCCGTAGTGGTTGTTTCGGGTGATCTCGCCATATAATTTTCTGAAGAGATTGATCTTCTTTATGAACAAGTATCTGCCGAAACATTTTCTCGATGTCGGCAGTGAAGGCTATTTGGTATTGCCTCCATCTTATTATAAGTGACATCAAATCTTGTTGTAGATTTGGTCCTCGGTACATTAGGTCATTCAACGAATAACCCGTCGATGTTTCAGCTGACGCATTAAAGACGACGCGTGTCGTAGTGGTCGTTGACTCCGCTCGTATTACACAGTGGTGAGGTAAATATGCTTCAAGTGTCTGGTTACTTGTGCACTTAATCATATGGTTTAAATATAAATACTCATGTATAAAATCTTGATAAGCCGTAGCCATCGACTTATTTCTTGCAAATCTTCTTTCGAGTTGCCGAAATTGAGCTATTGCTTTGTTCTTAGAGTCCCCCAATTTCTCGGTTACCTCTGGTTTGAGTGGTAATCGGACAACGTAGCGTCCATCTGGTTGACGTGTTGTTTGTGACTGGTATTGCTGTATGCATTGGTAGTCCTCACTAGAAAGGTTTGCAGAATTGTCTGAGATATCCTCAATTTCCCAAAACTTGTGTATATCTTTTAAATCAATTACGACAACATTGCAGTAATTTTGCGTAGATTGTACTGTGCCGCTGATGATCCACCCCAGCTCCGTATGTTGTGCTATTGGTTGAGATGCATCTCTACGGATAAGACCAGGTAGAATTATTAATTCATATACGGCAACACTTAATATCATATCGACAGGTCGGCTTTTATTGAAGTCGGGGTCTGCCAGTGGTAGATTGTTAATTTGAGGCCAAGATGGTCTTGCGAATGAGCGATTTGGTAAATTGCTGACGACGTGTGTCATTACATATGCTTCTGTGTTGAAAGTATAGTTATTATGTAGTGAGGATATCGTAAGCTTGATGACTCCCTTACTGTTGTTAGCTTTGTCGCCAACTCCTATTACAACACAGTTGCGTTTAATCCGTGGTAGGCCTAATATCTGCGCAGCATTTTCCGTAATCAGTGACGATTCCGCACAAGGATCTACAAGCGCGCGCATAATGTGATGGCAGCCGTCTCTGGCTTTAATTCTTATCATAGCTGTGGCTAGTAACTTAGGCATTGACTCCAATGGTGTGTTTGCGACACATACGCTCGATTTCTGAGTGCACTGCTTATCTTGCTGATTCTGGGTAGACGTAGATGATGAGTAGGTAACATAGGCATTATGTAGCAATGTGTTATGTCGGTCATTGCAAAATCGACATGTTTTTACAGATGTGCAATCTTTGCCTACGTGATTGACTAGACAATTCTTGCATAAATTGTTTTTGTCAATTATTTGTCGACGATGTTCTGGCATAGATTCTAAAAATGTTTTGCAGTGAAATAATGCATGATTGTTATTGCAAAGTACGCATTTTCTTTGCGTAGCAACTGTGGCCTGTTTAGTTGCTAAGTGATTAATTGCTGGTCTATGCTGGAAAAATTTATTGTTATAATAATTATTTGGTGTTTTGTAGGTCACACGTTTTGCGTTTTCATTATTCTGAGAACGTTGATGATTTGGCTTGACTGCATCTTGTTTGCGTCCTGAAACGTGCTTCGCTTCTGGATCCTCCAACGATGTAAATTTTGTTTCTAAGAAAGATAGAAACTCTTTTAAGTTTGGGAGGGCCTTGGAATCCGGCATTGACTCAATATACTCCTGCTTTGTTTCGGAATCTAATTTCTGTGATAGAATATAAACTATAAGTGGATCCCATTGAGTTATGTCTACCCCCATTGCTTCTATAGAATTTAAGCACTCAGTGGCGGTATCATGCATGGTCTTGATGAGTACCGCTGATTTTTGTTGCATCGTCGGAATATTTAAAAGCATATGAACATGCGAGTTAAATATTAAGCGCAGATTATTGTATCTTTTATTCAATATGTCCCAACAAATTTGGTAATTGTCGGATTTAATGCGCAAATGCTGAACTAATCTTTCGGCTTCACCTCTGAGTTTATTTTTCAACAATTGCATTTTTTGCGCATTTGGAAGGGAATTGTTTGTATGAATGGCTTCGCAAAACAAATCTTTGAATGATAGCCATTGGTGATAATTGCCACTAAATATTGGTATATCCGTTTTTGGGGTTGATTTCTCCTTGTATGAGACCGACCACATTTTTCCGTTGACTAGCCTCTTCATTTGGTTATATTGTTTTTCATATTCGCAAAAAGTTAATTCATACTCTTCATTGTCAAAAAGAGCTTCACTGTCAATCTCCCAGTGCAAGGCATCGATTGCCGACCACCTCGACTGAATTGTTTTTAAAATATCTTCAAATTCCCACCGTTCAGAAACGGTCTCGAGATCGACGGAATCTAACGTACGAGAAAAAGCTTTAAAATTGCTTTTTTGCTTTCGTAACATTTCTTCTACCTTGCTAGAATTACCTTGAGTGGTTGGGTTCAAAGTAAATGAACTATGGGAAGCACCTCTCACGCCAGGGGTAGTAGGAGTCTCTTGACGCTCGGAGGCTAATGGTATTTGTGTTGCTGGTTTAAGTAATGGTTTGTTTGGTTCAGTGGTCACATATTTTCTAATAAGCAGCTTGATATCATTATAAAATTTAAGCGCTTTCTGGTAATAATTTTCTTTAAAATACTTATGGTTCATATCCTCGAATTCAGCACATAATCTGGTATGATTAGTCTGGAATTCGTTCCAGTAGGCATCTAAAGTATTAAGGCGTTTTTCGATGTAAGCTGGAGTCTTACGCTCCGGCCCATCTTTTTTGAAGTTAATGCAAAGGCTGTCCATCGCGGACATTATTTGCTCTTGCGTGGCCAAGATCTTTTCCATCGTGGCTGACATTGGTTAAATTAAGTATAAAAAGGAAAGATCTTACTCAGAGACACTGGTACGTGGCGACCTGGTTACGTCCCGGAGAAGTTTTTCTGGTTCTGGTTGGTTTGTCGTCGCTGGAATTGGTGATCCACTTGACACTGGTTACTGGTTAATGGTCTATGCACAAAACTGGTTACACCGCAAGTCTGAGACACTGACACGTGTACTATGGTGACACTCGCGTGGCAGGTCCCACCGTTACGGAGGCTCGAAGGACCAAGATGCACAAAACTGGTTACACCGTAAGTCTGAGACACTGACACGTGTACTATGGTGACACTCGCGTGGCAGGTCCCACCGTTACGGAGGCTCGAAGGACCAAGATGTACGGGGTGTGGTGTCCGTACAAGTATTTACGTTTGGTTCGTAAATGTAAACGACTAAAGTTCGGGTAAAATATGGTTTATTCACACTGAACTAGTCTAAATGGTAAAATGGTAATGGTAATGAGAACACGCGAACTGGTTGACGATCGAACGTGAACTGATTAGTAAAATTAATACAATAAATGCGTGTGGCGTAAAGCGCTGACACAGCGCTGCGCGATGTAGGTTGCTTAAACCGTACAGGGATATTGACTATATTTTCGACGGGGTAGGTAAATATGTCCATATATGTGGCCATATTTACAGTATTAATATACTTTTTTTTAAATCCTACTATCCTACTAATATTATAAAGGCGAAAGTTTGTAAGAATGTATGGATGTATGGATGTATGGATGTTTGTTCCTCTTTCACGCAAAAAACTACTGAACGGATTTCGATGAAATTTGGCACACGGGTAGATCATGTCCCGGATTAACACATAGGCTACTTTTTATCCCGGGAAAATATAAAGCGGGACTTTAATCCCGGAAAAACTTTTTTAAAGCGGGCGGAGCCGCGGGAAAAAGCTAGTAAACAAATAAAAATGGATATCCGATTTTAATAGAGAATTTATTTAAAAGGCTTTCTTTTGGCGACATTCAGTTATACAAATAAGAACAAATTAGTAAAGTGATAATTACAATGCTTAGCAGTGGTATAATTTTTGATCTTACTGCTTTTGACTGTAGTTAAAGCTAATTTCATATTGAAATGTGACCAATTACCCACGCATTTATAGCGTGGCATATACTAGAGTAAAAAAAGGGTCAGTATTCCCGTACCGTAAAAACGGTGTCATAAACTGTGGTCATATTTTCAGTGTAAAATTTTTATTGCTCCATTATTCACGAAATGAAAACATACATGCACGTCGTTGGGATACATGCGAAACTCGCGAACTTTTACGGTCTAGTTCAGCTTGAAAAACAAATCGTTTTTGGAACAATGGTAGGTATATGGCCATATTTACCGGCTGGCCATATTTGACTCACGTACTTTAGTCAAGTTAATCTCTGTCCGCCCTTATAGGAGTATAATGTAACGTCATGTCCTCTATGATGTGACATTGCGTCGGCGAAATACTTACACACAAAATGTGGAGCGACCTGGGACTCCAACGCAGAACACCTCAATTAACTTTGCCTCTTAACTAAAGAGCCGACAAACGCGTTAAGTACATAGTGTTAAGTGGACGATAGCCTCGTTGGGAATGGAACGGTCTGCCGAGACAATGTCCGGAGATTCAAAACCCAAGGCACACACCTTTGACTTTTCGAAGTTATGTGTGTATTATTTATCAATTATCGTTCACTTTAACGGTGAAGGAAAACATCGTGAGGAAACCTACATGCCAGAGAATTCTCCATAAGAATTTCGAGGGTATGTGAAGTCTACCAAACCGCACTAGGCCAGCGTGCCTAGGCCTAAAACCCTCTCAGTAGTAGAGGAGGCCCGTGCTCATGGGCAGTATATAATACAGGGCTGCTATTCTTATTTATTACATAGTTCTAGTTAAACAACTGCGTATTTATGTAAAAGTAAGTATTAGACGTCAATAAAAACTCTCACCCAACGTAGTTTTGGTGTGATCGCCAGTGGCAGGCACGTACTTATGCAGTGAATTTTCTTTAATGCTGACGAAATAGAGGCACTGCTGGTGGTGATCCCAGTGCGGGCCTTCGCCCAGCAAAACCGGCTCCAAGATCTTCTCCACTTTCACCGACATCTTAACGGATAGGAATGTGTTAAATTATTTCAAATATTTTTTTATATACTTAGTTATGGAGAGCTTATTTTGCTATTTCCCGGCAGTGCCTTGTAATCGATGTGTATGCAAACTAGCAAAATCAGTTTGACTGATTGGAATAGCCAATAGTAAAGAATAAAGATTATATAGCTACTGTGTATACAAATGCAATACCGTATGATACTACGCCCTTTATCCCCGGAGGGATAGGAAGACGCGCAAGTAGTGCACCCACTTTTCGCCGTGCGTATTCCGTTCCATGATGTAATAGGGGGCGAGCCTATTGCCATATCGGGCACAAATACCAGACTCCGAGCTGATACCGCTTAGAAAAATCCACTTTGCCCGACCCTGGGATCGAACCCGAGACCTCAGCATTGCAGTAGTACCGTAATACAGCTACGCCACCGATACAGTTTTATAAAATGTACACAATAAATTTCATAAAACTCAACAAACATATCTACCATTTTTTTGAAGTACTTACTTATTATATTTTTTTTTAATAAATTGACGTACCTACTTACCTACTTGAAGACCCACTGGATACTACCTAGCACCTACTACGTAGTGCATTCAAATAAAGGACCTTACTCGAACGTGCTTAATACAAAAATTAAGTATCATCATTATTTTTTTAAGTAAGTACTTGCATAATGTCAACATGGATCATAATTATTATTTATTATAATCATCCAAGATAAGCTCGCTCATATCAATGGTTGATTAAAGCAGTATAAAAATCTCATATTAGAGTTTAATTATAATAAGTTTAAAAAAAATACAGTATTTTGTATCTATACTTGCGTACCTAATAAAAACTGGACGTTTGTCGAGCGCCGACTTTAAAAGACTTACCGTTAGTCATTACCTATCTAACTTGTAGCCACGAACTAGAAAACAAACTATTTTTAATCAGTGCTAGAAACAAAAGTTTAGGCAGTAAGTACGTTTCATAACTTAACCATAATAGTTATGGAAACAGAATCCACTGCTCAATGTGCAATCTTTAGTAAAGTAAAAATTACAGTACCTTGCGGTCGTTCAGCTTGCTGCCGAGTGCGCCTGATTACAGACGCGAGAATATCTACATTATCTATAGATAATGTAGGTACCTATTAGTAATTCAACGCTCCCGCACTGGCCCCCCGTACAACATTGTTATATTTTGTACCTATGCGTTTATTAACATATTAATATACTAAGTTCATTAACATATTAATATTATTATTAACATATTAATATATTAAGTGACTGCCTCGATGGCGTAGTTGTATTGCGTACGCGTTACGAGTACGATTTGCGCGCTGAGGTCCTGGGTTCGAATCCCGGGTCGGGACAAAAAACTTTGTGACTGGGTTTTTCAATCTTAAAAAATTACTCAGTCGCATCTCGGAGTCAGGAAGTTGGCGGTGTGATACCCCCGTGCCTCGGAAAGCACGTAAAGCCGTTGGTCCTGCGCCTGATCTCTCTCCGGTCATGTCGGATTGCCGTCTCACCGGACTATGAGAGTGAAGGAATAGCGAGTGCACTTGTGTATTGCGCACACACTTGTGCACTATAATATCTCCTGCGTACCTGGCTGATCTCCGTTGAGATTGGCCGCCGGGGCCGAAACTGGCTAGGAGGATTTTCAATATACTAAGTTAGTTGTTAACACTATCTAACGCGAAGCAAAGTAAAATACATGCATTTAAGTTAAATTTGTGTATAATTTCAATTTTCAATTGAAACCTCCACAGGTGGAAGGGAGGTAAAAGAAATAACAAATAACAATGGAGAACAACAAAATATTTAATAAGTTACCTGAAAACATAAGAAATCTTAACATTCCATCATTTAAAAAAAGACTACACAACCTACTTACAGAAAAATGTTATTATAATATACAAGACTATTTACAAGATACAAATATAGCTACTGATATTATACCGGGTGGAAGGGAAACGCTCTCGGAAACGAATACAGGTGATAGTATTGGTGATTCCTGACGTGATGGCACTAAAAAAATCCAGATCGCATTGTTACAATTTTAGTAGGATTTTCTCAAATTTCTGTACAGCTACACGTATGGATAGATAAATCAAACTATTATTCTGAAAAACATGGTAAAAAAGGTCAATATTTCAAAAAAATCGTAATGAAACACGTACATCAGCTGACGGGTTAACAACCGCGGGCCGGTGCCGGCGCAGCGCGGCGGCCGCCCAGTTTTTTGTACGCTTTACATTGCGCGCGCATGAATTACGGAAATACTAAAATCGTAAGTATTATCGCTTAGCTTTACAAATGAATATAGTGTTTAGTTAATGTTATGGTTCTTCTCTCTTACCGTTCCGGTATAGAGAGCGTTTCCCTTCCACCCGGTATAATTTCCCATCAAGTACTAAGACTGATTTAATACGAGGTTACAGTTGTTTTAGTTTAGTTTATTTAGAATAAAGTAGAGTTTATATTATTTGTTTTAAATATTGTATTAATAATTTTATGAGTTGTTAATTTTGTCACTTAATTTTATTCTAGATCTAAGGATCTATTTTATAAATATTTATATGCTCTTGTAGCAGATTTCGGCGAACTGCAACAGCATTATGTAATACCAATATATATACCTACCCGATATGATAAATAAACAATTTGAATTTGAAAACAGTTGAAATTTATTTTATTTGATGATATTGATAAATACAATTGTATAATTGAGCTTCGTAGTTATTTTACATAAAACCGTACATGGTATAATAAACTGCATTGCGACAATTACTGAAAAACATATACATACTTACATAAAATGTAATTGAATTGGTCCATTGTCTAAAATAGGTAAAGTAAGAAAAAAAGTACAAATAAAGAAAGGTTCCAAGAGTCCTTACCGTCGAACACAACTTATTACTTAATTATTATTTATTATTATATTATAGTAGTATTTTTGCTAGGTAATAAGAAATCGGTATTGTACGTTCATAAAAAGAACCATTTTGAAAATATTTGGGTATTCATTTTCTGATAGGTACCTAAACTTTTATACTTCTCGAACCAATAGTCATAAAACCTCAAAAAAATATACATAACTACGTATCTACACAATATTATTAAGTTTATTACCAAATGTTATAGTAACAACAATATCAAAATATTGAGTTGCTTGACTTAGGTATTCTCCGTTAATTTTCGCATTTAATATCCACATTTAAAATTGAATTTGTATTGTTACTTGCGATTTCTAAAACATATATTTAAAAAAAAATTAGATCACAATAAAAGACCTACGCTGAGTTTCTTGGTGCTTCTTCTCAGGTCAGTGGGCTTTTCCGAAGCACAGGTAGAATCTTTTCGTTGATAGGAAGCAATGTAAAAAATGACGTGTAAAGGCGCCGTTAGGGGCCTAATTACTTAATAAATAATTTGATAAGATTTGAGTTCGTAACAAAAAAAAATTCAATACGCGAATTATTCTAAAAAATAATTTTTGTTTTACAAAATTCATTTTTGGAAGACTCTGATGAGTTTTACTAAAGCATTGTTTTTACAGTATATTTTCATATGTATAAGTACTTAATAAAAAAATACAATATGTCAATACAAAAAAATATACAATATCATGATCTGTGGTATACATCCAACTTTGTCTTACTTGACTTTTACAGCTTAAAATTATAATTCGGATGTCCCTTAGCACCGAGCCCCAAGATCATGAAGGTAGATCCACACGGGGGTAGCTGCTCCCCTCCAATATTCATGCTGGCTGTTGTTACAAATAAAATATCCAAGTTAGGACCTCCGAATGTAACCGAAGTGACCTGCTGGGCTGGAATCGGCACCTTCATCAGTAGTTTTTGTGTTCTGGGGTCTATTTTAATAACACATGATCCTCCGAAGACCGCTACCCATAAGTTTCCGTCTGTGTCTATGGACATGCCATCTGGAACTCCTTCCACGCCGTTCTTTTCGAAATCGAATATGTATGATAAATTTGCTGAAAAAATAATAGTGCGTTGCTGTATTAAAAAGCGTCTTGTGTCCCACAGCTTGGCTCTCATCTGCCAAATTGCCGAGTCCATTAAGAATTTAATAAAAGGGTTTATAAAACTACAACAATCTAGACTGGAACATAACTAAACCACTGGTATTTAACTAACAAAGACAATAAAATAACACTCACAGAATGCTCCCGTGTCGACATCATAGTCATATCTCCTGACCTTCCTGTCCAATGAGTCAATGTAGTAGAACGCCTTTTCCTTCAAGTCCCACGCGAGTCCGTTAGACACAGTCACGCCGGAGACTACTTTCTCAATGGTGCATCCCTTGCTACCGTCTATGCGGAACAGAGAGCCTACTTTGCGCTGGAACTCTCCTGGTGGATCCTCGCCGCCCATTGTACCTAGGTAATTATAGTTTCATAATAAAATGTCATGGGAATATTATTTTGTCTTAGAGAAATTACATACTTCATTTTGATGATTTATTTGTTGAAACTATGGCTTTTTTTAAAGCTTCCGAATGACGAGACGAGCATGCCGCTCGCCTGATAGTAAATAATACGCCAGCACACAAACAGTAGCAACAAAATACAAAACTTTTAATTATAAAGTACCGCGATGGAGTGCCCATCATCATCAGTCACGTAACGTCCACTGCTGAACATAGGCCTCCTCTAAAGATTTCCAGACGGACCTGTCAAAAGCGGCCTGCATCCAGCGTGTTCCTGCCACCTTTATCAAGTCGCCAGTATGTGGCCTCCACTGTTTTGTTTCTCCTCCACCACGGCCTCGAGAAGTTTTTTGCCCCATCTGACGTCAGTTCTTCGAACTATGTGCCCTGCCCACTGCCACTTCCGCTTACTAATCCACTGGGCTATGTCATTGAGTTTCGTTCTTCTATGGATCTCCTCATTTCTGCGTTCGTCACCCTGAGATATTAGATGTTAGATTTCATAATGCCCAGTAATTACGCTGGGTACCATGTCCTTCAAACCGGAAGACAATAGTACATACACACTACTGTTTGGTGGTAGAAATAGACACTGCGGTGGTACCTAACCAGTCGGCCGCTCGCATACGAGAGACCTAGTAACAGTGAACCACCTAATACCAATGTCTTCGCCCATACTAGGCTCTTATTTAAAACTATAACGCCCGAATACTCAAACGCTACTTAAATATTTGAGATGGCCTTACGGATTTAAGCATTCGTTATTTGTGAAATTGGTATACTGAAACGTCACTTATCTCTTAACCTTAAATTTAAGGCGACTCTGTTTAAGGTCCGCTTATTGAGTCAAATGGTATTCACAAACACTGCTTAAAGTTTGACAGCTATGTAAGGCCTCCAAATATGGCTGTTAATCGAGATCAATTTGAGAATGCTTCAGACTAGTCTCAAATATTTACGTTCAAATCTTTAATAATTTTATTGCGTAATAACTACTTATTATATTCTCTTTGGATTTAATAAATCGTTTTTTTCTTCATTATCATCATTGTTTGAAAAGGAGTGTAGTGTCAAAGGAAGAAATCGAGAGAAATTAAACGCTTTCGAAGAATACAATAATGATAATTTAATGTTAATGTTTGACAAATAAATATATCACATCTTATCTTAACTTATCGTAAAAGAAGATTCCAACTCAGCAAGGAAACAGTTCTTCATTTATGTTCTTTTAAATCGGGATTATATCCAGGCGAACACAAAAAGAAACCAAACAATCCAACCAATAGCCCAAGGTCATCGGGGTTATTTTTCACGGGAAACAACCAACGGTAGTACATCGTATTGTGCGTAGTATGGCAGTTGAGTTAGCATATTTTGTAAATGTTTGTAAATATGCCTTCTGATGATAAAACTGAAATAAGAATTATAAATATTATTGTTGTTGACTTGTTTATTTTTTTTTCTAAAGCGGCTAATGTCAACCCTGACATACTGCCAAGTGGCAATATAATGCCAATATAAGCTCATCACATCAATGTTAAGAATATAATAATTAATAAACTATTTCTAAATGAATTTGCCATTCCTTCATATTAAAAACCTAGGATGGTTTTTAAACGTACTTACCATTTTTACTATGTAACACCTGCACATAGTACATAAAATACACACGAAAATTAAATATAATAGACATATTATAACATTGTAAATCATTTTCAAACTGCGCATTGTGTTATTCGATTTATTTATATTTAACATCTTAAAAATTATACTGCGTGAAACGACACATAAATATCAAATTTATTAAAATTGTAATCGAAAACAAACTTTTTATAATCTGTAGCAAAATGACTGCTCCTCGGCTGAGTTTTCCATCAAATCTTTTAAAGTGCGTTTGAGAATGCCATTTAAAATAAGAAGCCGGCTAAAATTAAGTAGGCCTCAGATAACTTGGTTGGTTGAGTAGCGTTTGAGTATTCGGGCGTAAGTAAACCAAGTTAGTACAAAAATAAATAATAGTCTAAAAACCTAAAAAGAAACACGCTTTTATAGAAAATCCAAATAACCATACCATATCACTGCTGACCTCCTCTATAGCTGAGACGGTTTTAGACCTTAGTCCACCACGCTGGCAGACTTCACATATCTTCGAAATTCTTATAGAGAACTTCTCAGATATCTGCATATCTGAGAAGTACCAGCGTGTCCTCACGGTGTTTTCCGTCACCATTAAAGCAAGCGATAATTCACAAAGAATACACATTTATAACTTTTTAGAAAAGTCAGAGATGCATGCCCTTGGGTTTTGAACCTGCGGACATTCGTCTCGGCAGTCCGTTCCACTCCCAACTAGGCTATCGAAAATCCAAATATAAAATAGAAAATAAATTTTAATAAATATGAATTAAAATAAGAAAAAAATGTATTTTATTGTAATAAGAGCATGTTTTTTAGTTTTTTTAAACTATTTTTCATTTTTTACTTGGATATTTTCTATAAAAGCGTGTTTTTTTAGTTTAAAATATTGAATTGTCATCGGTCCTTGATAAGTATGTCAAATTTCGATTTGATCCGACGGTTTTGAAGGGGATCAAAGTCATGTCCAAAGTTTCCGTTACATATTTACATACATGTGAAGCTAATAAAAGCATAATAATTAATAAAATATCGTCTTGTAATGCTTGAGGAAATATTATTTTCTAGCAAAGTTCTTACGCGAATGACTAGTTACTCTCCTGAGAATATGAGTCATAGGTAGGTACAAGTACGGACCTAATGTCCACTTAGCCTTTATCCAAAGAGTTCTAAGATAATTATTTAATGTCTTTGCCTTCATCCAAATCTCTAAGGGATTTTACATTGCGTGTGCCGTTTAATTAATGATTTTTTGTCACCAACGCTATTATTATATTCCTATATTAACATTGCACAATAGATGCTTTTTACTAGAAAAGGAAGGTATTATATTCCCTGAAAAAGCTTTATTTCGCTATTATAATCCTACTAATATTATAAAGGCGAAAGTTTGTAAGAATGTATGGATGTTTGGATGTTTGGATGTTTGGATGTATGGATGTAAGGATGTTTGTTCCTCTTTCACGCAAAAACTACTGAACGGATTTCGATGAAATTTGGCACACGGGTAGATCATGTCCTGGATTAACACATAGGCTACATTTTATCCCGGGAAAATATAAACCGGGACTTTTATCCCGGAAAAACTTTTTAATGCGGGCGGAGCCGCGGGCAAAAGCTAGTATTCAATAAACTAATCAAGCACGTAAAGCTGTTGGTCCTGCGCCTGATCTCTCTCCGGTCATGTCGGATTGCCGTCTCACCGGACTATGAGAGTGAAGGAATAGCGAGTGCACCTGTGTATTGCGCACACGCATGTGCACTATAATATCTCCTGCGTTACCTGGCTGATCTCCGTTGAGATTAGCCGCCGTGGCCGAAACTGGCTAGGAGCATTATACGATTCAATTAACTAAGGGCCCTATCAACGGACTGTTAAAACATTATTAACTAGGTAGGTACATGTGATGTGTTACATAATTTTTTTTTCAAAATGTTATAGCTCCGGTCCGGACTCTAAAAATAGACTATATAATACTAAAGATTATAATATTTTGAAAAAAAAAAATCAAATTACCGCCAAACAGTCTTCCTCTGGGATCAGCCTTGCCGTCATTTATCCTGGTCGTTGGCACGTCCTGGTCGACCTCCCCCAGTTCTTTCAAGACATCAACCTCGCTCCCCTCCGCTCCGTCCCACCGCACCACCAGGAACTTGCGTTCCACTCCCACCACGAATTGGTTTAAGGTGCCATCGACAGGAACGATGAAGCCGACACGCCCGTCTGGTGGAAAAAAGAATTGCGCTAGGACAGTGTAGTTATGTAGTTTTTTTTTATGGATTATTCGGCTTGTGTCGTGGAAGTAGGTACCACTGTTTCACGGAAAAAAATTGAAGTGCTCTCGTTCTTAAAGTAAAGCAACAGGTATTAGAGAGGAATTGGAGTTTATTAGATCTTTCGGGTATCTCAAGTCTTGTATTTTTCAGCTTTATGTATAGTGAGTAAGTCTCACCTAGCTGAGTCTTGAAGAAGTCTCCGGTAGCAGGCACGTACTTGTGTATGGTTTTTTCATGGATGCTGACGTAGTAGAGACACTGCTGTCGGTCGTCCCAGTGAGGACCCTCGCCCAGCACCGCCGGCTCACTGATCTTCTCAACTTTAAACGACATCTTGGAGGGAGATAAACACATGAAAAATTAAGTCTGCCCTAAAGCAATTACATAAATAGATTTTTGGGCCATATTTTATGATTTTTGTCCCATGAAATGAATCCCAATATCAATTTGCCCCACCCTGGGATCGAACAAGAGACCTCAGCACTGTAGTCGGATTGTATTACGGTGGTAGTATTTACTACGCCGCCGGGGCGCCGACATACCTAATATTTCGATAACCAAGAATATAAACGCACACCACCCTGTAGCTACGCCTACTGCCCTCTAGTGAGCGTTATAGTACAACGCCCTCAACGCTCAAGGGCATTGGCAGCACGGATAGACTAACGCCCGAATACTCAAACGCTACTTAAATATTTGAGATGGCCTTACGGATTTAAGCATTCGTTATTGGTGAAATTGGTATACTGAAACGTCACTTATCTCCTAACCTTAAATTTAAGGAGACTCAGTTTAAGGTTCGCTTATTTATTCAAACGGTATTCACAAACACTGCTTAAAGTTTGACAGCTATGTAAGGCCTCCAAATATGGCTGTTAATCGAGATCAATTTGAGAGTGCTTCAGACTAGTCTCAAATATTTACGTTCAAATCTTTAATAATTTTATTGCGTAATAACTACTTATTATATTCTCTTTGGATTTAATAAATCGTTTTTTTCTTCATTATCATCATTGTCTGAAGAGGAGTATGGTGTCAAAGGAAGAAATCGAGAGAAATTAAACGCTTTCGAAGAATACAATAATGATAATTTAATGTTAATGTTTGACAAATAAATATATCATATCTTATCTTATCTTAACTTATCGTAAAAGAAGATTCCAACTCAGCAAGGAAACAGTTCTTCATTTATGTTCTTTTAAATCGGGATTATATCCAGGCGAACACAAAAAGAAACCAAACAATCCAACCAATAGCCCAAGGTCATCGGGGTTATTTTTCACGGGAAACAACCAACGGTAGTACATCGTATTGTGCGTAGTATGGCAGTTGAGTTAGCATATTTTGTAAATGTTTGTAAATATGCCTTCTGATGATATAACTGAAATAAGAATTATAAATATTATTGTTGTTGACTTGTTTATTTTTTTTCTAAAGCGGCTAATGTCAACCCTGACATACTGCCAAGTGGCAATATAATGCCAATATAAGCTCATCACATCAATGTTAAGAATATAATAATTAATAAACTATTTCTAAATGAATTTGCCATTCCTTCATATTAAAAACCTAGGATGGTTTTTAAACGTACTTACCATTTTTACTATGTAACACCTGCACATAGTACATAAAATACACACGAAAATTAAATATAATAGACATATTATAACATTGTAAATCATTTTCAAACTGCGCATTGTGTTATTCGATTTATTTATATTTAACATCTTAAAAATTATACTGCGTGAAACGACACATAAATATCAAATTTATTAAAATTGTAATCGAAAACAAACTTTTTATAATCTGTAGCAAAATGACTGCTCCTCGGCTGAGTTTTCCATCAAATCTTTTAAAGTGCGTTTGAGAATGCCATTTAAAATAAGAAGCCGGCTAAAATTAAGTAGGCCTCAGATAACTTGGTTGGTTGAGTAGCGTTTGAGTATTCGGGCGTAAATCTCGGATTCATTAATTGTGCTACCTACTATGAAATTTATTTAGACTTTAGAGGAAAGCTATTACATTTATAAAAGAAATAATATCTTCAAAAATATTCAGCAATGAGTTACTTAATATCTGTCTCTTGTTTTTTTTAATTGTAGCAAATTATCATAATAACAGCAATAAAATTAAAATACATACTTGTATTGCTTAAAATAATTTTCGAAAATGGTGAGTATGCAACATCTTGCAAACGCACGACCAATAATTGTCGAATGATCTTAAAGTTTTGTTTTGCCGGTATATAACCCAGATATAACCTATACCGTGCCGCTAGATCACAGAACACTATTACCAGAGACAAATAAACAAGAACTATTACCATATTACTTACGGAGCCTGGAGGATTGACTATATCCCCGTTCTGTGATATTACTCTTAACTCTAGGAGCGCTAGATACACGTAATTTTGTAAATATAATTCTCTATAGTATAACCTAGTGATGCGACTCGAGTCTTGTTTTTACTCGAGTGAATTTGTCAACTTATACTCGAATGAAAAAAATATTGACTCGAGTCAATTTGCACTCGAGTTGCCGAGTCAACTCGGCGCACCCAGTAGCCTCGGTGACCGCTTGAAATTACTAGAAGTCGCAAATTCTCTAGTCACTGTCTACGACGCGAACGTTGTTGCCACCAATTTAAAAAAAGTCGTGTGGCACTCGGAGAATGCCGCGGTAAAGCTATTGCATAGCGTTTTTTATCAACTTATGTAATTATAATTATTATTTTTTTTCTATTGTCCAAATTTCACTCGTACCCTAACGCCGAAACTCTAAGCAGGCAATTCTAATATTTATAACCTCTTTGAACAGGTATAAAGTAAAAACTTTTAAACAATTCAAACTTAGAATCACGTTTGACATTTCGATACGTGTCACTGAATGGAACAATTTTTAAATACACGGTAATTTCGACCTTTTATCGTTTAACATTCAAGTCATATCCTCTCACATATTGTATTCTTACAAGACTGCGATATTAAATTTACTTATGAAATTTTACACTCTTCATGGTTGTGATAGAGTTGAAAATAGTGAGGGGTGGCAGGTTATTTCCGTTACGGAATTTCTGGATTCGGTCTCCACGCTCAAGGCCTGCGATAGAAACTATGCAATAGCTTAAAAATATGGCTAATTCAGCGTTCTTCATGTGATGGAGTATGCAGAAATTCAAATTAACTAGTGAACAATAAATATGATAATGTATATTAGCTCATGTTCCGGCATATTAGTAATTAAGTACATAAAGATTTATTATTTAAAAATATTATTACGCGTGATTGTACTCGCCGATAACAGCGTCATCTATTGGCGAGAAGCGGACTATCTGACTGTGGAAGGTTTGGCGATGGAACATTCTCGAAAGGTCTTGATGTCTCCAGACTGTCATGAAATCATTGACCTTAATTTGCGAGGGAGTTTCCGACTATTCTGGATCTTTCGAGAACGTTCCACAAACTCCGACGGTACCGGCGGCCGGGTATAAAAGGCGACGCGCGGCCGCCGCCGGGCATTCAGTCTTGTTTACAAGAGCGAGCGACAAGCGGACTACGAGCGATAACTCCAAACGGTTTCGAGGTGAATATTGTGGATTGTGTTTGGACGTATAGTGAGTGATTTTTAATAAGTGTATTTGAGTGTTTAATTATAGCTGTATCTGGTACAGTGTTTTTGTTAGTTTAGTAGTGTCCTAGACCCTAGTGCTAATAAAGTCCTAATTGGTGTTTTATCGCAATATCGGTATTTTAATTGTTTATCTAGAACCTGAGCACGTAACAATATTTAAACAAATCTTACTTGAGTTACAAGCTGTGTAAATAGTAAAGTCTGAAATTACTCAAGTGCCTCGAATCATAGAATCCTACTCGAGTGACGAGTCGCATCCATAGGTCGCATCACTAACTATAACCTGTTGGCAGTTGTCATTCAGTCAGTTGAATTGTTTGTGGCCAGTGTTGCCAGTTTGGGAGTAAATTCCTGTTTTATGTATATTATGTTATCCCATTTTTCATATATTCCAATAATAATTTCCATAACACAGTGCACCAGTAACCCCCGAATACTCAAACGCTACTCAAACAACCAAGTTATCTGAGGCCTACTTAATTTTAACAGGCTTCTTATTTTAAATGACATTCACAAACGTACTTTAAAAGATTTGATGGAGAACTCAGTTGAGAAGCAGTTATTTTGCTACAGATTATAAAAAAATTGTCTTCGATTACAATTTATAAAATTAAAATTGATAAAAATTGATATTTATGTGTCGTTTCACACAGTATAATTTTTAAGATGTTAAAAATAAATAAATCTAATAACACAACGCACAGTTTAAAAATGATTTCCAATGTTATATGTCTATTATATTTAATCTTCGTGTGTATTTTATGTACTGTGCTGATGCTACATAGTAAAAATTGTAAGTACCTTTAAAAACCATCCTAGGTTTTTAATATGTAGGAATGGCATATACATTATTAGAAATAGTTTATTAATTATTATATTCTTAACATTGGTGTGATGAGCTTATATTGGCATTATATTGTCACTTGGCAGTATGGTCAGGGTTGACATTAGCCATTTTGGAAAAAAATAAAACAACTCAACAATAATATTCATAATTCTTATTTCAGTTTTATCATCAGAAGTAGGCATATTTATAAATGCTAACTCAACCGCAATACTACGCACAATACGATGTACTACCGTTGGTTGTTTCCCGTGACAAATAGCCTCGATTCTCGATTAATTCTATAAGAGGAGGCCTTACATAGCTGTCAAACTTTAACTAGCTATTGTGAATACCGCTTGAATCAATAAGCAGACCTTAAACAGAGTCGCCTTAAATTTAAGGTTAGGAGATAAGTAACGTTTCAGTATACCAATTTCAACCTTAACGAGTGCTTAAATCCGTAAGGCCATCTCAAATATTTAAGTAGCGTTTGAGTATTCGGGCGTAAGTCAGGCAATTTGAGTTTGTATTTAAGCCTACAATTATGCAGATATAAATGAAATGAAATAAATTTATTCGAACCCATAAAATGTTATACATTATTTTGATTCACTCAATATTAACTCTGCCACCAGTTCGGGAAGCAGTTCTCACTAGAGAAGATCGGGAAAGAAACTCTAGTGTTGCTCTTTTCATACGTTGGGTTCGGAATGATAATATTCTCACAAGCGTTGTTGAACGAGTCAATAGTCTTTAAGTTTTTATATTGTACCAAGTATTGTACTCTGCTTGGATCTAATCAAAGTTCATATATTATGTATAAGGCTTTTCACTACTAACCGGTGGTGCATAGATACGAAAACAAAATAGAAGGACACAGCATAATTCATACAAAGGGAGTAAATAAAAAGCATCAAAACATTGAAAAATCAGTTTACTTTATTTGATGGAATTTGGAAAAAAAATTACAAATATCATCTCAAAGGCGGACATAGACGCATACTTTGAGGTCTGTACAACCGTATAGTAATATACTAAAACGAGCACTACTCACAACACAATTATTGTTTCCACTGATATGAAATTTCGAGTATTTGGCAGTCGAAGTGTACACAAACTGCCTTTGGAATACATATTGGCACAACATTCATCTACTAGTGTTTACAACAGAATACATACAGTAAACGATGACTATCAAATAAAAATAACACATCTACGTGTACGTAAACATTTAATTAACATCTAACATAAAATACTAACTCCTAAGTGATTTAGAATTAATACTGAAACACCAAATATGACTTTAATCACACATATATAGTGTACACCTATATTTTTTTTTCGTATATTTTCAACAAGTCTGTACAAACAATGAACTCGTGAGTGCTTACATACATAATATAGTTCAGTGATACAAGGTGGTACGTAAAGTAAGTATTCCAAAATTTGGCCGGATTAGACAAGTGATACAATCGCGAAGTTCCAATCGAGTATGAATACGCAATTGGTACCGACGCGTTCATCGAGGTACATTATAACGACTAATTTTTACGAGTCGTTCTCACGAGCGTTTCTAAACAAGATAATCCAATCGCTTTATTTTTAGAATAAAAGTAAAAAATTATATATATTTTAATCGTCGTCACACTACTTTGCGAACATTTTGCACGAACTCATCTAAAATATATTTTACCTGATGAGATTTTGTTCACATTTGTTTTTAAATAAAAAGTAGCCTAATGTCGTTTTAAAAGTATTTATAATGTGACTCAACTTGTCTATCGCAAAGTGTGCGCTTTGGCAATTTTCATATTTTCAACATACAACCAAAAGTTAAACAAGTACTGGTAACTCAAAGTAATGTATTCCTTATTTAAACTTGATATCGGATTCCGAATATTGCCGCAGCGCTTTCATTTGCGATTACGGAAACTGCAAAACGCTCGTGCGAACAAGGTTTCGATAATTTTACAATAGAGGTCCTAGATCACTTTCGAGTTTATCTGAGAATTTTTTTAAATCACAGATAACTATATAAACTCTCTAAAAATATCATTCTGTTAATTCGACAGGCTCGCGTCCAGGGGACGTATGCTCACCGCTAAAACTGTGAAAAATATCAGAAAATTTATCAAAACAACAGTGGTTTCACAAGTCGAGTACACACCATTCCACCTGAAACACTCGCTTACACACCAGACCTTACTTATAATAAATGCACGTTTTATGTTAGTACAAAATGCAGACTGTAGGTACGTAGTGGTAGGTCCTTAAAACAAATTTGTTCGTGTTTACCACGCGCCAATGTATGCTTACCAACATAAATAAAATACTACCCAGCACCGAGATTTATAACTAACGTCCTTCATGAGATCAAAGTAGGATACGTTCGAGTTCACTTTTAGTGTTAGACAATTAACGCAGTCAAAGGAGATTCGGTTATTTCGACAGGTTGAGATCCGTTTATAACCTACGAGGCCCGAAGGCGTCAACTGTTAATGCGAGTGAAACAGTACTTATTTCTAACTAAATTAAACGAGCTGAATGATCGTCTCACAACAATCGATTACGACAACATATCGATTGTTGTGACAATCGATGTTAAACTAAATTGACAAGAGAACCTTAAATTTGAGACATATAACCTAAGTTTATAACATTGTCTTAATTTACAATTTTCACCTTACACGATAAGGAATGATCAGATCCTAACCACTACTGAACGTTGTATACGTATAGTTTGAACCATACAAAAATATTTCATAAACCCTGTATTCCTGACGAATTTTGCAGCACCAATGAACACTTAGGGATTAAAAATTTTGAAAAACATCCTAGATAGAACACTTGTGCACTAGTTTTCTTGGGGACGCTGTATCACAATTAGCTTCTTTTTATATTGTATATTTTACGCTAAATCACCCCCATCCGATTATAATTATTAGTGGGAACATTTGAAGTAACGTTATACTATTTTTCATTTCAAAATGTTACAATGAGAAATATAAACCAACTAAGGGTTCATTCTAAGTTCGAGTAAAAATATATATGTCATACCCAATTTTAGAACAAGAATGAAGAGAAACAGATATTTTTTTAGAGATGTAAACCATCACTTAGGCCAAGATAAAGCTTTTAATAAATCCTTCTAACTAAGAAATGACGGATTGTTATCGCAATCTGCAACTGTATCCTAATCACTACCCTCTAATAAAATAATTTTTCACTATTGTCCTAAAGTCCTCTAGTGCATAAACGTGTGTGAGTGAGTATATCAGTCGTTTTGTTTGTTTTTTATGAAAACGGTGCCAAAATTACTGAAAAATTTATACCAAAGGTTACGCCAATAAGGTCGTGTAATGTCACTCGTCAGTCTAATGTGTTCCTTGTACCTGCCGTTGTCACCGTCAAGAGAGCGACGCCGCGGCCAAATGTAGTATCATTTTGAAATTATATTTGAGCATGTAACGTGACATTTCTGCCGAGATTTACTGAAATCCGAGTCTAAGAAACAATAATCGTTTTATGCAGTTCTTCTTCTCAAACTAACACTTGCGATATTTTTCAAATAAATTGTTAAAACGTTTTCCCAAAATAAAGTCACGTTAGAATGTCTCAAATGTTTTTTGGACTCGAACTCAGACTAAATTAAAGTATTTTTTACATAATATCTCAGCCTAAGAGCCCATAAACTAATAATACTTTACTAAATAGTTTTCAATATGGTTTTCGTTGTTTATCAGAACTCCTAAATGACTGAATATAATATTAAATATGCTGAATCTACACCGAAAAAAATAAAAAACTAAAAATCCTTATCAATATGCCAACCTTAAAAATACTGCATAATTTCAAAACATTCAACCAATGTCTATTCCTTACAAAAATATCAAATCCCTGTCAAGTAATATTGTCAGTATCAGCCGCGACGTCAACGGCACACCCAACCTTATAATTAAGTACATATTACAACATAAATTTACAAAAGGGGACAATAAAATTGCCGCTCTATACATACATTACTCTTTAACAATAACGAAAGGAACCGCGTCGCGTCCACGAGTTTCGATTCATTTCCGCATTATATGCAAATGGTCCCTAAATACTCAATAAACTCGAGATGGGTTGACAAAATACGGTAAATCATTAAAGAAACTATAATTGACATGACTTTTTTTTACTATTTAAACAAAAATACAGACGCGACGCAGTTTACAATCACATGGACCTCGACGTAGGGGTGTCAACACTTTCGTACTTTTGGGCACCTGAAATTCATTGTCTTAAGTGGTATCAGTTTTCCGAGCTTATGATGTATTTACTTGCTTGCTTGCTTAATTCGACCGAATCGAATACAAAACACAAATAGTTTTATAGACATATTTTATACAATCTATGACTTAGCACGTTCTCCATAGATCATAATACTCGGGAAATAATTCAAAATATCTCTAATGGCCCATGAAACTGTCGACAGATTCTACGTCAATAATCCCTTATGAATCTAGACACTCTTATACGGTATTTCGATGAGCATCTCGTTGTTTTTTGATGCAGAGACATCCGCTATACTGATATAGCGAATTAAGTCGTTTGCGTGTTATAGATTTTTTTTACCAATTTGTAATAAAAAACTTAATGTCAAACAAGTTGACCGAGCTGCGAGAGAAATTAAGGTGGAGTTCCACGAATCGTGAAGTCGCGAATGGGGTAGTCAATAGTACACACACGGGTACTAAAGTGCCGAATGCATTACAAGCTCAAACTAACACGCGCTATATTAGATTCGTTGTGAAAACTAGAGCTCATCGCATTATCACAGACATTAAAACTAATCAAGACATAATTCTCGCCAAGATGTTCCCTTTCTATTCCTGTGTAGATTTAGAGATGTTTTTGTTCGCATTTGGTAGACGTACTGATCAACTGCGCACCGCTTTAGTAAAGCGTCATTGCGTAACGCAGATGACCACGTATATCCGCGACATCGCGAACCATGGAACTCCACCTTAACAAGCACACAAACAACTCGTCCCACTATTGCTATTAGTACTCAACATCTCGTGGACTATCATCCGTCATTACCATTGGTGGGAATTTTGTAGGATATAAAAATTATCGCGTTGGCATACACGCGACTTTGCGGGGAAAGCGTATTTTTATAATATAATGCGCACAGAAAGCTAGGGAGCAGTTTGAGATGTGTCTACACATCCGTGCCTCGAACGGGATGTGGCAGTCCATGCGCTGGCACGAGATTTTATCGAACTTTTTTTATTAAATACTGGCACGGCAGTGACCCAACCGCACCTGATAGTGAGCGGAGTCCAGATACTGTCGACTGTAAGAGATGGTCACACCTCGCCAGCCGACATAATTATGCCGGCATGTTTAAACCTCATTTTCCATGAAGTCACGAAGATGGAGTTACATCAATTGTTCATATTTTTCCCGATAGCTCATGAGCCTCCACAGACCGAGCGAGGCACGGGTGTATAAACACATCTTTATAGGAAATGACACTGTATACAATCGTATCTTATAGTCCGCGTATGCCAAGTGATTTTAGTTTTCTCACAAAACCGCTTCAAGCGCGAAATAAAGGCCTGTATACACGACACTGTTATCACGTAACAGCGCAGTGTACACGAACTCTTAGTTTGCTTAGCAACTCAGCGTAGTAGCGGTCATTGTGCGAAAACTGCATGCAATTTGAACTAGCATGAATGTGGGCAGGTAGCATGCCTAGTCCAAATTAGTATCTTCAAGAGTCAAAGCATTCTTGAAGATCCATGAAATGATGTTTAGGCTTTAGTTAATTTCTTTACCTTTATAAAATTTTTACGTTTTATCGAAAACCCATTCCAAAATAGTTTAATAGTTCGCACCAAAGCGTAAACGCCATTTCTAAAGCTGCTCGACGGTTGACGCGTATTAAGCTTGGGCCACACGGGTTTGCAGGCCGGGACAGTGTTAGGACCAGGGCTTAGCTAACAGGAACGCAGGAGAAGTTCCATTGTAATTGCGTTACATAAAAGTATACACTGATGGTGTGAAAACCGCCTGTCCCTGCACGCAGGTGGGTTTACCGTGGATAGCTCAAGCAATATGAAACAAAGGTCCCTTCGCGTATCTTCCGTATCCATAAGCATATTTATCTTATTTCTGTACGTCATTGAATTCACAACTTGGCTTGGTTTTGGGGTGTGAAATGTACCATTTTTCTAAATAATTTAATGTTGAATAAATATAGAAAAAAAATTTTTATGCCAGATACAGTCTTGCAGTAAATTTGAAACGTCTCCAGCAGTAATAACAAAACAAAAATATTCAATGAATAAAAAAAATATCTTGGCATTCTGACAAATCAACAAACAGAGAACCTATGAACTAAACAACAAAAATATGATAACTTGTAAGTAAGAAATATAATTTTGTACATTATTTGTTAGATATAAATCGAGATCTAATTTTTACCTTCCAAGTTGCAAACTCAATGACTGCACACCGCTGTTGACCGACGGTGACCGGTGGTGTTCACTTGTGCTCCATGTGGTGGGGGTGGTGGGGGGGCGGTAGCGGGGGGTACGGCGCGGGGTAGTAGGCCGACACCCCTCCGTACTCCACTCCCTCCTCGTAACTCACGTACCCCATGCCACCCATCATTCCCATCATGCCTGCAGTGTGGGATGAGGATATGAGTATTGTTATTTTTTACAATGCTACTCACTAGAGACCATGGAGTGTGGTGTGTTACCCTCAGCCAGTAGAATTTTACAGGCCGTAGGTAATTATACAGATTGGAACGTCATGATAATACAGGTTACCAATACATTACACATACATACATTTACATAATGGATAAGTACAGTCAACCTTAAATAAATTTATATGCGGATAAAGACCAAATGTATGAATTACAGAGTAAATAGTAAGGAATGTATTCTCGTCAATAGGAAAACATTTCGTGTAATTAAGGTACTTTGTAACTAATACGGAACTATTAAAACTAGAGGGTGCCGGGTTATTGGACATGTTACACTATTAAAGTTCCAGATTAGTGAGATTATACTGTAAGTTCTTTCGGTATTTATCTGTGTATTGATTAATTTAAGGCTGACCGTACATATTCGTTTAGTTTTTTTTTCTCTTTGGCAAGGCGCGGTTTGCGCATCTGCCAGTGTCAAAGTTTTACGTTAGACATTTTTTAAAGTATATAAGTTGCAGTTGTATTGTTTCTTTGTTATACTCAGTAGTAACTCCTATGTCGAAGTAAAGCAGTGGCTACCTTACCAAGACTTTGTCGAGAAGTTTTGACGGCAAAAAAAAGCCCTTTATTAGCACTGTTATTTCAATTCACTTCATTTGAGCCCCTTAATAGAACTACATTGGACAATATACCACCATAATTATGCAATATAACACTAAGTATCACCAAAATAATGAACTAAAACAAGAGCACCTCATGACACTTCCACGTTCCCGCCAAAAACTCTAGTTTACAGTTGTAGTACAAAGTAGTGTATAGTAGTGATGTGACTGACCTGGGTCGGGGTCGAGCGGGTAGTACTGTATGGGGTAGACGGGCGGCGCGGGTGCGGGCGGGTAGGGCAGGTAGGGCAGCGTCAGCATCGGCTGCTCCACCACACACTCGCCCTCGTACCCCGGCGCCGGCCCGCGCCCCTCCACGTGCGAGTTGCGGCTGTACAGTGAGGACAAGCACATGTGTACTGGCACGGTGACTTCGTTACATTTGATGTTTAATGGCATACAAATACTATACCGATTGACTAAAGATTATCACGAGCTACAGTGACGGCCTGTTCGAAACCGGATATACAATATTATAAACCTTCCATAGCCCATGTGTGTCCAGTTAGGGGAGTCGCCATACCAATGGAATATAGTCGCACAGACGGGTGATCAGTTCGCCTTATTGGAACTATTTTACCCTTAGTCCCAGTTTGGGTGGCGCTGACACTTTCGCTTTGGATCGGTCCGTTTCGCCAGTATCATGTCCAGAGGCCACATTCACCATAGGGAGTTTCGGCTATGGCTCAGCTTGAAAAGCATTGTCGACCCTAGTATGTGTGGACCTGCTCGCTATGCCAATAACGAACATAATATTTCCTACAAACAGCATCAGCACAGTGTATCTGTATACCTTCTGGTATAAAAGCGACATTATCAATACCATACCATATATTTTGCATATTCTTTCACTTAAAAATAAGTAAGGTTCATATACTTACCGGTTGTTAGGCCCTTTGTTGCCAGCGTTGTTGTTGTACCCCTTGTTCTGATGGTTGCTGTTCTGGTTACCATCATTTCCACGTTTGAATCTATAAAGAGCAATAAATTTTAAAATTATCAGTGAACACAGATCTGTGGCACAGTTTTTAGAATCAATATTGTAAATTTTTTATTAGCACTCTGTAGATATTTTCTTTGAATTTAGACATGTATATTTTTAAACTAAAATCGAATTTCGTAAAAAAAAACAACGCACTTGTAATTCGTTTTACATTGTTATGTAGCGGCGATAGCCTAGTTGGGAGTGAAACGGATTGTCGAGACGAAAGTCCGTAGGATCGAAACCTAAGGGCACGCACCTGACGTTTCTAAAAAAGTTGTGTGTATTTTTTGTGAATTATCGCTCGCTTTAGCGTTGAAGGAAAAATATCGTGAAAAACCTGCATATCTGAGAATTTCTCTAAAAGAATTTTAAAGGTATTTATAGTCTGCCAACCCGCACTAGGCCAATGTGGTGGACTAAGGTCTTAACCCTCTCAGTGGTAGAGAAGCCCCCTCCTCAGCAGTGGGCAGTATTTAGTACAGGGCTGGTATGGTATGGTTTCATTGTGTGTTTATAACCAATGCTGATAATAATTTAACAATGAGGAATGAAGCTCTATACATCAAAACTCACCTGGGCCCAAGTAATGGCCTCTGGCCATTGTTCTTATTCTGGTTGTTCATGTTGGGCTTGTCATTGCCCTGCTGTGGCTTGTGCTTGTGGTTCTGCTCGCCTGGGTTGTGGTTCATGCCACCGCGGTCGTGCATCGACATCTGCTGCATATCCTGGAAAGTAAGGTAAAGTATTTAGAGGAAATTAGCAAACGACTATTATACCGTTTTGTAAATATAAATTTCAAAAAAGCTTTTGTTTCGCAGCAGTGCTCTCATTGTATAGATGTGGAATTAATGTTGTCACATTTTAATTTATGAGCATAGATTAGAGTTTGACTAGTTTATTTGGTCGGTTTATAAATTGAAATAGAAATGTAAATCGGCCCTTATTCTCCTAAAAGATGTTTATTCTTTTTATGTCCTTCTGTAGAACATTGATACGACCTTCGTTCTGGCAGATCACGAAAAAAAATTATTATTAGAAAAAATACAATACTTGAGCCAGATCTCTTGGAGAGTAGTGTCGCGGCGGTGGATGAGGGGGAGGCGGACCATAAGCTGCCCACATGCACTCAACACCCAAGTTGAAGTAGTAGCGGAGCGTTGGGATGTCTGCAGTAATAAAATCATATTATTAGTGGCTTTAACCATTCTACATGGGGCGATAGCCTAGTTAGGAGTAGAACGGACTCCAGAGACGAATATCTGCATATTCAAAACCCAAGGGCACACACTTCTGACTTTTCTAAAAAATTATGTCTTTGAGAATTATCACTCGCTTTAACAGTGAAAGAAAACATTGTGAGGAAACCTGCATACCTAAGTTCTCTGAATTTCGAAGGTATGTGAAGTTTGCCAACCCGCACTAGGCCAGCGTGGTGGACTAAGGCCTTAACCCTCTCAGTAGTAGAGGAGGCCCGTGCTCAGCAGTGGGCAGTATATAATACAGGTATGGTATGGAAAAATAAATTTAAATTTCAGTGTGGTAGATACCATTCATAGGCAAGTCGGCGCCGTTGGGCTGCACGCTCTTGTAGACGTGGGGGTTGACGCCGTGCGGCGGGGGTGGTGGCGGGGGTGGAGGCGGGTGCGGTCCGTGCGGCGGGGGCGGGGGCGGGGGCGAGGCGGGCGCGCACCACACCACGGACTTCACGCCGCACACGTACGGCCCGCACGCGCCCGACATGCTGTACGCGGGCATGCCCACCGCGCCCGGGACCGGACCGCCGCCACCACCACCACCACCACCGCCACCGCCGGACCCTCCGCCCGACGGATTCATACCTGCAACATTACATTCTTTACAGATAATGCCATCCACGATGACGTTCCCAACAAATTTTCCCAATTGCTTACGGTCCAAATATGCCTTCCACTTGTGTTTTAGCTCTGTAAATACACACTAAATAACTATGATTACAAACACATACTAAGATGAAAAATCAAAGTACCTACCTATCCCTTACCCCGCGAAAGCCCCGTAAAATAATGGTGGGGTGCGTTATCGTGGATGGAATTATTTATACCAGACAACACACATACGTTTGATAGCATACGCGTTTACTAATACAACCAAGTGTTCTTCAACCGAAATGTGAATCAATTAGGCAAGCCGACATGACTGTCCCGACCTTTCAGAGATGTATCATCTCCTGCCAGGCGATATTTTTTATACAAAATATAATAAATCCAGCTAAATACACAGCGACTCAGTAAATATTAATAACCCCAGTTCCCCACTTACCCGTGTAGGGAGTGATGGCGTTGGTAGTGGCGGGCGTCGAGGCGCGTCCCGAGGGAGGCTGGTTCATGTTGTGGCTGCCCATGTCTCCGCTGCCGCCACTCTGCTGCTATACAACACAAATCTACTTGTCAGTACCGACTAAAGTGTATTGATCTATATTTAACACTTATTTTCATATTATTTTGGCGAAATATCCCAGAAAGGTGATAATGTTTTTCATTATTGTATATTTTATACAGCTGAAGTAACCAAGGATGCCACAGCGGGTTTTTAGTCGGCACGTATTTTGATCTGTATGATCTTTTCAAGGCTAAAATACAAATATTGTTAAGGAATCATCCCATCGTCGTGGGTAGAAATTTTAATCTAGATTTGGTCTACACTACACTAACCACTAGGTCCGATATTTAGGTACCTTACCAAGGAATTTAATTAATTTGAATCGTAACTACGTAGTGATTGGGTCATATTCTCCCCCTCGATCGCACTAACAAGTCGCCGTAATGGGATGTTGATCCGCATTCAACTAAATATGTAATATATTGCGTCGCAGATTTCGTTGGATTTTAGCTTCTCGCTAATCACTTCTGTATTGGTGCAGTATTTTTTATTTTTTTAGCCTCAAAATTAAACAGCCTAAATTTCTAGGACACCAAACGTAAAATTCCATACCGTTATCTGCACTAACCTGCGTATGATGCCCTTCGGGGGGCGGAGCGCCATTGGGCGGCGCGTGGCCGACATGCGCGAGCTCGTGGGCCGGAGCACCCGCGCCCGCGCGACAATCCACCATCAGGGGCAGTGCTTGAACTTCAACCTGATGACAAATATCTAGTTACTGATACGAACCGACTGCGGCTATCAGGTGTGTTCTGTTCGACTGCGTGAAACTGGATACATTCGCGTACAGTCGTTTGCTGACAAACACGCAAATCTTTTTGAGAGGTACAGCTTTGGCGCTAGTATATACCTAGGTAGGTATATACTAGCGCCACCGAAGTAGGTACTTCGCCGATATATCTGTTCCACAATAGGAGGTGAACTTATCGCCATATCAATCACAATGTGACAAGATCTTACAATAGTATTTAAATAGACAGTAGTAAACATAATATCTACAGAAAGCATGACAAAAAATCACGCTCTTCAATGTCTGTACCAACTCCGACCTACCATTTCCATCATAATCTTTAATGGCATCATTTAGGTTTGAAGTTAATCAGCAAAACGACTGCCGCTGAAGCACTGGACTGCACGCAGTCAAACCATACACTCCGATAGCCTAACGCCGCAAACGCTACCCCGATACTACGGTACTGTTTCGACCGTGACACAAGGGAAAGGGTTAATGTTAAAGATTACGAAAGAGGGCTAAAAATGTTGCTCAAATCTATTTTTAATTCTCGCCCCTACTTCGCAATCGGGTGATTATGACGGCGGAAACTTTGCCAACTTTTGTAAATTTCTACATTACGTGCGACTTTTTTATTTATTATTCAAATGAACGATTATTTACGCAATCACACGCCTAATTATAAATAACACAACGACTCCTAAACGGTCGCGCCAACTACGACTTGATTTATAAAATTAACCCTGCACTGAGAAACTAGATGTTTAATTTTACAATCGAATCAATAATACATACCAACACCTGCACTTGGGGGACTGTTAGATATTTAATGTGTCACTGGTCAAAAGAGCGATATCTAGGTACAAATTACCGACAGATTTTCATTAATGTTGCGAAGTTCTAACAAGTTCTCCCCGATGTTACATGTTACTCAAATGTATGTAGTTTCCGACACCACACGGTCCTGCCACGGAGCTGGCTCTGGACGAGTGTGTAACCAAATCCTTAACTTTTCCACTTTTGAACAATCTCTCTCTCTACCTTCTTACGTTGGGGACTGAATTTTGTCCACAGTTGATAGTCGAAAAACGAGATGAAATCTATATTTATACTTTGAAGGCCAATTGCTATTACAAATTGCAAGGATTCCTCGAGTTAAACAATATTCTTTTATACAAGCTATCTCGGCTGATGGTAAACGGTGGCTATGATATAAACAGCAGCCAGATGATGGAGAAACAGATGCATACATCTTTACTAATAATATTTAGTGTTTTGTCTTGCGATGTGAGTGACATTTACATTCAGAGGAAGTGAGACAAACATTGTATAACTATGTCAAACGTATACAGCGATTATTAGTAAGATTTTTAGTAATTATATTGGCTAAAGTTCGTTACTAACGATTAGAATCTTAACTGAAATTCATTATGACTGTTTCCTGCGTTGAATCCTTAGCTTGTGCGATTAAAAACAGGACAGGTGTGTGCGCTGCAGTTACTGTATTGAAAGATGTGACAATAATGCCAAAGAATGTAGGCATTTGATATACGAATACCGTTTTAGAGAACGTAAATTTTCCTCGCGGAAGATATTTATAAAGCTATTTATAGGGCTAATAACGCGTTGTCAAGGAAAATTTATCATTACTTGTATAATTTTATACATTTATTACCTAAAATCGATGTTTAAAAAGCTTCTAGCAATTACTATTAATTGACTACACCTTCTTTCTGTTACGATCAGAGCTAGAAGAATTCTAAATTGTATGTCTCTAGTATACGAGTTTAAAACTCTAGCAACCGTTTAAAACCTTTGAGAATCCAAGCAATGCCAGAATTACCAGATTTTCTTTTATATAGTGGACGATAGTTTAGTTGCAAACGGAACAGTCTGCCGAGACAATGTCCGGAGGTTTAAAACCCAAGGTGCACAACTCTCGACTTTTCGAAGCTACGTGTGTATTGTTTATCAATTATAGTTCGCTTTAATGGTGAAGGAAGACATCGCAAGGAAACCTACGTACCTGAGAATACTCCCTAAGAATCTCCAGGGTATTTGAAGTCTGCCAACCCGCACTAAGCCAGCGTGGTGAACCAAGGCCTAAAACCCTCTCAGTTGTAGACGAGGCCCGTGCTCAGAAGTGGGCAGTAGATAATACAAAGCTCATTGAATTTTTTTCCATTGCTTTTATTCAGAATAATTAGATACACCGTGGGACATTTTCCGGGAGAAGTCGTATCACGTGTGCGAAGTCTCGAAAATATCCTGATATTGTATAAAAATCTGCCAGTAATTTGAAACATTACTATTACTTTACCCAAAATACCAAAATACACCTGAAAACACAATTTCACACTAGGACTACAAAATACAAACTAATTATACTAAATATAGCCTCTACACAAGAGGTTTTTAAACGAGCTGACGACGCGCTTCAAACGCAACTAAAACGCAGAGTAAACGCGATACAGTCACAAATTGTGTTCTTTTACATATACATTTTTCGTGCTGAGAACGCGCGTTGTCGGCGCGTACAAAATACCATATTGTGTAGAGGATCTTAATTCATAACTATACGATAGATATTTAATATACCATTAAAATAGCTACGATATGGCAATTAGTAAGTTTCATTTATAAGCATGAAAATAGTTTGAAAACACGGAAAATTATTAATAATTACCAATATTTATTGGTAAGAGGTTAACATATGAAATTTAAAAAAATGTGAGTAAATTATATTATGTGTAAATCTTTTCTTTTTTTTTCATTTTTCATGTCTTAATCTCCATTTATAAATAAACATATCCTTCATACAAAAATGTATAATAGATACCAGTTATTCTTAAATTCCACTATTTTGGTCCTTCGAGCCGGGACAAGTCTTTAATGTTAAAGTTTAAGGTGATATATCATACTTTTTTTTTATAAACGGATACCATTATTACTTTATTATGACAAAAGAAAAGCTCCCGTCAAAACATTTTAATCCTTTCCGAAACTAATGCGTTTGAAATATTTGTCGCTTAAGAACAATAATCATGTAAAACAATTTATCACGGAATACGGATACATATTGATCTTTAGAACATTTCTAACACCTGTGTAAATTACTCGTAAACAAGTCACAAAAGATCACCCTGCTTGATTTTGAAATCAATATGACTAATCTCTGACTTACGTCAAATGAAAGAGACAGGCACCTTTGTATGAAGGGAGTAATGAGATCGCGACATTTGCTTATAAATGCAACATTACACTACATAAAACTACGCAACTAACAGGCATCGGTTCAAAATTAAAATCCATATTGTATGCATTGTGCTTTATGTATGGTGTATCGTCCGCATCGCCCCAGGACGGTTTCCCTTGTCTGGCGTTATCGATTTTGTTCTCATCGCTTGGTTTCGACTTGCGAACCTTGCCCGCGTTCTGTTTACGCGTCATGTTGCCTGCATATTAATTTATTAGAATCATAATGTAAGGGTTAGATTTAAGTCACACGTTTTGTCGGATTTGCAGAGTCGCCCACACCGTGTCATTAATAATGAAGTAATTTTTAATTAACGGTTCAATTAATATTGAAAGAAATGCAAATTGAAATGGTAGCATTTTTATTTGATTCCCTCCTTTTTTATGTCGGATAAGAAGTAATGGGCTAAACAATAAAATTAATATTTGAGACCACATTGAATTGTACACACATGTAGCAATTTACATTTCAGAAAACAGATAGCAGAGTTAAATTCTCGGTTTCATAAGAAACATAATTTTACCATACTTCAGCCAGATTTGTATTTCAGACTTATGATATTTATTATTGTTTTGTTTGTCTTAATGTGGTGATTCATCAACATAGTATAAAACAATGTCAAAGCAACTTATAAACCGTTGAATAAATTGACAAATATTGCTATTGGCAAGTCATCACATGTAATTTGCTGTATCGTGATATAAAAATGTCCTTAATAGACGTTTAGTAGTCACTATATTATGAGCACGGCAATGACCCGATGACGAGGGTGTGGGCAAGCCTTTGTTATAAGGAAAAAAAAGAAAAAGTTTTTTTTAAGGAAAAGATGTAAAAGTTAATCACACCTATTTGCTGCAACATTTGACTTAGCGTCATCAGTTGGGAATTAGTGCGAGAGTATCTATACGGCGGTGCCCAGGGACGTATTTCGTCCAACGGCAGTGGTTCCAGCTGATCGTAATTGACCAGTCTCTTCTCCCCCAACTCCTCTATAAAAACCAGGCACGGACCACCATCCGAACCCATCTCCTGTATATGGCAATGATAAGGCACAGATTGGTCTGGCTGCAGTTTGCACAAACATTTGACGCCAACTTGGAGAGTGGTGCCGTCGGAATATCGAGCGCCGTAACGCATTTCTGGAAATGTTTGGACGCTGCTATACAAATTATTTACGAGATTTAAAGCACAAGCCCTGGCTTTAGTAAAGGCGACCCGGACAGGGGAACATGCTAATGGCATTGGCAGGATTTAGAATAGTGCAAATCCGATTTTATTCGTACATTATTATAATTGTAGGAAGGAGTATCAAGTATACAGACGATATTTTCAGCGCCACAGCCACTTTAATCGCTTCGTTATGGACGTTGCCGAAGCTCCAAGCGTTTAAAAAGAATTTGATTACTAATATAATCTCCAAAATCTATAAAAATACAGATGCTCAGATTTAAAAAAAAATCTCCTCTTGCTACCAGCAACCTCATCTTTTGTTTTATAATGTTATTCCTACGCTCATAAAATAGACAATTGTAATTCTTAAAAGTATTTTCAAGCCCGAGCTTTGTTCCACTCGCCGGGTACCTCTCTAAAGCCGGTACTGCTCATTTACCTCGTCGCAGCTCACTCCACACATCAAACTCTATATTTCTGTATATATCAGGATCTAAAGCCTTCGCTACTTTGTATGGAAACGGAGTAATTCCATTATCAAGAAGATCTTTAGCGCTGTTAACGTTAAGGCAGTTCAAGCATACGTTTTCTAATTGAATAAGACTGCGATTGAAGACGAAAATGCTCAGAGACTCTTTCAAGAGGCTCGCCCGTTCCAAATCATTGGTGTGATGTTTGCATTTCAAGGCAACAGCGTTTTTATTCTTGTCTTTGTCGTCGTTAGATGTCTCAATGTATATTTTAGCTCGATCTTTCTGTTTCTTTCTACGCTCTACGTTGTCAGACATGAAATACTCAATGTGGTTGGAAGGTACTTTATCATGCAGCATTTTATCGACAGCGTAAGACAAGTCTTTTAGTTGGTAAACTCCGTCGTAGAGTATTTCGTACACTATAGCTATAAGTAAATACAATTTAAGAAGTGTGTAGAAAATAATTATAAATTTCAAACAAGAGTCATTGAGATTATTCAGGCCCCGCATTAAGATTCCAATCGGGTATTAAAAGTACAGAGAGGCTTTCGAGTCCACAAGGCAGGTCCGAAAACTACGAAATAATAAAAGAATTAGGAAAGTAAAGTTGAGTTTTTTGGTGAAAACATAATTTTTATAGATGAATTTTCGCATAATGTTAGCAGAGGCAAAGACGAATATGTGGTTTATTTAATTATTAATTCAATGTATTGACATTAGACAACCGTATATAGGCAATCAATTTCATTTCAAATTAATTATTGCCAATATTTTGGGGGTAAATAAAATATTAATGATAAAAAATTTATGATAGCTATTTATTGCTAGCGGGCTGTAAATGCAATCTAAGGGTTGTATTAGTAAAATTCATCTGAATACCGCATATTTGCGACCTTGCTTTCCTTTGGTTGGTTTTGAACCCCAAGTA
Source organism: Lapara coniferarum (assembly GCA_949316025.1). Taxonomy (NCBI): domain Eukaryota; kingdom Metazoa; phylum Arthropoda; class Insecta; order Lepidoptera; family Sphingidae; genus Lapara; species Lapara coniferarum. The sequence continues at coordinate 998,313 of OX438920.1, forward strand.
CTGACAATATTTTAGTACAAATTTAAATAGAAACAATCGCCAAGCTATAATGAAAACAACTTACACTGACAGAATGAAGACGCATTAATAAATTCTTTGGTGTACACCACATCAAAATGTTTTGTATCGGATGAATAGAACAAGTATATTGTGTCACCATAGCCATTGCAGATTTTTGTCTGCGGCCCCTTGTTAGCCTCAAATATCACAAAATCTCGTCTGGAAGATCCCGAAGCACAATTTAATAAGCTAAACCCAATCCCTTATTGTAACTACTTTAGCAGCATTTTAACTATGGAATTATTTGGGGTAAACCCCGATTTGCCTAAAGCATGAACAGACAGGATAGATACAGTGGCTACTAGAACCTATGAACTGCTTTTACCATTGCATTACATAGCCAAGGTCATTGCAAGTTCCAAAAGCTAACCCTGTTGCCTGAGCCTTATCAATCTCCATGTAATTCTTTATCGATTGGAATCACAACCATTTGTCTGGCACTGTAGAAGTGTATGATACAGTGACCACTCCACACCATTAGGAATGCATTCGGCTAATCGAAAGCCTTCTACCATAATAGTTTTATATTAAGAAAAAATAAATGTGTCATTATTGAAAATCATTGTTATTGAATAAGGGAATGACAGATGAAACATGCAATAATTAAAAAGCTGCTTGTAAGCATTTACAAACAAGGGGCCAGCCATACTCAACCGCTGCCCACTGAGCTCACTAGATTTCAAAAATCTCAATAAAACTAAAAACACTTTTCAAGACAAGATTGCTTCAGGCTATATGCTTTTTAACCTATAAATATGAAATAGTTGTTATTTATGTGTCTGAATTAATAAATTTATACTGTGGCCCGAGGCAGCATAATTAAGAAGTCTTTGTGGCTCATATAAAAAAAAAGGTTCAGTAAGGCTGGTCTAGGCTTTAAATTCATATGTGTTGATTGAAGCAACTGTATTTATTAAACTGTTACTAGATATTGATGCCTCCCATGCATTAAGTTGTAATTCAAAAAGTATGATTTGAAAAGAGGCCTGTTTAAAAGATTATTATTTGTTTGGTACTTATTTAAAACATTTTAAGACCTAGTGTGTGGGCAGCATAAATATTCTAGAATCTAGTTCAGATAAAATAACTCGTCCATAAGGCAATCTGTAGACAATGCTCAATAAATAAATAATATTTCAGATACTGCTCTATCATACACATCATGCTGTATTCTAAGACGAACATTCACACAAGATCATTTAGACTCCAACAAATCAACTTATAAAATCCAGTAAATTAATTGAAAATTATATAATAAAATTATTGTCCAATCTACAATTTGTGTAGAATAAGGCTTGTTTACATCATATAATGGGAAAAAATAAATGAATTTGCCTATTTGTTAAACAATAATATCTTTGTTTATTCTATCTACATCTGAAAAAAATATTTGCCAATATGAAGTGGGTAGTTAAACAAATTCTTACCTATACAAATGGCTCATGGCCGATATTTCAACAAGCCCACCTGACTCGGAAGGGTTTAACATCTCTTTCAGATAATTCTCAAATGGACAAATCAATGACTATAACATAAACATCAATGAATTAATATTTTGCACCAGCCAGAGAATACTTCACTATCAGAAAATACCCTACCCCCTCAAAGAGATGTCTTCTGGACGCCATGAACTGTACGCATTCCAGGCGGACCTTATGGAAGTACCGCTGGGTGTTATAAACGTTCTCGGAGACAGCTCTAAACAGACAGCTGGCGTCCCTAGCCGTGTGTTTACGGAAATATCCCAGCTCATCCAGCCATCTGTCCGGCTCAGAGGCGCGCTTGTGTATTTTCCAAGGGGTGCGACAACGGATCGGGGATGGCGACATTCTGTACGGCTAATCTGCAGGTAAACAAAAACAAATGACGCTGCCACCGAGAGGCCACCGTCAGTCCAATATACAACATAATGCTCTCGTTCAGCATGCAAAAACGTAATACGGCGATACATCACGAGCCCGGAGCACTGTGCACTCCCAAACCATATCGTAGCTATATTGTGTGGAGAATGCAAATGGTTGTTTTGCTGTCTACTCTAAACAACACGTGCAAATGGTTAAAATGTATGCATAGTTGCGAATTATAATTGAAACACTCACCGGAATAATATTTCACGACTGTCACCATCGGTGTTTATCTGTTTCCGAATATAAGATGTAGTATTATACGAAAATATACTGAAAAATTGCACGTGCCAAAAGCAAACCGTCAAGAGCCGGCGGGAAGCAAAATCAAAATTTACAAGACTAGCATTTTTTCGCATATTACATGTCGCCAGCAACTATTTTAGTAAAGTATTGCATCATGCTTCTACTTCGGTGAAATCGTATGTGTGTCCTTGTTATTTGTTTGACGAATGCTTTAGATGCTTTGTTGCAAGGGTGGGGTCTGGAACGTGAGCGAAGCGACCATAGACAAAAGATTGATTTAATCTATGAAAGATTGTAACAAAAAAATAAATGGAGGATTTCGCGCTTTTTTGTTTATTTTTGCACTTCGTGCCGAGTTCGCATTTTGTAATCCAGCAAACGAATAATTGCAATATATATTTCGATGTGCAATATATTCATTTGTGGTCTTTATTACGTAAATATTTTTTGGGATTTTAGCAACCAATAATTATCAGTATTGCCAACCCTACTGTTTTAACAGTAGATTTACTGATTTTGCTTTGTCGTCCCTGTTTTCTGTCGAAATTTTACTGTTTTATTGATTTTTGTTTTTACATACTAAGATAGTGCAGGACCTTTTTTAGGTCGCCACCCTATTCACTTAGCCTATTTCTCTGGTGTTACCGACGGAAAAATGAAAATCGAGGACCTCTTTTTTTTTTGGTCCTCGGTCAAAACCCTCGATTTACTGTTTATAACAGCTCATCTGTTGTTTTTTGGTTTCTTGGGGTTGGCAACAGTGATAATTATTATTATTCTAAGATCAAGCCTGTATTGTATTATATAGGCTACGTTCCACTAAGCACTCACGACGATCACGCTCACGACCACGAGTTTTCCCGTTCCACTAAGTCCTGAGCAGGTCCTGAGCGTTGTTATTGTAAACCCAAAGAGAATGTAAACCCAAGTGGAATGGATTGTGGAGCGTTTTGGGCGTTGAGGAAATAATACAAATGGCGCGCTAGAAAAAATAAAGCAATATCTTTAATAGGTTAAGCTATCATTATTAAGTTTTAATGAGTTTTAAGTGTAAATTTTAATAATTATAAGTGAAGTTGGTTTATGTCGAAAAATAAATATATAATTTAATTTTTATAGGTAATTTCAATGAAGTATTCAACTATTTTACATTCAAATAGATTCAAAATGTCTTTAGCGACAACACTAGGTGATTTGATGATGCGTGCATGCAATAATACTGTCGAAAGTACTAGTTCATCCAGTTCAGATGAAGAATGGAATACAATTTTAGAAAATTATAATCGTGTAAATAGAAAACTTTGACTTTTTAGTTCTGACAACTTTGCTATTTTTTCTCAACGCTCACTTCGACCCACCTCCAGAGATGGGTCGTTGTGGGCTTCTCGTGAGCGTGAGTTATGACGTCATTAATGACGTTTTCGCCGCGACCACAACGATCGTAGTCGCCATGTGGAACGGCCAAAAGAGTATTTTGGGCGTTGTGAACGCTTAGTGGAACGCACCCATAGTATATACTCTGGTATATACTGTCCCAATGCTGGGCATGGGCCTTCTCTACTACTGAGAGGGTTTAGAGTCTAAACTTTAGACCTTAGTCCACCCCGCTGGCTTCGTGCGTGTTGGTAGACTTGACATATTTTCGAAATTCTTATAAAAAACTTCTTCGGTACTTATGCCAGTTTCCTCACGATGTTTTCCTTCACCGTATATATAGATGTATGCGGAAACTCTATATATACTCGGACGCCGGCGTCCGTAGCAGGGCTTGACGGGTTAAGCGAACGATATTGAGAAACAATACATACAACTTTGAGAAGTCAAAGGTGTGTGCCATGGGTTTTGAACCCCCGAACATTCACTCGGCAGATCGTTACATTCCCAATTAGGCTATCGTCCCCTTACTTATACTTACTATTGAACTTATACGAGTGGTGGGAATTGAAATTGTAATTTTGCCATATGACTCGTATTATCATTACTAATTAATAAGGAAGGTACTTTATTCTTATTTGCTTATTTTCTTAAGGGAAATTATAGAAATTAAACAAAGCTAAAGCGTTTTCCGATCTATATTTATAAAAAGCACCGTCTGTAAAACATACAAATTTTCGGTAAAAATGTTTCATTGGCATCGACAGCATATTATAAAAATGGAAAAATGTTTATTATAAAATGACAATGTATAAAAATTATTGTTTATCCACTTGTCCACTCGAAACAGACTATTGCTTTTATAAATTATACAATACTTATACCATACATGGTTGAGCAAGATTATTGTTACAATATTACTACTGTTTCGATGATATTCACGAATTTCTAAGCTAATATAATATTAACAAATAATATTATACCAACAGAGAAATTAAATCCAATGAGAAAAATAAAATTTAGACCAAATCTTTAATTGGTAACTTAAACGCTAGTTTATTGACCAGAGATACTTAGCATACACTCAATTCGCGCGTACTCATATACATTACAGAACGAACACGAGCTCTATAGGAAAACAATGCAATTTAGTATTCTCACTTAACAAAATCAGTTCAAGACACTTAAATATTCCTTCTCAATATAAATTAAATTATTAAAATGCTCATAAAATACACTTATTAAATATACATATATGCCGTTAAAATGACATAGAAAATTTGACACCTACATACTAATGATAGGGACCTGTTCACAACGTCCATTCTGAATCGTCAATTCCAATATTAATGAATTGATGTTTAGTGAAAAAATAATGATTATGAAAAGGACAGCGCAAACCGGCCTACGAGTAACTTACATCGAGTTTAAAATAGAGCGATACTAGCAAGATATAGTTGCGGGCGTTAACATAGTGGTTAGTTCAGGCTGATTTCTCCTGTTCGATGATGTCCTTGGTGGGCAGCGGGTTCTTCTCACACGTTTCCGTGTGCTTCAGTTTGGTGGAGTCGAAGTTCTCGATGCCATTTAAGAATTTGTTTTTCTCCTTCTCTGCCTCAATAGCTGCGGGTTGGAAAATGCAAATATAAGTTACAACATTTTTATTATGTATATCACAACGTGGTTTGCCTGTGGAAAGTAATAGTACGGTTTATTGTTTTCTGCATTCGTAAAAAATTGCATTATTTATAATTTCCCGAAGACTAAAGATCTGAAATCACATCAGTAGAAATAATGATAAATAGAGAAATAGATATGCCCAAAAAATACTTAAAATAAATTACAGCACAGACTCCACGTTTAGAGTCAAATTAATTGTCGTGCGGGTCAGGAGTTACGTGATATATTTGATCCAACAATATCGGAAACATATGTTTTCTCATCACACAAGTATTTATCTTGATGCGAGGATCGAACCCGCATGTTTTTCACGCCAGCGCCAACACCTGCTGCGTCACGGAGACAATATACTTAAAACTCGGTTTCAATTCCAACTGGAGGTTATATCGTTTATTCACAACGCATACATGCCAGCCGCAATGCAAAAGGGGCGTGCATTCATATTTCATAAAATATCATAAACAAATAAGTAAATTATGTCGTGGTGCACAATGCACAGCAAGCAGTGATAAAAAGCAGCCAAATATAAACCTTCGATCGGTGGCAAGGGGTTCTTTTCTTCTGTGGTGGTGTGCTTCATCTGTGTCTTGTCGAAGTGCTCCACGCCGTCCAGGAGGTTCTGGTGCGCTTTCTCCGCGGCCACAACTGGCGTAACGCAAAATCGTGCAAGAAATAAAGCTTGGATGCATAAACACACAAAAGAAATACACAAAAATAAAAGCATAGTTATAATCTACATGCTAATGGACTCGGGAAGTTAAGGAAAGCACAAGAGCGCAGACAGTGATAACTCATTAGAGACTCGCATCATTAAAACTGTATCAGAAAGCCATTAGAGTCGACTTACTCATGGCATGTTTTATCTGCCGTTACAGACGTTTTGCGATAGTGCACATGCCTGACAGCCTGCGTAAAGTTATTGTCTAAATTTACCATCTTTATCGGGGAGTGGGTTCTTCTCCTGTGTTTCTGTGTGCTTCAACCTGGTGGCATCGAACTTTTCGATACCATCGAACAGGGACTTTTGAGTTTTCTCAGTGGCTACATCTGCGAACCATATACAAACGTTATTGTTTCTGAATATAGATACAAGATGGCGCACGTCACACGTTTAAAACAACGGCTAAAAACATGCTCGTTATTATTTTAGTACCATCAAAGAAAAATAGTTAATTTTTTAATGTGTCGTTAGCGGAGCCTATTCGTGGTCCCTCTGAGGTTAACCCAGTATTGTTTAGTTATTAGGAAATGCGAAGTCTAAAGCGGGCACATTTCACAGGATTTTTGCGACGCATGATTGCGGTTATATGCCGCGTCACACCCACCCCACAAGTACCTAGTGCGTTGGGCAGAACGATTTTTTCCACAGTCTCCGTTTTCTTTAGTGTGGAGGTCTGAAATTGTTCTACGCCTTGTAGGAGAGCCATGTGTTGCTTTTCTTTCTCTACGTCTGTCGTAAAATTTAATTTTACTATTTCAATTTACAATTCCAACTACTTAAATAATAACTAATATCTACTAGGTGAATAAGTAGTAAGCTTCAAATGTATTTAAAATATTCTTTTTTTTGAGCGTATGTGCCTATATACCATATTATGGAATCTTGATATTAGTATAGTCACCAAGATCCAAATTTCAAATAGTTAAGTAATAAAATTATTTAACTTATGAATTAAGAACACTTTCTTAATTAATGAGAATCATTAATCTATGAATTTAAAATATTTTCCTAATTTAATTTAATACTAATTTCTTTTTGCATCCAAAAAAGGTTTGTAATACAAATAAAAATGTAAAATGAAACTATGCAAAAAACAAACCTTCAGCAGATGGCAGCACGATCTTCTCATTTGTGTCGACGTCTTTGAGACAGCTTGTGTTGAAGCCTTCAAGCTGGCTCTTGAGGTCAGTGGCCACCTTGGGCAGGTCCTTCAGGGAGGGAGAGTCACTTACTGAGCAGGCCATTGTGTGATAAATCTGTCAAAATAATAAAATTTATTCGTGAATAAAAAAGGTTGATAATTTTTATTATTCGAAGTTACACAAGAAATAATTGTGAAGCGCCGAGTAAACAAGATTCTCTGTTTACATTACATTGAAACGGCGTCAAGCGGGAACCACATATATTTTATTGAGAACATTATGTAGATAATGATAGGTATATTATATTAAACACAAAGAATGGTTCGCACTTCGCATACATGATACATCGGTCCGCAATGACTCACGTACCAAACGTAGTCTAATCTGTCCGTTTAAGAAACAATAATGTTCTTACTCTGCCAATGTGCGTTATATACTGGACGGTTTACGTGCCATTCGACTTTCTAACTTATTTCTATTGAGTCATTCGTGTGAGCACGCGATGGGGTCCCGATGAGACAATTACTCTACTAAATCGAGCGTAAACCCATTAACATGTTCGTCTTGAAACATACTCTTGAGTCTTGACTGTTTACGAAGTTTTATTTCATGAACTTATTTTAAATTTTAGATCGAGTTTGAGTTTGAATATGAATTGTTTGGTCGGGAAATTGTTTTTTTTTGGCACGGCTCCAAACCAATTTATTTGAAAGAGGCTTTTCGAATATAACCTCCGGCCTAATGGAATCCATCTCCGAACTGCTGAAAAGCATTTTAAGATGAAATTTCGATAAGCAGAGCGCATTTTCCAATTACTTACGAGAGTATTTCTTTATACTGGCTATATACCTGTATATTTTGTTGAATGAATTCAGAAGCAAGTAACTAAGTAATTTTAGTTTAAAATGTTATCTATCTATCGGTGTTAATTTATCATTGCTACGTTTTAATTATTAAATGTTAAATTAGATTTCCCTTTTAACCTTTTCCAATAAAACAACTTTTATAATTCAAACTATATCATATAATAACCAATTGGTTAATGCTCTGTCATCTGAGACTGCCATTTTCCCTAAAATCATAGTATGCAATCAAATTCCCGAAGTCCAACAAATTAATCCATCAGTTCAATGGGACGTGAATAAAAGTCAGGGTTAGCTAACCGTATAGTCAACATAGAAGCTATCTTCGCTTGTAAATTATGCGTACATAGTTCGCGTGGTAGGCTCTAACTGTTATTTATTGCATGGTTATTGACCTTACCCACTAATTCTATCGAGATGTTGTCAAATGTTTAGAAAAGTTTTACAAATTGATGCTGTTGCGCGTCGTACACATGCCTACCATTGCTTCTGTTTTGAAAAATAGTTTACAGGTATAGGTAACTATGTACTTTTAACATGCTTTTATTAGTTTCAGACGTATGTATGTAAATATGTATGTATCTTTGTAACGGAAACTTTGAACATGATTTTGACCCCCTTCAAAAAGTCAGATCAAATCGAAATTTGGCGTACTGATAATTTTTTTTATTGTTATGATAACTTATAATCAAAAAGCTTCTCAGAATGTTCCGCAAGAAACTGTGACTCCTGTGCACAAAATCTTATTCTCTCGGCTCTTAGTAAAACATTAAGATATTCGGAAATGTTAATGGACTTTAAAATTTACGATAGTTTTATACATTTTAACTAAGCAATAACCAAGTCCGACCCGGTACCGGTAATACTCATATTCAATATTCACAGACTAATAACACTATTCACAAAATCCGGTGACGCATCCGCCAAAGAGCACTGTGTTAAAAAAATAACGCACTATTCACATCTTTTTCAACCATAGACAATTCAATAAATCAACATGGCCGCGTACGTGTTTGGAATACATTCACGGGTCATTGTTGTCGACAACTCGACATGTATACTAAACTAGAGTACATCCTGCCTGAAGGGAAACATCTTTTGTTTCGTGGACGTTGGTGCCTGAGGTTAAGTTGTTGGTTCTGAAAGTTTATAACGCAACACTACCCGGAGCAACTTATTTTGAAGACAAAATAGGAATATTTTTGGAAACTTTGCAATTTTGTTGCTAACATACGCTTAAATGAAGAAATATAGCTTAAGTTCATAGAAGACGCAATAGGCACTATTGTGATGTTTGGCAGTTTCATCTTCAGATTTATAATAAAGTCGAATACAAGTTAGCATCTAACGCAATAGAAGGGAACAATCTTACAGCCTACTTAATTGTGTTTTCTATAAAAATGTACTTTATACAGCCGAAGATGGGGCTAACAAGTAGCTCGTCTGATGGTAAGCCTACACATTAATAGTAGTCATACCACTTAGAATTATTACAGATTACCGAATAGCAATAGACAGCATTCGTCATCCTTATGCATCAGATGTTAAGTCTCATAATGCCAAGTAATTAAACGCCCATTTTTTATACTTTACCAAACAGGTGCGATTGTTTCGGAGATGTACAAAGGAATCAGCAGATATAATTTATCGTCTCCTTTAGTTGTAAGTTGCATGTTGCTGACGCACAAGTGCCATATTCAAAAGCTTAAAGTGGTCGAGCATAATATACTTTCTTCTTCTTCTTCTTCTTTTAAATTATGGCTCCCACCGATTATCTATCGGTGATTTCGCCAATGTCAAGTAATAATAGCAGATAGTAGATACAAATGATAATATACTTTTCTGATTGCACATCGCTTTTAATATCCTTCAAACAGGAATACAAAAGTGCTGACAGCAGAAAAGATAAAGTGCGCCGAGTACTTACTTAAAAATATTCTCAAATAAGAGACCTAGTAGGTACCATTAATTCTTAAGAGAAACTTTAAAAGTTGAATGATTAACCACGCTTCCAGATATATCGTAAATAAACATACCGAAGAATCGAGACATTATTGATACATAACATGTAATAACTGCTGGAGATAGCTATGCCTGACACGTAGACAATATATCAATACAAAGCGATAAGTACTATTAATTATGTCCCATCCGAGGCTGACGCACTGCTAAATATAAAATCATCTTCAAAAGCGTTCCTCTTCTCGTTCGCGTTCTCGATTTCGCGCAGAATTTCGCTGTAATATTTTAAGCTTGAGGCTTGAAACCATAAACCTTAAGCTATCGGTTGCCAATTATAACAAAAATATCATTAACGATAATATGTAGTAAATGTTTCAAGATTGAGATTTGAAACTGCCGTGGCGAAGAAATAATGATATAGTTAACTTAATAAAAAAATGATTAAATCTATACTTAATATTTTAAGCTGAAGAGTTTGTTTGTTTGTTTGAACGCGCTAATCTCAAGGACTACTGGTTCGAATTGAAAAATTCTTTTTGTGTTGAATAGACCATTTATCGAGGAAGGCTTTAGGCTATATAACATCACGATGCAACTATTAGGAGCGAAAAAATAAAGGAAAATGTGAAAAAAAAACGGGGAAAATTATTCATCCTTGAGGGCTTCCATTGCGTGCGCTGCGAAAACGGTTCAAGATACCAAAAATATATGTATGAAAGAATTATTCCTCTTGAAATGATCTAAAAAAATGTCAATTCAAAAATTCAATGTCAAAAATTCACAATTTTGTAAATTAATAAGCAAATAATCGTTTTCGTCAGTATTATCATAAAATTTTGATAAAATTTATGGGTTTTAATGCTAAAGTTCACTAGTAGGGTATGCTCGCTAGTAGTGCATATGCTCGTGAAGTAAAAGTTAACAAAGATTTTTGTTTGTTTTTTCTTTAATAAAGTAAAAGCAGATAAATGTTTAGTATCGAGTGTGACCCCCTCTAGCCGAAATCACAGCTTGAATTCGTCTGGGTATGCTAGCGAGGATATCCCGGATACTTGCTTGCGGAATACGTTCCCACTCCGCGGTAGTCACATTCTTCAGCTCTCTGATGGTTTGCGGAGCCGGTTGTTCTGATCTCACGCGTCGTTTCAGAACGTCCCAGACATGCTCTATAGGATTGAGGTCGGGACTTCGAGCTGGCCAATCCAAACGACGAATGCCGACCTCTTGCACATACGCTTCCACATCGCCAGACCGGTGGGCGCGAGCGTTGTCGTCCATAAAAATTGAGTCTTCGCCTAAAGCGGCCAATGCGGGTTGTGCATGAGGAATAAGAACTTCCGTTATGTATATGTCCAGTCAGTGAGCCGTTTTCAATGAAGACTAACTCTGTACGATCCATTGAATTAATTCCTGCCCAAAACATAACAGAGCCCCCACCATAAGGTGTGATTTCTTCAAAACAAGCCTCTGCAAAGCGTTCTCCTCGTCTTCGTAGCACTCGCCGACGTCGATCTTCACCGAACAGAGATATCCTGGCTTCATCGGAGAACAATACCCTATTCCAGTCTTCTTGAGTCCATAACTCACAATTTCGAGCAAACCTAAGCCTGGCAACTCTGTGCTCACGGAGTAACTTAGGGCCGCGGGCCGGGCGATGACTGCGTATATTGGTCGCGAGCAGCCTCCTCCTGACCGTCCATAGACTAATATGCACATTTCTTACTTCTTCGAGGTTGTTCTTAAGGTCCACATACGAAGACTTGCGATTTCTCAATGCGCGACTCACAAGAAAACGATCATCCCGTGGTTGGGTACATAGTTTTCTTCCAGAACCAGGCCTTCTCTCGACGGAACCGGTGTCTTGATACCGCTGCCAGGTCCTTTGAACCGTCGAGCGACTCACACTTAGCCTCTGAGCCACGAAGCATTGGCTGCAGCCCTCTTCGAGCAGCGCAATAATTTTGGTAGCTTTTACCACTTTCTCTAACATTATTGAGACAGCTAAACAGCAATAAATGAAGCTTTGACAATTAAGAATATGAAATAAATTCATAAAAATTGACTAAAAGTTATGAAAACCGATATTATCTTTTGGAACTTCGCACCAAAAATGTAGGATAAAAAGTGGTTTTCTGTAAAAACGAGCATCAAACGAAAATTTTAATTTTGAACGTACTGTTTTAAACCCCACGGCATTTTTAAAACCGGCCAGTAACATGTACAAATGATTGAAATCATTTTGGTACCATATTTTTTTAAAAAAGAATTAAAATCCAAACCGCCCGTTTTTATTGCAAATGAGTGTATTAATCTTTATCCAAATAAATGTGTGGGATAGAGTGATTCAACGGGAAGGTTTTTATGTACTTTTAGCCCGGAAAAACTTATTAACGCGGGCGAAGCCGTGGGCAAAAGCTAGTATGTATATATACATCTCACGCTAAAGTGCAAATATTTCTTCGTCATGAGCTTCGAAGGCTTTGAAATACCTACCCAAACTAGAGATAAATATATTTTACCACACACATTCATTGTGTTGAGGATCGAAATCACTGAGTTTGTTAAATTTTATGAGTATTCATAATATCGACCATAAAATATCCATTGTGGGATAAAAATGAACGAATGTTCTTACACTTTTTTTGTTTAATCTTTCACCGTCGTTCCCACTCCCAAATGTGTTTGTTGATAAATATAAAACCCGTATAACACGTTGATTGAGGGTGGACGCCAGTAAAAAGCTGTCTGATAACTTGAATCGGCTACAGCAGAAATAAAAATAGAAAAATCTAGAATGTACACGGAGCTGTGTTGCTAAAATCTTTTTCAAAATGTTCTTTATTTCCATAAAATTTCTTATCATTAGTATAATATCACGTCTGAGTTGATGCCTCGGTAACTTTCGTGTATGTATTCTAAAATAGCCAACCGAAACTTGTACTGTCGTCTTACCATTATATTGCCTATTATTCATTATTATGTTTACATACTATTTTGCTGGAATTTATGACGTCCTTCAAGATCTTCGCTAACCAAAATTTGCTCAATTTACTAAAAGCATTCTGTAAGCCAACCGACGAGGGTCTTATGACACATCACCTGTCAAGCTGATGTAAGATCATGGACTTAATATAATAACATCAAGTCCATGTGTAAGATATTTAAAGGCTATTTATAAAACTTCAGCTCAAGCTTCAGGATTCAAATTCATATCAACTAGTTAGTCAAGTGTTGCCGAAAAGCCATGATAGTTGCGATAAACTTGAGTCATCGACAGACGATCATAAGTGACACACGCTCGGCCGCTGAGATAATATTGTAGTATACCCACGGTTGACAAAAAAAAAATAAAAAAAAATGTCTAAGTGTGAAATTTGTAAGAAAAATATAACTAAATCTTCATTAGGACTTGAGTGTAGCAAATGTGAAAGGATCGTACATCTGAACCCGAAATGTGCAGGACTAACTAACAAGCAGATTGCTGCATTAAAAGCAGCTCCCAATCTGGAGTGGACATGCCCCGAATGTCAGCAAGAGATCCCAAGACGTAACTCATCCATCATAACACCTGAAGATGACGACGAAGAGGACGACACACCTGTCAACATAAATGCAAAAAAGCTACTAACTAATATATCTAATGAGGTTGAAAAAGCAATCAAAAGTGAAATGATGCAACTGAATGATTCATTGCAGTTTCATAGCGCTAAGCTGGATGAAGCAATGGAGTGCATTGAAGCTTTCAAAAAAACTATTAAGACTCTAGAACGGAAAAATACGGAGTTGATCAATAAAAATAATAACTTAGAGACCCGCGTAGGTGTTTTAGAACAACAACTTCAAGAAATGGAGCAAGCAAAACTAGCCAAGTGTCTGGAAATCGCCAATGTGCCTAATAAAAATATTGAAGACGCTAAAACCTTGGTGGAACAGATTGCACTTAAATTAAATCAACCCAACGAAGAGGTCAGGAGTGTGCGCAGACTTCATATTCGTAAAGATAACACTACCAACGTATTTGTGGAACTCAATGACGAAAATGTCCAAGAAAAGTGGATAACAGCTGCTAAAAATCTAAAATTAACAGTTGCAGATATAGTACCTACTGAAAAAAAATGCAACAATCCCATATATATTAGAGAAGCCATGACAAAATATCACAAACAATTATTTTGGAATGCTAAGCAGGAGCTGAAAGGCAAACTCAATTTCAAATATGTATGGTTTAAAAGAGGACTTGTCAAAGCACGCAAGGACGATGGTGCAAGAATTCACTCAATACGAACCATGAGCGATATATACTCACTGACTAATGGCAAGGATTGAAAACTATTAAAACAAAACAACTTACAAGTAAACTATTAATTATACTAACCATCCTACTATGTACCAAAATGGAATATTTTATGAGTGATATAAATGAGATTAATGATTGTTTAAATATTAACGAATTCCTGAACTATATTCCTAACAACAAAATTAACTTATTATGCATGCACATCAATATAAGATCTATAATTAAGAACTTTTCTGCACTCGAACAAATTATGTTATCATCAAAAAAATGTATAGATGTCGTAATACTAACAGAAGCCAACATATCAGAAAGCAATAGTGTTTTGTTTCAACTACACGGCTACCGTACGTACACAGCTTTGCGAAGAACTCGGAAGGGTGGTGGTATAATCTATATATATAAAAGAAAGTGGTGTTAGTTACACCACTTATAACTCAAGAATGGCTGAACGGATTTACCTGAAAATTGGTGGAGAGGTAGCTTAGAACCAGGAGACGGACATAGGATACTTTTTATCCCGGGAAAATATAAACCGGGACTTTTATCCCGGATAATTGTTTTCTGCCAGTGGAACCGCAAGAAAACAAGTATAGAGATATTTCGAGATCCAGTTGAGGACATAATTACTCTTATCCCGGAAAAAGATAAACCGGGAATTATATCGAGCCGCCACGACTAAACCACTGAACCGATGGCGATGCAATTTGGCAGGGAGATAGTTTAAAACCTGGGAAGAATCTAGGCTACTTCATATCCCGGGAAAATATAAACCGGGACCATAATCCCGGAAAATAGTTTTTTGCCAGTGGAACCGTATGAAAATAAGTATGGAGATAGTTTGTGATCCAAAGGAAATCAATCTCAAGTTTGAGTTACATCTCAAGTAGACATAATGTATGAACAGTTCAATACATTATGTCTACTTGAGATGTAACTCAAACTTGAGATTGACCTATTAATACCGCCCATAGGCTACTATTATCCCGGAAAACAGACACCGGGAATTTTATTCGGGATTTTTTTCCGGAAAAAAATATGGTTAGGTATTATTTACGGGGGGGTGGGGGTGTTTAGGGATTTTAAAATTTCGTTAAATAAGGACTCATTTGGTGGCAGGGAGGTTTTTTGCAAGAAAATTACGCGGAAAATTTGAAAATTTAAGCATACTTAACCGCCATATTAAACGTGTATGTCACTGAATTCCTCCTAAGCGGCTGGACCGATTTTAATAATTTTTTGGTGTCCTCAGGTGGGTTTGAGAATAGTTTCGATTAACAATTAGATCCGGTAGGTGGCGCTGTACTCGGGTTCTAGGATTTCATTTCCTTTTTAGGGCAGGACAACGTCTGTCGGGGCCGCTAGTATTATATGTACACAATAAACACAAATGCAGTATAAAAAAGATAGAAACCGAACACTTTGAAAATATTTCATTCACTGTCACCACTCAAATGGGCTATACCGCGAACCTGTGTGCGGTATATCGACCGCCAAGTTTTAGTAAGGTATTGTTTATTGACGAGTTACAAACTATACTCAAAAATAATAATGTTAATTGTTCTGAGTCATATCTGTTAGGCGATACTAACTTGGATCTAAAAACGGACAACCCTGTAAATCATAAATATAATAACATGTTAAGTAGTATTGGTCTTTTGCGCGGGATCAGTGAGTACACTAGAATAGAACTATACAACGGAAAATTAAGTAAATCTTGTATTGATCACATATACGCACGATCCCGTTCACAAGACCTGTACACTGCGGCACTCGGTACTACACTGGCTGACCATCGCGCAGTGATACTCGCTTGCGTAGGCGCGTCAATACAGGATGCTCCTAGATATAAGATTTGCATTAATAATCACCAATTTATTAATTACCTTGGCCAAGTACAATGGCAAGATTCATATGCCATTAAATGCCCTATAAAGTTATATAACTACTTACATACGCACTTTCAAGAATGTTATAAAAAATCGGAGTATAAAATTAAAATCAAAGATAGTACGTTACGTAATAACAATAAATGGATGAATAAAAAAACTACTAATGCTTGCCAATATAGAGACAAATCATTCCTTAAATGGATTAAAGATCCGAACAATGTAATTTTAAAACAAATCTATACTAATATTATAAAGCTGAAGAGTTTGTTTGTTTGTTTGTTTGTTTGAACGCGCTAATCTCAGGAACTACTGGTGCGAATTGAAAAATTCTTTTTGTGTTGAATAGACCATTTATCGAGGAAGGCTATAGGCTATATAACATCACGATGCAACTATTAGGAGCGAAGAAATAACGGAAAATGTGAAAAATGCGGGGAAAATTATTCATCCTTGAGGGCTTCCATTGCGTACGCTGCGAAAACGGTTCAAGATACCAAAAATATATGTATGAAAGAATTATTCCTCTTGAAATGATCTAAAAAAAAGTCCGCGACAGTATATGTCTATCTTTTAAAATAAACTCTCTAGAACCGTTTTTATGGTAATCAAATTTGGTCGAAATTAATGCATTATTTGTTAAGAGTTGTATCAACGTCATAATATTAATCTTTATACAAATAAATGTGTTGGATAGAGTGATTCAACGGGAAGGTTTTTATGTATGTACTTTTAGCCCGGAAAAACTTATTAACGCGGGCGAAGCCGTGGGCAAAAGCTAGTCTATAATAAAGCACGAAACCGTGCAAATACTTTAATATACAAAACTAAGAATCAAGATATAAAGTCAGAAATATTGTCAAGTAGGGGTAACATTAGGCAACTGTGGCAAATATTAAACCGAATTACAGGTAGAATAAAAAATTCCATCGATGAGACTATTTTGAATTCACTTAAAAAACCAAACATAACTAACAAAGATATTGCAAATAATTTTGCACAGACTTTCGATAACAGTGTTAAGCTCATTATACCTAAATGCTCAAAACCATTGCTTAACGAATCAGAATACAAAACGTCGGCCAATGTTTCTATGCGTTTTAAGCCTGCGGACCCTGGCACGGTCAAAAAATTAATCATGACTTTAAATAATAATAAAGCCCCAGGAATTGATGGCATTAGGGCCATTGACATAAAAATGATTTGTTCGAAAATAAATTCAGTAATCACAAATCTAATTAATCTCTGCATACAGACAGGCAAATATCCATCGCCACTTAAGACAGGAATTGTTAGACCGGTTCATAAAAAAGGAAGCCGGATGGATTACAACAATTATAGACCAATTACTATACTGCCTATGATTGACAAAATAATTGAAAAATACATAAGTAAACAAATATACGAATTTTACGACAAAAACAATATACTAACTGACAAACAATTTGGTTTTCAGCCGAAAAAAAACACCACTATGCTTTTATCTGCGTTTACTGATAGTATACACAATCACCTCAATGAAAAACGGCACGTTTTGGTACTATTCATAGATTATAGCAAGGCTTTCGATACACTCCGACATGATAGACTCATCGAGTGCCTAAAAGATAGCGGTATTAGAGGAAAACTGCTGGAGTGGTGCGAAAACTACCTTCATAACAGAAAGTACATGATTAAAGTCTGTGACTCGACTAGTAATACAGTCCGGGTAACTGAAGGCACAGCGCAAGGTTCTGTGCTCGGACCCCTACATTACCTTACATATGTGAATAGCCTGCCAAATCTCATTAAGAAATGTGAAATTTATCAATACGCCGATGATACCTGCCTTGTCGCTGTAGGACAAAGCGTCAGTGAAGCCCAAGAACGGCTGCAAAATGACTTCAATTTTCTGATAAAGTGGTCACATGACACCGGTCTAGTATTAAACACTAGTAAAACAAAATTTATGTATATAAGCACTAGTCAAAATAGAAGTGCTATTGTACCAACACTAACAGCTCAATGTCATAAATGCCTACATAATAATGACCCTAATAACCCGGTTGCGATGCATTGTAACTGTGAGCCTATAGACCTTGTAGATAAACAAACATATCTAGGATTAACTATTGACAGTAGATTTACTTGGAGAGAACATATTAATGGGGTATGTAACAAATTAAGAAGCATTCTGGCTAAATTCTCAATCATAAAATATAAAATTCCATATCCTACACTGTTGATGCTTTATAAAGCACTGGCTGAGTCGACGATATCTTATGGTCTATCTAGCTACGGAAGAACTTATAAAACTCACCTTGATAAAATCTATATATTGCAGTTACGGTTACTAAAATGTATCGTCCCGGATCACTTTCAGAAAAAATTTGAAAGCGACTACCACGACCTATTTGAGTTTTGTAAAATAATACCTATATATGAAAAAACAAAACTAGCACTTTTGACGGAAGAATTCTTTAATGTTAAACTTAAGGTAACGAAAAATATACATAATAAGACTATTCTAACACGAAGTGCCATTAATGGTATGTTGTTACTTCCAAAGTTCAAAAATCAACACGGCAAAAGAACATTAAGATATTTAATACCCTACCTTATTAATAAACTACCTTTGTCATTACGGGATGAGATTACTCATAAAAATATTAAATTCAAGCCAAAACAATATTTCTTGCAAAATATTAATAAACTTCATTAACTTAAAAATAAGCAATTAAATATAATACACACAACAATTACGTACGTGCATGGCTTATAAAAGTACAATAATGAATATCTCGGGAGCAACCTGTATAATTGCCTAGTAATCGAGGGCTTCTACCGCCACTTTGTTATATTGACGGACAGATCAGTCACCGTATGTTCGAATATTAGTAATACACATATTCTTTATCTACCCTAAACTGTCATAATATTGTTTAATACTAATTAATTATTATACTATCCATTTTGTCGATGATAATGATGCACGGTAAAATTCAATTGAATTTATGATTGCATCATCTAGAACAAGTATTATGTTAAGTATGTATTTTAAACAAATAAAAAAAAAAAAAAAAAACTGCAATATTGTAGATATCGGTATGTCTGTTGATTAATTAACGTTTTTTAAAATGGAAAAATTTACTTCACCGTTCAGATATAACGTTAATAAATACGTACAACCATGTAATGCATGCCGTCCATTAGGTAAAAGTAATCAAATAATTCATTAACTACTTAGGAGACGAATTTACCTAGTATTGGTACAGCAAGGCAAAATATTATAAATGCATTAGGCATGAACACGAAGGCACAACAAGTTGACCTATTTACATAAAAATAAAATATTTGCTCCTCTACAGTGTCATTAAACAAAGCATATTAACATGAATCATAATTCCGACGAACAGAGACAAAAAAAATATTTATGCGTGGAATATTCTGGATTCGTGCAGTTACTTATTGAATTAGCAAACTCTCCTCTTAAAATAGAACCGGAAAGATATCAATATGCCATAATGTTATGTCCTTTTCAGTATTAAACGACAATCCACACACCACGGATTTACTTGTCATCGCTGAGGATTTTATTAGTGTTTGAAAGGATGGTCTGGACTCTAGGTTCTGGGTACTATGTTACACTTAACGCGAGCTAATAGTTCCAGCTTTTACAGCTATTACCGAAACCTAATGACGCTAATTAGATCCTGGTCGCAATAGTTCTATGCGTAATGCTTAATAACTAACTCCACTACAAAGTTCTCTACTAGCCAAGCTAATCCTAGTTGTCCAAAAGGCAAAACCCCTCGGTTCAATATTTAAGACCACAAAAATTAAAAATGACTAATGTACCAAGGTTTTCACCTTTATATTGATAAAAACAAGTATAACAAGTATTTTTACAGATAAGTAATCAATCGTACTACTTACACCGTTCACATGAAGGTTATAGTTTTAAAACTTTTAAATTGGAGTTGACAAAGCCTTTTGCGAAACACGTAATCTACATTAATTGTGTTACCATATGTTGAGGAATCTAGATCTCACGACCCACGGTCAAACTCCAAGTAAAGCAGTACAATCGAAATACCTAATATAACATACAGTTACGAGAAACTGAGATAGTAAAAAAAAAGACGTGTGGCACTCGGAGACTGCCGCGGTAAAGCTATTGCATAGCATTTTTTATCAACTTATGTAATTATAATTGTTATTCAAATTTCACTCGTGCCCTAACGCCGAAACTCTAAGCAGGCAATTCTAATATTTATAACCTCTTTGAACAGATATAAAGTAAAAACTTTTTAAAAATTCAAACTTAGAATCACGTTTGACATTTCGATACGTTTCACTGAATGGAACAATTTTTAAATACACGGTAATTTCGACCTTTTATCGTTTAACATTCAGCTCATATCCTCTTACATATTGTATTCTTACAAGACTGCGATATTAAATTTACTTATGGAATTTTACACTCCACATGGTTGTGATAGAGTTGAAAATAGTGAGGGGTGGCAGATTATTTTCATTACGGAATTTCTGAATTCGGTCTCCACGCTGAAGGCCCGCGATAGAAGCTATACAATAGCTTAATAAGTTTCTTGTTACAATAAATTTTAGGCTACAAAATTCAAAAAAAAATGTAATATAAGGCGTGTCGACATAAATCTCAAATCATTCGGGTTTAAAATCCTAATCCCTATAAGAATAGGGTCAACACTTTCGTACTCGCTCGCAACAGTGCCACTGAAATTTGATAATTTATTCGCAGTGAGCTACCACAAATCTCAATTATCCATTGTATCTATTTCGTGGTTTGGTTGGCACTGCGTATCTCGTTGCGGGCCATGGTCGGTCGCGGTCTGCTAACCAGCGTGCTCTTTGTATAAAAAATTAATTGTCTCATTAAAGGAGAAATAAACTATCTTTTCATTAGCACATGTAGTTGAATAATTACGGTCGATGACTTTGGGTTCTGTTAGGTTTAGGCTAATTCTTTTCAAATTAGCAATTTATGAAAGGTGCTTAACCTAACGTTACATGGTACCTCTACCTACCATGATAAAAAATCTACCGCTCAATAATGCAACCTGAATCGCTTATTGATCACTGGTAATTAGAGTTCGATTCAAACATCGCACTCCTTATATTACCATTTCATTAAAAAAAAATACGCATAAAATAAGTGCGTGATACATAAATCATTCGGAACTGAGGTCTAGATGTAGTCAATCTCATTTGCTAGTAGATCGACAGCTCACAGCACGCCAAACGCAGTCAGAAATTGTATGAATCGCTTAAGTTCTGTTGCCGCTAATCTATAAGCCGATCATGATTATAAAATTACCGCTAAGCCTAGCTTGTCTAGACACGCTTCCGATACCGATATTCCATCAATTGGCTTTGAGGTAATATCCCAACTTTTCCGGCGCAGCAGTTGTACAAATTATCACTGTCCGAAGTTAACGTCTACACGCACCACTGTTTGAAGAGAATTTGAATTGTAAACTTCAAGAATACCTATAATATAGATAATTTTGCGATAAAATTTTATAGCTTTCTTGTACAAAACGACATTAATGTTCAACTGAAACAAAAAATAATGTTATTGACGATTGTGTCAACAATTTGATAACATCAATTGTAAAAGTACCTAAGTATTAAACGACTTCCGAGCGATCACGTTTCCACTTTCTTTTGCAGCACAGATGCAACTAAGTGATTGTAAAATAGAAAGATATTGATTAAATTTCAAATAGCTGGTGTTACATAAACACCAGTTGTACATGGCACGCTAAAGAAATTGCATTTTATTCCTATTTCATTGGCTTTGCGGAAACAATTAAGCACGTTCACGCTACATAATCTTAGTTGGAAAGAAATTTGTTCCAATTAATTAAGTTAACATGCAGTTTTATAACGAAAATCAGTGGGCTTATGTGACAAAAAAATACCACACAACTCCGTATCGTTTTATTGGCATTGGTTGAGATACTAACACGTGACTGACGAATTGGTATCGGGATCAATCACAAAAATCAAAAGATATAGTCTTAAGGGTTGCGTCTTTTTGCCACCATCTCAGCTCACTGGTGTGTTACGTTATACAAGAACTAAATTATAAACTATGCGCGACAAAGGTGACCTAATCATAAAAAAATGCCTGACTCACAAAAGATTTGTCATACCAGAAAGAAACTTTTTCTTTATAAGAATATTTATTAATATGAGTTATGAATCATGCCACTACGATGTTGACGGTTTCCTCATCAGCGAAATGTAAAAAATAACCCACATCTTTCTCCATGACAATGATCTATCTACACATTACAATTGGACCATCTGTTGTGCCTAAATAAAATCAACTCACCATTGTGTAAATGAATTCGGCGGTTCAACGGCGCGTCCTATCATGTTGCCTTTTATGGTAAACAACAAAAACGTCGAGGTATGTAAAATTCGTGACATTCGAGCGCCATTAAAAATGTCTCCACGCATGCGCACCATATGGTCCGTTCCCAAAATGTCAGCCAAAATCTATCCATTATCCATCCCTTCACACGAGGCACAATCCCTCTGGATACGAAAGAGCTGTGCATATATTTGTAACAGCCGTCGTAATATTTATCATTCGTAAATACTTAGTTAATACTTACTTAACTGTACTTTTGTTGTCTGATTTGATTGTTATATTTCGAGAAATCAATTGCTCCGAGATTACTTATTGTCTAATATGCCATTTATTGCCAATTCCCGAATCGTCTGATGCATAAAATTTAGCATGAGTGCAGGGGAATCGATATGAGCTTCTAAAGACGATCCGTCTGCCGCTGCGGAGGGGAGTCGTCCAGTGAACCGGGTGACTCACGCGGAGCTCAGCCGACGGCCGCCGCGAATCGACGCCGTAGAAAGTTTTAAAGTTATTAAAATTTCACCGTAAGCAGATCGGCGGCCTCGGCAGTCGGCGCGTACCGTTCTTGCTGATTTGCAGTTACGATTCATTACCGGCGCCATTCAGATAAGCTTTGTCAGAGCTACGAATGTTAGGGCGTCGGTTTAATGAAGACTGAATCCTACTCTGCAACTGGTGTTTCTATTCCTAAGCTACTATTGACTAGAAATTCAAATGTGAGAAACGAATTTAACAACAATCACGAGATATGTTACAATCGAAAGCCCATTTGGCACCATTGATTTCAACTGCCAAACAGTCAAATATTATAATAGTAAAGTTGCTGAACTTTTATGTAATTCCTAAAACGTGATTTCTCAGTGCAGAGTGCAGTGCGGTACCAGGCAGTTTGCAAAACATGTGCTGCTGTTTATAAAAAGGCAATACACTTACAGATGAGAGACATCGATCTTTTAAATAAAAAAAGCCTCAACGTAAAACCTATTATCCAGTTGAATGCTTGTCTGTCGCATTCAAGCAAAAAGAAAAACGCAAGACGGGTCACTTCCTTCCTTTTGAAAGGGATGACGAGGAAAGTTTGAAGCCGTAGATGTTGCTCAAAGACTAATTAGTGCAAGTTCTAGTTAAGTTAAATAGCGAGCGACAAGCGAGGTGGCAAATAGGTTTTGCAAACTGTTTTACATTACTTGCCGTCCTGAATACAAACTGTCCATTATTTTATTTCGCTCATCTTTTGATTAAATGAAATCAGATAATGCATTTTAAACAAGCGACACGAATACTGATAAATAATATTTCATTTATACAAATTTAAACGAATTGAAGTTTATTAAGCATTGGTCAGTCTTGCGCGATTATAAGTAACACCTTTCGCCCATGATAAAAAAAAGCCAAATGCGTACGATATTTCAGCAGTTGGGACGTAATAAAATAACATCTGTTTAATTAAATATGTCTCCCTTGTGACACCTTTTATATGATCGGGTTCTATCTCATTTAAATGAATAGCTCTTTCATACAGGGACGTGGTTTTTGTGATACCATAACTAAAATCATCCCCTGGGTATTATAAGAGCGCTCAAATTATCGTACTTACATCTAAAAACATTACGTGATTTCACACTTGGGTAAAAATACTATTTCTAGAATGTTTAAATACGGATTATTTATGCGGCTATGCCTGAGTATGCACAGATGCAGTGACATTAAAGATGAAAGACATTAACTCACGTTTATAAATAGGTACGTTCTAAGAACATTTCTATGCTCGCGCAGGAGCTCGTGCCATCTGTTGAGACGCAGCGGCCGGCCTTGAAGCTAGGACGGCCTTACATGGGCCGCATATACAACATTATTCTCTCAGTAAGGTTAGAAACGAGATGAGAAGTGGGTCGTGGATTCTTGCGTACAGTGCGCCGAAAGATCTGATGACTCTGGTTTATTTTATTTATCAAGTGTAGCCACATATCAGATTGCAGTCCCATTTTTGGGGAGTGATTTCGCATGAGCTGGTTTCGGAATCATTGAGCGCAATGCACAGAAAAGTTGTGTACACGCAATTTAAATCGCTGGGCCTGAAGCATCTGCTCCACGCCTCTTGTCTCTTTTTAGTGTTGGGAAACAATAGCGACGCCGCTCGTGACTTTAAAACTGGTAACTTTAATTGTTAGAAGCAATCAAACGAGGCTAACTACTGCACGCCGGTATAGCACTCTCGGCTTATTCTGAAGAAATTTTCCTTGGTTCGACGATGGTTTATGTCAGCACATACACTTTATCAGGCCGCAAAAGCGAAAGTGGTACCGTAAGATATAGCTCCTGATTATTTGGTGCACGTTCCGTTTTTTTAATTGAAACTGACCTGGCAACACCTTATCACTTTTTTTCTAGAACACTGGGTCCGAGTCTGGACACTGTCAGTCTTAGCTGCCGTTGCCACTGGAATGCGACGAGCATCATTGCTATTTTCGATCATTTTGTAAACAGCAAATGTCAGGGAATAAGTTGGCGCAAACGCAATTTATCCTAAATGTGTACGCGACCTTTCCAAGTCCAGAGATTAAGGTTACCGTGATTTGTGGGAATCAATATGGAAATAAACAAGTTACATAAATAACTACTGAAGATATGGATACTATTTTTGTATGCCGGCATGCGAGCAAGTGGGTAACCTGATTGGTAGTGACCACAACCCGCAATGCAACGAGAACACATTCGTGGGCGCTTTAGAGTTCTGGATTAGACGGAGCCTAGAAAGTAAAGCTGTTACATAGTCTTCTGTCTAATACAGTCATGCTACTGTCAAAAGTTAAACACCCATATTTTCACCATGGGCTACAAACTTTAATCTCTGTGATTCCCGTTAAATCTTATCACTCGGCGTTAACTTCGCCGAATATAATTTTATCTGACGATAAAGCCGAGGAACCTAAATTACACTTATGTGGTCTTATCATAGCCGATATTACTCATGCCGATATATGACATAACGTATACGCTGTGACTAATTTAAAAACATGTTTGTTTTGAATTCGGGCGGTCGTTGCTCAACCTTGAAATTCAATTGAATACAGAAGTCAATCATGATTTTAATTTGAATTGTTTGAAGTGCAAGATTCTGTTATTAATCAAGTATGTCTTTGTAATTGAATTGTACCTAATAAAGGAATAACTTAATGAATTAATGAAATAGCGGGAATATCTTTGGCCTCATTAAAAAGCAAAATCCTACTATGTATGTACTATTATAAACACGAAAGTTTGTAAGTATGTATATTTGTTACTCTTTCAAGCAAAAACTACTAAACAGATTTTGATGAAATTTGGCACACAGGTGGATCATGTCCTGAATTAACACATAGGCTAGTTTTTATTCCGGGAATATATAAAGCGGGACTTTTATCCCGGAAAAACATATTAACGCAAGCGGAGCCGCGGGCAAAAGCTAGTGTATAATAATGTTAATCACAATGTTTTAGAAAATTATAATCAATCATAGTTCAGCACAGCCATCGTGCAAAACATGTTATGAAATCTGTTGAGATCATTATTAATAATTAATAACATTGACAAATATATGTCATTACAGTTATTGATTTATATAAAAATCCTTTGTTAATCAATTATCATTATAGGCATTGAAAGCAGACAAAAGAGATATTTTTATTATGGAAAGTAAAATGCAATCTATAAACATTTATCGGTCAGTGATAATTCGAAAATAACACGAGCGATAATTTCCGGAACAAAAGAGCTTATCATAATACGAACTACAATCATTTTAAGCGGAAATGCTTTTACTAATATTTTATCAACAACAACAAAAAAACAACACAACAACTTTCTTCGAAATAGTAAATATCTTGGTTTTGGTAAAGTCCTTATTACGCATACTCACCACCTTTTATCCTCGAAGGGGTAGGCAGAGGCGTAACTAATGCACCTACTTTTCGCCATGCGTATTCCGTCCCATGGAGTGATAGGGGGCGAACCTATCACCATACCGGGCACAAATTCCAGACTCCGGGCTGATACTGAATAGAAAAATCCAATATCACTTTCCCCGACCCGGGGATCGAACCCGAGACCTCAGCATTGCAGTCGTCCGGGGGTCACGGGTGGGCGGAAGGGGCCGTCCACCTATTAGTCTAGCCAACTTTTGTGACCCCCGTGATGGGCGGCAACGTGGCAGTTAGGCCTCACGCTGCCGTTGACGCCGAGGGCGTCCTTCGGTGCGCGGGGGCTTCTGAGCCCCCCCAACAACAGGAGACAGACCACAATAGCGGTACGCGCAGGGGCGGTTGGGGACGACAACTTAGACGTGAGTCGGAGGAAGCCCGCAGCCGTCCCTAATGCGCCGAAGATGGCCACCGCTGAAAATATTTTTACCATACCAGCCCTGCATTATAATATACTGCCCACTGCTAAGCCCGGGCCTCCTCTACGCTGTCTTAGTGCGAGTTGGCAGACTTCACATACCTTCAAAGTTCTTTTTGGGGAATTCATAGTTAAATCGAACTATTATAATTAAAACAATACACACATAACTTCAAACCAGAAGTATGTGCCTTGGGTTTTGAACCTGCGGATATCCGTCTCGGCATATCCAGACCGTTCCATTCCCGACTAGTTTATCGTCCACTTTAATATTTTCATATCTTCGTATTTATCTGCGTGATTTGCCTTGAAACCTGAGCAGGTGGTGCTTCCTATTTGGGAATATTTGTACGCTACAGCATTTCTATCAAGTAGTAATAAGAAAGAAATGTAGCGATCCAGGTTGAAGAACATTCTAGCCGGTGGCATTACTAGACGTTATGAGAACATTTAAAGTCTTGGGATATCTAGCGCAGTGCAGGGACCGGGTACAAATGCTTCCAATTTAGGAGACAAACTTGAAGCTTATCAATTACCTGGAGAATGTTTTGCTAGGCTCCTTATTATATTGATAGAACCCCGAATAAAACAGTGTCACTAAAATATATCGTAAAGGTCACACAAAAGGTCAATATCCCCGTCAAACTACTATGAGGGTCCTGCAAAATAGCTCTCAGGCTTTCAACCTAAAAAATAATAGGGGAAAAGTTGATTACAGCGGAGCGACGATGTCGATTTTTAGAAATAAGGGGTCTCAGCCGGTCGCCGTGGCTTCTGAAGCTTCAAGCTA
Source organism: Lapara coniferarum (assembly GCA_949316025.1). Taxonomy (NCBI): domain Eukaryota; kingdom Metazoa; phylum Arthropoda; class Insecta; order Lepidoptera; family Sphingidae; genus Lapara; species Lapara coniferarum. The sequence continues at coordinate 1,026,015 of OX438920.1, forward strand.
GGATACCTACGTGGATAGATTATTAGCATAATATGCTTTAATACTGCTATAACACTAACGTTGGTTCATGTCTTATGAGCATAGTGCAAGTAATTTTATATGAATACGAACAATAACTGGATTTTGTTGACTGTTATTTAAAAAATATTTTTCATTTTTATTTCCAGTAATAATCTTACAGCGGTACAGCGGGGCTATGTATGAATGGCGGAACATGAAAGATTCGCGACAACAAAACCCGGCCAGAGTCAAACTTGTCTGAATTAAATCAGTAAAAAAAGAAAGTATATTTTTATGAATGCAAATAAATTTCTTATATAAGCTTCGGTGTAGTCACTGAGTTATCATTAACTGATCACAATAAATGATGCTTGACAAAGCACAGTGATGACTCCTCCACGATGCGGATGCTTGGAACTTCACTTGAGAGATCGACATCAAAATAAATTTTAACATACAAGAATTCACAAATTTATATTGGTTTAGTTACAGCAGCTATCCGGCATTTGAAGTTATTTTCACAGCTGTCGAAAGACTAATGATACCTCTTGTTTACTTAGGACGCAAACGTTTATAGAGTTTTGCGCATTTTGTTTCAACACGAAAAGATAAGTATCGCTCTGTAAATTTCTATATGTGATATTATTTATTAATTACACGCGCTTGCGCAGCTTGTGAACTCAGAGACCAGAGATGTCGGCGCGTGTGTCTCAATTTAGACAGGAGATAATTTCTATATAATAAGTTATATCCACATGACTATATGTTGGCGTTTGATGATGCGATTATCAACTTTTCCTAATCCAGCGTCGTTTTTTCTCTACTGTGTAGAAAATTTTAAGGACCGCTGATTGATCCAATGAGGGCAATTATGTTTTATTTACAGAATATCGCTAAAATATTCAATAGAGTGAGCTGACCATAGACTGGATCTTATGTGATTTTACAGAGGACCATAGACAACTGAAGACTGTGTCACTGTTACATCAATTTAGAGGATGTGTTAAAAATATTTGGTAACTCTCTATGGTTGCTGTTTGAGGAGAGGTCTATGTTCAACTATGGACTTTATGTCTTGGTGGCTGATGATGATGGTGACTGCTGGTTTACCGGCTGATAAAGCTATAGATACGAATCCTGAGTGACCGACTGAGGGATATACTACGTTAATTCATATTAATGCTAACAAGCTGTTATACTAATGGGTCATTACTATGCACATTGACTTTATTTGAATTGTAGAGAACCAATTAGAATACTTAACGCAATCCGTTAAGGAATTACTTTTCGTTACATTGCATTATGCATACTAAGATTTCTTTATAAAATTGTGTAATTAACTATAGCACCCATAACAGGTAGAAATAGCGCCTTATTATAGTCCCATGACGAGAGGTATTAAATGTTAAATTTAGACTAGCAAGTTCTTCCACCAATATATTGCGGAAGAACTTTCAGGTGAGTTTACACTAGCGGCAATATTTCAATAGCTCTTCAAACATGCAACTTACCGCATGCTTAAAGCTTCAAAATTTGCGATAGAGAGCTTGTAGGGACTGTTTACACAGTAAAAATCGCTTGCAGAAGTAGACTTCTACAAGTATTCTTGCGTATCTAAACCCCACTTAAGGCTGACATGATAGGATAAATCAGAATAAATCCACTGATGGAAAATTTTGGTAAATGTCTCTAATACCGCTATGCAAACCCTTTCCTTATTTTTGAGTTTCAAAGACGGCGGGGTCACTAAATGGCTTCACTGTCCTTCAGGCTCTCAGGACCAATCTACTTCGAACCTGACGACAGCTAAACCAAGCCTTTAAAGTAATCCTAAGTCCTAACCTACATGAAAAAACCACGGCGCCCATCTTGCTGAGACAGCTTAAAAAGCAAAATAGCTTAACACACCTTAAATCCCTGGTTGTAGATTTTTCATTTATACATAGAGGAAAAAAACAACTCCTAGATACTGGAAACATATAGGTTTATCAAAGTCCAGTCTATTTTCCGCTACGATTCATCGCCACAATGCGCGCCAACGACTGTTGGCATTCAACATTACAGTCTTAAAATTAGTCTGGAAAACAACTATACTGTTTACAAACATACTGGAACATCTTAGTGACGAGATAAAATTCTATCGTGGTTATGCCGATATCGAAAAATCTCCTTAAAACGATGGCTATGACGAAGACAAATGACAATCAAAGGTTATAAGACAACAATGAAAACATAAAGATAAAGATAAAGATAAATTTATTTCCAAAAATTACAATTCTTACAAGCGTTAACAACGATGTTCACACTAGGCTATGCCTGTATCGTGAACATCAAAAACATAGTTTAAAAGGACAAACCATATACCGTCTAAATTGTAATAGTAATACATACATGTGAATTTGAATAAAATGTAAAAGGAAAACAACAATAAAATTATAACACAAATGAGTAATCATACAGAACTATAAAACTAAAAAGAAACTAACACAGTTGAAAAATGTATAGTCAACGACCCTAGGAGTGAGTGTGTATGCATGCGTGTGTAAGTGTGGGTGTGTATGTGAGTGTAAGTGTAAGTGTGTGTGTGTGTGTGTGTGTGTGTGTGTGTGTGTTTGTGTGTTTGTGTGCGTGTGCGTGCGTGTGTGTGTGTGTGTGTGTGTGTGTGTGTGTGTGTGAGTGTGTGCTTATGTAAAAATGTAATAGTCGCAATAATTATAATTTAAACATCAATTTTTAAAAGTCTCTCAGTATCCTCTTGATTTAAATTCAAAAGCATGCCCTTGACTGTATTTTTAGCTTCTCGTATAGTTTTTGTCTTAATGCAGCATTTCTTTTGAATTCTATTGTATACGTATGGAGATAGAAAAAGAGAAAAACGCCTGGCAAAGGTGGTTTTGAGTTTTGGTATATGAGCCTTAAATTGTCTGCGTTTCAGCAGTTCCTTATAGTTGGGTTGATTTAAAATAGACTTGTGAGCTGTGAGAGCTATTTTCAGTATGTACAGCTGCCTGACACTAAGAACCTGTGCATCTGAATATAGTTGAGAGGTTGGGAACCGATACGGCTTTTTCAACATTACCTTCAGCAGTGACCGCTGGGCTCTTTCTAATGTAATTATTGTCGACATGGAAGCCCCTCCCCATGCTTGTATACAGTAAATTAAAACTGATTCACAGAGTGAAGTGTAAATAGTTTTCAAGAGAGTTTGATCTGCAACTTCTCTCAATTGTCTGAAGACATTGATAAGTTTTCTTGTTCGCATTGACATGCTACTGATTTGCTCCTTAAACGTAAGCTTTTCGTCAACTAAGACTCCAAGATATTTTACGGCCTGCACTCTACGTACACCTGCACAGCTACAATTTGATCTGGAGGAGTCTAAGCAATAGGTACATGTGTGCACAGTGATGGCAGAGTGGATACCATAATCCGAGGCTGATGTTTTGTGGAAATATATGTACCCCGTTTTAGTGGTATTTATTTGTACATAATAAAATACTAACGTTTTAGTGGTATCTCTCAACAAATTAGGGTACAGAGACAAAATAAAGCTAAAGTGTTAATTAAAACAACGAAGGCTGAAAATAATTTATGGGTTTTTATCCTGGTAGAGATGTAGGCGGCATAGCGGTTTCCTGTTTCCTTTAATATAATCCCGGTCCAGTTGTAACTACATACCTGATACGTACAATCTACCTCTATTTGTCACATGTTTCCGCAAGATCATTACAGTGTTTGAATGAAGTCGCGGGCGACAGCCATTTATAATAAACTAATGCTCAAGAGAACATCTTGGCGATTTATGTTTTATAAAACTGAAATTATGTTTAAAGGGAACAGGAAGACGTGTTACCATATGAGAACATTTTAACCCAAAAAGGGCCGTTTTGACGTGTCAACTGATATGAGTTATCAGTTACTGGTCTCACTACAGATGCACAAGACAGCGAAGTGGAAGAGTGTTATCAAGGCAGAGGACCCCGGCAGTAGTCTACGTCACCACGCAGGCTTGCACTACATTTCACAACGGTACTAAGGATATGTATGAAGCCAACTTTAACTTTGAGACAGATGTATGTAATGTTCCCTTTAAAAATGCATGAGAAACAATAAATTTCGGCTGCTGATTGACTTGGAAGTCTGTGACCTCTACAAAAAATATACCTAGATAAAAGGATGTAAATTTATTGATTTTCTTTGCATTCATTTATAAGTACACGGATGATTTTTACTAAAAATAAACTTAAAACACTGAAAAAAAAAACATCAAACGTGGTATTACGAAGCCAAAAGTCAGAATATTTTTCAAATCGCGTGCTACAACGTTGTCAAAGGCTTTTTAAAAACTATATCGCTCGCCTTCAGCATAGTTAGCACATGCGCTGATTACGTCCTAGGCGGGCATTCAAAACAATGGCGCGACACCACCGCCATTGTCCATGTAACGGCATTGTGAGCGGCAATGAGTCAACGTGTGTGAATCCTTTACAAGTCCATGTGTACCAAGGTGTACACGTCTTTACGATAACATTTACAACCAGTATTTTTACTGCATGTACTACTTACTCAAGGTTGGATTTTCGTAAATTCGATTCAATATGGCGGACTTGTGCGCGTTTTTAAATAATCAATGGCAATTTCATACATTTTATTACATTTTCATATATATATACACTCACGCCTGTTATCCCCGAAGGGGTAGGCAGACGCGCAACTAGTGCACCCACTTTTCGCCATTATTCCGTCCCATGATGTGATAGGGAGCGAGCCTATCGCCATATCGGGCACAAATTCCTGCCACTTTATTTATTACATTTTCCAGCCACTAAAATATTGATTTTTCTAATAATTTTAGGTGAATACTTATTCGAGTTACGTTTGATTGCAATTTCCATATATTTACCTCTACATACTTAATTAATAGATAGATAGGTACTTAAATTCCTGCAAATCGTATTTTACCCGTATCAACGGACTGAGCAAACAAAATAAATGAAGTTCAGTCTTATAAATAGGTGTATAACATTATGTTGCTAAATTAATAACACTGTTTTTTGTATTTTCACAAGTTCTTATGTAAATTAAGATTATAAGCAACATGGTTTTTATATAATCGCGTTTACATATTTAATTTACAAATAGAGTACTTACATCTCTATTCGTAAAAAACCTATAAATTGTAATAAGAAAAATTATTTAGGCGAGCTCCCCTTATTTTCTTGCCTTCGTGACGCATTCGGTATGGGGGAGACGAACCAACGCACCCGCACCCCTTGAATATTAGATTCCAAGGACACACGAATGCTTATTATGATGTTGTATTAGCAAATTAAACAAGTTTAGTACTTCTGATCATATAATAGGAGCATTCTAGATAAATGTTCTGAAATTACAAGACTATAACTTATGAAGTCTACTACTACCTAGCGTTTGCCCGCAGCTCCGGCCGCGTTAAGTTTTTCCGGAATAAAAGTACCGCTTTATATTTTCCGCGGGATAAAAAGTAGCCTATATGATTAATCCAGGACATGATCTACCCGTGTGCCAAATTTCATCGAAATCCGTTCAGAAGTTTTGGCGTGAAAGAGTAACAAACATACATCCATACATACATTCTTACAAACTTTCGCGTCTATAATATTAGTAGGATGTTTACTTACTTTTGAAAAACGATAATAGTTTAGCATCTCAAAATGAATAGTTAGGTAGTTACCTAGTGAACACCACAAACTGAGTTTGAACGTTCAGTCAACTCATGCAATTTAAAAAACCAGTATAAAATCAACACAATGTTAAGCTAAGCATGCTTCTTAATTAAGTTCATACGAATTTGGCATCCAAGTAATATTGCATCTACAAATTCGGCGTCGCACGTGGCGGTGTCATCGACCTTGGCCGACGCTAGAACGTAACATCAAAAAGATACGTCTCAAATTTTATGGAGCGTCAAGTAGTGGGCAATTAAGAGATTTTCAACTGTAAGCGTCTCACGGATGGGTGAGATTCGCCGCTGAAATCTCGCGCGTTACATTTTTTACACGGACTACATATTCCTGCATGCGCTTTACTGACAATTAAAAATGTAGGTAAGTGATTATACGCCGCCGTACGAAACTGCACTGCGAAATTGTTCATATTATCAAAAATGATGACTTGATAAATCAATAATCCATCCAATCCAATTTTGCTTCCATAGCAAGTCTGGGAAATATGGACGGCGCGCGAAACGGACAGTGTCAATGCTCCATATTTTGTCCGATATTGGCCCCGGATACCGTATTGGGCTTCGTTCTAGCGAAATAACATAATAGAGACTCAATAAAACCCTATCAGGGCCGGGAAATACATTATTCATCCCCCACCCTCGTTACGTACGTCGTGCGCCAGTTTGTTTTATATCCGTGCGGTCCCTAAACGAAGTTATGTTCGGGGCTCAGGCACAGTCCCCTCGCCGTTTATGGATCTGCTGAACACATAGGATACCTAGGCTTCGCAATGTACTGCAGTAATAATTGTCTAGAGAGGTTCTAAACACACTTATCTTGATACACGGCGGTTAAAATAATAACTTTAAAAGGTTTTTTGTTATGTTGTCTATGATACTTTCTCCTTTTTAATAGATTCTGTGGTCAAAGTATTTTCTTGATTTTCTACAATGCAGTTTAGAGGAGTGGCAAAGTATTTAATATGTATTTTCACTTTAGAGTATTTTTCTAGGTGCTTCTACATGTTGGATCCATATCTCCACGAAAGTCTACAAAAAAAAACCGGCCTCCGTACAGTGATTGCCGCAGGAATGATACAGAATAATAGTTATTTTTATACTTTATAAAAACCCTTACTATAATTTAATCTGGATTGACTACACCACCCTCTGTAGAAGCATCCGTCAATAATAAAATATTAGTGTCATTTATATCTAAGAGCTCCCCTTCCACAACTCGCATCTTGAAGTAACAATGTCACAAAACAAAACTACCTAAAAAATCACATCCCTAATAATAATGTAGAGGACATTGGGTACTAATTGGATTATTCCATTGTAGACAACACTGTCGGTTAGGCATTAAGGGTGCGACGGGACCGGCCAATCGATTCCTGTATTCGGGAAGTTCTTCCATCCCTCTCTACCCTGTCTGCATGTACGACATCTCACTCGCACACAGGAACTGTCGTCTCAAGCGGATTTAAATTTTCATTACATAGCAACGACTAGCAAGTAGAAATACGGATTATTTTTGTTTATAAAGGTATTTTACGAACAATTTTAATTAACCGTTATAATTTAAATGCAATGATTCATTTGTCAGTTATACTAACTAACGACTAAAACAGTCAACAGGAAAACTGACATTCAAAGAAATAATAAAGTGAGGAAGTTGATTGCAATATTTATTAAATGTAAATTGGGATAAAAGCCACCTCTTGACGTGCATATTACATGTTCCATTCCAAATTTCATATAATTTACACTCTTAGCTAAATATTGTAACACAGGAACAACGCAAATGCATCGCATGTTATCCAGTTTTAATAAGGATCTAAATTTACGTTGTCGTCATTAATCTTTAGCAGCTTATTAGAGGATCCTTATTTGAAAAACACCCTAATTACGCTCAAATTATGCAGAGACATGCTGCACATACTAAAGCGCTTGTAACCTTAATAATATATTACAGCATATTATGCTAATGTCAAGGCTTTCTCGATATGAGCCTGCATAAATTCGTACTTTTATGACGGATAACGTGGCTGAATATCGATCCGTGGTAATCTAGATACAACAGTTATGACATACAAAATACCCGAAAAAAAATTTACAAGATTTCTGGAAAGATATAGCTGCAAAAAGGTCATGATATATACTTTCACTCTATAATTTTTAAGTCCAAACAGTTACACGAAAAACACAAATAAAATCAGATAAATGTTCATTTACAGCGGGTAATGAAAAAACTCGAGACAATTACTCGGTGCAAATTGTTAAATCGTACGGCGGTGGTGGCGTGAACGCAATCGATATGTTTCGTCTGACCCTCGTATGATGATGCACATATGACAGCGATTTTCAGCTCTTTTGTGATGGCCAGTAATTGTGCTAATTGCATATTTAGCTTGATGCAGCAAACTCATATTTGTTTATTCTTTTCACATTTCCTGGGTGTTTTGACAACAGTTTGTGGTAAACAACACTTCCTTATAGACCATAGCATCACCATCTAGAACCCAAAATAAGGCCTGCGTTCAGTATCCTAGGAGGCTTCGACGTTAATTCCTTAGAGCCAGAACACGTGCTGGCTGCTTTGCGGCAAAATGAAACAAAGTGGTGAAATCAACCTAATGTGACTTCCATAAAGATGTTACTAACACTAGTAAATACACTAGTATTTAAGAGAATAACAGCACTTACTTCATCCGTACCCTTGGTGTCATAATTACTCTTAATACGATCTTTAAAAACATTATCAATTGGCACTGTTTAGAATAAGAAGACGCATCAAAGTTAGTTCCCGAGTACCATTAGGTAAGTACTAGATCCACGTGTTCCTATGGACCGGTAAGGACAGTACTATGGAGTCTAGCCAAGTCACTAGGGAGCCCAGGGAATTTAACGTTTCGACGGTCCCTACGTAAAGTTAGTAAAGTGAAAGTGCTTACTTTACGGGAGAGCTATTTGAAGTTTATTTTTGGCATAACTTTACCATAAATTATGATAAAAATATAAAAAAAAACATATTTATACTTGTGTCAAGGTTACAAAATAGTGTATATGCCTATATGCTAAGCTCAAAACAGTAATAATAAAAAAAAATCAATTTTGCAGATTCGATACCTTACGTAGGGACCGTCGGTTTGTGGAGTAGCTACTTTTAGTGAAATTATTTTGCAGATGAAAGTAAGATTACGTCTGGCTAAACAGGATCTTTCCCCGAACATGTTTTAAAAAGATCGTCTGTCGTTGTGTAAATATTCGAAAGAATCGATGAACTAAGCTTAATGGATTCTTACGATGTAATGTAAACAAAAGTTACTTTTGTGAGTCGTTAAAATTCTCCAACCGGTTTTATCAACACATGTTTTATTAGCTTGAAATACATTTTTAAAGTTTCATCGGCAAGGATTATTCCCTTAGTAATTTGAAAATATTACAAAAAATGCTTTGAAACATATAATTGTTAGGGCATATTAAATCATAATGTAAAAACAATCGTTTAATATTCGAACCACAAACAGTTAAGTATCGAGTCGACCATGTGTTAGTCACATCTCTATTTATAGCGTGTCGAATGATATAAAACTTGGGGTTCGTTAGCACCGCGTCAATGAGCGACTGTTAAGGGACAACGTTTGAGCCCTGCCATGCCAGCGACGCATCGTCGCGGAATTTCTCCGCTTAACAATCATCTTATTTTATACATATTCCTTCGCAGAATATTTATTCACGATAATGCTAATCCTTAAAATAAGAGAATACTTCCAGCCTATTTAGACCTCACCAAATAGATATCAGCAAAGATTTGCATAAGACGTACCTATGTAGTTTGTGCCTATGCCGTGAAAATATGCAGTAAAGTTTCTGTGCACAGGAAAAACACGGAACTTGGCGGGTATTCACAACATTAATTGAATGCTTCTGCAACACGAATGTCATATTTCGGTAAGCTGAAAATCGTGAGGTGAACGACACCGGCATCGTTAGCGCAACGTAGTAATTGTATTTATTAACATAATATAGCGCATGATGGCGAACGAACCGTAACAAAACTGTTAATCCGTTTTTTATAGATTTTAGAAATCACTTAGGACAAACGAAATTCTTTATTTAATGACTCACTTCCCGGTTCAAAAACTATTGGTGTTTATGTTAAACAGGCGCCTTTGTTTCCTGTCAATCTTGCCGTTTGGATACCCATCGGCCATCTCAACCCATGTCACTCATCGGCAAATATTTGAACATTCAGATCGTTCTAACTGGATTTCAGATCGAATTTGTAAGCGTATCAATTTACGTTCTATGGGTATTATTAACTTTGGAATTTTATTGAAGAAACTTCTTAGTCTAAGAAGAAACTATACATCAATGGAACGCTCTATATATTATACTTAACTAGGTATGAATATAATCGACTGCCGTGCGGTTTGCGGGTAGGGAAGAAAAAATATAAAAGACTATTCTATAATCACGTCCACTCGAAAATAACACGTTTATACTCGGGAATGCGTTATCGAGTATCACTGCGTCAAGTGCGTACCAGAACCGGCATTAAGCAAACAACAAAAACGCAATGAACGGCACAGCAGATGGTGGCGAAAAAAATCGTATGAAGTCATCCGAACCACTCCCACAACGACTCAACCGGCGTACGCGTTATCAAAAGTGACAAAATCAAATTCTATGTACATAGAATAATCCTTTTTATACAAAGTTAAAGGGACATTCCTGATCAATGAATCCCCAAATCCATTTGTATTCCACGCTCGCGTGCGGTTCGATCGCCGGCTCCCGAGAGAGACCCGGCAGATTCGTTTAATAAGCTCGAAGTACAATATGTCCTCAACAGCAAAAACAACAACGGTTCTTAATTACTAAACAGTAAATTAGTAGTGAGTAAATAACTTACCAAGTTTTTATTGATGTAGAAAAATAGAAAGGCGCTCGGTCGTGCACTATGTAGCAACGCCAAACTGCGACTGAGTCGAGTACACACTATACAATGTTGTGTGCGGGCGTTCGCAGTCGTCAGCCGTCGGGGTGTCGTGCTCGCAGTACGGTGCGGGAGCAAATTGTATTATACTACACAAAGAATACATTATTATAAGTAAACTATGAATCACGACGGTCAGCCAATTAAATAAATATCAGCAGAAAACAAAATTTGTCTTTGAAAATATTAAATTATCGGAACGATGATGTCATTACAAAAGGTAAATATGTGTTGCTTTGTTTAAAATTAGGGCGTTAAGGAAATATTGTTTTGTTTCACAATTTATATATCTTATTCATTATTACGAAGTTATTAATCACACACACACACACACACACTCACACCTGTTATCCCCGAAGGGGTAGGCAGAGGCGCAACTAGTGCACCCACTTTTCGCCGTTATTCCGTCCCATGATGTGATAGGGGGCGAGCCTATCGCCATAGAAGTTATTAATGACCCTGTAATAACTTCTATAAAACTAACTTAGCCACTTATACCAAAGCTCTCCTGAAAGATATATTTATTAGAACTGAGCGTTATAAAGTATGACTTCATTTCATGCTAGTCAGAAAGCCAATAGCTTCTGGTTCTTACTGTAATTCCACCCTTATAAAACCCTAGGTTTTGCTCATGGCCTCGCCCGCGTAAAATGCATTTCCCGCTACAAAAGTCCCAAGAATGTCCCTAAATCACTGTAGTGATCCATAGCACAAAAAGGGGCAGGGGCATCGCCATCTTTAAAAAAAACAAATATTTCGTATGGGAGTAAATAAACTGCTGCCAAGCAGCAGTGTGCATGCACTGTTGTGTTTCGGTTTGAAAGGCATTGTAGCCAGTGTAACTACAGGACATAATGAGACTTAACATCTTATGTCTCAGGATGACGAGCGCAGTGGAATGCCACACAGTACTTTGTAATGAGTTACACCATAGAAACACCATCCAGCACCTTGAGAGGTGCTGGATGGTGTTTCTATTGTTTATGGGTGGTCGTATCGCTTACCATCAGGCGAACGGTATGCTCGTCTCGTCATTCGATGCAATAAAAAAAAGTGTTACAATAATTAGTGCTAACTTTTGATATTATTTCATCCGGTTTTTCAAAACTTTCTTTAAGCTTCTAGGACATGATATGTCATACGACGAGGTGATCGTAACTTGTTGTGAGGCCGGGAGTTTGGACTAAGTATGTGTGCTATGCTATGCTACTGTGTATGATATCGAGGGAATCTACTTATTTATATAATGCGTAAGGCAATCACATAAAATTCTAACAGTGTATAAAACCTGATGTCGTTCTAATGAACGTTAACATACATTTTTATACGAAAGGAAAGTTAAATAAATACATTTAGCACCTGTGCCGTACCGCGAGCCAATGAATCATCCGTCATAATGGCTGGAGAGAGGGGCGGTCAAGTGTGTACCGCGCAGCGCGCTACTTAATAAGTTTTTTTGACGTATGTAGAGGACAAAATTAGAAAATACTCGAATGTGGCCGCAATATTTTAAATTTGAAATATTACTGATTTATAACAATAAAATCGGTGACATTTTAAGCTTATATGTAAATGTATATAGTTTCATTTGAAAAGAATTTTACTTTTTACTGTTAGTCTAAGGTTTTGACTGGCTTTTAGTTTTTACTGCAGTTTATCACTGAACCAATTGAACAAAAGATATTAGATAGCAGCAATGATTTTTTGTTCAATTGGGCAGACGGTCATAAATTATAATGTCGACTATCGAGGCATAGGTAAGTATCTATACTAATATTATAAAGCTGAAAAGTTTGTTTGAACGCGCTAATCTCAGGAAATACTGGTTCGAATTGAAAAATTATTTTTGTGTTGAATAGACCATTTATCGAGGAAGGCTTTAGGCTATATAACATCAGGATGCAACTATTAGGAGCGAAGAAATAATGGAAAATGTGAAAAAAACGGGGACAATTATTCATCCTTGAGGGCTTCCATTGCGTGCGCTGCGAAACCGGTTCAAGATACCAAAAATATATGTATGAAAGAATTATTCCTCTTGAAATGATCTAAAAAAATGTGCGCGACAGTATATGTCTATCTTTTAAGATTAACTCTCTAGAACCGTTTTTATGGTAATCAACTATAATATATAATTTCATATATAATTTTTATGGTTTGACTGCCTCGGTGGCGTAGTGGTATTGTGTACGCATTACGAGTACGATTTGCGCGCTGAGGTCCTGGGTTCGAATCCCGGGTCGAGCCAAAAAAAATTGTGACTGGGTATTTTCATCTTAAAATTTACTCAGTCGCAGCTCGGAGTCAGGAAGTTGGCGGTGTGATACCCCCGTGCCTCGGAAAGCACGTAAAGCCGTTGGTCCTGCGCCTGATCTCTCTCCGGTCATGTCGGATTGCCGTCTCACCGGACTATGAGAGTGAAGGAATAGCGAGTGCACCTGTGTATTGCGCACACACTTGTGCACTATAATATCTCCTGCGTACCTGGCTGATCTCCGTTGAGATTGGCCGCCGTGGCCGAAACTGGCTAGGAGGATTCATGGTAATCAAATTAGGTCGAAATTAATGCATTATTTGTTAAGAGTTGTATCAACGTCATAATATTAATCTTTATCCAAATAAATGTGTTGGATAGAATGATTCAACGGGATGGTTTTTATGTATATTTAGCCCGGAAAAACTTATTAACGTGGGCGAAGCCGTGGGCAAAAGCTAGTATATTATAAATCGTTTAGTGAACAAAATCTTTCTTGGACTTGACTCGTCAAGCTCCGCGACGGACTCCGGCGTCCGAGTATATAGGGTTTCAGGTGTATTATTAATCAAAGGTTTCAGCATACATCTATATTCCTACATAAATAAGCGGGGCTTGCCAGGTTAATACCGGATGTAAGGAAATAATTATTCTACATTTATTCACTGTCCCTGTGGGTACAATGCAATGCTTACACTTTTGTTGTGAGCGTGTTTAAATTATTTGTCTATCTCATACTATGATGCTTGAAAGCCTAATCTATAAACTGTCTAACGTGAGAAACAAACCCAGGATCGCCAAGTCACAGTGTCGTAACTATAGGGTGCCATGACCAGCAATATGCCACGCGGCCAAGCCAAGCTAGCTTCAGGGGGCCCTAAAACTTACTAGAATCTACTAACATTTTTTGTGTATTAGTGTTCTGACCAAAAGGTCTCCGGATAAATCTATATGTATGTACAGATTATTCACGTTAGGATTATGATAAAAAATGCGTTGAAATATTTTGCCTCGGGCCTTTACGGTGTAGTTATGCCACTGAGTCCAGTGTCCTAGGCTAACGATGCTATAATAAAAAATGCGTTGAAATATTTTGCCTCGGGCCTTTACGGTGTAGTTATGCCTAATGCCACTGAGTCCAGTGTCCTAGGCTAACGATGATACTAGAGACGAGGTGACGTCCACGTGCGGGGATGAACGACGCGACGCTATATCGACCCAACCTGTATTGCAAAGAGTATTTATACATTGGCTGTACTGGGCCAGCATGATAGATTATTGCCTCTATCCTTTTCTTAAAATGAAAAGAGAGCCAATCATTGAAGTATACGTACAGCCTTATACATATCTAATGAAGTTGAACCTGTCTTTTTAGGAAAATTGACAGCGTATTTCTACTACCATGTAGTACTTTTGTAGATGCACTGTTTTGAAGAACTTCGTAACAGTGTAATTAATTACTGGACGGGACTTAAGATCTAATGTCTCAAGAGTGACGAACGCACTGCAGTAACTACCTACCACGCAGTGTTTTGTTATTGAAAGGGTTAAACCATCGGGTGTTACTGTTGCTACTGTTTTAGGGCAGTCTGGTCATATCTCTTACCATCAGGAAAACAGTTACTTATAGAGCAAAAATAGCATAATATAATATAAATTTAGTATAAGCACGATTTTTGATACCAGGAACCCAGCAAGAATTGGGCCACCCATAGTAAAACTAACGCTCATCCTCATGAACATATTCTATTAACTGTTCAGGCTGCTTTGATGACTAAGAACAAGCAGAGGATTTAGGAAAGGAGATTTAAATAAAGTTCCGGCTTTCAATGATTGGTTTGTATTGTAAAAGTATCGCAATACGTTGCTAACTCGCCATCAGCGACAATAGGCGACACCATGGTACGACTAGATTTCAGCCATATTTACAAGTCACAGACATTGTAGACAGCAGAGATGATCGCGGTATAATCCGCGTCACGAAAGATGAGACTTGACGAGTGCCAGTAGTGGGGAGCCTGCGCAGGTACAGTCGTGTACGAATTAGTTATCCATAACTTATTTGTATTAGATATTCAGCGATTATTCGATGACATTAATTTCATTAATGACTTGTCATTCGATGACAGCTGACATGATGATTGCTGTGGTATGCCAAGTCCAAGGCTAAATCTCGTCTTTCGTGGCGCGTATTATACGGTCTGATTGGGGCTGGCTACTGAAGGCCGTAACGAGACCCATTTAGAAGTCTTAGAAAGTATTATTATTTTGTCGCCTAGTAGCAACATAGGAACTTACTATGGTCTATGGACCGCAATCTTAGTTCTTTTTCATTGCAATATATTTTAAAAAGTAATGCCTAATGTATACAGGCAGCTTTAGTTATGACGAGACAGACAAAGGCTTTATTAGGGATGGCCATTCTTTCCGAAAAAGATGGAACTTTAAATCGATTCGAATCGTGACCTAATGAATCGATTCACAAAAAAATCCAGGTCTAAAGATCAATTTCCAAAAAATCCATCATTTTTCAAATTTGCTTTTGCAAGTAAGAATAAAACAATTTTATGAAAAACAAGACAAATATTTTATTAACGATCTCTTATCAGTAAAATCAGGGAATTCGATAGTAACGATTATTTTTATTACCATATCAAAGTATCAGATCAGGTAGAAAACAAGACATTTATTGATTACAAAGCAAATGGATAGGTAATTTAGCTTATAGTTCCCAATGCTTAATATATAAACTTTTTAAAAACAACAGTCTCTCAAGTCAAGAAGAGAAGAGTCACGAAGGAAACCACAGCTATCTCGCGAGTTTTTGAGTATTTAACCGGCGCGGCAGCACTCTTATAATACGGGTACCTTCAACTAATTGTAAATAATTGTATGGTTTATACCAAAACAGGAAAAATCGAATGTCGATTTTAAATGATGATATATCAATCCAATGAATCGAGCCAGTACTACATATCGATTATTTGATTAATCGATCTCAGATCGCCATCCCTAGGCTTTATGTTAAAGCTATGGGGTACTCGGGGTATTAGACATTGAGACAAAGATTTATCACTACCTACATCAAAGAGCGCATTCTCGGAAATATGTAGTACCTATGTATACCTATTATTATTTTAGGACAGTTACTCATGCAATGCAGTAAAATGTTGGTATAGATTAAAAAAATATATTAACAACTAAGCCAAGTTATTTTGCAACATGATTGAAGTTGTGTTGCGCTAACCCCACGCTAGAATTTAGTGGGACAAGCATATGGATGAAGGTTTGATACCCTTGATCCTATAGTGAGGGAGTGAAGATAGAAAGAGAAAGAACAAGTTCATACAATTGCAATTTTTATTACGATTAATACAATAATATAGGTACTTATATAAATAAAATTAATAACATCAAATAAACCTCTGAGAAATAACAAATAAGTCTTAGCAATAATCACATGAATTAATTGCATGAATAATATTATATTATGAGATACAAAACTGCTTAGAACATTATAAAATAATTAATAAACCATTCATTACGTGTACATTGATACTTGATACAGTTATATAGTCGTAGGTGCTTAATTTTAATTTAAGAGGCCGTATCTAAAATTTCGACTATTTCAGTCATCTCTTCATCGTGATTATTTAAAAAATAAACTGATCTGATTAATTTAGACATCATCGGAAAGACTATTTCAACACTAATGGAATGTATAAATTAATCAGATCAGTTTTTACGGCCTCTTAATCCCAGGACAGGAACAAAATCTAGTATGCTAATAGAATCATTAATTCCTAAAAGCATTAAGCATACTAGTTAAGTTTACACATCGCAATGGAAACAGTTTGTGTACAGACGCTACGTTGTGCATCATTGCTATTGCAATTTTAGTAGGCGCTAACAAAAAAATATGTTTGGTGTGAATAGATACCTACTGTAAATTATGTAAATATGGTAAATGATATTTTATATAATGAAACTACACTTTATATTTTCTTTTGTTAAAATGTAATGCTTCTATTTTAATAAATTAATACACTAGACGTTGAAGCCATATCCAAACTTGATTGTTGATAACCTATTCGACATTGGGGCTAAGTTCTATTTTAATATACTATGAATTTGAACATGCATTAAAAAGCCGATTGTTTACTTAGCCTATTAAGCGTTGGCAATAATGTAGTAGTCGCCCGCATGTCTGGTAGTAGTGACCCTGCTGGAGATTCGTTCATTTAATATGAAATCAAATAACCGATCTTATAAATCTGATGTACATCCACACACTCTCGCCTTGTATCGCCGAAGGGGTAGGCAGAGGCGCAACTAGTGCAACCACTTTTCGCCTTGCCAATTCCGTCTCATAGGGGGCGAGCCTATCGCCATATCAGGCTCAAATCCCAGACTCCGGGGTGATACTGAATAGAAAAACCACCCAATACCACCTTGCCTGACCCGGGGATTGAACCCGAGACCTCTGCATTGCAGTCGCACTGTGATACAACTGCGCCGCTACACCGAGGCGGTTTCAAATCTGATGTAGTTAGCATACATACATACATAGGCATCATGGCGTTTTATCTTTTCAGCGGTAGGTGGAGGTGTATCACACCTACATTTCGCCAGGTATGTTAAATCCCATGTAATAGGGGGCGGGCTTATTGCCATTTACCCCACACATTTCCAGACTCCGGGGTGGTACTGAGTAGAAAAACCCAATACCACTTTGCCCGACCCGGGAATCGTAGCCCGCATTTCGGTTGCAATTTTATTTAATACTGTATGATAATTTGTTCCTTGCAAAACGTCATGGTGAGGTAAAGCAACCAGGTCAGACAGTATCGTCGATGATAAATTGTGTATAGAAATATTGTCCTTTTAAACATTTAATATTATTGAAGGTGGCTAACTGACCTTTCTTCCTTTTTGCCATGAAACCTGATTGAGGGGTCAGTGAAAACTCTTTTAGCCTGTGCAGTGGTGAAGCTGAAAGGATTTACCAATTCTTTACACTGGAATCCAATAATGTTGCAAGTAATATTAATCATTTATTTAAGAAACTAAATGACGTGACGAGCGTTTCGCTGGGCTTTTTGCAAGCGTCAGACTGCCAATAAACAGTAGAAATCTCACTGAGAACTTTTTATTACTAAGTTCTGCATGCTACTGGATGGTGTCAGTCATTCAGAGACTTTAGCAGTTAGGTCTCATCACTCTCAATTGGTAATTGGCTGCTGTGTCCTTCAGTCAGAACACAATAGTATTGCAGTTTTAGACTAAGCACGTACCAAAGAGAGAAATTTCTAGCCTGTCGCTAGAATTATCCTGACCGTAGGTACTTGATATGCGACTTATGGGAACAAACCACCACACTTGGTGCATCGCCATTGTACGGCGCTCACCAAGCCAGGTGCAAAATATATTCCAACATCAAATAAACTACAGAGTGTAGTTGATATTATGTTCAAATGTTTTGACCCTACTTAGTACTTACCATGCCTCTGCGGTCACATTGAAGTGCCAGGACAAAGTACAGGTGGTCACTCGACTAGTTAAGCGCCTTGGTGAAACTGGAATTAAGAAATAAAAGCCTCTATCAATCGTTTTCCAGCCTCTACCACAGGTAAGTATGGTTGGCGCTTATTTTTATACAACTGAATGGGACCAGTCACCCGCCTGATTAAAAGTAACACGACAGTCCCCAAACAGTATTTTGAATTACAAAGCTCTCCATTTCACTAAGTGCGCTCGTGACCCTTGAGACATTAGAAGTCTCATATTACACTGGCACCAACATGTTCTTTATACTACAGGTGCTCGCAGAATGTTCAGAGACAGAAATAGACGATGTTGTGGTACCCACCGAGACAGATTCTCGCATACTAGAAATCTAGGAGATACAATCCAATCATAGTACAAAATACCATTTACCTCAACTTTTGAATCGAGAACAATTATGCATACATTATAAACCAATTTTTTTCGAGTCTCTTAAATTGAGAAGCATGCCATTTATATTATATACTAGCTTTTGCCCCCGGCTCCGCCCGCGTTAAAAAGTTTTTCCGGGATAAAAGTCCCGCTTTATGTTTTCCCGGGATAAAAAGTAGCATATGTGTTAATCCAGGACATGATCTACCAGTGTGCCAAATTTCATCGCAATCTGTTCAGTAGTTTTTGCGTGAAAGAGTAACAAACATCCATATGTCCATACATTATTACAAACTTTCGCCTTTATAGTATTAGTAAGAATTATTTAAGACTGCTTCAGTAGCGTAGTTGTATTACGGTACGACTGCAATGCTGAGGTCTCGAGTTCGATACCCGGTTCGGGCAAAGTGATATTGAATTTTTATATTCAGAACAGCTTAAAGTCTCGATTTTGTGCCCGGTATGGCGATAGGCTCACCCCCTATCACATAATGGGACGGAATATGCACGGCGAAAAGTGGGTGCATTAGTTGCGCCTCTGCCTACCCCTTCGGGGATAGAAGGCGTGTGCGTATGCTATTTATGTTTTCCGTGACAAATATTTATGAATGACTGTTCTTGGTTTACTAGACTATTTAGATTCTTGCAGAGCCGCACTATGACCATTTTATAGCAAGACAAAGTCTGCTTATTTGACAGCCACAAACCATTGTTAATGCTGCTTTACATCAGTGAGATTACAACGCACGGACGACATGCGATGATTCAGGATCATCCGGTTACCTGCTTACATTCCACAGTAAAAAAAAAACATTTTATTATACTGTTTATTCAAGTACACAATTGAAAAAATTATTACTTTTAAAGTAGACGTAACAAAAACCCGTGAAGTATGCGTTTATTTTTGGAAAATTTACCGTATTTATGTAATTATTAGGTATATATGTATTTTATAAATGCACGAGTAATATTTAAAAAAATGCAAGATTTTATTTTACAGGGTTTTTGTTACATAGTTATGCAATTTGATTATTTTCTTTAGGTAGTAAAAAAGTAAAAACAATATTTTGGAATTAATTGTAGTCTCTCAATTTAGTCCTACAATAGTTTCGAATTGCACAAGTAATAATATAAAAGGATGTTTTGTGTGACAAAATAAAAGATCATGTTGGGCGAAAAAAGTTATTTTTATTAAGATTTATATTTTTTTATTTTATATATTTTTTAAAGAAATATTTTTGTATGTATAGTGTCTAGTTACATATTATGTTGCTATACTATATGAACCATAACAGATAAAAAATGGCGCTCTTATACATTATTATTTACACACCGTAGCTACTCACTAACTCAAATAACATTATCTTTACATTACAAAAAACTTAAACCTAATCTCCAGTTTTAGTAATTACTAATTTATTTTACAATTAACACTCACTATTGTCTTAACGCCGATTATAACCGATCGCTTGAATAATCTAACTTTATCTCCCAGGACTGCAACTGATTTAAATTCCCATAATAAAAAAAAAACTTTACATCTATTCTCCAGTTTTGGCTACGACAGTAAACACCATTAAGTGGTATAACTGCACTTTCCGGGGCCGAGTTCGAAAGCTATGCCGATTTATACAATGAACTCAAATCTATTCTCCAGTTTTGGCTACGACATCAAACACCATTAAGTGATTAAACTGCATTTTCCGGGGCCGAGTTCGATAGTTATACCGATTTATAAAATGAACTTAAATCTATTCTCCAGTTTTGGCTACTACAGTAAACACCATTAAGTGGTATAACTGCATTTTCCGGGGCCGAGTTCGAAAGCTATGCCGATTCATATCTATTCTCCAGTTTTGGCTACGACATTAAACACCATTAAGTGATTAAACTGCATTTTCCGGGGCCGTGTTCGATAGTTATACCGATTTATAAAATGAACTTAAATCTATTCTCCAGTTTTGGCTACGACAGTAAACACCATTAAGTGGTATAACTGCACTTTCCGGGGCCGAGTTCGAAAGCTATGCCGATTTATACAATGAACTCAAATCTATTCTCCAGTTTTGGCTACGACATCAAACACCATTAAGTGATTAAACTGCATTTTCCGGGGCCGAGTTCGATAGTTATACCGATTTATAAAATGAACTTAAATCTATTCTCCAGTTTTGGCTACTACAGTAAACACCATTAAGTGGTATAACTGCATTTTCCGGGGCCGAGTTCGAAAGCTATGCCGATTCATATCTATTCTCCAGTTTTGGCTACGACATTAAACACCATTAAGTGATTAAACTGCATTTTCCGGGGCCGTGTTCGATAGTTATACCGATTTATAAAATGAACTTAAATCTATTCTCCAGTTTTGGCTACGACAGTAAACACCGTTAAGTGATTCAACTACATTTTCCGGGCCCAAGTTCGAAAGCTATGCCTATTTATATAATAAACTAAAATCTATTCTCCAGTTTTGGCTAATACAGTAAACACCATTAAATGGTATAACTGCATTTTCCGGGGCCGAGTTCGAAAGCTATGCCGATTTATTAAATGAACTTAAATCTATTCTCCAGTTTTGACTACGACATTAAACACCATTAAGTGATTAAACTGCATTTTCCGGGGCCGAGTTCGATAGCTATACCGATTTATAAAACGAACTTAAATCTATTCTCCAGTTTCGGCTACGACAGTAAACACAATTAAGTGATACAACTGCATTTTTCGAGGCCAAATTCGAACGCTATGCCTATTTATATAACAAACTAAAATCTATTCTCCAGTTTTGGCTACTACAGTAAACACCGTTAAGCGATACAAGAGCATTTTCCGGGGCCGAGTTCGAAAGCTATGCCGATTTATTAAATGAACTTAAATCTATTCTCCAGTTTTGGCTACGACATTAAACACCATTTAGTTATATAACTACATTTTCCGGGGCCGATTTTGAAAGTTATATCAATAAATAAAACGAACTAAAATCTATTCTCCAGTTCGGACTACCTCAGTACACTATTAAGTGATAGAACTGCATTTTCCGGGGCCGAGTTCGAAAGCTATGCCAATTTATTAAATGAACTTAAATGTATTCTCCAGTTTTGGCTACGACATTAAACACCATTAAGTGATTAAACTGCATTTTCCGGGGCCGAGTTCGATAGTTATACCGATTTATAAAATGAACTTAAATCTATTCTCCAGTTTCGGCTAACACAGTAAACACCATTAAGTGATACAACTGCATTTTCCGAGGCCAAATTCGAACGCTATGCCTATTTATATAACAAACTAAAATCTATTCTCTAGTTTTGGCTACGACATTAAACACCATTAAGTAGTATAACTGCATTTTCCGAGGCCGAGTTCGAAAGCTATGCCAATTTATTAAATGAACTTAAATATATTCTCCAGTTTTGGCTACGACATTAAACACCATTTAGTTATATAACTGCATTTTCCGGGGCCGATTTTGAAAGTTATATCAATAAATAAAACGAAATAAAATCTATTCTCCAGTTCGGACTACCTCAGTACACCATTAAGTGATAGAACTGCATTTTCCGGGGCCAATTTTGAAAGTTATATCAATATATAAAACAAACTAAAATCTATTCTCCAGTCTTGGCTACCAAAATACACACCATTATTCATTAAGTGATATAACTACATTTTCCGGGTCCGAATTCGACAGCTATACCTATTTATTGGTCCTTCACAGGTGACAAATTTTACATAATAGATTATAAAAAAAGAAATAACAGATATAATGCGCCAATTACGAAGTACACCTTCTTTAACAAATCAATTTGCGAAAGTAGACACAAAAAATGTTACAAAAGATCTTATAAAATTATACAAAGGATCTTTTAAATTTATAAAATGAACATAAACCTATTCTCTCCAGTTTTAGGGACGTACCATAGAATAAAATAAAACCTGAAGTGAAATCTGTATCTAGGGGCTCGTATTGGATTGTTTTTCATTTCATTGAAGTTGTATCAAGTGACAGTAACATTTTTTTATTACAGACACGCGACACACGAATATGTAGAATTATATTCGGATTTATTTGTAGATAAATCACAATATTTGTAGTTTTGACTACAAAAAAATATTAAATACTTCCAACTAAACAACGCCATATTTGATCTGTTAAGTAATAGTATGCATACATAAAGTTGATATTAATTTAATTAACAATATTAAGCATTACATATCTAAATAAACTCCTTTAATAATCCATAACAAAGAAAATATTTCCAATTATAGCGGTAGGAAAAAAGGTGGGAGATTTAGCGCACATATTCTGTAGTTTAGAACTTCTACAAGCTATCAAACTATAAAAGATTGCTATAACGATAAAAGATAATATTTAATTAAATTAAATGAATAAAGCACATATTCAATGTGTTTTTGCAGGACTTGACGCTGAGATATTATTATCTTATCTTTATAGGAAGATTATAGGAGATAAATTGCAATATAAAAAACAAAACAAGACCTGTGAATCGATACTCGAGATGTTTATGAGAGCAAAGCCAGTATGTTATTAATGAAATTATACAGCAAAATCGGTTACATATTCCCAAATAAAAATATTTTATAAAAACATCAGAATTGGCATGGCTTATCAATACATCATAATATAATTTGCAGATACTTTAAAATAAAAGGCGTCTGTTTGAGACCATATGCCAATGTAGAAATGATCTATTTTAACACTCTCAGTCAGAACCCTACCCCCACCAATACGGCGCGCTAAACGTGTTTTTGGAACTTATTTTTTCGAAATTTATAAAACATACAAAAAAGTCATCATATTTGTACAAAATGTTATTTTTACTACTTATGGTGATTTTAATAATTTGTTAAAAGCCTAAATATTGTTTTTAATTAATTTATAATATTTTTTATTTCTTTTTTGCAACTAAATATTTTTGATTCGTTAGCAACGCCAACGCGGTATGTATAGTATAGTTCATAGTTTCAAGTTGACAAATAAATTAGTAATGTTATTTTGTAGTTTTTATCTGCCCGTCATAAAACAAATGACGAACGTTGGTTTGTTTATATTATTCTCTTTTTTTTTTTTGGATATTTCAAACGACAAGCGCTGCCTGTACCTACAAGGTGTTACAAAAAGGAATAAGAATACCAAAATGACTCTACATTATTATATCCGTTATCCAATCAATAATGAATATTATATACGGATACTTATTTATACATACACCTTAGAGTAAAACTACGCCTTATTGTTACACTTTGTATGTGGCAGACACCAATTTTATCACTTCAATTGCGCGGAATACTCGACAAGATATCCTAAAAAAAATGTTTATTGAAAAAACCATTAATAAAACCACACTACTAATATAAATCATCAAGTAACTCTGATCTCTATGTACGTAATTTCTTCACGTTCTGTATGGAAATAGCTTGATTGAGAAAGGACATGAACTGATATACCCGGCTAATGAAGAAAAATACTTTTTATATGGCGTTGTTGTATTGCGCACGAAGTAAGACTATCGCGCCGAAGATCGGATAGAGTTGTGGGTCGGACAAAGGGATATTGGGCTTTTCTGGTCAGTATCAGTCCTAATCTGGAATAGTACCCAGTAAATAGCAATAGGGCTGCCCTCTATTATATACGACTCAACATAACTGACGTAATGTGGGTGTGTTACACTTCTGCCTAGCCCTGAAAACGGATAAGGCCTGATGCTACGAACAGGTTTGGATTAATTAGCATTAGCATTAATTGTTACCATGCAAAATTACAAGAAGTGCTTATCAATTCGTACGTTGATATTAGCGTGCTTCGCAATAGCAGCGCAAGCGTGCACTCTCTTTTGCACACACAGGAATACAAAATTAAATTTCATTCCCGAATTCCGTGCTATTGCTAATGCATTAAAATTAACATGCTAATGAAATTAATTTGAAATAGCATTAATTGCCATCACTAGCTATGTATTTATGTAAATAAATATGAATAAGGTGTCTATTGTGTATTAAGATATTATCTGTCAATGTAGTACTTAGCGTATGAAATATGCAAAGATATTTACAATTAAAATAAAACCCCTTATTATAAAAAAAAGAGAGTTCTCAGTACTAGAAAAAAAATGTGGCAAGTGGCCATCGTTATATTCTTTGAATACCCATAAAGTTTATTAATTTAAACCATTATCAATCGCGATTTAAATATAAACGCCTGCCTATTTTCATACATAGCATATAAGTGATGTAGATCAACGCTATATTGCAGCCGTTAGCAGTGCTGCTCGGTTGCTGAGACGTAACTGTATTTGCAACATGAAAAATTTGTACACATTTTAGTTCCAGCGACCTTTGTTTCCTTTCAAGTGCCCATACTACTATCGTTTGCAAAAGCTATCTTCTAGTTCGAAACCCAAAAATACATCTAAATTGCCAGAAATCGGTACAAATAATTTACGAATTGTAAAAATGACTATAATATTTGCACCCATTTCAAATCTGTATACATGGGTTAAAATCAGTATAATTACAGATAAATTTTTATACCATGCAGCGTTGACTGTCTTGAACACATAGTGCTGCTTATTGACAGCACTATTATGAGAAACCTATGCAGAGATTTTACGGTCGCTGCTGCACATGCGTTACATGGTATACTTCCTATATGATACTCGTACTAACTACTAGTTCTGCATTATATCCTGTCCCACTGCTGGGCACCGGCCTCCTCTATCATTGAGAGGGTTTAGGCCTTAGTCAAAAAATACGAAGCTTTACATTAAAAAAAAGTGCAATATGTGTTAATGCTACAAATTAAATACTGTCCGCAATCGATCACACCAGAATAATGACTAGGTAAGACCAAGAAATGTACAAAAATGAAATTAGTTATAAAAGAAAAAAACACCCACACATTAAACTAAAGTAACCTAACCGTTTTACGGATAATATAATATTACCTAAATTAAAAAACAATTTTTAATCAGCTGCCTAGCGAATATAATATCTTCTAATACCTATACTTGGCAAATAAACATTGTAAATGTCTATAATGTCTACTTTTAGGGTTATCCATAACGATCCATTGGAACAATGTTTGGCGTGACTGTCGTATTAGCTATTTTACAGTTGACAAGTTGAGATCTTTTATAAAAGTATTGTAATTTATGATAATGATTCCTTACGTTTACGCGAATGTTAAAATAAAATAAAAAAACCGCGATAGAATCCGTAAAAACAACTTTAATAAACGGGAATAACAGTGCTAAGTGTTGTGAAGCTTATGAAGACGTTTATTTCGGAATGAAGTATTTCGTAGAGAAATGTACAGGTAAAATAGCTTTTTATGGTTTGTTTACATTTACCTAAATAACTAAACCGATGGAGTATAGGTGATTTGAGTTGTGAAAGATGACTATCCTATATCCGCCTACAATATCTACAATCGCCGGTTTTTTTTTTAAGGTATCGAATGACGAGACGAGCATGCCGTTCACGTGATGGTAAGCGATACGACCACCCATAAACAGTAGAAACACCATCCAGCACCTAGGGTTACAAAATACTGTGTGGCATTCCACTGCGCTCGTCATCCTGAGACATAAGATGTTAGGTCTCATTATGTCCTGTAGTTACACTGGCTACAATGCCCTTCAAACCGAAACACAACAGTGCATGCACACTGCTGCTTGGCGGTAGAAATAAACATTGCGGTGATACCCACCCAGACGGACTCTTACATATGAGAGCCCTACCACCAGTAAAATTGTTTATTTGTTTGTTAATGGTTGTAATGTCCTTCAAACCATGCACACTGCTGCTTGGCGGTAGGAAGAGATATTGCGGTCCCTACGCACGCGAGAGACCTACCATCGGTAATTCTATAGGACGTGTTAAAGTTCGATAACTTCAAAACATATTTAG
This sequence comes from Lapara coniferarum, assembly GCA_949316025.1. Lineage (NCBI taxonomy): Eukaryota > Metazoa > Arthropoda > Insecta > Lepidoptera > Sphingidae > Lapara > Lapara coniferarum. Next base: position 1,052,844 of record OX438920.1, read on the forward strand.
GTCCCCGATAAGTTAGGTATATACAGGGTTATTTTGACATTGCATTAATAAATGAAACCATATACTCGTCTTTGCTTCTGCTAACATTATGCCAAAAATCGTCCATGAACAACGAATATTTTCAACAAAAAAAAAACATTTTTACTTTCTTGATGTTTTTATCATTTTGTAATTTAGTGCGAATATGGCGGGTGCGTGTTTTTCTGACTAAAAGTGTAATGTTGCCGCTGCGACGTATTCTCGAGATTTAGATTTTGTTCCACCCACCCTGGTTGTACAAAATCTGACGTTAGTGTTACAGTTATTAACTTTAGCAGTGACAATAACAATGACTACTGAAATTGACAATTCATCTGTTGCACCACTGTCGTAATTGTTAAATTAAACGAGTGACCAGCGAAGTGATGCTATATTACCCCAAAAACTTGTACGGGTAATATTTTAGCAATGGTAATGATTTAACACATAAAACTATTAAATCTTGATGAAATATAGATTAATTATTCTATTATTACGTAGGTAACCTAGTATTTCATCCTCTTTGTTTGTATCATAGAATTTCAGCGGAAGTTTTTGCTCCCCTAAACTATTTTGATAGACCCACTATCATCGCTTGAGCTTGCTTCCAACAATATTTCGGGTATTAAAAATGTTCTGTAGATATTTAATAGAGTATTTGTATTAAAATAGGGCATAGGATGTTATTATTGCAAATCGTTTGACAAATGACAATTAACTATACAGAGTATACACAGAGATTACGAAAACTAGCCGTAACTTTAAAATTAACCGCCTGAAACTGAGCGGTTAACGCTTGCCGCACACGTTCGGTTTCCTAATTAGGTTTCCTGATCAGAAATTCAGATTCGGAAACCTGAATGCTCCGCTTACATAGAAAATGTTCAACAACGTGCACACGTTCCTGAATCTGAATTCCTGATCAGGAAACCTAATTAGGAAAACGCACGTGTTGGTACAAAAAGCCGGACGTTTGCGCTAGTCACTCAGAATTCCGAATTTGAATTCCTGATCAGGAAACCTAATAAGGAAACCGAACGTGTGCGGCAAGCGTAATGTTACTGTAATTCGTGACATCATTTTGACAATTATTAATTTTATGCAACCCGAAAATTGCTTAACCGGAGATTTGAGTTGGTTAAACCTTTATTATTGTTAAAGTTCTTTACTGCAACCCACCCTTAGAGTAGTAGTATTAATTAGCATTAGGGCGTGTAAAATTAAAGTTACTTTTTATTGATATTTATTTTGTTCGAAACTCATATTTTTTTATTTTACATCTAAAGTTAAAATAACTTAATGAAAAGTGTTATTTTCAAGGAGGTAAGTATGTGGTTTCATTTGGTAACGCGATGTGAAAATGACCCTGTATAATATGTTACCGTAAAAATCCAAATTGCGGTAAATCCTAACATTTTACTGTATAACGAAAGTTTTACTCACATAAATGGTAAAAGTACAATTTTTTATGAGCTTATCTTTCATTTTGACCTTTTACCACTAACCACTTGCTAAATTATAGGTTTTACTCCTAGAGACTCGGTAAATGTTGACTATAAACGCGCTGAGATACCAGAGTTAAATATTTAAACAAGAAATTCATATGCGTAAATTTTGAGGTTAGAATTTTTGGTTTAATTTTGTCGAAAAACGGACTTCGACGTGATAACAGTAATTTAAAAAATAAACATAAATATACATTTTCTCACTTCCAAAACTAACATTTACAGGTCGTTATTGTTTAAACGTAGCATATAGCAAACTGTAATGATAAAAGTCAGAAAACGTATTTCATGTTTATAAAATCCTTGCATTTACCCACACATGTTGGTAAATATTTATATTTCCTATATTCGGACTTTTACAGTAACATATAATATATATTATTTTTTTATACTCACACGGTAAGTGTCTGCGAGATGAGTATATCGCGTCAGTAGACACAATTATGACGGCGTGCTTAAAACCGTTTTCATTAGGGGGATTGCAAAGTTAATAGCAATGGCTTGCCTTAGCACCTGTTCTTATTTTAATTTGACTCAATTGTAACATAATATGTAATATTACTATTATGAACAAATCAACAATATCACCGACGCTTGAATTACGTGGCTCCAACACATTCAGGGTTTATTTCTGTTTTACACTGTGTCTAATGTCTATGCAGAAAATTTGTTGTTGCATATGTAATGCACGTATATTGACGCTTTAGTAGTAAAAACATTAAACAAAACTGCAAATCATAGATACGCCGAATCGTATCTGTATAAAACAGAAATCAACCACAATAATCAATCAATCAATTTGGCTTTCGTTTGTCCTTTTTATCGCATTTTTCACACAAATATTAATTTACAACAATTGACTAACATAAACCGGTTGCATTTTTCAATGTTTAGAGATCTATTCAAGGCATCTATAAAACTGCTTAGTGGTGTGGTTTTTTTTTTACAGTATTTACATGACAACAGCGCGCAGCACATTGCTCACCCTGCAGTTGCAGACGGGGCAACGACGCGAGGCAGACCATACCTTGACAGCACAGCGATAACAGCAGCATATGTGTGCTATCCGTCCGTGCACGAACACGCCCGACTTGGGCTCCGCCACGCAAACCACGCACAGATCCTTCGTGTCCATTTTCTCTAAGAGCTTGTTCGCTATGGTCTTCTTCGTCAGTTTTATTGGTCGGTCTATCTGACTAACAAGTGGATCGCTCACCGTTTTCACGAGGGGTTGTACGGGCTCGTCGTCGGTGTCCGAGCCGGTGCCGGAGCCTGTGCCGGACCCACGGCGTGGCTTCTTGCACATGTCGGACGAGCCGCAGGATGCGCGCCGCTTCAACCTCGCGCGGTCCACGGACTCGGGCTGGCTGGATCCATTGGACTGAACGGTCCCAGATATGTAACCGACGTCCGTACCCTGACTGAGCCCGCCTATAGAACTCGTCTCGGTAGTTTTCCTCAAGCTCGATGCGGACTTGCCTTTAGATTTTTTCCCATTCCTCCTTGGCCTCGGCGGGAAAAAGTTTTTGCGCATCTGCAAATAGGATATTGATTTTATCGTGGGGTCAGTTAAATGTTGTAATAACTGCATCATACCACGACGAAGCTTGTATCTTATAATTGATAGTAACCTGTATTATTGCACATTGGAGACGGTGGGGGGAAGGCTACGAATCAAATAGCGGAACCTCGCCTCCCCCAACACTTGAAACATAACTTGTGCACATTACAATTTCCACCCTAAATAAAAGTTAGAAGACTCACAATAAAACACTTGTAACAATATCTGTAGACGGGGTTGGTGTTTTTGCCATTACAGTGCGCACAACGTAAAAAGACGTGACGTCTGTACACGGTATCGCTTTCATTTTGATCTGTAAACTCTGAGTCGGCTAACTGCAAGTCGCCGTCATCTCCAATGGCCACCGCGATCACTTCCGTTTTGATTATGTCATCCTGTAATGAAAAATAGACTTAATCAGTAATCTGTAGACTGCAATTTTTAAATGTCGATAAGTTTTTGCTAAAATGTTAAGCTTGCACTACACTACTCGCAAAGTTACCTCGACGAAGTACTCGTCGAAGTAGACCGAAGTCCGAACTATGTGACTACACACTCGTGCAACCTCGCGAGGAGCTCAGTCGCCCGGCGCCCGCACGATAGGCATCATGGATGACGTTCAAGTGGCAGCTGCCGTTGCAATGTGTACTCTCGCGTATTATAACTACGTGCGTATTTATAATTCAACGAACATTAAAAAAAAAACAAAAAGAAATGGATGCATGATGCTAATACACACACATATACACACTCAAGCCTGTTATCCCCGAAGGGGTAAGCAGAGGCGCAAGTAGTGCATCCACTTTTCGCCGTTATTCCGTCACATGATGTGATAGGTGGCGAGCTTATCACCATATCGGGCACAAATTCCATACTCCGAGCCGATACTGAATAGAAAAACTTAATATCACTTTGCCCGACCCGGGGATCGAACCCGAGACCTCAACTTTGCAGTCGTACACGATACAACCACGCCGCCGAGGCAGTAGTATGATGCTAATATTTTTGATATTTTTTAGAAGTAAATGCCAAAACTACTGAACGGATTTCGATGATATTTGGCACATGGATAAACCTAATCCTGAATTAACACATTATAGATCGGCTATTTTGTCCCCGGATTTTGCTATTTTTTTGTAGGAAATATTATAATTTTAAATCAGGTTTTTAGGTAGATGGTGCTGGCGTTGTAAAGATGGTACCATAGTGAATAAGGGTTTTTGTAACGTTATACCGCAAAGCTCTAAATAAATATCGTTGTTTTAATTGCAATAGATTATTATAGACCAGCTTTTGCCCGCGGCTCCGCCCGCGTTAATAAGTTCTTTCGAGCTAAACGTACATAAAAACCTTCCGGTTGCATCACTCTATTTATTTAAAAAAAACGCGTCAAAATCCGTTGTGTAGTTTTAAAAATTATAACAGTATCGTGTTCTGTGAACTACCTACGGAACGTTGAATACAACATGTGCTCATGACGTCTCGATGCGAACTCAAGTGAGCCGAGCAGTGTAGTAAGACGCTTCGTGTTCGAACCTCGGGACACTTCGAATCCTTTGACTCGGGCGCAAAAACCGACAACGACTGGAAGTCGCTCGAGGCGAGCCGAGGTTGGACGAAGCGAACCGAAGTGCCCTTCTACACTATCGTATTCGATCAACTTCGCGAGTAGTGTAGTGCAGGCTTTACATAATTAAGCACATGGTGTTACAAAAAATGGGTACAATATTTCATACCGGGTGGAAAGGAAACGCTCTCTATGCCGGAACGGTAAGAGAGAAGAACCATAACATTAACGAAAAACTATATTCATTTGAAAAGCTAAGCGATAATACTTACAATTTCAGTATTTCCGTAATTCATGCGCGCGCAATGTAAAGCGTACAAAAAACTGGGTAGGGTACAAACTACAAAGCAAACGCCGACAAGGCGGCGGCCGCCGCGCTGCGCCGGCCACGCGGTCGTTAACCCGTCAGCTGATGTACGTGTTTCATTACGATGTTTTTGAAATATTGACCTTTTTTACTATGTTTTTCAGAATAATAGTTTGATTTATCTATCCATACGTGAAGCTGTACAGAAATTTTAGAAAATCCTACTAAAATTGTAACAATGCGATCGCGATTTTTTTAGTGCCATCACGTCAGGAATCACCAATACTATCACCTGTATTCGTTTCCGAGAGCGTTTCCCTTCCACCCGGTATATGCACAAGAGACAGTTTTGTAGGTTACTAACAAATACCATACGGGGAACTTTTGAATTCAGCAGTTCGACAAGTTTATTACGATATGTTATTTAAAAAAAAGGAGGTCTCACCTCGCTTGCGGCGGAGGTGTCCTCGATGGGCGCCTCGTGCTCCGACGCGGTGACCGGCTCGTACTCTAGTATGTCCTCACCGTCTGTTTCGAACGGTTCTGTATCGCTTGTATCGCGCGCAATATCTATAAAACAAATCTCTTTAGACACCACACTATCACACCAAACTAATTTTTTAAGTTCCTTTTTTCTTTTTACTTCTGATTATTTTTTAAACCTTTTTCGTTTTTTTCATGCCAGTTAATGAATTCACTTTTTTGGTGTATAATCACTTTTGAGATCATATTGTCTGGTCTTTTTTGGTATCACTTTTTTTTAAAGGCCAATGTACTCAATAATACATCGTAGCATTTTTATACATATTTAGAACTAAATAATAGTCGTAATTTAGACAATTCGCCTCTTGAGTTTTTTTTTACTTAAAGTGTTAGAGCTGTTAATGTAATTTTCAAAATATGATTGTGGTCGAAATTTAGCTGTTTACATTTCACCACAACTGTTAATAATGAAATTCTTGTGTAAAAAATAAATTTACAATATTAATCATCGTCAACAGGCGTTAAAAATTACGACGTTAACGATACACAGTACACTATACATAAAGACACTCACAAAACACAAACATATAACAATATAATACAAAGAATACATACTGGTAGTGGTTAAAACAAGGTTGCCAGTTGCAAATTAAGTGACAAAATGAAAAGTTGTGGAATATGCATTTTAATTCCGACTACCTATGTGAAGTCTAGTCACCACCCGTGTAACAAAAAAAATAAACAAATAAACATAAATTTTCGAGACGGGACATTGAGTGATTGTAACTTAATGTCCATAATGTTTTAATATATTTTTATCGACATTTACAGTTTTTAGAAAAAAGCTTCCAGTGAGAAGATGGACCATTTACATAAAAACCTTTTTCGATACTAATTGATTGCTTCTTAAAAGGATCAAAAGACAATACAAGTCAAACCAAAGTTTGACCAGTTTTAACTTCAGGAATAGCTTAAAACTAGGTTTTTTGCTTCGGAAGGCAGGATTTACATGATTATAAAAATATTTGATAAATAAAAGAAAAAAATATTCAGCGCAATATACCTACACTGGAACACACATATAAAAAAAGTAACAAAAATAAGAAGGAAACATATCCAAATGGACAGTGCATACGACACTACCGAAATAGTTCCAGTTCATCATAAACGCCAGTCAAAGTGTGGCTGGTACTGAATTTCAAGTGAAATATATGGGTGCATATTTATTTATGTTTCTGTTACAGGGCTGTTGCTTATACTTTGTGTAAGTTATTTCATTCTAATGCAAACGTTTTGGCCTGGATTAATATTAAAGCTAAACACTTAACAGTGGACGTGTATATAACTCTCAGATTCATTTGGATTTGTGATGACAAGTGTTCGAAGAGAGAAGTTTGTGAAGAATACTTTTGGAGAAGTATTCAGCGAGGCTACTGGCGAGGGGTTTAAGAAGTGTTTATAAAAGAGTACATTTATTTTTATTTTAATATTGCATAAATATGTCTTTACACCCAAAGGCTTGGAAGTCCACCCACCAACTGGATCATCGATATTATTTATGGCTCATATGATTTATGGATATGGCTCATTCGCGGTGGGCGTATCACCACTTTGAACACATTCAAATTCCAGATTCTTGACAGAAATCGATCTTTTGGAGTCAATAAATACAATTTTATTAATTGTTTGACCTTCCCGGGTATTGAATATAGAAACTCACGGAGACACAGAGCTTTCTCTGTTGCACTATTGACATTAAACACTTTAGGAGTCAATCATTTAAATGGTCATATAAATTCCATCAGATCTCATAGGTCATTTTGAATATAATTTTGTACAGAAGACCCGTCATAATGTCAACGTTACTCGTAGATACTGATAAAAGTTCTTGCCTTTGATTAGTGTACTATTAATCAAAGGTTCTTGCACAACAGAGAAACATAGCATCATACTTTAAAAAATTTGCTCTTGACGTATAAAATAAAATGATTAGCCATGACAACGGGCCTGAAACACCACACCGCATTCCCAAAAATGAACATTTGTAAACAAAATAGTCAAACATGATAAATTCACACGGCTGATGCAAAATCAAGCAGAAATAAATATGCCCATGAATGCAAACGATATCTTAATGAAGTTATTACATGTCGTAGAGGGGAAAACATTAAAAGAGGTCAGTTGGCCAAGTGTGGCCTAGGTAGGGCTGCCATCCGTCCGGATTTCCCCGGATTTGTCCTAGTTTGAAGGGCGTCCGGGGGCCGTCCGGCCGGAGTTTTAAAAATTGTCCGGGCAAAACCCGGACACTTTTGTTGTCAGGGGAAATCCATTTTTTATAGATGAGCGACAAATTGAAATAAATCTTAGTTAAAAGTTCATGCATTTCCCCCATTCAAGAAGGAACGGCAAAATATTTTTTCAAAGGTGTCCGGGGAAATACCCATATTTCGCCCAAATGTCCGGGATTTTTGCCGTGTTTATCCGGCGTCGGCAATTTAGATGATGGCAGCCCTAGGCCTAGGTATAGACACGCTCTATCACATAATGCCGAAGGGTAAATGGTGGCTACGGATAATTGAGGTTTTACACATTTGTTTCTCCGTAATAATTACTAAATAAACTAAGTGTAATGAAAAGCGAACATTGTTCATTGCCTCAATGCCAGGAATACAGCTAAGCAGCTGTCTATTGTGAAAGGACTCTTGTTCTAAGCCTCGTTTCGAAGAGAGTCCAAATATTCGAGAAACATGAGTTCATTTCTGATAATACTCGTGCGTATAAATGAACAAGATATGCAGTGTTAAGTATGAACTATACAACTGTGTCGAGAGTGCGACAACGAGTGATCAACGTGCATCTGAATCTTACAACCTTATTTCAACTACTATCCTTGTTTCAACTACGTGGTACATAATTAATATCTAATGGAAAACTACTCAAAACAATAAACAAGAAGATACTTTAGATTACTTGGAGTACAAAGTTATTGAATTAAGTCAATCATCCACTGAGCCGAGATTTTGTATTTATTTAGCGCCGATTTTAGTAAACAATTTCAATCGTTCTCTTTCGATCGATCGCGAAAATGGACTAATCAGATTTTTAAATTAATTAAAAATCTTATTAACCGATTGCCAGAAAAAAAATTACAATTTTAATTGTTCGGGAATAACAATTGGGAATCGGTCCCAAGATTAAGATTGCGATCGTTTATGGAAATCGGCCGTTAGTTGTGGTATTGCGTAGCGAAATCAAAATATGCTTTAGTGTTAGGCGAGCTGAGGTAATGCGTGGTCATTAAGAAAAGCATAATGCACCTTCGACATGCCTAGGATACTTTATCGACATGTCCTGATATTGCGATTTTCAGAAAAGAAAGTGAAATCGAGATAGCTCCGTTTACTAAGTAATATTCATAAAGGCCTACAATGCGGTTTACACAATGGGCCATTAATTTACTTAATTTTATTACCCGTGCTATATGAAAGACATTTTTGTACACATTATGTATGTGTACACATACAAACCTGTCGCACAAAATATCAGATGGTGCATAAAGTCGTAAATAAAAAAAATGTATTTACAAATTTCTACTAGACCCCGTGTGTAAATACCAACAGATCGCGTTATTTGGAAAAGTCGCTGCCTCTGTCCCGGTGGATGATCAACCTTACAATATTTTTAGTAACATTTACAATTTTTGTGGCTTTGTGTGCTACAATTCATATCAAATTGATAACATGCGTTAACCAATTGTTCAGGAGTGGGAGTTTGTGAATTTACAATATTATTATATGTATGAAGTGAAGAGTTATGATTTTTCATTGCATAGTAGGCCTGTGTCATGTAAATCTTATATTCTTATCCTACTCTTCTAAATCTTGTTTATGTCGCTCGACTGTAAAATATTTTGAACATAATATATCACGTTTAAAGTGATAGCAACGAAGTTCTGCTGTGTATGATATTGACGCCTCATCTGCTGTCCGGGCGAATGGTGGAGATTACTACTCTGGCTCCGGGTGGACCATCAGGCATCCCATGTTTACTATCTGACAATATTATCAAAGTTTAGTATTAATACAGTGGTTATTTATTAGCTAACTGCATTTCTTCTCGACATAATATAAATAAATCTATTTAGCTTATAGGGAGAATGCGGACTTTCACTGACAGACAACAAATATTTCTATAGATCTGAACACAAGACAAAGAAGTCTCTCATCATTATGGCAAGCGCTATACCTACCCATAAATATATTTTTACACTCAGAAATCTTAATTACAAAGTATTGCATTACACGGAACTGTTCGTCATCAAACACTTATAGTTAGACTCAGAATTCGAGTAAATACAAAGTCCTTAAATGTAAGAGACTTCACATTATGACCATACAACACGAGACGGTCTATTCATCTATACTTACTAATCTCCTTGTGTCTGAATGTAAAGGGTGCAACGGTCCTTTATATTTCTTTCCTTATTTACCATAATACTATTCCTCAGCTGAGTATTTGTATTTTTTTTTCGTTGTAATTATTTTATTCCCTTTGATTTAGGCGAACGGAACCGCGGGCAAAAGCCGGCATTTGATAAGAGCTCGTTGATAATGCATTATGCATGTGGCGTCCGTTCGCATTCAAAGGTCGTGAGACAGACGGGTCACGGGAAACCAGTATAAATACTTCATAATTATATTTATGGCCGATTTCCAAGCTAGATTTTATCATAGGTTTAATTTATAACGTTAATGAAAAAAAAATCTTTAGAAATAATATGTTTTATTTCAGTAAAGATTGATTTACTTATCCAAACAATCTCCTTTATTATGAGACCAAAAAAAGGTTTTTTTGCAAGTAGAAATTTTTTACGTACTTAGTTTTTTTTTCTCTTTGGCAAGGCGCAGTTTGCACATCTGCCGGTGTCAAAGATTGTGTTTAGACATTTCTTAAAATAAGTTGAAGTTGTATTGTTTCTTTTCTATCCTCAGTACTAACTACTATGTCGAAGTAAAGCAATGGCTACCTTAGCAAGACTTCGTCGAGGAGTTTGGGCGGCAACAAAAAAAAACACTTGATTAGCACAGTTATTTCAATTCACTTCATTTGATCCCTTTAATATAACTATATTGCATAATACACCACCATAATTATGCAATATAACACTAAGTATCACCAAAATAATGAATTAAAACAAGAGCACCTGATGACACTTTCAAGTTCCCGCCAAAACTCCAGGTACGTACTTAATACAAGAAAACTGTAATCGGCAAAAGATTATACCCTTCACAAAAAAAAATAAACGGGACTTTTTTCATACTTTTGGCCATATCGGTACCCGTAGCCTTCTCAGAAATTTTGAAGTAAATATCTCGCTGGCCCTTTCTTATAATGCTAATACAAGTCCAGACGAGTCTGTGTGACGCAACAGGAATGCGCTGCGGACTTCCCTTGTGCCAGTTCGAGCTTTGAAGGGGGATCACCTTAATATAAAACGTTATATGCGACGGCTTTGTATTCCTGCAATAGTACTTTATCTCTTCAAAGAAATGAATTATAAACCGGCATTCAAGTACTTTATTGGAACAAATAGTACAGTATGTTACAAATTTAATACCAAAAATAAACGTTGCAAGACTTGCATCTTTCAGTCGCCAAAATAGATATCCTTCGTAAATATTTTTCCTTTAAATTATTACTTCGTTATTTGAATCGGCCAATGAGAATAGGCCATGTATTACAATAATTATATGTAATGGAAAATAACATTATTTATCCTTATTCAGCAGCAAATATGTATTTGTATTTGGTAGGTATGTTGAAACAAATATGAAAAAAAAAACCTTTTATATTACTTTGCAATAAATAAGTTTATTTAGGTAAAAATAATAAGAGAATTTAGAAATACAATATCTGAGATAAGGATTTTTTAACAAAAATGCATGAACGCATCATAGTACAGGAAATGAGTCACATACTTTCACTGATTTATCTCATGAGTCGAAGTGCGTGTTCGCTTGCGTTATTTTAGCATAATTTCTTTGACGTTGAAGAGAGTCTCATACCCCTAATTACTACTTTTATTCATTTTTATAAACCATTTTTTTAGATAAATCACAATTTCTTGATACATAATATATTAAAACTTACATCCGGGTATAACCTTGGACAAACACAAGATTGCAAATTTCTAACCACAACCCACTAGTAATTTTACCTATTTGCATGTGCGAGATCCAATTACATCATAATATTACTACGAAATTCATTGCAATTTAATAATACTGATTTATTCGCAAGCCGCAAACGACAAAATCACCATCATTAAAACTTAATAAAACGCATTTGCATATTTTAGCATGCATGTTTATGTATTATAGCGTATCACCATGTTTAGCATTAGTAATATATAAGCATATATAGCATCACCGCAAGCAATAAAATGAAAGGATTATAACATAAGACAGAAACAAACATATAAAAAAATAATTGTTTACAATTCCACATAAACTTGAGATACTTAAAACAGTAAATGAGAAAGCAGAAACAACTGTCGTAAATTTTTATTAACGACAAAATACCTAATTTTTTTGTAACAGCCTGTATATATCAAAAAAATTATTAAATTAAACATTTTTACGGACACAAGAGTTTTTAACAAATCACTAGGAAAAAGTTTTTTTTTCTGCGTATAATGAAACTTTGGATAATTATTTTGTACATCGTAATATTACCAATGTAGTAATAGGAATTAATTTGCGAATGAGCGTTAAAATGCAACCATGCTGGAAAGGTGTGCAGATTAATAGGGTAGATGACTACTTTTATTAAATAAAATTATGAAAAATGTATGCTATCCAAAATTTAATGGAAAAAGCATTTTCAAAATTGGCGTAATAGTAACTATAAAAGTTTGAAATTTTGTGGAAGGGGTAGCTGTCAAATAACAGCAACACTAAGCTGTGACGTCACCAAACGCCGTCGGCCATAACGCTGCGTGCGTGCGAAAGACATAGCGCGATATCCCGGCCACGCCCCCACTTTTGCTCACAATCATATTTAAAAATTTAATAACTGCTTCATTTTTCAATCGATCTTGCATTGAATTGAAGAATTTCTTTTTCGAGGTCATACAGGATTTTTGCTACGAAATATGACTTTGTATATTTTTTTATTCTTTTGTACAATATGTATATTATTGTTACAAAATATGGTGATTTGTTTTATACTTAAGCTTTTACTTTTTTGTACTTATGTAGTACGTGACCAAAACGAGGAAAATGTAGCCTATTTGACCTGTAATAATATTATTCTACTTTTTGTGAAACAGATGTTTTACACGTCTTTGTGGTAACGGATTTATTTTTGGTTCATTTTTCGTTGAACCCGTTTATGAATAAGCATGACGTTCGAAACGTACCTATGTTTCGTTATAATTTTGAAATTCTTATGCAGAATCAGGTATACAGGTTTCCTTATCCATTAAAGCGAGAGGTATTATACTAACTTGGCTAAAGAGTCACAGCCCTCAGGATAGCTCCTGAACGGGAACGAACCCACCACCACAGTCTCAGCAGTCCGTCCCATTGTTCGGGGCTAAATCATTGTTTAATTTACGCTAGCGTATCGTAATAACGTCATCTATTGCGGTATTGCGGTTGCCGGTTAGTAATTTAAATATGAATCATAGTCATGTGTACCGGCTTATGTACTTTTCACAATATTATATGGCTACTTTTAACACATAGGATTTTAATAATATTTTCCTCAAATGCTTTGTAATTGTGGTAGCCAGTTGTTATCGTACGTTTTGTCAACCCGACCGTCAGTTGAATAATGACATGTAATGTGCCATTTGTTATTTGAATTAAATTTTCTGAATACCCACAATTCCAAACAAATAATTCAAAATATAAAAAAAAATATTAAGAAGAAATAAGAATTGGAAAGCAAGGTATCGGATTCATTGGTCTTTAGACAAAATTATTTATGCGCGGTACAAAACGTAACAGCAGAACTACCGCTTTGGGCCTGTTTCCTGTGCTCATTCATGCGACAGCCAAAACAGACTACGGCGTGCTTATATTTATAAATTTAGATAACATAAAAAAAGCGTTTGAGTGGTAAATACCAACCGGTCTCTCGTATCGGATATGACCTTCACAACTACAATCAGCCAATTAACTTATTCAATAGCAATTGAAGTCTGCCAAAAGTATAATTGGAAATTCGCCTCGAGGACTAACGTTCTCGTCATGTCTGTATTCCTAAAGGGCGAGAAAAACTCAAACTATGCACTCAAGATTTGTTTCCAGCTTATATCTGGCACATAACACGACTCAGGGCAATACATTTTATCACAAATTTCCTGTAGTTACCCAAATATAGCAATCGAATCACTCACCCCCGCGATTTCACGGTTTTTAAGCAAATGACGCACAAAAGTTTCAAAAATACTTGATGTTAGTAGATATTTGTGACGCGGCGGAATTCTGTAAAACAAGTCGCAACTCGTCTGGCGTACCTACTGCGTCAATGACACGACGGCCATGTGACCGGAGCGGCGCGGCAAATTGAATGCAATGAGCGTACTGCGTACATAACAGACCAATGTGGTGTGCTTTGAAAAATGTTAAAATTCAAACAACTATACTGTTAATCAAAGTATAAACTGTTAATCTAGAATTAAACTATGACTGTCCATCAACCAAATTTTTAGAATTTCTGTCATTGCACTCATACACTCGTCGCAAGATGTTAGACGTGTAAATAAATACCCACTAGAGAATCCCAGGGGGAATCGAGAAAGAGATTATTAGAGCAGTATAACGGTCCATTCATCCTCTTTAGAATAAAAATACTTATATATTAGTATGTATACTTACTTTTTAATATATTTTTATTACAAGCTAATTTTGAACAGACTTAAAAAAAGAAGAGATTCTACATTTTTGTGTATTTTTATGTTCAGTGATAAGTTTTTACCATGTCTTATAGATTCAGACTTTTTGCATTAGGTACAAGTATAACGTAAGTATACATTTTAATTCAATCCTTACACAAAACAAGTAATACATTTGGCTTTATAGAGTTTTTAAACTAGTGCTTACTTACCTATATTTTTTATCAACTAAGTAGGTATACATTTTTGTATACGCCTATCAAAACAGTTTTTTTTTGTATTATCAGAGGAATTTTTAACGAGTATAAAGCAATTATAACATAATTATCGCGATTAAAATGTCCGCTGTGGCTTGAACGGCACAAAATGAGGTCGGAACATGTTACTACTTGTTACATCGTAGTAAGAAGGAATAAAGGGGATTTTTTAGTTATTTAAAAAATAAAATAAAATTTTAATGTGAAAAAAAAATCTCCGACCACGCAGTAGTGCCGTCATGTTTTTTTCGGTTATCATATTAAGTACTTCTTAGCAACGGACATTTAAATACATAATATTATGGTAAAAAGAACTGTTAATCTTTAGATAACATCCCGTTTCAAAAAACTTTTGATAAACTTAAGAAAACGTCCAACAAAGATTTATAATTTATTAAACCGTTATGTGCCTGGCGTAGGGCTGCCATCCGTCTGGATTTTCCCGGATTTGTCCTAGTTTGACGGGCGTCCGGGGGCCGTCCGGCATGGGTTTTAAAGTGTCCGGGTGTAACCCGGACACTCGTTGTCAGGGGAAATCCATTTTTTTATAGATAAGCTTAAATTTAAATAAATCTAAGTTATAAATCCAAGAAGGTACGGCAAAATATTTTTTCAAGTGTCCAGGGAAAAACTCATATTTCGCCCAAATGTCCGGGATTTTGTCGTGTATATCCGGCGTCGGCAATTTAGGTAATGGCAGCCCTAGCCTGGCGTGATGCACGTTGTGTCACGTCTGTGCGTGATCTAGCTAGTGTCTAAACTCTAAGACATCTATTGTTGTATGTGTCTTCATGAGCATGACTAATCTACGGTACTTATCTACCATAAAATAATTAATAGCAATATTACTTCAGTCTGTATACAGGGATATGAATTTTTGAGGTGGACAAGGGCAGCTCGTAGCCCCTACAGTCATGGACTCGTCAGTTATTTTTGAAGGAGTTATTTAGGTATATTAATGATTGTGAAAAAATTACAATTAGCAAAAAAATGGGGGATTTATGTGATTTTACGAGTAGTCATAAATTTATAAATCGCACTAAAAGGTTTCCCATACGGCCATACACAGAAAATGATATTCAAGTATGGACTATTTAATTTGTAAAACATGTGCAGAGAATGCAAACAGTGAAATCATGCTCGTTTAAAGTTTACCCACGCCTGCTGCAGCTAAACAGTAAGGGCGGGTACGAACACGACGTTTTTTAAAACGAGCGAAAGACGCGCGATTTAAGTGCTCTCCCAGCGCAAGTAAAAGTGCATTTGCAAGTAAAAGTATACAGTTCCCGAATGACATGTTAACTGCGGGTTTAAAACGTGAACAAGCTCGTTTAAAAAACGTCGTGTGTTATTTAGAAAATAATTGTATGTATACTATTGCGTTACGTTGAGAAATATATACTTTGAATCATTCATATCCTATTTCATCACAATATTTGTCATCATGCTAATGTAGGGCTGCCATCATCTAAATTGCCGACGTCGGATAAACACGGCAAAAATCCCGGTCATTTGGGCGAAATATGGGTATTTCCCCGGACATCTCTGAAAAATATTTTGCCGCTCCTTCTTGAATGCGGGGAAATGCATGAAGTTTTAACTAAGATTTATTTCAATTTGTCGCTCATCTATAAAAAATGGATTTCCCCTGACAACAAAAGTGTCCGGGTTTTGCCCGGACAATTTTTAAAACCCCGGCCGGACGGCCCCCGGACGCCCTTCAAACTAGGACAAATCCGGGGAAATCCGGACGGATGGCAGCCCTATGCTAATGACATAATTTGTGATAAAAATTGAGTTTAGAGATTAAGTACCAACAATGCAATAAATCTATTCGTATTGCCAAAACCACAATCAAATTGATGCCTTTAATGTGAATACTATATTTTATCTAAATGATAATGTTTATCACATACTGATATAATGCATTCTGTACACAGATAACATGTAAATGAATAAAGGAAAAATATGGGCTTAAATGTGAAATTGCTATTTCCATAATATTTTGTCACTTTAAGGTGAAATAATAATAAATTTGTATAAAAGCGAATTTCTGGTGCCAATAGTTATGAATATTTTTTGACAGATAATTAATATGAGTGGAAGGATTATAATTTTAATAATATCTTAAAAAGCACCCCACGCTTTTTTTACAATAAAATACTTTTTTTCTTATTTACACTTTTTTTAATTCAAATTTATTAAAATGTATTATTTATTTTTTAGTTGGATTTTCTACTAAGCGTGTTTTATTAGTATTTTTAAACTATTATTTATTTTACATTTTTAGTTCTGTTCCACTATAGTTCAACAGATGTCACTAAAAATAATCAAAAGCGCCATCTTGTGACAAATAAGACTTTGGTTTACACATAAGAGTAGCCAGACTAGTTCTATAGTCTAACAGATGTAACTAAAAATAGATAAACCTTAGTATTTTGTTTAGTTCGACTTTCTATATAAGTGTACTTTTTAGTTTAAAATATTGAATTGTCATTGGTTCTTGATAAGTATTCCAAATTTTGATTCCGACGTTTTGAAGGTCATAATCATGTTCAATGTTTCCGTTACATACATACATACGTATGAAGCTAATGAAAGAGTGTTAAAAATATTTAGGATCAAGCAAAGCATTAAAAAATTAACCATCACCTTGGTATCTCATTAATCTGTAAAAACAAATCAGGGTTCAGGAGAACTTATATAAATGTGATTAAATAGAGTACTTACCAGTCTCTCTGTCTTGAATACTAAACACTGTTTCTGTTGAACATCTTCTGCTCATTGAAGATTCAAGATTCCATTCTGAAAAAAGAATGTTGATGATTGTTTAAATGTTGCTCGAGGTGTAATTATACAGGGTCATTTTGTAACCGAATACATAAATTTAACTGCGATAAAATCAATTTGAAAGAAACACCATGCAATTAATAAATTTAACCATAAGTGTAAAATAAAGAAGTACATTTTTCAAACAAAATAAAGAACAAAAAAGGTCTTTTAATTTTAGACATCCTATTGCCACTACTAGTATACGAGAGATCGTCGGAGCGTCAACGTCACTGAGGTCTGTGTGTTTCATTGATAATATGCTCACACACACGCGAACAAGAGATGCACACACGGAGCGCAACGATAAGCTGTCACATCGCGCCATCGTAACCAAGAAGGGGGTCACGGGTGGGCGGGACGTGCCGCCCTCCCATTAGTCTAGCCAACTTCTGTGACCCCCGTGATGGACATGTCCGAGGCAGCGTGTCTCACGCTGCCTCGGACACCAAAAGGCGGACACGGTACGGTGTTTCGGGGGCTTCTGAGCCCCCGCAACAGGAAAAGGACCGCAATAGCGGTACGCGCAGGGGCGGTTGCGGACGACAACTTAGACGTGAGTCAGAGGAAGCCCGCAGCCGTCCCTAATGAGCCGAAGATGGACATACAAACCAAGAAGCTTTATTCCAAACCGAAAAGATGAGGTCGCTATTATTACCAATGCTTCTGTGTGAGGTCACATAGGTCAATCTAAACAACAGTCACTTACTAGATTCTGTCAGAGCCAGTTATGTCTCCTTTAGAAGACTGAAATCATTGTTGCATCTTCGATAATGGTCACCGTCCATACACCGCACGTAGCTTATCAAAAAGCCTCACAACCGTAAGATTCTATCAACTATCACACGATACATCAGCAAGAATCGCACGCTCAAGCCGTCAAATTCGTCGATCGATTTCGTGAAACCGACTATGATGCTACCGTTATGATACGAGTGTCAGCGAGGTTCTGGAAAATTGGAATTTTGAACATTTACTCAGTAATCCCTAAAAGTACAAAAGACATTTCAACGACCTTCTCGGAAACATTAACACTTTATTCACGAGCTTTGTAAATGTAAATCATAGTTTACCACAACAGAAACTTAAAAATTAACACAATAGAATAATAATTACAATTAGAGAACATTTGATCGTGTGCGCATAAAAGCCGACAAAGAACTAAACTAAAAACCTACACATGGCTCGCGTCTCCCGAAGCGATGTCAAAGGCAAGGTCACTCGGATTGATACAAAACGATTTAATAATAAAATTACAATAGTTACGAGTAAGTACATAGGGCGCATCGGCCTAACATTCGGTACATAAATCAACATACGCCACGTCGTGTTGCTGCCGGGCGAGTGGCCGCTGGCAAAATGACGAGTGCCGAGTACTGTGGCCGAGTGGCGACTGGCGGGCGACGCGCGCGCCGTCCCCCGCTTTCCCGCGGCGCATGCGCCTGAAGGAGCCAGTGCGGGGCCATAGGCATGAAGTCCACGAATCCCGGACCGCGAATCTCGATGTATTTCGACACGTTACACATTTTGATAAATATCACTTGTACTTATTGCTATAACCTGGAATTGCCGTAATTTACTAGTATGGTAAAAAACGTTTAATTTTTACCACTTCATAGAATACACGCACACTTCTGTCAAGAATAAGTAACATTTACGTACGTATTGGAAGCTTTAGTATTTAACTACAGCTTCCAATAGTGAGTAATGACTGAACTTAATTTAAGATAACCAGGATATTCAATTGACTAATGACCAAAATTATTGTAAGTAGGTAAAACATAGGTATTTAGAAGGATTTTTATGCACTTTGTCGAGTCACTTTATAAGGGGTTAGTAAATAACGCCAGTTTCAGGTATTATTACTCAGGCAGGAACAATTAAAAATTGCGATTGTTATTGCGGTGCGGAGATATTGGGGTACTCTGTCAGAGGTGTCCGGGAATAAACCCATATTTCGCCCAAATGTCCGGGATTCTTGCCGTGTTTGTCCGGCGTCGGCAATTTAGGTAATGGCAGCCCTATACAAAGAACATGCCGACAAGTGCGCCGTGCGCCCGCTGGCGCGCGCGATCGTTGGCCCCGCCAGCTGATGTTCGTGTAACACGTGCTCCCACAGGGATATCAAGCTTTGGTACTATTACCTTATTCTGCAATATCTTGCAATTTTAGTTTTACATTGTTCTAGGCTATTTAAACCGTACCACAATGCATATTGAAATTAAATGATGTTAGAGCTCTGGTATGTTTTATTGCTTAAAATAATGTTATTTTTACAATACAAAGATATTGCTGCATATTCGTTTAAGTAGACTTTTCATTAGCATAATTACCCTAGTTATTTTATTATTTAATACACTTATTTAAGTGTGTTAGAATTCCATGTGATAATAACTAATATCCGATTCTTTGAAAAGCTGTGTCATTTTAGCAAACTTGTCGGTTAAAATGTTTATACTGGCAACACAGCGTGTTTGAGTGCGTATTTGTAATGAATGGCGTGCGAAAGAGACATAACATGTTGGTATCTGCACGTTAGTTTCAATGTGTTAGTAACAAGATCAACGACTCTGACGCGATACAAAATGTAGCTAGAGATTAGAAGGTACAGAAGGCATAATAAGGCCTTTGGTAGTATAAAGTATTTACGTAAACCTATTTTAGGCATGACGTCCAGAAATATTGATGTTAAAATTAAAATGAACGTTGAAATATCATACGGAATCTAAAAAATATGATATCAATAGATTAAAATCCTGTAACTTTTTTAATAACCCGACTGCGAGTTGTTTAGTACCTACCTATTTCGGTAGGTAAACTTATTTATTAACGAAAACAAAGTTTATTATTAAAGAATTAATACTTTTCTTTACAGCATAACACTTAAAAAATAATTAGTTTCTTTTCATACAATAACATGACAATTTTTTATTTCATGTTGATATTTATAACGTATTAGTTAAGGAGTAGGGACTGCTCTAGTAGCAATTTAATTATTTTATTTCAAATTCCACGTCTCAAGCGGTACTGCTGCAGCTATGTGAGTGAATGTATTGCAAGTGAATTTGTGAGTTGCCCTTCTTAATCCTATAGGTTTTGTAATAACATCGTCAGCTGTGACGTGATTCACTGAATAAAGTCAAGCGCGCTAAAACACAGCGTGATCAAAAAACTATAAAACTATAATCGGGATTATTGGCGAAAGTATGCGTTTCCCATGGATAATATTTTGCACGATGTTAGCAGAGGTCACGCTGAATATGTGGTTTCATTTAGTAACGCAATGTTGAAATGACACTGTATAGCCACTCTGCAGCTCGCAGCCTAATCAATGAGAAGTTAGCTTTTTTTGTTGTTATTATTATCAAACATCTCTTATTATTATTAAACATCTCTTAAAAAGAAAGCATTATGTGCCTTAAAAGGTACTTTTGCAAACATATTAATTTTGCCTTAGACAACCTAGGCAAGGCCGGTAAGAATTTCGGGGCCTCTAGGCATTGCCCCCTTGGGAACCCATTTCCCCTTTCTGACTTCCTAAAAAAAATGTTTCTACCAATCGTGGTAACGGGTTTATTAAAAACGTATCGTTAAGTAGAATTATCACATTTTTTTTTCGAGACGAAGGGCCCCTGGCCGATTCTGGGCCCCTAGGCAGTTACCAAATTTACTTTAAGGCTAATCTGGCCTTCACGGCCAGATTACCTAGGTGACCTAATATACATACATATACACTCACGCCTGTTATCCCTGAAGGGGTAGGCAGAGGCGTAACTAGTGCACCCACTTTTCGCCGTTATTCCGTCCCATGATGTGATAGGGGGCGAGCCTATCGCCATATCGGGCACAAATTCCAGACTCCGGGCTGATACTGAATAGAAAAACGCAATATCACTTTGCCCGACCCGGGGATCGAACCCGAGACCTCAGCTTTGCAGTCGTACTGCAGTACAACTATGCCACCGAGGCAGTCCTAATATGAAAAGAAAAATCCATATTCATCCCCTAAGAGGATCAATTCGGGAATTTACGTTTGTATGGATTTTAACCGGTCTACCCAACTGGACCGAAATGGACTCTAATTTTTTAGTTCACTAAAAAACAAGTAGGATTTTAATCATGCGAACTTCTATAGTTTCATTTGCTTGTCAACCATAGAGCCATCTACTGAAGCGCAAGGAAAACTTAAGCATATTAATGCTTAAGTTGATTAATTGAATATTGCACATTTTACACAAAAAAATACGTTTTTACAGACATCCAACTAAATAATTATATTTAGTTGGATTTCTGTAAAAACGTATTTTTTACTTTAAAATGTTGTATGGCCATCGCTCCTTGATAAGTATGCCAAATTTCGATTTTTCTACCTCTAAATTTACGCAAAATAATTGTAAGCGTAATTTTTTTTCGTAATGCACATGGTTCTAACATAACCTAACCCACTTTAGGATTTCTGTCAGATGAATTATCTATTTTTGTATATTTATTGTCATAAAAACCACTTCTAAGCTGTGCGGTACAGAATACCTTCGCCTTTCTAAAAGTGAAAATTGATGCGGAACTAATTTTGACAACCAAACATTACTTTTTCAGTTGTTCGCGTATTTATTTACGTATTTTATAACCATATAAAAATAAAAATAATTTAGAATTAGTGTCAAAAAAAAGTAACGCTCTCTTCTCGAAAATGGTTTTGTTATAAGTGAAAACAAAAACTAACCCAATTAGTGCCAGTTTTGACCTCAAACTCCTGTTATAAGACGCTAAATCGCAGCCTAGAGGGCTACTAAAGTCCAGCCGCGAAGCAGGAAGAATTTCGTCCATTGACCTGTTATTACATGTCTCTATCACTCCCGCGTAAATAGAATGAGCCTCGCTCGCACAGATGCAATGGCCGCCGTCTTCAGGGATTGTAAACCTTTTACCTGAGAGTGTAAGGTTTGTTCTTGGTTGCATGTGGTTTTTTGGTTGGCCTTGAGTCACGACAATAAGTCCTTGGTTTGGTTGACATAATTTTTCAATAACGAACGAACGAAATTCCATCTTGGGATGCGTAAGTGATCGCTCAGTTTTCGGACACATCACACAGTTATCTCAGTTATCTATTCTTAGTTTGTTATTGTTTGTTACTTTTTGTTATCTTGTTTTAATTATTGAGTGGTTTTGTTAATTTGTTAAGTTTTCTTCACTGTTTTAAAATGGACCCAGGGCCGTCTACCTCGCGTCCATTCAAGCAGTTTGTTTCTCCGCGGAAAAAAAGAAAAATGTCACACTTTAGTGTATCTGAGAAGGTAATGATTATTAACGTATTTAAATACGTGAAAGAATCCTGGCCTACTGATAAATATCCTTCAAAAAAAGAAATGAAGGACAAAACAGCCGATATCTTGGGCATTTCGAAATCGGCTATTTATCGTATCGTATTTACGAATATACCGAAACAGACACCGTTAAGCCAGCTGCTTCACCGAAAAAATGACTCTCATTAATTGAAAAGATTGGTGGGTTCGACAACAAATCGTGCATTAGACGAATAGTGCACAGCTTTTATTTAAAAGGAGAGTTACCTACAGCAAAAAAGGTGCTGAATGTCATAAATACAGACGAATTCTTACCAAACATAGGCTTGACATCGTTCAAAAAGTTACTGAAACATTTGAAATTTAACACGTTCGCGGACAGAACGAGATTATACGTCATAATTTTAGATTTTGATACGGCACAACGTACAATGACGTTCAAATGAAAAATATTATTTACGACACATCGTTCATTTCCGATGAACTTTCAAGTTAAAATCCTATTGGATGTACCTTGTGTCACAACACGTGAAATACCCGACACCTTACTGTCACGTACAAGCAAGTTTTAACCATTTCAAATAAGTGCCGTTGATAATGTTCGGTAACGGTACGCACACCCGCACAACGTGTTTATACGTCCCCCGCGCCTTCCGAGCTCCTACATCCAGTGCGGCAGCGTCACGGCAGCGGTGCGTTCGCGTTCTTGTGACAATTTCGTAGCGTATAGTAATTTTTACCGAGACAAAACATGGTAAATTTATGCTATATCATGTATTTTATTGTTATATGACTATAGACTATATTATTATACTGTGAATTAATAAGCTTATTGTATGAAATTGATGTCTATTGCGTTATTTTATTTGTTTTGGATAGATAAGCGCAATACATAACTCATGAGGATTTTTGATGACTCCGACAACTCTAGCGAGTTGGATCCTTACCAGGATAATGATGGAGACTTAGGTTCGGATAAGGATTTTGACCCACAATGAAATAAATCATATAGTGATAGTTCTTATTCTTTTAATTACCGACAGTAATCGACAGAAACTACTACTAAGTTTCAATCAAATTCGGTTGGCACTTCGACTCAGAACCCCGATACCAATGTTAGATTTAAATCTAGTAGCGATGAAGACGGTACACAATCAGCTGGGAGTGACGTTCACGAAGCATTATGAACATACCATCACCTCAAACCCTTACCCTATCACGTTTTCAAGAGGAGGGTGCAGGCTATGGCTCGAATTCCTTGGAAGATATTTTTCCCCTAGCCAAACGTTTAAAGTTGGTTAAATCTCCAATTATGACCGTATGACCTACTGGGATTCAAAGCTTCAATTAGATAATTCAAGAAAGACGTAGGTTCTCGGAACCTGAAATTATTGAATTATCCTATCAATATGTGGCATTAAATTCGACAAATCTGGTACAAATATCACCTCATGAGACGACTTAGGATAAACCACCTTCACACAACGTCTCTTAAAACGGGAGATTGGGTTTGAAACAACTTTATCACTAATTTCTGATGTATTGGCTGAAAATTACGATAATACAGGTGAATTGAGATCCCTTGACAAACTACCGCCTTTATTTGACGAGTCTCAAAATGTAACATTGATTTAAATAGGAAATTTAACACCAATTACACAATTGCAAAATTACTCATAATGACGTTGTGATGCTACTGGTTACATCAGCATAATATGATGTGCCAGAACGTATATATACGTTGGACGTTATTATATGTTGTGTCCGTACACGTCTCGAAATTTTTATTTATTATGACAGAACGTACGCAAACGTTGACGTGATAAAACGATTCTGTCATGGTGTCTTTAAAACATATAATATCATGGGACTACGTACTCATACGTCATATAACTTTGTATGGACATTTTCTGTGTCAATCTAGAACACCGACTCAAGTGGTAGTGTCCGCGAACGTGTTAAGTATGTCAAACGAAGGAGAAATAACGGGTTAATCGACAGAGATGACATAGCATTGTGGCGTATCAAATATTTGAAAAATATTAAAATACTTATAATATAAAATCAAAATAAATAATTTATATGATAACAATATTTTTTTATTTTCTAAGTTTGTAAATTTCCTTTCTCCTTCAAATATTTCATGTAAACCGTACTTAATACAAAAATGTTTGTGACCACTGTCAGTAGGTGAAGAGGTTATTGTACGAAATTCTTCCTACTCCGCGACTGGACTTTATATAGATACATTTTTATAATAATTAAAGAACGAAGTCAGTAAAATTCTACTTATCAAACAAACGACCCGTTCCCTCCATTATATGCTATATAATATGAGTAATGCCATTTTAAAAAACACGAAGACTTTCAATAGCTTAATGTAACAAAAAGTATAGATACGTACCTATTGTTTTACCATTTACTCATTCAACATCACGTACCAAAAGATAAACTCAACATACATCATACCTGCACGCAACTTATCATATACATTACTGATATTCCAATTATCTATAAATAACACAATTGTGGTTCACTTCACACGCGTAGAATAATTATTATTCACCAATTACTATTCACACAAGTTGTACTTTACGAACCTGTTGCGTATGATGCAGTTGTCGTCATAATTATTAACCCTTTAATGTAAACTAACACAAATCAATGGACGACTTCTAAAATTCGTTAATTTTATATAAACAACGGCGTAAAACTATAATGGACCGTTGAGTTTTATGTACATACAGAAACTCTGACAACTTCAATGGCGGACAGTCATATTTATGCGTTAATTTTTGACTTGTATGTCCTACTCAAAGAGGCTTTTTTTTTTTTTTTCAAAGAGGCAAGAGCCAGATTATAATATATCCAAATAGCTTTAAATTCAGGGCTGCCAATAACTATTTCCTCAATTCCCCAAAAATCGAAGCAAAATTCCCCAAATGCGGGGAAATTTTTTAATAAGATGAAATCGACGGTCCCATAGAACAAAGTTGTATATGCAAAATGTTAGCTTTTCAGTAGAGCGCCTTGAAAATCGTAAGTTTGTATTCATGTGCGAATTAGTGCTATTTTAACACATTAGGTTCAAAGTTGTTACTGAACCCTAATAGATAATGTTTCCTTCATTTATATCTTGTGATTTTCACAATTAATTTAAACTTTCAAAGCGCTCTACTGAAAAGCTAACATTTTTCATATATGACTTTGTTCTATGGGACCGTCGAAATAGACCCCAATCAAAAACATTACGGTGCACGGTGACGGGGGGAGGGTGCATACGCAATCTATGGATCGGCTCGTGATATAGGGTACACACTTACAATACCCAAACTAGGGATGTCATGTAATGAAAAAGGAGCCACTAACACGCTTAATAGTCAACTTTATATATATTTTTGATATAAGTTTATACTTAGTTTGAATGGGAATTTCTATTACCCACGTTGTCCCCGCATATCACCAATCCCCAATTGACTTGGGATTCCCCGCAATTTGGGGAATTTCCCACAAATTAGCAACGTTGATTGCAATACTGTGTACCTACTACCTACTTGTTACGTATATAGTATAGTATATATTGAGGTACAATGTGGCAAATATTTTTGATTTTACAAATATTATAATCTTCTTGGATTAAACACATTACTTACTCTATAGTCTATGGTGAACTCTGTCTCACGAAAGAAGTCCCACGTGGCGCCACAGTCATGCGACGTAATGTTGCTAACTTTAGGATGTGAGACGTCCCGAAGTAAAAGTTTACGGTATAATTATTTTTTAGTGATTATGAAAAAGTAAAACAAAATGTCAACAATATTGCTGTATTCGAAGAATCTGCGTTACGGGGGATTTAGGGTACGTAGAGAATTTAGGGTTATCGGGACGGGCTTACAATTTTATTTTACTCCAGACGTTTTGAATGCTTTGCAGCATTTCTGATGTGATAGACGTGCTCGCTGGATCGTGCAAGTCCAGCAAGCTAAAAATAATAATAATTGACGTACGCCGAGACTACGGTATTGCATTTTTTTCATTAGGAATTTGGTACCCACCCAAACGGACTCTCATACTATCTAAGAGTCCGTACTAGTAAAGTAAAATGATATAGTGTGTAATAATTTGGTTTTATGTCTAAGTTTTATCTAGTCTAGGTTTACATTTAGCTGAATCTACATTAACTTTATCAAAACATTTCTAAATTAAACTTTATTTTGGACGCATTTAGTCGAATTTTTTTATTGCCTGAGAATACTAATGAGCTAACGGCCCACCTGATGGTAAGTGGTTACCGTCGTCCATGGACGTCAGCAATGCCAAGGGCACAACTAAGCCGCGGTCTACCTTAAAAATCTATTTTTAATCCTCGTTCGAAGAAGGATAAAGCATAGCGCTGAGGAAACACTGTGGGAGGAAGTTCATTCCAGATTAAACACGTACGAGCTAAAAATAATCCCTGGAAACGCACAGTGCCAGCAGTGGGCGTTATCACGTGGAACGGATGAACTTTTCTCCGAGAACGGGTAGTCCAGTGGTAAAACGGAGATGACGGTGTCATCATGAACAGTTCCTCAGAACGCTCCCTGTCGAAGAGCCGGTAGAGTACGCAAAGAGACCCAATGTCTCTTCGCGTGCCCAACGGTTCCTAACCGAGAGCTTAGGATCGTCTATGATTCGAGCAGCACGCCTCTGTGACTGTGATGCCATGACAAAAGGATCCTTCTTCGCAGTGAACGCGCACACCTGTGTCTTAGTGGGGTTGAACTTAACCAGGTTCAGCCTGCCCCATTCGCAGAACCGCCCGAAGGTAGTCTCGAGTTAAGAAACAAGTTTAGATCGCCTTTTCTGCAGTTCACTCCGTGGGATATTCTGGCGGCTGGCATAGCGTGCACCTTCCGTACTATCATCCGCACAGTAATGTATGTCGTCGACTGATAACATATCATTGATATTCAGGAGGAAAAGCGGGGGGAGAGCACCGAGCCTCGCTCAGAAGCCCCGGAGCACTGAAGGACGCCCGCGGCGTCAACGGCAGTGTGAGTCCTACCTGCCACGCTGCCGTCCATCGCGGGGGTCGCAACAATGTGCCAATTTTAACACAAAACTAAAGACGGACAGCCCCCTGCCACCCGCTCGCGACTCTTGGAGGCCCCAATTAGTCGCTACGATAGGCAGGGTATACCGTGGTGGAATTCTCCAAACGGCCCCAGATCACAGGGCGGGTCCGACAGGTACCTGGAATGTGGGATGAAAAGTTGCATTCCTTGAAGCACCATGTCGTTCATAAGGCTCGCGCAGATATTCACATCGCCGGAAGAGAATCAGAGCTGCTTCTATAGGTAGGACGCAAAAAATTCGCGCAGTCCATCCCAATCTGCTGACTTGTACTGCCAGACTGTGCGAGACCCATTCGTTGACAACCGAATTGGGCTCGGTATGGGCGAAGCAGTTTGCACCAACCAATGGTCAGACGATCCGAGTGGATTACCGACCACCACTCGGAACCCTACTGGGCGTGTAGTCAATAAACCCCCAACAGGAAATGGTACCCAACTCTCGATATCTGGGACATGAGTGGGGTGTGTCACCAATTGCGAGAAGCCATAATCTAGGGCAAGTCGTATACAATTCGTCCCGACAGACTAGTGAACCATGATCTCGCAGATTCAGATACTCGTCATGACCCACCGTCACGTTCGGGAATAGGGGAAAGGATGGGAAATAATTGTGGCTCTCCAACCTAACGGCCGGAACACAGCAGAGCTGCTTGGCAGCGGACTCCAGTTGGAGTGTGGTCACCAGCCTGTATAAGAATGCCCTACTACCGATTAATTTTGGTACCCGCTTAGCAGCACCCAGGGGTCACACGAGGCTAAGATTTACGAAAGCGGGATACATCAACCTCCACTAAATAAAAAGAACTTAATTTAGACTACAACTCATATTTTTGTTATTTAATTGATTGTTTAGAGTTTTATTAAGTTAGTTTTGTATTTTCCAAACTTATCTTTTTATGGAGTATGTTGTGGTTGCCTGTAATCGGAATTGCAATTGGTACATAATATTTTTTTTAACTGGTATGTTAATTATGTTTGTGATATTGTATATATATATTATTGTGTTTGTGATATTGTGTATATGATATTTTGTTGGCAATCCTTCAATAAATAAATAACAAAAATAGAGTTACAAGAGGATTAATGTATACACTTGAATAAAATACCATATCAAAAATAATAAACAATAATTTTATAACATCGATTATAACAGAAATTAAATAGCCAGTGTGATTATACAATGTATTATAGTTTACTTTTTTTTTATGCTGACTTGTCATAATTGCTTTTTAATAATTACGTACCTCCATGACTCATTAAAAAACTAATGTCATTCCATTATGATCTATACTAATATTATAAAGCTGAAGAATTTGTTTGTTTGTTTGTTTGTTTGAACGCGCTAATCTCAGGAACTACTGGTTTGAATTGAAAAATTCTTTTTGTGTTGAATAGACCATTTATCGAGGAAGGCTTTAGGCTATATAACATCACGATGCAACTATTAGGAGCGAAGAAATAATGGAAAATGTGAAAAAAACGGGGAAAATTATTCATCCTTGAGGGCTTCCATTGCGTGCGCTGCGAAAACGGTTCAAGATACCAAAAATATATGTATGAAAGAATTATTCCTCTTGAAATGATCTTAAAAAAATGTCCGCGACAGTATATGTCTATCTTTTAAGATTAACTCACTAGAACCGTTTTCATGGTAATTAAATTTGGTCGAAATTAATGCATTATTTTTTAAGAGTTGTATCAACGTCATAATATTAATATTTATCCAAATAAATGTATTGGATAGAGTGATTCAACGGGAAGGTTTTTATGTACTTTTAGCCCGGAAAAACTTATTAACGCGGGTGAAGCCGTGGGCAAAAGCTAGTAAAGCAATATTCCTCTTGTTTTATTTATTTAATGTATTATCCAAAATCTATAAATGTAGTTAATAATGGTTTAGTAAGTAAACATGCTAAAGTATATGCTAAACATCTACCCACTTATCAATTATATTTATAGTGTTTGATTTACTTCCGTAAGTTGCAGGTTAATTCCATAGCGTAATTTCATGACATAACTGTGTATAGTTTTGCACCTTACATCTTAGAAAAAAAGAAGCAATGATTGGAAACTACATAGCCAATTAAGTATTACGTATTTACGGCAGAATTCAAAGAAGTTAACAATAAATGATTTTAAAAATGGGTACATAAGTTACGCGTATATACTTTAAAATTAGATTTGAAAATATTAGTGTTTTGTTACTAGACAAAAGATGTTCCCGTTACAGAAAAAATATATTTTATTTCAAGGTAAAACACATTTTGTGTGATGTAGCAGCACTGTATAGACCTTGTGCCAACATAACGCCATCGGAACTTAAAGTTCAAACGCAATATACTTCAACGAAGACGATTATTTTTCGATTGTTGGTATCGCTGTTATCGCCATAGTTTGAAGTTTCCTTTTCCATGTGGCATGGTGTCGGCGTAAGGTGAGTTTGTGAACTTTGTGAATTATATTTTCAATATATGCGTTTAAGGTGACAAAATTGTTACAATTTTGCTGGCGTGAGCATCTGGACGAGATATTATTATAGTTTGGGTATTTAATATACTAAATCATTATGAAATACAGCACGTGGATGTGTTAAGCCTCGTGTGGGTGATTACAAATTTTTCAAGAACAAAGCAGCGAATAACCTGAAATTTATGCGTTATTGATATTGATTGTGTAAAATAAACAAGTGAAAATACCATATAGAGGTGGATACTGTCCAAATACATTTCTAAGAGGTTATAAAAGTGTCAAACAATTGGTAAACAGTTTGATGTGCAATTTTGTTGTAGTTGCAGAATAAGCAACCACAATGCCGCAGAACGAATACATTGAGCGTCACCAAAAGCTTTACGGTAGACGTCTAGATTATGAAGAGAGGAAACGTAAGAAAGAGGCCCGTGAGCCTCACAAGAGAGCTGAGAAGGCGCGAAAACTCAGAGGCATAAAGGCAAAGATCTTCAACAAGGAGCGGCGCAATGAAAAGATTCAGATGAAAAAGAAGATCAAAGCGCATGAGGAGAGGAATGTGAAACAGAACACAGAGAAGGTAGCTGAAGGAGCGCTGCCAGTGTACCTGCTGGACAGAGATGTCCAGTCCCGCGCCAAAGTCTTGTCCAACATGATCAAACAGAAACGGAAAGAGAAAGCCGGCAAATGGGATGTACCCATACCCAAGGTGCGGGCTCAGGCCGATGCTGAGGTGTTCAAAGTACTCAAGTCTGGTAAATCAAAAAGGAAAGCATGGAAGCGAATGGTCACCAAAGTTACTTATGTCGGAGAGAACTTCACCAGAAAGCCACCTAAGTTTGAGAGGTTCATTAGGCCAATGGCATTGAGATTCAAGAAGGCACATGTAACCCATCCCGAGTTGAAAGCTACTTTTTGTTTGCCCATTATTGGAGTTAAGAAGAACCCTAGTTCCCAAATGTTTACGAGTCTTGGTGTGATCACCAAGGGTACTGTTATTGAAGTAAACATCTCTGAGCTTGGTCTTGTAACTCAAGCTGGTAAGGTTGTGTGGGGCAAATACGCTCAGGTTACCAATAACCCTGAAAATGATGGATGTATCAATGCTGTTCTATTGGTTTGATGTATTAGGATTTTGACAATATAAATGTTAAAAACAATGTATTTGTATCATTGACAACCCTCATTTTAGATTTTAGGATTATGAACATAAAAACTATTCTATAATATGTATGATGTTATAGTCATGTTAACTCAGAATTTCTTTAACATTATAATGGTTAACAAAAATAATTTTACTGTTAAATACTACCATGTAGTCTCTAGCAGTGCATTACAGTTTTCTATATTGTTTCACACAGGTAAATCAAGATGCAGATCTTCGTTAAGACCCTAACGGGCAAGACCATCACTCTTGAGGTCGAGCCCTCGGACACTATCGAAAATGTGAAAGCCAAGATTCAGGATAAGGAGGGAATCCCTCCTGATCAGCAGAGGTAATAGCATCTCGAGCAGAATATTATGATAGTATTTTACAGAACATTTGCAAGTTTTGTAAATTAATTATGCTATTGTTGTGGTTATCTAGGTGTTCAATTGTCTAGTTGATTTGTTAACTCTGTACTTAGGCTGTGAGTTCTGAATTTCTGGGTTCAACGGATACTAAAATTTAATAAATTATCTGATTTTTCATCATGCCTCAATAGTCTAGAGTCTAGGATTTGCTTTGTTATACTTCATAAAGACTGGAGTGTATGGTTAGGTTTCACATACCAGGATAAATGTCTTGCTCAGGATGGGAATGCATTGTAAAACTTGGTGAAATTTTAATTTCCTTGATAAATTATGAATAAAGGATTTCACATCAAAATAGTGACTATATGTAGCGATCTCTTGGCGTGCTTGTTCGATCCCAGTGAAGTTTGAACTTGCACAATTACGCCCTTATTCCCCGAAGGCGTAAGCAGACACTTCCACTACGCTGGTTTTTCACCAATGAATTATACCATAAGCGACAAGCTTATGACATCAAACTCTGGGAAATTATAGCCTCGTAAGAAGTATGTTTTTTTTGGAACCAAGAAATTAGAATAAATTTTTTTCAACCTGAGAATCCGACTCTGAACCTCACGATTTATAGTGTGGTACATTACCGCTACGCAGTAAGGGATTATAGAAACAGCGTGATTTAATCTACTTATACTTGCGTTGGTTCTAAAAAGCTACAAATATACTTTTAAACACAGTCTTAGACAAAATAGCCTGAAGTCCATCCTGCAACCGCAACTCGCGTTATCAATTATCAGTAGCAGTTATCGTTAACCGCTAGAAGCCTTTCCGATTTTCAATACCCCTCATCGTTGCACAGGTTGATCTTTGCCGGCAAGCAGCTGGAGGATGGCCGCACGCTATCCGACTACAACATCCAGAAAGAATCCACCCTGCACCTCGTATTGAGGCTGCGTGGTGGCGCCAAGAAGCGCAAGAAGAAGAACTACTCCACCCCCAAGAAGATCAAGCACAAGAAGAAGAAGGTCAAGCTAGCCGTGCTTAGGTTCTACAAGGTATGTTCGCAGCATTAGTTTTGCTTAATAATAAATTTGCCGCATTGACTAAAGGTCAATCGTATATAATATATAACACAGAATAGAATCAAAGCAAAGCATCGAAATTAGTTCAGCAAATTCAGCCATAAAATCATATCGGGCACATATTATACGCGCGAGTTCGCGAGAATATATTTTACCTTGATCAAAATATGTGCCATATCTTGTGCGGACAATGATGAACTTGCTATGTTAACTTTTTGATTGACGCTTTGCTGCGCTTCGATTGCGCTAGTATGAGTTGGTATTGTTAGTAAGTGGCTTGAATTCTCAGGTTGGCAAAATGTGTTTTTATGTAATGATTTGCCTATTATTGGTTCCTGCAAAGATGGCTGACGTCAAATAACTGGTGCGGTCAGTCGTAAAAATTAACCAAGTCAGTCAATTCAGCAAGCTCTGAAAATTTGTTTCCCTGTTTTTTCTGTATAAATATAGTAAAATATTGACAATATTGTAGTATATGTCATGATAGTGAATCTTGTAGTGAATGCAACATTATAAAATATGCACGTGTGACGTAGTCAAGGTTGGGAATTGCCGGAAATCTTCAAACGTTTACTAAAGTTAATATGTGACGTCATCCATTTCCACGTAGTACTATTCATTATTCTATGGCATTGCGCAATGTAGTATCATCCATGACTAATTATTATATGCATTTACTTGAAAGTTAGTCTTATTTAAATAATCATAAAACCGAGTTTAGACTATAAGTTCTCGTAGGAATATATTGCGCAAGATTTTTAGACGCATTTACGCTATTACTACTATACGGTTTACTATATTGTCACTACACATATATTAGTCTAAGTGCACATAGTATAAAACAAAGTGGCTTTCCGTCTGTCTGTCCTTGTGTATGCTTAGATCAAAACTACGCAACGGATTTGACGCGGTTTTTTTAATAGATAGTGATTCAAGAGGAAGGTTTATACAGGGTGTCCTGTAATTAATGGATAACCTTGAAACGTCTTATAGTAGAACTTATTGCCGTTTGCCGTACCTGAGATATGTACTTTTCTAAAAAAAGGGCGTAATTTTTTTGACTTATTTTACTTTCTTGTACACTTCGACCAGAAATGAAGGAAATCTATCGATTTTTTTATTTATTACTATACACTAACTATGTTAATAAATAGATAGTCAATAGTTTGACTAGTTATTGCACTTTTAAAAAAAAGCATCTAATGTGATGTCGTAAATAAACACATTTTTTGCGTTTACATTGCAAACGCTGGTTAAACCCTGCTAGATATATCAACATACCCAAAGCGGGACTATTATCCCAGAAAAACTTTTTAACGCTGGTGGAGCCGCGAGAAAAAACTAGTTATTTTAATAAGTCAATACAAATACGACTTGTGACGAAGCCTACACGCTCCAAAATTTTCAAAAGTCAGTTTGCCGTGCCTTTTTACACGGTAAAAATGCATGCGGAGGAGAACTTGTGCAAGTTTTCTTGCTAATCTAACTCCGCTTTAGGAAAATATGTCAAAGGCTTAGTGTAACTACTAATTACTTAATAGACTATAATATTATGTCCAACCTAACAACACTTGGGCCTTGTGATAATTATCTATGTATTTAATTAGTAAAATCTAATTGTATGCCAGTGTAGTCAGTAATTTGCATACATCTGAGTACTCGACACAGTGACCGCAAAACATGTTCCGACGAGAAGTCGCGAGTATCTCGATATCTCGCCATATTCTATAAAAGCAATCTATAGCCGTTTCCGCATACTTAGCGCAAACAAGTTTTAACTTGCAATGCAAGCCACTTTCTAGTTGCTATATTCTATTTGTATTCAAAGCACACGTGTGAATGCGTCTTGAGAGGTTGTCGGCACGACAATACAAATATTTATTTTATATTGAAATTAGAGCTCGTCTTTTTTGGCGACGGATTGTATATTAAAAAATAAACCGACTTCAAAACCACTACAAATCAAAAAATAATTAAAATTTGTCTTCGCTTAGTATAAACATATATTTGGAGTCGATGCCTAATTTAAATTGCCAGCTAAACTAGGAAATACACAAAGAAATATACGAAAACATTGTTCAATTTAAATTAGGCACCGACTCCAAATATATGTTTATACAAAGCGAAGACAAATTTTAATTATTTTTTGATTTGTAGTGGTTTTGAAGTCTGTTTATTTTTTATTAAAAAGTTTTTATTTATTGCTTTTTTGTTAGTTAATTATAGAATGGTGTAAACAATACATCATAGATATACGATTGCAGCATTCGCGAGTCATCTGCTGTTAGTTATTGAAGAGTTCTATTGTGTATCTCCGAAAATGTTCACCAGATCTTCATAAATTATATACTAAAACCTTCCCTGAAAAATATACATTTCAATATCGAAA
Source organism: Lapara coniferarum (assembly GCA_949316025.1). Lineage (NCBI taxonomy): Eukaryota > Metazoa > Arthropoda > Insecta > Lepidoptera > Sphingidae > Lapara > Lapara coniferarum. The sequence goes on from OX438920.1 coordinate 1,088,139, forward strand.
ACCACATCCCAATCGGATCAGTAGTTTTTGAGAAACACGCGGCCATACAAATTTACAAACATATATACATACGGATCGAATACAGAACCTCCTTTTTGAAGTCGGTTAAAAATGGAATGACTGTTATTGACTGGAGACTAGTTCGCATTTGGGCTTTTTTTTGTAAATTTGAATATCTAATCAAGCATGTTACACACTTAAGGGTATACAAGTTATAAACTTTGCGTATGTATAACTTATAATATTAATTAATCCTACTAACAAGAAAACGAAAGTGTCTGGTGGGCAAACAAGCTTATTTCCGGGATTTCCTTGCTTATTTACTAAGGTTGAATCTACATTTAGCTTTGGTACAGGTGATGAAAAACAATTTGTATTATCTATTTTATTGTGACTGCCTCGGTGGCCTAGTTGTATTACGGTACAACTGCAATCCTGAGGTGTCGGGTTCGTTCCCGGGTCGGGCAAAGTGATGTTGGATTTTTCTGGAATTCAGTATCTGCCCGGAGTCTGGAATTTGTGCCCGATATGGCGGCCCCCTATCACATCATGGGACGGAATACGCACGGCGAAAAGTGGGAACATAAAGCGGGACTTTTATCCCGGAAAAGCTCATTCACGCGGGCGGAGCCGCGGGCAAACTCTGTTATTATATTTTGACATACTTAATTAAAAAATATCTATTGAGGGGTATAAACCGGTGGGCATTTATTAAGTAACAATTTAAATGCTTTGGATTGATGTATGTATGAGAATAATAATTCTAACTACCCAAAAGGAGGTGTTATATAATGATAGTATTATATGTATAGCAAGGTGCTCTATTTCATGGAAAATCAATCACTAAATACAACTGAATAGTTTAAAAAACATGGCCATTTGCCGGTTTAAACGAGTAGTCATTTTAGTCCCCTCGTACAGAGAGGTGCCACCATGCGCCATCGCGCAAGGACGGTCCCGCGCAAAACTATATTAGTGCAAGATACCACGGGGCCGTCTCTTATGCAACGAAGTAGGCCACTGTAGGTTTTGGTTGGTATTCCGGTCTAGGGTGTAAATAGTGTTAGGGACTCTGTTCAATGCTCGCTCGGATGAGGCTATAATCTCGAGTGTCGAAATTGGGACGTAAGACCGGTGAAACCACCATAACCCTTCCATTCATCCTCCAGTGGCAGAGATAACGTGTTTATCCCCGCAAAAAAAAAAAGAGTTGACAGCCCTACTTTCTATAGAGTGGAATAACAATAGTGACACAGCTTTTGTTTGCGGTTATTATGAGTAAAACTGTTGTTACTCGTAATGTGAACGAACTCGACAAGTCTCAACTTGTCTGCAAATTCGTGACTCGACGTAACATTGCAAGTTATTTCGCGCGAATCGCGATTTCCTAATGTTTCACGGTGTTTTGTAAATGCGTTTAGCGTGTTATGTCCTCACGATTTGTAAACGATTCGAAATAGCAATTAGGTTTAATGACATCATTTTGTTATAAAAACGACACCAATTCAAGACTCTCAACGTGAAACATAAGTTTATTGACAAAAATAGGGCTGCCATCCGTCCGGATTTCCCCGGATTTGTCCTAGTTTGAAGGGCGTCCGGGGGCCGTCCGGCAGGGGTTTTAAAAAGTGTCCGGGCAATACCCGGACACTTTTGTTGTCAGGGGAAATCCATTTTTTTTATAAATGAGCAACAAATTGAAATAAATCTTAGAAATTAATTCATTTCCCCGCATTCAAGACGGAACGGCAAAATATTTTTTCAAAGGTGTCCGGGGAAAGACCCATATTTCGCCCAAATGTCCGGGATTTTTGACGTGTTTATCCGGCGTCGGCAATTTAGATGATGGCAGCCCTAGACAAAAACAATCCAGTTAAGCCTTTCTGGGAATAGTCTGTTTTTAGCAGACCTGGATTAATATACGCCACTTTTTATCTTGAATTGTATGTATTGGGACATTCTTAGAAAGGTGACACTGGTTATGCATATACAACACCTACTGTTTTTTTTTATTCTGCATGGCCAGTTGAGCCCACCGCACCTGATGATAAGTGGAGTATGGTCCAGATAGAGTGTGTCATGATAATGATATGCTATGCTGGCCTGCTTGAAACCGGATTTTTTTTTGTTGTGCAGGTGGACGAGAACGGCAAGATCCACCGTCTGCGTCGCGAGTGCACAGGCGAGCAGTGTGGCGCCGGCGTGTTCATGGCCGTCATGGAAGACCGTCACTACTGCGGCAAGTGCCACAGCACCATGGTCTTCAAGGACGACGACAAATAGACTAACATCTAGCTGTAAGCCTCGCTCGGACCGCTGTGTATGATGGATTTTTCAATAAATCTTGACACAGTGTCTGAGTAATGTCGTTTGTTTTATTCTGGTCATCCAGGGTTAGGGATTTCCTTTATGAAAATGGTAAGTATATTAGTTACTGAGCATTGAGACATGTTTGTTTTTGGAGATGTGCACAGTGCTTCTCTAATTGTTCTGGGATTTCTGATTACCGGCATTCGTGGCGCTCACCATCAGGCGAGCATGTTGCTTGTCTAACAGTTATTAAATATAATGTCCTATAGCTCAATACAATAAATCTGTGAGGTGGACTGATTTTAGCGTCGTTTCACTGTTTTAATGTTTGAAAAGTTCATTTTTAAAGTTGGCGAAAACCCGTATTTAAATGAAGTAAGTTTTTGACGCTGAATCGAGCATCCCCTAATGGTAAGTACTTTTCGTGAAATAAAGAACCATAATATAATATTTGTATTTTATTTACATTCCTTACCATAATAAATTTACCAATGTAGTGTACCGAATATTTACCATGGGTGGAGAAATATACAAAAAAAAATACTTATTATTGTAGAGTTTATATAATAATGTAGTTCCACTTATAAGTGACTGGCGCGGCGCGTTTGCAGTAAATCGTAGAGTCCGACCGAAACTGGTTTTCCGGCCGAAACCGAACTTTCAGTCGGACACTTCACACTAGTAAATAGTAACAATATTGAGGAAGGAAAAATAATGTTACCAAGTAGACCTATATACCTACCCACATGTTAAATGAGTTCTATTGTGGTCATGACTGACTGTAACAGCGGACAAAGGTATTTATTTCATCACACTATTTAGGTACACCTTTTTAGTTAAATGCCCTAAATAAAGTATATCGTATTACGACTGTCCTGCAAGGGGTAGGCAGGTGCACACTCACATTTCGAACGGTAATCGATAAACAATATGTATATCGCCATATCGTGCAAAAATGCTAGACTCGGTGTTGATACTAAAAAAAAAACAATTTCGTCTGCCCGATCGGTATTCGAACCCGAGACCTAAGAGCCGTGTCTTAGTGCGCAAGCAATGACAGTTCGCCACCGAGATAGTTAAAAATATTAGCGCCTTAATGCAATGTCGATGGCAAACTGAAAATATTTGTTCGAATACGAAATGTGACGCCTGTATTACAAATTGGTTAATTGAATAACTTTATTTTTTTTATTGCATCGAATGACGGGACGAGCGTGCCGGTCGCCTGATGGTAAGCGATACGACCACCCATAAGCAGTAGAAACACCATCCAGCACCTTGAGCTACAAAGTACTGTGTGGCTTCCACTGCGCTCGTCATCCTAAGACATAAGATGATAAGTATCGTTATGTCCTGTAGTTACACTGGCTACAATGCCCTTCAAACCGATACACAATAGTGCATGTACACTGCTGCTTGGCGGTAGAAATAGACATTGCGGTGGTACCCACCCAGACGGACTCTAACATATGAGAGTCCTACCACCAGTATTAAATGTGAGGCATCGTTTACTGTTTCCTTGTAAATGAGAATTCTGGTTGCTTGCCATATTTTATTTGTTACTGAATTATTTAATTTAACAACGTTGTGCAAAAATGATTCAACCCACAAACTGTTTAAAGTACCTACTTATTTATTAGTTACTAGCGGCCCCGACAGACGTTGTCCTGCCCTAAAAAGGAAATGAAATCCTAGAACCCGAGTACAGCGCCACCTACCGGATCTAATTGTTAATCGAAACTATTCTCAAACCCACCTGAGGACACAAAAAAAATCATTAAAATCGGTCCAGCCGCTTAGGAGGAATTCAGTGACATACACGTTTAATGTGGCGGTTAAGTATTCTTAAATTTTCAAATTTTCCGCGTAATTTTCTTGCAAAAAACCTCCCTGCCACCAAATGAGTCCTTATTTAACGAAATTTTAAAATCCCTAAACACCCCCACCCCCCCGTAAATAATACCTAACCATATTTTTTTCCGGAAAAAAATCCCGAATAAAATTCCCGGTGTCTGTTTTCCGGGATAATAGTAGCCTATGGGCGGTATTAATAGGTCAATCTCAAGTTTGAGTTACATCTCAAGTAGACATAATGTATTGAACTGTTCATACATTATGTCTACTTGAGATGTAACTGAAACTTGAGATTGATTTCCCTTGGATCACAAACTATCTCCATACTTATTTTCATACGGTTCCACTGACAAAAAACTATTTTCCGGGATTATGGTCCCGGTTTATATTTTCCCGGGATATGAAGTAGCCTAGATTCTTCCCAGGGTTTTAAACTATCTCCCTGCCAAATTGCATCGCCATCGGTTCAGTGGTTTAGTCGTGGCGGCTCGATATAATTCCCGGTTTATCTTTTTCCGGGATAAGAGTAATTATGTCCTCAACTGGATCTCGAAATATCTCTATACTTGTTTTATTGCGGTTCCACTGGCAGAAAACAATTATCCGGGATAAAAGTCCCGGTTTATATTTTCCCGGGATAAAAAGTATCCTATGTCCGTCTCCTGGTTCTAAGCTACCTCTCCACCAATTTTCAGGTAAATCCGTTCAGCCATTCTTGAGTTATAAGTGGTGTAACTAACACCACTTTCTTTTATATATATAGATTACACTTCTTATCCATCATGGCGAGGATGTGGAAAATTTGTCTTGAGTGGAGGCCACGTACTGGCAAGCGCAGCGTCGGCCGTCCACCTACAAGGTGGACAGACGAGTTGATAAAAGTAGCAGGAATGCGCTGGATGCGGGCCGCTTTTGACAGGTCCATCTAGAAATCTTTGGAGGAGACCTATGTTCAGAGAGGCTACTGCGAAAACGAAATCCGTAGTTTCGAGTGACGGATCGCACGTTTTCTTACTACGAAGTGTTACGGATCCTTCTTTATAAAGAGTTGTAGTGTGACGAAAGTGTTGAGCGGAGTCGGAAGCGTCGCAAACTGCGTGAAACCTTCGTTCAACGGTGACGGATCCGAAGTAATTTGGTAGTAAGGTTATATCCGAAGTTCGTCGTTTCTTCGTTTCGGATCGACGTTTCGGATTTCGTTTTTCGCAGTAGCCTCTCAGCAGTGGACGTCGTGTGGCTGATTATGATGAATAAAGCCACAAGAAAATATATTTTAGTAACTAATTACCACATATTTATGCAAACACGGTCTGACGTAGGTACGATAAACGAATAAAATGAGTTTGCAAATTTACTCTGTGAAATTTCCATGCTATATACCTACAGTTCTATAATAATAATGCAATTATCTCAGGTGTTAAGTAACCAGCCACCCACGAAGTAGGTATAAGCTGATTCACCCTATCAACAACGGCGCGTTGCAACACCCGCGACTCTGCAGACCACCGAGCGCTGTTGGTTACCAAGAAATAAGACATACCGTGTGAAACTCCACATCGACACACGGAGTCTATAACTGACGACTACAGTAGAATAAGCACACTTTCGTTTCTAATATCGGGCGAATTTGTCATTTAAGTTTATATTTAAATAAATTCATTTTAAGTAAATTCGATTTTTGTGGGACCTCCGGCCGCAGCCTACATAATTCAGGCACCAAACCAATAAATTTATGTTTGCTGAACACTGCAATGATATAATTAAGCGAACGTAATAATAAAGTACTGATTTTCAAATGCATCATACAAAAGATTTTCGTTTTTATCCTATTTTTTAATTGTGCACGTGTGGGAGGTATATATCTTATACTACTGATACTGAAATACAACACACACACAGAGACCCACCAACTTCAAATAAGATCACTTTAGTGTTAAGGTATTCATCCTCGGTAGCTACCTATTCCACAAGGATTTACAAAATAAAACACGTCCCAACACTTAAAATATTTATTCAATACTGAGAATAGAATTGTATAACTTACAACACACAGTTGCAACGTTAAACTAAATGGAATTTGTGCATAGACACGTTACTCGTCTGGCAAGGGCTGACAAAAATGCACGTTATTACACCTAATAGGAATCTAATCTATCCCATGCCACCAGCTGCGCTTTACGCCCGCTGTGGCTTGGGCCTCGCTAATGACGATAGATCTCAAGTTATATTGTGAATTTCCTTACATTTCTCTATTTATGTACATTCAGATCATTTTTATACATCAATGGAATGATTTTACGTTTCACGATTATTGACAGAGCCGGCTGCAGGTATTTAGAGGGGTAGAAAAATAAACCATATAAGTACCCTAGATGCCGACTCCCGTTAACTTAAATCATAAGTAATTTACACAGCACATGTTGCTATAACTATGAATTGTGATGTACATAATATTTGTCAGTTGTGATGTCCAGTGTCATTACAAACACTACACAATGTACATAATTGACGCGAAATATTCAAATAAACGTAATTTCATTAATATAATCTACAAGCACCGCAAAACTGATACAAAATAATAATTAAAAAGTAAGAGATCAAAATACTACAAACATTTCGAAGAAGCTTTTTGAAAGTTCATTTATTTCATGTTATATAAATTATGTAACAACACCATAGTTTTTCATTTTTAATACATATATAATATTCTGTGATAAATTATTATAGATCGTATTACATTAGGAATTATTTATAATATAATTTTATTCTTACTTCTACTGCCACTACACTATTCAGCCTGGCTGAATTAAAAAACGCAGTCTAAGTACATAAGAAAACGGATCACAATATACTAAGTAAGAAAATTCGTGGCACGGACTCAGTTGGGGGACCATGGGACCTTGACCCGATATGACACTACAGACCGCTTGGTAGCTTATATGAAAACTGAAGCATATAACTTTCAAGCAGTTTCTGTATTTCAGTATGCCTGTGTATAAAGGGTAACTTGTTATTCCCGTTTTGATCCCCCGGCAACGTGCTGTCGTTTTGACCAAAATATTTTTTCAATGCGTATTTTAGCTCAGCGAGGCGATATTACATAGATAGTTTGGCGACCATAAATTACTCTTATGAATAAATTTATTAATAATTTTAAAAAACAAAATGCATCTACGTAACCGAGAGAGGTTAGACTTTTTGGTAAAGCTGTTTCAAATTCTAATACATAACCTTTATGTACTTATGCTGACGCAAAATCAAAGTATAGCTGCTCAAGCTATATGTCATAATAAGCTATACTGCGCTGAGAGGCCGATTATAAACATTACTTCCTTGAGTAGGTATCAAGTAAACAAGGCTGTGGTGACTTTATACAAGTAGCATGATCTTACCTCACTGATAAATAGGATTCAACTCAAAATAACTTATTTTCCTTAATTATTTGTGCACACGCACACACACACACTCAAGCCTTTTATCCCCGAAGGGGTAGGCAGTGGCGCAACTAGTGAACCCACTTTTCGCCGTTATTCCGTCCCATGATGTGACAGGGGGCGAGCCTATCGCCATATAGTCAGTGCTGCAAATTCCAGACTCCTAGCTAATACTGAATAGAAAAACTCAATATCATTTTGCCCGACCCGGGAATCGAACCCGAGACCTCAGCATTGAAGTCGTACCATAATACAACTACGCCACCGAGGCAGTCTGTGTTATGTCATTAGTTGTAATTTATTTTATGTTGTAACGAGTTTATATTTTCAAGTTTTCCGTCATCATGTTACTAGGATATATTTACAAGGTACTATGCAAAATTAAATATAATGTATGGGTCTTTATATAATATGATCATACGACCTTATATCATTAATCATGTTTCGTGCAATTAATACACATGTGTAAAAAATCTGAAGTTTGTATTAGAAATGTCCAAAATATTCTATTGTTTCATTTTATCTGATGAAAAAAGGCATATCTTAACATAAATACGAGCCAGAATGGCAAATTCTTTTTCGTCTATAACCGGCCCCACTACCTACGTACACTAGGATGCTACGACATGATTGCATTAAAATAATATTAAGTATGTGTTTACTTTACTCGTAGAATATGGATCTCGATTTTCTCATTATCACCTACATTCATGGATACTGGATTTAAGTATACTGTGTTTTGAAAATATGGATACAGTAAGAAACGTGGAGAAAATCAAGATTATACAACGCCTTAGAAACATTTTTAGCTAATGGTAAAAATATTTAGATGGCCTACGACTGACGTGTGAAACATCGATTAAAAATGTTTACAAGGAGAATAGCTGCCGAAAAGATGTGAGTTACAAATTAAATATTTTAAATTAGAATATACAGTTCTTCAATAATATTTAAGAACGAACCTTTATTTCGTAGGCTATAGGTAGTTTTCGTAGGCTGTAGGTATACTTTTTGTTATTTTAGAACCAAGAAACAATATTTTAATATCGCAGACATTCACTTTTACGGGGTTTTCGCAATACCCATTACACAAGGTGGACGAGGAAATGTAGGATTTGCGAAAACTTCTTTTTAAGCTTAGTTCTAACTTGCATCCCGATTCAAATCTTTTCGACAACATTTTTAAGGTAATTTCTCTGGCAATGTATAGCAATTCATTATAGAAAATAAAAAAGTGCAAACTGGATAAAAAAACGCTATGCGCCATTAAAACGAAGGGTAAACACTACAAGAGTAATAAAATTATTTGTATTTAAGTTTTATCACAGTGGGAATCTGTGAGGTTTTCGATTGGGGGTACAGTGTTAGGGCAGTCTGTGACCAGCTGGTCGACCGTGTTGCTATCAAAACTGGTGAAGTTACGGTTTTTTGACAGTTATGTATGGACATAAATGTAGAACACACGGTTATGTGGGGTCCATAGAACTGTCAGGACCGTATCGTTCAAGATATAATTTTATATGAACGTTCAGGATAAGCAAGTAACTTTTTTTTTTGTTCCGTGACGGTCGTCTCCCCCGATTCTACGTCGCGTATCGTCAAAAAATATGATGTAGTTACATTAATCGAAAACAGTCTCGCTTGTTTTGATGTGAAAATGGCAGCAAAAAAACCGATCGACCCCCTGGTCCATACGACCGACTACTTAATCTACAAAGTCAGAGGTAATTACTAAAAAAAAAAACAATATTTTCAAAAAATCTGTACAATTTAAAAAAATCTGTCAATTTGAAATTATTCATGAAATTCATCAAATCGTTTTGAAAACCTCTAACAGACGTTATTTTTTATGATAAATATAATTTTAATATATTTCACACGTCTCAATAGCTTCGTAGGTCTTGAATGGATTGTAGATATTTAATTTTCTATACTTATTTTATACAAAATAACGAAGCGATCCAGTCGCTTGCCTGATGGCAAATACAAGTGATCCACATTATATATTGTCGATCAGGGAGAAGTTACAGTGGCATTCTAGTATTGGTGTAAAATACCTTTGCATGAGTTTTTCTCTTTCAAGACCATACCAAGTTAATAAAACGCATAGAAAATTCATCTAATATTTTAAATACAATAAAGAACTCAATATACTCACCATGCTTTACGCATGACAGCTACCATTTCATGCAACTTGCCAGCAAGTCGGACTACAACGAAATTCCCTCAATGTGAGAGAAGACCCGCACAGCATAACGCCGTACTGCATAGTGCATACATAATCACAGTCCTGCTTGCATGATGATCGTTTTGCATGCATGATGACTCGTCCTGCGTGCATGATGGCAGTACAAGGAGTTCCCGTCACGTCGGCCGCACGAGCTCATAGCTCGTTTCGCTCTTCTGCTTCGTCTTGAGCGCCCTCAAGGGACGGTTTTATGGTTTCTAATAGTTTTGTCAACGCTTGTTCCGTCTGCAGGATGGCAGGTGTCAAATTATTCAAAATGAAACAAATTATGTTAATAACTTCAATTTTAAGAAAAAATTAGGAGTTTAAATTTCGTTAATGAATATTCTCAGAATTAAATGAGTCAATCAAGTAGCTTTCACTTTGAATACACAGGGAAATCAAAGCATAAATAAATTTTGAATGTGTGTGGCGAGAATTAAGCTACCTCAGCTCTGATTTTTTTTTGTTAATGGCCCTACTGCCAGTCAGTGTTGCCAACTAGAGGGATTTCCCGTCATTTCTAACGGATTTGGATACGTCTGAAACGGGAAAAAATCCATCTAACGGCTGACGGGATATTTAACGGGACAAAAATTTCTATTTTCATGTGACATGGAGGGTGTACATGTGAAAGGACGTCTTTCGGGAGGCAAGAACGCACGCTTGCACCCTCCCCCCATGCGAAAAACTATAGCTACACCCGCGTCAATTGTTGACCTGACGGATTTTCGACAGAAAAATACGACTAACTTGACGGATTTTTAAAAATCTTGTTGGCAACACTGCTGCCAGGAGCCTGACGCGAGTCGGCTTTTCTGGCCACACCGGTCTTTAGGGTGAATGCAGGAGGCGCTCGCAACCCTTTGAATTAAGTAACCATGCATGCTACAGTCTGCGTTCCCGACAAGAGTAATTCAACATAGGTTGTATGCGTGGTGTGTAGTGTGGTGTATACCTGCGCGAGATGCTGCACGGTGCGGTCGAGCGCACTCCTCCAGGCGAGCAGCTGTCCGCGCTGCCGGTGCGAGTGCGCCTCCAGCAGCTTGGACCAGTCCGACATCTGCGAGTCCGACACAGAACTCATCCTGTCAACAAATGTCGATCAATCCATTAGTTATAGTCTCACTAGGAAAATAAAACAACTGTTTTAGGGGCGCCACTGATTTTTTTTGTGTTCTATATTTATCAAAAGGAGAGATTTCTTTCAAATTTAAATAAATATGAGAGCTTAACTGATTTTATTGTAGTTTTGTCCTTTTCGGAAACAACATTTTTGGACATCAAAATTCTTCTAACCAGTCTTTTTTTCTGTGTTGTAAAAATAAATGGTAGATCTTCCTATTCTTTCCCATGTTGACACGTAAAATTGTACCCAAGTCCTGAGTTTTTTGGCCAGGAATTGACTATAATTTTCGTAGTACAAGAGTTGCGTTGGTACCTGTGCTGCAAGTCGTCGAGGTCGAATGTGTGCTCGCGCTCGGCGTACAGCTTCCAGTAGAGCAGCGCGTTGAGGAGCAGCAGCACCACCAGCGCCGCCAGCAGCCAGGCGGGGGCTCCGGGGGGCGGGGGGCGCGGCGCCGCAGACCGCAGCGACGGCCGCGGCGACAGCAGGGGCGCCACCGCCGCCGCCACCGGCTCCTGCGACGACGCTGCACACACACACACACCATTTCTTAATATTCACTAGCTTTTGCCTGCGGCTCCGCCCGCGTTCAAAAGTTTTCCCGGGATAAGAAGTAGCCTATGTGTTAATCCAAGACATGATCTACACGTGTGCCAAATTTTATCGAAATCCGTTCAGTAGTTTTTGCGTGAAAGAGGCACAAACATCCATACATTCTTACAAAATTCGGCCTTTATAATATTAGCAGGATTCTGACTAAAATTTCATTTAGACAGAGCAATTGTCTTGCCTCGCACGTCTAATTCTTTAGAACATAAGACAGATACCCTTGTGCCCGTAGACAGAGTAAAAATATAGACTACTGTATATCTCCTATCCAATCTTACAGAAAGGGATGGTACTATAGAGGTATTGCTTATGAAATAATAGAATCGTTTTGATCCAGTGCGTGCCGGTTTTTTCAAGGTCGTAATTGAAATTTCACACTTTGCATCTCTCGTAAAGTGGTTATGCTTAGTACCGGGTGCTTTCAGAGTGTTATAAAACTATAAAAAGTGTCAATAACTTTACTAAATCCATTAGAAAATGGTGCGGTGTAGATTTACTCAATTCACTTGTCAAATTCTCTGTCTCATGTGACCACGGCATGTGTTCCTCTATGTGTTCCTTCCGTTAAGCTTGTGCCACAAGTGCAATGACTAAGTAATTATTGTTCAAGTATAGCAAATTTTGTCAATCAATAATTTTATATTAATTTTTGACTCCTCAAGCCTCGCGACGGACACTGGTGTCCATATATATATATAGGGTTTTTCCATACATCTTATATATACAAGCGGGGCTTGAAGGGTTAATAGATACTCGAAATAATTTGTACTATACTCGCATATCCGACAAAAAAACTACGAAAAAATTGTTCAAGCGATTCTTGTACGATATAATCCTATGCGAGATTTGCGTGGCGCATGCATCTGAACAGTATGATGCGATAATCATCTAACGATTATTGCTAGGTCAATAATTGGATGCGATTCTCACTTCAAAACTATTGCTCCGTCTAAATGAAACATAACGGTTGCCAGTATTATGGCAGACTGGCTTTCTGGATTTATGTGTGAGTGACACATGAGTGGTACTGACAGGTGAGCCGCCGATGTCGCCGCGACTTCCTCGCCTGAGGCGCCGCGCCCTCCGCCTCCGCCGCCAGCCGCGCCTCCAGCAGGCGGCTGAACTCCTCCAGCCCGCCCATCGCGTTCTTCTCCATGAATGCTGTGGAAGAAAACGATGTTCAGATGGTCATATCGTTTGCAGTCTACAAAATCTTACGAAAAGCCAGCAAAAAAATCAATTCAGGTCGGTTTTTGTCAGAAAGTGGTCCGGACAACCATCAATTTTTTGGAAGTGTTCTAGGAAGTTTCAGGGAGATGTGTTGGAAGAGGAGAGAATTCGCTATTCCATACGTCGCTTCCTACGGATATGCAACGATTTATACAACTTTTTACAAAGTTCCAAACGTTCGTATGAGAGTTGTAAGACTAGACACTTTTGACCATGGGCCACATGCTGCGCTTGTACTTGATGCTGCCGTAGAGGCTGAGCTCGGTGACGGACTCGGCGACGCGGGTGAGGCAGTAGTGCGCGATCACGCTGATGTAGTCCGCGTACGGGATGTATGTATGTATGTTCGTATGAGAGTTGTAAGACTAGACACCTTTGACCATGGGCCACATGCTGCGCTTGTACTTGATGCTGCCGTAGAGGCTGAGCTCGGTGACGGACTCGGCGACGCGGGTGAGGCAGTAGTGCGCGATCACGCTGATGTAGTCCGCGTACGGGATGTATGTATGTATGTTCGTATGAGAGTTGTAAGACTAGACACCTTTGACCATGGGCCACATGCTGCGCTTGTACTTGATGCTGCCGTAGAGGCTGAGCTCGGTGACGGACTCGGCGACGCGGGTGAGGCAGTAGTGCGCGATCACGCTGATGTAGTCCGCGTACGGGATGTATGTATGTATGTTCGTATGAGAGTTGTAAGACTAGACACCTTTGACCATGGGCCACATGCTGCGCTTGTACTTGATGCTGCCGTAGAGGCTGAGCTCGGTGACGGACTCGGCGACGCGGGTGAGGCAGTAGTGCGCGATCACGCTGATGTAGTCCGCGTACGGGATGTATGTATGTATGTTCGTATGAGAGTTGTAAGACTAGACACCTTTGACCATGGGCCACATGCTGCGCTTGTACTTGATGCTGCCGTAGAGGCTGAGCTCGGTGACGGACTCGGCGACGCGGGTGAGGCAGTAGTGCGCGATCACGCTGATGTAGTCCGCGTACGGGATGTATGTATGTATGTTCGTATGAGAGTTGTAAGACTAGACACCTTTGACCATGGGCCACATGCTGCGCTTGTACTTGATGCTGCCGTAGAGGCTGAGCTCGGTGACGGACTCGGCGACGCGGGTGAGGCAGTAGTGCGCGATCACGCTGATGTAGTCCGCGTACGGGATGTATGTATGTATGTTCGTATGAGAGTTGTAAGACTAGACACCTTTGACCATGGGCCACATGCTGCGCTTGTACTTGATGCTGCCGTAGAGGCTGAGCTCGGTGACGGACTCGGCGACGCGGGTGAGGCAGTAGTGCGCGATCACGCTGATGTAGTCCGCGTACGGGATGTATGTATGTATGTTCGTATGAGAGTTGTAAGACTAGACACCTTTGACCATGGGCCACATGCTGCGCTTGTACTTGATGCTGCCGTAGAGGCTGAGCTCGGTGACGGACTCGGCGACGCGGGTGAGGCAGTAGTGCGCGATCACGCTGATGTAGTCCGCGTACGGGATGTATGTATGTATGTTCGTATGAGAGTTGTAAGACTAGACACCTTTGACCATGGGCCACATGCTGCGCTTGTACTTGATGCTGCCGTAGAGGCTGAGCTCGGTGACGGACTCGGCGACGCGGGTGAGGCAGTAGTGCGCGATCACGCTGATGTAGTCCGCGTACGGGATGTATGTATGTATGTTCGTATGAGAGTTGTAAGACTAGACACCTTTGACCATGGGCCACATGCTGCGCTTGTACTTGATGCTGCCGTAGAGGCTGAGCTCGGTGACGGACTCGGCGACGCGGGTGAGGCAGTAGTGCGCGATCACGCTGATGTAGTCCGCGTACGGGATGTATGTATGTATGTTCGTATGAGAGTTGTAAGACTAGACACCTTTGACCATGGGCCACATGCTGCGCTTGTACTTGATGCTGCCGTAGAGGCTGAGCTCGGTGACGGACTCGGCGACGCGGGTGAGGCAGTAGTGCGCGATCACGCTGATGTAGTCCGCGTACGGGATGTATGTATGTATGTTCGTATGAGAGTTGTAAGACTAGACACCTTTGACCATGGGCCACATGCTGCGCTTGTACTTGATGCTGCCGTAGAGGCTGAGCTCGGTGACGGACTCGGCGACGCGGGTGAGGCAGTAGTGCGCGATCACGCTGATGTAGTCCGCGTACGGGATGTATGTATGTATGTTCGTATGAGAGTTGTAAGACTAGACACCTTTGACCATGGGCCACATGCTGCGCTTGTACTTGATGCTGCCGTAGAGGCTGAGCTCGGTGACGGACTCGGCGACGCGGGTGAGGCAGTAGTGCGCGATCACGCTGATGTAGTCCGCGTACGGGATGTATGTATGTATGTTCGTATGAGAGTTGTAAGACTAGACACCTTTGACCATGGGCCACATGCTGCGCTTGTACTTGATGCTGCCGTAGAGGCTGAGCTCGGTGACGGACTCGGCGACGCGGGTGAGGCAGTAGTGCGCGATCACGCTGATGTAGTCCGCGTACGGGATGTATGTATGTATGTTCGTATGAGAGTTGTAAGACTAGACACCTTTGACCATGGGCCACATGCTGCGCTTGTACTTGATGCTGCCGTAGAGGCTGAGCTCGGTGACGGACTCGGCGACGCGGGTGAGGCAGTAGTGCGCGATCACGCTGATGTAGTCCGCGTACGGGATGTATGTATGTATGTTCGTATGAGAGTTGTAAGACTAGACACCTTTGACCATGGGCCACATGCTGCGCTTGTACTTGATGCTGCCGTAGAGGCTGAGCTCGGTGACGGACTCGGCGACGCGGGTGAGGCAGTAGTGCGCGATCACGCTGATGTAGTCCGCGTACGGGATGTATGTATGTATGTTCGTATGAGAGTTGTAAGACTAGACACCTTTGACCATGGGCCACATGCTGCGCTTGTACTTGATGCTGCCGTAGAGGCTGAGCTCGGTGACGGACTCGGCGACGCGGGTGAGGCAGTAGTGCGCGATCACGCTGATGTAGTCCGCGTACGGGATGTATGTATGTATGTTCGTATGAGAGTTGTAAGACTAGACACCTTTGACCATGGGCCACATGCTGCGCTTGTACTTGATGCTGCCGTAGAGGCTGAGCTCGGTGACGGACTCGGCGACGCGGGTGAGGCAGTAGTGCGCGATCACGCTGATGTAGTCCGCGTACGGGATGTATGTATGTATGTTCGTATGAGAGTTGTAAGACTAGACACCTTTGACCATGGGCCACATGCTGCGCTTGTACTTGATGCTGCCGTAGAGGCTGAGCTCGGTGACGGACTCGGCGACGCGGGTGAGGCAGTAGTGCGCGATCACGCTGATGTAGTCCGCGTACGGGATGTATGTATGTATGTTCGTATGAGAGTTGTAAGACTAGACACCTTTGACCATGGGCCACATGCTGCGCTTGTACTTGATGCTGCCGTAGAGGCTGAGCTCGGTGACGGACTCGGCGACGCGGGTGAGGCAGTAGTGCGCGATCACGCTGATGTAGTCCGCGTACGGGATGTATGTATGTATGTTCGTATGAGAGTTGTAAGACTAGACACCTTTGACCATGGGCCACATGCTGCGCTTGTACTTGATGCTGCCGTAGAGGCTGAGCTCGGTGACGGACTCGGCGACGCGGGTGAGGCAGTAGTGCGCGATCACGCTGATGTAGTCCGCGTACGGGATGTATGTATGTATGTTCGTATGAGAGTTGTAAGACTAGACACCTTTGACCATGGGCCACATGCTGCGCTTGTACTTGATGCTGCCGTAGAGGCTGAGCTCGGTGACGGACTCGGCGACGCGGGTGAGGCAGTAGTGCGCGATCACGCTGATGTAGTCCGCGTACGGGATGTATGTATGTATGTTCGTATGAGAGTTGTAAGACTAGACACCTTTGACCATGGGCCACATGCTGCGCTTGTACTTGATGCTGCCGTAGAGGCTGAGCTCGGTGACGGACTCGGCGACGCGGGTGAGGCAGTAGTGCGCGATCACGCTGATGTAGTCCGCGTACGGGATGTATGTATGTATGTTCGTATGAGAGTTGTAAGACTAGACACCTTTGACCATGGGCCACATGCTGCGCTTGTACTTGATGCTGCCGTAGAGGCTGAGCTCGGTGACGGACTCGGCGACGCGGGTGAGGCAGTAGTGCGCGATCACGCTGATGTAGTCCGCGTACGGGATGTATGTATGTATGTTCGTATGAGAGTTGTAAGACTAGACACCTTTGACCATGGGCCACATGCTGCGCTTGTACTTGATGCTGCCGTAGAGGCTGAGCTCGGTGACGGACTCGGCGACGCGGGTGAGGCAGTAGTGCGCGATCACGCTGATGTAGTCCGCGTACGGGATGTATGTATGTATGTTCGTATGAGAGTTGTAAGACTAGACACCTTTGACCATGGGCCACATGCTGCGCTTGTACTTGATGCTGCCGTAGAGGCTGAGCTCGGTGACGGACTCGGCGACGCGGGTGAGGCAGTAGTGCGCGATCACGCTGATGTAGTCCGCGTACGGGATGTATGTATGTATGTTCGTATGAGAGTTGTAAGACTAGACACCTTTGACCATGGGCCACATGCTGCGCTTGTACTTGATGCTGCCGTAGAGGCTGAGCTCGGTGACGGACTCGGCGACGCGGGTGAGGCAGTAGTGCGCGATCACGCTGATGTAGTCCGCGTACGGGATGTATGTATGTATGTTCGTATGAGAGTTGTAAGACTAGACACCTTTGACCATGGGCCACATGCTGCGCTTGTACTTGATGCTGCCGTAGAGGCTGAGCTCGGTGACGGACTCGGCGACGCGGGTGAGGCAGTAGTGCGCGATCACGCTGATGTAGTCCGCGTACGGGATGTATGTATGTATGTTCGTATGAGAGTTGTAAGACTAGACACCTTTGACCATGGGCCACATGCTGCGCTTGTACTTGATGCTGCCGTAGAGGCTGAGCTCGGTGACGGACTCGGCGACGCGGGTGAGGCAGTAGTGCGCGATCACGCTGATGTAGTCCGCGTACGGGATGTATGTATGTATGTTCGTATGAGAGTTGTAAGACTAGACACCTTTGACCATGGGCCACATGCTGCGCTTGTACTTGATGCTGCCGTAGAGGCTGAGCTCGGTGACGGACTCGGCGACGCGGGTGAGGCAGTAGTGCGCGATCACGCTGATGTAGTCCGCGTACGGGATGTATGTATGTATGTTCGTATGAGAGTTGTAAGACTAGACACCTTTGACCATGGGCCACATGCTGCGCTTGTACTTGATGCTGCCGTAGAGGCTGAGCTCGGTGACGGACTCGGCGACGCGGGTGAGGCAGTAGTGCGCGATCACGCTGATGTAGTCCGCGTACGGGATGTATGTATGTATGTTCGTATGAGAGTTGTAAGACTAGACACCTTTGACCATGGGCCACATGCTGCGCTTGTACTTGATGCTGCCGTAGAGGCTGAGCTCGGTGACGGACTCGGCGACGCGGGTGAGGCAGTAGTGCGCGATCACGCTGATGTAGTCCGCGTACGGGATGTATGTATGTATGTTCGTATGAGAGTTGTAAGACTAGACACCTTTGACCATGGGCCACATGCTGCGCTTGTACTTGATGCTGCCGTAGAGGCTGAGCTCGGTGACGGACTCGGCGACGCGGGTGAGGCAGTAGTGCGCGATCACGCTGATGTAGTCCGCGTACGGGATGTATGTATGTATGTTCGTATGAGAGTTGTAAGACTAGACACCTTTGACCATGGGCCACATGCTGCGCTTGTACTTGATGCTGCCGTAGAGGCTGAGCTCGGTGACGGACTCGGCGACGCGGGTGAGGCAGTAGTGCGCGATCACGCTGATGTAGTCCGCGTACGGGATGTATGTATGTATGTTCGTATGAGAGTTGTAAGACTAGACACCTTTGACCATGGGCCACATGCTGCGCTTGTACTTGATGCTGCCGTAGAGGCTGAGCTCGGTGACGGACTCGGCGACGCGGGTGAGGCAGTAGTGCGCGATCACGCTGATGTAGTCCGCGTACGGGATGTATGTATGTATGTTCGTATGAGAGTTGTAAGACTAGACACCTTTGACCATGGGCCACATGCTGCGCTTGTACTTGATGCTGCCGTAGAGGCTGAGCTCGGTGACGGACTCGGCGACGCGGGTGAGGCAGTAGTGCGCGATCACGCTGATGTAGTCCGCGTACGGGATGTATGTATGTATGTTCGTATGAGAGTTGTAAGACTAGACACCTTTGACCATGGGCCACATGCTGCGCTTGTACTTGATGCTGCCGTAGAGGCTGAGCTCGGTGACGGACTCGGCGACGCGGGTGAGGCAGTAGTGCGCGATCACGCTGATGTAGTCCGCGTACGGGATGTATGTATGTATGTTCGTATGAGAGTTGTAAGACTAGACACCTTTGACCATGGGCCACATGCTGCGCTTGTACTTGATGCTGCCGTAGAGGCTGAGCTCGGTGACGGACTCGGCGACGCGGGTGAGGCAGTAGTGCGCGATCACGCTGATGTAGTCCGCGTACGGGATGTATGTATGTATGTTCGTATGAGAGTTGTAAGACTAGACACCTTTGACCATGGGCCACATGCTGCGCTTGTACTTGATGCTGCCGTAGAGGCTGAGCTCGGTGACGGACTCGGCGACGCGGGTGAGGCAGTAGTGCGCGATCACGCTGATGTAGTCCGCGTACGGGATGTATGTATGTATGTTCGTATGAGAGTTGTAAGACTAGACACCTTTGACCATGGGCCACATGCTGCGCTTGTACTTGATGCTGCCGTAGAGGCTGAGCTCGGTGACGGACTCGGCGACGCGGGTGAGGCAGTAGTGCGCGATCACGCTGATGTAGTCCGCGTACGGGATGTATGTATGTATGTTCGTATGAGAGTTGTAAGACTAGACACCTTTGACCATGGGCCACATGCTGCGCTTGTACTTGATGCTGCCGTAGAGGCTGAGCTCGGTGACGGACTCGGCGACGCGGGTGAGGCAGTAGTGCGCGATCACGCTGATGTAGTCCGCGTACGGGATGTATGTATGTATGTTCGTATGAGAGTTGTAAGACTAGACACCTTTGACCATGGGCCACATGCTGCGCTTGTACTTGATGCTGCCGTAGAGGCTGAGCTCGGTGACGGACTCGGCGACGCGGGTGAGGCAGTAGTGCGCGATCACGCTGATGTAGTCCGCGTACGGGATGTATGTATGTATGTTCGTATGAGAGTTGTAAGACTAGACACCTTTGACCATGGGCCACATGCTGCGCTTGTACTTGATGCTGCCGTAGAGGCTGAGCTCGGTGACGGACTCGGCGACGCGGGTGAGGCAGTAGTGCGCGATCACGCTGATGTAGTCCGCGTACGGGATGTATGTATGTATGTTCGTATGAGAGTTGTAAGACTAGACACCTTTGACCATGGGCCACATGCTGCGCTTGTACTTGATGCTGCCGTAGAGGCTGAGCTCGGTGACGGACTCGGCGACGCGGGTGAGGCAGTAGTGCGCGATCACGCTGATGTAGTCCGCGTACGGGATGCCGGAGTTGTCGCTCGTCACCTCGATCGAGTACAGCACGCCGGGCTTCGAGCACTTGTTCATTACCTGCAAACGTAATCTCGTGTTGTAATATTAAGAAAATACGCCCAACCAAAGAATCAAATCAAGTATCTAAAAGAAAAATGTCCATAAATAATCTGCTCTAAATTGTATCGGCATAATATACGGGTTATCAAGTCGTAACGAAGCGCTTAGGGACGTGGCAGTTATTCGGAACTGAGATGGGGAAGATGTCGCATCCAGCCAGGTGAAATTTTAAGCTATTATTGAAGTTTCTAGAACAATTCATATCTTTATTTGTACTGCAATCGCTATCCACAAACAAAATACATGGAGCTAACTTGTCGTACCTGCGTTTCTGTGACGTGCACTTCTTTGGGCCCTATCGGCCCTGTGGACAGACTCAGCCGGTAGCTGATCTGTCGGCACTTCCTACCGTTCTGGACTTGCCATGGCGCCTGTGAATCACGAAAATATTCATTAATCTATACCGGCTTGGACTTATTAAGTGTCAAGTGTAAGTTTTTTTTTATTCGGGCACGGCAAGGTGACTGCACCTCACCTGATGGTAAGCGCGATGCCGTCCAGATAGAGTATCGAATGGCAGCAGATGGCTATCTCATGCCATTCGACACAATCATGCCGGCCTACTGAGCTGCTTCTTCACGCTACGGCGGAAGGACCCAGGATTATAGGAAGAAGGAATCACGTGCGCCGGTAAACTATCCCAAAGCTTGATGGTGCGGCAAATAAAAAATTTGGCGAACCTATTGGTTCGGGCCGAGATGGTTTTAACCATCAAGCTGTGGCTTCGCATGCCAGGATGCGTGGTTCTGCTGAGGAAAGGAGAGGAGGGGATCAGATTAAACAATTCTTCAGAGCATTCGCCCGATCCATCCAAGGCATCGAGCAAGTATTGGGCGGAACCGTCCTAGAGGTGCGAACAGTATTCCATACCGGCCGTACCTGTGCTTTATACAAGCGATATATTTGACCGGGCGTGAAAAACCGACGCACCTTGTTCAGGATTACAACCCTACGTGGCAGATATAACGAGGGGGGAGGCGATTGACAAGCATGGCGAGGCTCACAGCGAGAGCCTCGCCATGCTTGTCAATCGCCTCCCCCCAGTGATGCATGACGTACGCTAGAAGGTCACCCGTTGATCGGTTCTGACGAAATCCGTATTGTCTGTCGGCGATCAATGAGTGATTCTCCAGGTAGCGGGTTAAGTGCGTGTTAATTAGCCGCTCCATGACTTTGCATAGCACTGAGGTTATAGCGATTGGGCGGTAATTGGTAGGGTCTGTCCGATCACCTTTTTTGGGGATCAGTTGCACATTGGCGTGCCTCCAAGATTCAGGCACTATACCTGAGAGGTAGGACGCACGGTAGAGGCGTGCAGGAGACAACTCCGTTGCACATCCTCTCAATACCACCGCCGGTGTACCGTCCGGACCATTGGCTTTCTGACCATCGAGAGACCACAGCTCACGCCGCAGATCACACTGCCTGATGCGAATATCAGGCATTGTGAATCCGCAATCAGGTAGCGCCGGCGGCGGCTGAGAGCCACAGTCTTCGAGCCGGGAGTTAGCCGCAAAGAGATTTGCCAATAGAGTGGCTTTCTCCTGCGGCTTGTGTGCCAGCGATCCATCTGGATACCTTAGCGGCGGCAGTGATGGACGGCAGAAGTTAGACTGGACGGCCTTGGCCAGACTCCAATAAGCACGGCTGCTCGTCGGATGGCTGGCCAAAGCACGCCCAATCCCACATATCCGCGCGCATCCGATCTAACATAGGCTTTCTTGCAGACCTTGGCGGCACGGTTATAAGCTGCTTTGAGGGAATCAATATTAGGATCCTTCATTGCGCGACCCCTGATCCAAGCGCGATACGCCGCCTGTTTATGACCAACAGCATCGGCGCAAGCGCCATTAAACCAGGAGAGTCCACGGCCCTTACTAGCGACCTCAGAGGAAGGAATGTAATATTCCATTCCTAACCTGACCTCGCCAGCAATAGCGTCGGCACTCGCCGAAGGATCTTTTCCCTCGAAACATCGCTGCCGCCAAGGGATGGATGCGAAATATTCTCGCATACCATCCCAATCTGCCGACGAGTAATGCCAGACCCTTCGCTTAACCTGCACAGGACGTGGAGGTGAAGCGAAAGGTATTGACGTCTCAACCAGGCAGTGATCAGAAGTGCCCAGAGGGGCACTAACGGTCACTCGATACCCGGTCGGGTGACTTATCAGCAGAAGGTCCAGCAGTGAAGGCGCATGACTCGCCACATCCGGGATCCTGGTAGGCTGGCTCACCAGTTGTGTCAAGTCATGTGTCAGAGCGAATGCATGGGCAGCTCTGTCAGCATGATCAGTCTTGGAGGGTCCCAGCCACAACTGATGGTGCGCGTTGAAATCCCCCAAAACCACCATCTCCGCTGACGGAAACTGCACCTGCGCGTCATCCGCCGCCAGGCTGAGGTACATGAACAGCCGAGTCGTCTCATCGTCCCCGTGGTGTGACCTGTAAAGGCACACGTAGATACGGCTCAAGGAGCCAAGATCCACGTGCACCCACAAAGTGGAAAAGGAAGGGTCCTCCATGCAGCGCAGACGGCGACAACAGACGTCCGATCGAACATACAAACATACCCCGGCCTTAAGCTTGAAGTTTTCTTCAAGCGAACAGCCGAGGTACAGCTGGTATGAATTATCGTCCGGACGACGAATCTGCGTCTCCGTCAAGAAGAGCAAAGCAAGCCAGGCCGTCTCAAGATGGTGGTGGACGGCATTAAGGTTGGTATGGAGTCCGCGGATGTTGGCGAAGTGAAAGCGGTGGTGTGGTTGTGCACCGCTGTAGGACCGGCTTTCTTTATAGGCACTGTTATGAAGGGGGATGGGATGCGAAAAGAAGCATCGGGAAGCCTGTAAATGGGTAATCAGTGGGCCGAACGGGCACCAGAACACGAGAGCCGGGAATAAGTGAACTGATCCGCCGGACGGAAGGGCCCCCGTACCCTCCCGGGATGGGCCGCCGGGACCCCACATCCGGTCAACAACCGGCACGACGGACCCACCCAAGATTATGCGCGGCATGGTGAGGCAGCCTGTCGAGGTGGTTAGGCACGATTGGGCCCCTGTACTATACTGCGGGCGGCCAGCGGATCAATACGCCTCCCCCGACTGTGAACCGAATTACCCACACGGAACAACCGCATACCCAAATACAGGCTCCCGAGAATATAAGTAATCATAGCCGTTATACTAAAGATGCCTCGGTGGCGTAGTTGTATTGCGTACGCGTTACGAGTACGATTCGCGCGCTGAGGTCCTGGGTTCGAATCCCGGGAAAATATTGTGACTGGGATTTTCCATCTTAAAAAAGTTACTCAGTCACAGCTCGGAGTCAGGAAGTTGGCGGTGTGATACCCCCGTGCGTAAAGCCGTTGGTCCTGCGCCTGATCTCTCTCCGGTCATGTCGGATTGCCGTCTCACCGGACTATGAGAGTGAAGGAATAGCGAGTGCACCTGTGTATTGCGCACACACTTGTGCACTATAATATCTCCTGCGTACCTGGCTGATCTCCGTTGAGATTGGCCGCCGTGGACGAAACTGGCTAGGAGGATTATTATTACTAAAGATGTAAACGAAAAAAAAGAAATACGGTTTTTCATATACTTTGTTTCCGTTACAAATAGAGACAACCATAGACACAGGCCGCCGTTACCACTAGCGCTCTCTAGAGCTACTTTGACGTTAGGTAACTTTCAATAAACACTAAGCCAAATCGTACAACATGCTTGTAAAATATTTCACCAATCCCATGTTGAATGAGATAAAAAGACTTATGATACACTCATAAGCCGTCTGTCTTTTTATCCATTACATTCATTACTATTATTACATTAATTTACAGTTCATGCTGACCTGTACGTAGTCCGTGGTCCCCCTGGCGGCGAGCAGCTCCAGCTGGAACTTGGAGTTGGTGAATATCATGGTGAACAGGTTATCGATGTTGAACGGGAACTGCTGCTTCAGCATCAGCTTGCCGTCATGCGGCTCCGAGCACTTCTCCATCTCGCCACCGCTATACAATCAAATATATTCATTGTAATTTTGCAATAGCTTGGCACAAATTAATTTTCAATTTACAGTAATACCAGCACAAAACCTAAGGGAACCTTGGAAAGACAAATAAATATGTACCCACATTTATTTTTAGGAATTGTTATTTCTGTCGTTTCAAAACATTGGTAATGCTGTGCAGAAGGGAGAAACTTTTCATGGCGCAGCATAGTGACTGTACTCACTGGTAAGCAGTATGATCCAAAGACACCGCTGTATTCCACACGACGGTTACGGCATTATAATGTAGATGTGTAGGTGCTGACCCCGAACAAGCTATTATAAATGCCTTTGCCCATGTGTACGTTTGCTATCCAGTAGGGGACTAAATATATTCCGGACCCTTTAACTACCCATACTCAAACATAACCAGACTCTCAAATAAATTGTCTGCTAACTGCTAAGCATGGACGTACTTGTTGGGTTTGTCAGGCTCACTCTCGCTTGTGTCGGACATGTCAGTGGGTAGCGTGTCTCCGCCGTCCTCCTCGCGCTCGTCCACATCGCCGTTCGTCACTGGACAAGCAAACAAACATTACACCTCGAACTACGCATATAAAACAACCCAGATGACCCATCAGCATGTGCATTGCTACATAATTAATTCACGTGTCTGATTTTGGCACTACTTTGTTCTCAGCTAATATTTTCAATTTTAATCAGATTTTGCAATAGGTCAACAGTGTCCCATATTAAAAGCATTTAAAATGTGGAAGTGCATAAGATTGTAGGAGGTATATTTGGAATTGTAACTCTCGTGTAGCATTTGTAAGGAGGATCTTGGACCAAGTCAATGTCACCAGGCTTCTACAGTGTATGCAAGATTGCCCTTTAAACCGGTGCAGAACATCTCCCAAGTGTATTTATAGATTGCATACCCAATGCTTTCCACTAGACAATTTTGTTGCAATCACACACTATCACGCATTTGCTTCCGGAGGAGTTAGCAATTATTTTATCAGCCGTTTCATATGGGCTCAAATGCCAATCTCTCATAACTTTGTTTTCTAAATTGAATTAAAAACTCACACTATTACTATACCTGGGCATCGAAGCCAGGAGCTAGCCGATTCAATAAAATAAAAAAAAAATACAACACACACGAATTGAAAACCTGCTCCTTTTTTGGAAGTCGGTTAAAAAAATAAACCCGTTGGTGTTATAAATAATGCAATGGCAACATTGCCTCCGTCAAACCAACACACACATCCCAGTTATTTGTATTTTGTACATTCTACTTGTATTGCATAGGATTTTAGCATTATACTATAAAAATTATATATTATAAAAAAAGAAAAATATTATGTCATAATATCACAGTAAATTCTAACAAAGTTATTAACAAACATAGAAGTTCCGATAGCCTAGTTGGGAATGGAACGGTCTGCCGAGACAATGTCTGGAGGTTCAAAACCCAAGGCACACATCACTAACTTTTCGAAATTACGTGTGTATTGTTTGTTATGAAAACATCGTGAGGAAACCTTAAATACCTGAGAATTCTCCATAAGAATCTCGAAGGTATGTGAAGTCTGCCAACCCGCACTAGGCCAACGTGTTGGACTAAGGCCTAACCCCTCTCAGTAGTAGAGGAGGCCCATGGTCAGCAGTGGGCAATATTAATATACCGCCCACTGTTGACCATAATACAAGGCTGATTGTATTGCATTGCATAACATTTTTGCCATTTTTAATATCTAGGAGGGGGCAGTACATTTTTACAATTGGTGTATCACCAATTATACCACCAATTATAAAAAGTTATCTATAAAAAATACACACAAAATACGCATGCGTACGAAATTAAACTTTCACACGCACACAAATGAGAAACAGGCCCATTTATATTACAATATTTCCATGATTGTCGAGGTTACTCTAATGCGTATTTTTGACTATTTCTCTTAGAAGACCCCCGGCGCATACAAAGTTTTCAGCCCCAAAATATGCCGATTTCTATGTTTGAGCAATTAGGGGTTCCCTTTAAATACTTGCAAAAATAAACAAAGATAATGGAGAAGTCAGCATAATATTATGTGGTGTGTTTACACAATAAGGTTTTAAGCACAAAATTTACAGAAAAATTATCCAACACATACAAATTCCTTACTTGGGACTAAACTCCAATGCTACTGCAATACCAGCCTAATGCTACATGGTCATAAGTCATAAACGTACCCAAGCGGCACCTGTCGTTGTCACTAGTCACTAGACGGTTAACAACTCTGAGATTAAACAAAGCCAAATTGTCTATGGTCTATGTGACTAGTTTGTTTTCTCTTTCTGGAGTTGTCAATGGTTCCATGCTCTGTCCCTTGCCCCGTGTGTGGTCACGAGCATGCAATTTAGGATCAACGCACACTGCGATAATATTGCGCGTCACTGATTATAATCGCACTTATTATCTCCAATTTTTATACATCTAGATTTTTATACAAGTACGAAAAAAATTATAAAGTAATATTATCACAAAAACATTAGTTTGAAATATTGTAACGTTAATTACTTACATCAAGTGGTGTTACACTTATACGAAACATTCAAAACAAAACAATATAAGTAATATTAGTTTACCTTTCTGGAAATGGGTAGTTAACAAAATATACATTGGTATTGATTGTACGTTTAGTTTTCTGCACTACGCACATATCCAGAAGGTGTATGAGAAAACCGCGCGATAATGTATCGCAGTGTGCGCTACCCCTTATTTACCGGGCGCCGCCGGGATGGCGATCTCGCAGCCTTCAACGACGCGCCAGAACCCCAACACGCTGGACATATCCGAAAACCTTTTAGCACCGTTCATTTGCTTTGACATCCTCTTGCTTGCTAGAGCCCGTAAGAAAATTAACATTTAAATAATGCCTACATATAGCCTGTATCTTCAGTGTTTTGATGTTTCTATATTGTATCTAAAATTAAAGTCTGTAACACTGTAGTTCCTTATTTCAAAATTGCGTGAAATAGAATTGAGGCGTATGTCGCAATACACGGTTTAATAGCAAGGAATTGACTAGTCATAGTTTCAATCACAAATAGGGTGAATAAAGACGAATCTTTCTCAGTGTCATTGACACAGTAGATTGGCATTTTCCGTACACTATAACCTAAAAATTACCTTCTTTTTCGTAGAGCTATTATAATATTTAATTATTTTGTTGACGAATTTTTCCCATAAGATTTCGGATACTAACATACATTCATCGTTGTAATTAGTATTTAAATATGTTAATTATAATTACATATTATTAAGTGACATCACAAAAAAATATTTAAATACGACATTAAGTGACGTTGTTGTTATCTTCTATGCAGAATAGAGTCCGTGTCAATTTGGCAACCACGAAACCCTTCGTATTGTGAATGACTATAGGCGCAGAAACCCCCACAAGCGACAATTAGAACATTTAAAATCTCTCACCTGCTCCATCTGAACGACTTAGGTACGTGATCCAATATTAAAACTGGTATAAAAACATTTTATATTACTTCACAGAATCACGAAGTGCACAATATATTCTACAAATGTTTTAGCGTTATATGCAGCTAGATAAATGAAAAATAGCTATGGATTTTTTTTTCAATAAAAAAAGTCACGAAAAAAATAGAATAGAAATTCGTTAAAGAAATCATAGCCTTGAAAATCTAGGAAAAACTAATTAAACACTAAAACAGGTGTAGTCTCCGTAGTAACTAAATATGTCTGATACTCAAAATCGTACTTGACAATACAAGAGTCACAGATGAACACTATTTTATCACGTTTGATTCGGGGATTGCCGCGCGTGAGTCAGAAGATTGGGGTTGCCGGGCCGCGATGTTTGGGGTCGGACTGAAGGGCTAGACTGCCGATGAGCCCGCGTGGTGGTAAACCCCACGACTGTGGTGCGTAAATACTAACAAACTTTAAATAAACATGACATGTTAATGTTCGTACTATTCCCACAGGAGCCTTAGCCTAATGTGTCACATTATTTTAAAGTTATTAGTAGGTGTCGCTCGTGGCTCAGCCCGTTTGTATGGTCTTTCCCGGTATAAATGTATCAATGTATCACATAATAAAAATCGGATCAGTAGTTTTTGAGGAAATCGCGGACAAACACACTAACGCATACTCACGCCTTTTAGGCGTATACAAACTTACATACATACATAAGGGTCGAATACAGAACCTCCTTTTTTTGAAGTCGGTTAATAAGTAGCCTAATAAAGATCATGGCATATGAGTGCAGAATCTCATCTATATCCATTCACCGGTGTCCGCGTATACTTCTAATATCGAAACATCTTCAAAAACTTTTGTCTTTATAATACCTACGTCTAGATTTTCGCGCGGATTTTTTTAATGGCTGCATGTATTATGCTAGGAGGTTGAAATTAGAGCATTTGATCTACCTACTTAAACCACTTTGGAAGCGCTATAAGATTTTGTGTTGCAGAAGGAGTTTGTACGTCGTTTTTATTTTAAATAAGAACGCTGAAAAAATGGTCACCCTATTTCTGAATCAAAATACGTAAGCTTATTTTAATATAAGGCTATATGTTTAATATTATTGAAAATGTTCACTACACTTTTAAACGAACGTCTTCACTCACTGCTAACCTTAATACATATACGAAATAACTAGCGCGTACTTAGAAAATAAAATTTCAACTCGCGGGCTGTGTGGGCTAATCTTGAATAGCTTGCCTCGCGCAGCAACTTGAGCTCTCTTGCGATATAAAAAACAGTAACTTTTTGTTCAGTTTTAAATAAACAATTCTATGTTTAATGAATCCGTTGTACTTATTTATATTGAGTCAAATTTAGGAGTATCGCGCACACATACACTCACGCCTTTTATCCCCGAAGAGGTAGGCAGAGGCGCAACTAGTGCACCCACTTTTCGCTGTGTGTATTTATTCCGTCCCATGAATGTGATAGGGGGCGAGCCCATCGCCATATCGGGCACAAATTTCAGACTCCGGGGCCCGGACTGATACTGAATATAAAATCAAATACCATTTTTTTAAGAGTACGCATGTCCGAATTTTTTATACCTACAGATAGACCATTTATTCCCGTGTTGATATAAAGGCTACTCTCATCCGGGAGAAGTACATACGCAGTGGACATTTTCGTCTGGGAAAGGGTTTTTATGCGGGATACGCCTCGAACAACACCGAGAATGATGTAAAAAAGTACATTGTTATGAAATCAAATATAAAAATAAATTGTTATGAAATTAAATCAATTTATCTCACTTATATTAAATGTGAGTTTGTTCAAATGTCTGGATGTCTTTAGAAATAAGCGCAGAATCTACTAAGCGGATTTGAATGAAATTTGGCACCCGGGTAGATCATGTCCTGGATCAACACATAGGCTACATTTGATCCCGGTAATTTGCTCCCGTGTGAAATAATGGATATTTTAAATCTGATTCCTAAAGTAGATGAGCAGGCGTCGTACTGTATTTTTGGGACTATGAACGCGGGCGAAGTCGCGAGCAACACTTAGTTTTGCTATAAACACGGTAATAAAGGTGTTAAACATAATATAACTCATTACATCTATTACATTACATAATTCGATGAACCTCTCCAACACACAAATGTGGAATTCCCCTAATCATAAATTATGTTTCCGGGGACATTCTTATGCGCTGAAGTGTTAAATAATTGTGAAGTGGTAAATAAATACCATAGATAAGTGTTTCTTGGTGGCAACACTTACAAACTGAGTTGCTCACAACACATTACACAGGCCCAAAGTGATTTCTACTCGCGTCACTATTAACCATCACGGCCATCCTAAATAATTCAGCTAAAAATGTAAAGCAACCCGAGTTCACTTTTATTCATTGTCATTATTTCCAAACCGATCAGATAGAAAGAATTTTTATTAATTAACTTTAATTTTGATGTGGATCATTCGATGTATAACCATTTGATTGCTAATTATTTGTACTTGAAATCTGTATTTTTTCCGTAGACTTAAATTTTTTTCATACAGTGTGCGTATCCGCAAGTTAATATTGTCTCTATTTATCCTGAAAGACAAGATAACATCGCACGTGATGTTAAGTACAGTGCGGTTGAATCTTGTTTATTAGCTCTCCTTGGCTCGCGACTTTCCAAACCATGCTCTATGATCAGTTTTCTCCCGAGCGTATAAATAAATAGATTATTGATGATTGTCGTTACGCAGTACTTCATTGTGGAATGATGAATCCAATTTCACTTTAATTTCTATAATATATAATTTAAGCATGTCAAAAAGTCTTGAAACTCGAAACGGATGTGTACACATCAGTGTTTAAAACGGCTTTTTTATTAATGGTTGACGTCGACTAGGCTAGAATCAAATCAAATATAATCACATTAATTCGCTTGCTATACATTTACCATTAAACTGCGTCCATTAGGAACGCATCGCAGTGCGTCAAAACCGCATCACCATGTATTCGGAATAAATGCGATCCTCTTAGGCGAGTTACGAAGAATCGAAAGCTCTAGTCAACTGTCTAGTCACTAGAGCTTTTCTAGAGTTTCCAAAGTTAGTCTAGAGTTTATTCAACGCTAGCCTCAAGGTTTCTTTAAAACTTGGAAGGTGACCACACTAGTGACTTACCCAGTGGTGGCGAGGAGTCCCTGCCGTGTGACGCGGACCTGTTGC
Organism: Lapara coniferarum; assembly: GCA_949316025.1. Classification (NCBI taxonomy): domain Eukaryota; kingdom Metazoa; phylum Arthropoda; class Insecta; order Lepidoptera; family Sphingidae; genus Lapara; species Lapara coniferarum. Next base: position 1,119,297 of record OX438920.1, read on the forward strand.
TTTTGTTGTCCTCCTTAGTGTCGGCGCCACCGCTCGCGTCCACCGACGACGAGTCCACCTGGTCCTGCGGACAACAGCATGGTCAGGTATCCTCAAGCAGCAAATAGATTATAACTCAGGGCGGGCCAGTGTAGACACTCTAAATCTGTGTTTGATATTCATAAGTATAATGAATCTAAAAGCAATGCTTTTCTGTATTCAAATTATTTCAGAATATCCAAACACCGTTTTTAAATCCTTTTTTGATTTTGTGTTTTATGACCAGATTAAATCCTACCTCGCTCATCGAAGATATTACAGTCTGAAACGTACAAATAATACAAAGATAATAATAACACTGAATGCTTAGTTCATTCAACATTAAACATTCTAAATTTTTGGTCACTTCCGGCAGACAACAGCACATTGTTAATACAGATAGTTGTGTTTGTTTTTAGGGTTTCGTACGTCAAAAGTAGGTAAAAAAGAAACCCTTTTAGGATCACTTTGTTGTCCGTCTATTTGTTTTAACTCGTTAGTGTGTTCCTACAACTTTTATCTATCCATACGTGTAGCTGTACAGAAATTTGAGAAAATCCTACTAAAATTGACACAATGCGATCGCGATTTTTTTAGTGCCATCACGTCAGGAATCACCAATACTATCACCTGTTTTCGTTTCCGAGAGCGTTTCCCTTCCACCCGGTATAGGGTTTCCCCATACATCTATATGTATAAGCGGGGTTTGACGGGTTAAAAGTTCTGGGCACTATTACTCTGGGTGATCTAGGACAATTGATGACCGAGACGAGCAAGTAGCTCTTCTATTATTTCTCGTATATGTCCAGAAACAGAAGAATGACTTATTGCAGACGAGAAAGAACATGTAAACGTCCAAATTTAACGTTTGTAAAAATGTTTATTTATGATTTCTTATATTTACGCGAATGCTTGACATTGAAATAAAACTTCGAATCGTTGGGATTAAAAATTAAACAAATTTATCACGAAAGAATTCGCAAAGTAATTTTAGTTCAGGGCGTATTGTAAAATGTTTTTCAAATGTAAACGAGTTGAGCTTAGCATTTAACAACATCCAAATTATGGGTTAACCAATAAGCATGATCCGACCCGTAGAGCAACCACTTTAAACTTTTCAAAGTTACGTACGTAAAATTATTTACTATAAATTTATGGATAGTCTAAGACTTTTTTATCAGCTCTTTACGCTCATTGTCACCTTTTATTCTTTGAAAATAATGGCGACGCCACTCGTGACTGACTTCAGAGGATTATAAAGATTAATTATAGTTATAATCATTATTATTGACTGCCTCGGTGGCGTAGTGGTATTGCGTACGCATTACGAGTACGATTTGCGCGCTGAGGTCCTGGGTTCGAATCCCGGGTCGAGCCAAAAAAATTGTGACTGGGTTTTTCCATCTTAAAATTTACTCAGTCGCAGCTCGGAGTCAGGAAGTTGGCGGTGTGATACCCCCGTGCCTCGGAAAGCACGTAAAGCCGTTGGTCCTGCGCCTGATCTCTCTCCGGTCATGTCGGATTGCCGTCTCACCGGACTATGAGAGTGAAGGAATAGCGAGTGCACCTGTGTATTGCGCACACACTTGTGCACTATAATATCTCCTGCGTACCTGGCTGATCTCCGTTGAGATTGGCCGCCGTGGCCGAAACTGGCTAGGAGGATTTCATTTCATATTAATTATCGTACGCTTTAAAGGTGAAATAAAAGTATTTATTAATTACGTACGCGAACTAAGTATGACGGAGCAAAAACAATAGAAGATTAATAACATTTTATATTCCTACACCGCCGCGGCAATGAGACTCTACTGCACTTAGTGGTAACTACAGTAGCATCAAGATAGAGTAGCGAGTACTTAGTAACTCAAGGTGCTGAATGGTGTTGCTACTGTTTATGGGTGGTCGTACCGCTTACCATGAGACGAACGGCATGCTCGTCTCGTCATTCAATGCAATAAAAAAACTTACCATACCATACCAGCCCTGTATTATATACTGCTCACTGCTGAGCACGAGCCTCCTCTACAACCGAGAGGGTTTAGGCCTTAGTCCACCACGCTGGCCTAGTGCGGGTTGGCAGACTTCACATACCTTCGAAATTCAGAGAACTTCTCAAATATGCAGGTTTCCTCACGACATTTTCTTTCACGGTTAAAGCGAGCGATAATTTACAAAGAATACACACAACTTTTTTTAGAGATGTCAGTCCTTGGGTTTTGAACCTGCGGACATTCCTCTCGCCAGCCCGTTCCACTCCCACCTAGGCTATTGCCGCTTCGCTTTAAAACAAAACTTGATATTATATTAATAAGTTGAAACAATATCTCGATTAAGCGCGCAAACTCACACGAACATGTCTTAAACTTCACTTTATAATCACTTTCAAAGATGCCCGAGACAAAATTGACCCACAAAAATATACTGTTCCAAAATTGACCCGTAGTTTTTTTTTTGCTACTCACATATATTTTCGATTTTCTGAAGGCAACCATCATGTTGGAGCGAGTGTGCAACGCGCGGCGGTTATCGCTCACCTGATACACTGATAGTAGTATCGCCGCTGATAATGACGCTTAATTTCATTAAACACACGTTTCTGTCTCTTACATGTGAAGAATTTTGTTTTTTAGCATTTCTATCGAGAGCGTAAGTATAGATACGTATTTTATCACCTTGTCTATTTCTCAATAGTTATACTGTGCTAGCATTGTTGTTTTGGTTGACGGAGATTACAATTTATAAATACACGGATTATGAGATTAATATCTGATGTCTGTGGGTGACGACCGCTGTCAGTGCCGTGCTACGCATTACTTTGTAGTAAGTGCGTTAACACTTTATACAATTTAATATGAAATATATTGTGTACTAGCTTTTGCCCGCGGCTCCGCCCACGTGAAAAACTTTTCCGAGATAAAAGTCCCGCTTTATATTTTCCGGGGATAAACAGTAGCCTTTGTGCTACTCCAGGACATGATCTACCCGTGTGCCAAATTTTATCGAATTCTGTTCACTAATTTAGGAGATGTTACTGCACATCTCCACAAACAAACAGACAGAAAAGAATTACAAAAATCACTAATTTGAGTTTATTACTGATATGTAGTCACCCCCTTCCTTTTTATAACGTTTCTTTAAATATACAGACACACCGATTGTACTGCTTTATTAACGCTTGCCGCACACGTTCGGTTTCCTGATCAGGAATTCAGATTCGGAATTCCGAGTGACTAGCGCAGACGTCCGGTTTTTTATACCAACACGTTCATTTTCCTAATTAGGTTTCCTGATCAGGAATTCAGATTCAGGAACGTGTGCGCGTTGTTGAACATTTTCTATATAAGCGGAGCATTTAGGTTTCCGAATCTGAATTCCTGATCAGGAAACCTAATCAGGAAATCGAATGTGTGCGGCAAGCGTAAAGCACGGTGATATCGGCCAGCTGTTTGTCCGAGCTATAAGGAGTATTGATATCAATTTTAAAGCAAATGAATACTAAAAAAAGTTTCTACCCCTTTTTCGCCCCGTTAGGGGATGAATTTCAATAAAATATGAAACACATCTTCCATCAATTCTGTTATACAAGGTTTATGCAAAATTTGAAGTAGATTGGACCAAGGAATCACGTTGTCCCATACAAACTTTGCTCCCCTTTTTCATGCCTTTATGGGTAGAATTTCGGAAACTTCTTTCTAATCGGACGCCTACGACATACGAAGAAAGCCAAATTTCAGATTTCTACTCGTCAAGCCCCGTTACGGACGCCGGCGTCCGAGTATATAGGCATTCCCCATACATCTACACAATATACAGTGTCATTTCAACATTGCGTTACTAAATGAAACTACATATTCAGCGTGACCTCTGCTAACATCGTGCAAAATATTATCCATGGGTAACTCATACTTTCGCCAATAATCCCGATTATAGTTTTATAGTTTTTTGATCAGGCTGTGTTTTAGCGCGCTTGACTTTATTCAATGAATCACGTCACAGCTGACGATGTTATTACAAAACCTATAGGATTAAGAAGGGCAACTCACAAATTCACTTGCAATACATTCACTCACATAGCTGCAGCAGTACCGCTTGAGACGTGCAATTTGAAATAAAATAATTAAATTGCTACTAGAGCAGTCCCTACTCCCTAACTAATACGTTATAAATATCAACATGAAATAAAAAATTGTCATGTTATTGTATGAAAAGGAACTAATTATTTTTTAAGTGTTATGCTGTTAAGAAAAGTATTAATTCTTTAATAATAAACTTTGTTTTCGTTAATAAATAAGTTTACCTACCGAAATAGGTAGGTACTAAACAACTCGCAGTCGGGTTATTAAAAAAGTTACAGGATTTTAATTTATTGATATCATATTTTTTAGATTTCGTATGATATTTCAACGTTCATTTTAATTTTAACATCAATATTTCTGGACGTCATGCCTAAAATAGGTTTACGTAAATACTTTATACTACCAAAGGCCTTATTATGCCTTCTGTACCTTCTAATCTCTAGCTACATTTTGTATCGCGTCAGAGTCGTTGATCTTATTACTAACACATTGAAACTAACGTGCAGATACCAACATGTTATGTCTCTTTCGCACGCCATTCATTACAAACACGCACTCAAACACGCTGTGTTGCCAGTATAAACATTTTAACCGACAACTTTGCTAAAATGGCACAGCTTTTCGTAGAATCGGATATTAGTTTATTTATCACATGGATTTCTAACACACTTAAATAAGTGTATTAAATAATAAAATAACTAGGGTAATTATGCTAATGAAAAGTCTACTTAAACGAATACGCAGCAATATCTTTGTATTGTAAAAATAACATTACTTTAAGCAATAAAGCATACCAGAGCTCTAACATCATTTAATTTCAATATGCATTGTGGTACGGTTTAAATAGCATAGAACAATGTAAAACTAAAATTGCAAGATATTGCAGAATAAGGTAATAGTACCAAAGCTTGGTATCCCTGTGGGAGCACGTGTAACACGAACATCAGCTGGCGGGGCCAACGATCGCGCGCGCCAGCGGGCGCACGGCGCACTTGTCGGCATGTTCTTTGTATAGGGCTGCCATTACCTAAATTGCCGACGCCGGACAAACACGGCAAGAATCCCGGACATTTGGGCGAAATATGGGTTTATTCCCGGACACCTCTGACAGAGTACCCCAGTATCTCCGCACCGCAATAACAATCGCAATTTTTAATTGTTCCTGCCTGAGTAATAATACCTAAAACTGGCGTTATTTACTAACCACTTATAAAGTGACTCGACCAAGTGCATAAAAGTCCTTCTAAATACCTATGTTTTACCTACTTACAATAATTTTGGTCATTAGTCAATTGAATATCCTGGTTATCTTAAATTAAGTTCAGTCATTACTCACTATTGGAAGCTTTCGTTAAATACTAAAGCTTCCAATACGTACGTAAATGTTACTTATTCTTGACAAAAGTGTGCGTGTATTCTATGAAGTGGTAAAAATTAAACGTTTTTTACCCTACTAGTAAATTACGACAATTCCAGGTAATAGCAATAAGTACAAGTGATATTTATCAAAATGTGTAACGTGTCGAAATACACCGAGATTCGCGGTCCGGGATTCGTGGACTTCATGCCTATGGCCCCGCACTGGCTCCTTCAGGCGCATGCGCCGCGGGAAAGCGGGGGACGGCGCGCGCGTCGCCCGCCAGTCGCCACTCGGCCACAGTACTCGGCACTCGTCATTTTGCCAGCGGCCACTCGCCCGGCAGCAACACGACGTGGCGTATGTTGATTTATGTACCGAATGTTAGGCCGATGCGCCCTATGTACTTACTCGTAACTATTGTAATTTTTTTATTATATCGTTTTGTATCGATCCGAGTGACCTTGCTCAAAAGCAAAGCTCGTGAATAAAGTGTTAATGTTTCCGAGAAGGTCGTTGAAATGTCTTTTGTACTTTTAGGGATTACTGAGTAAATGTTCAAAATTCCAATTTTCCAGAACCTCGCTGACACTCGTATCATAACGGTAGCATCATAGTCGGTTTCACGAAATCGATCGACGAATTTGACAGCTTGAGCGTGCGATTCTTGCTGATGTATCGTGTGATAGTTGATAGAATCATAGGGTTGTGAGGCTTTTTGATAAGCTACGTGCGGTGTACGGACTGTGACCATTATCGAAGATGCCTCAATGATTTCAGTCTTTTAAAGGAGACATAACTGGCTCTGACAGAATCTAGTAAGTGACTGTTGTTTAGATTGACCTATGTGACCTGACACACAAGCATTGGTAATAATAGCGACCTCATCTTTTCGGTTTGGAATAAAGCTTCTTGGTTACGATGGCGCGATGTGACAGCTTATCGTTGCGCTCCGTGTGTGCATCTCTTGTTCGCGTGTGCGTGAGCATATTATCAATGAAACACACAAACCTCAGTGCGATGTTGACGCTCCGACGATTTCTCGTTTACTAGTAGTGACAATAGGATGTCTAAAATTAAAAGACCTTTTTTGTTATTTATTTTGTTTGAAAAATGTACTTCTTTATTTTACACTTATGGTTAAATTAATTAATTGCATGGTGTTTCTTTCAAATTGATTTTATCGCAGTTAAATTTATGTATTCGGTTACAAAATGACCCTGTATAAGCGGGGTTTGAAGGGTTAAATTACAGTTTCCAGAAAATAGGAAATTGTAACGATTATAGAATAAAAAAATGCAACATGTAGTAATTTATGTAATATACAATTTAGACATTTAAGACCAATAATATTTTTAAAAAATATATCTCCTTATACTAAAGTACTTTTTGATCTTTATCTTTAAGATTATTAATTAACTCTAGTGCAAGTAACTCAGAAAACAATAGTATACCTCGCGCTAAAAAATAACTCATAACAGTATTCTGGAAACTTCCACAAACCTTTATTCTACGACAGAAATGCCACTCTGTTCCTCTAGGTATCCACGTACTTCTCACGTGTGCGATGCAAACACAACACTTTAAATTCACTACGGACCTAATAAAAAATTTAAATGCTAAGAATTTCCAACGAAACGGAATGTATAATATCCACGAGAGTGTCTCCTGGAAACTGGAATGGCAATTTTTTTGCTCGGTGGTAAAACTCCTCTGCTGGTATGGTGATTAGTGGTAACCATGACACATGTTGTTTATAAAGAATAAATTAAATTTAATCTTTATAAACAACATACCATACAACAACAACAACCGATTTTAACAATTCTTTCATCAATATAAAGTTACATTGTCCGCGAGTAATATGGGCTACTTTTAATCTCGGGAAAATATAAACCGGGATTTTTATGCCGAAAAAAATATACAACAACTGAATGTATAATAAAAAATAAACCGACTTTAAAACCACTACAAATCAAAAAATAATTATAATTTGTATTCGCCTAGTATATATAGCATAAGATTTTCTATAAAGCACGTTTTTTTTTAAATATTATTTATTTAAAATTTTTAGTTATGTTCTATAGTCCGAACAATTTAGACATTCGAAGTTACATAAAGTCCCAACAAGCTGAATTTCTGTGAAATTGTTCAAATCATAATTATAAACAATGTCTAGAAGTTCCCCATCATTCCCCTGTAAGGAAAAAAAATTATTCAAGGCCGAAGGTAAAAAAAATGAGTTTTTCGCGATTTTCAGCAAAACGGTAAGTTTTATCATAAAAGTACCTCAGACAAAAATTGTAGATCATAAAATTATCTATAAAAAATGCATCAATACTTTTTTCTTACGAGCCACCGTTTCTGAGATATAACGATTCAAAAAGATATAAAAGTTGTTATCGTCATAATATGCACACGTTTGGTGTGCATATTCCACGCCACTTGTGAGGTAGTGTACTTAGCGCGTTTTTTTAACGTGGTTTCCCCAGTAGGCTCTAATATATTGTTGACCAACTTCCAACCCCAGTCTGTAGGGTCTAGCTGATAACCAAGCCACACTTGAATTTGGTAATATACTCGAAAAAGATGTTGGTGAGCAGCAACTGAGGTTGGAGGAAGACAAGCTAATTGAACTTGTTTTTTATTTTTAGTATTTTTAACGAAACATGCATATCGATGCTTATCTAAACAGGTAGTTTTTTTAGGAGCTCCATACATAGAAAGAAGAAAGCGGATGCCGTTGGTAATAACTTCTTGTTCAGTTGAATTACTCTTTTTAAAAACTTCAGCACATTGAATTAAATCTTGTTTTTCAATCATTTTGAAAACTGCTGTTTTACCCCTCCTGTAAAATGCAGATGTCGTATCACAGCCAGTTATTGCGTGTTAAAATAGTACATGATCTTGACACTTTACAAAAGTATATAAACTTTTTGATGAATATATATCTGATTGATGCTGAGCTTTTGCTGGTTTTAAGAAAAAAAATAGTTTATTCAGTTGGCGTTCGAGCAGTGAGTAATACAAGTAAGTCAACCGCCTAGCTTTCAAAAACGACGAAAAAATCTAAAAACCCAAAAATAGTTTAATAGTGAATAAATATACGATAGCATTACTTATATACTGGTAACCAATTCTGAAGTCAGTGCCTATTTTTTTTTAAAAAGTTTTTAATTGTTGCTTTTTTGTGTTGGTAAGAAATATACCGCCTCGACGGTGTAGTTGTATTGCACACGCGGTATGACTATCGCGCTGACGTGTTACGCCTCACAAACACTAAACAATAAATTACTTCATAAGATTTGCGAAAAAACGATGTGTGGGCCTATAAAATTTGAGCGTTGCCCTCGATTTCTCCAGGATCCAATCATCAGATCTAACTAACTTGACCCCCCCTGCTCAAGACTAACGGTATATCATTTATTATAGCAGGTATAAGACCCTAGCAACGCACACAATAGAACAAGAGACAGATGTCTCGAAGTTACACTGGCTTAAAGATTAAGGGACTGGGTTTCATTTTACCTGATATTCTTATAGTTAAAACTTATGTATATTTTATACTGTAAATATAAGTTACAATGACCGATAGAAAAATATTTAAACATTTAATATATAATACACACACACACACACACTCACGCTTGTTATCCCCGAAGGGGTAGGCAGAGGCGCAACTAGTGCACCCACTTTTCGCCGTTATTCCGTCCCATGATGTGATAGGGGGCGAGCCTATCGCCATATCGGGCACAAATTCCAGACTCCGGGCTGATACTGAATAGAAAAACTCAATATCACTTTGTCCGACCCGGGGATCGACCGACCCGAGACCTCAGCGTTGCAGTCGTATATAATATCGAGTCGTCAGTATATAATATATATATATTATATAAAATATAACAACTCTAGATGTATATACGTGGCGTACTCATGCATATTATGACGATAACAACTTTTATAACTTTTTGAATCGTTATAACTCAGAAACGGTGGCTCGTAAGAAAAAAGTATTGATTAATTTTTTATAGATAATTTTATGATCTACAATTTTTGTCTGAGGTACTTTTATGATAAAACTTACCGTTTTGCTGAAAATCGCGAAAAACTCATTTTTTTTACCTTCGACCGTGAATATTTTTTTTTCCTTACAGGGGAATGATGGGGAACTTCTAGACATTGTTTATAATTAAAGTTTGAACAATTTCACTGAAATTCAGCTTGTTGGGACTTTATGTAACTTCACTCTCATTTTTTGGTCTAAATTGACCGGATTACTATTATTGTCCAACAGATGTCACTACAAAACAAGTATGATTTTTTTACACATAAGAGGCTACCAGTTTAGTTATAATTCTACTATGGTCCAACAGATGTCACTAAAAATAAATAAACTATTATTTAATCATTTTTTAGTTCGATTCTATAAAGCGTGTATTTAGTTCAACATATTGAATTGTCATCGGTCCTTGATAAGAATGCAAAATTTCGATTTGATCAGACGTTTTGAAGGGGGTCAAAATCATGTTCAAAGTGTCAGTTACATACATACGTATGAAGCTAATAAAAGCGTGTTAAAAATGGTGTCTCACCTCTAAGCCCTCCGAGGGTAACGCGGGCACGTCGTCAGGCCCCTCACGCATGTACCCCTCTTCGTCAGAGTTGAAGCCCAGCTCTTCGCCGTAGCAGTTGTGTACCTGACAAACAACGTATCAAGTTAAAAATAATAACAATATAATAATAGTACCCTGAAATAAATAATAGTGTCCAAAATATCCGGCTAATACAATAGTTATGTCATGTAAACTAGAACACAATAGTTACATTATACAAGGCAGCAGAAATAGACATACAGTGGTATACATACGACAGACCTCCGGAGATACAATATAATGCACCTAACATACCTTATATAAATACGCAAATATATAAAGTATTGTCGACGCCGCCGTCCGTCCCGCGCGCAACAAACTACTAACGCCGCGGGAGGACGAGATGCTGAGGTTACGCAAACTAAGCGATTACATATTCAGCGGGATATTTCATAGATATCGATAAAAAAACATGTGTGGAGTCGCTGTTATATACAACAATAATTCAACTAATACGTGAGCATAAAAAGTGTACACCATTTTTGTCGAAAGGTGTCAATGCCGCAGATATGCAAATTAACGGCAAATGGACTCACACAAACAGTTGCCCGACATGGGATTAGTACCCGGGACCTGCCGATCCGCAGTCAATACTACCCGCCACCAAACCAACGAATTCTAATTGTAGTTGACTAACACATTTTCCAGGGGCGTACCTGCCGCTGTATCAGGCGTATCAATGATATGGGGCCCCAAAGCTCTAGAGGTCTTAGTCTACTTGAGATGTAACTCAAACTTGAGATTGATTTATTAATACCACCCTTAGTCCATAAGCTAAACTTAAGCGGTCACCCAAAAGTTCGGAGACTTTTTTCATGGTAGGCCTTCGGAAGCTGGACATGCGGGACCGCACAAACTCATTGGACTGTACTTAAGTATAAATCTGGCGCTAGAAGGGCCCAACATATTTTGATATAGATAAGGCTCTGTGGCACTGATATTCTCACCAAAAAATCTCTACCACAAACAACCTCGCACCTTTCGATTTGAATGTATTCAGACACCGGCGCGGGCGCAGGTCTATGCGGACCCTTATTAATATTAATGGCGGACCGGCTGAAACGCATGCGCATAATTTTGTACGCGGAACGTATATCGTAACACTATCCTGTAATATTATATTTTTGATCAAAATATTCCATGCTTTATATACCAATGTAATGACGTATATTTATTTCCAAGCGCAGTATGTGATTTTTTAAGCATAGTGTCTCGTTTTGAAGAAACTTGCAGTAATAAGTGATTAGGACTGCTTCAGTTTATTATCCTTTAGGAAAGGGTTTCTTAAAGTGGGGTCCACCGACCCCTTAAGGGTCCGTAATATGGGTGCCAGGGGACCGCAGCAGCTCAGTAAACTTTTTATATATTTATCAGAAAATTGGGGACGTATCGCTTGTTTATCTTTTGTGCAATAAAAAATAGTATTCAATATAACCCTAAAGTTTATGATGTCAATCGCAGTAAATGACCACGCAGAGCAGTAAGCGGCAGTAAAAACGTATTATATATCCAGTTATTAACAAAGAATCGGCAAGTCAACCACAAAACACCAGATCACGAAACGAACCCACTATGTCTTTTATAAAGCCAATATTTACTATAGATTACTATAATTATTTTTTTTTATTGCTTTCAAAGGCAGACGAGCTAATAGCCCACCTGATGGTAAGTGGTTACCGTCGACCATGGACGTCAGCTAAAAACATTTTTAAACCTCGTTTGAAGAAGGATATGTTTTGCTAACATTTAATGAACAGGCGCCCTTAAATAAAATACCGTTGTATAGATATATAAAAAAAATCATACGCCAATTATTGTAATGCTTCTCACCCACTGCCATATCTCCTGGCTGGTCATGGGCTGGTCCATGAGCGCGTTCTGCCAGATCCTGAACAGCATGAGGTACGCCTTGTCGCGCCCCGAGAACGATGTGAGGAAGTTCTTCTCTCCTTCCGTGCATACTAGGATCGCGTTCGGGATTACCTGGGGTAAACGAAAATTATAGTGGGGTATACCTTGAAGCCCATATAACCTCCAACCTAAGCCATATCTATAATGCAAATCTAGGCTGTGGCTTAAGGGAGTTCCACCACGGGATCCTCTGTCCTATCGTAATAGCTACTAATATAGGCGCGGACAATCCAGCATCACGAACATTGTGTTTAAAGAAATTCTAGAGTGAAATAGAATAAAAACAAATGTATGGAATGATGTATTCTTGCGCTAAACTTGTTGATAACATACGTCATTCACATACATTATTTTCTATTCTATTGGCATTAATCTATACTAATATTATAAAGCTGAAGAGTTTGTTTGTTTGTTTGTTTGTTTGTTTGAACGCGCTAATCTCAGGAACTACTGGTGCGAATTGAAAAATTCTTTTTGTGTTGAATAGACCATTTATCGAGGAAGGCTATAGGCTATATAACATCACGATGCAACTATTAGGAGCGAAGAAATAAAGGAAAATGTGAAAAATGCGGGGAAAATTATTCATCCTTGAGGGCTTCCATTGCGTGCGCTGCGGTAACGGTTCAAGATACCAAAAATATATGTATGAAAGAATTATTCCTCTTGAAATGATCTAAAAAAAAGTCCGCGACAGTATGTGTCTATCTTTTAAAATAAACTCTCTAGAACCGTTTTTATGGTAATCAAATTTGGTCGAATTTATGCATTACTAGCTTTTGCCCGCGGCTCCGCCCGCTTTAAAAAGTTTTTCCGGGATAAAAGTCCTGCTTTATATTTTTCCGGGATAAAAAGTAGCCTATGTGTTAATCCAGGACATGATCTACCCGTGTGCCAAATTTCATCGAAATCCGTTCAGTAGTTTTTGCGTGAAAGAGGAACAAACATCCTTACATCCAAACATCCTAACTAGGGTTGCCACCTTTTTTTTATTAAAATAAAGTACATTGGTTATTTAAAGATAGAAAAAAAAGTACATGGCGTCAAAATAAAGTACGATTTTCTTAATTTATTAATTTGGTAAACATATTATGATGGTATGTTGCAATGTATTCGGCGTACTCGTTGGCTTTTGAAAAAGTTGTCTTAAAAGGACATGTCCAAAAACGGGATTAAAATTGTAACCCGGATACTTTTTTATATATTTGGATAGTACTCCCAAAACCTAGGCCAAAGCAAAAAATCGTATAATTTTAAAGTCCTCTGATGTTGAGATTTTTTTTTAATTTTGCTTCATAAAGTACACTTACAATAAACTTTTTCAAAAAGTTTGTTATGAATGGAGGGGTCTAAAAATATATATTTTTTGGATCCAAGATCCATATTTTTGCCTCTTATCCATAAAGTTTTGACGCCTTAGACATTCATACATCGCTTAGGCATTGTTAAAAATACAGAATTATGTTTTGCCAGTTTATTTTTAAATTATTTGAGTTAATAAATAATTATTTGCTGCCATTTTTGCCATTTTTTTTATTTCTTACGGCCAACATTTGCTTATATGCAAAACGAATACCAGATAAAGCAAATCGAGCTAAATAAAGTATTTTCGCGTACTTTATTGTTCTCATAAAGTATAGAGTACAATGACCCAAAATAACGTACAATACTTTATAATAAAGTACGGGTGGCAACCCTAATCCTAACATCCAAACATCCATACATTCTTACAAACTTTCGCCTTTATAATATTAGTAGGATTTGTTAAGAGTTGTATCAACGTCATAATATTAATCTTTATACAAATAAATGTGTTGGATAGAGTGATTCAACGGGAAGGTTTTTATGTATGTACTTTTAGCCCGGAAAAACTTATTAACGCGGGCGAAGCCGTGGGCAAAAGTTAGTGCTTGTAGAAAATCCACTCGATATCCCCTCTTTAACGTTAACTTTTTTTTTATTGCATTGAATGAAGAGACGAGCATGCCGGTCGCCTGATGGTAAGCGATACGTCCACCCATAAACAGTAGAAACACCATCCAGCACCTTGAGTTTACAAAGTACTATGTGGCATTCCACTGCGCTCGTCATCCTGAGACATAAAGTGTTAAGTCTCATTATCTCCAGTAATTACACTGACTACAATGTCCTTCGAACCGAAACACAAATAGTGCATGCTGCTTGGCAGTAGAAATAGACATTGCGATGGTACTCACCCAGACGAACTCTTATATATGAGAGACCTACCACCAGTAAAAGATACTTTGAGATACGATTTACGCTCTGAAGTCTCGAATTTCTTGTATTTACCCAGAGACTGGAATTTGTTCTCGATACGGCGATAGGTCCCCTATCACATCATGTGTACTACCACACACGTCTCAATGGTTGTCCCATTTGAACATCTGCCTACCACTTCGGGGATAAAGGCGTGATGTGTGTTAATACACGTACCAGCGCCGTCTTCTCCTTGGTGATGGCGGTGATGTCCTTCCACCGCAGAATGAGGCTCGTCTCCCAGCTGAAGAAGCTTGCGTAGAAGCACAGGTAGTTCTGCGACGCATACAGCCGCCCGTGCGCCAGGATGTCCCTCTGTAGAGCGCACGAGTAGTCTGAAATAATATATTCAATCATTCACTCATTGACGTATATTCTGCCGATGGGAACAAGAGACCATGAAAGTAATTTGTTCAAAATACTGGAGTTAGAACTAACGTTGCAGCTCTAAAATAATATTTATGTCGTCTAATCAAACTTTAAACATACAGTGCTTTAATCAATGTTGAAGCCACACTGAACTCAGGTGTACGGATTGCTGTACAGGTAAGTTGAACAGAGTGAATGTTCGGACGGAGTAATGTAGTGCGTAGTACGTATATGTATCAATGTAATCACTTACATTGACAAGTTATAATGTGAGGGTAGATACGAAAATATAGAGCAGTAGTCTTTCAGTAGAAAAGCATGGTGTGACAGTGAAAGTGGATAGAGAAAACCGGAATGAGAAAAACTGTGCTTGTGGGAAATACATTTTATATCTGAGAGTATATAATATTGTTTATATAGACCGTACACTCACCAGTATAAGTAACTGAACAAATTCAAAATTTCAAATTGCTTACATACTTTTGTGTTCTTATTAATCATTTTTCTCTTCACAAAAATAAAATAAAAGAGATTTGCTTTACTTCTTATGAAGAATATTTTTCTTTCAGATTAACTTAACGCGTATATAGGCGATTTTAAATTTTGACTTAGTAAAGATATTTATGGTGCTGACTATACATAACGCACCACTGAATTTAAAGAAATAGATTTCAGATTCTGCATGTTTTATTAATAGGAAGACACTCTATCCTCAAGTCGTATAAGCGATTTGTAATTACGGAAATCTGCGCGGTCCAAGCAAAAGCAAAGGAAACACGCACCAACAATGAGCCTCTCATCATCAGGCAGGTCCTTGAAGAGCCGCTTGAAGTCGTCGCACTTGCTCTTATAGGTGGGGTAGAGCGAGTTGTACCAGCTCTTCTTCTTGGTGCGAGTGCCCGCGCCTGCGCCGTCTATACTGCGAGGACCTGGGTTCTGTGATCCCTGGGTGCAGATTTATTTCAGTAAATTATGTGTACCTAGAAATTCTTTGGCCCAATGGCAGATTACATACCCATATATGATATAATCTACTTGGACTGAGAAATCCTCGATTTCTAGATCAGGCAAAACTTTTTAGAGGGTTTTCTAATATGGCAGGGTTTATTATTATTAAGCAGGCGACCGATCATAAAACTAACTCAGTTTCTGCGTGAAATTTTTTAATACGCCAGAGACCGAAAATTCATCTCTGAGTTTACATTTTTTAATTACATGGGTCAGCTACAGGTCAAGTGATCTCCATTGCTCATAGACACATACAGGTTCATAAATAAGCTGTAACGTCACACAACTTATTTTTACGAATGAGAGTAAAACCCCGACCGAGCCGAACCATTCTTCCAAAGAATATATCTACATCTGGCTCCACGATATTACATTGTGGCTCACTTTAGGGTTATCAGATTTGGGCGGTGCGTTGACGACGGTGACGACCTCCCCGCTGGACACGCTGGCGCTGTCGCTGCCGTGCGCCGCCTGAGCACAGCCCTCGCTCTGCAACAACCACCGCTCCGTAACCTGATGCGAACAACACATAATACACCATTTATATAATACTAATTCTGCTTAAGGCTCCGTACTTAAGACGGACCTTTCCTAAAAATAAGTAGATGTTGTACCTCAGTATATTCCGGAACAAAAAGCAGTCTATGTTTGTGCCAAATTTCATGCAAATGCCTTCAATGTTTTCTCCATATACTACTAACATTAACGTGCATGTGTACGAAGGTACACATCCAAACATATTTGCCAAAGATGGAGTAGGATATTAAGACTAGGTGATAAGGTCTATTATAATGATATTGACATGACTGTCAAGCAGTTATGTGCAAATGTAATGTACTGGTTTGAATGAATTTGAAACTAGCGTTTAGTATTGTGGGATAAAGGCTGGTTTGCATAAGTAGGTACTTTCTGAATAGATAAACACTGAATACATTTACTAAATTGTGACATTGTCAATTTCGCGATCTAGCATACGAACAATCATATTATAAAATCTCAGATGGATCCCAAACCGCCGTGTGATTACAATATATAATTACAATACAATTACAGTGGTTAGATGACGAGCACGTCATCCGAGCGGTAATGGCACGCGGCGGCCTCTACACTTCCGCACCGGAGGTTGCGCACGCGCATGCACTGAATTAAACAAAGATAGCCACCCAAATCTCGCGGTTGTTATCAAGTAGGAATTTATAACTTACTAGCTTTTGCCCGCAGCTCCGCCCGCATTAAAAAGTTTTTCCGGGATAAAAGTCCCGGTTTATATTTTCCCGGGATAAAAAGTAGCCTATGTGTTAATCCAGGACATGATCTACCCGTGTGCCAAATTTCATCGAAATCCGTTAAGTAGTTTTTGCGTGAAAGAGGAACAAACATCCTTACATCCATACATCCAAACATCCAAACATCCATACATTCTTACAAACTTTCGCCTTTATAATATTAGTAGGATTTTAAAATACTAGAAGTGATTAAAATTATGTACATACATATACACTCACGCATTTTTTATCCACGAAGGGGCAGGCAGAGGCACAACTAGTGCAACCACTTTTCGCCATGTATATTCCAACCCATGATGTGATAGGGGGAGAGTCTATCGCCATACGGGGCACAAAGTCCAGACTCCGGGCTGATACAGAGCAGAAAAACCCAATATCACTTTGCTCGACCCGGGGATCGAACCCGAGACCTTGACATTATAGTCGTACCGTAATACAACTACGCCACCAAGGCAGACATTAAAATTATGTAGTTACTTTAAAAAACCTCCTAAATGTGAAAGTACGTGTGCGCACGTACACTTATGTCTATTTCTGCCACCAAGCAGCATTGTGCTAAGTATCTACTTTGCCTTTCAGTATAAAGAGCATTGTAGCCGGCATTATGTTACATGCTTTGTAATATCTCAGGATGGTAAAATGGTGGTGAATAAGGTGCGGTGTTTTTTTTTTTTTTTACGTGGCCATCTTCGGCTCATTAGGGACGGCTGCGGGCTTCCTCCGACTCACGTCTAAGTTGTCGTCCGCAACCGCCCCTGCGAAGGTGCGGTGTTGCTAATATTTATAACTACTTGTGATGCTTTTCATAGATAGACGATCAACCACGACAAAGTTTCTTAACTTTCTTAATTAAAATTAAATTGCACTAAACAAACTGTTTTGAGGTTTCAAGATAACTAGCCATCTACTACTAGCTAGCTAGAACACGTAGTGTAATACAGCCACCATAATATATTGCTAATGTATGTAAATTGTTACTGCCGAGTAAGATGAAACTGAATGCTGTTAGTCTAAGCTGAATGCATAGGAACTTACTTTGTCATTTTCTAAAGAGTCCGGACCGCAGTCCGCGTTCCGCAACGAAGGGGACGGCGATCTCGATACACTTCTGAAACACCAAACGACACAATATTCATTATTATCTATTTGAGCGTAATACACGGTTAAATTGATTATAGCGCGAGGAATTGAGTACTTTAGAAGTTTAGACCTGTAAGTAATGAGGTTTTATAATGACGGAAGCGATTAAAACTTTTCCCGGCTTATCTCCTGAATGCGAACATGTTGGAACAATTAATTTTAGAGAGGCTAGCTTCTGTTAACAGCTCCGACGGTGATAAATTCCTTTCCAGGACAAAGTCTCAGTATGAACTTATACAAAATTCACTGAATTTGGATTCAACTTGTCATACAGACAGGCTTTGAGTTTTGATGAGTTTACTTCTGACAAACACCTACAAAAACTGACGCATTTATAATACATTACATATACACTCACGCCTATTATCCCCGAAGGAGTAGGCAGAGGCGCAACTAGTACACCCACTTTTCGCCATTATTCCGTCCCATGATGTGATAGGGGGCGAGCCTATCGCCATATCGGGCACAAATTCCAAACTCCGAGCTGATACTGAATAAAAAAACTCAATATCACTTTGCCCGACCCGGGAATCGAACCCGAGACCTCAGCATTGCAGTCGTACCATAATACAACTACGCCACCGAGGCAGTCAGACTTATCAGTTTATAATACAATATCAGATAATAGCAATATTTCAAAATATTCCCAATTAAGAACACATTATACCGGTTAATCAATAAATGCAATTCTCATACTTCATACCCCTTTCAATCATTCATAGAAACAAAAGCAACATTCGCAGTCGCATCTAGAGCGTGTGTAGTGCCTACTGTCTACCCCTTGTCCTTCAGATCGCGATGACGAGTCCCCCTGTAGTTTTGGCACACGTCCAACCACCACTCCTTTTTATTATTTCATTTCGCTGCGGTGTACCACAAACCCTCTTGGCAACAAAACATTTGAGCTCACGCATTGCTCCTCGAAGGGTTAGGTAGAAACAAGTGGCGCAAGCAGATTTTGGGGACTTGTCTGTACCAACTACCATGATATGATAGGAGGTGAACTCATGGCTAAATCCAATGGCCACAAATTCCAACTCCGGTCAGCTTAGGTATGTTTAAGTTGAATAAGTAATGCAATTTTATTTTGTTGGTATCAGAAATCGATCTCAAATCGTGCTCAAAACCCCGAGTATCATTAGATCAAAGAGCCAATTGTTTATCAATAAACGTTATTTATAATTATTTTCTCACTATTTTCCTAACGTGTAATAATTTTAGAGGTAGAGACACAACAACAAAGTTTGGCATAATCCCTGATGGTTTAATTATTAGGGGTCTTAGTGTAACCAGAGAATAGAGATTTGTAGAGCGTCCGAGTTCGGCACTACCCAAATATGCAGCCCATAATATTAATCCCTAAAGTTATTCTGGGGGAGAGTGGGATAGTCTCGCAAAAGGAACTGGAACTTCCAACATACAAACATGTTTTGCTAAATATTTGTCGACGATGGCCCGCCGCCCTTTAAATAGTGAATTTATAGGCTTCATCTTCGTATAGGCAGATAACTGATGGTATGCTAATGCTCACCATCGCCCAAAAACAGGCATGGTCACAGCCAAACAGCTGCCTTCTATGGAATACTTTCTTGAAAGAATTAATTATAATCCGAATTAATTCCAGAACATAGGTCTCGTACGTTGCCGCATTCGCGCATTACAGATGAATAAAGGAAAGAAGGCAATGATGAACTATAGTTTAAAATTATACTCCTAGCTTATTTTTTTTTTATTAAATTTTTATTGTCACCAGAAAAACTTAATGTACTACTTAAACATTTCTTTAACCGACTTTCAGGATCGAGAACAATCCCAGTATTTCAATCACATCTGCTAAAGCATTACTATGATGTCATTTTACACACCGTGCCAAACGGATTTCTGAAATTCAGACCTGATTCACGCGTGAAAGTAGCGTTCTAGTATCTCGTGACGACGTCAGTAATGATTCAATCGCTACTTTGTGAGTAGCGAATGAATAGAATTCAATGAACTGTATTGCATCAAGTACATTATTTGTTTACGTGGGTCTGTTGGTTTGGAATCTGCGCCCGATATGGCGATAGGTTTGGCAATCATGTGGGATAAGAATGAGCTTAGCGGATCGTTAGAGCATTAGTTGTGGCTCTGCTTATCCTTTAGAATGAAGGCCTAAAGTTATAAGAGATATTATTATTTTTATGATGCGTTTATTCAGTGATATAACGCGGCGTTCTCCGAAGGCCATATCAATGTTCAACACCACAAGGCGTTGAATCAAATTCGATCACATTACACGAATATACAATATTAATATTTTTTGCACGGAGAGAAACAAAATTACCGCCTATAGACAGCTACGCCCAGGCGAAAGAAATCATTACATAGTATAAAACAAAGTCGTTTCCCGCTGTCTGTCTGTCCCTATGTATGCTTAGATCTTTAAAGCTATGCAATGAATTTTGATGCGGTTTTTTTTTAATAGAGTGATTCAAGAGGAAGGGTTATGTGTACAATACATGCATAATATAGTAGATAATTATATATATTATAGTTCTTCTGTGCGTGATAGTTTGTATGTAAGTGACTTTTATACAGGAAAAATTGTTTAATGCGGGCGAATCCGCAGGCAAAAGCTAGTTTTAATTATAAAGAAAAGAACTGCAGTGAACTCCTCCTACATAAGCATATTAGGGAAGATAGGGACATTGTGTGACACACCTAAAATTTTCTTTTATCGTACGCAGTTTACAAACAAACAAATGAAACAGATCAGTGAACAAAGGATCAAGTGTAGTAGTCCATCAGATGGTGGACCAGTTCTGAAATTTATTAAAATTTCCACAACACTTTGTCACTTTATCTATATATCAATGCCCAAAAACGCAATATATTTAATTAATTAGTATAAAAAGAGGTTTTCGAAGATGTTATTATATTTTCAATTTATATGAAGGCTTTGTCCGGCGTCTGAAATCTAAATGTAGTGGCACGTCACGACACGCTCCATTGACAACGTAAAAAAACGTTGTGACATTTTAAACGAAACGCGACCGTTCATTGAGCGGGCGCGGCGGCCCCCAGCCACCATCGAGATATAAATAAAGATTTGTATAGAATTCGCTACATTTTAATTTAAATAACTTAAAACAGAGAGTATCCAATTAATATAAAACGTGTTTGAACAGGATTCTCACGGAATCTAGGATTTGGTTTAACGACACAGGTGTGATGTCACTGCTATGTCAGTGCGTCCGTGCGAGGGAGATAGACTGTAATCATACGAATATGAAAGACTACTTACTGCCCTATTTTGCAATTTTGAAATGGTTTACCATATAGTTTGATTTCATGATATTTATTATCGAGTATAAAGTATTTAGTTTGGAAAGTTGGTCGCATAATTGGCAGGCTAAACCTATTTCTTCTTCTTCTTTTTAAAAATGGCTCCACCGTTTCATCGGTGATTCTGCCAATGTCAAGTGGGTAGATGTTAAAATAATATCGTAACTTTTTTAGAATAAGTTTCGACCCGAGGATAACCAAGAAATAATGGTAGCAAAGAGCAACGTAGCTAAAACATTTGACTAAACCTATTTCATAATGCCAATATAGGCCTTCTATATTGGCATTATGAAAGTCACATTAACATTGAAATATTTTTCCTAAAATGTTTCTTCCATTTGTACAAAGCTAATGTTATCTGAAAAAATTCTCACAGTAATGAGAACATTATGTAAATAGAATACACATAATATTATAATATCTTAAGTAAATTAATAGTAAATGCCTGGCATAGAGTTATATAGCAATGTTTTGATTTTTTCTCACCCTTTTTCATTTGTTCCTATTATAGTTACATCTAACACTAAGAAAATCAAAGGAAATCTACAAATAATATTCGATTAATAGTCTAGATATAGCATATTTCAGCTGAAGGATTTGAAACTAAAATTGGAAAATAATAAAATGTTTTTTGTTCATCGATATCAAGTAATTCGGATTTGCAATATGTGCTCCATATTGCGGTAAGCTTCCTCCCTCAAAATGTGACTGATATCATAATCATATTAATTAATAATACTCGTATACCGCTGACGCGCGTGCGTTACTTCCGCCTCTGCCTACCCCTTCGGGAATAAAGGGCGTGAATGTGGTTTTAAACGTTGTTATTTATCTACCGTTTTACTGTCGTACTGATAATAATATCAACATGCAATTACAAGCATTATCAAACAAAGAAGTAAATAGGTTCTGTCGGACGGCGTTGTGCAGAAATGTTTCCGCACACAAAGTAAATAACATTAATATTTTTTTGTAACATGTAATCGAAGAAACGTGCAAGGTTTCGCTTGACGATAAATGCCATGAGTTTATATTGCCAACATACAGTAGCCATATCACCCGTCCTTGAATATATATAATCTATACTAATATTATAGAGAGGAAAGATTTATATTTTAGTATGTTTGTTACGAATAAACTCAAAAACTGTTGGACCGATTTTTCTTTCACTAATATAAAGCTACGTTATTAGCGAGTAACATAGGCTACTTTTATCGCGGGAAAATATAAAACAGGACTTTTATCCCGGAAAACATCTTAACGAGGGCGGAGCCGTGAACAAAAGCTATACTTTATCAAGCACTACAGTGCACTGCATCCGTGTCCCTGAGGCATTAGACGTCCAGTATCAAAATGCCTAGTAAAAACACCACAGAGATTATTATAATGTATGGATCTGTTATTCAAATATATTTCTAGTTGACACTTTTACAGCATAACATCAATTATTTGGCAGTAAGCCAGTTCGTGTTGAATAATTCTTGCATAACCCGGTCCAGTTTGGTTCAGTTTTACACGGAATCAAATGTCGACCACATTTCTTTTGATTTATATGCTCTGCGATGATGCTGACAAAGTCGACCAACGTCGCGCCGTTGTTATGTAAGTAAACACATTAAATAGTGCGTTGAGGTAATTTACAGCGTCTTTTTTTATTATAGTAATTGGCGAGTTAGCGATGAGACCATCGATATAATTATAATATATTCCTGAGACCATTTAAACCGCAACTACCAAAGCATTACATGTCATTGGATAGCATTCGATTTTCATTCTCATAATGCTTAGTAATTTCTGTCTACAATGTACTTCAAAGATTGGTTGGATTGGATTGGATTTACAAATCAATAAAAAATTCTGGACAGCATCTAGCTAAGAATACTATTCAGTTGCATATAAAATCCAGGGTATAAGGTGTCCTAACAAAACGTAACATTCTAAAAATAGGTTCAAAACGGGGACGTTACGACATAAGAGCGTCTTCAATCCCTCGCGAGCGGCATACTCTGTTTACTAACAAAGTGCACATAAACAATAGACGGGGAACTAGGTCCGGGGGTCGCGCGCCGGTCTCGAAATAGTGGCGCGATTCCATGGATATTTTTTTTTCACAGTTTTCATGTCGGTTCGTCCGGGGCAATGCCACAGAAAATGGACATGAAGTGACGTCCTGGCGAGATATCCCAAGATCCAAATACCCCCATCCTAATTCTTTCCTTGGGGGACTACATCTCCATGGTCCTTTTGGACCTATGGGTGTTTATGGAGGTCACAAAACATTAGGTGACCGATCAGCCAGACAGTTAATTAGCCGATCTTCGGCGAGCTTATAACGGATGTGATAATTAATGAGCCAATCGCCATGACGGGCATTTATCAGATGATTTAATTCTCGAATCGAAATGTTTTGGGACGCTTCACGGTGCTCTAATAAGGTTGAGTGAGTGGCCAGATCTGGGGCCGTAGCAGATGCGTTTCTACTAGCGTTAACGCTTTTTTTTTTTGTTTAAGGCCCTACTGCCAGTAGCCCGACGCAAGTCGGCTTTTCTGGCCACACCGGTCTTTAGGGTGAACGCAGAAGGCGCTCGCAACCCTTTGAATTAAGTGACCATACTGAGGGCAACCCGCTAACGGGTTACGAACCTCGGCTCAGGACGGCTACTGAGAGAGGATGAGACATTAACAATTAGGGAAAATTTTGTTTATAACCCTAATCCTACTAGATTGGGTTGTCATCGGCACGCGGGCTGGTACTGCTAGGGTGGTCGGGAGGGCGACGGGGAACGCGGCGAGGTCTTCGACGGCGAGGACGGAACTGCGGTCTTGTGGAGTGTTGGAGTTTCAAGAACTCGTTCTTACGGCGGATGGCCAGAGTGATTTCGTCCTCTGGATCGGTTAATACGGAACGCAGCCGTCTCCATTTTGCATGGTCGAATGGAAGCGTTAACGCTAATACAAAAATATGTATGGAAGTGGCGTATCGTTGAAAGACTTATGGATAGGATGTTATACGAATACATTTTGGTTTTCTTTTAGCGTTAACGCTTGTACAAAAGCATTTGACTACGGCCCGTGAGCTTGTTAATACTCTACATATGCACGTGAGGTGAGGCTGGACCTGTCGTATGTTGCTAGGATCACGTACACCCCTTATCATATATCGTAGAGTAAATATTGACATGGTATTATTTGTAATATCTTTCTTTGAAGCGAACAATTATCTGCGTTACAACAACAAATACATTATTTTATGTTACTCACACGTTCAATACGACATTTAAGACGTGTATCAATTACTTCAGAAAATTCTTGTGAACAGATAAATGTGCGTGAAATGTGTTTAAAACTATGATTGGATTTAATCCCCAGGTCGGGTAATAATTTAATTATAACATATTCTTTGACATTCGATTGAAACTTATAATTTGCTCTGAATACGATTTGATACAGAATACGCTAGTTTCACTCCCTACCTTTATGACACGAAACAACTGTATGGGACGAACACATTACTACCGTTTTTGGGATCGGTACACATCGTTTTTCTGTTTCAACAGACACAACACTTCACTACACAAATTACCTTGAAATGAACACTTTCCATACAGATTCCCACTGCGAGAAGTGAACCTGGTATGCGTCGGTGACGTCGACGGCCATCGCGGCGTCCCTGCACCGCTGTGCGTTAATAACTGATACATAGCGTGATACCGAGGTGCTTGTAGATAACACACACTGCAGACAACACCAACGTGCTTTACGTGTAGATATACTTGTATGTACATATAAAAAGGCTGTATGTTCGTCCCGTAACATAAAAAATCTATGAATATCTGACATGCCGCTTAGGATTAGAGCCCGGAACACCAGCTTGTGTAGTGAGCTTCACCGCCCAGTGTCTGCTTTCGGTTGTGACGGCGGAGTAGATGTAGAACGTTAAAGCAGGCCATGGAAGAGACAAACTTTATTACAAGAAACAAGTATACATTTTCATTGTCTCGCAAAACCCACACTAAGGAAACCTGACATTTCAGATTCTCATTTTCGTCAAGAACTTGCACACAAGAAAATACCATTTTTTGCGCGTAATCATTACCTACTTTGATACTCGTTGTCCAACATCAAAATATCAAGTAAAATATATATTTTTGTAAAAACCCGTTGAAGGTCGCACATATTTGTACACAAAGAAACGTTACACAAAATGTAGTTCTTTTGTTAATTACGTTGGTACTTGAGACTGGTGATTTGGGTCGGCTATTATCTTGGTTTTATTGCGCTCGGATTATGAATCATGTTGTGTCAATGAAATCAAACTAGAATTTAAGACAACAGCGAACTGTAAAATGTAAGTTCAATTATTTTAATACTTTTTTATTGCATTGCATGACGAGACGGGCATGCCTTTCGCCTGGTGGTAAGCGATACGACCACGCATAAACAGTAGCAACATCATCCATCATGCTGGAGCATCTTGACTTACAAAGTTTGTGTGGTATTCCACTGCGCTCGTCATCCTGAGACATAAGATGTTAAATCTCATTATGTCCAGTAGTTCACTGGCTACAATTTCCTTTAAACCGAAACACAACAGTGCATGCATACTGCTGCTTGGCGGTAGAAATAGACATGCGTCATAATCGTGAACGGGTGCTGCTTATGTGGACTGGTATGCACTTTTCGCTTACTTTATCTAAGTATTAGGGGTATATTTTGAACTTAAATTAATAACGACATCTTTAAGAATTCCAGATCAAATTATTACATGATTTCTGAGAGGGTTATGCACTCGTATAGGAATTTAAAATTTATTACCTATTTTGCGAGTACATAAATGATCTGCTCTAAACAAAATAAACAAATACTGAATTGTATTTTTTTTCCCTATATCATGCATTGTATTTTATACCTTGAACTGATATTGAAAAGAACAACACTAGGGTTTCTTGCCCGTTTTTCTCTAGTGAGAACTGCTTTCCGAACTGGTGGTAGAGTTAATATTGGCGGACTCTAAATAATGTATAACATTTTATGGGTTCGATTAAATTTATTTCATTTCATTGCGGTGGTACCCACCCAGACGGACTCTTACATATGGACCTACCACCAGTTAAATAAGTACATAATGGAACAATATTTCTTTTAATGCTTTTATGAAATTGGAAGACATTGTTTAGAAGCTGAGTGACCAAACCTTTATGTCTTTTGTTTGACTGGTTTCGTGCTTCATAAACATTATGGTAGTAAATTAGGGTAGTAAGCAGTTGCGACCTTCACCAGCGCGAAGCTGCGGGAGACTGCAAAAAACCACCGGCGGTAAGTGAACCATAGTTTATAAATGCCTTCACAGCCTCAGGAATTATGTTTGCCTTGATGATGTTTAAACAGGAAGTAAATTTGAAATAGGAAGCGCATCTTTTGGGCCTCTATTTCACAAACCATATTCAAATCAATAATTATAATATCAAACTTTATGTTCCATCCTGGATTTTAAGGGCAAGATTAAATTTTAGCTCCATGCAAAATGTTAAACATTATGTGTTGGGATTGGGCCGCAACCATGTCAACGAATTATGAAATACTAAGTGATACTAATTTATCACTTTTGTCGCTTCATTAAATAATGTCCAAATCCGTGCACTTAAACCGTATCTCCGTTTTATCTCGCAACAGCACGAGGAAAAAGCACAGCGTTCATAATTCAGTACCGTATTTATTAGTTGTAAACGCGATAAGCGTTTCAAATTCAAAATTAAATGTACGAATTTTGCGACAGAGTTCAATTTACAATTTGAACTATAAGAGTTGTCTAATCACTATAATTTCATAATCCCAACACATTTTTCAGTATTTATCCCGTATTTCATAAGTTCCGACAATATATGAAAAAGTACTTATGTAACCTACATCATAAGTCATGACCTAAAAAGAGGCTCATGGGTCTTCCATTCTTTAACTTCAAAATGCTAATAAAATAATACCAATAACCATCGAAAGCTGTAAGGTGTCCGAGATGGCTATAGATAGTCGACACCAGCCGCCATAGGACGAGTATAATAAGCTCCACGAACTATGAGACAGGTTTCGTATATGCCCACTCTTTTAGGGAAAAGGGATGCTGATAATTAATCCGGCGTGTATTTTCGTGCGATAATTTCGGAGCTTATCTCATTATTGGCCGGAAGTACCGACAATGTGTGCTTACAATAGGGCCCCTGCCTACCCTCTCAAGGTTAATGAGAATACCAGTGGCAGCTTTAGCCAACGCGAGGCTCCGAGCGGCAGATATTTGCGCAAGGCCTTTTTTCTCTGTGCTCTTTGTCAATCGTGGGCTCAGCCGCCGCGAGTTTCGGGCGGGAGCAAAAAATTAGGGGGCTGATTACAACGATTTTGGTAGTTACCATACGAGAGTTACCACACAACAGGGTGGGGACGTAAAAAAAGGTCTTCCTTCCCCTCCTGCCTTTGCCTTTGCCCTCCTAAGTGAGAGGCCCCGGGCGGTTGCCCGGTTCGCTATGTTATGATAAAATAATAAATACTAATGGGTTATTATTTATTCCAGTGACCACCGTTGTTTTTTATGCAAGACCAAAAAAATGTCTTGATACCAAAAATAAACGTGGCCTGTGATTTAGATTGGTCCGACGAGTTTTTTTTTTAATGGCCCTACTGCTAATAGCCTGACACGAGTCGGCTTTTCTGGCCACACCGGTCTTTAGGGTGAACGCAGAAGGCGCTTACAACCCTTTAAACCCGACTTGTTGCAACGAAGGAAAGTTTGACGAAGTGCTCGTGCACATCGACTATTTTTATCGAAAGCACGGTAAAGTCGCTAGACTGCACCTGATGTTTAGTGATGTGAAGGACGACAAAAATTACGACCACCAAGAGAGACCCCCTCGAATATTTCCAAGTCCTTCCTACCATTCTTTTTGATTAATTTTGTTACGGGTTACAGACAGATTAGGGTTCCCCGAGACTCGCCGAGCTTCACCGCTTGGTGTCATAAAATGCGTGCCACTGCTGATCCTGGCTTACAGGATTTGCTGTGGCGGGTGTGAAGGCGAGATTCTCTCTTATGATAGTCTTATAAGAAAGACCCCCGTACGGTCGGCCTACCTGATTGCTTCTTTACGCTCCGCTTGAAAGATCCCGAGTTATAGCAAGGAACACGTAATTG
Source organism: Lapara coniferarum (assembly GCA_949316025.1). NCBI lineage: Eukaryota > Metazoa > Arthropoda > Insecta > Lepidoptera > Sphingidae > Lapara > Lapara coniferarum. Next base: position 1,147,898 of record OX438920.1, read on the forward strand.
ACAATCTATACCGCAGCGTAATGGTGGTTACCACACCTAACCTAAGCCATCGGAGTATCTAAAGGCGTGAGTTAGTTAGTTAAATCTGACCTGTTCTCGTGTATGATGTTGGTGTGCTGTGTGATGACTCCGGAGAACGTGAGTGCCTGGCTGATACTCTGACCGATTGCATCCTGCGACGATATCACTAGATTCTCCATAGATTTGCGCCTGCAATAAAAATTTGAGTATATAATTTAAATTCGCTGTTTTCGCAGTTTTTTTTAATTAGGTCACAACTGCTTTACAATTATATGCTTTTGAGGGTTATAAAAAAATTAGGAGGTCATGCGTCAATTACGTATTTTCTTATAATGCTGAAAAATACCTCACACCCTATACCCACGATCGGAATAATGGTCGTTCCTCAACGATACGATATGCACATAACTTTTTTCTTTGTAAATCTATCTATGTATTCGTCCTTGAGGGGCCAGCTTTCGCTTATTTTCTAGATCGTTAGGATTCATAAATGTTTTATAAATATATCTAAAATTATAATCTTACATCAAAAATTATGGATCCAAAGGAAGAAACGCAGATTAGGAAATTTTATTATTAGTAAGACCATTTAAGGACACATTAATAGAAGTCTCATGAGAATTATGTCCTCGGACGATTACGCAATTTGTAATTCATGTTAATAGTACGAGTAATTATAGCTTTCCTGTGCCTAATAACCTGAACTTTAATTGTACCTATTCAATCGTGTCATGTAATAATTTGTATAATTGTTGTGTTCATTTTTTTTGTACGATATAGCGGTAGATTCGCTGCTCGGTCCCCTATCACATTACGGGAATAAACTACAATGTGAGTACACTGCTTGCATGAGGAAGAAAGATTTGATTGCTTATGTGTTTGTTTGTAATGGATAAACTCAAAAACTACTGGACCAATTTTGAAATTCTTTCACTAATAGGAAGCTACATTACTGCTGAGTGCTATAGGCTACTTGTTGTCGTTTTTTTCCTCTTCGGCGCATTAGAGACGGCTGCGGGCTTCCTCTGACTGAAGTGACTTGTTATCCCGGGAAAATATTTTTATTTCAGAAAAACTTTTTCACGCGAGCGGAGCTGCAAGCAGGAGTCTAGTACTTAATATAACTAGATCACAAGAGTAAAACAACTTTAGACATTAACTAGTTTTAACATGATAGTATAATTATCGAAAAAATATGCTAATGATCTGAATAAATTCAAAACTTGATCTCTTTGTGATGAGTTTTTGTGAAACCAGTTTTAAGATTTTAATGCTATTATGATTTTATTAAATAAATATTCATTTCAACAATTTTATTAAAAGAATATTGTTAAGAAAAAAGAAACGAATAAAGTGACAAATAATATGTTCTAATAGGAATATTTTCCTATCAAAAATCTTCACCAAACATTGCATACTAAGGTACCTTGTGACTGTTACTAGCATAAGAGACATCCAGCCTAATTCTACTCTAGTTTTACAATTATTTTTTTAACATATATTCCTTAATATAAACCACGATGTAGTTCAACAGAGGAAAACAGTTAAAAGTATTCAAAATAAGTCTAACATCTCACCGTTTTCAATAAAACATTTATAAAATTTTCAACAGAGTTAAAACATAGATATGCTTCATTACCCCATGGTTAAATGGTCAAATAACAAAAATTTATTGGGAGTTAAAATTTAAAATTGTGTTGATTTTTTACTTTGTATTTTATGGACCAATCCAAATTTGGCACCATTCATCACTTACATGGAAATTAAATAGAGAAATTCCTGAAAGGATTTTAATGAAAAAACCTTGATGCAAGATGAAGCACACAGAGAAAACAAACCCTGGATTTATATATAGGTTTATTTTTACCCTGGAAAAATTGTGCAGTGGGACTTTTATGAACAAACAATAATAATGAGGAGTGTTAAGAAGAAAGTAATGAGAATTTTATTCTGTGGATATTTGCCTGATGTTTTTTGAAGATTTAATAAAGGAACATCAATTTCCACTAAGAGTTCACATAATGTGGGTTAAGAACTGTGGTTATGAATTATAATTTTGACTTCTAATGATTTTTAGTTTAACTAGTATCACCTGACCCATGATAGTTGGCTCAAAGCCTAAGCAATGAGGTGTGTTAGTGAATCTATAGATATTTGTTTATTATTGTGGCATTTAAATGATCCTATATAGATCATGTGAGCTTCCTTTGGTCGAACCTTGAGTCATTTTATATGTAACATTTAATAAAACAGCAGAACCCAGTGTGTGCACAGAAAGAAAAGGGATGATGAATCAGCAATGAAATTCTGTAATTTTTTGATTATTTCATGGTTGCCTGTTTTTCTGTATCTTTGTTAGCACACATCTCTGAAACAACTGATATGTTTATTATGTTTTTTCACAGGTGAAGAGTATATATTAAAAAAATGGTTATTACCAAACTTTGCAATTAGACTTGCTTAATCTAATTTTGAGATCCTTTAATTTACTTTTCAGTATATTTTTGTTATAATGCAATGTTTGTACACTATTTACTTGTGTTATGAATGTATGTATGCCTTCATTGTTTACCTTTTTGTACTAAGCTAATACTGAGTTAGAATATTTGTATATGCTTATATCCTATTACTATAAACATATTTCCATATACATTTCAAAACATATTCTTAAGCCTTAAACATATTGAATGTTTTAAGAAATAAAAAAATGTATGACTGATTCTGGTGTGAGATTTATTTTGAGAGTAGAGAATAATTTAAATTATTGGTCATAGCAATACATTCTTCACTTATATCTGATAAGACTAACAAGATTATAATTTAGTAAATAATAAACATAAATTTTATAAAAAGAATGGTGTGATTTGCATGCCTGGTACACAACACCTTTCACAATGAAGTGTTTCTAGATTTTATAATCAATGTGAAGCAACTGAAGAGTATCTCAAGGACTCTGTGACGAATCTAGTATCATGATCTACATAATGTTCTACTGTCATTATTTTAATTGTTTTATTAAACCTAGTACATACTTTAGAAAGTTACATGTTTAAGAGTTTACATAAAGCAGCAACTAAAATATTAACAAGTTTGCCATACTTTGGATTTTCGTGTTCGTTTGCGGTACCGCATTCGTATCAAATTTAATCAGCCCATAGGACTCCTAGACCAATGAACTCGTACAAAAACTAGTTTCTACTACAATAAACAGAGTTCAAACACAATAAACAAGCATTTCGACGTACACAGACGGCTCTAACTACGCGATTTTTCTATAATTAGGCAGAAATACGTCAATAATACTAACATTGATATTGTGATGTTACGGCTCTCCACTTCCGAAGTAGTCATATTAAATTCAGTTCTGTTTAATTCACTTTTGAGTCTGCCACTCGCGAGCTATCATTTGCTGCCGCGTTTTTTGCTTTCATCATCTAAATAATGGTATTTTTTGCACAAAAACACAATAATTGATCTATGATCACGAACTTTACAATGACAGCTGCTAAACAGTGCAGGGATGCAGTGGTCTCGGACGAAAAAATGTGAAATCGGTAGAGTGACCAAGAAAAATCGGTATATTTGGAGCAAAAATCGGTATATGCAAAAAAAACAAGCAATATTCAATGAAAACCCCTTAATTTTAAACTCTAGGAACTATTATTGTACCAAAAGAAGGTAATTTTAACAAACGAGAGTCACGCAAACACCCCCCTCCCCCGTCATGAAAGTAAAAATTTTGAACAAATTTTGCCGTCCCTTTAAAAATACTGCCCCCCGCCGCCCTAAACAGCAACATAACTAACCAAGGAAGGGCAAAATATGAAAGAAAAGGGGGATTTTAGCATCGAATCGCTGAAAATCGGTAGAAAAATCGGGAGAATCTTCTAGCTTTAAAAAAATCGTTGAAAAATCATGTCATTTCGGTATTTCGGTAGGACAAGCCTAAAATCGGTAGAAATACCGAAAAATCTGTAGGTCCGAGACCGCTGCAGGGATGCCAGATAGTGTCTCACTAAAGCCGGGTCTCCTGTTCGTGTTTTGCCGTCAACACTACACAAAAACCTTTACACAAAACTTTGTTTCGATGCATAATTTTGTCTATGATACCATGTTTCGTGTTGATTGAAGCCATGTTTGTGTAGGAGCATCCGAGCAGCTTCCTGTTCGTGTTTCATCGTCAACATTATACAAAAACCTCTAATAAGCAAAACTTGTTTCGTTGCATAATTTCGTCTATGGTACCATGTTTCGTGTTGATTGAAACCATGTTTTTGCTTTCCATGCTAGTCGGAAAATATCTACACAATTCCCCCCTGAATTTCTTCAGTAATTTGGGGAGGTAAGTGGGCAGGGGGGCGCTAGGTAGACCAAGGCAGAGTCAGTGTTTCCACTTTGAAGGATTATTTATTTTTATTCTGAAAATGTTGGGTACCACCACAAATGAAGTGGCAGCACTGACAGACATCTAGCAACACTGCCTATGTATGTGTCTGAAGGACTTGTACAAACATACATGAATAATAATAATGTACTAATATTATAAAGGCGAAAGTTTGTAAGAATGTATGGATGTATGGATGTTTGGATGTTAGGATGTTTGGATGTTTGGATGTAAGGATGTTTGTTCCTCTTTCACGCAAAAACTACTGAACGGATTTCGATGAAATTTGGCACACGGGTAGATCATGTCCTGGATTAACACATAAGCTACTTTTTATCCCGGGAAAATATAAAGCGGGACTTTTATCCCGGAAAAACTTTTTAAAGCGGGCGGAGCCGCGGGCAAAAGCTAGTGAATAATAATAATGTTATATATGAATAATGATATTCGTATTAAGTATTGTCCTAGTGAGTCTCAAACTGCTGACATACGTACTAAACCCTTAAATAAAAGAAAATTTATGAAAGAAAGAAGAAGAAAGAAAGAAATAATTTAAAACATATAATGTCATTTGTGAAACAATCGTAAACTTGTCTGTTTTATAACTATTTTTTATTGTTTTGTGACTGTAGAAATTTGTTATGATACAATAACAGTAACAAGTTTGATTTGTCTTAATAAGGAGTATATTTTTATATTATGATTTTTTATACATGTCAATGGCCATGTAGTGCCTGGTTAATGATTTTATATTTTTAGAATCCTGAAAAAGAAACAGTCGAAGGCGGGACTCGAACCCACGACCTCCTTTAAGAGAATTAAATACGGGTCCTGAAATTGGCAATCGATGGCGGGGGTCAGAGTAGCTCAATTGGCAGAGCACCGGCACGGTACGCCGGAGGTCGTGGGTTCGAGTCCCGCCTTCGACTGTTTCTTTTTCAGGATTCTAAAAATATAAAATCAAGGAGTATATTGTGTTTATAAGAAGTAGGGTATGTTTGGTATAAAAAGATGTAAAGTTTCGGAAATTAGGAGAGGGTGTTAAAAATAAATAGGTACTGGTTATAATTGCCGAATTTAAAAAATGAAAACTAATGTGTCTTTTATATAATATCTACTCTCTCTGGTTCTTAGACTTAGCATAAAATGGTTGTACATTTTTCACTTATTCCACATAATAATACATTTACAAATAATTGTTGAAAGTGTTTCAACGTTAAAATAAAAACCGAACACACACCACAGGACAATAACATTGAGAACATGCATTTTATTGACAATATTATTGTGTGTGTGTGTGGTTAGCCTTATAATTTGAATGTGTCGTGCTTGTCATGTTCTGACAGGCTTGCCAACTTAGGGCTTTTAGCCCTAAATTGAGGGCTCAAATAAGTGTGTTGGGCTTATTTTAGGGCCAAAATAAATTTAGGGCTATTTTTAGGGCCTAAAAAATTTTTTCTTGTATTACTGTTTGAACATAAAAAAAGGCAAAACGTTCAAGTTTTTACACAAGGTGTAATGCTATAATGCCAAATACACTTTGCCGACGAACGTGTACGAGTCTTCACGAATCCGAGAATGTGAATCTGGCATAATACTCTATGGGCTCTATGGGCATGCCATCAAAGACACCATCCTACGGCGGCAAACACAACAATAATTGTTTAAAATCATTGACAATGTAGATCTTTTTACACGTGTTTAAATTAAACTAAGTTGTGTGTTATTTACCTTAATAAAACAGGGAACTTATTTAAAAAATATTAGATATAGGTATATACTACACCATACAAAGTAATATTGACAGTACAGGGCTTTTTTTTGGGGTTTTTGAATTTTACATTTAGGGCTATTTGGGGCTTATTCACGTTGATTTTAGGGCTATTTTTTTTAGGAGTTGGTAGCCCTGCATGTTCAATGTCAACTGTCACTTCGAAACAAAATATGTCAACACGTGAGATTTATATAGTTTCAAAAAGGGTTTTTAAAATTGTTTAATAATTAAACCATGGGTGACGACGCCGCGTTTGACAAAAAGAAGTCGCATCACGCCAAACATGCCGGCCGAAAGGCGGAGAAGAAGAAAAAGAAAACAAAGTTAGACCAGTCTAACCTAAGTGCTCGCCAGAGAAATCCTAAAGCATTTGCCATCCAAAATGCAGTGAGAGCGGAGAAACAGTTCAGGCGTCGAGAAGATGTTATTGCTAAAAAGCAGCACATCCCACAAGTGGATAAAACGCCTTTGGAGCCACCGCCGATCGTCGTTGGTGTGGTAGGTCCCCCGCGCGTCGGGAAGACCACTGTCATCAACAATCTTATCAAAAGCTTCATAAAGACAAATGTGACTAACACAAATGGGCCTATCACCGTCGTCACGTCTAAAAAACGACGCATTACTCTCATAGAATGCAATAATGACGTAAATTCCATGATAGATATCGCTAAATGCGCTGACCTGGTACTTCTGTTGTGCGACGCGAGCTTCGGCTTCGAGATGGAGATATTCGAGTTTCTCAATATATGCCAGGTGCATGGCATGCCAAAGATCATGGGTGTGCTGACACATTTGGATATGATAAAGAATGCAAAGACATTGAAAACTACAAAGAAAACTTTAAAACATCGTTTCTGGACGGAAGTGTACCCTGGTGCTAAGTTATTTTACCTGTCGGGAATAGTCCATGGGGAATACCTGAGGAATGAGATCAAGAATCTGGCTAGATTCATATCTGTGATGAAGTTCAGGCCTTTGAGCTGGAGAATGACTCACTCATATGTATTAGCCGATAGATTGGAGGACATCACAAGCCAGGAGTTGATACGGAAGGATGCTAAAGTGAGCCGTGATGTAGTGCTGTATGGATATGTCAGAGGAGTGCCTTTAATGAAGGAGTCTGCCGTACACATTGCTGGTAAGTTTATATTACACTTATGTCCATAATATTATCTTCTAATTTTCTTTTGTAAAAAGTTCAATGTAAGTTGTCATTTTTATTTTAATGTGCATATCTTATTTAAAATGTTTGGACAGACTCTATTTTATATTTGTAATGATAAAATGTTAGTGATATCTATCCTATCAGGGCCGCGCCGACCCAAGACAGCGCCTGTGTGCGAAATCTATGAAGCGCCTATGATTTTTGTCATCCTGTAACCTGTTTCATAAGTTTTAATTTAGAAAATGAGCTTTTGTAAGACGTTTGTAATAATATATGTAAGACTTGTACATGTACCTACTGTCTTACCTACTCACCTATAAAGAATATAGTGGTAGTATAACAAATATAAAATGTCATCCTTATTTCGGCGCCCCTATTGCCTGGGCGCCTGTGTGCGCCGCACACTTCGCACATATGGACGGCGCGGCCCTGTATCCTATCTGTCTAGTGTAATTGGTTTATCCGTTCTAATTAAATAAATAAATCCTATCAAAAACATAACGAGTAAAAAAAAGTCAAATCTCGCAACTCAGTTCTTTTACTATGAAAAGTTGTAAAAATTGCTCACCATATCAAATTAGACACATTTGTTTTTACATGTTATGTTTTTTTCTATGTAATATATCTTGTCAGTCAGCTACTGATTTTCTTAAAGCCCACCGCCAAGCACTGCTCTCTCCAACCATACCCAGTAGCAAACATGTGTACAAGCCCAATCTGTTACTTGAACATAGTTTTTTAAAATCATTATTTTCCATTTAATGTGTAGTTAAATTTCGAGATTTTTCATTTGTTTCTTCCTTTATAGGCTAAACGTTAACTAAAATTCTAAATTTGAAGTTGGTAAAACTGCTAGATCTACCTAAAAATCCAAACTTCTTGCTTTATACACAGCAAAGTTACAAGGGGTTCAAGTGGCGTGAGTTCCTTCGAGAAAAGGATAATACGGCTGTGCTACTGCACTAAAGTACTCATAATGCTGTGAGGAAAGATGCTCTGCTAAGTTGTGGATGATTTGAATCAAGGGTTCAAATCAGAAAGTTAATGAATTTGTTCTTTGTCCCCATTTTAATTTAATACACTGTGTATTGTATTTAATAAAAAATCTGGGTTTATGTAAACATACTCATTTAAAAAAATCTTATTACCACATTTCAGGTGTCGGAGACATGAAAATCAATGAATTATCGTATCTTCCCGATCCTTGTCCCTTACCAAGTAGTGAGAAGAAACGCCACCTCATGGAGAGAGAAAGACAAATCTATGCACCATTTTCAGGGGTTGGTGGCATTGTTTATGATAAAGATGCGGTTTATATTGAGCTTAAAGGGTCTCATTCCCATAAACAAGAGGATGAAGAGACAAATGAAAAGAAAGTTCTGCTCAAAAATGTAGTGGAAACTAAAGAGACTGTTGATGAACAGATGCAGGAGTCAGGGTTTAAATTATTCTCTGGTGGTGCTGTCATATATCCAGACATGGTAAAAGATGATGAATATCTTCAACACAGTTCAAAGACTAATGATGGTTCAAGATCTGAAACAGATTCTGATGAGGAAAATGATTCTGACAATGACAGTGGTATCGATCAGAGTGAAAAAGATGATAAATCAAGAAAATTGCCCTGGGATAACAAATCAGGTTCAGAAGTAGACGATGATGAAGGGGGTGTAAACAATGAAAGTGAAAATTCTGACGACGACGATTCTGATAATGAAAATTCTGATTTAGAAGCAAAGTCTGACAAAGAAGATTTTAGTAAGAAATGGAGAGAAAAATTAAGCGAAAAAGCCACTGAGGCGTATTTAGATCGCCAGAAAACATCAAAGAACATTATGAAACTCGTATATGGTGAATTTGAAATTGGCAACAAAACTAAAGAACTAAAAGAAGAATCCAGTGATGAAAGTGATGAAGAACAAATTGGTGGGTTGTTTAAAAAAGTCACTGATACACAAAAAAAGAAACACAAGGAAAAGGAAAGGCTTGATCTTGATGAATGTTCATTCTTCTACTCATTAAGCAAGCCAAACCTTAGGGACTGGACCGCAGAGTCTAATAAACAATTACTGATCAATAGTTTCGTTACTGGAAAACGTTCTGCCGATGAAGATGCATCAGAACTACTTAAATTGGACGACGCTAGCGACGGTGACGACGAAGAATTGTATGGAGACTTTGAAGACCTAGAGACTGGAGAAAAACACGTTTCTAAAAAAGAAAAAGAGGAAAACCCTTTTACAGAAGAGACTGGCGGTAAACGCAAAGCTGATCTGACTAAATCTGAAATCTTAGCAAAAAAACTTAAATTGAAAGCTAAGTTTGATTCCGAATACGACAATCCAGACGACCATAGAATAAAAGGAGATCATTCCTATTATGAAAATTTAAAAGCGGAAGCTTTGAAACAATCAGAACTCAATAAATCAGTATTTGAAAATCTAGATAACGGGCTAAGAGTCGAAGTGGAAGGTTTCAGACCTGGCCTTTATGTCAGAATGATGTTCAAAAACATGCCTGCAGAGTTCATAACAAACTTCGATTCTACTTATCCTATCCTCATTGGTTCACTCAACATGGCGGAACAGAATATCGGTTTTGTATCATGTAAAGTAAAAAAGCACAGATGGTATAAAAAGATTCTGAAAACTAATGACCCGATTATAATTTCGCTGGGTTGGCGACGCTTCCAGACTTTACCTATCTATTCTAAAATTGAGGATGATTTAAAATGTAGGTATTTAAAATACACTCCCGAGCATGTAACTTGTAACATGCATTTCTACGGACCTGTTACGCCTCAAAATACTGGTTTCTTAGCTTTGCAAACAGTAAACAATAATCCAAATGAAATCAAGGAATTGGGCTTCAGAATAGCCGCGACCGGCAGCGTGAACGAAATTAACAAATCTACACAAATTGTTAAGAAATTAAAATTAATTGGTACACCATTGAAAATATACAAAAAAACTGCATTTATTAAGGACATGTTCACAAGTACACTCGAGGTTGCAAAGTTTGAAGGTGCGAGAATAAAAACTGTATCAGGAATCAGAGGACAGATAAAGAAAGCCTTGAATAAGCCCGAAGGCGGGTTTCGAGCGACATTCGAAGACAAGATCCTAATGAGCGATATTATCTTCTGTCGGACGTGGTTTAAAGTGGACGTGACGAAATTCTACGCGCCTGTGGTTAACCTGCTTCTTCCTCTTGGAAGTAAAAACGCATGGCAAGGCATGAAGACCAAGGGTCAGCTGAAGAGAGAGCGCAACATCCGCAGCGATGCAAACACAGATTCGATGTACACGGAAATTCAACGGGAACCTAAAGTTTTTAAACCATTGGTGATACCGAAAGCGTTGCAAAAAGGTTTGCCGTATAGATTTAAGCCAAAAGAGAAGGTAACGACATTGTCCGGTACTAATCCTAAAGACAAATTCAAGGGAAGAATAGCCGTCATCAAGAACCCGCATGAGCAAAAGGTGGCCAACGTTATGAAGATGCTGAAAACGAATTACGAGAAGAAACAGGAAGCGCAGAAGGAGGCGACCGCTGAAAGGTTAAAGGCGCACCGGAAACAGAAGGACGCGGAGGAGTGGCGAAAACTGAAGCGGCAAAAGGAGTTGAAGAAAAAGATTTGTAGACAGATAAGCAAAATGGGTAATAAAAAGAAACCGCAAATGTGATGACATTTATTTAATAAAACTTTGCTAGCTCAGTCCATTAGTTTTATTCAATTTTTTTTTATGATAAACTGACGATTACAGTAAAGGAACCTTACAGCTTTTTTCACTATATTGCAAAAATGCTTACAAATGTCAAATGGCTTATTTTAATTGGTTTATTGTTGGGATCGGACCGAACATTAGATTGGGATCGGTTATTGAAAAGGGCCGAAACAATAATTATTGTGGATGTTTCAATAGTGTAAAGTTTCTCAATTTATATCGCCTTTTTGTCGTATCATCTTACTAATATTATAAAGGCGAAAGTTTGTAAGTATGTATGGATGTATGGATGTTTGTTACTCTTTCACGCAAAAACTACTGAACGGATTTCGATGAAATTTGGCACACGGGTAGATCATGTCCTGGATTAACACTCTTAAATATAAACCGGGACTTTTATCCCGGAAAAACTTTAATGCGGGCGGAGCCGCGGGCAAAAGCTAGTATAAAATGAAACAAAACATTTATATCGTGTAAATTGTATTTACCTCTTATCATTATGCATAACGTACGCCGTTATCGCAAACTTCATAAATATTTTTACAAAGGTTACACGGTTGTTCGGATTACATTGGTCAAAATAATCATTGTCTAGGATAACAATCTGCCCCGCAACAATATTATTTCGCGAACATACATTAGTGAGGCGACAAGTTACAAACATGGAAAGCCTGGAATGTTACGCGTCACAGGCACCGGCGCCCGCTCACACCCCCGCACTCCCCCACACTCCCCACGCTAAACGAAGCTATGCAACACATATGCAGAATATATACACATTACGAATTTCACTAACTCTCAGCTATTTTTACATAAACTCCTTAACGTGAAGGTAACTTTACTCTTTGGTAGCGCGAGCCACTGGGACCTTTTGTGAAAAAATATAATTTGTTCGAGGACAATTCGTACGTTCATAATGCAATGGGAACATCGAAATGTGCGCTGGAATGTCGGTGATATACAAAACAATCGTACGGCCGCGTCCGTTCCGCATAAACGAAGATACTTGGCACTTGTGGAGGTTTCATACATTACGGAATAACTATGGACACACTACGGAGCGAAAACTTCAACTGTGGGCAATCACCATGCCGCGCACACTGTCGCGGACACTGTTTATTTGGAACAGACCTCAGCGTGTCCGGAACAACGTCTCAAGGGTAACGGTACAACTTCCAACCACAAATTTATACAAAAACGTAGCTACATCGAAAAGCTATACACTAACTAACTAAATAACCATCACGTTAAACATATTTGCGTTTTATAAAACGTTATGATATAATTTTACATGAATGAGTGATGTGTATTAATGATATACGTCAGCCGTCTGACTACAGGCTGCGAGCGACGCTGGGCCGCGCGGGGTACTCACCACTGGCGACGGTTGTGATGATCAAATTGACTAATTTAGAGTTAAATGCGCCCCAAATACATTTCATTGTGATGCCTAATAATATAACCACCATTTGGAAATCATTCCCGGGGACGGTATCAGCAGTTGGTTGTATCCACTCGCAGGGCATCCACAGCGTCGCTTCTTAACAGCAGCTTAAAGTATCCAAACGAGCTGAATGGAACACGAATAACGCCCAACTAGGATCTCTCATCTCATCGACGACGGTAAGCGTTCGCGACGACAAGCCGTAATAAAGTTTATATGCATAAACTCTGAAAGTTCATTCCACCGAACTTAGTGCACACTATTGGCGTCACAGTTGAATCGTTTAGTGGAGCGTAACCACGCAATATAAATATTGTACAATTTCCTATCTAGAAACTGATTCAATAAAATTAATTTTTGAAATAAATGCTTTAATCTATTCATTTCACAACTAAAAACTATATACGGACGCAAAGTCGAACGAACGAAGCGTGCAAGCGGTCGTATACTTTTTACGTATAACAGCCAGCAAATATCTCGAGGACACTACACCCCCCGCCCCCCCTACGGTAAAAACCACCCATTGTTTTACACGTTCGATTTACACTTTAATAAAAAAAATATTAAAAAAAAACCTCGACTACGTCAAAATCTGCATTCTTTATAAAAATTATTATCGTTATAAAAATATTGAAGAACTGAAAAGATAGAAACAAGATTTTGATTTGTATATTTTATTTTTGAATAATCTTAGTTGAGTGTTCATAAACGCTGTCCACTAACTCGGATGTATCTTGCAAACATTAAATTTTTTGAGATTACTTTCTGCCGCCATAAATCCTTAATTTTGATTTTTAAAAATTTTGATGTACCCAGTGTCATTCTCACGGCTAAGACGAATCTATTGACACCACTCACATAAAAATACGACAAACCGTTTAGGCTCTAGATCGTGCCTAAGAAATATACATACATATATACATCATACATACATACATCATATATACATACATACTCGAAAAACATAACCGTCTTTCTTTCGCAGTCGGGTAAAAACCCACCACGCGGTAAAGTGTTCAAGCTGTTTATCGGCTGTCATACGCTGAAGGCGATCCTCTGAGAACACAATGCGAGTGTACGCCAAGGACGGTATTAATAAATGAATCTCAAGTTTGAGTTACATCTCAAGTAGACATAATGTATTGAACTCTTCATACATTATGTATACTTGAGATGTAACTCAAATTTGAGATTCATTTATTAATACCGGCCCAAGTGTCGCAGGACGCACCGTCCGCCCGCCCCTGCGCCGTCACAGATACCACGCTTCGAATGCGCCTATAGTGCCCACATGTGAATTTAAATATTACAACTTCAATTCAACATGTTATGTGTACGTTTTGGTCTTTTATAATATAATTTGAATATGAAATATTATACATATAAGGAATTTGACTAATGTAGACGACGTAGCGAGAAGCCTCCCGCGTTCTTTCAATTTACTATACTATATCGATCCACCTAAAAAGCCCCGTTTGGCGTCTCTTGTTTTGATAAGCGGGAAATGAATTCTTTTTTTTGTAATAAATGTATGTCGTTGTTTTCGTCGTTTTGCTCTCTTGAATGTGGAAGTAACTGTTATTTCCGTCCGTAACATATCTCGCGCCACGGGATTTTCTAGATGAAAACGTTTTTAAAATTTTAAGTAAAAAATCACACTGGTGGCCACACATTATAACATGTCTAAATTTTATTAATACTGCTTCTCATACATTTTACGCATCATTATAATAAGAAATACCTTACTACAAGTACATTAGCGGCTCATCCACGTTCAACCTTCACGCGCTTTACTAATTTTATTGTGATACGGTTCTGAGGTAATGCACGACACCCGTGCCGACCGATACAAGCTTCAACTTAATAAATAATATTAACTAGTTAATAAATAAAGCGTTATTAAAATAATAAACTTCTAATAGTTTTTTGAACACATTCTACCTATTTATAACTGTGTACCACTAAAGTAGAAACGCTAATATAGTAGATACCATGATATTTACAGTGCATTTGCTAAATATAAAAAAGGATTCCATCAAATCAACGTCACGTTAACTATACAATCATATTTTTTTAAATATTTTTTGTTTTCAATTAACCATTGACCGGCGTGTGACATACGAATTTTTAAACAAAATTAAAAACTTTATAAAATTGTTCGCTGTTTAATTTTCTACTACTACTCATAAAGTATGTAAAATCACTATAATAAATATATAAAAAGGTTTGCTTAAAAATAAATATAAAATATTAAAAAGCTCGTATACCACACGCCCATAGAAAAAATCGTGCTACAATCCGCCCGCTATGGGATGGCGCCCTTGACAGCTGTCAAACTTGACATTTAACACGTCGACCGCCACCCGTACCACGTACGTCAGGGTGCGACTCCATAGCGGATTACATTTTACACATCGTAAACGCTTAACAAAATATACCTAGCTATGTATAAATGATGTTTCGCTATTAGAAAGTATTTTATTACAGTCGTAGAATACAAAACGATGTCGATTAACACTGTACACAAGACTAGCATTGTGTGCTCCCGTCATTAAGTATACAGTCGAGCGATAACGGAAAAAAGCCTATAATTCTTCATAATTGTATAAATTTATTACATACAACATTTGCGACGCCTATAGCACCTATCTAGGTTTTGATAAAATGTTAAATCGGGCCAATTTTAATGGTTTAAAATGCACTTTTTATAGTAAAATAAATAACAGTTAATATTTGTCTTATCACAGGTTTGAAATCTATGTCGTAAAAATGGTTATAACTCTGATCTTGCGGCCAGAGAATGCGAGAGTACGTACTATAGCCGACGCATCGAGTTAACTGTTAATACGCGAGTACTGTCATACGAAGAGGCACACATTCATCTACGTAAAGCTATATATACACACCTCAGCGAGGCACTTGGTAGACAGGTATCTAACGACAACTGAAGGCGCGGGCCCGTACACACCTGCGCCAATACTAACCAAAAATACATAAAAACAGGTTGTTCTGTGTTTGTATCGGGATTACATCATCTCTCACAACACCTTTAATCTAATCGGACTGTTGCACCGTCTCACAACCAACCGGTCTGTAGCAAAATTAATATTGTCATTGTTATCATATATAGTACGATTTTGTAAATTTTATAACGATTCGTTTAAAAATTAGTAACAATGTAATGGACACCTCATAGGCAACTGTTGCATAAAATCAAATTAAATGTCAAATATAATACGACGCACAGCCAATACTCTATAGTCTCTTAATGTCAACATAAGACGGTGTAACAGCCCACGTGAATATATTAGTTGAAATTTTAACTAATATTTGGCATCAGAGTATGACAATGAATTACACGAGTGTGTTTTTAAAACCCACCACGAGGGTCCTATAATAATATGTAATTCATTGGGTCAAGTCTTATTTACTTAATTGTCATTGTCAAAGTTGACATTAGCTGTCAACTTTGACTCATGTCATCGCCACTAGTAGCGTGTAAGCGTGGTGGGTATTTAGAAACACGACGCTGTTCGCTTTCTTTTCCCGTAATAGTAAATATCGGAATACAAGTTAAGTACAATAGTAAATCTACAATTATCAGAGCACTTTTGTATTTAATATAGTTTATCATATTATGAAGCTTCCGCTACAACTGTTTCATATTTTATACAGATAGAAAACTTTATTGTTTTTTTTTACATTTCGTCTTACTGTTTGAATGTGGCAACATTACTAATTATATTATAGTCGTATCTATTTTTAGCTTCTTAAAATAATATTAATACAACGTGGAATTCTAAAAGTGAAGAACATCTAAAACGATAGAATTAGAGAAAGAAATTAGTCAGTTTTTTAACAAAATGTTTTACAAGTAGAAATAAGTAATATTAAAAAAGGAGTTTTTGTCAAGGCATAAAAAATGTATTAGTCAAGTGTTGCCATATCAAACGAGCGTACCATTGCCACACCGTGCCATCGCACTGAAATGAGCGTTCCACACCATTCGCATGCAGAACATAGTTTGTACCAATCTGGAAACATCTTACACTAGAGACGTTCGTCCTTCACTAACCCATATCCCGCCGGACTCGCCGGTTTCGTTACAATCGTTCGACAAGTCTCCCGAATAACATCGAAACGTTAACCTACATGGTTCAAGTTAATACTGTCGTTAGTGTCTCGCACACACTGGCGGCGTCAGTGGTGGTCGGTGGTGGTGGTGGTTTAGTTCATGGTGTTGTGTCAGGAGGCAGGCGCGTGCTCGTGGTGGAGCCGGGCCGCTCGCTCCGTGCCCGTGGCCAGCAGGTTGCTGAACTCTACTTCTAGGATTTGTCTCGCCTGCAATGTATATTAGTCCACATTTAAAATAGTATTTTTTTATTGCGAGCTGTCTATTTTTATAAGTTCTTTGTTATTCTAAACCACCGTTAAGATTTGTGGATTTAATACAGAGATATCGTATATCCAGAATGAATGTAATATTAATTTTATAAGTACGACAGCCTTTTTTTTTTACGCGTAGAAAGTGACTTATTATATCGCCCAGCGTTCAAGGGGAACGATTGAGCAGTTATGTTTGGTTCACCGTGCCTTACGACCCGACGTTGAGCCGCCCGGAGAGATGGAAAACGTCGGGCGACCGTCGGGCCGAGTCCCTAACCTATGTACACCGCACGGCATACCAACCAAAACTCCGCGGTGGCCATCTTCGGCGCATTAGGGACGGCTGCGGGCTTCCTCCGACTCACGTCGAAGTTGTCGTCCGCAACCGCCCCTGCGCGTACCGCTGTTGCGGTCCGTCTCCTGTTGTTGCGGGGGCTCAGAAGCCCCCGTACACCGAAGGTCGCCCACGGCGTCAACGGCAGCGTGAGGCCTAACCGCCACGCTGCCGTCCATCACGGGGTCACAAAAGTTGGCTAGACTAATAGGTGGACGGCCCCTTTCGCCCACCCGCGATTCCCGGCGGCCCCTATTAGTCGCCTTTTATGACAGGCAGGGGATACGCTGCAATGTATGTTTTACAGCTCGAAGAAGCAGCTGGTCCAGGCATGTTGTGTATTGTGTATTGTGTAGTGTGTTACCTGTGTGTTCTGCGTGGGTATCTGCAGCGCGAGCGCCATGCTGTTCGCGTCGAACGAGTCGTCCAGCGCGATGAGCGCGCCGTGCACGCCGCTCTCCGATAGATTGTTCGCGTACTCCTGTGCACACAATACCACTAATTGTTTAGCGTTAGCACGAGTTTGCGTAAGCACGTTCCGTTCTGTGCAGTGTTGCCAACCTTACTGTTTTAACAGTAGATTTACTGTTTTTGCTTTTTCATCCCTGTTTTTTGTTTAGAGTCGAATGCTTACTGTTTTTTGTTTTAAAGATTTTTTAAATGCATTTTCACTGTTTTTGTGCACAGGTTTGTTAATTAGTAGTACCTACATAAAATGGTGCAGGAGCTTTTTTTTTTGCTTGCCACCCTATGGATTTACCCTACATCGCTTTTTTTTAGCTCCTCGGTCAAAATCCCCTGTTTTTTAATAAGTCATCTGATGTTTGTTGGTTTCGTGGAGTTGGCAACAGTGGTGGTTGTACCTTGAGGTTGATGGCGAGGAGCCAGCGCTGCAGCCGCTCGTTGGTCCAGACGAGCACGTCGCGGTTGACGAGCTCGGCCGCGCGGCGCCGCTCCTCCAGCGCCCGCACGCTGTACCCCACGCGCTTCAGGCACGCCACGCCGAAGTGCAGGGACGTTCTACACATACATATCACATATCACATACAAATAATGCCTATTCAAACATATAGGTGCACCGTGCAGGCGCCCGCCCGAAATACTAACCCAAATATCGCACCTTTAAAACGAAAACGACACAATTCAAAAAATAGAAAATTGAGATGTCATTTTTAAATGACCAAAAACTAACTAACTAGTCCCTTATTTATAAAAATACTAGCTTTTGCCCGCGGCTCCGCCCGCATTAAAAAGTTTTTCCGGGATAAAAGTCCCGGTTTATATTTTCCCGGGATAAAAAGTAGCCTATGTGTTAATCCAAGACATGATCTACCCGTGTGCCAAATTTCATCGAAATCCGTTCAGTAGTTTTTGCGTGAAAGAGGAACAAACATCCTTACATCCATACATCCAAACATCCATACATTCTTACAAACTTTCGCCTTTATAATATTAATCTATACTAATAGCTGCTGCTAAGCTGAAGAGTTTATTTGTTTGTTTGTTTGAACGCGCTAATCTCAGAAACTACTGGGTCGAATTGAAAAATTCTTTTTGTGTTGAATAGACCATTTATCGAGGAAGGCTTTAGGCTATATAACATCACGATGCAACTATTAGGAGCGAAGAAATAATGGAAAATGTGAAAAGAAACGGAGAAAATTATTCATCCTTGAGGGCTTCCATTGCGTGCGCTGCGAAAACGGTTCAAGATACCAAAAATATATGTATGAAAGAATTATTCCTCTTGAAATGATCTAAAAAAATGTCCGCGACAGTATATGTCTATCTTTTAAGATTAACTCACTAGAACCGTTTTTATGGTAATCAAATTTGGTAGAAATTAATAACTCTGTCTGTCGCGCTTTCGCGCCAATACTACAGAACCGATTTAAATGAAATTTGGTACACAGATATTTTAGAACCTGAAAAAGGACATAGGCTACTTTTTATCCCCGTGAAATATAAAACGGGACTCCTTATCCCGGAAAAACTCATTCACGCGGGCGGAGCCGCTGGCAAAAGCTAGTAGGATAATAAAAAAGGGACCGATATAACATTTTTGTCCTTTTCCTACTTGAATATGGCTGTGTTTGAGCTATTATTGTATTGAGAACTTCGTTTTAAGTAATTTTATGACGATAACTCAATTTTCTTTCTTTTTGAATTGTATCGTTTTCATCCTAAAGGTGCGACTTAGCTTGAACAAGTGGTCTACGCGGATCACGCATTGAAGCAAGACAATGGCAAGTGGAAGAAAATTTCCAATGGAGACTACGCTGCTGAGATATTGACTTTTTTTTTTCTTGCATCGAATGATGAGACGAGCATGCCGATCGCCTGATGGTAAGCGATACGACCACCCATAAACAGTACCAACACCATCCAGCATCTTAAGTTACAAAGTACTGTGTGGCATTCGACTGCGCTCGTCATCCTGAGACAAGATGTTGAGTCCTATTATGTCCAGTAGTTACACTGGCTACAATGCCCTTCAAACTGAAACACAATAGTGCATGCACACTGCTGCTTGGCGGTAGAAATAGACATTGCGATGGTACCCACCCGGACAGACTCTTACATCTGAGAGACATACAACCAGTAAATATCTAACGCATTGTGCAATACAGTTTGTGACATGTACTTAATTATTATTTTTAAGTGAGTAGATTTGTTTAATTCCCAAGTTTCAGTGTTTCTCAGTAATCAGTTACGTTTTATTGCCAAGCGGTTAAAAAATTTCCCAACACTACGCTCACGAAGTTCAATATAGAACATTGTAAATGTGTCACGTTGACTTAAGAGTAAGGATTAAATTATTTATTTTAGTATATTTTGCCAATATTAATTTAAATTTGGTACTACATAAGTGTGATAGGTACTCATTACTATAATACTATGTATATGGAGAACATGATGAATATTTGTAATTATTTAGTTGTTTGTATATTTATAGATGGACGTATTACAAAAGTTATCGCGTTGCGAAAAAAGTCAATTGTTATATCTACATTCTTATATTATCCCGACTATACTGATTGAAATGAAAACACTTATGAGAAGAAGTTATTTTTATGGCATCGGTTCATGTCTATTGGAAACAGAATATTATTTTATTTGCTGTAAAGTACTCGCCTGTGAAAACTGTCAACCATTTTGAGCTGCGTCCTGAGGTCCCTCTTGGTGAGGTGCTCCAACATCCTGGCGTCCACCAGGCACTCCATAAACGTCGTTCTGTACTGAGGTAAGCCTGAGGAGGTACGAAAAATAATTGATGTATTTAGAACTGTTACAGTTTTTCTTTCATTAAATTATTATTCAGGAAAATACTTTAAAACATTTGTCTTGTAGCGAAACTAGTTAAACGAGTCAAAGAATTATGAAATGAAATGTATGAAATAAATTAGTAAATTTATGGGCTGCTCTCTCTCTGAGGTGTCCGTGCGGCACTCTGGCTGGCCACTGAAAACCAGTGCTGTGTGATGGCTTTCATCATTACACAGCGTATGCTGAGATGGCCACCTAGTTACCACGGCATGGGTGCGCGTGTGGTAATGGGTATATTTAATGGTGTTTTTTTTTCTTTGTTGTATTTTCCCTTAATTTTTTATTTTATTAATTACCTATTAATTACATGTTATCTCATCTGTGGCAATAAATGTTTCTTTCTTTCAAATGTAATGTACTGACCAAGTGAAGGTAGCCAGACGTTCCCGATCCACTCGTGGTTCATGTCCCCGAAGGCGAGTGCGGCGCAGGCGGTGCCGCGCGGCGCGGACGGTGACGTCAGCGACACCATCTCCTGGATGGCCAGCCGCAGCTTCAGCCGGTGCAGCGGGTTGCTGATGCCGATCTCGCGCTGGATCTCCTGGTCCGACAGCGCCGACATGATGGCGCCCGACTTCACGTTGGCGCGACATGCGGCCACGTACCACGCGGGCATGCCCACCCACAGCTCCAGCCACGCCACCACCGTGGGTCCGTTCCACAGAGCGAACGGAGTGCCTGCGCGCATCGCCTCGCCGAGTAACTCGTGCCGGTAGTCACGCTCCCTACGTATGGAAACATCCGCCATAAATACCCAATGTAACGTTCATTTTCAGATTGTTACAGAAAAGTACTGGGGGCTTGGGATGTGAAAAAAAAAAACACGATGCGAGTTAAGTTTACGCGATCGGGATTTTAGTTAAAAAAATATATTTATTTATTAGAAGTACAATGTTTATTAATTAACAGCTAATACAAGACTGATTTTATTGCATAAAACATTAATCGATCAATAATTGTGAAATTGATGCATCGACACAATAACTATGACTCAGGTTCTTATGTGGGCTGCAACGTCGGCAAGAAGGGGTTGCTATGCGGTGGTAACTCCTCCCTCCCTAAGACGGAAGCAGGGGCTGCTTCCGATAGCGTCCTCGCTACCTTTGGACTCATCGGGTGACTTGGTGTTCTTCTGTGAGGGCTTTGCAGATTTCCATTTATATATCTTCCAAATCACCGCTATGATCAGTAGGATGTATAGCAGTAGTGTAGTCCAGCTTGGTGTTGCGACTATCATTGGCCAGTCGACGTTATTGTTCACGGAGATGTCGTGTGCTCGGTTGATGAGTTCGTGGATGTTGTCTAGTGATATGTCTTCTAGTTGTAGTTCGAATCTTATTGTTTCTTCTGGTGCTATCTGTTGCTTTGGTAATGGGATGACTTCATTAGTGACTATTGTGTTAGTGTGTGATACAAGAGTCGTGTTCATGATGTAAATTTTGCAATCTTCTGTCGACGAGATTAGGATGACTCCGGCTGCTCGGTTGTATTCTGTCTTGGACTTGCATTCTGTTCTAATGACTTGTTCTTCTTTCAGGACTACCAACCAGGTGCTATCTCTAATCTTCTGTAGTTTGCTGTCGGCGAGGATCATTTTGGCGTAGGTACAGTTTGCTATTTTGTGCTGCACAAGGGACACGATGCAGTCTTCAGTGTTGTCAGTCCTTTTTGTTTCGAGGGTTTTGCAGAGTTGGATGCCATCGGTTAGCAGAGTGCAGATGGACTCCAGGTAAGTGTACTCATCGTTACCAAGTGCAAGGTATTTGGACTTTGGGACAACAGTGAGGTTATTTCTATCAGGAATAGAATATAGGTGTATAAGGTCGTATATTTTGGGAGAAACTGATGGGATTTCTAAAATGAAGTTAATTGAGTGTGCTGTACTATATGCTTTTACTGTAATGGCTTTTTCTATAATATGTATGTTACTAGCACTTATTTCTGCTACTGGTCTTAAGATATATGTCTCATGTAATTTATGTAATTCATTAAGAAGGTTTTGACTGGCAATAATACTGGGGTGCATGGTACCTAATCGAGCGAACGTCATTGCATCTTCTAAAATCATTAACTTATCTAATACTATTTGTAGACTAAAATCTATTTGCACGTATATATCTAGGAAATGTAGATGATTCTTAACATTATTGCTATCTCTGGTTAGGTTTGTAAGGGTTTCTACTAAAAGTTTTTGATTTTCCTCTAACTTATGTAACTGGTTACTAAACTCATCTATTGCATTTTCTGCTATTACTAAAGATCTTTTCTGCGAGGTTTGAATACTGTTAATTTTGTTTCTAATATTAGCTATGTCATTTTCAAATTTAATTGCGTCATCATTATCGAGATTGCCTGTAATTGCTTTTACTACTGAGCCTAATCCGTTAATAATGCCGCGTTTCCTCCTAATTTGGGGTGTCAAGAATTGAAGTTTTTTGAAAATGAGGTTAAGGTTATATTGAATCTGGTCTCTATAAGTATTATGTAGTTCTCTAAAAGACGAACCTTCAGCTGCCTTAGTACTAACAAATAATGACATTAATTTCATAGATGTCAGGCGTAAACTAGTAATATTATAGATACAAGCTAAACTAAAGTAATTATCTTGCTTCAAGATTTGCCCTTCTTTAAGCAAAAGGATGCCATTTCCGTTATCTATATGTCGTATATCTACGGTGGCTGAGACGTAGAGCATGACGGCTCCTGCGACGAGGGTCCTGTAACAAGATGAGGCCTACGTAGTAACTTGAAGTGTACCCTAATGGACTTAGAATTAGGGTGATTACCTATTATTTCGGCCACGTTGTTCGGATGCAGATGAATGATCTTGTATGGTCCCTTGAAGACTGGTTTGGTTTTATCGCTGCGCGCTGTCTTGGCTACCTGCTTATATACGGTTTCACCTACCTTAAACATAATTTCCTCTGCTGCCTGGTTCCTCTTGGCTATGACTTGTTCCTTGTTTTTAGACATAAATGCTGAAACACATTCCTGGACGGCTTCTGCATTTGTACGGTGCTTTATAACGTAGTCTTGGTAAAATTCTTTTGGGTAGTATAATTCTAACGGGTTTCTAGAGTTAGTATGACCAAATAGTAATTCATGGGGTGTGTATCCCGTTGCTGAATGTATTGCATTATTGTAAGCTATAACAGAGTACATCATTATAGACTGTATGGGGTCATCTTTATTGGTCATTCTTTGTATCCGAACTATTTCTGCTATAGTGGAATGGAAGCGTTCTATAGGCGAATTCGAGTTGGGGTTATAAGGTGTAGTGAAATGAATACTGATATTATGTAGAGCGCATATCTCTTTTATAACGTCGTTATCGAATTTACTGTCAGAATCGGTGGTTATCTTACATGGTAATCCTAGTATTGAAAATATTTTTATTAGTGCTTCTGCTATGTGCACGCTACTGTTTGCATTTAAGGGGACTGCCTGTGCAAATTTTGAGAAATTATCGATAACTGTGAGAAAGGTGGCACCGCCTGTTGAATACAGATCCATAAATAGATGTTCCATTGGTTTAGTGGGTGTATCTGTGAGAGTTAAAGGGGGCCTTAAAGGATTCCTTTCATATTTTGCTTTCAAACATATATCACACTGGTTGATATAACTTTGTACTGTGAGTAACATATTTGGCCAGTGGTAATTACGATGGATCTGTTTATATGTTTCTTGAATACCACGATGCGTTGTTTTGCCTTCGTGATATTTCTTAATGATTTCATTCTGCTCCGATCTATTTTCAACTAATGTTACGCGTGAAGTACACTTTATGAGTTTTGGGCCACGGTTATTAAAAATAGTGGTATATACTCTAGAAAATGCATAGTATAATTCGTCGTTATAAAAATAGCAATGAAAAACTCTACCGGCTACTGTGTGTTCTTTTAAAAATCTAATTATTTCTGCTTCTGTATTATTGATAGGTATGAAAACGTCTTTGATAGTATTTCGAGTACTCGTGGATCTATCATCTACTCTGTATGAAGATCCGGGTGCAGATCTTATGTGGAATTGTTTTAGCTGCCTATCTATCGCGTCAGCTATAATAGGAATGCCATTATTTTCATTATCTGGTTGGGTGTGATTGGTTGAAACTAACTGTTGATTCTCGGACACTACGCTCATACTATCTGATACGGTTTCAGGTTGAGATTCCGGAATGGTTGGGTTTTCTAGAGGTCTATTATTATTCTGATTTATGTTGGGATCATTTGCAGCTTCTCGGCGTACGTTATCAAAAATTCTATTAATGATTTCGTCGTCGTTATTATCGTCTAAGTTCACAGCTAATGAGTCCATACTATGGTGGAAGATTCTAGCACGAGACAGGGCGTCTGCATTGGTATTTTGGCGACCCTTTTTATAAACGACATTGTAATCGTACTCCTCAAGCTTTAAACGCCATCTTGTTAATTTAGAATTTGGATCTTTTAATGACATTAGCCACGTTAAAGGTCTGTGGTCAGTATATATTGTAAACTTTCTACCATAAAGGTAAGGCCTAAAGTACTTTGTTGCCCAGACTATGGCCAGCAATTCCTTTTCAATGGTAGAGTAGCGAGATTCAGTGTCAGATAACGTACGAGATGCAAATGCTACAGGTTTATCGGAGCCTACAGTACCTTGAGACAAAACAGCGCCTATAGGTATATCTGATGCATCTGTAGTTAAAATAAAAGGCTCATCAAAGTTTGGGTATTGTAGAATTGGGGCATTAGTTAAAATCTGTTTACATTTATTAAAAGCTTCTATAAAGTCTGGGGTATGAAATACTTTGTGATTTTTCTTAAGGCAAACTGTCATAGGTTTGGTTAGTTTGGCGAAGTCTTTGATGAATTTTCTATAGTAGCCGACAAGTCCCAGGAAAGATTTAATTTCTTTCTAAGTATTTGGCAATGGAAAGTTAAGAACGGCTTTAATTTTATCCTTGTTAGGTTTCAATCCTTCATCTGTTAGCTCATGTCCTAAAAATGTTACGTGTTTTTGAATGAATTCTGATTTGTCTAACTGTATTTTCAGGTTATGGGTTCTGAATCTATCGAAGACCTGCTTTAACTTTTCTATGTGCTGTTGGAGGCTAGTAGATATTATAACAACGTCGTCCAAATATGTATAAACATTATCTATTCCTCTTAGGATGTGGTCCATCAAACGCTGAAAGGTGCTTGGCGCATTTTTCAGGCCAAACGGCATTCTTAGGAATTCGTAATGCCCTCTTTCCGTCGTAAATGCTGTTTTTTCGATGTCGTCGGGGTGCATTTCGACTTGGTGGTAACCACTCGCTAAATCGAGGGTGGTAAAATATTGGGCACGCCCTAATCTATCAAGAATGTCGTGGATGTTTGGTAAAGGGTATTTGTCTTCTACTATACGCTCGTTCAACCGTCTATAATCAATTACAAGTCTCCATTTGACATTCCCAGATGCATCAGCCTTTTTTGGCACAATATGCACGGGGCATGACCAAGGGGATATGCTTTCTCGTATAATACCCTGCTGTAAAAGTTTATCTACCTGTTTTCTTATTTCATTACGTTGCTGTGGAGCTTGTCTATAACTACGTACAAAAATAGGTGTTTTATCGGTAAGTCTCAGTTCGTGTTTAACTGCGTGTGTAAAAGTAAGTGGTAAATTTTCTGAGTAAAAAAGATATCTATACTGATAACATAACCTATTAATTTCCCGCTTTTCCTCCTCGTTCATGTGTTCGGTTCGTATTTTTTTTAAATTATCACATAGTTCCCGATCTATGTTACTTATTTTCATGTTATTTAATTGACATTTTATTCTTGTTTCCGGCTCCCGATACTATTCTAATTGAATTAACGATTGATTAGGTATATATTTCTTTTCACTACTAAAATTTATTACAGATGTTTTAAATGAACCATTAGTTACGTTTATGAACGCTGCCGGTGAAACAAGGCGATCCGACCAATAAAAGGTATCATGTAGGTATTCACCATCTGTATAGTGCGTTTTTACGGTGATAATCTTTTCGCATTTTGGTTCAACTTTGATTCTTTGTACGGGGTAGCAAAAATGGATTGGTATATCTGCGTTGGATGTACGTAAGATATTATTATTAAGGTCAATACTACACTGTAACAGCTTCAACAAATCACATCCTATAAGACCTTTGTATTTCGGGTCCACATCAAATATTAAAAATTTGTGTGTTAAATTACAGTTAAAAGCTGATGGTAGCGGCAAGTATGCTACATGATCGTGCCGCGATGTCCCATGAGCTGTGACTACTTGGAATGGCTCTATTGCTATAAATTTTTCTAATATAGTACCAAAAATCACATCAGGTGCTATTGAAGACCTACTAGCGCCTGTGTCTATTAAAAAATTTCCATTAAATTCGGGAAAAAAAATATATGGTAAATAGTCCTTATATTGAAAGTTAATTTTTACTATTTCCGGTCCTCTTGTTCCTCTACCGAGAGAAAACCCTGATCGCAACCTAGCACTGCTTCATTACATGGCTCTAGTTCTGTGTGGTCATTGTTAATTAATTGATCATAATCGTAACACTCACCTTCATCGTAATACGGCTGCATCTGGTCTAAATGACTCGGCATATAAAAGAGTTCTTGAGTTGCGAATTGGGGTGCTGCAGGCTTGTTAACAGACCGCATTGTCACGTCAGATACGCGCTGTGGAGGGTTTACCTGTTGTTTTGGGATATTTTGCTGATTCCTGTAGTTGCCACTATTGTTCCTAGGCATGCTTGGCCTAACGTTACCTGACATGGGCTTACCACTCCAAGGTTGTACAAACTGTGGGTGCTGCCTGGGAGCGACATTGTTATGTTGTGGCGTAAAGTTATTCGGACCTAAATGGTTATGAGAACTAGTAGACGGATTATGATCAAAGTTTGGGTATGGCCTTTTTTTTTTTTTTTTAATATGGCCATCTTCGGCTCATTAGGGACGGCTGCGGGCTTCCTCTGACTCACGTCTAAGTTGTCGTCCGCAACCGCCCCTGCGCGTACCGCTGTTGCGGTCCTTTTCCCTGTTGCGGGGGCTCAGAAGCCCCCGAAACACCGTACCGTGTCCACCTTTTGATGTCCGAGGCAGCGTGAGACACGCTGCCTCGGACATGTCCATCACGGGGGTCACAGAAGTTGGCTAGACTAATGGGTGGGCGGCACGTCCCGCCCACCCGTGACCCCCGGAGGCCCCTATTAGTCGCCTTTTACGACAGGCAGGGGATGCCAGAATTGGTACTTACAAAGTTACGGAATGGAGTATTAATGTTATCGTTAATTTTAGGCAATTCTCTTGGTTTCGTTTGCGTGTTATGAGGGCTACTAAATGAGGTTGATCTATTGTATGAAAGTTTACTTTCTTCTTGTCTAGCCGCTATTATCGCTAGCTCAAGTGTCTCTGGCCTAGCTATTTTAACACCTATTGAAACTTGGAAGTCTAGTTGGTTAACGTACTGTTCAATAACCATCTTTTCGTAATATGCCTTATTGACATGCTCGCCTACTGAATATAACGTTTCTAAAAGGTCTCGTAAACGTTTGCCGAACGTTTCGGCATCTTCGTTGCGTTGCCTCCTAGTGCGTGTGAGTTCCTGCATAACTTGGATTTCATTACGCGGTTCTCTAAGGCGTCTGATTAAGGCGTGTTTTATTACAGCCCAATCGTTTAAATTATCGTCATAAGCTACGGCATCAATAGCCGTACCACTTAATTTACTTTTAATTAAACATATCAATGCCGGATGTGTACGATCTCCCTCCTCCATTAAACCTAGTATGTTTTCTACCTCTCTTATATAATAGTTTAATCTTTTCGGATTGCCATCGTATTTAGGCATCAAACTTGTAAGTATTTTAAAATGAGCATTATCACAATCCTTTAGAGACATATTTACTTTAAATTATAATGATAGGTGACGCGAGAACAATGGGAGTGTTCGGTTACACTTTATTGAATAATAAGTATTGATGCAATCCGTTCGCGGATCAATTAACTATCTATTAGTAAAAATGTTTTATAATTTTACGTAAGTAATGGAATATAATATGGAATGCCTAATGCGATTGTAGCTTATAGACAGACACACACAATATAGAATATAGAAATATTGAAAGTAATAATAGCACAGGAAATAGAGCAAGGAGCACTTGAATGGTACGAGAGTACTTACCAGAGCGTTCTCTGCATCGCCTGTGGAGTCTTGTCAGCAGCAACAGCAGCAGCTTCTCTATTTCTTCAGAGTTTGTACCGCCAGGTGTCCGACCGCGCGAAGGTTCTTTACGGATCGCGAGAGTACGATTTGAGAACCGTCACAGCTTTTCCCAAAGAGATATATTCGAGATAAGCGTGCCGCGATCCTACCGACTGCGCCAGTTAAGTTTACGCGATCGGGATTTTAGTTAAAAAAATATATTTATTTATTAGAAGTACAATGTTTATTAATTAACAGCTAATACAAGACTGATTTTATTGCATAAAACATTAATCGATCAATAATTGTGAAATTGATGCATCGACACAATAACTATGACTCAGGTTCTTATGTGGGCTGCAACGTCGGCAAGAAGGGGTTGCTATGCGGTGGTAACTTGCGTCTCCGCTTCGTTTTATTGTGATTGGTTGAGAGACTGGCGTATTGGTATTTTGATGTTTGTGAATGATCGAGACTGATACGTCAGTCTCTCAACCAATCACATCATGTCGCGATTGCCAAGTAATATTGGATGTAGGAAATATATATCTTTTGAGATAGAGTAAGTATTGTGTACTGACTTGGTCTTGGATCGTGCGTAGTCCTGGTGCAGCGGCTGGATGGGCGCGTCGGACGGCTCGTCGGCCAGCGCGGCCAGCCCCAGCGCCGACGCAGACGACAGCGACCGCGCGCCGGCCCCGGGGACTCCGCCCCCCACACCGCCCGCGCCACCGGCCATCTGCGCAGACACCATACAACGCGGTTACATCGAATATTAGAAACAAAAAAGGATGCGTGTACTTATGTACGCGCGTGAGAAGTTATACTTCTTTGGCATTATTAACTAATTTAATATTTAGTACTAATTATGTTAAACTAGGAGGGATCAAGGGTCGAAAATAGGTGTGGGGGTCAAAGGTCAAAAATGGCTGTGGGGGTTAGGGGTCAATTTATGGGGGCGGTTGCGGACGACAACTTAGACGTGAGTCGGAGGAAGCCCGCAGCCGTCTCTAATGCGCCGAAGATGGCCACCGCGGAGTTTTGGTTGGTATGCGGTGCGTTGTATATAGGTTAGGGACTCGGCCCGGCGGTCGCCCGACGTTTTCTATCTCTCCGGGCGGCTCAACGTCGGGTCGTAAGGCACGGTGAACCCAACATAACCGCTCAGTCGTTCCCCTTGAACGCTGGGCGGTAGTAATAAGTCACTTTGTCCGCGTAAAAAAAAGGGGGGGGGGGTTGGGGTCAAGGGAGGTTAAAATGGGTTTGGGGGGTCAAATTGAATTGGGGTCAAGGGGTCAAATTGGGTTGGAGGGTCAAGGGGGCTCAAATGGGGTTTTTGGGTCAAGGGGGGTCAAATTGGGTTGGGAGGTCAAAGTGGGTCAAAAAATCCCTTGACGATGAAAACCTCTGCAAGCGATTATATTAGTAGTATAGGCCGCAGCAAACTTTCAATCAGAGAAAGTCAACGAGTAGGCACGTTTATATTTTGGACTATCTGTATAATATGACAACACTAACCGGCATGCCGGCCTTCTCCTTCTTGCTGAAGAACCTGCCGAGCGAGCTCTTGATGCCGCGCTTCTTCTGCTGGTGCATGGACGCGATGGATGCGGCGGAGGCGGCGGCCGACACGCCGCGCGGCGCCACGGGGGACGCGCCCCCGCCCCACCCGCCGCCGGACCCGCCCAGCGACTCTTGACTTGAGCTATACGAGGATGAAAAGATGGAAGGTTACATTGTATTTAGTTCTGACGCACCTTTAAAGACAAAATTTTACTAAACGAAATTATTTAAGAATTGAGTTATTAATGCCATTTTTCTCAAAATAATATGAGCTACAAAGTTAAATTAAAAAAAATCGTTATGGAACGGTTTGTCTTTAAAGGTGCAGGGTGCGTTTTAAATTCAAAGTCTATGTAAAAAAATTACGCAATCAGAACTAATCGATGGTTAATTAATGCCTTAAATACGGTTGTTGTTAGTGTCAGGCTTTACTATGAAGACTAGCATGATAAATAATGTTTTTTGTTTATAATACTAACTATAATTTATACTATCTATCGGAGTAATAACATTATACTCTCATCTTATGAACGTGTTGATTGCCTAACTGCACAATTGCCTAATGCTGATTCTCTAGCTCAAACTTTATTTAAGTATAGTCTGATTCAATAAACAATATTTTAATAGTAAAGTAATTGGATTGTTAAAAAATCAATCTCAATAAATTTTGCAAATGTTTTCATATTTAGTTTTGAAATTTTTTGTTTCGTTTCATTTATCAATCATAGTATGTATTGATTGTTACAAGTTCCTAGAAATATTATCCGTGGATCTTTCTGTGACTGTCACATTCCCCTATTACCTTACGTGTGACGTTACATGACCGATACAATCATTTTCTGCAGATACTTCATTTATTTGCTTTTTTAACACATTATTGGATCGGACTATATTATGTTATATTTAATTTTTGTAATGGCGATACTATCTAGCGTGTCTAAAATGGAATTACTAAGTAAAGTTTAGCATTATCGCATGGAACTACTATGGGACTCGGGGACACACAAAATTGATTCAAACCACGTACCATGTCGCAGTGAAGGATTCTCACAAAAAATATGAAATAATTAGTAATTCCATTTTATATTTATTTGTAAAAAAAACAACAGATATAATTCTAAAACTTATTTTTGTTACCATAAATATTTTATAAATTATTCTATAGAAATATAAGTATTGTCATGTAGTCATAAAATAATTATTCTTTTATATTCTTCAATAAAATTACAAATTTCTCAATAAATACAATTTGTCGAACTATAAAATATCTCTATGTTATATATTACTTTAGCTGCAAATTAAATAAAAAATCAATAAATACTGTAAGAAAAGCTCGAGAAAAATACTACAAAAATATTATTGTCTTGTGGTATAGACAAGCTTCAACTCCAATCAAAAGATCTTAACAAATGCATTGTTGATAGAGACCGTCTCATGTCATAGAGTATAGAATAATCTAGCTCAATCATTTCATTCATTTATTACTTGAATGTGTAATATCTATCTCATTGATAATACATTATTGTAGCCTTAATCTAAGGACTACCTTCCTTCAAACAATGTTCCTACATCCTATTGTCGAAGGACCAAAAAAAAACTCAAAACGTTTTGTCGTCCCGACTAGGACAATCCTACATCTCTATGGCAATTTCGTAGTTATCGTTGCTCGTAAACACATATCCTCAATCAAGCACATTTCATATATAACTGGCAGATTTAACCAAACATGGATGATGGAACAAATAGTTATCCAAAATCGTGTACAGATTCGATTTGAGACAGACTCTATGTGGTGCGTAGTTGAACAGCGTATCTGGACAATCGCACCACGCGTTTGTTATGTTGATTTCCGAAGCGTATAGCCTAGGAGTACTTGATGGCGTGGGAGTTCTAGGTTTAAGTACAGCGAGTGACGGAGACCTGTGTATTGGGATCCGGGCGAGGCTGCCAGACATTATCGAACTCCTGAGCGGCGTGAAATGGAAAATGGTTAGTATTATTAATTTGGTAGTTAGTTTTATATGTAGTTAATGGACAGAGTGGCATGAGACTAAAACAAATTCGTCATTATAGAAAATTATTGAATTATTTTGCATGAATCTAATAAGAAAAATAGTTAAAAAAAAAGTACTCCATGCAAACTTTTTTTTGTGTTACTAGAAGTGAAAGTTATTATAAACGCGAAATTTTGTAAGTATGGACGTATGGATGTTTGTTACTCTTTTACGCAAAAACTACTGAACGGATTTCGATGACATTTGGCACACGAATAGATCATGTTCTGGATTAACACATAGGCTACTTTTTATCCCGAAAAAAAAAAAGCGGGACTTTTATCCCGAGAAAATCTTTTAACGCGGGCAAAAGCTAGTAATTATTATGAACAAGAGTAGTGTGGTAGCGCGCGCGCCGCCCGCTCCAGCCGCAGCGTGTGTGTGCGTGTGTACGTACGAGTCGTAGGGCGCGTGGTAGTGCGTGCGCAGCCGGTCGCGCTCGGCGTGTAGCGCGCGCGCCGCCCGCTCCAGCCGCAGCGTGTGTGTGTGCGTGTGTACGTACGAGTCGTAGGGCGCGTGGTAGTGCGTGCGCAGCCGGTCGCGCTCGGCGTGTAGCGCGCGCGCCGCCCGCTCCAGCCGCAGCGTGTGTGTGTGCGTGTGTACGTACGAGTCGTAGGGCGCGTGGTAGTGCGTGCGCAGCCGGTCGCGCTCGGCGTGTAGCGCGCGCGCCGCCCGCTCCAGCCGCAGCGTGTGTGTGTGCGTGTGTACGTACGAGTCGTAGGGCGCGTGGTAGTGCGTGCGCAGCCGGTCGCGCTCGGCGTGTAGCGCGCGCGCCGCCCGCTCCAGCCGCAGCGTGTGTGTGTGCGTGTGTACGTACGAGTCGTAGGGCGCGTGGTAGTGCGTGCGCAGCCGGTCGCGCTCGGCGTGTAGCGCGCGCGCCGCCCGCTCCAGCCGCAGCGTGTGTGTGTGCGTGTGTACGTACGAGTCGTAGGGCGCGTGGTAGTGCGTGCGCAGCCGGTCGCGCTCGGCGTGTAGCGCGCGCGCCGCCCGCTCCAGCCGCAGCGTGTGTGTGTGCGTGTGTACGTACGAGTCGTAGGGCGCGTGGTAGTGCGTGCGCAGCCGGTCGCGCTCGGCGTGTAGCGCGCGCGCCGCCCGCTCCAGCCGCAGCGTGTGTGTGTGCGTGTGTACGTACGAGTCGTAGGGCGCGTGGTAGTGCGTGCGCAGCCGGTCGCGCTCGGCGTGTAGCGCGCGCGCCGCCCGCTCCAGCCGCAGCGTGTGTGTGTGCGTGTGTACGTACGAGTCGTAGGGCGCGTGGTAGTGCGTGCGCAGCCGGTCGCGCTCGGCGTGTAGCGCGCGCGCCGCCCGCTCCAGCCGCAGCGTGTGTGTGTGCGTGTGTACGTACGAGTCGTAGGGCGCGTGGTAGTGCGTGCGCAGCCGGTCGCGCTCGGCGTGTAGCGCGCGCGCCGCCCGCTCCAGCCGCAGCGTGTGTGTGTGCGTGTGTACGTACGAGTCGTAGGGCGCGTGGTAGTGCGTGCGCAGCCGGTCGCGCTCGGCGTGTAGCGCGCGCGCCGCCCGCTCCAGCCGCAGCGTGTGTGTGTGCGTGTGTACGTACGAGTCGTAGGGCGCGTGGTAGTGCGTGCGCAGCCGGTCGCGCTCGGCGTGTAGCGCGCGCGCCGCCCGCTCCAGCCGCAGCGTGTGTGTGTGCGTGTGTACGTACGAGTCGTAGGGCGCGTGGTAGTGCGTGCGCAGCCGGTCGCGCTCGGCGTGTAGCGCGCGCGCCGCCCGCTCCAGCCGCAGCGTGTGTGTGTGCGTGTGTACGTACGAGTCGTAGGGCGCGTGGTAGTGCGTGCGCAGCCGGTCGCGCTCGGCGTGTAGCGCGCGCGCCGCCCGCTCCAGCCGCAGCGTGTGTGTGTGCGTGTGTACGTACGAGTCGTAGGGCGCGTGGTAGTGCGTGCGCAGCCGGTCGCGCTCGGCGTGTAGCGCGCGCGCCGCCCGCTCCAGCCGCAGCGTGTGTGTGTGCGTGTGTACGTACGAGTCGTAGGGCGCGTGGTAGTGCGTGCGCAGCCGGTCGCGCTCGGCGTGTAGCGCGCGCGCCGCCCGCTCCAGCCGCAGCGTGTGTGTGTGCGTGTGTACGTACGAGTCGTAGGGCGCGTGGTAGTGCGTGCGCAGCCGGTCGCGCTCGGCGTGTAGCGCGCGCGCCGCCCGCTCCAGCCGCAGCGTGTGTGTGTGCGTGTGTACGTACGAGTCGTAGGGCGCGTGGTAGTGCGTGCGCAGCCGGTCGCGCTCGGCGTGTAGCGCGCGCGCCGCCCGCTCCAGCCGCAGCGTGTGTGTGTGCGTGTGTACGTACGAGTCGTAGGGCGCGTGGTAGTGCGTGCGCAGCCGGTCGCGCTCGGCGTGTAGCGCGCGCGCCGCCCGCTCCAGCCGCAGCGTGTGTGTGTGCGTGTGTACGTACGAGTCGTAGGGCGCGTGGTAGTGCGTGCGCAGCCGGTCGCGCTCGGCGTGTAGCGCGCGCGCCGCCCGCTCCAGCCGCAGCGTGTGTGTGTGCGTGTGTACGTACGAGTCGTAGGGCGCGTGGTAGTGCGTGCGCAGCCGGTCGCGCTCGGCGTGTAGCGCGCGCGCCGCCCGCTCCAGCCGCAGCGTGTGTGTGTGCGTGTGTACGTACGAGTCGTAGGGCGCGTGGTAGTGCGTGCGCAGCCGGTCGCGCTCGGCGTGTAGCGCGCGCGCCGCCCGCTCCAGCCGCAGCGTGTGTGTGTGCGTGTGTACGTACGAGTCGTAGGGCGCGTGGTAGTGCGTGCGCAGCCGGTCGCGCTCGGCGTGTAGCGCGCGCGCCGCCCGCTCCAGCCGCAGCGTGTGTGTGTGCGTGTGTACGTACGAGTCGTAGGGCGCGTGGTAGTGCGTGCGCAGCCGGTCGCGCTCGGCGTGTAGCGCGCGCGCCGCCCGCTCCAGCCGCAGCGTGTGTGTGTGCGTGTGTACGTACGAGTCGTAGGGCGCGTGGTAGTGCGTGCGCAGCCGGTCGCGCTCGGCGTGTAGCGCGCGCGCCGCCCGCTCCAGCCGCAGCGTGTGTGTGTGCGTGTGTACGTACGAGTCGTAGGGCGCGTGGTAGTGCGTGCGCAGCCGGTCGCGCTCGGCGTGTAGCGCGCGCGCCGCCCGCTCCAGCCGCAGCGTGTGTGTGTGCGTGTGTACGTACGAGTCGTAGGGCGCGTGGTAGTGCGTGCGCAGCCGGTCGCGCTCGGCGTGTAGCGCGCGCGCCGCCCGCTCCAGCCGCAGCGTGTGTGTGTGCGTGTGTACGTACGAGTCGTAGGGCGCGTGGTAGTGCGTGCGCAGCCGGTCGCGCTCGGCGTGTAGCGCGCGCGCCGCCCGCTCCAGCCGCAGCGTGTGTGTGTGCGTGTGTACGTACGAGTCGTAGGGCGCGTGGTAGTGCGTGCGCAGCCGGTCGCGCTCGGCGTGTAGCGCGCGCGCCGCCCGCTCCAGCCGCAGCGTGTGTGTGTGCGTGTGTACGTACGAGTCGTAGGGCGCGTGGTAGTGCGTGCGCAGCCGGTCGCGCTCGGCGTGTAGCGCGCGCGCCGCCCGCTCCAGCCGCAGCGTGTGTGTGTGCGTGTGTACGTACGAGTCGTAGGGCGCGTGGTAGTGCGTGCGCAGCCGGTCGCGCTCGGCGTGTAGCGCGCGCGCCGCCCGCTCCAGCCGCAGCGTGTGTGTGTGCGTGTGTACGTACGAGTCGTAGGGCGCGTGGTAGTGCGTGCGCAGCCGGTCGCGCTCGGCGTGTAGCGCGCGCGCCGCCCGCTCCAGCCGCAGCGTGTGTGTGTGCGTGTGTACGTACGAGTCGTAGGGCGCGTGGTAGTGCGTGCGCAGCCGGTCGCGCTCGGCGTGTAGCGCGCGCGCCGCCCGCTCCAGCCGCAGCGTGTGTGTGTGCGTGTGTACGTACGAGTCGTAGGGCGCGTGGTAGTGCGTGCGCAGCCGGTCGCGCTCGGCGTGTAGCGCGCGCGCCGCCCGCTCCAGCCGCAGCGACCGCGCCGTCAGCGGCGACTCCGCCCCCTCGCCACCCACCACACCCACACCGCCCACCCCGCCGCCATCCTCGCACAACTGCAACTGCATACACATACCACGTTTAATCTCTCAAACGCAAGACACCAGTAAACTACACTATTAATCTATTAGATGCGATGTATTTGAATAGGATCTCATGAAAAATGTACGATGTGTAAAATTACACAAATATATTAAATTACTTAGTTTACCCATAATAAATTCAGACAAGAATCTAAACAAGAATTTTTACTTAATACTTGGGATATCTAAATTACTAAACAATTCAGTTATTAGATAAAAAATGGTGCGTGTACTTATGTACGCGCATGAGAAGTTATACTTTTTTGGCATCATTAAATAATTAAATATTTATCATTAATTATGTTAAACTAGGGGGTCAAGGGTCGAAAATAGGTGTGGGAGCTCAAGAGGGTCAAATTGGGTTGGTGGTTAAGGGGAGTCAAAATGAGTTTGGGGATGCAAGGGTGGTCGAATTGCGTTGGAGGGTTAAGGGGGTCAAATTGGGCTTGAGGGGGCAAGGGGATCAAATTGGGTTGGGGTCATAGGGAGTCAAAATATGTTGGGGGTCAAGGGGGTCAAAATGGGTTTGGGAGGTCAAGGGGGCCAAATTGTGTTGGGGTGTCAGGAGGGGTCGAAATGGGTTTGGGGGTCAGGGGGGTCAAATTGGTTTGGGGGGTCAGGGGGATCAAGGGAGTGCGCGCATAACCTGTGCCTTTTTGTGTTACAGTGATGCGCGTGCATCTTAAAATTTCACTCCCATCATTTTTTCACAACGCGCCTATAGAAGTATAACTTAAAAAATTATATGTAAATTGTTTAATGAATCTTAAGAATATATTGATTAAATCCATTTTGATAGCTAAATACTATAATAATTAGTATTAAAATACAATCATGCTTATAAAGCGTAAAATTATTGATGTCAAACTACAGAATGTTATAGTTATTAATCAAATATGCCTATTAAACATAGATTTTTAATATGACTGCTTAAAATATCTAATTACTGGTTCCTCTAACTTTTACCAATCCATTTAGTTGTTTGTCTATTCTAATGATTGACTAATAAATGGAATAAAATAATTTGATGAAATATAATATGACATCAGCTATTATTAGTAAATAAAAATAAACTAGTACTTCGAGATTTTTTAAAGTTTCTCTTCATAGACCTAATATAGACAAATAATATAGACAAATTTTAAAATACCTTAGGATATTTCTGACCTTACCATATCTCTATTTGGCTATTATTATTTATAGATTCAAATTAATTTTATTAAAGCTGTTTAGTAACATACATAGAGTAGGTATACAATGAATACATAGAGTTAATGTTACACACAATATATTCGTACTTAAAGCATCGCCAAACTACATTGCAAAAGCAACGCCGTGCTTCATTATACTATTTCACGTATTCGTCAGTGCATACAGACTATTCATTATTAGTATAGACTGCAGACAAAGCAGTCGTTGACTTGCAGCGGCCAGTGTTAGCCAGAGTACGTCCTGCAAGACAGACGGGTATAAACTTGACGTCAATGGACGTCAAAACTTTCACCGGTCAATATATGTCATTTAGACTATATTCAAACACTGTTGATTGTACTTTATACAAGTTCACCGAGGCCACTTTTTGTTCCAAAAAACATTTATCATAATAGCCTTTGAGAGCACTATTTCTGAAAATATTGTATATTTTATAAATAACTTTTATCATATTTCTGTATGCACATACGAACACGTTAAAATGTAAGGTAGGTACATTCAAATATAATCGATACATGTAGTTATTACCACAAATTCTGTATTCTAGCTTATATTCAAATATCATGAATATTATTGTGACACAGTTCCAAACTACACAGTGGGCAAGGTTACATACGTGTTACACAATGTATAAAGATGGCCACTTCAATGAAAAGTTATTTAACGTTTACATGATTATGAACTATATATGTTGACTGTTCAGTTTGTTGTGCGATTTTTAAAGATATTTGTAGCATTATGGACATATTACGAGGTGGTGTGGCACGTGCCCGGCTTTGACAAACTGTTTCATTGATTAAATGAGAAAATAACCGAGAAAGGAAATCAAAACATTTAAGTCACCATTTATATCTGTGTACATCAGTTTAATAATTATAATCTGTGAATTAATGTGAAACTTTGGACTTTTGCGATTTTTTCATAAAGTGGCCATCCTAAGTAGTTAATAACAATATTTCACACAAGTAGCTCAAAAGCCATACCGTGTGGCGTGCCGTGCATCACAAATCAACGTGTCACCAATGTTCATTACACAAGCACTACTAAACAATTCATTTCAATTTTTATTTTTTAAACATTGGCGGCAAAGACGACTACGTAAATCTTGTGAAGTCACAATAAATTGCCAATTCTCAAAATGACCTTAAAAATCTATTTTCAAATTCGGAGAAATGTTAGTGTTGCTATATTATTACAATTAACACAAATATTATTTTAGTTGGTAAGTGTTAATAATGTGAGTATGTGGATGCAATGAGTACTCCACGAGCATAATGTGTAGGGTAGTTGGCGTACACTAATGGCGGTGTATACTGTATACTGGTTAGTGTTGGGTGTGCAGTGGTAGCGACGGACCTGGCTGGCGGGCAGGCTCTCGGAGGCGGGCGGCGCGCGGTAGTGCGCGTGCGCAGGAGACATCGACGCCGGCGCCTACACCACACCACCACTCACTTTACTCTCTACTTACTACATTAAGGCACATCTGGCTACGTTAAGGTTTTATTGTGTTTGATTCTTATGCGTAAAAAATATTTCGCTTTCATAATTGGCTTTCGTCTACGTAACTATATAATACATTCAGAAATGCTATTAGACGTTCCACTAGTAAAATTACACATGATTTATACCTGCTAATAGTAGGTTCCGCAGGGTAAATACTATTAGCATGTATTTCTACGTCGAATGGAACTTGGGAACTCGAAATTGTGAATATACACTATATATCAAACGAACAAGAGTAGAAATTAACGCAATAAATGTAATGTTAGTTTTGTTATTACTATTGTCAGGCATTACGTTTCTCGAGATTTATCATTTTTCATGTAAGTTTGCCAGATGCACCATAACACAATACGCCAATTATAATTGATATGCGATTTGACACCTCCCATTCCCTGTAAACTTGTTTTCATTGTTACATTTTTTAAATTAAAGAATAGAACCGTGTTTATTAATTGTGCTTAAGTTTGTCAAACCATAAAACCAAAAATACTAGCTGTTTTCGAGAATGCTATCGTAACCAATAAAAAAATCTTAAGATATTTTCCATACAAAGTTCAAAAAAGTGTGTGTGTATTAATGAACACACGTATAGAGTGAAACTTTTTCAATCAATAATTTTTTTTCATTGTTCTTATAACAATTATTGTATTCCATTAATACGGTCAAATTATTATTATTATTATGTTGTATCGTTTCTGCGGGAACTCACGGCACGAAGGCCGGTCCTTTTGGAAGGCTTGCGTGGGGATATGGGTCCAACACGTAGAGGCCCATTTAATATACATTACTCTAGTGTAGAGGTGTGTAGGTACACCTTGCAGCTACTCTCTCTGTCTGTACTTATGGAAGAAATACAGCCCAAGTCACCGCCCGTAAGGTGCAAGGACTATTGCAGAGAAGATGGGAATTATACTGGCTCTGTGGATGGGATCCAGCTGGACTGGTTGGAGGTGTGCACCAATTTCACCATTTATTCTGTAGGTATATTCTTTATCCAATGTAACTTTTGTCAATATTTAACTTTAATAGTTTATATTATTGGTTATCACATACTTACGCATATATAAAAGAAAATATTTAATTTACACTGCCACATTTGATTTTTCAATGAAAAAGTTTTGAATTATTTTTATGTCACAATCAGTGAGCTTAGCGAATATCGATAAATAATTAATATCGGAGCTGAAGAGCAAGTCGCTTCACTACCGAAAATAAAAAATGGCGTCCATAAAGTAGTCGATTATTTTGTTTCTATTCCTTGTCAATAATTATAAAATTTCATAGGCGTGCATATGTCAAAAGTGAAATAAATGGTGAGACGGAATATAATAATTTCAATAAAATAATATACATTTACTTATACAAAGTAAGGTTAACATAAAAGTTTTACTCTATTTCTGAAGTAATCAGGTAAATGAGAGGCGTCAAATTGCTTATTATTATGTGTTCTAGATATTTTGCTACCGTCACCTGTAGATAATAATGTGAATTAGTCTTATATTCTACTTAATATTAAACACAATATAATTTGCATGGGCCATTTGCTTACTTTAATATACATTTGTGAGAGTCAGTAGTATATGTTACTAAGGTTAAAACATAATAACCTCAATCATGATGCATAAACACCATAAAATATTGAATGTGTTATTTTTAATGTACTCAGTGAGTGAAATAAATGATGGTGAACACATAGATTAACAAAAGTTTATCTAAATCAATTATTACTCAATTATGAGTGGAGTTTTTGGGGTTATTTATTCAAGTTGTACCGTTAGATATACATAGATAATAGAGATACTCTGATAAAGGTATTTTTTTTTAAAGGCCCTACTGCCAGTAGCCTGACACGAGTCGGCTTTTCTGGCCACACAGTTCTTTAGGGTGAACGCAGAAGGCACTCGCAACCCTTTGAATTTAATAGATAAAGGTACGACGAATATAGCTGTATGCGAATGTGTATGTTATTTTTTTTTTATTCTTAGCTCGTATGTGTGTATGTTTGTTGTTGGTGTGGGTACGTACGGTGTGGTACTTGTGGTGTGCGGCGAGGTGGGGGCGCGAGGGGGAGGCGGCGAGTGGGGGGGACTCCCCGCGGCGCGACACCACGTTCATGTGCTCGTAGCTGCCCACCTGCAACCACGCCACCGTCACACCACCATACTTATTGCTACCATGGTTTCAGAGTGCCGTTCATAGTCACGAATGCGTCCCGATTCATTGATCATTTCATAAAGTGAATTATTATATTTGTGGTTTTTGTGATTTAGGTTATATGTATAGAATAGTGTTAAGAAAAAAGTGTCATAAATAAACGTGTAATTTTTATAAAAATAAATGGAGAGAATGAAACTCATCGGTTAGAAAAATAGTTGCGCGATTACGACCGCAGTGCGTATCAACAACGGGCGCATTCGTGACTCGTTCGCTAATCTGCACGCACTCTAAAATATATTTTAAGATGTAGATTGTAGAACTATCTATCGCGTGCATTTAGTTGATTTCTTGTGGAAAATTCATGATATAAATATGTTATTTATGGATATTTCAAAATGACATCATTTGTTATCACGTGCATTTCGATGATAAATTCTATGGTAATTTAACTATAAAGTGATTTGTAATGGGAGTTTCAATGTATTTAAGATACAACATGATATTGTGAGATAAAATAAATATGTCAAAATTGGCACGTACTTGGAACCAACCCTTCTGTACGATTAAAAGAGAATAGTTGACATTACTTCAAACAGTTTGAATGCATCTAGGTCACATTTAGTGATAATTTCTTGCACGTACATGCATAAGCTCATGTCTTCACCCCTGAATTGGTAGGCAGGCGTGACAAGGGCGTCTTCGGTTCTCCGAGGCTACCGTTATTCAAGCACGAGCTCTAAACCCAAGCAACTCATATTTTCTCAAATCGTAAAATTTATGTATTTTACTTGCCAGCCTGAGTTAACCCAGAACTTAACAGTTCAGATGCCATGTCATAAAATTTATTGGCTAATTAATTTCTCCAAAGCCAATCTAAGTATTCAGGCCTGACGATCGTATCTGTTAATCATTATTTTCTAATAAAAAAAAATAAAAAACGAATTCATACGGTCGACGCTGGCAAGAATCTTTTGACATCAGGGACGTTCCTAGCCAGTATACAAGTAAGACACTCTGTCACTCTTAATACTATAAAACTCACTAACCCTGGACTCGAGCTCCTCAGCACGTGCCTCGGTGCTCTGCTTCTCCTCCTGTATGAGCCGGATCTCTGTGTTGATGGCGTCGAGCTGCTCCTGCAGCATCAGCGCCAGCGCCGCCGCGTCTGTATGCCCTCCCTCCACGCCGCCGTCCGACTCCTCATTCTGAACACACGGACACACAACCTTTATTGTGGGTATTAAACAAAACGAAACACAACGCATTTATCCCCCGGGGCAGAGGTGCTACTTTTCACCACGTGGTCTTCACCCCATGGTGATAAGGGGCGATCTTATCACCATATCGGGCATCAATTTTAGGCTCTGCGCTGATACTGAACGCAAAAACCCAATATCCATGAAATGAAACACCATGTCCTTGCCTAGATTGCAAGCCTGGGTACTTATAGCGATGACGTACCACCATATAATAACACTACCACCACCAGGCAGTCTTCACTCAGAGTGTGGGTATTAGGTACGAGGGAAAATACGATTTGCTTCACACTGACACGAAATCTGAACAAATTGTAATCTTTTATTAAGTCTCGATACGTGACTATCTTGTCCACATGCATACAATACAACTCCTGTAAGTCAGGAAGGGCGATTGTTGGTCATGAAGTTAGGTGAGTCTGTAGGTACAATAACTAGTTTTTATCCCGCAATGAAATGACACTGATCATTAATGACTGGAACGGTCTATCGAGACATTGTCCGGAGGTTCAAACCCAAGGCACACACCTCTGCCTTTTCAAAGTTATGTGTGTATTGTTTATCAATTATTGTTCGCTTTAAC
The DNA here is from genome assembly GCA_949316025.1 of Lapara coniferarum. Classification (NCBI taxonomy): domain Eukaryota; kingdom Metazoa; phylum Arthropoda; class Insecta; order Lepidoptera; family Sphingidae; genus Lapara; species Lapara coniferarum. The sequence continues at coordinate 1,191,041 of OX438920.1, forward strand.
GGTGAAGGAAAACATCGTGAGGAAACCTACATACCTGAGAATTCTCTATAAGAATTTTGAGGGTATGTGAAGTCTGCCAACCCGCACTAGACCAACGTGGTGGACTAAGGCCTGAACCCTCTCAGTAATAGAGGAGGTCCGTGCTCAGCAGTGGGCAGTATATAATACAGAGCTGATTGCATTGCATTGGTGAATATAGCCGTACCTCTGCGTCGCTGGACACGTCGAAGGGTTGCTGCACGTTGGCGAGCACGTGGGCCTGTTGCAGCTTCTCCCAAGAACTGTCCAGCTGCACACAAACAGTATATTGCAATCAAGTGTTTTTAATTTATTATGGATTCAAACATAAATATAGCTAGGTAATGAATGATGCATCTCGGACGACGTAGACGAGTTTTTATCAGTCCACAATTTATTCGATAATTACGTCCAATTTTATACCGTAGTCACGTAGTCTGAACAAATTCTATAGTTCAAATTGCCTACATACTTTTGTGTTCTTACTAATCTTTTTTTCTCTTCACAAAAAATAAGAGATTTACTTCAATACATTTATACACTCACGCCTTTTATCCCCGAAGGGGTAGGCAGAGGCGCATCTAGTGCACCCACTTTTCGCCATTATTCCGTCCCTTGACGTGATAGGGGACGAGCCTAACGCCATATCGGGCACAAATTCCAGATTCCGAGCTGACATTGAATAGAAAAACTCAATATCACTTTGTCCGACCCGGGGATCGAACCCGAGACCTCAGCATTGTAGTCGTACCATAACACAACTACGCCGCCGAGGCAGTCACTTTAACTTAACGCGTATATAGGCAACGTGAAATTTAGATTCTGTACAGATATTTATGCTGGTGACTGTACATTGGCCATGGCCAGCCCGGGTCCAGCATCAGGTTACCTTGGGTTGGAAGAGTCCGGGCGGCTGCTGGGCGGCGGCGGGCGACAGCGAGCGCGTCAGGGCGTCCGTCTGCTGGATGTTGAACGCGATCTCCTGCTCCAGCATCTGCCGCTTCAACTGCAATTATACCTACCGTCTCATTTACCGCATAGTATCCGTTCTTAGCACAATACTTTTGCTCGTGTATCTGACCGCGTGGGTTTTTGCTAGACGAAAATTCTACAAGAGCATATTGTCAGGTTAAAATATGGAACCAAATATAAAAACAAACTTCAAGTAAAATGAAATTTTACATTCAATTCATAAAGAAAGGAAAATTATACGATTAGTAGAATTGTAGGCTTCGTAGCATAGTAGAAATAGTAGAATTACAGGTATAGTAGGATTTGATAATAACGCACATTGTCTCGTGCACGTTACCTGTTCAGTCTCCATGCGCCACTTGGCGAGCTCCTTGAGTATGTCCTGCTTTTCGGCCATCAGCTCATCGGCGTACTTGCGCGTCTTCTCCAGCTCCTGCGTCAGCGCGTTCTTCTCGTCCAGGGCGTGCATGCGCTCCTTCAGGTGCACTTGTAACCTGTGGACAGAGCAGATAGGTTTCATTTTGAGCGAGACAAATAATATTGCAGTGTAAAGGATCCATGTACAATATGGTAAAAATATCGTGAGATGATAGTTAGATCTTTTTGAATTATCGGTTTTAACCCAATCAAGACAAATAATAATAACCCATTACAAAAACTTTTTGGTTCGAAAGTTTTTCACACATAATTTAACAGTCAAAGCCTAAAGAACGTTTCACCCCCAATCCTTCCAATCCCCTCCTATCCCGTTTTCAGTCAACGATGCCAGTCTTAATACTCAATCCTATCTTGAGAATAAACCAAACTAAAAAAGATATAAAAAAATGTTCTGATTGGTCTATTATCGCGATGTATTAAAAAAAGCGTTTCGAGATCGTTTATTAAAAACTATAGATATTGAACTTCTTCATAGCCTTCGATAACTCACCTGTCATTAGACTCAGACAGAAGCTTGTCGACGGTGGCGGAGAGCCTGGTGTTGTGCTCCTCGTTCATGCGCAGCCGCTGGTTCAGCCTCATCAGCTCCGCGTTCTTCTCCTCCACGCTAGCCTCCAGCCGCTGGATTCTGTCTTCGGCGGAACCATGACGCTCTTGCGCCTGCGCATCACAAACAATCCCTATTAAATTTTGAAAGACTACAAGATTCAATTTCTTAGAAGCCTATCTTGGGGATTGGTAGCGTAAAAGTCATGTTAAATAAGAAGCAATAAGCGTGACAAAATGTCTAAGCGTTATGTTTTGTTAAAATGAAAAAAAAAACACAAAAGAAACACTTTTAGAAATAAATAAAAGCACACAATCAAGCTATATAAATGCAAAATCAAGCTATATAAAGAACATAAATGCAAAATTAATATTAATTGATTTAATAGAATTTCAACTGGACGGGATTGACTTTTCTATTTTTTTTTAAACATAATAATAATAATAATTCTCCTAGCCAGTTTCGGCCACGGCGGCCAATCTCAACGGAGATCAGCCAGGTACGCAGGAGATATTATAGTGCACAAGTGTGTGCGCAATACACAGGTGCACTCGCTATTCCTTCACTCTCATAGTCCGGTGAGACGGCAATCCGACATGACCGGAGAGAGATCAGGCGCAGGACCAACGGCTTTACGTGCTTCGCGAGGCACGGGGGTATCACACCGCCAACTTCCTGACTCCGAGCTGCGACTGAGTAAATTTTAAGATGGAAAAACCCAGTCACAATGTTTTTTTTGGCTCGACCCGGGATTCGAACACAGGACCTCAGCGCGCAAATCGTACTCGTAATGCGTACGCAATACAACTACGCCACCGAGGCAGTAAACATAATACTACTATATAGACATAGACAACAAAATCCACAAACTAACATGACATTGATCTACAGTCGAAAACATTTCGCTATCAAAACATAGTATGTACCTGATTATGAACGTCTAATAATGACTACGACACAAATATGAGAACATCTACACTCCGTTCATAGTTATTTTACACCAAATATTTCATTAAAATCATTTTAGACGAAAAAATTATATTTTTAAGAGCCTTTTCTATATAACTTCAACTTAAAACTAGTCTCAGTTGACGTTAAAGTTTCAAAAGCTGACATCGACAGTAGGGGCTGCGACTTCACGGCAAGGCAGTAAATATGCTATTTTATTTCGAATCCTATTTTAATAACCATAACGTTCATATTTTGTTGTTTAATTCTATCAATAAAATATGAATACAAGTCATAGGTATTTAAACTTAGCATAAAACTTGCCGTCTCATCTTCTTCATATAAATAAAGGCCAAAATAACTGAACGGACTAAATGGTGGGGGGCAGTAAGTGTCACGGACCTGGTTAAGCGCCTCCATCCTGGCCTTGAGCTGCTCTTCCATCTCGGGCAGCGAGGACATCTGCGCCAGCTTCTGCGTGGACAGTTCCAACTTCTCCTCGATGGCAGCTATCTTCTCCTCTTGTAGCTGGGGAGAAGTTATGTACAGGTGGCGATGACGTGATATGGTGCCGTGGCTCTCTAAATGTCTTATAGCAATCAAAGCGTCACTCCTCTCGCTACAGGTTAGTCGATAATCTGGATTTTTTGTCTGACATGTCCAGTTATGTTTAGTATCGGTTTTAATGCATTTGCTGGTATATACAGAATTGTATTAGTCACGCTGGAAGCTAAGTTCTTCAAAACACACCACAATGTTCTAACGAAATAACGCAAGTACATTTAGTGATTCATTACAAATCGACTCGTATTGTACGTGCCACAAGGATCTAATCGGAACACAGCAGTGTTTGTATCCTGCAGCTTGTCAGAAGTAGCTTATTCAGAGATGTCACATACGATAGACCTAACACACGATGAAATAAATGCTATTATCCCAAAAAAAACTGTACTAAATCATTTTAAATAAATTTCACAAAACTTTATTCAAATTCCATTGCGTTGTTTCGCTAAAAACATGTATCACAACAAATTATGTATTAATTTATCAAGTACCTTGAGTTGAGCTTGCTTGTGCTGCAGCTCCTGCTCGAGCTTCTCGTTGAGGTCGTGCAGTGAGGTGGACTCGCGCTGCGCGTTCAGGTACCGCTTCTCGAGCGTCGCTATCCGCTCCTCCTGTGAACACAGCTTTATATCAATTTATGTACAAGCTCGGCGCGTCAGCTCCTTTTGACTCTGAAATGGTGTAAAGTTATAGGATAAGCAGGTTTTCAATTGAGGCATGTTGAGATAGAAGTAAGTGTAATTGGTGATTTCATAACATAATGCATTGGAAAGGGTAGGTTGACCAAGCTTCTTGCGTTTTAATAGAGGATGTGCATCACATTTCTAGCACAGTTCCAATTTCCAATGACAGGCGTTTTAATCCAGTTGCAAAAAATAACCTGACACATTGCTATTTACTGTTTGCTGCGTTTTAATCTTGCACCAGTCCCCTTTATGTCAATTATCGCTTGGCCCTCAATTTTTTGGTTAACTTCGACAACCACTTCCATAGTTCAGCCACGTCGTTGACCCTCACCTGATCCTCCTTCTGCGCGACGTTCTCCCTGAGGTCGCGCTGCAGTTTGGCGCACTCGTCCTGCTTTTTGGCCAGCTCCTTCTCGCCCTTGGACAGTCGTTCCTCCAGCTCAGACACCTTGTTGTTCAGCTCGGCCACGCGCCGCTGCCACGAGCTCAACTCAGCTGACTGCGGAGCATCGGGTATACAGCTTATGAATAGTAAAGACGGAAGGTATTGTGGTATGGTCGTGCAGGGTTTGGAAAGCGAGATCGTACGCTATCATTGTTGAATTATGTACAGTATCAGTGTTGCGGTAGTGGCTATTTTTGGTTTCTGAAAGCGCGTCGTCTCGCTACCGCCGCACGATGGAACGTCCCTATAGAAAGGGCGTGACATGAGTATCTCTCTTACATATCTTATGATAACTCAACAACGAAACAACATAAAGATTTGAATTTTTTTACGTGTATTAATGAATAATAGACCTATGCACTGCCAATGTAATTTATTTGAAAAATACTGACATGACTATGAAAAAAAATACTGAAATATGCCTATATTTCAAGGGAGTTTAAAAGCAAATTAAGTATAGATACACAATAATTTGACATTAATGCAATTAAACAAGTGAAATACAATACAGTATAGGGTGTATTTTAACCTAATTAATGAAAAATAGACATGTCTTAAAAGCGCCTAAATTTACGATCTCAAGGACTTTACTCAAAAGAAATTGTCAGGCGTTTCCTAACACTTTAAAAAACTTATTTCGAGTAATATTATTATATTAGGATGTATTAAAATGACACAACAATTGAAAGCATAATGTTAAAAATTATTTACACCAACCTACTTGATTGCTTTCGTTTAATATCAACACCTGATGAAATATTCATAATTCACAAAATGTAGTCAGCTTGATGAAAAATGTAGATGATCTGACATTTTTATCAGGCTTGTGACCTATTTTGTTAATTTTCTTCGAAAGGGGGACGAGGGGGGGTACATAATGTTCTAGCAAAATTTCCTAATTACTCTGAACTATCAAACACAAGTATCATTAGGTCGGGGTTTCGTGGCGTTTTTATTATATGACAGATTTTATCAAACACTTCGATTACTTTTTTAAACTTTAATTTAACTTTAAAATAAAGCGTCTTTTTAAAAAGAAACAGTTGCATTTATATAAGTGTATCCTATTAAAACCGTTTTATTTATAAAATACTTCTCCAAACTATTGCGAATACCACAAATATCTTTCTTAAACAGTGAGGTCATTTTCGACACTGTTCGATACTTCAACTTTGATGCTATATATTAGGTAAAATAAAGTGATTAGAGGGGTGAAAATTATAAAACCTGAAAGGTCATATTGTCCCCTTTCCACAATGCATTTCAGTTTCCAGTTATCAGACATTCAGTACTACCGGTACATGTCACGCCCTTTCTATAGGGACGTTCCACAGTGCGCCGGAGCCTGCATGGCTGTGTCAAATGTGGTCAAACCTTTAATAATTTAATAAAATTAAGTTCTTGCGGTTAATTTCACTTATCATAACTAATATATTTACCATGAATGATTGAGTATTAGATCATGATTACAATGACACAAGTTAGCGGGACTTTTATAACTATAGCTTTTTTACAAATGTATTGCATACAAAATATGTATAAAATTCGTTGATAAGTTATAAACATTATATTACATAAGCATCCATTCCATATACTTACATAGTTAATAGTTATATAATATACTCACCTGTACATAAATTACACAACATGTTTATATTATTATAATCTACGGTCGTCAATTTTCATACTTGAAGTTAGTGTGTGTGTTAGTGGATGTAATGGGTACATGTTATATACATTATACATACATATGTCCTCCGCAGGGTAAATGAGACAGTCGGCGTGGAACGAGTAGAAAAAAAATAGATTGAAATCCTAAAGACTCATTCACAGTTGTTGAAGTTAAAACTGCAGTTGGACAGCTCAAGTAAATAGGCCATTTGCTTGAACCTATTGCACCAAACGACGTTCTCAATAACATAAATGTTATAATGTTTGTTCCACGCCAACCTGCCTCATAATTCTACATACAAATCTTTAATCGCCATGCTTTACTACACGCTATTTGTAAAATGCTGCAACTTAAATATTAATCACCTCCTATATTTATTGCACATAAAACAAACCTCTCATAATCTGTCTGAGGTTGTAATCATACCTGTTTATACAATAAAGACAGATTTTATAATATTTTAGGTAAAATACAATTAGGATCTCCTCATGCGTGCGAGTCACGAGTGTGGTACGATATGCATCTGTTATTTGCGGTTGTAACAAGTATATTTAATTAAAAATACATAAAAGCTTTATTTATAATCTCTTTATTGTGCATCTAAGGCAAACATGAAGGCACTTTTATAATTCACGTTTTGTGATTTTTAACTGGTATTAATCTCAACGTATTTATTATATCGTAGAAAACGATTATTCAATATTAAATAAGTTCGCAGTAAAATAGCATACCGTAATTTCTAAACTATATTTGGCTGTTAATAATGTAAACACTAGACGGTATAATATTGTTCTATGCACATATTGTATGAATACTTAGTGACACTTCAGTGCGCTGCGGTCTGCGAACGGTACCTCTTATATATAACGATAGTGGAATAATAGTGAGTTAGCATCAAAGAGATTAGCCGTATATACCTGAAATATCATACAGATATTTGTGCACTTTATGATAATTTAAGATGTTTCTATAATTAAGTTGAAGTTTGTTGCGATCATTATTGTTAATAAAACCTGTAGTGTCTTGTAAATAGAAAAATAAGGTAATAATGCATATGCACGGTTGCAGTTAATCTATAAGCTTGTTAGTCGTCCGTTGTTACATTCACAAGCCTCTACAATACAACTATGACCAGGAAAGTATATAAAAATTTAAATGAAAATAAATAGCATATGTTTGTTAGTGGTGTAAAAGAAGCTATATGTTGTGAGGTGGTGGTGCGATGGCAGAAACTGTTCCTACATTCATATTTCCTAAGTACATATTGCCCTGTTCAATATTAATATACTCATATCAATGACAATGGTACATGCATTTCAAATATAAAACCCTATTGTATGATCAAATCGATAGCCATAGCAATCGCTATTGCGACACGTAATCGGCTGATGGCTTTAATATCTGTATAACAAAGAGCCCAGTTCCAAAACTCCACATTGGAATTTTTCACCCACTTTTTGTATATTTTTTGTTCATTTCAGCCAATTTCTCATGCATAGCTGGTTCGCACTGGGCCCTTTCGTGCGAATATCTCGTATGTCTAACCTGTTTGGCGATATTGTTTTGTAGCTCATTGATTTTCCGACTGCTCTCCGATTCGCCGTTAACACTACTTTGTTCCTGTGTCCGCCGGTCAAACAAAAACAATCAATTTAAAAAATAAACACGTAAGCTGGACGGCTAGAGGTATATAGTTATACTAGGGGTGTAGTTTTACTCAATTACTATGGCTACCTAATGATATTTTTTTATGATTTCGAATGTCGTTCATAGTCCATAATTGAGTAAAACCATTTTTAAACTCCATTACTGAAGGATTTTGGTAAAAATAATATATAAAATTACACTATGCTAACATTCTATATTTCATATTGTTTTATTTTATCTTTCAATAACGGAGCGCTAATATTCAGAAAAACAGTCACCATCCACTAAGCATCTAAGGGAATTAGGGCTGTGGCACACTGAAGCGCGTCACACTGTGGTTAGATGCTAATTTAAACAACAAATATTTAATAATAATAAATTATAACATCTATATAGAAACGTATGGTTAATTTAGCGTCCCTACATAGCTACGCTTCAAAGTGCCACTTGAACAATTAAAAGAGTACATTTTTACAGTTCGTTTTCGTTTTGTTAGTGTGCTCGATGATCGCTGTTACATAATGTAATGTGTCAGTGTGTTGCCCGTATCTACCTCCCACCCTTTATGCAAATTATACATTTCGTTTACTATGGCAAGACTCCAACGAGCTTATACTGAAAGTGATTGACAGCACACTGTCAGCATCGGAGCTTCAACAACTTACACGTGTGATCACGTATAAAAAAAATATACGTGATTTTTATTGAAAATGTGTGCAACGATATTATTCTGAATGCATCCTGTCGTTGCAGGGTAACACGGTCATACAATAAATCGTAGGGTTATTACCCATAAAATACCGCTTCATGTAGCTAAGATAGCATCGCTTTTGCAATGGAAGAGCAGTTTTATGTTTATGAAGAATTTTTATACCAGGAATTTTTGGTACATCGTCACCAAAGTCAGAAGTGATTTTTTTACACTTTATCCATTGAGCTACCTGCTACGAACTACTATACTACTCTAGCAATAGTTGCAATATCTTCTCCACTCCCCATGATTTTAAGAATATGCTTATTAACTCCATTAAACATTCAAAAGCGACACTACTATCTCACACATTAGTGTAATTTACCTACATGTCTGTACATTAGATTTTTTTATGGCATTGAATGACGAAACAAGCATGCCGTTCGCCTGATGGTAAGCTATACGACCGCCCATAAACCGTAGTAACACCATACAGCATCTTGAGTTACAAAGTATTGTGTGGCATTCCACCACGCTCGTCATCCTGAGACATAAGATGTTAAGTCTCATTATGTCCAGTAGTTACACTGGCTACAATCCTTCAAACCGAAACACAACAGTGCAACACTGCTGCTTGGCGGTAGAAATAGACATTGCGGTGATACCACCCAAACGGACTTCTACATAAGAGACCTACCACCAGTAAAAAATATTTTTTTTTTCATTTGTCACATTAAAAAATTCCCGTTCGGGACGCCAGTGACTCGCCCCTTACCTTAGGCTGTGGCTGCTCGCCGTTCTGCTCGGGCGATCCGCTCGGCACAGTGCCGTTTTCCTTCGGCTTGTCGCCCTCTTGTGTGCTCGACTGTTTGTATTGCTGTAACTGAAATATCAAGTGTGTTTAGTAATTACTAATATTGTATTGTCTTCTTCTGTGACAAACATAATAGAGAACATTACCTTGACAATACAAAATCATACTTAATCTTTTTTACTGACTATAAATTAAAGTCTGGATCTAGGATATGTCATTCCCATCTTTTTTTTTGTTTTACGAAAGGCATCTTTGTCTATGGTCCCTGGTTTTATTTCTTTTCTAACTAATGCTGTATAGGGAAAAATTATCGCGCCAGCAAAATAGGAGAAACATTTAAAAATACAACGATTTGTATAAAAGATTCATTAAAATAACACTCATCATGAAGTATCGGAGTAATGAACAAAATTAAAACATGTTCCGGTTCACCGAATAATCTAATGACCAAATTAATTACTGTGGTATTAATTAACGTTTCAGAATTACATTATTTCATAAGCGGATTATGTTACATTTGATTGTCACTGATCTTTTTTTATTATTAAATTAATTAATTAATTTATAATTTAATTAATAAGGAATTACACCTGAGTTCAATTTGTTCAATTAACTTTCTTGAACTTAAGCGAATCCTTAATAGCCTAGAGTCTTTCTATCAAATCAGTGGCATGATACAAACCAACCATAGACCAATGTCGTACCGCTTTCGCGCGTATGAGCACTTAGGTGTTCCTTAAATTGAGTGACTACTTGGTAAGCACTACCGTTGGTAAGGGGCCGTTAGTTAATTAGATATTTATGAAATCCACAAATTACACTACCAAAAACTAAATCAAGATTCATTTTATTTTATATCTGAATAAAAGACAGAATTTAAGTTCTTACTTCTTCTTTGGTGAGCGCCAACTCCTCCTCTAATGCTGTGTTCCTCTCTAACGCCACACGTAATCTTTCTCGAACCTGCGATACAAAGAAAATAATTATCCAAGTATTCTAAAAAATCGTAACTCAGGTTGTTAACTGATAACTAGGATCCCAAAACCGTCGCCTCTCCGGTAAGATATTTCGTTATTCTCTTACCATACGAGTTTGTTAATATGACTAACTAAGAGCACTCCACAGTAAATAAAACAATGCAACAACAAAAATAATCAACATAATTTCCTCACCTTCTCGTCGAGGGCCTTGTGATGCTCGAAGAGACTCTTGAGTGCTTTGAGGACTTCCACCTCGGAGGAGACGCCGGACTGCGCAGCTGCCTGCCGTTTCACTACGGTCATGCGCAGCGAGCGCTCGTGCCGTGACACCAGGCATTCCAGGTGCTCTAGGAGTAACTGGGGACAGATGTGCTCATGTTACAGAACTTTAGGTACAATTATTAATTATCAAAACTAAGTGGTAGGTCTTTCGAAAGAGAATATGCGTTTTTATATCGACTTTTGGTGGTAGGTGTATCGAGTATGCGAGAGTGTATTACTATGTCTGTTGCTGCAATCAAGCAGTAATGATAGTTTAAATGCCTCTTGGGTATTTATTTATTTATTTATTGGTACTTCACAGCTGGATATCTCTCAGGAATGCAGTTTCCATTAAATAAATATTTTAATTTTCTCTTATAGAATAATTATTGATAACAATTGATAATGTATTGAAATAATTTTATCTCGAACTTTTTGGGCACAATCAATAATAATCAAATACACAATCAATAATATCACGCGATACTCGTATTATTACGATAATATTGATGCGTATTGCAGTATCGTGATAACATCGTAGATTATCTGGATATTTTGAAATCTACGATACTAAGGGGGATTGGCTTCAATATTATTGACAGTGTACGTGCATCGTGATATTTTCTGCCAGTACGCACTCGCAGTCATGGCGGAAGGAAATGAACAGCCTATCGAATTGAGTCCCGACAACGCCGAGTCACAAAAAAGTGACGAACTTAAAAATTATTTCAAAGGGTTTCATCTTTTATACGAAACATGCTCGTCTTTATGGGACCCTAAAGACAAAAAATATTTGAACACAATTAAAAAAAAACCTCAACATATAGCTTATGGCTTGTCTCATATGTATGTTTTGTTTAGCAATATAAGGCGAAGTCAAGTTTTGGAAGCTTCTCAAACAACTCTTCACTCATTCTAAAATAATTGGCGTAATCGTTCAAATCGTCACCCAAGAGCATTTCTTGAGTGATGTTCAAATAAATGTGGTTTCGTTTTAAATTCCAGTCCATCACCTAATGCTTTCTGCGACGTTTACTTTTCTATTATCCATGATTTCATAAACACAACCATACTCCAGTAAAGTCAACAACTTACGGAAGTGGTAATATTGATGATAATATTGATACGTGTAATAGCCCACTTCAGTATTTGCGATCTTGTGATAATATGGCGATTCAGGATCACGATATTATCGATTGTGTAATATATTACACAATCAATAATTTGGGGTATACCTCAATGTCTACTTTTAATAAAGCGTTAAACAGTCCCTAAATTAATTACAATTACAATAGATATGAAAAGATTTCACAATTGCTCCACACACCCTGTAATAATAGTAGTAGCTTAAGTTACGTGTTCAAATTAACGCGTTCTTTGTTCTGCAGCCGGTCCGTCTGAATAAGGCCTGGCGCTCAGTGAAGCTACGCTCGGCTTTTTAGCCTACATTATTATTCTTATGACTTTAATAAAATTATGACTTACATCGAACAGTCTTACACATACACTCATTTGCAAAAAAACGGGCGGTTTGGATTTTAATTCTTTTTTAAAAAAATATGGTACCAAAATGATTTCAATCATTTGTACATGTTACTGGCCGGTTTTAAAAATGCCGTGGTGTTTAAAACAGTACGCTCTAAATTAAAATTTTCGTTTGATGCTCGTTTTTACAGAAAACCACTTTTTATCCTACATTTTTGGTGCGAAGTTCCAAAAGATAATATCGGTTTTCATAACTTTTAGTCAATTTTTATGAATTTATTTCATATTCTTAATTGTCAAAGCTTCATTTATTGCTGTTTAGCTGTCTCAATAATGTTAGAGAAAGTGGTAAAAGCTACCAAAATTATTGCACTGCTCGAAGAGGGCTGCAGCCAATGCTTCGTGGCTCAGAGGCTAAGTGTGAGTCGCTCGACGGTTCAAAGGACCTGGCAGCGGTATCAAGACACCGGTTCCGTCGAGAGAAGGCCTGGTTCTGGAAGAAAACCATGTACCCAACCACGGGATGATCGTTTTCTTGTGAGTCGCGCATTAAGAAATCGCAAGTCTTCGTATGTGGACCTTAAGAACAACCTCGAAGAAGTAAGAAATGTGCATATTAGTCTATGGACGGTCAGGAGGAGGCTGCTCGCGGCCAATATACGCAGTCATCGCCCGGCCCGCGGCCCTAAGTTACTCCGTGAGCACAGAGTTGCCAGGCCTAGGTTTGCTCGAAATTGTGAGTCATGGACTCAAGAAGACTGGAATAGGGTATTGTTCTCCGATGAAGCCAGGATATCTCTGTTCGGTGAAGATCGACGTCGGCGAGTGCTACGAAGACGAGGAGAACGCTTTGCAGAGGCTTGTTTTGAAGAAATCACACCTTATGGTGGGGGCTCTGTTATGTTTTGGGCAGGAATAAATTCAATGGATCGTACAGAGTTAGTCTTCATTGAAAACGGCTCACTGACTGGACATCGATACATAACGGAAGTTCTTATTCCTTATGCACAACCCGCATTGGCCGCTTTAGTCGAAGACTCAATTTTTATGGACGACAACGCTCGCGCCCACCGGTCTGGCGACGTGGAAGCGTATGTGCAAGAGGTCGGCATTCGTCGTTTGGATTGGCCAGCTCGAAGTCCCGACCTCAATCCTATAGAGCATGTCTGGGACGTTCTGAAACGACGCGTGAGATCAGTACAACCGGCTCCGCAAACCATCAGAGAGCTGAAGAATGTGATTACCGCGGAGTGGGAACGTATTCCGCAAGCAAGTATCCGGGATATCCTCGCTAGCATACCCAGACGAATTCAAGCTGTGATTTCAGCTAGAGGGGGTCACACTCGATACTAAACATTTATCTGCTTTTACTTTATTAAAGAAAAAACAAACAAAAATCTTTGTTAATTTTTACTTCACGAGCATATGCACTACTAGCGAGCATACACTATTAGTGAACTTTAGCATTAAAACCCATAAATTTTATCAAAATTTTATGATAATACTGACGAAAACGATTATTTGCTTATTAATTTACAAAATTGTGAAAGTAAAACTACCTATAATTATCAAACAAACCAATAGTAACATTTGAAATGGTTCATTGCTTAGGTGCCCGTTTTTTTTGCAAATGAGTTTAGTATTTTTATCGCCGGTACGAACGCATCAGTCCAATGAACCGGGGTATTGCCGACATGTCAATTCTTGGAAAATCTAAGTTAATCACTGTGTGCTATTGCGTTTCGTATAACTGAGTTTTTCGCAGACTCCAGCCTAACCATATTATTTTCTTTTGAAGCCGTCAGCGCATCCACTTTGGTTATGGATTTTAATGAACGGTAACGACTGACGATTAAAATATTGAACGATTATCGGCCTAAAAAAAATTATCGTGCCGTAATAGCCTGAGTTAGTGAGCGTCTGCCCTAAGGACGTTCTGCTTCCATTTTCATCTCCTATAAATATAAACTTTGTATCCTTCGCAATTTTACCGAGCAATTAAAATGGTCGCCAAACTGCGCTCAAGCTTTCAAACAATGTATTTTTCATTACAATATTCTTTTATTCTTTATTTGCATATCAAAGGGAGGCACAATTAAATATTCGCGTTTAAGCGAATTTGTATTTCGATATAACGCAATTGGGTTTTTGGAAATTGATATTACCGTAAACCCTTGCTGGCCTAGTGGTGACGTATATCTGCCGCAGACCAGGATGGCCGGGGTTTAAATACCACACCATAATTTGTGTGCGTTTTTGTAATAGATTTGCTTAGGAGTATTTATGTCAGGTGGGTGGCTTGTTCTAAGAAAAAATAGGGAACTTGGATCCATAAAAAATATTTATAGTCCCTTTTTTTAAAGTGTAGTTTTGATAGAAAGTATTTAATCTGAAGGATCCCTAAATATGTATTTAACACATATTTTTGCGGATCAAGCATATTAAACGCGGCCATAACTTTAATGACGCAAACGTTATCTCATTCTAACAGCTGCTGCTATAAAAACCACTTAACGCGCCTAATTTCATTCCTAATCCAGGCAATCTAGAACGAATGATCTATTGAGACTTATACGGAGTTATAAGGGCCGCACGAAACCCTACCTTGCTTTGTAGCAATTTCAATAAATAACATGATGTTATCAAAATTATCTTGCACGGTTTGAAGGATATTGTAGCCAGTGTAACTACTGAACATAATGAGACTTAACATCTTATGCCACAGGATGACAAGCGCAGTGGAATGCCACACAGTAAATTGTAACTCAAGGGTGCTGGATGGTGTTACTAATGTTTATGGGTGGTCGTATCGCTTACCATCCGCTGATCAGCATGCTCGTCTCGTCATTCGACGCAATAAAAAAAAATGCCAATATAAGTACGTCGGAAATGGCCCAACACAAATATAGAGAAATAACGTTTTATATTATAGCCTTCTTCAATAGAGAGGCTTGCTGTCAGTCTCATAGTAAACGGCCACAGCAACTCATGGCCATCGTCAAAGCCAGAGGTAAAACGAAGTCCTGGCCTACCGTGCCTAAGTAATTTACCATTATATATTGAGACGTCAAATCTCTCGGTGTGGAGGTGTGTCGCGGCCCTTAGGTACGTTATACGAAAGATTACATTTTACGATTATCTACCAACTATTACACTTGCCTTGTTTTTCGGGTCAAATGGTTTTACGGTCGAGAGTAATGTGAACATAACGATGAATCTTGTAAATCACTTTATGGGTTTGGAAATAAGGGTGTTATAACATAAAATTCGAGAAGCAATATTTTTTAAGCGATCACTGCTCCAATTTTTTACGTATGTAGATAAATATATAAGAATCAATAGCCAAAACAGTAATTCAGTTAATGCATGATTATTGACTAATGAATAAGGGAATGTATATTTATGATATCCTTAATAAGATCTAGAAATGGTGTCATATAACATTCCCTACAAGGAATATAAAATACAGTATCTTGGCTTTACCAAGAACACTAACACGTTGAATCGCGAACTGTCGCTCTAATTACAAACGTTAATTATATTGTTACAATTTTAAAAACATCTGAGGTCCAAATGTTTTCTGATTCCACTTATTAACTACTAACTACTAAGTATATTGGTACTCACTCTGGTATTGTTCCTCTCTGCTTTGAGTTCGGAGATCTCTTCCTCTCTCTCCAGGAGCTGCTCCCGCGCCTGGTTGAGCTCCTTCGTGAGGGTCGCAAACTCCTGCGGACAAAGAGACAAAGAATTAATACTTAGTTTTAACATATAAACAACTTATTAGGTATATATAACAAAAAATCTATAAAAAAATTATATTGTTTTCAAAATCACGCATAAAATGTTTTTTTTTATAGAACAGTTATTAAACTAACTTTATTAGGTACAGCTTAAAAATTACATCATCTTCTAATTAACTACTTCAATGAAAACTCTATCACAAATAAAATCACCCAGAAAAACCCATCGGAAACAAAGCCAGACCGAGAAGTAAAATACTATAATATATAAATTGAATTCAGAAGCAGTCCGGGAATAATAAACAAAACAACCCTTAGTGTTCCAGCTCTCGCCACTCGCCACTCAACAATTCCATCATCCGGAGAGCAAGGTTCGGTATTTTCTTCCGTTGACTGCAATTTTATTTATTATCTAGACAGATGAATAAAAATCAACTTAAAACCTGTTTATGCAGCGAATGTAGCCTTTCCTGGGTTTTATTTCCCCGAGGTAGTTTTCAAAAATTATATTTTTACTCAATACCGTAGCTTAGTTCCTTCTCTATGGGGAATTTACATGTTCGTAATATTGTAGTTTATTTTATACGCTAGTGAAAATTCCATAACTTTTTGCGAAAAATGAATCAGAATTGGTTGTAAAACGAGCAGGGCTAAATACTGGAATGACATAGCGTCCTGTCGTGGCGTAGTATAGTTGAAACTGTAATATTTTGATACGATATTACGGTCCTACTGTTTATTTTCAAAATTTTCAAGTTTGATTTCGTATAACTGGTTGATAAAAATACCCATTTCAAATAAATCTTCGTCAATTGTATTTTCACCTATTTAGGTATAGGGTAAAATAATATAACAAGCTTTTTTAAAGTTATATCCCATTAAATTTAATTAAATTATTGTATTTTCAAGTACTAATGGTATCCATAATTATCTAAATAAAAGTATTATTCGTTTACATTCTTATTTGTAATGTGAAGGCGTATAGTTTCTTAGAGGGTGTTCACACAATACCTACAGTGCTTTACAGCTGTTTAGTCAATATCCAGCTCAGTTCAAATTCTGTTCGTGATATCGGAGAATCGGAAATTAACTAGTTCTATAGACAAATATGTCACTGTGTGCACCGTGCAGTGCCCTTTGATTTGCAATATAATTATGAAGTCATTTGATATTCATGAATTTCCATAGCTACGTAATATATTGCGTGAATAATAAACAGAACACAAACGTAAAAAAAATCCTCTGAGGAACTTTGGAAATGTAAGCGTTTTAAATAAATGTAGCTACTTTTGCAAAGCTACCCTTATTTATGAAACTAGTCGATAGTTAGGAAAACGTTGAGATTATGCCAATTAGAGGGCTGTGCTCTCATCGCTTCATTACCAGGTGAGTAACACGATGCTCATTATCGCCAAGATGAAGCAGCTAACACTATCAAGATAGCTAACTTGGACGCGGTTCAACGGAAAGGTTCCACTCCATTAATCCGTTGGTGCGATCATTCATACTGTAGACATACAGGTATTATGTCCAGAACAATGCAGTAATATTGTAAAAGCATCATTCTATTAAAGACAAATTATTTTATAACAATCCAAACTAATAGTCAGTTACAGAAATAGTCAAATTTACAAATATCGCACTGTGTTGCAATTTTTTCCGTTCTATTGCGTCCGATTTAAACTGTCTTTCTCCTCAAAGCAGCCACCTCACATCATTACAAGAGATTCTCCTTTGACCAAGACAGTGTATTTGAACCGCGCCGATACAAAAAGATACGGCGAGTGACAGTACACACAGGTTGAGCTCAAAGTTTGCGTCTGAAACAGGTCAGGTGGCGACACGGCGCGGACTCATGTTACATAATATGTTGCAGGCTCTATTTAAATGGCGTGACAGCAATATAAACACATTTTCGAGGCTCCTTTGTGTACATCGGTTGCGGACCAAGAACTAAGCAAATTAGTTCGTCTTACTTACATATAGCTGAAATAGTTTTTTATACTTGTGTGCAGATCGCAAAGTATGTAAAGTTGATCGAGCTAAACTAAACTTAGCTTATTTTTCGGTGAGGGACGGGTTTTATTATGCATCTTTATTCTATAATCTATTTATCATACTGTTGTCTATTGGCGAGTTAAATCAAGCGGTGATATAGGATCTAGTGGTGTGGAATATGGACGCTGTTCACATCTTGTTTGAAGGATATTGTGGTCAGTGTTAATTACTACACAACCAGTGGAAAACTACAGTTATATGTATGAAAGCCGGTCTTTTCATGTATTTTGGATTCATCACCTGTATGAGAAATTGAAAGTATGCAGTCTTTTGTCACGAATATCTTGAGGATATTTTTATTTAGTTAATATAACATTTTAAATATGGGACGTCATAAAAAACAATACCACACAAAATTATCATATCATATAAAAATCACACAAAAATTTGGCACACGGGTAGATCATGTCCTGGATTAACACATAGGCTACTTTTTATCCCGGGAAAATATAAAGCGGGACTTTTATCCCGGAAAA
The DNA here is from genome assembly GCA_949316025.1 of Lapara coniferarum. Lineage (NCBI taxonomy): Eukaryota > Metazoa > Arthropoda > Insecta > Lepidoptera > Sphingidae > Lapara > Lapara coniferarum. Next base: position 1,209,486 of record OX438920.1, read on the forward strand.
ACTCATTCACGCGGGCAGAGCCGCGGGCAAAAGCTAGTCCAATATAAAGCTCTTGATCTGCCTAGGTGGCGTAGCTGTATTACGACTGCAATGCTGAGGTCTCGGGTTCGATCTCCGGGTCGGGCAAAGTGATATTGGGTTTTTATGATCAGTATCAGTCCGGAGTCTGGAATTTGTGCCCGATATAGCGATAGGCTCGCATCATCACACCATGGGACGGAATACGCACGGCGAAAAGTGAGTGCACTAGTTGCGCGTCTGCCTGTCCCTCAGGGGATAAAAGGCGTGAATATGCGTAGAACTTTTGATCACATTTTCAGTCGAGAGTATGTTCAATAAAAAACAAGCAATTAAAGTATTTTTCAGCTAACATATCTTTTGTACTGCCAGACATATTTTTAATTAAATATTATGTAAATAACAATTACCTTATGTTAATAACAATTATAATTCCAGCTCGTTTTCTTTCTGCATTCAATTATGACGTAAAACAAACGGCAGGGCATAGAAACGGAGTAAACACGTGATATTGTTTAGTAGGTACTCTTGTACTCTTATTTATCGTGTGGTAATTGCATACCGTTTTACTGAAATTCAAGTGATTCGCAATTTTAATTAGAGGGCATGTAGGCTTGCGCAAACTGAATGTTTAATTTGAGGCGTGAGTTTTTATCATGTCTAGAAAAAATATTTCATTTAAATAAATTAATTCACATTTTCTTTGAACGGCCTTTACCATCGGATGCAATGAAGTCGCACTTGCCGCTTCCGAATAAAAAAATATCTGAAAAGGTTTATTAATTATATTTTTAAGGCATCATTAATGCGTATTTATTAAGTTGCTAAATTAGTGGTGGAATCTACATTATTTTCAGTAATTTTGAACAGAATTAGTGATTAGGTAATCTTAATCCATTTAATTAGTCCCAATATAACATTCAAATCTATGTTTTGTGCCAGGCTGTATTCATCCAGAGGAGACGAAGGAGGCGCCGGGTGGACGACTGACTGGCGTCTCCCGCCCTGTTGATTGGGGGCGTTTGGAGAATTCCACCACGGTATCCCCTGCCTGTCGTAAAAGGCGACTAATAGGGGCCACCGGGGGGCGCGGGCGGGCGGCAGAGGGCTGTCCGTCTTTAGTTTTGTGCGTGTTTTTTAGCACATTACTGTGACCCTCGTGATGGACGGCAGTGTGGCAGGTAGGCCTCACGCTGCCGTTGACGCCGAGGGCGTCCTTCGGTGCGCGGGGGCTTCTGAGCCCCCCCATACAGGAGACGGGCTGCATTAGGCGGCACCGCGCAGGGGCGGCTGCGGACGACAACTTAGACACTATTAGTCCGGGGAAACCCGCAGCCGTCCCTAATGCGCCGAAGAAGGCCACCGCGGAGTTTTAGTTGGTATGCCGTGCGGTGTACATAGGTTAGGGACTCGGTCCGGTGGCTCAACGCTGGGTCGTAAGGCACGGTGAACCCAACATCACCGCTCAGTCACCCCCCTTGAAGGCTGGGCGGTAATAATAAGTCACTTTCTCCGCGAAAACAAAAAAAAAGGCTGTATTCATCCCTCCAATCAAACAATGAGCACAGTTCACTCACATAAATACTAAATTCATACAGTTGAACACTGTAGGCGTCTAGACACTAGAATAAGATGAGAGCGTTGCGCACCTGAGTCTTTAGGCAACAATAGTATATACGATCCGTTTCAATCACTTAAGTCGATCGTCGCGTTTTTTCTCAACAGCTACTATAGAAATCTTACTACTTAAGCCTCGAGACTCGCTCGGGCAACTTTCTCACCCACTAAGACTGTTTATACGACATTGATGTAGAGTTTTTAATACATCAATGTTATACGATGGTATTTTTAAATATTTACATAGATTCGTACATATATAGATAAATAAATATATAGATTCACGATTATTATTTAAGTTAGGCAAGTATCGCCTATCAACGCGGGCGGGCATTGCTTCTCCTAAGCGCATGTCGCTGAGGGGCAACTGTTTTATGCCCTTGTAATAATCCAACCTGCGCAACTAGAAACTTGTTCTATCTAAATGAGACTATTAAGAACAAACTTAAATTATGAAAAGGTAAACATGATTTCTAGCAGTTTATCTCTGTCTTAACAGTTGTACAAAAACAGTTTGCTTTATAATAATGAGAGCTATCGCGACGACACCCGACGCCGAGCTAACGAACTTTCTTCGCGCATTATCATAAAATGTGCAGTAATGAAGCAGCACCAGCAACGTCTACGAGACAACTACAAAGCTTCGGTCATAACTCTTTTATATTTTTGAATATAAATAAGTACGTACTATCTTTAATGTTAGATGACATGATAAAAGTTTTAAGGTCTCTTTTACAATGGTCGAGTAAACATAATCAGCTAGTTTTTTTTGTATATTGCATTGAATGACGAGGCGAGCATGCAATTTGCTTGATGGTAAGCGATACGACCACCCATAAACAGTAGCAACGCCATCCAGCACCTTGAGTTACAAATTACTATATGGCATTCAACTGCACTCGTCATCCTGAGACAGGATGTTTAGTCTTATTATGTCCAGTAGGTATACTGTCAACAATGTCCCTCAAACCGAAACAAAATAGTGCATGCACACTGCTGCGTGGCGGTAGAAATAGACATTGCAGTTGTACCCATCTAGACGAACTCTTATACTATATGAGAGATATACTATCAATAAATGATCTCATATATTTTCATTTATTTTGGCATAGTTGACCGTTTGTGCCTTTGTATGTTATGAACGTTATTAAGCCGGCGGCGCTTAATATTATTGTTCTAGACTAAATATCACATTTTTTCTGCCAAGTTACACCTACGTGGCTTTTATATCTGACCTGCCGATTCTGGTTATAGATGTGTAATTACTGCCGAATACTGTACTTTGTCTAACGAATACTGTAATTTATATAACTCGAGTTGTCATGTCATCTTTGAAATTGAATTTATATTGTTACTTGCAATTTGTAAAATAAATATATTTAAAAAATAAGATAACAATAAAAGACTAAAATCGCATTTGAATTGAATTTACAAGTAGTTATACAAAGTTCACGTACAACAGTCCTAACTTAGGTTAATCCAACTTAGCCTACTTGTTTTACTAACATGATTATAAGTTCCTAATAAAATTCTAGTAGAGCCGCTAAAAAGGAGCGGTGGCCTAGTTGAGAACGGTCTGCCAAAACTTGGGTCCACAGATTCAAAACCCAAAGCACACACATTTGACTTTGGCTAATGTCTAAACCCTTACGATAGTATGATGGGTCTATGCTCAGCATTGGGACAGTATAATATTGGTATTATTATAAAGCTATCCCACTAACCCAGCCGCTAAATTTCCAAACACCTCACCATCTTGATGAGAGACACCCATTCACTGAGGCAGCATTAATTTGTCTCGCTGGCGAGTGGCGACGGAAACGGAACATCTTTACACAAAACACAATGACAACCGTTTTGAGTAGAGGGCACAGCTCGTTTAAAAACAAAAAAAAAACTACGTCTTTTGAAATTAATTATTCCAAAAGTCTGTTCACACAGTGCGCGCCGTTGAGCTAGCTGATAGTGAACCGTGGTGTATTCTGATGTATCAGTAGTTGGACTTGGTCGGTATGGTCAGTGAGTTATTTTCATGAATACGGCAAATAATTATTTGCATGTAACTTATAGTAAGATAAAGAAAGCCCAGTAACGTGTACGAATTATTGAAACTCACACATAATACGCCATACGCATCATTTATTAGGTGGGAAATTGGAAAGTGGAAATTTCTGGTCTGCGCGATTTTGTTTGTATACGCACTTCTGTTTTGTCTATAACGGCTATTTAGTAACAGTGAGTAACACTGAAGGACTTTAGAACCAACGTAATTACTGAACATTATGAAGCTAACGTAATATCTAACGCGAACGATATTACAATCCCATCATTCATTAAAATTTTATGAAAGTAGCTGGCCTACAGTAACTAACCTAACTAGCACACTAACTGTCGTTTCCTGACCAAATTGTGAAGGCACATTGAGCTTCTCTAATTTGTAGGTGGAAACATTCGTTTAACGAATCGGAAAAACACACTGGAGTAAGGAGTTTCACGCGAGTGAAAGGAGACGGGCACGTTGGCACACTTTGCCGTGTTTAATGATCACTCGCCACTCGCCCGCGTTGTTCCGAGCCAATTTAATGGACATTTTAATGTACAAATTTAAAATCTATTGCATTCGTTTTCATTTTGCAGGAATGTTTGCACATATTTAATTTATAGCATTATGTAAGATTTCCATCATCGTCACACAAATGACACTTATGAAATGCTAGATTCAAGCTGTTTTCTTATTACAACACTTCCCGCTCATATTTTTAAGAGAGCTATTGTTGAAAAACCTTATTCTGTCCCATTGTCTACAAACATTTAATTATACTATTTACTATACTGTTAAGATGACAAAAAATATTTAAAACAGTTGGCCTAGCTTCTTGGCCTGTGTAGAAGAATTGCCATTGAGTCTCATGTAAATTAATCGAACTCTGCACTAATACCAATTCATTGACAATTAGGTTGACATCCTTAATCCCAAGCCGGAAAACCGCGAAAAAACTCCCACAACTGAGATCACATCCGGATCACGGCAAGACACGATGTAACACGTCCGTGGGAGTGCCGCGGTAGATAACAGTTTAATTTACGACCTTCCCTCCCGCCAAAGCGGACGAGATTGATTTATCGGGAACGTTCTGGATTTCCTGTCCGTTTCCGCTATCGTGGATTTAACTTTTCTCCAGTCGGAGATTTGATGCCCGCGTTGTGAATATTTCATGCGGAGTTGTTGCCGATCGGTCTTTCGAGCCGGATCTGAGATAGCTGTATGGAAAAAGTTTATAATCAAAGTTAAGGCTTCCATATCCCAAAACACCTTCTTTTCTATTCAATTTTAAACCAAGAAATAATCAACATTTCGGTCCGAGAAAAATATATGTTATAGTTAAATAATCATTCTACATTGGTATGGATTCCAAAACACGATACTTACAACTTCGCTCGATCATAAAAAATCACGAAAACAGAGAAAATTCGGATTTTATTTGTAATGATTTAATTTTCATCAGAAAATATAGATGGCGTTACTAGGTACGTTTCAATAATAGTAATCTACTTAGATTTGTATTTGAAAGAACACAAAAAATAAATAAAAATAAACGGGGGGTAGACGATGTTTCACCGGTACAATGATTGACGCGGAAACACGGTCGGTTGATGTCCGTTATTATTTGAGTTTCTTCAAGTGCAAACTGCAAGAGTGTTATGGTCCGAAATTACCTTAAAGTGAGTTCCCTCAACATAAGGACGAAATTGTTCTACAGCATGGATGACACGAAGGAGTTCTCGCTCAGATGCTGAGTACTTCCGTTCTCTTTCAGAAAGTTTTTTACTGGTATAGGCAATGGGAACTTCCATCCCGTCAACCTTCTGAATCAATGAACTCACTAGGGGAGGTAAGAAGGCGAAACGAATTCTATGGAGCAAAGAGGCTGAAGAATCGTTTGTGAATCTAAAGACTGCTCTAACTTCTACGCCAGTTTTAAGAGTACCAGATTTTACGAAACCGTTTTCCATACAATGTGACGCTTCTAACATGGGTACCGGTGGCGTATTGATTCAGAAGGTTGACGGGGTGGAAGTTCCCATTGCCTATACCAGTAAAAAACTTTCTGAAAGAGAACGGAAGTACTCAGCATCTGAGCGAGAACTCCTTAGTGTCATCCATGCTGTAGAACAATTTCGTCCTTATGTTGAGGGAACTCACTTTAAGGTAATTTCGGACCATAACACTCTGTTGTTGATTCAGAAGGTTGACGGGATGGAAGTTCCCATTGCCTATACCAGTAAAAAACTTTCTGAAAGAGAAGGGAAGTACTCAGCATCTGAGCGAGAACTCCTTAGTGTCATCCATGCTGTAGAACAATTTCGTCCTTATGTTGAGGGAACTCACTTTAAGGTAATTTCGGACCATAACACTCTTGCAGTTTGCACTTGAAGAAACTCAAATAATAACGGACATCAACCGACCGTGTTTCCGCGTCAATCATTGTACCGGTGAAACATCGTCTACCCCCCGTTTATTTTTATTTATTTTTTGTGTTCTTTCAAATACGAATCTAAGTAGATTACTATTATTGAAACGTACCTAGTAACGCCATCTATATTTTCTGATGAAAATTAAATCATTACATATCCCCTCTCCTCTAAAAGGCGAAACGAATTCTATGGAGCAAAGAGGCTGAAGAATCGTTTGTGAATCTAAAGACTGCTCTAACTTCTACGCCAGTTTTAAGAGTACCAGATTTTACGAAACCGTTTTCCATACAATGTGACGCTTCTAACATGGGTACCGGTGGCGTTTTGATTCAGAAGGTTGACGGGATGGAAGTTCCCATTGCCTATACCAGTAAAAAACTTTCTGAAAGAGAAGGGAAGTACTCAGCATCTGAGCGAGAACTCCTTAGTGTCATCCATGCTGTAGAACAATTTCGTCCTTATGTTGAGGGAACTCACTTTAAGGTAATTTCGGACCATAACACTCTTGCAGTTTGCACTTGAAGAAACTCAAATAATAACGGACATCAACCGACCGTGTTTCCGCGTCAATCATTGTACCGGTGAAACATCGTCTACCCCCCGTTTATTTTTATTTATTTTTTGTGTTCTTTCAAATACAAATCTAAGTAGATTACTATTATTGAAACGTACCTAGTAACGCCATCTATATTTTCTGATGAAAATTAAATCATTACATATTTTTAAAAATTAATTATAGTATTGTAGCAACTCCGCGCGGCGCTAGTGCGCCGCCGCCATCATACGAAACCCCTCTCATCGCTCCGTACGCACACATCGACGCCCGCTGCAATATAAAACAGCGAGCCCGACGCAGAGCAGCCAGTCAACGCCAGTCAACGCTAGCGTTCCGCCGCATCCAGTACTGGAAAGGTGGTTCCCTCTAGCTGAGGCGCTCCGCGCCCCGCGCCGCTTTCGGACCTGCTTCCTGGGTGTAGCTTTGTTTCGCAATACGCGTCACGAACTCGCCTGGAACAGACATCTGGAACTTACCGCGGACAGTTGTGTTGTCTATCTTGTAATTGTATAATTGTGTGCAGAAATAAACACTTTGTTGGATATTGCTCTTTTCCTGTACAAGACCTCATCTGAACTCACCTGACACGCCGCGCTATAATTTGGCGCCCAACTCGCTGCTGCAGCAGATTGATAACACAACTGATTTCGCTGTCTACTCGTCGGGACGTCGTCGTATCCAGAGGGGGCAACTGTAACAATTCCGCGCGGCGCTAGTGCGCCGCCGCCATCATACGAAACCCCTCTCATCGCTCCACACGCACACATCGACGCCGCTGCAATATAAAACAGCGAGCCCGACGCAGAGCAGCCAGTCAACGCTAGCGTTCCGCCGTATCCAGTACTGGAAAGGTGGTTCCCTCTAGCTGAGACGCACTCCCCGCGCTCCTCGCCCCGCGCCCCGCGCTCCTCTCGATTTCGACGGATTTCGAACTTTCTTTCCTTCCAAGGACCCACCTGATTACCGTATAATCTGGTGTCCCAACGTGAAGCCCGGAAGAAAACTGGCGCTTAATATCAAGACCCGGAAAAGCCCGAAAGCACGAACGGCCAGCAGGATCAAGAAGGAACCTGGAAACATGAACCTATCAGGTGACCAATTTGAGAAACTTCTGTCCGTCATTAGTACCCAGAAGCGGCGATGTTCTTTTGCGACCTGTAAGCTATCGTACAATGGCGTCCGCGATACTGAAACGGTGGAATCGTTCCTTGCGGCGACTTCAGTGTTCAAATCAGTTGAACAGATTTCCGACGAAGATGCCATAAAAAGTGTTCCACTCATTCTTAAAGAAGAAGCTGCCACTTGGTGGAATGGTGTCAAAGGACAAGTGACGTCATGGAGTGACTTCGAATCACGTGTTCGACACGCATTTGCCCCTAAAAGACCAGCATATCAGTTGTACCAGAACATTGTGTGTATTAAACAGTCTGAAGACGAGCTAACAGAAGTATTCGTGGCCAAAAAGAGAGCACTATTTGCGCAACTGCCCGAATCTCACACGGAAGCTCAACAGATAGATATGGTGTATGGTCAATTAAGGTATAAGATTAGGGTCAAAATGCCAAGGGAAACAGTGGAGACTTTTGATGCCTTGCTGAAAGCCGCTAGAGGAGTAGAGCAGCTCTTAGCAGAAAAGAAGATTCCAGAAGATGGAACTTCTGAAAAAGTGACGGATAGTATCAAGAAGAAAAGGTGCAATTTTTGCCGTCTGCCCGGGCATACTATTGATAATTGCCTGAAGAAGCAGAAGAAGGACGCGGCCTGTAGTGGAACTTTGGCCAGTAAATCTGATCCCGCAAGATCTGCCACGGGGACACAAGCACCGTCGCCGTCACAGCCAAGATTCTCGTGCTACGGTTGTGGTACCCCCGGCGTGGTCAGATCAAAATGCACCACTTGTGCCAAGCTTCCTGGGAAGACAGAGAAGGCAGAAATAAGCTTCTGCTCTCTGGATATAAGAGCCGACGTGCGTCCTAGGCCGACAATAGGCATAGGTATAGGCAGGATAGTGGGAACTGCCTATATAGATACCTGTGCGAAAACGAGTGTCGCATCCTACGCGCTTTATAAATGTTTGCGAAGAATGGGATTTCCTTTTGGGAAACAGGAAATCACGGTAACTTTGGCTGATGGCATGAGGACACAGAGGGAAGTGCTGACAGTAAGCGCACCCGTCAGCATTAGTTTCCGTGTGGTGCAGACTACTTTCATTGTGTTTCCTGGATGCCGAGAATCACGAACACTTTTAGGTGTTGGATTCATCCAAGATGCAAAGATTGTGCTAGATATTCCTCAGAAGACCTGGCATTTTGTGGACCATCCTGAAGATATTTTCGACTTACAGGACGAAGATTCCGAGGAGATATCGATGGCCCAGGTAGGGGCGACTCCAAGCAGTTACGAACCTTTCCTGCGGACAATGTTCAAAGATGTCACTCTTTCGGAATTCGTCTCTCCGATGTTAATTACTCCGCCCGAAAACAGATCGCGAATCAAGATGAAATCAGGGTCAAGTACATTGGAACCGACGTTACCACAATCTAGTGCGTGTGCTGCAGTGGATCTACAACTGAGTAGTAGTGTACAGTCCATAGAACCTGGGTTACCGGAGACCAGTGCCTGCAACACGATGCCCTATCGTTTGGTCCCGTTAGATTCGCCATCACCCCCGGCCAAGCGAACCAGGTTGTTCGATGGGTACTCACCATTTGCAGACTTCATGTATAGAGATGCCCAAATGCAAGTACATGGTGCTATATGTGAGTTGTCACCACATTCGATCATGTTGTTCCCCAGCCCCAACGGTAACAATAATGAGGATGTGGAAAATTAATTCCATCGCAATAATGGAGCTGTTCAAAGTGCAGGGGGAGGGAGAGATGAGCATCCCGTCGAATATCCAAGCAAGCCCATGACCTCTGAAGAGAACTGCGCAAAATTCTGCCCTCGACGTGATGGGCCAAATCTGATCCTAAAGCCACATGGCGTTTCCTCTTATGTTGTTTCAGATCCCAACAAACCAGATCAACCACTTGGTGTATATCACACATCTGCCTTGAGCCCATACCAAGGTAGTGTGAGCCCGCTTCCTCCATCCGTGCGCCCCTTCAAAAGACGAGGGCGGCCACGGAAGAACGAAGAGAAGAGTAACTGATTTCGCTGTCTACTCGTCGGGACGTCGTCGTATCCAGAGGGGGAGACTGTAGCAACTCCGCGCGGCGCTAGTGCGCCGCCGCCATCATACGAAACCCCTCTCATCGCTCCGTACGCACACATCGACGCCCGCTGCAATATAAAACAGCGAGCCCGACGCAGAGCAGCCAGTCAACGCCAGTCAACGCTAGCGTTCCGCCGCATCCAGTACTGGAAAGGTGGTTCCCTCTAGCTGAGGCGCTCCGCGCCCCGCGCCGCTTTCGGACCTGCTTCCTGGGTGTAGCTTTGTTTCGCAATACGCGTCACGAACTCGCCTGGAACAGACATCTGGAACTTACCGCGGACAGTTGTGTTGTCTATCTTGTAATTGTATAATTGTGTGCAGAAATAAACATTATGTTGGATATTGCTCTTTTCCTGTACAAGACCACATCTGAACTCACCTGACACGCCGCGCTATAGTATATTAAACAATTACTTTAAAAATATAAGTCAATAAAAGGGTAATAACATTTAGCAGATTGCTATGCAAAAAAAATTTCACAAAAGTAATTCGCACTTTTCAAAATTCAAAAAAACACGATTTTTTTAGCAATTCCGCACAACGCGTCTCGTTTCAGATGCGCCCAAGGCGCCGTCGAGGTCGGACCTACGTAAATTTTTCGCGCTTGCTGCCACTAATTTATCGAAGTATTTGACAGCTTTTGTTTATAGTTGGACCGCGTTATGCAGAAAAGGAACCAACTACTTTTGAACAACAATTATGGATTCTTATTTGTAATAGATGGATTTTTCTATGAATCTTTCTTATTCTTTTTATTTCTTCTTTAAACACGTTGTCATACTTGTTTCAACTGTTGTTTGTTTTTGCGGAATAGTAAAGGATCACATTTGAATTTATTGCGTGTAAAATTGTAAAATAATATATTTGCATAATTTGTGGATAATATTTTGGCATAATATCTCCAAAAGAAAATAATGTAATTAAAAAAAATGTACTTTATTGTAAAAAAAAGCGTGGGGTGCATGTTGTCAATAGATATAAATATTTTATTGAAAGATAATATGAGTAAAAGGATTATCATTTTGATACTATCTTAAAAAGCACCCCACGCTTTTTTTTACAATAAAATAAGTACATCTTTTTCTTATTTGCACTATTCTTAATTCAAATTTATTGAAATATATTTTCTATTTTTAGTTGCATTTCCTATAAAGCATGTTTTTTAGTTTTTTTTCTAACTGTTATTTATTTTTCATTTTTTAAGCTTGTTCTACTATTGTCCAACAGATGTCACTAAAAACAAGTAAGATTTTTTTATACATAACAGTAGCCAGTTTAGTTATAACTCTACTATGGTCCAACAGATGTCAAAAAAAAAATATTACTATCATTGACTCATTCATTTTGAATATTTATTCATTATTAGTTGGATTTTCTATAAAATAGTGTTTTTTGTTTAAAATAATGAATTGTCTTCGGTTCTTGATAAATATGCCAAATTTTCATCCGACGTTTTGAAGGCGGTCACAATCATGTTCAAAGTTTCCGTTACATAGATACATTTAAATGTACGTTACATAGCTTAATTTAAATTTATTTTCTATTTTTAGTTGGATTTTCTATAAGGCTTGTTTTTTTATTTGCAATTTAATATTATGGATAGAATATCATAGTACAGAATAACACAAAGCCAGCTACCTTATTATTGATACAAGTAAATCCCAATTATTGCGATATCAATATCGGTATTTTTAAGTTCTTCATTTGGTCCAGTAGCCCACATTTTCTTGAAAAAATCCCGGTTTGGGTCCCCTAAATTAAGTATCTGCTTATAAATATGCATACGAGCTCTACAGACCCTGGAGGTATCGGTATAGGCTTCTTTGTGTTACATCTATAAAGCAGTAGTAGAACCCGGTGTGTCTGTACATAGAAAGAAAAAAATAAATAAAGGGACGACTAAATAAGAGTAATAGAACACAAATCACCGTTTTTTTATTTCATTCTTTTCTCGCTGTTTGTCTGCGTATCTGTTTTTCTATTTATTTGTTAGCGCACATCTCCGACACTACTAAACGAATATCTATGAAATGGTATGGAGATAGCTTGAGTCCCTGGGTAGAGCATAGGTATATTTTTTAACATATAAAAATTCTTTTATGCGGGCGACGCAGCCAGAAACAACAATAAAATAGTATGAGTGACAATAGTACATACTAATACAAAATAATAAGTTATTTTCAGGATTTTACGGCAATTTGGACTTGACTACAATTTATATGAAGACCATACTATTATGATTTGAAAAAATACTGTCCGACATATTTATAGGTATATAGAGTAAATTTTTCAGATGGGACGGCAAAGTCAATATTTTCTATTATGAACCACAGTTCAAACTTTAAAGTAGGTAGTAAACAAATACGAAAATATCATTTAAAAAATCGCGATAAAAAAAAATGGTTTTATTTCAATGTCTTACCAAGATATTTTGTATGTCGGGTAATTCCTTTTTATTGATCTCATTGAGGGTGTCTGAATATATAACGTCGCGTAAGATAAAATAATAACCTTGAAAATACATTTGAGTTGTCAGACTAGTAGTAGTCGCAAGAGTTGGGTATATAATAAGGCTGCCAAATCATATGAAGCAACTACTGCGGTGCAGTTCAATACTAAGTAGTAACTATTGCGGTTTTTATATCGGTCAGTGCTTAGTTGAGCGGTTACTATGTTAACCATTCCATATTCGCGTCTTCCCCGGCGAACAAGACGTCACTTTTCATTCAGTGGAAATCGTCTTTACGCGCCTACTCATAGGGTTCTAATAAAAAAATCTGAAATGACACCTGTCAAACTCGGAATACTGAAAGGGTTTCGGGTTTAAACTTGAGGTCATATTCAGGTTACTAGACTAGTTGATTATTATAGTTAATATTGGTTAAGTAATTGTCTCAATCACCAATATTATGTCACAATAACTAAAGATAATAATAAATCTTGACGTGGTATTGTACTCTGTGAACATTTGATTACGTAATCATTGATCAACGAACAATAAATCGTGACATCAAGAGATAATTCATAGGTAACTTTTAGTATGTATGCCTACGTATACCTATTTCAGCCGCCGCTGTCTGCGACATACGTATGTTTGGATAGTACTCCCAAAAGTTAGACCTTCGCAATAAATCGTATAATTTTAAAGTCCTCCGATTTTGAGATGTAGGTATGTAATTGCATTTTGCTTAAAAACTACATCTACACTTATATTATAAAGAGGAAAGATTCAATTGTATGTGTGTTTGCATTGAATAGGCTCCAAAACTGCTGGACTGATTTGAAAAACTCTTTCATGAATATAAAGCTCCTTTATGCCAGGGATTATAAAGCGGGACTTTTATCCCAGAAAAATTCATTCACGCGGACGAAGCCGCGAGCAGAAGTCTAGTTTAAAATATATTAGTTATCAATGGAGGGGTCTAAATTTTTTTTATGGATTCGAGATCCGTATTTTTGTCCTTTTAATATTCATAAAGTTTGAGCCGTGTTAGATTTTGAGGCCCAGCACCCATAAAAAAGCGAACATCTTTTGTCGTAAAACAAACTGCTTCACTATTGTTTAATTGTTTATTGTGACGTAGTCGCGGCTAATCTGTGTCGAGCGAGTTCATTTGAAATTCAACATCGCGGTACCTGACGTGCCGGTACATTAGACAGCTGTAAATGCCTACAGCGCTCAGATTTCCTAGCCTTAATATGGCTTTTTAAGCTATTGCATAGCTTCTATCGCGGGCCTTGAGCGTGGAGACCGAATCCAGAAATTCCGTTACGAAATAACCCCTCACTATTTTCAACGCTATCACAACCATGTAGAGTGTACAATTTCATAAGTAAATTTAATATCGCAGTCTTGTAATTTATTTTTTCAACTCTATCACAACCGTGCAGAGTGTAAAATTCCATAAGGAAATTTAATATCACTGTCTTGTAAGAATACAATATGTAAGAGATATGAGCTGAATGTTAAACGAGAAAAGGTCGAAATTACCGTGTATTTAAAAAAAATCCAGTCAGTGAAACGTATCGAAATGTCAAACGCGCGCTGTTGAAGTTTTATTTAAATTTCGAATGTCACTTTTACGGCCAGTTCTTTTATTTTATATCTGTTCAAAAAGGTTATTATTAATATATTACGGCTCTGGATACTAGTCCATTGAGCCCGTCTTTCATATATTTTTTTAGTTTTGCCTTCTATCGATGAATATTTTATTTTATATCCGTTCAAAGAGGTTATAAATATTAGAATTTATGCAATAGCTTTACCGCGGCAGTCTCCGAGTGCCATACGTCTTTTATTTATATGCGTGTATATTGAGAGCTAGTTGATAATGTTTCTTCAGCCTTTGGAAGTCCATTGTTGAACATATTCCTCCAAAGACCAACCTGCTAGAAGCGACCTGCACCCAGCTGATTACTGCGACCTTTACGAGGTCATCTGTCTACCTTGAAAGAGGATGTCCAACACTGCGCTTGCCGGTACAATGTCACTACCTGAGAAATTTTCTGTCCCATCTATTATTAGTTCTACGAACTACGTACTATCCTATCCACCAATTTAACTTGCTATTCTGGGCTGGGCTATGTCGAAGTTTTGTGTTGAGAATATTACGATCAATAATGTAACTAGATATTAGAAGCTGAAATGGCATCTATCTACAGCTACTAACACAAATACATTAAAAAACAAGCCATTACTTAAAAAAACACTAACCAATATTACAAATCAACCTTCTGCTCACTCCATCGGAATATTTACCAAAAATATCACATTTCATTAGTTTTTCGTATACGAAAATATTGATTGCACGTCGTCACAACTGTGAGCTAACAGTCAATAATCGGTAATGGGGCTAGATATTGTCTTTTATTATCCCAATTCCGCAGTTAGTGGTGCTCGACAACTCCGCGCCTGGGGAGAGCTAACGTAACCATGAATTCATTGTACAAAGAGGTTATTATTTTATCATTAAAGAATTAATGCTCACTGCGCCGTCACTGCGGTTTTAAATTGGCCTGTTGTTTAATCGAGTATTTCAATTTCTTGAGTAGTAAAGCTATAATAGAATCGAGTTGAAAGGTTTGCTAAGCCTTTTTTAAATAATATTGTGGGTATTTAAATAATGACTTTTTAAGGCTGACATTCACTAAGAGCTTATAACTGTGGCAAAGTGGTTTGTTTATAACTACATGAAATGTCTTTTAATTCAAGGTTTTTCTCTTGATACTGCTAAAAAGCAGAGAAGGTTTTAAGGCTGGATTGGTGTACTGTAACGGTGTCAATAAACTATGAACGCTAAGGTTTTGAATAAAATTATACTTCTGGCACCCTGCTCATTTTAAGCAAAAATCCCGTAGCGAACTTATTGAGCAATGATTCATCTCAATCCAGGAACAGTCCCAGCCAATGCGCCACCGTGGTCATATCGCCCAACCCTATCATGGATGTGTGTCGCGCAGGGGTAGTTGTGCCCCGCGGCGCTGCTCGATTCATTATTGACATCGTCATTCGGTTGTATTATTTATATCGTCAATTGTAAGAATAATGCCGAGGCCCGCGAGCTTCGCGAGTGTTGGCAGAATGTTTTAATGCGATTTAATCGGATCATACATGTTGAGTATGACGGCGTATGTGTATTGTGTTATGTAAGTTAAATTAGAACAGACGCGACTCTAGATTTGAAACCTAAGTACAATAATATCTTTGATTTTAAAGTATACAACCAGCAAAATATAAAAAAAAAACTTGAGAGGTGTCAAGGGACACCCGGATGGAACGAAGTTCCTTTCGATTAATTAGTGAAGATATTGTAATAAAATTTTATTTCTTTTAAGTTATAATAATAATTGTATATTTCATTAAAACGTTACCACATCAATGAAAACATTTACTTCTACCTACACAATAGATATGTCATCGAATCACGATCATCACCTAAGCAAGCATTGACATTAAAATTAACATACAACTAACGAAAAAAAAACTACTCTAAAAAGCATTTAAATGGTCTTTTATTATTTATATTTCGAATGTCACTTTTACGGCCAGTTCTTTATTGTTACTGGCTGGTTTCACAGGGCAAGTATAAAAGTGTCGCTCAACTTTTTGTGAGAATTTTTTCCGTCTAGCTCCCCCTTTGACAACGCGCGATGAGGAACTTCGTTCCAATATTTCAATAGGTCTTCATTTCAGTTTATAACATGCGTTTCTATCAGAATATTATTACAAGTCTATGTAAACAAACAGACAGTCGTAGCCTAACATAGATAACAAATAAACTTTGCAGCGACCTCAAAAAACGAAAATCGAATAAAACACATTACGACCGATTGTTTGCCGATCACTTCTGTATGCTAACATAAAAACCTGTCGAATATCAGTTAACTTTTACCCCGTTCTAACCCCCTCGCACCCACCTACATCGCACGCGGGTTCAAATTGTTCGAGCGTCAAACGAATCAGCAAGTAGGTAACCCAATTAGATTTGTTACTTGAGCCCGCGCCGTGTTTGTCTTGGCTACTTACTACCTTGAGTGTGTAATTCTACTGGTACGATGTTAAGCCTTACAGGACGAATGTAGAGCAATGTTGGCAGTAAAGGGCTATGGAACAACGTAAATTCGTATATTTTTTTTTTATCACGCCTTTTTTCCCGAACGGTTAGGCAGAGGCGCAACTAGTGCACCCCCTTTTCGCGCTGCATATTCCATCCCACGATGTAATAGGAGGCGAGCTTATCGCCATATCGGGCACAAATTCCAGACTCCGGGCTGATACTGGGTAGAAAAACCCAATATCAATTTGCCCCACCTGGAGATCGAGCCCGAGATCTCAGCATTGCAGTCGTATCGTAATACGTCTACGACATCGAGGCAGTCAAAACTTCTAATGATTCAATATGACGTACACAGTGCAGTTTCATTGCCGGGGTACAAAATACACAAAACAATTTGTTCATCCTATCGTCACGTTTCCTGATGTTAATAATAGTTGTCGATAAACATGTTTCAATTAACGCAGCGAGGAAACGCGCCGCGGTCCGGTCCGGCGCAGTCTCGGTCTGAATCAATTTCCGTCGCGCGTGGCGAAAAACCTACATCCGTCCGGTTTGCCAGCGCGGCGACTGGACACAAATATTTAATAAATAGGGAAATGTTTTCAGTACATTTTATTGACCTAATTTCGATATTGTGTTTTTTGTTTTTTATAAACATCCACATTATCAGAAACCTTGATTTTAGAGTATCGCAGTCATTTTTGTCTTCAAATAGGCAAATAAGCATTTTAATTTACCTGTTAGCTGTCCACTACACTCTACGACTATGTTTAGCCAAAACGCTCCCATTTGTTACTACGCAGCCAGGTGTAAACAATCGGTAAAATAACCGGCAACTCGTCACCTGTGTGCGTATCGCGCCACACCATTAGCACCGTCGTTACCTCCGTTTCCGGTGCGGAATGGCCGCAGCGCCGGATCGAAAAACACTTTTTATTCACGTCTCACATCAAACACGTGACGGGTTTATTGGCGAGTTGGTACGCATTCGGTTTTTCGCATTGGCTGCCTCGGTGGCGTAGTGGTATTGCGTACGCATTACGAGTACGATTTGCGCGCTAAGGTCCTGGGTTCGAATCCCGGGTCGAGCCAAAAAAATTGTGACTGGGTTTTTCCATCTTAAAATTTACTCAGTCGCAGCTCGGAGTCAGGAAGTTGGCGGTGTGATACCCCCGTGCCTCGGAAAGCACGTAAAGCCGTTGGTCCTGCGCCTGATCTCTCTCCGGTCATGTCGGATTGCCGTCTCACCGGACTATGAGAGTGAAGGAATAGCGAGTGCACCTGTGTATTGCGCACACACTTGTGCACTATAATATCTCCTGCGTACCTGGCTGATCTCCGTTGAGATTGGCCGCCGTGGCCGAAACTGGCTAGGAGGATTTCATTTCATTCGGTTTTAGGGCCAGCTGCACGTGCAAACTGTGTTACGTGCTTTGAGCAAACGAGTGATTTTTTTTGTTTTGGCACGGCAAGGGACTTCCCTGCACAACGAGAGACTAGAGTCTTTTTATCAAAGATGTATGGATGCCTGTTAATCAATGATATATAAATCATTGCACGGATTTGAATAAAATTTGGGGCCGTCTGGGTAGGTACCACCGCAATGTCTATTTCTAACGCCAAGCAGCAGAGTGCATGCACTGTTGTGTTCCGGTTTGAAATTTCACGCAGTAGGTATGTTGTAATTTAAAGTTCTGGATGGTGTTGCTACTGTTTATGGGCGGTCGTATCGCTTACCATCAGGCGAACGGCATGCGCGTCTCGTCATACGGAAGCAACAAAAAAACACAAAATAATTGGGACAAATATAGACCATATCAAAGTAACACAATATTAATAAGCAAATATTATACAGAATTGATATTATGTTCCGATTTTTCCTTAGTTACTGTGGGCTTTTAATTTATAAAAGCTTTACGCCAAAATCGGGGATGCCGCTGACAAAAGCTACATAGTACACGTTTAATTTAACTCCAACAGCGGAACCCCTCCTGTCCTTGACCCTGACCCTGAGCGAGAGGAACTCGCAAACAATTATCTCGCAACTGTGCGTGCCCGGGACAAAGAGAGTGAACGCTCCAATAACGCGATATCACACCGGGGTCGCTGAGACCTTCGCGTTGTGCGATACAACGGACCCTACTATTGTTACCTTAAATCCGTATGAATCCCAAGACAATCGGAATAGAAATCCTGCTGGGTTACTCTTGACGCCAAGATAATTCTAATACCAATGTCAATCCAATTCCAATCTCAATTTGTACGTCACATGATTTCGTACTCTTGAAACGCAATTTATTGTAATTGGATTAAAATTAGAATTGCATTGTCATTGGGTAACGGGTTCGTCGTTAAAAATGAAGTTAGCTGACATTAGAGATGTCACAAGCTTCAAAGAAATCAGTAAAACAAACATTAAAGACAAAAATCTTAGCAATTACCGGTTGAAATCCTTTATCCATAAGTAAAATTCATTTCTCTTCCAATATTTAATATTTTCACGCACGTCTCATTAAAAAAATATATTAAAATGAATGTATTTGAAAGATTGAGGCTGTATGCTGTTTGTCCTTTGCCATGGACTGTTTTTTAAAACGTCAAATATTTACAGGAACTAAATTAATTATTTGTGATATTTGATTTTATTGTTTTACTCCCAATTTTATTTAGCATTATTTATTCCACACATTCCACATAAAGTTTCTTAATAATCAAGGTATGCTTACTTAAGCGCCAACGTTGTTGTGTTATCATCATTTGGCGCTTTGGTTAAGATTTAGAGTCTTGTAACAGGAGTTTGAAGTCATAACTGGCATTAGTTGTATTAGTTTCTGTTTTCACTTATAACAAAACCATTTTCGAGCGTAGAAGATGTACGGTGCAACCGTACATTTTCTTAGGTCAGCAGTTATTCGCTGCGCGTGCGTCCCAATTACTTTAATATAAAGCAACTTAATTTCATGCCACAGCACAGTCCATATTTAGCCATCACGTTAACGTTCAACCAACAAGGGCCGCGCGCGCTAGCTTGTCATATCATCAAACTACCAAGTGTATCATCAAGTTCATTTCATCAAGGTTTTGGACAATACACGTTTTATCAGTATTTAAAGCATTTCAATTATCACACAAATAGTGTATGATTCACCAAGGAACCGTACATTATTTTCTGGTCCTTCGAGTATACAAAAAAAAAGTGTTGACGCGACGTATTATCCACGTGCCGCGTGAACTTTAGTGCGTGTCTTGAACAGTTATCGGACACAATCAGTGACTATCAAAGTGTGTGAGTGTTATCAAGAGCTGACCAGCAGTCACCAAGGACTTCGGCAGCGGCGCCACATACATCAAGGCTACAGCCACAAGAAACGACAGCAGTAAGCAAGAGGCTGCGCATTATCAAGTAAGATCGTTTCAATTTTATCAAAGTGTGTGAGTGTTATCAAGAGCTGACCAGCAGTCACCAAGGACTTCGGCAGCGGCACCACATACATCAAGGCTACAGCCACAAGAAACGACAGCAGTAAGCAAGAGGCTGCGCATTATCAAGTAAGATCGTTTCAATTTTAAACAGCAGAAATGGAAGGCGTGTACGAGAACCAGCAGCAGCTGCTGGAGGCCATGTCCAAGATGGCCACCAACATCAAGAAAGATTCCGCGGACCGTAAGTCTGTAGATTATTTTAAAAGGCGCTTAGAATCTTTAGAGGCATATTGGTCTGATTATCAATACAATCACGATCGTCTCGTGACGGAGGGAAGCAGGACCCATCCGTATTTTATCAAGAATGAGTATGAGCAGGCTAACGTTATTTATAAATCAACAAAGGCGCTAATTCATGAGCAATATCAAGTTTTTGCAAAGAAAGCTAAAACAGAGCCACAAGAGGACCTCGGTCTGCAACAGCGCGTCTCTCGCCAAGGAGAGACAAGTCGGCAGCACGAGTCTGAACATGCAGACCAGGACTCAGACCACGACGGTGCTCGTCAATCGTCAGCTGCTAGGGCTTCAACAGGTACTTGTAGCAAGCTGGACGATATGCTTAAACGGCAAGCTAGCAATTTTCGCGCATTTAATCGGACTGTCACAGGTATTGATTTGACTCTCCTTTCTAAAAAATGGGAACTAGAGGATGCTTTAAGTTCTTTGAAATCTCGGTGGTCAGCAATAGACTCTCAACATTTAGAAATAGACAGCGAACTAGAAGGTATGGACGAGTTATATGAAATGTCTTATACAAAACACGAAAAAATGTATACCGACTTGAAACGAGACATCAATAGCAAAATACATTCAATGACTCATCGAGAAAATTCAACTCCAAAGTCGGACATTCCTATTTTCAACGGTAATTACCAGAGCTGGACATCTTTTAAAGATTTATTTATCGAAGCCATACACAGTAATATTTGCATGTCCGACGCTCAAAAGATGCAATTCCTAAAGGGCAAGTTAAGAGGGGAAGCAGAGCGTCTTGTTCAACATTTATCAATCAGTTCAGATAACTATTCAATCGCCTGGGAAATATTGAACAGTCGTTATAATAATGTGAGATTGATATTTTCCTCGCATGCAAATACTATACTCGGTATACCGACGTCTCAACAACAATCAGCACGTCACATTAAAAATGTTCATGACACTACCCAGGAATGCTTGAACGCTATCAAAAAGCTAGGCGTAGACATAAGCAGTTGGGATCCGTTCATCGTCCATATTTTGCTTCAAAAACTTGATACGGACACTCATAATCAATATTTAGATTCACTAAAAAATCCTAGAGACCTACTTAATTTGCAAGATTTTCTGCAATTTTTAGAACATAAATTTATAACATTGGAGTCTTCTCGGAAAAAGCAAGACATTTCGAAATCATCAAATATCACGCCACATAACATTGCAAATTCGAAAACACATTTTAAAACAAACAATTATTTTGCCAAACAATCATTACCTACATATAAAGGAGGTCAGTCGTTGCCTAACAACAAATCATCAAAAAATTGTCCACTATGCAAAGAAACGCATGGACTTTACTTTCGTAATAAGTTTTTAAATTTGACACCTCAAGACAAACGAAAAACAATTTTAAAACTTCGTTTCTGTGAAAATTGCTTGAATGATCACAAAGACAAAGCATGCATTTCCGAAAAACGATGCCGCGAATGTGGTGGTAATCATAATACGCTTATACATGAAGCCTACAGAAATATATCAGCAAACATAGTCGCGGACAGTAAGCGAACCCAGGAAAATAAAGACTCAGTATTGCAACAAGGCAATATAATCAATGAGACGCTATTAGCAACTGCGATGATCGAAGTCCAAGCAAGGGATGGATCATTTCACAAGTTGCGGGCGCTAATAGATCAAGGTTCTCAAGTCTCCCTTATATCCGAACATGCTGCACAGCTTCTAGCATTACCAAGAAAACGGAATAAGGGGCTCATACTGGGCGTAGGCGCCAAAGAAAGTAGCTGTAAAGGCGTAACTAATATATCATGTAAATCATTATACAGTATTTTTTCTTTCTCAACTGAAGCATATGTCATGGGCACAGTGATCAATAACTTACCCCGTTGTACCTTTAGCGAGCCAAAATGGTCTCATTTAGAGGGCATACAACTCGCAGATCCAGAATTTTATATCAGACGACCAGTTGAAGTTTTATTAGGAGCAGATGTGTACCCGCACATTATATTAGATGGAATTAGTAGGTCAAATCAAGCCGACCTACCCATTGCGCAACAAACACGACTCTGCTGGATTTTATGCGGAAATATGCAAACTTTGCATTGTAATGTTATCGTCAACCATATGGACGAGATACAGAAATATTGGGAGATTGAAGATATTTCTGGCCCATCCACGCTATCAGAAGAAGATGCCTTTTGTGTCACATACTACAAGTCTACCACAACAAGGCGAGAAGATGGTTCATATGAGGTCCGGATTCCTTTCAGAGAAAAATTTGAAGAACAATTAGGAATGTCGAAAAATGCGGCTATAGGTCGCGTCGTTGAATTACATCCAGGAGCTGACGGCCACATCAGGGTGGTGACATTAAAAACTAAAAATGGATTCATCAAGCGTCCAATAGCAAAGCTGTCTTTACTACCGGTAAATAAAAGGCAAAATGAACCAGAGTCGCAAGTAACCCAGTTAACACAAGATAAACCTATTAAAAGGCATTCAAAGAAATCAGCTTGCAGCCTGGTATCAATGATGATGTTGCTTTTAATTTTCTTCGGCATCTCTGGAACATGTCACTGTTCCTACAATACGACAAAGCTGAAAGACAATCAAGGTCTTTACCTAGAAAAAATCGCTGATATGCGATTAATAAGAGATGAATGGAAAATAGTATCTTATTACGATATGAAACCGTATTGGCAAGGTACAGAAGCATGTAACAAATATATTAAATACTTAGTACAGATATGCAATCAATTTAAAAATATTTCCCACTGTGACGTCATTTCAATGCAACTGCGACACGAGTACTCGGAACTAGAATATTATAACCACCTGTTGCTGAATCAACATTCAAGCACGCGCCGAGACAAGCGCCGGCGCCGTGGACTCATCAACGGTGTCGGATATCTGGCTAACACTCTATTCGGTGTACTTGGCGAGCGATTCGCAGAACAATATAAACAAGACATACAATTAATTCAAGACAATGAAAATCATTTGGCGTCGCTTATAAAAAATCAAACATCAGTAATAGAAGTCGAATACAACGTTTTGAAGAGGACTGAAGAGTCGATTAATAAACAACACAAGATGTTAAATTATCTATCACTCCAAATAGACAACTTCAAGAATGCTTTGAAGACCGAACAAGAAATAAATCTTATACACAATGATTTTACGTTAGGTGCTATAGCAGCAGCTAATATGCTTAGACAGTTAGGTATTTTACAAAATACATTACTAGATACAATTACTGACATTTATCATGGACGATTCAATTTTCACTTGATATCTCCAGAACAACTCAAAGACAGTTTAACAAGTATATCCAGTCATCTTACAAAGGACTTGTTGCTTCCAGTCAACAACTTACAAACCGACTTAAAAAGTATATACCGTCTATTGAAGGTCAAAGCAAGAATGACCGAAGCCTATCTGCTGTTCGAATTACGCGTTCCCTTAGTCACCCGAGACTCCTTTGAAATTGTAAAAATGTTGTCAATACCACATGTCATTGACAATATTAGCATGGCTCGAATTACACCGATATCCGAGTACTTAGGTATCAATTTAAGAAAAGAATCTTATTTAATTATGTCTGAACAAGATATCAAGTCATGTTTACAAGACGAGTCAGATATACACCTTTGTCAACTGCAAAAGCCTATTTAACATCTCAAGAATGATGATAGCTTGTGCCAATTAAATCAAAGTACAAGCAAATGTCAAATCAGCTACACTTCATGTACTAATGAATGGAGAGTAGTAAACAAGATAAATCAATACCTGTATTTCTGCTGCGGTGTGTGCCAAATACGTGTGTTATGTGAAAACCATGCTTTGGTAGGACAAGTAGAAAAAGCAGGAATTATAAGCATCGAACAAGGATGTATAGTAAAAACTGAAAACTTCACAATTTACGCACACAATGAAGATTTAACCAAAATCAAAATCAAGAACCAATTCTACGCGCCGAAAGTAGAACCCATCAATCACATGATAAGCGTTAGCATTCCAACACCTGTACTGCTCAATGACTCATTCTTATCAGAAGAAAAGCAATTAGAGGAGCTCAAAAGACAAATTAATAATCTAAAAACAAACCAGCACTTGTATCAGCAAGTATCTCATCATGATGTGCACCACTATACTATGATTTATGTAATTTTGGGAGTTGCCATAGTAGCGATAATAATCATTGTAGTGAAAGGGGTCCGCAGCAAGAAGTCGGCGCTTCAGAGGCCGGTAGTGGGGAGGGTCGAGCAAGAGAACCCTCAGCCTACTGCCACCCAGCGTACATCGACCGGAATCCCGAGGTGCAGTGTATTCAGTATTAGTGAAACTGATCAGTGTGAGCGTGAGTGTGTTAGTGAAGTGCAAGGTCAAAGTGTTTATAGTGAAATTCCTCAAGTGCGTAAAGTGAACAGGTGCACTACACCTATGCCTAGAAGGTCAAAATTCACATAGGAACATTAATCTAGTAGCATAAGCAAAAAATGTATCACTATCACTTTGTCAGTAGCATTAAGGACCCAATGGGATCACCTTGTAACATTATCATGCCCATATTTCACCCTTCACCTTTTGCCCCTGGGAGCATGTACGGTGCAACCGTACATTTTCTTAGGTCAGCAGTTATTCGCTGCGCGTGCGTCCCAATTACTTTAATATAAAGCAACTTAATTTCATGCCACAGCACAGTCCATATTTAGCCATCACGGGCACAGTCCATACTTAGCCATCAAGGGCCGAGTTAACGTTCAACCAACAAGGGCCGCGTGCGCTAGCTTGTCATATCATCAAACTACCAAGTGTATCATCAAGTTCATCTCATCAAGGTTTTGGACAATACACGTTTTATCAGTATTTAAAGCATTTCAATTATCACACAAATAGTGTATGATTCACCAAGGAACCGTACAGAAGATGTTGTCTCTAATTTTATTATGAAGGTATAGTGTTTTATGTTTGTAAAGTTCCTTCAATTGGATTATATCCTTATTTAACGGTGATGTGTGTGCATTTGCTTATATAACTAATCTGACTGTGTGCATTTTGTTTTTATTTAGTTAAAATAGGTAAATAAATTTGCAAAATACTGAAAAAGCAGTATTTGGTTGTTAAAATTCGTTATGCGTGAATTTTTACACCTAGAAAGGCGAAGATATTCGGTACCATATAGCCTAAAAATGTTTTTTATGTACATGAAAATATCTAGACCAACTTACGTGCAAATTGAAGCCTAAGTAGATTTTTTGGAAAGCCACCTGGGCATGGCAAAAGGGCTTTTAAAAAGTGCGTATGCCGTCACCTGCTTTATACACCGAGATACCGGCTATTGGGATACAATGAGCCCCTTAGTACCTCCAACAAGGCGCTGGTAGCTCCCGGTGGTGTAAAAGGACAACGCTACTAATATCTAAACGTTAAAATACGAACTTTAATTTAGCAAATGGTACTTGAGAAACATTTTTTTACTCAGATTATTGATTTGAAATATTTAGGTTACGTTAATGATTATTATAAAGATAGATCTAGAAGTACTAGTTTTAAATTTAGGTAATATTTCACTTTTTCTTTTGGGTTACGGGTAGATATGGTTTCAACTCTATGTACAAATTTTCAAATAAAGGTTTTTTTTATTCGAGTAATTGCTCGAAATTCATCGTCTGGTAAGGACAATATAAGGTATTATAGGTATAAATATATAGGTATAATAAGGTTTTGAAAGGCCTCGACATTCTTCCCTCATTTTTCCATTCATTCTTTTTAATTCCCGTAATCGGGTATTGTGCAATAACTTATAGGCGAACACCAAAGTTACCCTTTAAATACATTATTCTTAAAAATTTCCAACGAAAATTTAATACAATAAAAGTAAAGCTACTATTTTTTTATTGAAATTTTTTCTTTGACAACGCAATCACACCGCAATCTAATATCAATTTGAAATGTCAAAATCACGTCAAGAGTACCGCTAACGAATTTTCCAATGTCAATCCCAATTGAGTTTAGTTCATTAAATAGCCACCTAATATTGGTCCAATGTGGCGCTGGTGTGATTTTCAAGAATACCAAATCCAATTGGACAATATCCAATCGATCGGTATTGGCGTCGAGAGTAGCATAGCTGTTAAGTGAACAATAACTGTTTTTTTTTTTTTTTTTTTTTTTTTTTAAATGCCATCTTCGGCGCATTAGGGACGGCTGCGGGCTTCCTCCGACTCACGTCTAAGTTGTCGTCCGCAACCGCCCCTGCACGTACCGCTATTGCGGTCCTTTTCCTGTTGCGGGGGCTCAGAAGCCCCCGAAACACCGTACCGTGTCCGCCTTTTGGTGTACGAGGCAGCGTGAGACACGCTGCCTCGGACATGTCCATCACGGGGGTCACAAGAGTTGGCTAGACTAATGGGTGGGCGGCACGTCCCGCCCACCCGTGACCCCCGGAGGCCCCTATTAGTCGCCTTTTACGACAGGCAGGGGATACCGTGGTGGAATTCTCCAAACGCCCCCAATCCACAGGGCGGGAGACGTCGGTCAGTCGTCCACCCGACGCCTCCTACGTCTCGTCTGGCGGCGGGAGGGATCACCACTGCGCTGGCGATCCCTCTCGGCACTCTCCTTCCGCGAGAGGACCGCCTCGCAGAAGTGGGCCACCGCCTGCCAGGCCTCTCGGCCGCCGACCATGGAAGCGACCACGGCCGGCAGCGAGAGGTCTTCTCCGACGACTGTTCTGAGAGCGCTGCGCTCCTCATCCCAGGCTGGACAACACTCCAACGTATGTTGGGCCGTGTCCATTGGGCAGTTGTCACAATAGTGACACACGGCCGACTCCTCTATACCTACCACCCGAAACAGGAACTCACCGAAGCAGCCATGCCCGGTGAGCACCTGCGTCAGGCGGTATGTTGCTGCTCCGTGGCGCCTGTCCAGCCATTCGGCAAAGACAGGACGCACTGCCTCTACGACCCGGTGCCCCCACGACGGGGCCTCCAGCCTGAGACGCCACTCCTCCACGGCGGCTCGCCGTAAGGCGGCCCTCTTGGCCTCCACCTCCTTCAGGGCCGGACGCTCCCCGCGACTGAACGCCTCCTCCCGCCAATGGAATACATCGGCAAGGGATTTGGCGTCCAGGTCCCAGGGCAGAAATCCGGCCAATAGGCAAGCCGCCTCGAAAGAGACCGTGCGGTACGCCCTGACCGCCCGCTGCGCTAAAGCTCTCTGCGGGGCGCGCAGAAGGGCGACGCAGGGGCGGCCCAGGGAGTCAGCCCAGACGGGGCTGCCATAAAGGGCTATGGACCGCACGACTCCGTGATACAGCCTCCGGCAAGGGAAGCCAGGACCTTCCAGGTTGGGCAGCAGGCGGGAAAGAGCGCCCGCTGCCCGGGACAATTTCGTCCTCAACTCCTTAAAGTGGGTGCGGAATCGCCATCGGCTATCCAGGACTAAACCTAGATACCTCATGCTAGAGCCGATGGGGATCCGCACCCCCCAAACAATAACTGTGTGACTAGCTTTGAAATGAAATCAAAATTAAATGTAAATGTTAAATCATTGTATTTTTTGTGTTTTGTTTCATAGTATTTACGAAGGAGTAGGAGATTAGGGGCCATTCATTTATTTCGTAAGACCATTTTCGCTAGTTTTAAACCCCCTCCATTTATTTTGTTCTTTTATAAGAAAAAATAAGAATAGTCCGACTCCCTCTCCCTCTGTTTAATATTTAGTACGTAAGAATCTAAAGTAAAAATGAATACACGTTTGGTTTGTTTTAATGTTTATTTGTACTTTGGAAATCGTTTATGAATACGCATTCAAGCGAACCTCGGTGCTCGCGCTGTTAGCCATGCTTTTTCAAAGTATAATTTTAACTTTGGGCATTTTGTGACATTACGTAAGAACTATCGAGACTCCCTTGTAAGAAAAAATAAGACATGGTCAATCCCCCTCTCCTCCTAAATCATTGTACGTAATAAATGGATGACCCCTTATGTGAATACCGTAATTGAACATAGAAGGCAAGCTTTTTTGCCGGATCGGACACAAATTCCAGCACTAAAAGACTCCGTCCTTATTCTCAATTTGAAAAACTTACGAATAGTTTGATTGTCTGAAAATCGAACTTAAGATCTAACATAAGAACTCTTCGCATACCTAAGTTCGCTACCATTACTACAATGAGAACTTATGTGATCAATTTTAATTAAAAATTATACACACACATACATTCACGCCTGTTATTCCCGAAGGGGTAGGCAGAGGCGCGACTAGTGCATCCAATTTTCGCCGTCACTCCGTCCCATGATGTGATAGGGGGCGAGCCTATTGCCATATCGGGCACAAATTCCAGACTCCGGGCTGATACTGAATAGAAAAACTCAATATCACTTTGCCCGACCCGGGGATCGAACTCGAGACCTCAGCTTTGCAGTCCTACTGTAATACAACTACGCTACCGAGGCAGGCAGTTGAAAATTATATTTCCTTTAAACAGAAAAAAACATTACACAATGCCGTTGTTAATAAATCATAAATAACTTTTGCAACGGTATACGAGACAATATCACACGTTATAAACTATATAATCTCGCGTGGCTTTACATATTCGAATTTCCTACAATTTCTAGCCGTTGTTATAAAGTTTAGACAAATACTAACACATGTTTTGTTTATTGAACGAAATATCTAAGCTGTCGCGTCGTAAAGTAAATGTATTCTGTGGGATTAGAATGAAGTAAAAAAACACGGCACGAGTACGTTTCGTTTTATTGGGATTGGTTGAGAGCCTAACACGTGACTGACGAATTGGTCTATCGATCAATCGCAACCATCAAAATTAAACGACACTGTCTTCGCGTTAAGAGTCGAGTAAAGAGGTAACGCTTGTGACTTTTGTATTTAAGAGGTGCCTAATCTCCGAAACTACTCATCTTTAACGACTGAAGGGTAATTTCTATTGTCTAGCTCTATTTTTTAATAAATCTTGTTTTTATTTCGTTTATACTAAAACTGTGTTTAATTTTAACAGTAAGCCCGATTGTTACTATTCGCAGTTGGTTACACGCCAAAAAATAAAACGATGTCATATTTTAGTCATAAAAGTATACGTTCTGGCTTAGTGTATTGGCTATAAAATATATACGATAGAGAATATCAAATACGAAATAGAAAATTACATTGGAAGTATACGTATAAGATCACTTCTGTTTCCTATTATTCTTATTAGTTACATTCTCTAATTTCATATATGACGTTATAAGGAATGAGTTTTTGAAAGCCGCGAATTTTATTTCGGGCAACTGATGTATGTTTGTTTAATCAATAGACTGCAAAATTCGATTCTGCGTGGTATGGGCCCTGAAATGACAGTATTTTCTTATTTCTGTAACATTGGCAAATAAGGGCGGATGATAAAAAAAGTTTTAATTCGAGGCTTCATTAATTGAGCGGTTTGTATTTACAAATGTGATATATTTTTAATTTATCAAATATAAATTACTATAAAAACTACAAGTTCTGCCTACCTCTCGAAACTTTCACATACTAGAATTAGATAAATCAACATTACTTATCTAAATGGACCCATCATACGAGAGAGATCTAAGCACTTATAAACAAAAACATAGACACAATTTACTCCAAGTCTTTCTATGTGCAGCACGATTATTGAAAGTTACCTGCAGTAGCGCAGTGTGCACGCGACACGTGCAGACGGCGCCGTTCTTCCGCGTGCAGGGCGTGCCGAGCC
The DNA here is from genome assembly GCA_949316025.1 of Lapara coniferarum. NCBI lineage: Eukaryota > Metazoa > Arthropoda > Insecta > Lepidoptera > Sphingidae > Lapara > Lapara coniferarum. Next base: position 1,239,371 of record OX438920.1, read on the forward strand.
ATGCGCACGCGCCGCCGCCGCGCCTCATCGCAAGCGACCATCCCTCGCGGCGACCTTAGCACCAGGTTACCTCACTCACTCACTCCACCACACAACACACCACACATTTGCATTTAGTCTCTGATTCGGCAATCGTTTTTTTTCCGATGTTGACTTTGTTGGTTTTTTTTCACTAATGTAAGCCATGTTGTTTTTATCTATTTCTGAGTAGCATTATACAAGACATTGAGTGTGTAAATGAAACAATTTTAAGTTATATAATCAATGGATTTTAAAAACAATATATTTTTTTTTATTCCTCAACCATAAATATCCTAATAGCGTGGCTAAAGCATTTTCCAAATTCTCATTATCATACAAGTTGAACCAACCATGTTGATTCAATGCAAGTTACCAACTTACTATTAACTTACTCAAGTACACAGAAATTGTGCTTTCCGAAGCTTGGAAGAATTTTGTTCCATTTTCTAGATCAGTCAGGCATCATGAAATATTTTATTATTTAATGTGGAAATCTTAACAAAGCAAAACAACATTATTTAAACTCCTTACGGCAAACTAACGAAAAGAAAATTCTAACAAAATACTACTTAAAGCCGAGCAGAATTAGCGACAGGAGGATCAGAAATTAAAGTTTCAGCCGAGGTAACAACCGTAACTGCGGGCAAACGAACGGACCACAACGCGGAGTGGCGCGCGTGAATGTTTGATGCGCGTCTGGAATACCGCTGCGACTCCGGAGCTCAAGTGCAGACACGATTTAACATTGTAAACTTAGCTCTTCCCGACTTGGTTTCACACTCAAAGCTTCCCGAAACGTAAATAACACAGACGTTTCACTACATATTGTCCCACTGCTGGACACGAGCCTCCTCTACTACTGAGAGGGTTTAAACCTTATTGCACCACGCTGGCCTAGTACGGGTTGACAGACTTCACATATCTTCGAAATTCTTATACAGAACTTCTCAGGTATGCAGGTTTCCTCACGATGTTTTCCTACACCGTTAAAGCGATAATTTACAAAGAATACACACATAACTTTAAAAAAGTCAGAGGTGCGTCCGGTAGTCCGTTCCGGTAGTATTTTGACTATTTAGCACAACTAAATGGTCTAAACGCCTATAAAGAAAATTATCGCCGTAAATCATCAACAACGCCACGCAGAAGTTTGACTCACGATAACTGATTAGTATGAGGCATTGAAATGCGTACAAAATATTGAACATCAAAATATCTAAATGTGTCTAAACGAGTGCACCAATTCAATAATTTTCCTGTCCACCATCCTCAAATACGTACATATCTGTATTGGAACGCGCGCCACACCCGAAGCGATCGCGACGTATCTTAGAGCCGCAAGTGCGACCCGACCCTCACCAAGTGCCTCGGCCGGAATGGGCTCGTAAACCACGCCAATTACATATACTGCTCCTCCGGGAGCGCCTGCGCCTACTCCCGACCTGCATCCAAGTACTCCACGAAATATTAATAACAACTTCTAAGACGCTCCCAGTGTTGCTCGTTTAGAAAGCACGCCATTTGGATGCAGATTTCCCTTTTTGGGGCACAGCCAGTTTTTTAAGCGAATTTGCATTACAGGTGCCAAACACGATTTTCTATCTGCATCGATATGTCCTCATAAATATTATCATCAGTTATTCACATTTTCATCATTGAGCTACAATATCAGACGTCGCGTCAGCGCCTTTTACGGTTTCGTGGATTTTTAAATGACGTTAAACCAATATTAATCTTGCTCCACGGGATAAGACTTCTCATAAATCAAAAATATGTATGGAAAAATTACTTTAAAAAAACTTAATAGCGTTAGATCTTAAAAGTTACCCTACCTAATACATCAAGATTTTAGAAGGGAAATCCTTCTTAGAATAATCTGTCTGCAGAAATCCTTTTATCTTGTTCATTTTGCTGCCCATGTAACAATCTCTCTGATCGCCGACTCAGCACACAGACGTTTTCGATTCCATTTAATTAACAATGTTCCGATCTCGTTGAAGCTTTAAAATCGATTTGCGTCAAACGAAACGTTGGGCTGACCGTATGAATGAACCGACTGTGCACTAGGTTATTTGTATTTTTTTTTTTTGTTATCTTACTAATATTATAAACGTGAAAGTTTGTAAGAATGTATGGATGTTTGCTCCTCTTTCACGCAAAAACTGCTAAGCGGATTTCGATGAAATCCGGCACACAAGTAGATCATGTCGTGAATTAACACATAGGCTACTTTTTATCCCGGGAAAATGTAAAGCGGGACTTTTATTTATAAATCACTGTTAAGCTAATGATCCCATATATACTCCTAGATTAGAGTGTGACTTCTGTGTTTGGTGGGCTTATACATTTATGTGACAAATAGCGTGCAATCAGCAAGCTGTGAAATCGGCTCTAAGAATTAAAAAATTCAAACCAATACTATATATTTCACTTTATTCCAGCACTTCTATAATCCTATTTTCTCTACGAATCGATTCTACAGTTACCCAAAAGTTAAAGATAAAATCTCCTACAAAAGCCATATAGTAAACTTTTCATATTTAAATGCGATTTATTCAAAGCGTCATAAATCCCTCAGCGCTCGAACAAATAGTAACTTATCGAAGGCCACCGGCAAGGGTTTATTCAAAAGAGTTGTGAAGAGTTTTAGGTGCAGAAAAAAAAACCACTTCCAGTACATGATTGTGCGAGAAATCGGAAATTAGATTGGTAAGTCCTCACGCGGTCCGAAGTCGTAATAAGGAAATCGAATGGCGCAGGGTTAAAGTGCTACGGTTAGTTCTCCCTCTTTCATATTGTGTAGGTTAACATCTATCAATGCATGATTATAAATTACTTGGGAATGAAATTAAAAAGAAAGTATGTTCACAAATGAATTATACCGAGCCATTTCGAGTTTTACGTAAATTACTAAAACTTAGACACCTTGATATCAAAACAAAATGTTAGTATGCTCGGCAAATATTTATTTAGTATCTGTTTATCACGATAGAGTAGCATCATTCACCATGATATCACGAACGATTTGAATAGCAAGCCTCTCGTGTTTAATCCGTTCACTTCGCCCTTTGCAGCTCTAATAAATTGTAGCAAAGCTAGCGGCCTCGTTAGCTGGTCAGATACTATGGTGCAACTACTTTGTTAACACGGCTGTTTTTTTTAACTAGTTATTGTCAACTGCTATCTATGTTGCTACATTTTGCTTTAACTTGGATCATGCTTGGAACATGCTCATGCGACACTTGGATGATTATTGAAAATGCAGACCCACAATGTCCTTAATCTGATTGAATGAGATATAAGGTTAGCACATCATCAAATTAAACACTGTCATGAGCAGCTCGCAACATAACTGCCACAGCCATGAAAAAGGCTCAACATGAAGCGTTTCACAAACAAACAAAAAAATACCATGGAACAAATCTAATCGCAGTCTGTGAGTCGGCTCTGTCTTGCATGCGTTGGTTACCGCGCGGGCTGTTTGCGGTCTCACCACTGCTTGTTGTGACTGGCCGTCTGCGGGCCGCGGGCGTTCCGCCTTTTTGCCCCCGAGACCTCTTTTAACCGGCTTACATGCAATTTTAAATGAGGAACGTGAATGAGTTGTTTGTTTCTGTATTTTTATTGTAGGTTATTTACATTTGTTTTAATTGAGTTTTTGTGCTTGGATTAGTGAAAGTAGGTGTTTGCTTCGTTATTAGTAACGAAGATGGTTTATTACGTTATTTTCCATTCAGATTCTACATATCTTCCTTTTAATCTGCCCTTTTTTCAAATGTTGTTGATTAATTTTATATACTGCAATTTATTCTTAAATCTTCAATTACAAATTGAAAACGAGAAACTCGCATATTTTTCTACGCTATATCACATATAATATCATACTCCAGGCAGCATATCCACATGACACTGTTTTCAACATCATTCAAATTATACCTTTTCAATTTATAGAAAATATCCAACCGGTGCAGAATAAAGCTGAGCACGTTTATTCATATAAATGGCACCTCGAGTCAGCACTCCGCACTCAGCACCGCATTGTCTTACATCTTAATGTCTCACATTCGCAGACTGGCACTCGTTATATCTCCGAATACTAGAACGCGCGTCAGCTGGATATGCAGTTCATTATTTATTGTCTGAGCGGTGTGTCGCGGTGGATGGCGGTGGCGGGCGGTGCGAGAAACAAAGCACGAGAAGTCCGCGAATTTTGAAATCACCAACCGTGTTCAAACAAGTGTACGTTTAACTAATGGCCAAAACGATTATGTTTATTTTGTATGCTTTACCTTTGCTTTTACTTTTTATGAGTCAAATAGTTTACTTGTATATTTAATATTTATAACCTAAGGACGGAAATGGGCTCGGGGTACTGGTGGTGCACGATGACCCTAGCGCAGTTATTATAAATGTGATACATTTTTTTTACATATTTGCTGAGTCAGTGAATTTGATTTTAATGATATAACTATACGTATTTCTTATTTTTTACAGCTTCTAAAGCGAAATAACCAAAGCTGCATTAAAATAGCTTTAAGCATTTTACTAACTGCGAAGAAATAAACCTAAACATATTCTACTATTATATTATGTGTGAGTATAGATCTGATTAATCCTTATTCATCTCATAAATGCATTTCGCAATATGATAGTTTAGCTTTCAGACCGGCAGTTCACTACATTAAAAAAGTTACGCCAAAACTATCTCTGCTCTAGTTCAAGTTTAATCGCACGAAGAAATAATTCAATCAATTACAACTAGTCTCTACGCTACATATGTTAAAGTTGAAAAGGACTAAAAATACGGCATTAGTTTAGAAGTTCTCCAATGATTATTAAAAGAAAAAAGATAAAAACAGCAGACAGTTGATTCAGGCAAAAAGAATTGAATCATTTTAAAACAGACCATAAATTGGAGCAGAAGCCAGCGAGCCACCGTTTGAGCGGTATTGAATTAATGTACAATGTTTTTGGAGCGGTGTTAAGGCTTCGTGAGCTAAAGGAGAGTGATGGCTGGACGACAGACCTATTTGTATTCTATTTGTACCCGACGCGATGTACTGTCACTCATCTCAAGCTGTTGCTATAGCCGAAATCGTCCATACAAACGTATGCGTAACTGAGTCACCACGCCTCTTGATTTGCTCGAAACATTGTACGAGTAGTTAGCGGTCAACACTGTATGATAAGTACCTACCCGTTCAGAACACCCCGCCTCCCTGACAACCTTAATCTTAATACATAGCTCTAATTGAGGCTCAAGTGGATCCTACTAAATCTAACATCTCGGCTTAGATTAAGCCGGTACGCTTTCACCAAACATTAATTTGGGGAATTTTTCCCAAGCGAGAGGCAAGCGAGATAGAAAGTACATTTTAGAGGCATTCGGACGGCGGCGGGTGAATTACTCGAAGCGGATAGAGAAGGAAAATTCCAACGCGATATTGACCTTTGTTTTAGTTTGTACATTTTATATAAATATTATTAAACTAAAACTTACGTAAATATAATTCTTTGTAAAATGAGACAGCATATTGATATTTTAAGTAGTAACGACTAACGAGAGGCCTATGTTAACATTGGACTTTCTGTGGCTGATTATGATGATGATGGGAGTATGGCAATATCTCGCCATCTCTCTCGCACGGCGGCACTCCAAATGCTTTGACGTGACTTATGCATAGTGAATCCATTGTTTCAATTGACATTTACTTTTTCACCAGATTTAAAATGCGTGTCATACATTTTTCGTGGAATTTAAAAAAAAACTTTTTTTTTATTTTGGGCTGCGCAATTTGTAAATAATAAAAACTTAAAAAATTAAGGCGTACTTAATCGCTATGACAATAAACAGTCATTGCGCTGGTTTTGTTTGGGTGCCGACAAACGTTCTTTTGATGCGTTTAGGCAAAATGTTGTTGAATTTTTATTATCACACTAGCTTTTGCCCATGGCTTCGCCCGCGTTAATTTTAGCCCGGAAAAACTTTTTCCGGGCTAAAAGTACATAAACACCTTCCCGTTGAATCACTCTATCCAACACATTTATTTGGATAAAGATTAATATTATGACGTTGATACAACTCTTAACAAATAATGCATTAATTTCGACCACATTTGATTACCATAAAAACGGTTCTAGTGAGTTAATCTTAAAAGATAGACATATACTGTCGCGGACATTTTTTTAGATCATTTCAAGAGGAATAATTCTTTCATACATATATTTTTGGTGTCTTGAACCGTTTTCGCAGCGCACGCAATGGAAGCCCTCAAGGATGAATAATTTTCCCCGTTTTTTTCACATTTTCCATTATTTCTTCGCTCCTAATAGTTGCATCGTGATGTTATATAGCCTAAAGCCTTCCTCGATAAATGGTCTATTCAACACAAAAATAATTTTTCAATTCGAACCAGTAGTTCCTGAGATTAGCGCGTTCAAACAAACAAACTCTTCAGCTTTATAATATTAGTATAGATTTAAGTGTTGCCTCTTTTTGTTTCATTCGTTAGTGCTGGTTTGCTTTTTAATGGCCCTTATTCGTCTGTTTTTTGGAGGACATACAAAAATACGTGAAGTATGACCGGGCCAACACAAGTTCACTTATTTCTGGTCAAGCCGGATTCTGAAAGCCCAAAACTGACTGCAGCATGAACCCACGAAGTCACCGATCAAACTTACTAGTCAACTATCGTACAATGAATCCAGATCGGAAATCTCACCAGCAAAGCAATAAGTAACATTACTGTTGGGTACATGCAATAGTTTCTAGATGGAGTGTTGCGCGGGTCTGCTTTACAAGTGTTTGTCAGTGTGCGACGCTTCTAAAGGAAACCGGAGAGGTCTGAGAGTGCCCGGCGCGTCTCACCGCGACGTCTCATAATGGAGGTGATCGATCGGTGAGTTAAAATGTGCTTGGCTTTTAAATTGATCTTGTGTTTCGTTAGTATATTATTGTAAGAATGGCTACATTTTACGCCTGAATCCACCCGCGTCATCGGCCTTTCCCAGATTAACTGTTTTACTATACAATTCTCAAGGAAAAAGAAGCATTTATTATCTTACTCCAGGATTTGGACCATCACCATGCTGAAGTTAATGCAAATCTACTACAGCCAGTTTCTTTGCTTTTTTCTAACAAACATCCAGACATCTTCGCAAACTTTCACATTTATAATATCAGTAAGATAACAACAAGCTTAAAAGCATCCAAATCGATAAGCCTATTTTAAACAACATTTAAATGTGGAAACGCCTCGTCCTGAGCCGCCTGAAACATGTTTTAATTCAAAGAGTCGAGCCGCAAAAGCTTTAAACTCGCATGTCATTAAAACGTGCAGTATTTTAATGCGCCACTCTTTGTCTGTTATTTTCAATGTGCATGTTTAAAGTGTCCCCGGTCGGGAGCCGGGATATGGGAATGAGACGTACTCACCGACCGTCTTTGTACAGGACTCTACCTACCCACTAGATAATTTAGAACATGTTTCGTTAGTTACTGTTTCTAAGATTTACAATGAATAAAATCTTTCAGCAGAGACAGCTTAGTGTGCAGTGGTATGTACCGCCAAGACTATCACAAGTTCGAAACACTGTCGACTGTGCCGTTGTGCAATCAAATTATGTATAAAAATATTAATTAACAGTCTGTCCGGCTTATTTTAATGAAAGGCAATTGATGTATAGATTTCTCATCAAGCATTGGAATTCATTTTACGGTCAATTTCCTTAAGTTGTATCTAAGACGATTTCTTCCTTTACTAATGCTTTAAAGCTTTCTTTCTCTATATATTTCTGGTTCTAATTGAAGTACGCGCTTCGTTTGTGTCAATGAAGAGTCACTGGAACGTTCCCTCTGTTTTGCCCACTTAAATTAGTTGGAGCTAAGTGAGAATCCTCTAGTTATGGCTTTATTTGATTTTATACATTAAGCATAGAACCCACGATTAGTATTTTGTATTCAAGGGAATTGTCGCAGAACAGATAATCGCTGGAGTAAACGTGTTCTGGAGTGCAGACTGCGTCTTGGTAAACGTAGCGTGGGACGCCCTCTGGCCAGATGGCGGGACGACTTGCACAAGAGGGCCGGCAGCAACTGGATGCATAAAGCAGCAGACCGGGCTCTGGGCGTATCTTGGGAGAGGCCTATGTCCAGCAGTGGACTGCAACGGGATGACAATGATGATGATGATGTTTCAAGGAAAGGATTGGCAATACAACCTTGCCGGCTATCACCAGATTCTAACTATTTCTCCTTTCGATAAACATAATTGTTCCCTAGATACATAAACATACGTGCTCCCGTAGACAATTAAGCAGTAAGTCAAGAATTTAACCGCCAAAACGACTTTAGACAAACCGTTATTGTATTCTGGAGAAGCCAAGTTTGTTAGACTTCGCATCAACAACCACCAACTGAAACTCAACACGATGTTAGGTTAATGGAGGCCATAGTTGAAATTATGTTGACCTTACAATCTGGAGGTTAGCTGCGGATCTCAACTTTAAGATTAGATCGATACACCAAACTTCCACGCTAACCTGATTTCAGGTCGAAACAACTGAATTATGTTTCACGCCGTCCTTTTCGATAAATGCAATTTTAATAAAAAAAAATGGATTGAAATATAAAACTTTTAATTTTTTTTATCAACACTTGTATTCATCACAACGCCTAAGCAGATGAGTGCATAGCTGACTCGAATAAAATTAATTGTACACACATCTATAAATTAATATACTGGGAATAAATATTGCGTATAAATGCCCGAAATCAAAATAAACTTCCGAGTTGCCGTTACCAATTTATTGCGATAGTCGCAGTCTCATCTACGCTTCTTTATTATTGCTTATCGAATTTGACGTCACTATGGTCTCAGCATGAGAACGTGTTTAATTCAACACAACACGTCACGGCCGAGTTCGTGCATGAAATATGTACCCTCGGATGATTTAGCACCTCCCTGCGCCCGTTACCCATCACCGGGTAAGGGCAGAGGGTTACCAAGAGTAGATTAGTTTTGTCGATTAGACGCGTAACCCGTTCATCATACGTCAATGCTTTAACGAATCACGAGACGTGAAACTGATAATACCGACATCCGATGCTTTAGTACAGGTAACGTAGTCTCAAGCATATTAAAGGGCAGCTATATATAATGGGATAAAGCTGAAAGGTGGACATTAACACCCGTAAACCGGATTAGAACTTTGTTTAATAGGGACGGCAAAGATTACACTGAATATAGCGTATAGAATCGTTCAATAAAAAACATTGTGTCCCTTAACATTCTGCTGATTCCGGAACACGACTCCCCGGTTCAAATCACTAATTATTGCAGTTTTTCTTTCATGTGCATACTCCACAGTGTAGTCGGTATTCTGCGGTAACAAGACAGCGTGGTTTCCTAGACAGCATCGTTAAAACGGTGGTATAGTCGTAAACACCCGTAACAAGACAGCGTGGTTTCCTAGACAGCATGGTTAAAACGGTGGTATAGTCGTAACCACGATATGACGACATTGCTATCCTAGCAAACTAGTTTAAACTATACAATGTTACTCAAGCGACAATTTGTCTCTCTACATTACCGGCGACACCGACTACGGCGGGAATGTTTATCGTCGCTCGGCACCGCGTAAGGATTAACAGTAATGGACTTTAGAACAGGAATAAAAGACGACCTATTGAAGTTTCCTTTATAAAGTCCGCTGTTAAATGTAAGTCGTTTTCGCATCGTGAGGCTTTTAGAATGGTCTATTCTTATTCCTTAAACGGTTTAAAGTTGATGAATAAAGTTCGGACAGTTTGGCGTAGTTAAAATTTTAAACGTAGGTTTGGAGTTTAACTTTACAATGGAAAAATGGGGCAATATTATAATCCACTAGTGGTCTTGTATTATACCTTCTATGTAGCATATTCGTTTAGTTACTGGGCGTTAAGAGGCTTAAGTCTCAATGACTGAAGCTCGCAGTGCTTTACCAACTATGCTATACTGTTTGAGTGAGTGTCACCACCATGTAAAAGCGTACGTTTTAAGACCAAACAAATATTGCGCCGCCTCTAAATCACACACAAATCCACTCTACAATCACAATACAATAAGTTTAATCGCAAACACAAAATATCACGAAAAAGAACCAATAGCGTGCACCAGATAGCCGCTTTGGTCCACAAAAACTTCCACACAGACACGACGCCGTCCAGTTTAGTGTTTCTCAGTGTGGGATTAAAGTGGGGGCGGCGACGTGACTAAACTATTTTACAGTCCACTCCGGTACAGCGAGGCGCTTCATCTCCGGGCGTGCGGTAACTCGGTGGTTAATGTGATAATACCTTCTTTGGCGCCAACCCCAGATGTAGGCACTAATGAACGGGATTGTACGAGGGCCGTACGCGTCGAATAATACGGTATGTGGGAGGGAGAGAGGGGGAGAGGGGAGTCAACTTTTAAGTTTAGGCGGTCAGATATGCAACTAGTACATTCATGAGATTATTTCCTTCGCTTGTGATAGAGGCATATCGCCATGGACACAGAGTGTATTCTTGATACTTACGACAAAATATTTGTATCTTAGTAGAATCTTGTGTATGCGACCGTTACCCGCGTATCCCTTACTTATGAAAAATTTATATACCCGAAATTTTTTATAAAAAATTCCATTACATCAAAGCATAATTTCTTACGCGCCAGTGATTTTTACTCAACAGAGCGACGGATTTTATCTTGTCCCACCAAAAGTATTTCTACGAAAATTGGATGATCAATCTAAATCTGAATACCTACTTTGAAAGATGAATGCCGCACACATACGTATTATGTACATGTCATCAGAAAATACTTTTAGAAACGAGTCTCAAGTTTCCAATCTCTGACAGACATATTCGCTGTCGTTGCGAACGCGTTTCGGATTTGCTAAAATATTGGGAGAGGTGGAAATGTTGCGGTAATTTTATGATATCTCGCAGTTTACAATTTAGTAAGTATTTTAAGTAAAGTTGAATTTAAGTAATGTATTGTTTATCAATTAACGTTCGCTTTAACGGTGAAAGAAAACATCGTGAAGAAACCTGCATACCTGAGTTCTTTATAAAAATGTCGAAGATATGTGAAGTCTAGTGCGGGTTACTAGGCCAGCGTAGTGGACTAAGGCCTAATCCCTCTCAGTAGAGGAGGCCTGTGCCCAGCAGTGTGACAGTATATAATACAGGGTTGGTCTTATTATTTAAGTAAAAATAAAGCGATGCGTTACGATAGAAGATATTGTGATTACTTTCATAGGTATAAGAATAGTCACATATTTGTTTCCTACCAAAATCACGACTCTTCACAAGATTAAAACAATATCATTATCTTTACAATAAAATTATACCGGCCTCAACCCCCTTAAACCTTCCTCTCTTTCCACCTGTCTTTATCTCCAATCGCAGATGATAGAGCACATGTCGCAGAAATGATCTGGCTTATATTTTACAACCTCCACACTCATCCGACTTCGACCCTTTCTAAATACCTTTTATTTTTTTTTAACGCGGAGAAAGTGACTTATTACTACCGCCCAGCCTTCAACGGGAGGACTGAGCGGTTATGTTGGGTTCACCGTGCCTTACGACCCGACGTTGAGCCGCCCGGAGAGATGGAACCATCAGGCGACCGCCGAGCCGAGTCCCTAACCTATATACAACGCACGGCATACCAACCAAAACTCCGCGGTGGCCATCTCCGGCGCATTAGGGACGGCTGCGGGCTTCCTCCGACTTACGTCTAATTTGTTGTCCGCAACCGCCCCTGCGCGTACCACTAGTGCGGTCCGTCTCCTGTTGTTGGGGGGGGGCAGAAGCCCCCGGGCACCGAAGGACGCCCTCGGCGTCAACGGCAGCGTGAGGCCTGTTTGCTACACGGCCGTCCATCACGGGGACCCTTTCTAAATACCTGAAGTTTTTAATAAATCAATTGATCTTCCACAGGTTTACCTTTATCTAAATTGCCATTAAAAGTAAGTCGTGTACACTGACTGGCCGTGTGAGAGTGCCCCACAGATCTCCCGGCACTCTCGGCGTCGCGTCGGCTGAGCACCGCAGGGGATATGGAGTACTCCGCCGACACTCGCCACACAAACCTTATATCTTACGCTTTCTACAATCAACAGGTAGGCTTTGTTTGATGAAGAGTGCATATTTTGCTGTCACTTTGTCTGAGAGCGTGGTGCGAGTAACGACTAAGATACAAACAGTCACACATAATTAATGATTAAACGAACTTACCTGTACGTGAAGTTCTATCATAATTATACGAAGGCTTCGTCCGAGGAGATTAGCATGAAGAGAAGTTATAGAACACATGTAGTACGTGTACTTAGTACGCCTTTGCACTTTATTTGAGACTTATTTTTTTTTTTTATACTTTGGTCACACCCAACCTGTCAAGAGAGATTCATTTAGTTTAGAGAGAGAGTTCCATATACCAATATTTCACAACTTACTAGGGTTAACGCAAGTCACGGGAGGGAGGGATGCTAATCTCCTTGTACGAAGCCTTCGTATAATTATGATAGAACTTCACGTACAGGTAAGTTCGTTTAATCATTAATTATACTTCGGCTTCGTCCTCGAGATTAGCATGAAGAGAAGTTATAGAACACATGTAGACTTTTAGAGAATAAGTAGTGAAATATTTGTATAATTTCAATTGCAGTAGTAATTACAATTAGCTAATCAAAAAACTTTATAAGCTTGTACTTAGCAATAAGCTTTTTGATAGGATATCAATATAAAATTTCTAATTGGTTATCATTGAATTAACAAAAAATTTCGTCATTCCCAACTAGATTCTTAAGGTCTCATTACCGAATCTCCAGGATAAGTCAAAATTAATAATTTATGATCCAAACTGCAGTTTGGTAGATCGAATGCAGTTTTATGCCATAAGTACCTATAGGTACGCGGTGGAGCCCGTGGCAACGTGCCTCGTGCTGTGAGCACTAGACATCTAATAGAGTTATATCTATTCCACATTCGCTAAAAAGATATGGAATGTGACCATATTGTTATATGGGGCTTTCTAGCAACATAAATAAAGAAACTTAATTTTTATGAATTCATTTTGTCATAAAAGATATTATATTATCAATACTATATTAGCGACTATTTGAGCAAATTCCGAGTAAACTATAAAAAATATTATATTATGCCTTCAGTAATAAGATCTGGTTCTAAGAAAATTCTAATTTCCTTCAACAAATGGTTATTTTGGATGGTGGCTATATATAGCCGCTATAGTATAGGCACTTAAAAATAATTAAACAATAGCCTTGGCATAAGGGAAATGTTCCCTGTTGTATGATCTAATATCATCTAGGTATATCATATTTCGATAGCATCGATTGAATATACTTCCCTTAAAAATCCTTCAACTGAGAATTCAACAAAAAAATTCCTTGAACTGAGAGGGTCCAGGTCCCAGTCCACCACACTCGCCTACCGTGAGTTGGCAGACTCCGCATATTCGCGAGATCCTCATGGAGAATTCTAAAGCATGCAAGCCTCCTCTCCGTGTTTTCCTTCACGGTAACATTATTAATTAATAATTACAATCAACAAAACAAAGATATTTTCTCAAAACAGACATCTTAGATCTGTCATCAAATTATATTATTTATCAATATTAGAATATTAAAACTTGAAATGGAATTGGAGTATCATCTGAATAGATGATACCTATTCTGCCACAAACATACCAAGTTGAAGATTAACTCCTAGGCAAATTTTTATATTAGGAAATAGACATTTCAACCTTTATATAAAGACCACATTTTGATGTGTGGAACTCGTAGCGAATGCTACTTATTGGAGTAGTTGGATCAAAAAATTGAGCAATGTGTCATTTTATATAACCGACCCAACAAAATTCTTTCCGTGACAAATAAATTGACACTTGCCGACTGCGAGAATATGACAGAATTATTGTTACTGTTAGTGAACGTTTCCAAGAAGGAAAACACCACGGAAGCTTAGATCTCAAGAGTAAAACCGGAGTACTTTATAACGCTTTATTAAAAATAGTTAAAGCGTTAAATATTATAAAATATCATCATAGCGACAGTCAACCTTCTGACTGCGTTAGTTACGCCTATACATAGAGTAGGTTTTGTAGAATTCGTAAAATAAATACATACATAGACTCAGAGATTTTATCCCTAAAGGGGGAACAGAGACGCAACCAGTGTACTCGTCCCTCACGGTAGCTAATAACTTGAAATAATATTATGCGCTGCTTTCTTCATACTTTTACTCTCCACTAGCTGCGAGTCACCTGCATGCAGCCCCCCCCCCCTTTGTTCAGGCATCTGAACAAATTTTGAGGCGCTACCGATGATCGATAGCATCGTCTCAATTTCAATTTTCAATTATTTGCCACAATTATTGGTTACAAAAAAATACAAACACACGAATTGAGAACCTCCTCTTTTTTGAAAGTCGGTTAAAAATGTGTTACATTTTAACAATATAGTCAGGTACATAATGTCCCTGTCGGGCACGGCAAAATTTGAAAGAGAGGGAGAAGCTATAATATAAATGTAAGTACTATATTATTATTATATTTTATCTTAGAATCAATTGTAGGTATATATTAATAAATATTGAGTTGACGACTAATTAATGATATTTTAAAATTATCACAAGACTGTATGTTACAAACAAGAATACGTCACTAAAATTATAACGAGAAAAGATTTGTTCTTTTCATATTTGTTTGTAATAAATAAACTCGAAAATTAAGTAACCTATTTTGAAAAAACATTTCAATAGTTAATCTTTGAGTGCTACTGGCTGTTCTTTATCCCAGGAAGGAATGTCAACGCGGGCGCAATCATGAGCAAAAGCAATTAACAATAATAATGGTGTACATGTAAACATAATATTATCACGGCTTTTCCTATTTAAGGTGTAGGCACAAGTGTTAATATATTTACACCACAATTCGCCAGCTATGTTAGAGTCATTGTAAGCGAGTGTATTGATATTTAGCAGGCAAATTAATTTTGCCAGCAAGAAATTAGACTTATAACATCCGGTCAAAAAACAGTTTCCAAATCAACCAATCACACGCAGTTGTGGCGAGCCCCGAGCTCGCCAGCGCCACGCGTTCGCCAGTTGGGAGCGGCGGGAACTTCCGCCGTCGCCATGCGCGCGCCATTACTCGCCCGGCCCGTTACCGCTAACACCATTGTCGATTATTTTTAATGTAAAATACCAATGTTTTCACATATTAAAAGGTGTTTCTTTTCGGTAACTGTGCATGTGAAAGACTTAATAAATATTCTGAGTCTAAAAAATTGTAACGAGTCCCTTAAGGCAATCAAACAATATAGACAGATCATAATATTTCTGAGGGAAACTCTTTTTCCGCTTCTGAGACATGATGGTAGATAAATAACGATTTACATGATCATTTTGAGTCAATTTGAATAAAAGCCTCTTTGATTTGATTTAAATTATAATAAAATTCTATGTTCTTTATAGACAACCCACAGATCAAAGTAAGTATACAATGAAACAATTAAATACAAAGAGTAAAATGCGGAACGCCTAAGTTCCGGTTGGACTAAATTATAGTCACGTTTCTGGGATCTGTGTTATTTTATTTTAAAATATTCTAATCTATTCGCTTAATTTATCCATGTTGGTTTAGGCAGGTTACTATTTAATTCTTGCATTTTGAAACAGTGATTTTATACCATCAAAACAGTGACATATTCAGTCATACCCAAGACACAAGACATAAGGCTAAAAAACCTTAGTATATGTATAATTCTGTGATCATTTATGATTGCGAGCGACTACGATTTTTAACTCAGATCACCTACCTGCAACTTATCCTGTTCCGTGCCGTTCTCGGTGAATTCAAATGGCAGTACCTCGTTGCTGCAGGATTTTCCGTTCTTAGATCGACTCCTTATCATTTAACACATACTGTGCTGTTGTAGGTCATTAAGCATTTAAGACGTTGCTAAATCATGACCAGACATAAGTGTCTTTTATGCTATTAAATTTATATTTCGTAATATCCAGCACATGGCGACGTGGTGCAGTGGTGCATCGCGCCACGTTGTCAGGAGTCGTCAATCCACTGCGCCGTTTGCGCTGATATTTTTCAAGCGGTGCTCGTTATCTACTGGTAGATAATAGCGGTCCTAAATATTGTAAGGCTCTGGCCGGCAGATGTTAACAAGACCTTTTTTCCCGATTGCCGAAGGAGGGTATTTTCCACTCCCTAAGGCCGCCACTGGTGGTACTAACATACTGTTACCTAACATCATACATAAGAACCAGTCGTACAATACTGATCGCAAGCATCAATTTCGGGTAGTGACAACCGCCATGTGTAGCACGCAGACCCGGGTAACAGAATTTAGCATAACGACGGTAGATTGAAAAAATGTGTAATTAGGGCAATGCCCCTCAGAAGCTTTAGCTTTCTGATAAATTTAAATTGTACCATGGTAAGAAGGAAACAGTCGTAATTATTACACCGACATAGCAAAATAAATTGCTCAGGGACCATATTAATATTATCGATGTAAATAGGAGACAGACGCAAAGTAACTGTCCTCAACATTATTCTGGCCCGGTACACAATAAGAAGCATAAGGTTTTGGTACTAACCGTTTTACCTGTGTGGTATTTTTCATTATGTTGGTAGTCTCGGAGAACGGGAACAATGTTCATCACTTAGGTAATCTTCTATTTTCTGTACCAAATAGAAGTAATTTCCATGTTCTTCTATTCTATTACACTAAAAATCCATGATGAGCAATAGATTAAGAATAACTTTAATTTAACGTGCAATACGGCGACGCACTAAAACGCGAATGAATCTCTCTTGACAGGTTGGGTGTGACCAAAGTATAAAAAAAAATAAGTCTCAAATAAAGTGCAAAGGCGTACTAAGTACACGTACTACATGTGTTCTATAACTTCTCTTCATGCTAATCTCGAGGACGAAGCCGAAGTATAATCCCGACCAGACAAAAATCAATTATAAATATAAAACATCATATGCAAGTATTTGTGCGGATACCCAGCGGTGTCTCTGTAAAACTTCAGGTCATCACCCTGTGTTCTAGCACAATTTCCTGCAAACGATCCCACAGAACAAGATGTGACTTGTCACACTTATGTATTCTGCCGGTTAGGTTGTGAGGACGAGGGGCTAACATAGGTTCTCATGAAATCTAAGTCATGTACTAAAATTTGTGTAATAACCATTGTTTTGTTATGTTTTTACTGATATAACAAATCCTATTAACATATCATAAGATACTGCTGTGTATTACACAAACTTAATGGAATAAATTATTCAAATTAACTTTTGAAGGACACCAAGAACAATTTATATTACGTTAAATTCCGGATACAAACCGGACAGTTACAAATTACGTGTCATAGTTAAGGTACACAGATGAATAGAATGAGACACTAAACCAACGTCGGTAATAGCTGTGGTAATAGCATTGGTAATAGGTAAACAAGAAAACTACACAAAAAGATTTGTAATCAACTTTTAGGGACACGTATGAAAATGACGTTTTCACCAAAAACAGATAAAAGGAAGCGCAACTAGTGACTCCTTATTTTACAAGTGTACTTGTCATAGTAGGAGGTAACGACTTGAACCTATCAGCAATTCGGAAACCGAGTCGAATACCGTGCAATTCATGTGTGTTACTTGACTCGAAATTTACACAGAGTTGTTGATTATCCTAGATGAGAATCAATCTCAGAACCTCGTAGTTAATGTACCGTCACAAAACTAATTAGACGTATAACATATTTGTTATTGTTTTTATATTATAATCCATGTTATATAATAATTGTTTTCCTATATGTGGATAATAAACATGACCAAAGGAAAATCAGCACTTCGCATCTAAACGCTAAAGCTTGTAGAGCTCGGACTAATGAGTGTGTAACAGTGCATGTAAATTGTATCGTACACCGACGCAATGTGACTATGTATGTAGACAGACTTACCGACACTGAAATTATAGGCGCTAGACAGGGGTGTCGAAATCCCGGGCCATTTGACTAAAATACAATATTGTCCGTGGAGATATCGCAAATAATTAAATCTTACTTCTTACTAATATTATAAATGCGAATGTTTTCGATAATGTTTGGATATTTGTATTTTTGTTAGAAATCAATGCAGAAACAGCAGAACGGATTTGGATAAAAATTGTTACACGGATAGACCATGTTCTAGATCTGGATTAAAACATAGGCATACATACTTTTTATCCCGGTAATTTGAAGAATAATACACATTTTTCATCTGATATTTTAAATATATGGCGCTGGTGTTTTTAGGACATTGCCATTTTGAAGCAGCATTTTGCCGCCGTCTAACTTTTCATGATTACGAGAGTATAGACGACAATCGGACCGGATTATTAGCTACATCGATTTCCAAAGTGCATTACAAATGATTTGCTAGGGTCCTTGTACATATTCTGTTCCAGTGAAAAACACGATTTACAGGCAAATCATCTCCATAACCACACCTTCCGCACTCGATAAAGCTTCGCACACTTATACTTCGATTTTGCTCTCTATAAAAATGTCTGTAACTCTGTGCCCTGTAGTTTATATAAGTAACTTTTTGTAATAATAGTTGTTGTGTAGTAATAGTTTGAGGAATGTAGTTCACGTGAAATGAGACTCTTTTAGCTCTATCGGCAATCGAACAAGTTGGTCAC
Source organism: Lapara coniferarum (assembly GCA_949316025.1). NCBI lineage: Eukaryota > Metazoa > Arthropoda > Insecta > Lepidoptera > Sphingidae > Lapara > Lapara coniferarum. The sequence goes on from OX438920.1 coordinate 1,258,151, forward strand.
ATAATGTAAAGTAACTATGCACCACCTACAAACAGACAGAATACAAGATCCGTGGATGAGTTGCCCGCCTCAAACGAAAGGAGTTGGAAAAAGGAGGGATTTAAACTTTCGAAAATCTCACTCACCATTTTGACCACCCTCGTGTATTCTATGAGACGGTGATAAAACAAATTACTAATTTGCCGCTTAAGGTTTAAGCCTTTTCATGGAAAAAAATCTCCACAAATGAAGCACTCAAAAGGTCCTGCATTAAAGAAAGCTTTATCTCTCCGGTCCATAAAGAATCTGTGTACAAAAATCTAGTTAATCCGAAGCTGCATGAACAAACTTTCGTACTTATAACAAGTAAGAATCTCTTACAAACCTCGCTTAGACATCTAAATCATACATTCTATCTTAACCTAAGACTTAAAAAATCGCATTGTACCAACTGGTTTTCTTTCGTTAACTACATCACATTTTTAAAATCACCTAAAACCGCATTCGTGATTCAAACATGGAAAAATCTGAAGCTTAGCACTAATTTGGATTTGTGAATGTCGCCGTCTGCATCTAACATCTAGTGCCATGCATATATACATCTATTTCATATGTACATGTCTCTATCATAGGTAAGGTAAGCAGAGTAGAAACATGCAACTAATGCACCCTTTCGCCGATTTTCGTCCTATCAACAAACTTGCACAAAATCCAATCTAAGGCAACGCATATTAGTTTTTCCGAAATAGAAAACTACAAATACATTTGCGAACCGAATGCAGCATTCCATCAATCGCACATTCTAACACAGTCAGCGAACCAATGACGCGCTGGGGCCCTAACCTTTACTCAGAAGACCTAGTTTTATTAGAAACTCGAAACCGGTGTATGAATTCAATATTGGATATAATAAAGTACATATGAATAGCAACGACTGCAATGCTGAGGTCTCGGGTTCGATTCCCGGGTCGGGCAAAGTGATATTGAGGTTTTCTATTCAGTATCAGCTCGGAGTCTGGAATTTGTGCCCGATATGGCGATAGGCTCGCCCCCTATCGCATCATGGGACGGAATAACGGCGAAAAGTGGGTGCACTAGTTGCGCCTCTGCCTACCCCTTCGGGGATAACAGGCGTGAGTGTATGTGTATGTATGAATGGCAAACATGGACAATAAAACTGCGTCCATACTGTACAGATAGGCAACTTGGAGGTGACACTTTTATCGATTGTGCGGGAGAGGATGCAATGGCTATTTACAAAAAAAGGGAAAAGGCTAGATATTTTTCTTATGTCAATTGTAAAGGTTATTCTCAAAAGCGACTATGCTGACTATAAAGAGACGTGACTGATGAAACTATAGCAAGTCGATCACTTGATAATATAGCTGGATACTAAGATTCATAATGCCCTATTGGGCTATTATTATAGCGGAATGCTAAATTATCAAAAATAATATAAAGCATAATCACTATCGAACAGTATATAAAGCTTCAGATACAGATAAATAATAACATTACCTAGTACGTAATCTGCATCTCCAACCAGCCCTGTATGTATCGGTCCACATCGATATTGAACTCGTATGTTATATTCGGATCGTGTGGAGGGCTGTACAAACAACCCGCGTTTCGTATTGACTTACACTTTAAACTTTTGATTTGATATGCAGACGTGGATGGCGGTCGACGTTACAGCGGCTTAAGAAGGCATTTCGTATACGGTATTAAAGTGGGGTAAGTTTATGACACTTGTCTATTTTTATACCTATGAGTGGATCCTAACGAGTCAATTGGTGGTAGGTCTCTCATATGTAAGAATTCTTCTGGATGGGTACCACCGCAACATCTACGTCTACCGCCAAGCAGCAGTGTGCATGCATTGTTACATTTCGGTTTGAAGGACGTTGTAGCTCACTTGAGCTACACTTGAGCACTGAATACACTTGTATTCATTCGAAACGAAATTTTAAAAAAGAATGTCCCACTGGGGAATCGATATCAGAACCTCACAGTTCAATAGAAAAGGAATGCCTGAGGACCTAATTAACGCATGGACAAAATATCGGAGTACCCGCTTCTCAAACCAACTATCGATGTATCTATCATACGAAGTGTATGACAGTGTATGAAGTGACAAGTGTATGAAGTGTCTTTGACAGGGTAGAGATTAAAACTCGCCAACAGTGTGTGGAGGCGGCAGCGCGGTCGGTTGGCCGGCGATCCAATCAGTCACTGTTGCTTTGGAATCTTCGCATCGGGCCACAATTAATCCATTGTCTCGATTTTGCGGTACACGAGATGTTGAATGGCTTTTGAAGTTTCCTGGACTCGAGTATTCGGCTTCATTAGATTATAAAGTATTAATAGCAACAACACAGGCAAGGCTGGGTTCGATGACAATTAGAGATATTATTTTACGATTTCACGGGATTTGAATACGCCAACGCAGGTTATATAGGTTAGGTGTCACATAATGGCCTCTGTTTCTATTGTGTGTATATTTTATAAAGCGGTTTTCTGCTAAGTAAGCATGTTCTTATTATTATCTTATTCAAGACAAAGATAGAACAGTTGAATGCGCGATAATGCTTTACAGTTAGCCAAGAACATCGCTCACGACATTGACATGACGATGTCTTATGATGGAAAAACTGAACAGATGCTCCAGTTGTACTTTTGTCAAGTGCTAGTGTGTCTATTGATATAGAGTAAAAGTTTAAAGTTATGACAAGTTGATGTCCAAAAGGACTCCATTTCCATTGACTCCATTGAACATCAAACTTTTGGTTGGAAAGATCTCTTTCTAAAGTGTTACAAGTACAAAAATAGCAACTGTTGCAATATTAATTCAGCAAGTGAGTTAACTTTGTCATAATTCGCTGCACGAACAACTACATTCCTAGGGACAGAAGACAATCATTCGCCAATGTAGGTATATCAAAACGGTAACGGTCGACTTACCAAGCGAAACAATATAAGGAAAATTTTAACTGAGGACGAATTTAGGCAATTATTGTAAGGTCTTTTAGGGTGAGTTTTTTTTTATAAATACTTACCACGTGTACTAAAAGCTTGTATATATTATTTAATTTTAAATGTTCCGTTCTTGAACATGGGCCTTCGAAACCAAAATGGCCTATAACTGACCACATCACTCCAATACCAATTGGGAGGTCGCTAAAGAAACTGTTAGCCGGTGGAGTGCATTAAGTTGATAGCATGGCTCTCAAAGCTTTTCATACTATCACTTACACTCAGATCAACGAAATCAATTTTATCTCAGTTAAGTGGTTGATTGACCGCAGCAAATTCACAATTTCGTTCAAACTATGCTAAGTCGACAATAAGTCACCGGGGTGAGGTTACAAATTAAATTACCCCTCATCTCGAGTATATCAGGTTAATGGAAATTTTGTTACAGCTGTGTTACTAAATTGGCATATGGGGCTTGCGAGACAATTTTGAAAATATACATATGTTATTGAGTGGTTCACAGGCTCCGAACGATGCGCCTGCATCCGGCCCTGGTCAAACCTGCTAAGTAGCGGGGGTGGGATTTTAAATTAAATTAAACGCGACGGCGCGGCGTCGTGTCGCGTCGCGTGAGTCGCAAGGAAACTAGTCTCGTTGCTGCGGCTAGCAAAAACTTACCACGCGAGCGAAGATTGTTTTCAAAATTACAATAATGTCTATTTGACTAAAGAATAACGACGTTAATTTTGTATGCAAAAGTTAAGACAAAGACGGTTCTGAACTGGATATTATGTTTACCGTTATTATTCAGGATATATTTGTAATCCAAATATCTAGATAAAATATTTTTGTGGACAGAATGCTGTATCTAGATAGATGACATGGCACAGGCTTATGGAGAGTGAAACACCATCAATCATACATTTTCATTGACGACAAAACTCGATTCCACTCTCTTACTTTTACAGATGGATTTAAAGACACATTCCCACACTACTAATATACTCTCCATTGACAATGTTTGGGAAACTATCATTTATATGAAGCTAGCATCTGAAAGAAAGAAAGAAAGAAAGAAAAAAATCATTTATTGTCGCAGCAGTGAGCAAAGAATTAAAAAACACAAAGTAATAATGCTAATCTATACTATAATATTATAAAGCTGAAGAGTTTGTTTGTTTGTTTGTTTGTTTGAACGCGCTAATCTCAGGAACTACTGGTTCGAATTGAAAAATTATTTTTGTGTTGAATAGACCATTTATAGAGGAAGGCTTTAGGTTATATAACATCACGATGCAACTATTAGGAGCGAAGAAATAATGGAAAATGTGAAAAAAACGGGGAAAATTATTCATCCTTGAGGGCTTCCATTGCGTGCGCTGCGAAAACGGTTCAAGATACCAAAAATATATGTATGAAAGAATTATTCCTCTTGAAATGATCTAAAAAAATGTCCTCGACAGTATATGTCTATCTTTTAAGATTAACTCACTAGAACCGTTTTTATGGTAATCAAATTTGGTCGAAATTAATGCATTATTTGTTAAGAGTTGTATCAACGTCATAATATTAATCTTTATCCAAATAAATGTGTTGGATAGAGTGATTCAACGGGAAGGTTTTTATGTACTTTAAGCCTGGAAAATCTTATTAACGCGGGCGAAGCCGTGGGCAAAAGCTAGTGATACTATAAAAGTAAGCACCACGTCAACTCCATGTCCACGCCGCGACAATTAGGTGACCAAATCAGCATAAGCTGTGTTATGATGTGAGTCAAAACACAGCACTGTTTTTCACTGGTCACCTAAGGTAACGTTTAGGAAAGTACTAAATCATCTTAGTAGTAACTTTATCTACTGGGGTGTATTTATCTAGATAGTCGCATGTTCAAAAAACTGTTCTTAAAAGCGACCATGAAGGCTGTAAAGTATTCGAAACGTCGGAAGTAAAAAAACTACCTTGAAAAAATACTTAAAATATTTTTATATGAATACTCTTAAAAGCAATATCTTATATCGGACAAACAAAAAGACATATAGGGACCCGCTTAAAACAACATATAGCTGACGTTAAACACCGACGCTCTACGAAGTCTGCAGTAGCTGAACACTCAGAAGAAGGCTCCAACCGTTACCTTAGATTCGACAAGCCACAAATCCTTGCCAAAGAACACCGATTCCTGTCTAGGATGATTCGCGAGGCTATTGAGCTAAAAAACATCCCAATTTCAATAGAGAAGATGGTTGGAAACTTGCACAAGCCTGGGACCCGGTAATACATCTAATCAAATCGGGCCCCAAAAGATCTGCTGCCAGACCTCAAGACATTGTGAGCTCTTACTGCGTAGACCGGACCGCAAACAATGTACTAACACCTTAGTATTGTATAATTGTAAATTGAATGTAGATTTGTAACATTAACTTTTCGGACCACCTACACCTCAGTTCGCCCCGTGACCACGAAGTGCTGAAAAGCCTTCGAAACGTCGGGAGAAAATATAAATTAAAAAACCGCGATAAAATCCGTAAAATAGTTTTATTTAAATGTCTAACATTCGCGTAAACATAAGAAATCATTATGCATTATACATATTTCAAATATTGCATGCAAAATATTTAGGCTTAGGTAATTTGTTTTTGCATCTTCTATCCAAAGTTACTATTTCATATTTAATTACCTAAAAGTTGAAAAAGTTCGTAACAGCTCAGGTGTAAAACATGTTAGGGAAACAGTTGCTAGTCACAACTTATGTAAATAACATGCGGGCTTCACAGCTAACTCGGAAAACAATAATGCCAGCATGTTTGGCAGTAGGGTTGCCACGCCTAAATAAAAGTGTTTATCTTATAAAGGTAGAGGCCATTCGTGGGTGATGATAAAATGGTAGGTAATCAACACGATGTCACGCTAGCACCCACAATGTGGAATGTCTTTATGCTACCGCAATCCTCTACGACAGCCGGACTCAAGTTGTCTTATTTATCGGATCTCGGGCCGCAACGTAAATTCATGGACCTATTTAATGGTATCTAAAAACGTATTTAAGGCTGCCATATCCCAAAACACCTTCTTTTCTATTCAATTTTAAACCAAGAAATAATCAACATTTCGGTCCGAGAAAAATATATGTTATAGTTAAATAATCATTCTACATTGGTGTGGATTCCAAAACACGATACTTACAACTTCGCTCGATCATAAAAAATCACGAAAACAGAGAAAATTCGGATTTTATTTTTAAAAGATAATTATAGTATATTAAACAATTACTTTAAAAATATAAGTCAATAAAAGGGTAATAACATTTAGCAGATTGCTATGCAAAAAAATTTTCACAAAAGTAATTCGCACTTTTCAAAATTAAAAAAAACACGAATTTTTTAACAATTCTGCACAACGCGTCTCGTTTCAGATGCGCCCGAGGCGCCGTGGAGGTCGGACCTACGTCAATTTTTCGCGCTTGCTGCCACTAATTTATCGAAGTATTTGACAGCTTTTGTTTATAGTTGGACCGCGTTATGTAGAAAAGGAACCAACTACTTTTGAACAACAATTATGGATTCTTATTTGTAATAGATGGATTTTTCTATGAATCTTTCCTATTCTTTTTCTTTCTTCTTTAAACACGTTGTCATACTTGTTTCAACTGTTGTTTGTTTTTGCTGAATAGTAAAGGATCACATTTGAATTTATTGCGTGTAAAATTGTAAAATAATATACACTCATTTGCAAAAAAAACGGGCGGTTTGGATTTTAATTCTTTTTTAAAAAAATACGGTACCAAAATGATTTCAATCATTTGTACATGTTACTGGCCGTTTTTAAAAATGCCGTGGTGTTTAAAACAGTACGTTCTAAATTAAAATTTTCGTTTGATGCTCGTTTTTACAGAAAACCACTTTTTATCCTACATTTTTGTGCGAAGTTTCAAAAGATAATATCGGTTTTCATAACTTTTAGTCAATTTTAATGAATTTATTTCATATTCTTAATTGTCAAAGCTTCATTTATTGCTGTTTAGCTGTCTCAATAATGTTAGAGAAAGTGGTAAAAGCTACCAAAATTATTGCGCTGCTCGAAGAGGGCTGCAGCCAATGCTTCGTGGCTCAGAGGCTAAGTGTGAGTCGCTCGACGGTTCAAAGGACCTGGCAGTGGTATCAAGACACCGGTTCCGTCGAGAGAAGGCCTGGTTCTGGAAGAAAACCATGTACCCAACCACGGGATGATCGTTTTCTTGTGAGTCGCGCATTGAGAAATCGCAAGTCTTCGTATGTGGACCTTAAGAACAACCTCGAAGAAGTAAGAACGAGGAGAACGCTTTGCAGAGGCTTATTTTGAAGAAATCACACCTTATGGTGGGGGCTCTATTATGTTTTGGGCAGGAATAAATTCAATGGATCGTACAGAGTTAGTCTTCATTGAAAACGGCTCACTGACTGGACATCGATACATAACGGAAGTTCTTATTCCTCATGCACAACCCGCATTGGCCTCTTTAGGCGAAGACTCAATTTTTATGGACGACAACGCTCGCGCCCACCGGTCTGGCGATGTGGAAGCGTATATGCAAGAGGTCGGCATTCGTCGTTTGGATTGGCCAGCTCGAAGTCCCGACCTCAATCCTATAGAGCATGTCTGGGACGTTCTGAAACGACGCGTGAGATCAGTACAACCGGCTCCGCAAACCATCAGAGAGCTGAAGAATGTGATTACCGCGGAGTGGGAACGTATTCCGCAAGCAAGTATCCGGGATATCCTCGCTAGCATACCCAGACGAATTCAAGCTGTGATTTTAGCTAGAGGGGGTCACACTCGGTACGAAACATTTACTTTATTAAAGAAAAAACAAACAAAAATCTTTGTTAACTTTTACTTCACGAGCATATGCACTACTAGCGAGCATACACTACTAGTGAACTTTAGCATTAAAACCCATACATTTTATCAAAATTTTATGATAATACTGACGAAAACGATTATTTGCTTATTAATTTACAAAATTGAGAAAGTAAAACTACCTATAATTATCAAACAAACCAATAGTAACATTTGAAATGGTTCATTGCTTAGGTGCCCGTTTTTTTTGCAAATGAGTTTATTTGCATAATTTGTGGATAATATTTTGGCATAATACCTCCAATGGAAAATAATGTAATTAAAAAAAAATTACTTTATTGTAAAAAAAAGCGTGGGGTTCATGGTGTCAATAGATATAAATATTTTATTGAAAGATAATATGAGTAAAAGGATTATCATTTTGATACTATCTTAAAAAGCACCCCACGCTTTTTTTACAATAAAATAAGTACATCTTTTTCTTATTTGCACTATTCTTAATTCAAATTTATTTTCTATTTTTAGTTGCATTTCCTATAAAGCATGTTTTTTAGTTTTTTTTCTAACTGTTATTTATTTTTCATTTTTTAAGCTTGTTCTAATATTGTCCAACAGATGTCACTAAAAACAAGTAAGATTTTTTTTATACATAAGAGTAGCCAGTTTAGTTATAACTCTACTATGGTCCAACAGATGTCAAAAAAATGAGCTATCATTTACTCATTCATTTTGAATATTTATTCATTATTAGTTGGATTTTCTATAAAATAGTGTTTTTTGTTTAAAATAATGAATTGTCTTCGGTTCTTGATAAATAAGCCAAATTTTCATCCGACGTTTTGAAGGCGGTCAAAATCATGTTCAAAGTTTCCGTTACATAGATACATTTAAATGTACGTTACATAGCTTAATTTAAATTTATTTTCTATTTTTTAGTTGGATTTTCTATAAGGCTTGTTTTTTTGTTTTTTTATTTGCTATTTAATATTATGGATAGAATATCATAGTACAGAATAACACAAAGCCAGCTACCTTATATCATATAGGTAGCTGGCTTTGTGTTATTAGATAGAAGCAAATCCCAATTATTGCGATATCAATATCGGTATTTTTAAGTTCTTCATTTGGTCCAGTAGCCCACATTTTCTTGAAAAAATCCCGGCTTGGGTCCCCTAAATTAAGTATCTGCTTATAAATATGCATACGAGCTCTACAGACCCTGGAGGTATCGGTATAGGTTTCTTTGTGTAACATCTATAAAGCAGTACTAGAACCTGGTGTGTCTGTACATAGAAAGAAAATAAAATAAAGGGACGACTAAATAAGAGTAATAGAACACAAATCACCGTTTTTTTATTTCATTCTTTTCTCGTTGTTTGTCTGCGTATCTGTTTTTCTGTTTATTTGTTAGCGCACATCTCCGACACTACTAAACGGATATCTATGAAATGGTATGGAGATAGCTTGAGTCCCTGGGTAGAGCATAGGTATACTTTTTAACCTATAAAAAATCTTTTATGCGGGCGACGCTGCCAGGAAACAACAATAAAATAGTATGAGTGACAATAGTACATACTAATACAAAATAATAATTTATTTTCAGGATTTTACGGCAATTTGGACTTGACTACAATTTATATGAAGACCATACTATTATGATTTGAAAAAATACTGTCCGACATATTTATAGGTATATAGAGTAAATTTTTCAGATGGGACAGCAAAGTCAATATTTTCTATTATGAACCACAGTTCAAACTTTAAAGTAGGTAGTAAACAAATACGAAAATATCATTTAAAAAATCGCGATAAAATAAAAAAAAATGGTTTTATTTCAATGACTTACCAAGTTTTTTTGTATGTCGGGTAATTCCTTTTTATTGATCTCATTGAGGGTGTCTGAATATATAACGTCGCGTAAGATAAAATAATAACCGTGAAAAATCCATTTGAGTTGTCAGACTAGTAGTAGTCGCAAGAGTTGGGTATATAATAAGGCTGCCAAATCATATGAAGCAACTACTCCGGTGCAGTTCAATACTAAGTAGTAACTATTGCGGTTTTCATATCGGTCAGTGCTTAGTTGAGCGGTTACTATGTTAACCATTCCATATTCGCGTCTTCCCCGGCGAACAAGACGTCACTTTTTATTCAGTGGAAATTGTCTTTACGCGCTTACCCATAGGGTTCTAATTAAAAAATCTGAAATGACTCCTGTCAAACTCGGAATACTGAAAGGGTTTCGGGTTTAAACTTGAGGTCATATTCAGGTTACTAGACTAGTCGATTATTATAGTTAATATTGGTTAAGTAATTGTCTCAATCACCAATATTATGTCACAATAACTAAAGATAATAATGAATCTTGACGTGGTATTGTACTCTGTGAACATTTGATTACGTAATCATTGATCAACGAACAATAAATCGTGATATCAAGACATAATTCATATTAACTTTTATTATGTATGCCTACGTATACTTATTTCAGCTGCCGCTGTCTGCGACATACATATGTTTGGATAGTACTCCCAAAAGTTAGACCTTCGCAATAAATCGTATAATTTTAAAGTCCTCCAATTTTGAGATGCATGTAATTTTATTTTGCTTAAAAACTACATCTACACTTATCTATACTAATATTATAAAGAGTAAAGATTCAATTGTATGTTTGTTTGCATTGAATAGGCTCCGAAACTGCTGGTCCGATTTGAAAAACTCTTTCATCAATATAAAGGTCCATTATCCCAGGGATTATAAAGCGGGACTTTTATCCCAGAAAAATTCATTCACGCGGACGAAGCCGCGAGCAGAAGTCTAGTTTAAAATATATTAGCTATCGATGGAGGGGTCTAATTTTATTTTATGGATTCAAGATCCATATTTTTGTCCTTTTAATATTCGTAAAGTTTGAGCCGTGTAAGATTTTGAGGCTCAGCACCCATAAAAAAGCGGACATCTTTTGTCGTAAAATAAACTGCTTCACTATTGTTTAATTGTTTATTGTGACGTAGTCGCGGCTGATTGGTGTCGAGCGAGTTCATTTGAAATTCAACATCGCGGTACCTGACGCGCCGGTACATTAGACAGCTGTAAATGCCAACAGCGCCCAGATTTCCTAGCCTTAAAGAAAAATATATGTTTTTTATTATAAGTATTTACAACTGACTGAATTATTTTATCATTATAAGCTAAACATACAGCTCATGTAATCTTCGGAAAAGGTCCTTTAGTTTTAGTGAAGCTTTATGACTCAGGTAGGCCACTTGAAAAAGCTAGGCGGGTTTCAGGTTGAGTATAGCTGCTCTAGGAGATCTTAACACTTCCTACACAAAATATTTATTATTTTATGTGGGGTCAGGACTCTGGGTTAAGTTAAGTAAAGTGCATATTATTATTTGATTTCTTAGTACCCACTGATTTATTAAAAATTGTGATCTGTTTCTATTTAAAAATTATTCCAAGTTGAAGTTACGCCATTAAAAACTGAGCAACCTTAATTGTGGTTTCATCAAAATCAAAAATGCGGACTACACCTCCGGCCCCCCAGGCGTATTTACTAAATGCGTTCGCTTTTTGTTTAAGTACCTACTGCACCATTGTTGCTTTGAAGAAGTTTCGATGCAGTTTTTTTTAAACATGCTGTTTAACGGTTAACATTAATGTTTACGCTCGTAGGTTACATTTTATAAGGCATTCTATTGAAAGATAAGGTATTAAAAATTATAACGAACTATTAAAGGAAAAAGTATCTCATTGTTCTGTAAAAAGACTACATTCTAATCTGGCACATTCCCGCGTGCCTAGATCGTCTTAATGCATCCAATATTTTCAAAATAATCGACTACAAATACCCGACATTGCCCGGGAAACATTCCGGGCCGAACGTAACGAAGTCACGCGCACTTTAACAGTCTTCCGAGACATCGTGTCCCATGTACACCGACACAATTTGTATCCGACACAGTAAAAACAAAATAACGTTAAATTGAAGGCTTTATCGCTAAATCCCCGGCCACTTCAGGTCTCGAACCGGCTATCGTTAAATATTAAAACCCATTTGCTAACCGGCGTAGTCCGTGTCGGGTAGTACAATTAGACGTAAGTTCCCGCCAGCCGACGCGCCGTTCATCACTGGCGCAATTACCTCCTTGGCTGTATGCGATATTATCATTCCTCTCCATGAATAATAATATCAGCCATGAATTACAACTGTCCAACTGGAGGGCACGAGGCTCCTCCATAGGTCAAGCTGTTAAAATCTTTCCATCATAGACATAACATACTCGACAATAGATCGGAAAACAGGTCAGGTTTGGGTTATGACAAGGTCTCGGTTGCACGTAAACTGATCATGTGTACAGTGCTAAAACGTGAACAGTTTCCAAAGAGAAGCCGACATGCCTATCATATACAAACATATCATTTGTGGCCGATACCTTAATAGGCATCCAGGTATCTTTTCTAATGAAAATTGCCCAGTGTGACTGGCATAAGAAGCTACGGAAGCTTAAATGCTAGAAGTGAACCTTTATAGAATATGTAGATCCATAATGTGTATGCATATTTGAACCTAGTCCTATGCTTGCATGAGCCTTGGTGATCGTTGCGAAGTGACGCTGGAAGCGTGCAGCGAGAGACCCTGGATTGAGGCTCAGGTAAAGCGTATGTTCAGCGGTGGACATCACCAGGCTGAGGAAGGAAGAATATGTCGCTGAATCAATGTTATCTATTTAAAATATAATTTAGCTTTAGTTTGTTTAAGTTATTACAAGGTTTCGTAGGAGTAGATACTGTATTATTATTATATTTGGGCACGATAAAGTGCATGCCATGCACCTGATGGTAACTGGAGTGGAATCCAGATATAGTTTCGACTGATGGGAAATGGTCATCGCTCGCGCATAGACACAATTATGCCGGCCTGCATTCCTGCCCTCACGTTTAATTTTTTTATGGTTAACTCGCTCTCAGAAGTATATGTTGAATTCGGCAATCCCTTTTTATTAAGCTGTCGCTGTACGTCATGGACTATATCATGAGCCAAAAATGGTTTGCTTTACATCGGGATTCCGATAAAAGTCCTCCTCCGCTCCATTCAAAAGAAATCGCGCGGCAAAGTCGAGCAACAAACAAAACCCGAAAAAACACGTTTCAAAACCTATATTTAGGCTCGGCTTTAGGTTTCCTCAAATCGAGTGGCCGAATTCATTTGATAGGGAAAGGGGGCGTCCATCAGGAGTGTTTAGGAGTTATTTGCATGTGAAAGAGTGCCGGGAGCGAGCCGACACGTGAGTGGAATTAATGGGCGAACAACGCGAACCTAATGGAGTCTATTGATTGGAATTGAGATTCCCCATGTGATGGAACAGGACAATGGCGCTACATCTCGGGAATGTGGGACGCAGGTAATTGTTATGTGTTGATAAGAATTAGTGTAGGGTTCTGTATCTAACATTGTGAAGAGCCGATATGTTTTTGGACACCATAAACACATTTATGAGTGATTGAAATTGTTCTGACAATGGTAGAGGCCTCCAACTTTTACCAGCAACAACTCAATTAATAAGTAATAATGTGAACATAGTGTATCGTTAACAATGTACTAACGATGTACTAAATTTTATATGACGGCCAAGAGTCTCTTTTAAACCACTTACATATACGTAAACATACGAAGCCTCATGTGAAAAAAAACATATTCATAAAGTGGTGCTAATAAGCAAAACAACACATTTATAGATTCTAACTAATACCTCTGCAATAATTTGTTACTCTAAACTCGCTTCAAATACAATAAATTGGAAACCCAACAAATCAGTGTAGATTCTAATATGGACAAATTACAAACGAGAGTAGGTACCAACGGTCCGATAGCGCGGAATGCTCCAGTGATTTCCAATAAACGCACAAACAGACCGAAAAACTATTAAAACCTTTTCCCATTGGCTTTTACAACATTTCGGCCGGTGTTTACTATGTGGATAATGGTGTTGGTTATGTAATTATTTAGGTTATCTATAATATTGTTAGTAGTCTGTCTTATTACATAACCGTTTGTTATCCCTAACAAAATAAAATAAAATCACGAGATCTACCTCTATCTGCGTCGAATGAAAACAAATGCATGTGTTAATGTCAATGGTTTAGAATTACGTTCGAAATACTTTTCGGATAGTCTGAAGGTTTTTCTTATATGAAAGTTATTGTAGATAGGTTCGTTGGGTACTGGTAATGGATGTAGTCTTTTAGCAGCAAGCATGGGCTGTTGTTGTGTTCTGGTTAGAACAATATTGCAGCCACTGGTGTTCCTGGGCATTCATTTCAAAATAATTGAAATTTAAGACTAGTAACATCGTATTTTTAAATAAAGAAATTTTATTGTTTTGATACAGTAATAAATTTGCTAAATAAATTTTTTACTAAGTGAAATTCTTCCAGCTGTATCTATAGAATTAAACTTCGTTAAGTCTTACAAAAGACGTGAAGTTATATGACATCGCCGGATGCATTAAACGCGTCGGCACTAGTTCACATTATGTCTGCAGATGCGAGAGTGCAGCGTCTCATCATGAGATAATATTATACATTACACATATTATCCCGCGTGCATTTCATGATGCTTTTAGTTTTATTAAATTGTTTCTTATTGTTTGTATGAGTTTTTATTTTTTATTTTATTTATTTATTTAATTAAGACGCAAAACAGAGTACAATCATGACAATTTTACATAACATAAAGGCTTATACTAAAACTAGATTGTATTCCAAAATATGCGCCCTTATATGAGCATATTACAGAAGGTGCGGACTAAGACAAATTAAAACTATTAAAACTATTGTGTTGTATACAATTAACAATAAAAATAAAACAAAGAGCAGCAGTATATGGGTAAATTAACAGCAACTATTACCAGTAAATATTACTTTTTGGAGATCTCTTGAGAATGATCCAAATCTGCCATTCATAACGTCAAGGTGTTTGTGTCTTTTCGCCAAATCATTATATGACCGACACATGCGAACCATCGGGTTATAGAATGAGGTGTTATTCCTATAGACTTGCAACATGAAGACATTTGGATTACGGATTCGGAATGTGGTGTTAAAATTTATTAAAGCCAGTAATTCCGGAGAGTCAATATGTGAATGAATAATTTTATATAGATATATTTTGAGTTGTAACAAACTACGCCAAATGAGTTCTACGTTTGCTTATTGACAATTGCCTTTGTTCAACCAAGTAGGCAATCGACGTTGTGTGATAATAAGGCAAGGCAAACAAGCCGTCTATACGTTGGTATTGGCGTTTACTTGGCAACGCTTGGCAATTTGGCCGTATTACAGGCACTTTTTTACAAACTCATATTAACCACTCAATTATGCCGCGACAACCTGCACGTATGTCGTGATCGTGGATTGTAACTCGAATGTGCCCAATTCAGACTATCGATCGGTCCATCTCACAATGCACATATTTAGACTCGTCGAACCGCCACAGCCGTGCCGGCTATTTCAGTATTCAATGAATGGCGTTACCGCTTGAAATTTTATTAATGTCCGCTAAATATAAAAATAAAATGTTTATCAATTATCGTTCACTTTAACGGTGAAGGAAAACATCGTGAAGAAATCTACATACCTGAATTCTCCATAAGAATTTCGAGGGTATTTGAAGTCTGCCAACCCGCACTTGGCCAGCGTGGTGGATTAAGGCCTGAACCCTCTCAGTAACAGAGGAGGTCCGTGCTCAGCAGTGGGCAGTATAATAATACAGGGCTGATTGCATTGCATTGCAAATATGGCGATATTCGTATCATTGTAAACTATAGGTATTTTAATTGGAAACGCGAATTCTATAATAGGGTATTTTCGTTTAACTTTACATTTTATGGCATGTAGTGGCATTAAATCTGTTATAATTCATGGATTTTAAATAATTTTCCATTATTAAATATCGGAAGTTGGGACTATACAAAGTACTACAAGATTCTTTTCCTGAGACATTATGTCAAGTCTCCTAATACTTAGTAATTACACTATAGTCCGTCCAACCATTTATTTCACTTTGGACATATGTACGCCTATGAAATTTTATAATTCTTGACAAGAAATCGAAACAAAATAATTGAATACTTGATGGACGCCAGTTTTTGTTTTCCATAGTGAAGGGACTTGCTGTTCAGCTCCGATATTAATTATCAATCGATATTCGTTAAGCCTACTGATTGTCTAACAAAAAATATTCAAAACTTTTACATTGAAAAATAAAATGTAAGTATATAATAACCGATAAAATAAACTATTCAAGTAAAAAATTGACAAAATGATATTGGATATAGAATATATAGCTACAGAATAAATTTATAAACAGAAAATATACACATTTAAACGCTTAAGCATGTTTATAAAATAATACAAAATGTTGAGCAAAAATAACATTTCAATGTGTTTGATCGATCAAAACTTCTGCATAAATTAAATCGATTGCTCCCAGAAATCGAATCGGCAACGCTTTAGTGCATCCCCAATTGACTAGAAACCGAACTTTCAAAAGTTAAATAAATGGTTGGACGGACTATTACTACAATGTCACCTCAATCGGAACAAAGCACATTGGTACTTGAAGGAAATAGACAATACCGTTCGATTTATTAAGGCAAATACTCACAAAATAACTATCAATTTTTAATTTTTATCCCATTCAACCCATTAAAATACATACAAGAGCATCCAAAGATCTGACTAAGAAGACACTCAACGCCCCAGAACTTAAGCACAAACTTCTACTCAAGCTCACAAACTATAACAAAACGTCTCAACTCTGAAACCACTACAACTTAGTATTCGCGATCACGAATTCAGTTATTAGGCTAATTCGTGCGCAAACAGCACACTTCACCGCTCCTTGTGCTTCCACCCTAAAGGCCGACTTATACTGGAGTAAGCGACGCGAAGGAACATGCTGGATCATGGATGCAAGCCGCTTTTGACAGCTTCCCCTGGAAATCTTTAGGAGAGATTTATTTTCAGGAATGGACTGTGGCTGATGATTATGGTGATGATGATGATATAAATAATTAAACCGCGATAGGGAGACGGCTTATTTACAAACCACTCTATAAGGATTATAATTTTTACTTTATTAATTGTTACTAGGGTAGCCACACGTAATAAAGACAGGAATTCACACTGAACAGTTTGATTTTGACTCTGGTGAAATGAAAGACAACGCCAGTCTATGGTCATCCCACGCTATCTTACGATTACCGATATTGCGATATATATGTGCCATACTAATGTTTTGCCAATTGCCACTACGACGGTGTAAAGCGTCCTTTAAGCGAATTGTCGAGTGCAAACAATGTCGATTTGCGACGGATCGACAGCGCTCACCACCGCGCACGAATTAATGCACTCCGTTTAAGGTGATAAGTGTTGGGTTATTATGGCGGTGAATTTAATTACGGGATTTTAGGAATTAAGAACTCATGTAGGCTATGTAAATGTGTTGGGTATTATTTTCATACTTAATGTGATATTATTACGAATGTATAATAAATATTGTAAGTAATAATGGTAAAGCCGAATTGTAGTCAGTTTTGGAGTTAGCATGTATAATTTGTAATGGGCAAGACAATTGGGAGGACGGTAGCTGGACCAGGGCAGTCAGCGATTGGTACCCAATAAACAGTCACAGAGATGGGGGCAGTCCGCCAGCCCGATGGTCAGATGACATCGCGAGGCATGCTGATAAGCGGTGGATAAAGCTCGGACTGGACCGAAAAGAGCGGCATGATAGATAGGAGACCTATAGGAGGGGGTATACTCCGCGGTGGGTGGATAACAAAAAATTGGCAAAAAACGATAAAGATTGAACACGAACACATTTGGAAAACGTTCATGTGGTGCGCGAATACGACGGGGTATCGGGATTCGAGGGGCCATAAATCGTCAAACTACTTTCCAATATTCTATTATTAGCGAAAGATATAAAACAAAAAATTACCAACACAAGAACAGCGAGACAAAACGAAGCGTGACAGATAATACGACGTGAATCGATCAGCCAACCCTGTTGCTATTAAATACGACCCCTATTATACTGAATATAGTACGGTGACCATATTTGCTGCAATTTTCAAAATTCGCTATATTTTTTCATCCCGTGAGGTCCAAACTCATAAATAGGGCACACTTTCAAATCCCGGGTAAGTTCTTTTTTCAATCGAAAGTTTTACACAAATTTTAGATACTCTCTATAATTATTATTATAAACATAAAAAATAAAATCCGGGTGTAAGGCTGAATGGTAAGCATATTAGGTGCAATCAGTGCATTCATTATTCATAAACGTTATGGTATACTAAGTGTCCGCCCTGTGGAGTGGGGGCGTTTGGAGAATTCCACCACGGTATCCCCTGCCTGTCGTAAAAGGAGACTAATAGGGGCCACCGTGGGTCGCGGGCGGGCGGCAGGGGGCTGTCCGTCTTTAGTTTTGTGCGTGTTTTAAGCACATTGCTGCGACCCCCGTGATGGACGGCAGTGTGGCAGGTAAGCCTCATGCTGCCGTTGATGCCGAAGGCGTTCTGCGGTGCGCGGGGGCTTCTGAGCCCCCCCAAACAGGAGACGGGCTGCATTAGGCGGCACCGCACAGGGGCGGCTGCGGACGACAACTTAGACACTCTTACTCTGGGGAAACCCGCAGCCGTCCCTAATGCGCCAAAGAAGGCCACCGCGGAGTTTTAGTTGGTATGCCGTGCGAAGGGGTAGGCAGAGGCGCAACTAGTGCAAACACTTTTCGCCGTCATTCCGTCCCATGATGTGATAGGGGGCGAGCCTATCGCCATATCGGGCACAAATTCCAGACTCCGGGCTGATACTGAATAGAAAAACTCAATATCACTTTGCCCGACCCGGGGGTCGAACCCGAGACCTCAGTTTTGCAGTCGTACTGTAATACAACTACGCCACCGAGGCAGTCCGAGGCGTTTATAATATTAGTAGGATATACAATCCTATCCAGATAATTAATATGTTTGATTGAAAACATACTATAATTTCGATTGCATAGTCTGGGAATCATATTACTGGGGCTAGCTGATTTCATAGCATAAGTACGCAGCTTTTATACCAACGCGCCAACGTAAATCTTTATTATATACATAAATGGCATGTCATTTCAGGTTGACATTTTAAATATATTTTGCAGGTAATGAGATTGCAGCTGTAGTCCTTCTAAAATTCGCCCGCGTGTTTTTAGGTCATCCTATACATGTATTTCTTATGAACAGCTTGACAAAATACGGTGAAAAATGAAAAAAATTTTCAACGCCAGCCAAAAATTTTTAATCCCGTTCTAAATAAAATGTATGGTCACCTTATTTATCCTGCTATACTAGGAAAGAGTGTGCGTATGTATGTTCGTGCGACGTATTTTACGGTGGGCACTTAAACGTATATTACACGTTTGAAATGTCACGTGGCGTGAGGACACCGGACGGAGGACAAGATGTATTTCTTTTTGATTACACACGGTGGGTGAGTGAGCGGTTACAGTTTAGGATGATTAAATTTTCTGGGCATTTGAATTCGTCCTGAGGATGTGGTTGTCAGGCAGGCGGGCAGTCGTTAGAACTAAACGAAATCCTTCGTGCAATATAACCACTTAATAAAGCCCCCTGTAACTCGTGGAAATCATATAGAAGCTCTTGGAATAGCTAACACATCTAGTAAGAGTCTAGCAAATTACTTCTATAAATGATTATTTAAAGTTATCTCACGAATATCTCAAGCGGTTTATGTAAATTTACTAGTTAGAACAAAAGCTTATTACAATCACTTAAAGAAGCCAAATAAATGGGTTGCCAAAGTGGTTCGGCGCAGCGCAACCTTACAGCGACATTCAATTAAAGTAACTATTCAGCTCCCGGCGAAGCGCCATCAACTATATATTCTATTCATTAGTGATTAGAGAATAGACAGGCCGTACACACACTAACATATAATTGCACGTAATTACCAACATATTTATAATTATATGTTATAATATTGGCGTAGTGTATCCCCATGTTTTCCGCTTTCGTGAGTCGTTCTTACGCATTCGTTTTCATCACAGAACAGGGATCATATTGATCAAGAGTGGAGTACGTCGTTTGTTTGATAGCGCTACGCCTGCCGGTAAATTATGGTAATACAATTGAGAAAATTTTCAATTTTGACTACAAAATTAACATTAGATATTTTGTGCCTATCATTCATATTTAATTTTAAGAATCATAAAGTCTTACCTGCGCTAGGTAGAAATATTTCAAACCTGAACGGCAGGCCCTCTAGAGGTATTCCTGCATACGAGACACCTACTACCAAGTCTTTAGCAATAGTATTAACACACACCTCACGCCTTTATCCCCCAGCTACTGAGGGCAGCAATAATTATAATTATGTTCAAAAATCTTAAGCAGATCTATGCATGCAGATAAATAACAGAGGTTACTGGGAGTAGGATAGAAACGGCTACCTTTGTCTTACCACTGATAAATTATTGCTCATATAAAACTGCGATAAACAAACAAAACTACAATCTCTATATTTGTAAACGCGATGGAATCCCAGTTTGCATTGAACTCTAAAGTGCATACAAGTTATTAATTGACTTCCGAAGTCGAGTGAAGTGCTCCCAGCAAGATAACAGTACTAATGAACTACAATTCAACTTGTAACTCTATAAGGTTCTTAAAAGCATCGCAACGTTGATCCGATTTAGACTGCTGATGATGTTAGATTCTAGTATGGCATCAATAAATCCTACTATCCTACTAATATTATAAAGGCGAAAGTTTGTAAGAATGTATGGATGTTTGGATGTTTAGATGTTTGGATGTATGGATGTTTGTTACTCTTTCACGCAAAAACTACTGAACGGATTTCGATGAAATTTGGCACACGGGTAGATCATGTCCTGGATTAACACATAGGCTACGTTTTATCCCGGGAAAATATAAACCGGGACTTTTATCCCGGAAAAACTTTTTAATGCGGGCGAAGCCGCGGGCAAAAGCTAGTACTAAATACATTTTGTAATATTATTGATGAGACTTAAGATACTTTACACGTGTATTTCTTGATATAATATTATTATTGTTATTAGCATAACATTTTTAGTAACAAGTCAAAAAGGTCGTCGCATTGTACGTAGTTGTGTTAGCTGACCTTTAAGGTTGCATTCAATTTGCTAAAACCTTTCTTGGGAAATCTCGCTACTTTTAGGTAATTTGAATAGAAAGAAATACGTTAAACGACTGTAGCTTAGTTATATCTTAATTTTACCAAACAAATCTACACACAAGAAATGAAGGTTCAAGAACTGGTAAATTATAGAACAATGAGTTAACATAAGTTTTTTGCTCATTATTCAACATCATTTATAATAACCGTGCACATAAATATTTTAGGTTAAGGATCAGAGAACATTAATATGTCTGCAATCCCGTGTTAGCTAGCAAACAAGGGCATAATATAACGTAGGCCTGAGAGTTGACGAGTGTTCGGCGTAGAGCCGTGCCGCGCCGCACCGTGACGTAGCGCATTATTGCTTGGCGTAGCCGACCGCGTTCCAAGAAATGCTCGAGCAGAAGCGAGGATTTTATACCTACATACAAGGAAGAAATGAGCTTTATTGAATAAATAAACATGTCAATTAATACATTTAAAAGTGCCTAGTTGCAACCGTTCTACCAGATCACACAGTTACACCCTACACATGCAATTACATGCGGCTATACATTTTTTCTAGCAAAACACCGCATTTATCGCTACAAATATTCCATTGAATCTCCGGCGCAATTGATAGTAGAAACCCTTAAACTTGAGAAGTAAAAACGAAAAAAATCAACCTCAATTCTTTAGCCATTTGTAAGGAAACCCTAACGTGTCCCTTGGCGCGGGCCGCGGGCATGCCTGTTGCTGGTACTCGCAGCCTACTCACGTACCCACTACCCGCCACAGTTATATGGCATTCAGAGGGCGGAGGGACGCCGCCGCCGCCCGCCCTTTGTTCGCTAAAAATTATAATAAATCAATGTACGTGACTTCAAATTAAAAATAATTTCGACTGTCGTGAGCGTCAGTAAGCCTTTTTTTATTTCAATGTAGTCGTTTAGGCGTGAGAGGCATTTTATTACGGTAATTACTATTTATTAAAGTGTGCTTACATGTTATTTATCGTGAATTATCATAACATTAACTAATAAGATATTCTGTTCAAATGAATTAATTTATTTAACAATACATGTATCAGGGTGCAGTGCAAAAGGCAGTGCCCTCTTGTTATATGAGTTTTTAAAGTTGTTACTCTTTAAGGGTAGTAGTGAAGGTGAATGTGACATGTGACCACGACCACTCTGTCAAGAGTGCACAACTACGAAGAAGAAGGGACTGTAACTTTCTGTTTCGTCATTTAATATATAATGTCCGGTCATAAGACTAGGTATCCTAGTGTCGCCATAAGTAATTAGACAAAAAAATCTAGCCGAGATTCTTTTCTACTTATAGCTCTTACTGGTGGTAGGTCTCTCATATGTAAGACTCTGTCTGGGTGGGTACCACCGCAATGTCTACTTCTACGTCCAAGCAGCAATATGCAGTTGTGTTTCGGTTTGAAGGATATTGTAGTCAGTGTAACTACTGGACATAAAGATGACGAGCGCAGTAGAATGCCACACAGTAAGTACTTTGTAAGTCAAGGTGCTGAATGGTGTTGCTACTGTCTATGGGTGGTCGTATCGCTTACCATCAGGCGAACGGCATACTCGTCTCGTCATTCAATGCAATAAAATAAAAAGCTCACAAATCTATTGAAAAGGCACGTTCTTAATTCCATTAGGAAACGTCTTCATAGCGTGCCTGGTTGGAATTACACACTGTACGTCTGAAAAAGGGTCCTTCGAACATTAAGGAGTTTGGGGCAGAAATCCTTTCATACCATTAGATAATAAAGTCGCCGGCACAGGACAATGCCAATTACGTTAAAAGGCATTGGACATTGTTCAATCAGCTCAGGAAAAGTTATGTCTTATGTGATACTTATACAATCCTACTAATATTATAAAGGCGAAAGTTTGTAAGAATGTCTGGATGTATGGATGTTTGTTCCTCTTTCACGCAAAAACTACTGAACGGATTTCAATGAAATTTGGCACACGGGTAGATCATGTCCTGGATTAACACATAAGCTACTTTTTATCCCGGGAAAACATAAAGCGGGACTTTAATCCCGGAAAAATTTTTTAACGCGGGCGGAGCCGCGGGCAAAAGCTAGTTAT
This sequence comes from Lapara coniferarum, assembly GCA_949316025.1. Classification (NCBI taxonomy): domain Eukaryota; kingdom Metazoa; phylum Arthropoda; class Insecta; order Lepidoptera; family Sphingidae; genus Lapara; species Lapara coniferarum. The sequence goes on from OX438920.1 coordinate 1,281,262, forward strand.
AGATAAACTAGCTGACCCGGCAAACGTTGTTTTGCCATATAAATAATTTCCTAGCAATTTCTAGCTATTAAAAAATAAGGGTTGATCGTAGAGGGGTGAAAATTTAGGGTTGTAGGTATTTTTGTATGCTGTATCATAAAAAAATTAAAACAAAAAATTTTGTCTGAAAAATAAAAAAAAAAATTTAGGGGTGGTCCACCCTTAACATTTGGGGGGATGAAAAATAGATGTTGGCCGATTCTCATAGATACCGGATAAGCACAAAAAATTTCATCAAAATCGGTCAAGCCGTTTCGGAGCAGTATGGCAACGAAAACTGTGACACGAGAATTTTATATATATAGATTAGATTGAATGCAAAATGTACCGCAGTCGTGTTAGTAACTCTCAAATATATGTCCATATTTAATTAGGGTCCAGGATTTTACTCCTCCATGACTTATTAGCTACTGCTTCCGAAGCCGCAGGAAGTTAGCGCAATTTGTGATAAAGCATTAAATACCGCCATAAATTAAGTTCTATTGCCTAGCACACATCAAAATGTATGGAATATTAGGCTTTGCTTTTGTCAACGCTCATAAATCATGTTCGCTTTATTTGTCTAGCAACGTAGTGAGATTGTAATACCGCTGCCCGCTTCGATTTGGAAATCTAATATTTCCCTTCCAAAGGCGTGTTTATTCGGGTTTTCATTTAATATGACGGCAGGCTCGTGCTCCACCCTATGGGGATCCAATCACCGAGTCGTCAGCGTTGATTGAGTTGCACCATTCTATACCTCTTAAACACAATGTAAGCTTAAGTTATGATTTTAACCATTTTTAGGGTTCCGTACCTCGAAAGGAAAAAACGGAAGTCTTATAGGATCACTTTGTTGTCCGTCCGTCCGTCTGTCAGGACCCTTTTTCTCAGGAACTCGTGTTACATTATTAGGCTGAAATTTGTATCAAACACTCAGGTCTACTGTCGCTTGGAGTAGTGAAAAAATCAAATTTCTAAGCCAACGCGATCAAAAGATACAGCCGTTTTTGCCGAAAATTTCCGCAAATCTTCGAAACTCGCAAGGGAATCAAAAACCTACAGGTTACTTCCCGTGAACTCAGAATCCTAAAATTTGGTAGAAATCAACTTCTTATAGCACAGATAAAGTAAAAATTGCGGAATCCGTAGATTTTACCCTCGGTGCGCGAGTCCGACTCGCACTTGGCCGGTATATTTTTATATTAACTTCCTATGTTCATTATACTGAGTACCATAGTACATTATATGTATGTACTTAAACTACTATTACTAATAGGTATATATATTGCACATCTATTAAATAAATTCATTTGAAACTAATAGATATAAGGCGGCTGGCAGAAACGAAGCAAGGCCAGTTTTTTACATCCGGACCCGACAGAACAGTGTAGGTTATTTGTGCCTGACACAAATTTACCCCTGACATCATTTATAGCCTCATATAAAAAAGGTAAATATCTCCGAATGACAATTCACCAAGTCAGTAGGTACATCAAGACCAGTAAATACACACAAAAGAAGACATCATTGAAAGCTCATCTCATTTGATCATCGCAAATCCAGCGCATTATGTAATACCTATTCATGTTTAACGTGAACTAGACGTCTATGCGCCCAATTACCTCCTCCTAAGGGCGAGGGAGAGGGAACAATTTCTATTCGACGCCGGTTTCAATATCGGTAGACATCTTAATCAACTCTGACGGTAATTTGACCGTAGATATCTGTAGAATGCCGTATTGAGTGTTGGAAGCATTGTGTCTAAAATGAGAAAATACCCCTAAAAAGTACTTAATGATCTATGAAAATCCATCTTTTTATTAACTATGTTTTAGAACTAAGAATTCGTCGTTAATTCAACCTCAATCCAACATCCGTTTTTAAAATACAGGTAACTGCACCGTACACAAATCACTATTCACTTTTCCACTATCGGCATTTCACTTGACACTGGTTAGCAGATGCAAAATAGCGTGGAATTCATTCATTCCATTTTTTGTATTGTGTCGCAATGTCATACTCTGATGTAGCGTATCGTAAAACTGTTGTGGAGTGTTGCCGCGCCGCGGGGACGAGTTACGCGGGCGGCCGGCGCGAGTTTGCCGCCCATCTGCCGCGCTTGCCGCCCACACTCGCTGTTAGACGTATGAGTATACATTGGTCATGGATACGGCAGCTTAACACTGTATTTTCCTGCTATATTAAACATCAATTCACATTGATTATAGTTCTATTATGCCATTTATGATTAGAAATACATATGTGTATTTTAGAGTAACTGAATCGTCCCAAATCCGTTTGAAGCGTAAATGTTTACTGTGTAAATAAAACTGTCTATAAAATCATGATATGACAAATATTTAATATAAAGGAAATTTAGTTAATGTTGTAAATTATTGACCAAAGATTTTTAACTTAAGGAAATTACTGAAGAGATCACTTATTGAACGTCCTAATTATGTAATGTTGACAATGTTTTAACACTGAATGAGGAAATTATTTTCAACTTATAAGTACAGCGCGTTTTTCATTGAACTTATGACATAGTTTATTTGGAAAAGATAAATGCAACCTTGATTACTTAGTAAACACTGTGATTTTTGTTGTTCTTTTCGATTTACACTTTACGTATTATCATTTATGAGGGACTTAATGCAATAAGTATTTCCTACGATACCTACAACTTAAAAAAAATATTAACTTGGCGAAAGCCTATATGCGCAATCCATCATTGTAACAATGTGGTACACGACATAATACAGAGAAAATAAACCGACTAAACGACTATTTATGGCCAATTAGTACACATAATGTGAGAACATAAACCACCTTCTGTTCATATTTACATAATTAATAAACAACGCTGCGCAATATGTTCATATTACAAGACTCACATGGTTTGTATAAATTCATAGAAAATGTTATGCGAGAGACTTTTTAACGTTTTCAGTTAAAAAGGAGTCTCTTACATTCACGTTCATATGTCGTTCACATGGCCCCGGCACAGGTGTACCAGCTATACAACTGCTTCAATTACCTACACATAGGAGTAACTCGACTGCAGCTAATTTATACCTTTGAATATATCGACTGCTTACACTCCGATATTGCATTTATTGAAGTGTCATTTGTTCCATGTGCAACTGTGCACAATATACCGTATCAATTATTTTCAGTTTTGTGTGTGAATGTTGGTTTTTTATTGATAGCAAAGCTCACATCTTACGCGTGTAAAAAAGTAATGAGGTGTCAGAGTTTAACGTACGCCGTAAGGTTTTGTGCAAATCGCATGAATAAGGTACATTACAGTTTATAACCATCATTATTTATAGGTTGTTTTTTTATAAATCTTTTTACTGTTCCTAACGGCCAATTATAAAACTAGTAGTTAGTATAAAACTAGTTTTAAAAACCTATTAAAATTGTTATTGAAACGTAATTCAGTCAACATTCGAGGCATAGCGTGCTATGAGCCAGCTATACAACAGTAGGTCACAGGTTCGATCACAACAAATATTATGAGATGTTCATTTTTTATTATTCTCAAGTATTATTTCCCAAATCATTACGAAAGTAGCAACGCCAACAATGTGATTGGTTGAATCTATATACTAGGTGATAGAATGTCAAAAATCAAGTAATCTGATATATCTGATACGGTAACTGCAAGACGACGGCACCTTACTCCTCAGTCCTCCGTCCTTACAGGTGAAGTGCCCTCGAGCTGCTGGGTCCTTGCGATATCATACATTATCGCACGTCTCAACACGTCTATAGTCAGCGGGAATGCGCACACTTCACACCAGGCCGTGTGATGTCGACGAATAGGCGGTGAATGCTCCTTTGTTGCTTAGTTATTGTATTGTTTGAGACGATCTGGGTGGTAAGTCTTAGTGATGGTTGGATATTCTAATGCACAGAAACAAGTATTTGCTTATATTAACAAAGATTATTGTAGTAGCTTTTCCAACCAACAAAGATAACATCTTGTCACTTTTTTTGCTATTCCTTTTCTGCTCACTCCTTAGCAGATAGCTTCCTATATTACGTCCTTCCCTTCCTACAGGTCTTGAGACCAAAGTCTTCAACTTTACGTCATTTCGTCAAAACTAGAGCAATCACAGTTAATCCTTGTATTGATAACGTTAAAGCGAGTCGTGCAATTACGTTCGACACAGACTCGGACAAAGTTCTGCTTATTCTGTATTATCTAGGGGGTAAAAGCGGATCGAGGACTTTAGTTGGGACATTCAAATTATATTAAGTAGATACGGTAAAGATACAAGATTTCGCTCAATGAAACAAGGATTAATTTTTGTTGGATTTGGCGAAGGGGAAATTCTATTTAGATTTATACGGATTCTATAAAATTAGTTTTAATTTTTTTAGATAGAACAAAAAACACATTTTTCGAATACTTCATTCAGAAAAATTCCTTACACCTGTGCCTCTCCAAATCCACGCTTGGATGTAACAATCAATATCAATCGGCTTTTCGTAAGTATTATTATGTCGGAAACAAGAAAGATGTTTTCCGTCGGTTATTATCCAACTTTTCACTTACGTGTTCTGACGTCTGATTTTTATTATTATCACTTTGGGAAAAGGTTTCCCGATAGCACCTCTTTTGTTTGCGTGTAATATTCATTTAAAAGGGAAGTTAAGGAACTTAAGCCATTTCAATGAAGATACTAGAATCTAGAGTTCTGGGCACAAAAGTTAAAGGCATTAAGCGCACGTATACACAATTCAGTTACGTAAATGAATAAAAATGACACAAAAGATAAAGTTTTGTTACTTAAATGTATTAAAAGTAAATACCGATTAAGCCTTTGTACATACATATACATATACACTCACGCCTGTTATCCCCGAAGGGGTAGGCAGAGGCGCAACTAGTGCACCCACTTTTCGCCGTTATTCCGTCCCATGATGTGATAGGGGGCGAGCCTATCGCCATATCGGGCACAAATTCCAGACTCCGAGCTGATACTGAATAGAAAAACTCAATATCACTTTGCCCGACCCGGGAATCGAACCCGAGACCTCAGCATTGCAGTCGTACCATAATACAACTTCGCCACCGAGGCAGTAAGCCTTTGTCATATTATTTTTTTATTGCGTCGAATGAAGAGTTGAGCATGCCGTTCGCCTGATAGTATGCGATACGACCACCCATAAACAATAGCAATACCATCCAGCACCACGAGTTGAAAATACTGTGTAGAATTCTGTCTGTAGAATACTGTCCAGTAGTTACACTGGCTACAATGTACTTCAAACCGAAACATAACAGTGCATACACACTGCTGCTTGGCAGTAGAAATAGACATTGTGGTGGTACTCACCCAGACGGACTCTTACATATGAGAGACCTACCACCAGTAAAACCAGCACTACATGTATTATACTTGTCACTGGCGCAGTGGCTCTCTGCGGCCGCGATCAATCAATCTAGCTACCATGACAACTGCCAACCAGACGCTAAGCTGACACGCGACCGACACTCGCGCGCTCAAGTTCGACATTACTGCCGTTTTATATGATCGGTACATCTAGTTTTATACGCAATTTGGCGCAGTGAGCTGAGTTTACCCTGAAATATAGGAATTGGGAAAAAGAAACGGGCTTTGAAAGAAGTTGGGCTGTTTAAATACAACCCTATGAACACAAGCAAGGCATTGTTACTGTTTGAGCGCGAACAAAAAATTTCTGGCGTAGTGTCGTAACCAGGGCGATAATAGCGGTGCCCGGGTACATACAGAGCGCAAATATGAACAAATCGAGACCAAGTTTAGGGCTATTTACGGCACTGTTTTGGCGCTGTACAACGCTCCTCGAGACATTAAATCCGGAATCTCATTCTTTACAGATTCTTTAATTATTCATTTAAAAACATAAAGTAAGCCCAACGAAACCCGAATTACAACAACGTCCATTTGAAATCACATTAAAATCTTTTCACGCATTTCTCATACACACCATGACAGATTTAAGACATACACAGTCAGATTTAAGTTACAAGGGCGACTTGTTAGCATTCACACAACACACCTATGTTTCAACGGTATCCCCACACACTAGAGAATTCTAATTTCGGGATATGAATGCGTCGCGTTATTTATTTACTCGCACACGGGATATAAAATGAGCGTCGTCTTTTGTGCGAAATCCTTTAACCCCCTTTCTTTTCTCAAAAATGTATATTGAAGTTTGAAAGGCTTTGATTACTTCCATTATAATATGAAGTTAGAGTCTGGAACGAGAATAATGTTACGTAAATCATTTTAATGACGACTACGGCATTGGAATTAATAAGACGGGATGAGTTGGTAATTGAGTTACTTTAAAGCTAGAATTTGAATTTTACTTAAACCATTGCATCCTGTTACTTGCGTGATGAGTATTAATAATTCTAAGTACCTACACTTTAATTACAATGCATTATGAGATTTTCTAATATCTAAGAAAGACTAGAGAAGTGCAGAGCTTTGCCATAATTCTGTGTTTGTGATTCATAAAACTGTTACGCCGTCGCCGCATATTAGCCGAGTCGCCTTTTCATCTCCATTAGTTGAAAAAATATGTGTAAATTCTGCGCGATTGTTTCTCCGTAGTGCGAGATAATTGTTAGTTATCCCAAACCAATTTGCGCGAGTGCGTTATAGTGGGCAATTAATAAGTACAGCGCAGTGAAAATATAATGATGACCGACGAGAAACGTTGCACCCTCGACGACTGTCATAATTATATACCCACCCTTATAATACTCTTTCTTATACCTGCGGGGCTATCGGCTAATATTGACGTTTCGAGTGAACAACGAAACATTGATGTCAACCGAATTTTGATGTCAACCGAAATTTTGTAGCCATTGGTATTGCGTATGATGTTATAGCTACAGTCAACACGAGTGCCTATCAACGAACCATATCGACGGCTCCGAAGAACAAAGTCGTATATGCAAAATGTTAGCTTTTCAGTAGAGCGCTTTGAAAGTCGATAGTTTGTATTCATGTGCGAAATAGTGCTATTTTCACACATTAAGTTCAAAGTTGTTACTGAACCCTATAGAATATAAGTGTTTTGTTCACTATAACTTGTGATTTTCACAATTAACTTAGTCTTTCAAAGCGCTCTACTGAAAAGCTTCATTTTGCATATACGACTTTGTTCTTCGGAGCCGTCGATATGACATCTCTACTTTTTTTATCGACGTTATGCGGTTAAGTTATACACACCAATTAGACGTACAGCCGTAATGGATGAATTGGTCTTTTTTATTTAGAGGCTTGACATTGTCAAAATCATTGCCTGACAGCGATGGAGCCATAACTTAAAAATATGTGAATTGAGTTGAACGGTGCGTTTGAATCTTCAGAATAATATTATGAAATATGGTGCGGAAATCATAACAATATGAGAATTGTTTGTGCTCGAATGTGAAAGTACTTTTGGGTTAGATATAATTATACTGTGACATGTTTTTACGAAGAAACAAATCCCAAAGCCCATTTGGCCCCCAATCGAGTCAATATACTAGTAATTATACAAACTTGGGAATCAGACGCTTTTAAACTTAATGCAGTAGCAGACAGTGTAAATCAATCAACGTAAGTATTAATATTATATTCAGTATGTAATAAAATTAATTCTTGTAGGTAATAATATCGTATGCCGTATCAGCCTGCTAAGGGCGTGGGCGCTTAACCATTTTTTGTCTTTGCACTAAATAAACTACTCCACTTGAGTACCAAACCGAAGATCAACCCACTTACCTATTTATTCTATGTGGTTGCAGCAGTATTCTCAACTAACCTAAACTAAAGGTTCTATTCAACATTCATGGAGAGTATTGCTTTTGTTAGCTGTTTTCATTTTGAGTATGCTGTATCTGTTGTGTAGGAATGTGCCAAGTCTTCTAATTATAAACAACGCAAGACTTGTTTCTTAATACAATAAACATAACGGCATTGTGTAATGTACGGAAAATTTATGCATTTCTATAATTTTTAGAGTTGAAGAAGTGGAGGAACGGATTTGAGGCGGCTCCGATATTGAGAAGCACATGGCTGTCTTGAAAAGGATTGCTGTAGACCTGTGGTTGTGGAAAGACCTAGTACAATACATAATTGACAACAACTGTACACCTCAATATATAGAATTATACGTTATTATTGTGCCTTAATAAACCAATGTTGCATTTTTTATTTCTCTACCTTCTTAATGTGATAATGAATACAAATTTGAATAGTGTTTCTTTAATAAACATTATTAAATATATTTTACCTACATTATTTAGGAACTTACTCATTTTATTAAGAATCTAAGGAGATCTATTTTTATTAAATTTATATATTTATTGCTATATTAGGTACATGTTATAATATTAACATTATCAAACAATAAATACATTTTATTACAAGCTACAAGTATAATTTATAAACAATACATATTTAATGTCTACTCTTATATTATTAATCACATTATTTATAGTTTATTATATCAAAGACATCTATCGACGAGCGAGACTCGTATATAATACAAAAAATCGACAAATTGAAATAAAATTATTTTGTGGATTTTATCGCGGTTTTATAATTAATTTTTTTTTCTCCCGACGTATCGAAGACAGAAGACTTTACAGCCTTCATGGTCACGGTGCAAACTCTGGCGTCGAACAAAATGTAACTTAAAAAACCGCGATAAAAATAGATAAAGAACATTGTACAAGGGAAACAGCAGATACAAATACTATTCTAGATCACTTAGTCACAAATTTTCAAAATCATCCTTTTCATTTGGCAATACTAGAAACATCAATATCTGATCATAAGCAAATATACTTCGAGATACAAAGGGCACATCCAATTCCTGTTCGGAAAGTTGATTATGTGAAGGTAAACTATGAAAGCCTGCATAAATCTATCACTGATTCGCTTATCAATTTCGATAATGATTACAATATTCTTGAAAAGCTACTAATAAGAACAATACAACAGAGTAAATCCACTAGAACAAAAATTTTAAACTTACCCAAGAAAGACTGGATTAACAGAGACATTATTAATTCAATTGAAAACAGAAATGCGATGTGGAAGAAATCTATAAATGATCCGGTTAATACAGCAATAAAACAAAAACTTAAAGAGCTAAGAAGCAAAACATTTAGGTATATACAAACAGCAAAATCTGAATACTACCACGACGCCTTCAGGAAATGTAATAACAAACCAATTAAAATGTGGAAATTAATAAATGAACTTAGCAACAATAAAATTAAAGAACCAAATACATTACCTAAACTGAAAATTGGTACGGACCTAGTTACCGATGAACACACAATATGTAAACATTTTAATGACTTCTTTGCTACCGTTGGTGCTCAATTAGCCAACAAAATACCACATAAATACCATGTTATAAATAATATTCAATACAAAAATAACACCAGTGAGCTTACAAACCTAAAAATGACAACTAAACAAGAAATTTCTAAAGTAATTAAAGATCTCAAATCTAACACTAGTTCAGGGGTGGATGGTATAACTGCCAAAATAATTAAAAGTATAAACAATATTATATCGGAGCCTCTAAGTAGATGCATCAACAAGTGTTTAGCAGAAGGAGTGTTTCCAGACTCTCTCAAGATAGCAAAAGTTAGCCCGATATATAAATGTGGCGATAAACAGGACCCTAACAACTATAGACCAATTTCAGTACTCCCGGTTGTTTCGAAGATTTTTGAAAAAATTATACATAAAAGACTGTCCGAACATTTAGATTCCATAAATTTTCTTAGTAAATACCAGTATGGTTTCAGACCCAAATCCAACACTTTATCTGCTACAATTGATCTGATAACTGACATTAAGGTCTCTATAGACAAAAAAGAAATTGTATTAGGCATTTTTATTGACCTTAAAAAGGCCTTTGATACCGTGAGTCATAAACTACTAATTGAAAAACTACATAAACATGCGGGAATAAATGGGAATGCTTTGGCAATGTTTAGGTCATATTTGCAAAATCGTTACCAAGTTGTACAAATTGGACAGTACAAAAGCAACACCAAATCGGTTACGTGTGGTGTCCCCCAAGGATCTATCTTAGGGCCAATCTTGTTTTTAGTTTATATCAACAACTTGGATGAGATAGGTTTGAAGGGGCACCTAACACTTTATGCTGATGACACGTGCTTATTTTACTTTGGTCCAAATATAGAAACGCTAGTACAGCTAGCACAAGCTGATTTAAACTTAATTCAAAATTGGTTTCTACATAATTTACTTACTATAAACGAATCGAAAACAAAGTACCTGATCTTTTCGGCAATAAATAAGCAGATGAACGAACACCCACCGCTGACTATTAATGGTGTGAAACTACAGACTACAGAAAGTGAAAAATACCTCGGCCTAGTATTAGATAATAAGCTGACATGGAAGCCGCATATAGAAAAAATTCGGTCAAGACTAATTTCTCTCACTGGTACACTTAAAAATATAATCCACTGCATTCCTATAAAAACGCGATATACAATATATAATTCCCTAATAAAACTGCATCTTGACTATCTTCCAGAAATTTGGGGTTCTGCCCATAAAACTAACTTAAATACCTTGCAAACGGCTCAAAACAAATTAATAAAAATACTATTCAGATACAAATACCTTACACGAACCAACATAATTTATAAAGAAACCAAATTATTTAACCTTAAACAAAATTATATCTATAACACTTGTATTTTGGTCAGAAAAATATTAACAAATGATCTTCACTGTCGTATCAAATTCACAAAAAGAACCGATATACAAAAAATTAAAACAAGGCAAGCAAACAATATTATTCTGCGTACACCGAGGACTCATTATGGCAAGAGTAGTATCCTGTTTGAGGGACCAAAACTATATAATAAACTGCCAAAAGATATAAAGGAAATAAGATCTATGGCTTCTTTTAAAAAAACCCTTAAGCACCATGTTTTAAACTTGATTTAAAAACTTATATGCACTACACCAAAGCAGTAAATAATTACAATTAAATAATCTCCAACTTACATTTAGAATCAGATTTATCCGTACTCAAATTATTTATTAAGAATTACTCGAGAGCAAAAAAAAAAAAAAAAAAAAATTAAAAAAAAAAAAAAAAAAAGTTAAAATAAACAAAAAAGTAACAATAGAAGAAATTGAATGAGTCTAAATAACAACAAAAATAATAAAATTTTACGTTATCATAAAATATGGTCGTTACACTCCAAGGCACCTATAGAAGTTTAACCGGTGATTAACTGACAAACACTTGTAGTGTAACCGGCCCGGTTATGATGTGAGCTGTTATACCGAACTTCATCATAATAATGTCGCCGCGCTGCCTCGAGTGGGTACATATCGCCGTTACAAAACTACCCACCAAAGTAGGTACATTTTAATAGTATTTGCTCAAAATACGATTTTGCTGTTTGTATGATTGTGTTATGTGTAATTGTTAATGTTGGGTAATCCAAGAAAATTTATTCAAATTTATATTTGTGTAAATGTTAATGTTAATTTAACAAAATGTATATTGTCATATTGTCTTTGAAATGTATTTACATTCCTTATAATATGCTCGCCTGTATTTAAAAATAATTGTGTAAGTTGTTTTCTCAGTAAGTGATTAATTTATAATCTTATGAGAAATAAATCATTCTTAAACCTAAAAAAATCCGTAAAATAGTTTTATTTCAAAGCCTAGCATTCGCGTAAATATAAGAAATCATTAAATCGAGAAATATTCGCGCTCACATATAAATAAAATAAAGCTTGCGATTATAATCATGACAAATTAAAAATCTTAAATTTCTAAACGTTTCTATTTAGCTACTTTACTACGTTACTCGGCCGGGTAATAGTGTGAATCACTTTCCAAGGCAAAAACACTGCTATTTAATCGTGGCTTTCAGAAAAATGTTGACAGATACGGTGTCTATCAATTTGATGTCAACTTTGCTTAGACAATACCAATAGCTACAATTTTCCATAGCAATCCACACTATCGATATCCACCGTGACGTCACCGGTGACCATCAAAGTTCATGAGCACCGCGAGTTGTCCACCGGTGTTAGCCAATACGAAATCGGTGCTTTGACAGTTAATTGATGTACACTTCCACCGGTGCTTATCAGTTTTCGATGTCAACTGAGATACATAATAGCCCGGCTGGACATATTCACATTATGCTGCGTTTGTTACTAAAAATTGTATTTGTCTAGATTATAAATATATTTGAATTACTCTTTTTATTTATTTATTTATTAAAAGGTATACCAACAGCACACATATAAAACATTACAGATTTAGCAATACTTAAACTGAATTCTAGTATGTATGCCAAGTTATAGGTATACACAGCATTCACCAACTTAACGTTGCAGTACATCTAATATTTACTAAAATTAATGTAAATTAAGCTAGCTTAAACAACTGGAACACTGCTCCTATTTGGCTGACTTGCTATTTAATTTCTTTTTAAAATTAGTGAGTGAGTCAGAGAATACATCAAGGTCTGTTAACTTAACAACGGTATTGTTATATTCAACACAGATTCTAGCGATCGGCAAATGTCTACCTAGGTTGGTTCTAGCGGGAGGTGGTTGGAATATTCTAAAAATTCTTTTTCTTGGAGGATGATAAGGTACTGAGAGGTTTATCCGTTCCAGTAAAAATTCAGTCCTTAGAATCCCATTAATACACTTGTAAAGAAATACTAGGTCACAAGTTTTGCGGCGATCACGCAGTGACTGCATGCTAAAAAAAGACAAACGGTCATTATACGGTCTTCTATAAGAAATGGCATGCGATATATAAGCAAGTCTTCTGGTGAAAGTTCTTTGTACATTTTCAAGACGCTGTGAATGTGTGGAGTACTCAGGACTCCATACAACACTACAATATTCAAGCTGACTTCGTACCAAGGCATTGTAAAGAATTAATATTGTACTAACTTTGAAATCTTTTGAATTTCTAGTCACAAATCCCAGCATCCGAGAAGCTTTCGATACTGTTTTGCTTATGTGTGAAGTAAATTTTAACCTACAGTCCATGCAGACACCCAGATCTCGTATTTCGTCAACTTCCTGCAAGCTATTGCCATTAAGGTTATATCTAGATGGAAAAGGATGACTTTTTCGAGTATAGCGAACAAAATAACACTTACTGGCATTGAGGAGCATGTTATTTTGCATGCTCCATGCATTATATATTATGCTCCACTCTTGATATAAGAGAGCTTAAATTACCCACCACTCTTCTTTAAACTTTATTCCCTCATTTTCTTTGAATCCGGTAGCGTAAAACGATTATGTTTAATAGTAGAGATATTCGGCGTGGCGGTCACTCAATATCATCTGCTTCTTTGCTTATGCCTTGAGAAAAGTCTATACTTATAACAAAAAATAAAGCAATCATACATTACGTCAATCACAATCAACTCGGGCCAGTTACCAACGGAAACGTCTTGAAAACTGTTTATCCCGAAACACAAGATCCTTTTTCATTGACGTTTCGTTTGAGCGGTAACAATGTTGCCAGATGTAATATCCGCTGTGGAAATAAACACAATCCGACAGATGCCGAGATATCGCCGGCGGGACGTGCGCGTTACATTCGCGGCGAACCTATTGTCAATTTTATATTAAGACTTATGAATAAAGATGTTTGAAGGTTCTTGGGGATAGAATTAGGGCTTTTTAAGTTTGAATAATAAATATGACCAAGGCGAATGTTTATTCATCACATGTGGGATCGAAAAAGTTCGGTCATCATGGGTGTTTCTTTTGAATATTATATTGCGAATTTCACTTCTTAGTTTCACTGACCAAAATACAAAACGCGCATAAACTCTAACAAAAGCCAGACATTAGCCTAGGCCCACTTTAATTACAGATCAAATCTCCAACCCTCTTTGCAATTATTCTCCGCGTAGTTGACAAAAACGAATCGCACTGTCCACAGAAACGAGCAATAGAGAAAAATCATGTTTTTATTGAAACGTAAAAACCCTATAATGTTACAGAGAACGTGGCGTAAAATGCGGTGGACCGTTTAGAAGAGAGCGCCTGTCGATACGCAGTCATTGACGACACAGCGCGCCTGTGTTCAATGCTCGCTGCATTCCGACCCACCGACCCCCGCCCGTCAACGATCGACCACCAGGCGAATTGTCGCATAACCATCATCTGGGTTATTGTGGATGTTATTACAATATGTTTTTTACTGCATTACAAGTTTTTGCTCGTGACTCGCGATAGTCGTTTTACGAATAACAATACTCACTGTGTTCTGTTCTGAGTCAAACCTATAGTTAATCCAGGACTTAGTTTATCTGTGCCATATTCCATCCAAGCCATTAAGCTATTTCTATGTTTACTTCTAACTAATACCCTAATATGCCCGCAAATTTTGAGATTTATGATATGAGTAAATAGTATGCTAATAAAAAATATGCCATAAATATGGACTGTTAAAGGCGTATGAGGTTTTTATGGCATTTTTAAAAAAAACAATATTTAGGGATTCAAAATTGAATGATGTTCTATCTGTACATGGGCATGTGACGCTCCCATCAGAGCGGCCTATACGATCTCGTCGTTTATTTAAACAAAAACCAAAAAGAAAAAACATGAATGATATATATAGGATCGCACGTGTAGCCTTGAGCTAAAGGTTTTTTTCTTCTGTTTTTCGTTTACCTAAAACATTACCATGCGATCACTGATCACAGAAATTATTTTTTAACTCTCTAACTGTAACTAAGCTACAAATAACTACTGTGAAATACTACAGAGCCTTTCCTATACTTTACAGCTTCAACATTTCTATAGGTTGGTTTGTGTAACGGCACGCGGGCGAAATGTAATTGAAAGCCACCGAAATTATCTCGGGATTAGCATCTCAGGGGCTGAAAACAAAAAAAAAATATTATTTTCCGCGGCTCCACTTGTTTACGCCAACTTTATGAAACACGAGAGCGGCGAGCCCACATTATAATCCAATAGTTCTACAATGTTTATTAAATTTGCATATAAGACATCCTATTAATAAGTATATTTTACAAGATCACTTAGAAAGTATTTCTCTTAACAAATAATACGCGCAATATAATTTGCTCTCGATCTGTTTTCCTTGATAGCTTATATGCACCCAAATAAACATATAATAAATATCTATGGAATAGTTATTGTAAGTTAGGTTAATTTAAATTCCGATCCAAGACAACATATTTATCCGGGCACAGCGAACAACCCCTTTCTCGTAGAGGATGTGTGTCAGGGTCGCATCCCCGGTAAGCATTCCGCTGCACACGGGCCGCGCGTACCTCACGGCAATACAGCCGTGGCCGTATCTTGCATAACTAAACTGACATTTAGCGTTATTACATTCTAGATTATACGTAGTTGCAGTCAGGCGTCCTATAATATAGAAATTGTATTAGATTCCATAGCTAGTACGAACGTACAAAATGGTTTCACTATACATTTCTACTCGGACTGCCTCGGTGGCGTGGGTTGTATTATGGTACGACTGCAATGCTGAGGACTCGGATTCGATCCCCGGGTCGGGCAAAGTGATATTGAGTTGTTCTATTCAGTATGGGCAGCGTTTGGAAAACTACGTCGAGTCTTTTCGTCATCCATACCGCAATGTTTGAAAACGAAAGTTTTCAATCAGTGCGTCCTACCCGTCATGACCTACGGAGCCGAGACATGGACACTCACGGCAGGGTTGGTCCACCAGTTTAAAGTCGCTCAGCGGGCTATGGAGAGAGCTATGCTCGGAGTTTCTCTGAAGGATAGGATTCGCAACGAATACATCCGAAAGAGAACCAAAGTTATTGACATAGCTCAAAGAATTAGCAAGCTGAAGTGGCAGTGGGCTGGCCATATCTCACGAAGAACCGACTACCGCTGGGGTAAACGTGTTCTTGAGTGGAGACCGCGACTGGGCAAACGTAGTGTAGGACGCCCTCCGGCCAGGTGGGATGACGATCTGCGAAAGACTGCAGGCAGATGTTGGATGCGGTAAGCTGAAGACGGGGCGCTATGGCGCTCATTAGGGGAGGCCTATGTCCAGCAGTGGACTGATAAAGGCTGATGATGATGATGATGATTCAGTATCAGCTCGGAGTCTGGAATTTGTGCCCGATATGGCGATAGGCTCACCCCCTGTCACATCATGGGACGGAATAATGGCGAAAAGTGGATGCACTAGTTGCGCCTCTGCCTACCCCTTCAGGGATAAAAGGCGTTAGTGTATATGTATGTATATTTTTCTAGTGACATAACTAGCTCAGAATAATATCTAGTGTACGAATTATTGTTAATGAATCCCTACTATTTATAACTTATTCTTACTTTACTTATCCCTATTATTTATTAAGTCTGTTTTGTTTAAAATACGTTTCGGAAATTGTCATCTGAAGTCACGAAAAACACATTTTGTTGACACTAATCGTTTTTAAAGTAATTACTTATCTTAGGAAACTTTTTTACAGTTGGAAGTTGTATAAATACTCAAATTGTTCTCTGTAGCAAAATTTGATTCGCAAATGTTAGATTTGGTTGTGAAACCTAACATTCCTAGTAGTTTTCGATAGCTAAGGCACGAGGAATACTAGTTTCAATAGATAATATGAGCTCATGCCTCTAATCTAAGGGTTAAAATAAATGGATAATCACAAACATACAATACAGTGACATTTATAGATCGCAGTCTTGTATCATTTAAAGCTATATACGCTAGTCTCCCGGCAACCGGAATCGCATCCAGGTGCGCGCGACTATCTCGTCGCATCTTGCGTGCTATATTGACTAGTAAGCATAGTAATTATAATATTATCAATGAGACTACACTAAATATATTTTAAGAACAGACAAGCCGAAATAATGCCCACAAACGAGGAACGTTGCGTATTTCTACTTTTGCAATAGGTAATTATACCTTTCGTACTGCTTGTGGGATGTTCGATTACTGAGCGCGAACTATAATCCAGAAGAATCGTTGATGCATTACTGGAGCTAACGTAGGAACGTATATCTTGAATCGCGCTTAAATCTTAACCCTAGAATTACCTCAAAGGTAATAAATACATTGTACGCGATATATCGCTCTTTATTAAACAAAATTATTCTCCATTAAATATCGTAAACACAATGAAAATCGATGGTATGCATTCGCGTGGCGTTTATCACTGAAGCGCGTGGCAGCCTGGTGGCATGTTACTACCTACAACAGATTATACTATCAACAGCAAGGCCGCGTCACGTGAAATTCACAAATGGACAATACGTGTACAAATCATTGTGTAATTATCACGTGCTTTTATATAATAAAAATGAAGATTGACGCGATGGTTTAGCGTCACTTTAGACCGTTAGTAGCTTTTCCGAAGTTCAGTAAAGCTACTAAAACATACAATCGCCAGTCACCGATTCTGACAGGTGTATGTTCTGGATGGCGACATACTGCAGCTTCGTGATAACTATAGATCTATTCGAGAGTTTCAGGCCGTTACGGATTTGATCCCGCAAGAAATAAATTATTTTGGTAAGGGGGCCCAACTCAAACACAGCAGCCATATTCAAATCGGTGCAATGTTATATATTAACAAAATACATATACCTAAGTGTTGTTGAAAATAAAAAGATTTAAATCCGAGTGACGGCACCAGTAAACAATATAAACGTACCGAGTGGAGCTAAAAGGTCAGCAGTAAAGCTGGCCGCGCTACATGTTATCAAATATGTGCACATATCGTAAAACAAGACCTTACGTTTGTCTTTACGTATCGGACGTTTATTTTATATGTTTTATGTGAATTTCGAATGGATTACCTTTAAGCTTAACAATAACACGTATTTTATGTGTGTAGAGGTTGTCATGCTGAAAGGAAATGGTTAGAACTATTTTAAAGCCATTATGATGGTTAGTATTAAGAACAGAAAATAATAGTACCTAATAGTTAGCGGTCAGTTATATATGAGGTAGGAAAATTTGAATGTTTGTAATATACGTTCTCAAGGACACTTTCTATAACATTAGGTATATGTAATTTTACCAAATTAGAAATATATTTGAACCTTTAGAAAAATATTCATGTCAGTAAAATACCTTCGTAATACATTAAGGAACAAAATTAAAAGAAGATGACTACGTATAATGGAATGAACACGAATACAGCTTCTAAGATTGATGAGATGTTGATTATCGATGAAATCCTTACTATATTTAATTTAATGGATAGGATTCCGCCCGAAAAATTATAAGGCCAAGTAGACTGAAGTTAAGGCGAAGTAGTGTTCAATTTTTTTAAACAACTGCATGCCAAGGCGTAGAGCTTACTGCTCCTGATAAGCGAAACGTCTATTTATTAAATGTAGTACAACTATAAATTATAATTATTAAATACAAAGGCGCCGTTGTTACATCCGTGGTCAGGTAAAGTGCCAGTGTAACTACTGGACATAATGAGACTAACATGTCTCAGAATGATGAGCGCAGTGGAATTATGATTACGAAAAGATCCATTTCTGGTAATGAAACATTTCACCACCCATTACAACCACTTATTTATTACTCGTCGGGTTTAAAGAAAGTTTCAAGTAAGAAGCTAATAGAAGACAGCGATTACATACTGGTATACAATTTACATACAAGCTTTGTACGTACTACGTTATATAAATACAAAAAAATATGTATTTATCATACAAGCCACGATAACATTATATCCAGCGTAATAAGAATGTAATAGAGATGTCCAATAAGTAGAATGGGGTTAACATGATGCCAGATCGATGACATATTAGCGCAAAAGCACGCCGATGCCGATAGAATAGAGATGTAACACGCGTGACATCGTACGGGACGTGGGAACACGTCGCGTTGACTAGGGACGTGTTTCGTTCGAATAAATACATATTTGTTTTGTTCCATGCTATCTCTATTCTGTGGTTCCATGTGTCATAAACAACGTTGTATTTTTCAATTTGATGCTGTGCGTAACATTGTGTACTACGTAATGTGTAATACGTTAATCGTTATGTATAGGCTCATTTCTTTCTCCCCCTTTCCCTGTGAGGCAGGTGAAGGCGCAACTAGTGCACTCATAGTTGGCCGAGTTAATTTCATTCCATGATAGATGTAGCGCCATATGAAATGCAAATTCCAATCCTAGACACTTACGTATGTAGTTAATTGAGATCATAGAACAAAAACATTAGCCCAGTCTCTACACTATTTTCAAATTACCTTCGAATCTCGGAAATGCGTGTCTCAGGATCTAATGAGAACCACTACCGCTGGACAACCACTACACTAATTATGTAATAGTATATAAACCATATCATTATTTAACGATACGAGAATACTAAATTCACCATAATTTGACACATGATAATATACCATGATACGTGTTGGAACGTGGACGGCGTGCACCTTGCGGAGTGAAAGCGGAGTGCTAACGACGGGCCCCGTGCTAATTGGGATGCTGCTATAGTGCAGCGCCATGCTCGCATGCCGATGCACACCGGTACTCCTTTGTATCGTCTATTGACGAAATGTAGTAAGCAATTAGGCGTGATTTCATAATTACAACCATAGCCGAGTGTGAGAAATTTTTGTCAGAGGTACTAACTCCTGATTGACATTACGTAGGGCTGATTTTACCACATATTGATAAAGTACTTGATAGCCTAAACAGAACTTATCTGTCATATAAACTACAACCGTTGTTTTCACAGGTCTCGAATAGAAAAATATCTGGCAATAAAAGTCACTAGTAATGGGTCAGATTTATTTGTTAGATAGCTTTTGCCCGCGGCTCCGCCCGCGTGAATGAGTTTTTCCGGGATAAAAGTCCCGTTTTATATTTTCCCGGGATAAAAGATAGCCTATGTGTTAATCCAGGACATGATCTACCCGTGTGCAAAATTTCATCGAAATCCGTTCAGTAGTTTTTGCGTGAAAGAGTAACAAACATCCAGACATCCAGACATCCAAACATCCATACATCCATACATTCTTACAAACTTTCGCCTTTATAATATTAGTAGGATGAACATACTTATATCAAACATACATTCCAACATTTATATATTATTATAGCTTTTGCCTGCGGCTCCGCCCGCGTTAAAAAGTTTTTCCGGGATAAAAGTCCCGCTTTATAGCCTATGTGTTAATCCAGGACATGATGTACCCGTGTGCCAAATTTCATCGAAATCCCTTCAGTAGTTTTTGCGTGAAATAGGAACAAACATCCATACATCCAAACATCCATACATTCTTACAAACTTTCGCCTTTATAATATTAATAGGATTAATAGACCTGTTTGATTTCCAAAGATAAATAAATGTTTTAGCATACCTACTCGATTAGTAGCAATGTAACCACTGACATCATTTTTTTTGCAACGTTTACATAAGGCAAGTTTTCACACCGTCGACGATAATATAGACATGTCGTGTATATTATTATCCACGTAACACCTTATATTAACTTGAATTACATAAACGAAACGTACCTAACATTTTACATTTATACCACTCATCGTCAATCTAATCTCTAAATTACATAACATCATTAAATACGACACTGACACGAAACTCTACGTGCCCTATCGACAATTTGTAATAGATGTCAGAAGATTACTAACGCGCACGCGAATTTGAACTTTATGCAGCGGTAATAAATTACACCATTTTATTTAGAAAACGTTTGTATGGGAAATAGAAAAATGCTGTTTTGAGGATTTTCCCGGCAATTATTTGAATTTTTCCCACCTTTTAAACCTTCCCTAGACCTTCACGAATAATTCAAGACCAAGATAAGATAAATCCGTTCAGCCGTTCTCGAGTTTTAGCGAGACTAACGAACAGCAATTGATTTTTATATATATAGATAGTGTTAAATGTCACTTAGTTATATGAACTTTATCAAGAACCGCTGGAACTGGTCCTTAATAATGTATGTATGTAGAGACTGTCACGGCCAGCTTGTCTCCTCTTTCAATAGTAAGTAGAATATGCATATAGTTGCTAAAGTACATAAATTAATCAATTAGTCTGTCGCCGTCCACTGCTGAACATAGGCCTCGCCAAGTGAGCGCCAATCATCCCGGTCTTGAGCAGCCCGCATCCATCTGCTACCCGCCGCCTTTTCCAAGTTGTCGCGTCGGTCCATCGTGCAGCAGGGCGTCCTACACTTCGTTAATCTAATCGCGGTCTAAGTACATACTATATATAAACTCATGCATTATTTTCCAGAGAGTACCTAAGCAAAAATGAAAAGAGCTTAGTTGAGAGAAGAAGCTTTCCATTTTACTAATACAATATTGCCTACGCAGATGGATCCTTCTGCAGATGTATAACCCCTAATAAAATCAAATTAATAGCAAATTACGTACATGAAAAGTGTAAATTTACACATTTTTTTATTCCAACACCACCCAGTCTAGACCATACAATAACAACACTTTCATACACTAAGATTCCGCAAGGCATCTCCGAACATCGGTCGGTAATAGCGGTTTCATGTACCCGCTGTAGCGAGTTGATACGGGTCGCCGCGCAAGGCCGCAACACACAACTATCCAGTGTTGCCAGATATTTACTTTGTTATTACCATCAACCTGAGTTACGGAACCCCTAAAATATAAGGCTTTCGAGAAAAATCTCCCAAAAAATAATAGAGACTAAAAAATTTTTCCGATTTTACCAAATGTAATCACAGTACCTATTTTATACAAGTAAAACGTTGTTTCTGTTCGAAATCAGATAAATTCTACCCTCAAATATATCTAAATCGGGTTAAATTCCTTCAAATTTGAGGAGAAACCCTCCTATGGTCAACTGTGCAACTATCGTAAAGATATTATCAGTTTAATTCAAATCCCATGACTGAAATGTAGTGTAGTGAGATGAGCAAATGAAATTCAATGCTGTAAGTGTAGGTAAGGACTAAATAAATAGTTGCTAGTAACGACGCTACGCTAGGCGATCCGCTCTTATCCGAAAAAGAAAAACATTAAAACGCCTCGTAATAACACACTGTTTCAGTATTTTCTACTTCGAAGTGACGACAACTACCAAAACTGAAAAGTCTTTTCATATCCTTTTACAACATCACGTCAAAAGGTAATCACAAAGATTAGTAAAACACACGGGTTAAAGTAACGCAAGCGTATCTTTATACGCTGCCGGCGCGTTCTGAGTTCTTTTTATGGTACATTAAAGACCCTTTTAATGGACCTCTAGCTACTCAGTTTTTGCTCCAACTATTTTTTAGCTCTCACGTTACGCGGGCTTCGTAGTGGCATTTTATCTCGCTCACTTTGTCCTTGTTTTATTACTCTTTTGGTTTCTTCCGTGCGGTATACGACGTTGGATCAAAATTGTATGCAGTGAAATTTATAACTGGATCATTTTTATAATAGTTATGGATTCGGATTTCTGAGTTTCTTATAGTAATATTATATTCATGGAAGCAATAACTGACCGTGAACGAAAAAAACTTACTGATTTTTCATATAAGGTCTTTGTTAAGGCATTTTTGATTACATATAGTAATACCTTTTTAAACACAGTAGAGACACAACGATACGGCAAACCCATAAAATTTATATAAAAATATCCAAAGCAATTATTATAGGTATAATGTACTAATTGACGCTTGGGGCTTCAACCGTGTGAAAAGCCTTTCTCGCTACAAAAGTCCTTAAGCCACAGTAGGACGCCGGCGCCATCTACTAAAGAATCTGATTAAAAATAGCCTTTATTACCCATGGGAGCGAATTACCGGGATAATAAGTAGCCTATGTGTTAATACAGGTCATGATTTACCCGTGTCCGAAATATCATCCAAATCCGTCCAGTTGTTTCTGCGTTTACTTCTAAGAACATCCAAATATTTTCACAAACTTTTGCATTTATAAACTTAGTAAGATAAGTTAGATATATAGTAAGATTTTCTTGATATTTTTAATAGATCATATCAATCTGACAACCACCACACACAATAAAAGACGCGTAACGCCGTTTCTAACTATAGAACTAGACTACCCTTAGGAATACCCGAAGCACTCCCACGAATGTTCCTCAGTTTATAGTTGTTTATAAGTTATGAATAATATCATTTTTCGTTACCATTCACTAAACTGAGAAATGTCGTGCCTACACAAGCTATTCAATTTTATAACAAAGAAAATGCGATTTTTACCGTGAAGTTACCTATATGTTTATGATGTAGGTGTGTGGATCGGTAATTTAATATTACAAGACCTTCGATTTGGAAACTCAAAAAAAAAAAAAGATTTACAAGGTCAGAGGACGTAATACCAATTTCGCAAACTAAATAATGTATTGAGATATAAGTTTAAGCTATAGACATTTTCACTTGCAAACACTTTTTAATCAAACTTCTACCAAAAATTCAATATTTATCGAGGATAAAAAAGTAACCTAATTTACGAGCGTCCTCCGAAACAACCTCGAGAAATTTGATGCAAGCCGGAGTGGATATTCAGAAAATTCACAGGCGCTGGTGGTCTCTGCGTCGATGGCTTATTAAAATCGTTTTCTAATTAGGACCCAAGAGATACAAAAGCGTCAGTAGGTACGTCCATTCTCGTTGGTGACGTCAAAGTTATTAAAATTAAGCCTTTTGCAGACTTCGCCAAGGCCATAATTAATAATGTATTAAACATGATTTGGAAATCGAACTTAAGTTATGGTGCAAACAGGCCATTCTAAGCTCTGATTTTAACATTTTGTTATTCGAACTAGCATATTTATTCATATTAACATTATAATTTGTGTTATATGTTACAACTCAGACAAACAACTTGCTTGGCGAACTGTTTACACTACAATAATCAGTTGAAGTTAAATATTAAATGGGAACAAAAATTAATACTATAGCTAGTTGTGAAAACAATGTCATTATTATTGAATTAATTTTCATTGAAATGAATTATACTGGTGGGACGTATTGATATTAAAATTAGCATTACACAGGAATCTAACTATTGAAAATCATGCAACAGACAAAAAAAAGTCATATTCAAACAGCAATTGAACTCAAGTCCTGTACATGAACACGACGCTTCATCCCGATAACCAGTGTCAGTAAGTTGTCACCGCGCCGTCAATAGATGGCATTAGTAACCCACACTCGCACCGTACTAATGAGCGAACGATTCGAGTTCATAGCGACTGTTGAATGGTGGGATATGGGAATGAATGGTGCGGACGAAAGAATTCCGTTTGGGCTGTGTAAATGACGTCACTGGATCAATCGCTATCGCTGTATGAAGGTGACATTTCGTGACGTACTTTTTTAAGCTTGTCAAATAAAGCTTTAATTAGGTCTTGTACTAGAAAATGTTTCGATTAGTGATAACATCTGATAAAACCTCATACACTATTAAAAATATTAAGTGATTAAACTTCAAATAACGCAGCGTCAAAATGTAGAGTGTCACCACTGTGGCACTAAACGACATACGTCCCAGAGAGGCGACATGCGTTACCATGACAATTTATGATACAGGTCTAAGCGGGGTTACTAGCTGTATATGAGCAGGTGTGGCTTATCACCAGACTCGAGAGTAATCAGCTCATCACGTCATTCAGTATCAAGATGAGAAAAGAGGTCATTGCTCTATCGTTTGAACTATACCTGTCTAGGTACAGTTAGCCACCAAAATAGTTGAACAAATTCAAAACTTAAGTTACCTATACGTGTTGAGTTTAGATAAACCATAATTTTCCATCTATCTAAAACTAAACTGCGAAGATTATTAAGTGAAAAAAAAAAGAAGTTGGTAGAGACACAAAATTAAAGGTGATTTGAAGTTTCGAAATGGTTCAACGATTTTTGTAGCTGACTGTACCTACTTATAGAAACATCACACCTGAGTGGTAGCATAGCCTTTCTTTCTAAATGCACAAGTTCATGCTCCGCACTGTACACGATATGCACATTGTTGAGGCGCTGCGTGCCCTGAAAGGAAACGCGACGCAGATGGAACCTACCTACCCACCGTGCGCGTGCCACAATGGCTGCTAAAAGACTTGTCTGAGAGTGCGCTATACACTTAGTAAGACTATTATCACATGCGATAGTGGAAAAGAGAACAGGACCATAGTTTTGGTGTAATTAAGAGAGCGTTGAACGGATTTAAATACAATATTCCTTTAGTTAATGAGTGTAATAGAAAAAGGAACAATTATAAATATTTGTTTCACAAGGTGACCTATAAGGAAAGCACATATTATGAAGTCCAAAAATGTTTATTAGGCATTTCACTTTCCTACATATTTAACAGACAATAAAATCACCACATCACAACATCAGAACAGAATTCCAAAACAAGCGCAGCCATTCCCAAACAGCGCCGGGCTATTTTCAATACAGTAAAACCAATATATCTAGATCGGCGAGCAAAAATTCGCAGTGTTCCGGTGGGAAACAATACAATTCAATGATCGGCCGCCAGGTGGCGAAGTCACAGTTCGATTCCCGACCCGCGCATATAAATAGAGTGATTTGCCACGGTGTGGCGCTCGCCACCTCTTCGTTTACATTCACCCGTTTTGTGAATAAAGTGGGCCAAGTCGTGGCTCCCAATCATCATAACTCGGGATATTTCGCAGGTTCTGTTTATCCTGCAGTTGTTTTGTGCGAAAACTTTGCGACGGTATCCCGTTGTGTTTGGAAGATATTGAAGACACGTTTGTGGTTTCACGTGTGTTGCTTGTGATATGTTTATTTCATGTCATTAATAAATATTATAACTTAATATCTTAAATTAATGTAGTGCATGGCGAAGTAGTGTTTTGTAATTCGATGTTCTGGTTTATATTGATATTTTACGTTTATGTTTTGCTTGCCTGCTGAGAGGGTTTACATTAAACGCTTTCAATATTAAACGTTAGGAGCTTATAGTTTATTAATTAGTCAAACAACGCAGTATTTAAGCTAATCGAGGAAAGCGTTACTCACCACTAATTTAGCAAACACGTTTACCATCTAATACATTATAGTTTATATTCATCATTTACATAAACCACAAGCCTTCGCTTGCTGCGTATCTATTATCAAACATAAGTGTTACACTCTGTTGAGGTCTCATCACAGGAGATCGTGACGTGTCGGTGGCGAGCCTGCTTTTTTTTAAAGTATCCAGACCATCGCCTGGTAGTAAGTGCCATGACTGCAAAAAACTATTCAAGGCACCGACCATTTAGAAGCAATATATATACATTTATTAAAGATTAATGACATTGCAGATGTCTTTCAAGTTACAAAACATTAGTGTTTGAGCTTGAATACTTTTGATAATAAATACAAAAGTCACATTCTAATATAAGCTACCAAATAAATGGTAATCAAATGATTGCCATTTAATACGATAACTAAAGAAATAATGTACGCAGCGCATTTTTGTCACTGAAACTGCTCGGTCCTGCCACAGCCCGGCCACTGCACGTCTCGCCTGCGCTTCAAAGAAACCATCGGGTGTGTTGGCTGCTCGTTACACAGGGCGACGGAGCGCGGCTCTAGAGCCAAGATTAAAACGCGTCGGCACGTGCTAAACGGAAATTAATTAATGAACCGCCCATAATGTGAACGCTCTATTGATTATCGGTAATTATAAATACGCGGCTGTATTCTGGGAATCATCATAAATTAATTGATGAAGCCCTCCCTACCTCATGATTTAGGGAATTGTGAGTAGTGTAGAAGTTTGTTTGGCTAGACTACAAACGCCGCAAAAGCTGATGGAAATTACGCCCATGAATAATCACCATAAACCTTAATGTAAATAAATATCGCATAGTCAAATTGTTACCTTAATATTAATAAAAGCATAGAATAACTAAATCAAATTCGGTAAATTAATTTATGAGTATATACGACATACGTTAAGCATCCTCCCTTCTTGCGACGGGGACAGAAATAATCTAAATAATAATAAACGCACATACACTTCCATTATGAAACGTAATAAAGAACAAAAGGCTAGCAACACTGATAAAAATTTACCCGAGATCTCCCGACAACGCACAAACGTGAGTGTGCGAGTGTTGCCAGCCACAAGTTTTCACTAGCCAGATAAATCTGCCGCAGATTAGGAGAGGCCGGAGGGGCGGAATACTTTAATTTATATTCCTTGGGGAGCAGACGGGTCCCGTCGCAGGGTCAACTCGGATAACCGAGTGCAAATTCTTATAGAAATTGGGACATGGTTAAAAAGATTACAAAGAATGTGGGTCGATTACTGTGTAGCTATTTAGGGAGAATATTTTATTGCGTGCGATTTATCTCGCGTTAGAAAGTCATATTTTGTCATATCAAGCTTTTTCAGAAAGGACATCGTAGCTGACATTTCGCAATCTTTACCAGAGACGCTTCATTCATTTTTAATTCCGTAGTGTTTATGGTATATTTGCAGTATTTTTAGGATGTTCTTTTCTAACTAAATATAGGAAAGATAGCAAAAATAAGTTATGTAACGGTCGCAGCTACCTTCGGCAAACTTCGGGAGTATTCACGGTATATAATGCTGTTGGCTCCCGATAACGTAACATGCACGCTCCACCAATCGGAGTGCAACATGGGTTAACCCTGTGAACCCCGTCACGGAGTTGCGCGAAGAGAGGAATGGTGGAGCGCGCATCAGAGTTCGCATTGCCGTTACGAGCGTGGCAACGACGATATGAAAATTCGAAATTAATGTCTTTAGCTCTTTACAAATATATTTTCCTGTTCCCAACTATCAGCGCAAGCTTCACTTGATTATAGTTAACAATAACAAAGACATCCTGTGTTGTAAAAAGTGATAAATGTCGGTTACAATGTTTTACTAAAAAGGCTCGATATAACAGGCGACGGGCAAACAGCTCGTCGTAAGGAAATATCACGACTACTCGTCAACAGTTATACCAAACTATACCAAAATCACGCAGAATTTCGAATTACAAAAGTCTGCATTGCACTGAACTGCGTTCATCGTCCTGAGACATTAACTGATCACAAATCACATGTCCAGTTCATTACAGAGGCTGTACCGGTAATACGTTCCCGCGGACAACCCAACAAGCGCTGGTTTGATTTTCAAAAATAATATGAGAGCCAATAGTCACAGTCCAGCGCGTTCCTGCTTTATCAAGTCGTCTGTCCATGTGCCCTGCCCATTGCCACTTCAGCTTGCTAATCCGCTGGGCTATCTCAGTGACTTTCGTTCTTCTACGGATTTCCTCATTTCTAATTCGACCGCGTAGAGAAACACTTAGCATAGCCCTCTCCATAGCTCGCTGAGTGACCGTGAGCCGTCTTAGGCGGCCCATAGCCAGAGGCCACGTCTCAGTGCCGTATGTCATCACTGGTAACACACACTGATTGATTACTTTTGTCTTCATGTACAATAAAGAAGCAGTTAAGACAGTTTCATATAAACCACTCTAATCTGAATGATAATAACTAAATGATTGGGTAATTGAAACAGCTCAAAATGAGATCATTTAAAAAGCAATACTAATGTCTATCGCAATTAAAAATCGTTGATTAGAGGTATGAAGCGAAGCCACCGACGCGACTCACCGATTAAAATATGCATGAGACCGGTTGGCGGTAACGAGCGTCGAGAGAATGGCCACTTTAATGTGTATGTATATATTGTATTACTATTTAAAAACAGTAATAACTAGGGACCGGATTATATACAACATAAAAAGCTTGATATATGCATGAAATATGCACGAAAACTGGCAGAATATGCATGTTGCATATCCCCAAACGATAAATTTAAGGAACAAAAAAAAGAAAATTAAGTTTGAATTTTTTATTTCAAAATCAGAATACTATAATTAATTAGTAAAGTATCAATCGACATATAGTAATTGGTAAGTTACATTATTTGATATTTTTGTAAACGTTAACAATAATTAGTATTGTTCCAAATGTTCAGTAGTTAGATTGTGGCGCACGAAATATTTTCCTCACAAACTCGTCAATAATTTCGTTACTTATGTAAATGTTCCAGGAAAGTCAGTTATCCACGATGACATACTTTTTCCGGTAGGCATGGTCGACTATCAAATCTTGACACCTCAATGAACGCGCTTGTTAACAATTAAAGCAATAACAGCAATAACATGCGTAATAGGTCGGAGGAGTACAGCTGCGGTAGGCGCGCGCGACGATCTTTCATTTCTTTCATTTTATTATTGTAGGTACATTGATGTATTGGCTTTTTAATACATCAATGCGTAGGTACCAAAGAGTATTATAATATACTACAAGCAGGTACCAAAACAAAAGATGCGCGCCTGGTGAATGCGCTGCGCTCATTGATGTATTAAATAACCCTACATCAATGGCTGCACTCGAAAAATATTGAATATTTATCGATAATATGCATGATAGCTATATTTTAGAGAAAATATGCTATACGCGATGAGAATGCAAATGCATATGCAAAGATGTAAATGCATATAATCCGGTCTCTAGTAATAACATTACTTTAGATGTTGATTGTCGTTTCATCGGATTTGTCCCACATTTTAAGAATTTCTAGGTCATTGGTACTTTTGAGGACTATATAACTATACATCACATTGTTTTACATCAGTCATAAATATACTGGTTAAGTAATAATTAATTACTTGGCAATATTGGTTTTATTCAAACCATTGATGTTACCAATTCATTTTCTCCGTAATATGAGACTTATTTATATCACAATATGGCTATATTAGGCCTAATACATTATGTTATATCAGGGAGGGTCACCCGCAGCATCCGCTCTATTGTTCAGTTTTGTACGAATGACGACTGATTGAACGTGTATGACAAAACGCGCGTCAATCACGCTAATTCGATTTATTCATTCATTTTCTATTGATGATTGAATTTTAGAAAATCGTAAAAACAAATATCAGTTCAAATTTGTTGAAACTTATCAAATCTTTTATCTTTGTATTTATTAGGCATATTCTAGTTAACATTATTTAGTAACACAAAAAAATAACTAAATTTTAGGCTAAATTATTGTCACATAATTAATATTTTTCAACTTTTATTATGAGGAAATGTTTAGCAAAACAATTATTATAGTATATTAATAGTTCGCTATATTTATGTGATAAGTAAAATATGTATTGTGTGCAAGTTACATAGTTCGATTCCCAGCATCTGCCAAGGTAACCTTTTTACAGTTGAACAGTTTACGGAAAATTGTTGAAGACACGTATCGCTCTACATAAAGGAATAAATTTTGCTGTTTTCAATAAAATCACAGAGTTAAAATATTCTACTCGCGTGTAAAAAATATTTTTCTCATTAATGAATAAAATACACTTTAACATTAGGTAGAGTGTTTTAGTATTGACTAGAACCTAGGCTTACTTAAGTATTAATATCCCGAGGTTGTAAATATTTGTATCGTAAAAGTAGTTTTACAATACCTTTCTTTCGCCGGTGAACGACTTGTTCGGTTGCTACGTCGTGGGCTTACATACCTAGAACAAAAACAAACATATAAATTCATGAATTGGATAGTCTGTAGTACTTGCAGTTTACTTATAGTAGATTTAAGTGCTATCTGACTAATGACGGCCTGAAATAAATGCCATTCAAGTGCATATAAAATGTGGCCAAATTAATGATAACCCAAATAGAGCCCAAATTAGGAGTATCCTAATACAACGACACTGAATAGTTGAACTAAAATGTGTGGACAAAGAAAAGTGTCATGAAGGATCGCAATTGGAAACATTAATCTCTGCAACCATCTATGAGTAGAGCAATTTTTATTTTTTGTAGGTACTAACAATCTCTACATATATTATAAATATGCTTGTCATAAATATAAAATAACAATTTAGGTGTTACAACAACCAATTATTAAAACGTGATTAATAACTGCGTCGGTGGCGTAGTTATATTACGATATGACTGCAAAGCTGATGTCTCGGGTTCGATTCCGGTTCGGGTAAAGTGATATTGGGTTTTTCTATTCACTATCAGCCCGGAGTCTGGAATTTGTGCCCGATGTGCCGATGGGCTCGCCCCCTATCATATCATGGGTCGGAATACGCACGGCGAAAAGTGGGTGCATTAGTTGCGCCCCTTCTTACCTCTTCGGGGATAATAGGCGTGAGTGTGTGTGTGATTAAAAACAAATGTATTTACGCTGTTCGGCTTATATCGAACAAGCGCCACTGCTTACGAGATGTGTACATACATGCTTGACACCTATCTACGTAGACTTCCATTAAGGCCATTTCAAACCGCACACATGTCGCTATCATCCATTGTGCTGCAACGCAAACATCTGGAGGCGGCGCCAAAACTCACAGCGCAGACGTTGTCGACGATTGATCAAAGTCACTCGTACAAACAGATAAGAGCGCTGCTTTTGTACACACGGCCGATCCACTGGCTGGATGCTGTGGAGACGACTGTTAAGCTCGCGATACACTTGCCTCTGGGACGGTTTTGGTAGATCATGTACAATAGCTAATGAAATAACTTATTTCAATACATGAAATATTAAACATTACTTAGATTCAGTAATTATTTACTCTACCACAGGTTTGGAAGGCAGTTGCCACTAGAGAAGAATGGGCAAAAAAGTCTAGTGATGCACTTTTCAAAATCAGTTCAAACTTATGAAGTAGGTACAATGTTAAATTTCTTTGCATAAAATATATGTTTGGAAATCGCATGTTATTTGATTTCACCGTCGCGGCTAAGCGAAGGGACTTTGTACTGCAGAAAGTCGCTACCTATGGGTCGGGTGAAGGCAACTGATTACTACCATCTGTGAAGGATGGTGAAGGCTTTAGACAATAATAGTCGCAACAGCAAAGCTCTGCGAGACACTTATGCCATTTCGATCAAGCCAGTTAATATTATACTGTTAGAGCCAAAATATTTTTTGTGAGGGTATTAATGACATGATCTACAATTTTTGCTATAAAAGCATAGAACGTTTGACAGTTCCAGTCAGTTGATCATTGACTTTCGTGCCGGTCATTCGCTCGGTGATATTTTTTGTGAAAGTATTTCTGTAAAGTCAGTGGTACATAATTTTATTTAAATCAAAACCGTGTCAGTTTCTAATAATACATATTTATGATATGCGTTTTGATATCCACAGTCCACACTGCTCTTATTTTTCGTGCTTTATAAACCGTGTTCTCTAAATTCATGCCTTAGCGTCATCTTAATGTACTTTTGTCATTTATTTACCATCATATAGTGCCTTAAGCGAGGCGATTAGCGGGTAGTGGGCGTAAAAGTATGTAAATTGTATTGTATGATATTTATACTGTGCCATCACATCAACTAGGCAAGCAGAAATGTGAAGGTATGATCACCAAGCTGATAATATTCAAGCCACCTCGCTCAATATAATTTCGTAAAATATTAGATGTTGGAATTAGGATTGAATATTTTACTAGCCGCAAAGGATCGCGCGACTCGGACGGGATATTTTGTTGTACCTCTCATCCTCGTTATCATTTACGGGTAGTTACTATTAGCCTGATTAGACGACAAAGTATGTCTCGTATATTATTAACTTGAATTGCACTCACCATTTCCGATGAGCAACTGCCGCTATTAGCCGATATGGACACTTTTTTATAGCAAAAGTCTGGTAAATGAGCAAGTGAGTAAATAAGTGGTAAACAGTCTCCCCATTATAAAGGAATGATAGGTCTACTTTTTAAAGGATAGTAGAGAGGCGTCTGTGTATGCCGTCATATTGTTCATGAATTTCCAATATTATACTCTTCATGCAGCAGTGACTCAAAGGAGTAGCTAAAATCAGGCAGGACATTAATGAAAAACTACACAATTCCACCGGCAGGAGACCGACTATATTTTTACCCAAAACAATTCCAGACCCCAAAGTTAATAGACCCTGCAGAAGGCAAATAAAACAATACACATAAGTTATGCGTTTAATTTCACAAACGTAAGAGTGTTCTGTGTGTGTTCAATGGGCGAGACATAAACCGTGTTTTGACAAAACTTGGCAAAGGCTCGAGGTGTCTGTTGATCTCAATACTTTATACTTTTATACGAAAATGTACACCCGATAAGGATAACACGGCAACGTGTGGAGTCTGGACAGCAAAGTACTGGTTGCTGAGGCCAGTATTGCTGAGGACGTATAATACTATTTCTAGTGGAGTAACTTTGTAAATATATGAAATCAATCAATAATAGGTCATCAATATCATACATTAACAATAGGAATCGAAATTACAGTAGTTTTAAAAGTGATTTTTTGTAATAATAATAATTATTAATTAATAATAATAATAATAATAATAATTTTTTTATTAATCAAAAGGAAAAACATACAAAAACACATAACATAATGAAGCAAAAAAGATATTTGAAATCTTACAATTATTAAAGTAATTCTTAGAAGTTCAGCAATGTGTTTGATTGAACTCTGGTGTCCAAATAAAGATCTAACTTGTGTTATGGAACACCAGGGATTCATATCGTACAATACAATTGTCATAAAATTAACTTAGAACATGAGATAAATTAGTATAAATGAATATTTGAGGTACATTTTAAATGCCTTTTTAAGTAAGTGCGAGTGTGTGTGCCATGGTCAACATGTGTGAATGTATGTTAATGAGTGTGTGTGTGTGTGTGTGTGTGTGTGTGTGTGTGTGTGTGTGTGTGTGACTCTTAGACTAACATTGTGACTGTGTGTGAGTGACGAATATAATATACCTAGAAGAAAATGCAATTAAAGTATTAATCGTTAAAGGGTGTTGTGAAATTTAAAATATCTTCAGTCTCTGTATAATTTTTTGTGAGCAGCCATTTCCTTACTTTATGTTTGCAATCAAACTTATTTAGGGTATAGATGTTAAGAAGTTTATTAAAAATATTGTAAATGTGATTACCAGAGACTTTAAAGCTGCGTTTAGCAATTAATGTATTCCAATGTATGGGTGGACAAACGGCATGGGCTCGTCGTTTCTTTAAAACATTCGGGTTAAATGTAAGGGTGGAGTGTTTACGTACAACTGTGTGGAGTATATACAGTTGTCTTACTGTTAAGACCTGGCAATTTTTATAAAGGAGGTCTGTGGGAAATCTGATTGGCCTAGAGGTTAAAACCTTTAGCACTGCCCTTTGCGCACGTTCTAATATAAGAAGGAGTGTTTTATGGGCGCTACCCCACACGGAAATACAGTAGTTTAATATGGATTGCACTAAAGCGAAGTACACAGTAAAAAGTGTAGCTTGATCTGCAGAGTTACGTAATTTTTTAAAAATGTAAATCAGTTTCCTAACACGGGAGGTAAGGGATGTTAAATGATATTTCCAGTTCAGGAGACTGTCAATCTGTACCCCAAGATACTTGACAGTAATGGATCTATTTAAAATATGACAATCACAAGAAGAATTTGGGGATGACGCTGGGCAAGTGTGGGCTTTAAGCGTTAAGGTATCTAAGGTGGCTTGGTTTAAGGGTTTTAAAGAAAACATTAAGTACATCGACTTGTTTAAATTTAATGTCAATAAGTTTATGTTTAGCCATTTCATAACTTGGGTAAGTGCAAATTCTGAGTGTAAAAGTGTCTCTTCCCAGTTGCATCCATGAATAACCAAAGCGGTGTCATCGGCGTAAGTAAAAATAGAGCAGTTTGGGATTGAAAGTCGACATAAAGAGTTGATGTAGATTAGGAAGAGTGTGGGGCCCAGAATGGAGCCTTGTGGGACTCCATATGTGACAATTGAAGTATCGCTAACGACTGAGCCAATTTTAACACATTGCGTGCGATTAGTCAAGTAATCTTGAAAAATATCCAAGCATATTCCTCGTATTCCGATGTTTTCCATCTTGGAAAGGAGAAGTGGGATTGAGACAGTATCAAATGCTTTTGATAGGTCGAGGAAAATACCCAGACACTTGTCATGTGCGTCCATTTTATCAATGACATGTTCTACTAAAGCATTAACGGCATCTTCAGTAGATTTCCCTCTTCTGAAGCCGAATTGGTTAGGGGCAAGGATATTGTGTGACTCTAAATAAGATACTAATCGGTTATTTAAAACTTTTTCAATTATTTTTGACAAGGTAGGGAGAACGGAGATGGGCCTATAATTGTTAATACTGCCTCTATCACCACTTTTATAGATAGGATGGACAATGGCTTTTTTAAGTAGAGAGGGAAAGGTGCCAGATGAAATCGAGATATTACAAATGTGTGTTATTATAGGGGCCAGAGTAAGTGAGCAAATTTTCAATATCTTCGGAGATATACCATCCCAACCTATAGCAGAATTAGTGCGTAATCCAAGGATAAGTGTAGTTATTTCTGCCACGTCTGTGGGCAGTAAAGCAAGCGATTTATCTATAGTACTTTCTTGGAATAGTTGGGTTTGCAATAATTGGGAAGAGGGTACAATTTTCTCTGCTAGGTCTTTGCCAATGTTGGAGAAGAATTGGTTCACTTTGGTTATCGAAGAATTTGCATCAGGAGTAAGTTTTAATAGTTCTAGGGGAGGGACGATAGGGCGATGTGATTCGGATATATTTTTTATGACTTTCCAAGTGGCTTTGGGATCATTTTTAGCCTTGTCAAATTCAAATCTTTCGTAGGCATATTTTAGTCTCTTAAGAAGTTTGTTACAAAAGTTACGGTACCTTAAGTAGGTAACTTTGAGAATGTAGTTATTGGGTTTTTTTTTTAGATTTCGGTGCATGTTATCCCTATTACGAATACAGCGAAGAAGTCCCTGAGTTATCCATGGTTTAAAAACTTTGCATTTAGAAGTAATTTTAATTATTTTGGAATGTTTTTTAATAATGAAGTCAAGGGTGCAAATAAATAAATTAGTTGACAAGTTAGGGTCTAATGACTTTGTTACCTGACTGAAATCAGTTTTTAAAATTTCATCATGGACGGCGACATAATCAATTTTAGTACGTGTGGAAAATGTTTTAGGAGATGTGCGGTTGGTATCTATTTTTAAAAGGACTGGATTATGATCAGTAATTTTGTCAAAAACTATGGTGTAAGAATTTAAGTTGGATTTTAGAAAAACATGATCAAGGCAACTGTCTTCGCGTGTAGAGAGTGTATGTGTAGGTAAAAATCCGTGCAAGGCGAAAAGATTCAGGTATTCATTTGCCTTCTGGTTCTGATGCGTTGGATTAATGTTTATATTCATGTCACCCATTATTACAATGTATTTTTGGTCAGAGTTGATGGTAAGTATATTATCGAGGCTGTTAAGGAAATTATCAAAATTATGAAAAGAAGGTGAACGATACAATGCAATAATAACAAGATTGTAATACTCAACTCTACAAACCAAACAATTACCGTCTAAAAACAAAGGTTCAGTTATCAGATGTCCCAGAGTTGATTTAATGTATAGAGTAACACCATCATTTTGATTATTGTTGTATTTAGTGAAATATGATATGTATCCTTCGAGACAGGGTATATCAGACTTATTGTTTAGCCAACATTCTGATAGTATTAGCACGTCAGGTGTTATACCAATACTTATTAAAAAAACTCTTAGGGCGCTAAAATTCCGGTTTATACTACGTATGTTCAGGTGTAAAAATGTGAGTGATTTGCTATTACATCTTAGTAGTTTTATACAGTCTTCCGGTTTAGCGATCTTATTATGTTGGCTGGTTCCAAAGGAATCCAACTCGTCAGATAAAGATTTTAAGTCCAGCATGTTTGTAATAAGATATCGACATAGTTATTAATTAATTGAATGTATCTTGACTTATCATAAGTGCAACTATGTTCGCCTACGTGATGAATAATGTATTTTATTTTAGAAAATAATCACTTTCACTAGCGTAGTACACTGTCACACTACTGCCCGTTCCCTGCACGTCTGCGTGTGCCTAATACCTTATGCATGGATTAGTGTTGGTTTCAGAATGGTAATTTATAGCCGGCGACGCTGTGTCTAGCCGGGTTGGCTTAATTTTAGCCAAATATTAGGTACGCTATTAACAGCCTAGAATCTGGAATGTAGTGTACATGTAAAAATTACATCATAGTCTCGGATTTGCGCCAAAAATATTGTATACACGCAAGGTAATATAGTCTTGTTCAAAATAAGGGAACAAATAAGTTGCAAATCTCAACAGCAAAACGTACAAATAACCGGCTACGCTATTTTTTTTGTGTATAACAAGACGAGTAAATTTTTCGCTTGATGGTAGCACCGTAACTACAAACTTGAAACAAAACTTCCTTGAACTTCCACATTGCAAAGCCTGAGGTAAAATACGTTAAGTCATGTTTTGAGCAGCGTTGAACATACTTCATGTTTTCAGATGGGCGTTTAAATTACATAAGCGTTATGTACTAAATTATACTGAATAATACTTCTAAATATGACTGAGTGGTTATAGTAAGTAACTCAATCAAAGTTAGAAGTCTTAGTCTCACCAATGCAAGGATAAATACAGTCATTGGTACATTTTAACGGACGACAACAAGGAAGACTAAATATAGACGAATTAATACGAATTATTGAAAGAATGCGCACAGATTCGTTATCCCTAATAAAAAATCAAAATTCATACAATTATTGTTTTAATTACATTATAAACTAGAAAATTTCCAATTCGATAGATGAAACCTCGATAAATCCCAAAAACATGTCTGGTATTTCATTTATTCCATTTTTATCGTGAAATCTAACGAAAACGTTTGAAATGGATGTAATTGTTTCCAGCAATACAAATTCATGTCCCATTTCAGTAGATCGATGTTTTCTGAAACTAAAACATTGTGCGTAAAAAGAAAAAATGTACCCTGAATAATTTATATTGTCTGTAGATACTGAAACAACGGACTCAGGGGTCAAAAATGTTATAAGAATATACAGGCTGTTGTAAAAGGCAAGATCAAATGGAAGTCAACATAACGTTAGAAATGTGTAAGAAAACGAAAATAGACCTTTGAGCTTTTTAAGATAATTAATTAAAATCCTTAAATATTCCAAAACGTTTAGTAAAATTCAGCTTATCTATCTGTGCATTAAATATACTTAGTAATCATTACAAATACGTCATCGATCGTGGGGTGATTCAAGTCACACTTTACATTTACCGATATGGTTTAAGAGCCCATAAAACATTTTTGAGAAAGCGTTTGGGGAAACGCAAAACATGGTTAAATAGTATATAAAAGTCTAATACGTTGCCACTCATCCGTTCTGTAATATTAAAAGCCTGCTTAGTATTCGTGCCAGAGCGACTGTAACACCACATAGTAATACTCATTTGTACGAAGTGTGTAATAGAAATCTCGTGGGTTTTCAAAAGCAATTACGTTATACGACTTCTTCGATTAATTAGTTTGACATACTACAAACCATGAGATACTAGCTCCTCTTTTGCTCAACTTTCTATGTAGCGAATAGTCACTCATATAGTTATTCAGTAACATTTATTTCCGTAAAAAAATATTGCCTTTCCACTAATAAAATGAGGCAGATATAGCAGGCTTGTCTAATTCTTAATGATAGACAAAATCGAAATATCTAAGGGGAATCGAAATACCTAATAATAAGAGAGGCTACTGCGAAAAACGAAATCCGAAACGTCGGTCCGAAACGAAGAAACGACGAACTTCGGATTTAACCTTACTACCAAATTACTTCGGATCCGTCACCGTTGAACGAACGTTTCACGCAGTTTACGACGCTTCCGACTTCGCTCAATACTTTCGTCACGCAACAACTCTTCATAAAGAAGGATCCGTAACACTTCGTAGTAAGAAAACGTGCGATCCGTCACCCGAAACTACGGATTTCGTTTTTCGCAGTAGCCTCTAAGGGGCTGATAGTTTTAAAATAAATACTTACCCAATTAAACAAAACTATATACGTAAATTATTTACGAATGTTCGTCATATTTTAATGACATCCAATTTGGGCGGTATAATTTAATTTTGTACGTGCGATCAACACGGGCCACAATATTTAATTAACTTAACGTACATGTACGTACATTATACGTACACGTATATCATTGTTCAATGAGTACAATAATTCATTTCCGTCGAGGATTTATAAATGTACGGGACGTTTTAAACGTTCGAATTTACTGTTGTCTGATGCGTACGTACGAAGATATTAGGGATGAAGGTTAAACATGATATAGGGCCCACTTCATTCATATTATAAATTGGATGGGTAATGTTCTTGATAACGAGATCCGAGATTTATTGGTTGGCTAGTTTGGAACCAAATTGCGTTGCTTAAAAGTTTATTTTTCTTTATTGCAGAAAGTGGACAAGCTAGCAGACTAGACATTTAGTGTTAAGTGATCACCACCGTCCATATATTCTTAAATACTAGAGAGTTTACGGAGTATTTACAATGTTCATTATAATTGAAAAGGAAAGGGGGGGAATAACTGTGCACGTGGCCATCTCTGATCATATAAAATGCAAACAAAAAAGCAACCAATTCGTTATTTACTCCTGCAATACAGCAGTACCATGAACCATCCCAATCGCGGTAGTAAAAGTTTTAGTACAAAATATTTGTAATTAAGCCTTTTTTACACCACCAGATATGTAACTTATCATTTCACATATCTCCCTTACAGCAACAACAAATTACATTTACACTCAATTCACATTCATACAGATGTACCTACACGATTCGGATCAATTTTTCCATACACAAAATTTTTATAGCGCATTCGTAACGGAGATATAACCGTATATTTTCTGTTGACCCATTTGGAGCGTGGCGTAACGTGATATATAAAAGTTTCAAACGGCAACGTGTTATGCATTAAAAACGTACGTTTCACACGCACGCGATACAGTATAATAAAAAAATGATCGATCGTCCAATTACTCATGTCGCATGATGATGCATCAATAATAATGGAGCTTTCAGTATCATGGCATGGCAGCAAGTGGGTCATATGAAGGTACGTAGTCAGTAACGCCCATGGACACCTAAACAATCAATGGTAATGTAGGTGACCGATCTTTGAGCATTGAAAATTAGAAAGAGGGACGTTCGATTAAACCTCTTGCAGCCTCTCCAGTAATCACGATGTAACATATCTTAACTATATTTTTTTAAATAAAAAATAACAAGAACCACAAGTTACCTTATAAAAAAACTTGCAATTATGAGGATAACTAAAAAACGGCTCAACATGTTCATTTTATTTGAACACTAAGTGAAGCTTGCGGCTTCGCCCGCATGATAAACCTTTCCCGGTACAAAAGTCCGTAAAACGCTGCCTACGACGTCAGCGCCATCTATTTAAAGAATCAGATTTAAAATATTCATTATTTCCCATAGGAGTAAATTACCGGGATAAAAGTTATCTATGTGTTAATCCAGGACATGATCTACCCGTGGGCCAAATATCATCCAATATTGTTTGTATCCTGATGTTTCTGCGTTTACTTCTAACTGTTAGATATTAGAGGGTAGTTTAAGATTCATTCTCGACAACTGTATAAATACGCGAGCGGCCCGGCCGCATGTTCTCTGTTGCACCTAATAAATGATAACGAGTACACCTATGTTTTATTCAACAGTTGCGGCGGAGGACGGCTGACGCATATTGGGTGCAGCAACCACGCACGGCGGACGGCGATAGAGGTGATCATTAAACGTTATAACTGTTAATTTAACTCATTATAAAAAAATAGCTGTTAATTCTATTAACTACTATTGCAATATTCATTAAACGTTTAAACTAATGAACGGACTGCGGAGGCAGTTAATGCCATCCGTTAATTTATTAATCAACTAAACTTGATAACTGTTAATCATAGAAAAATGCTAATAACGCCTCTATAGGTTATTTGTTAAACGAAATTTAATACTACTAATAAGCACAAAAATTATATTTTTTCTTTAGCTAAGACTTAAATTATGCCTTGTCGTGATTTGTGAACAATAAAATCGCCACTTGCAATGATTGCGAAAATAATTTTATTTAGATAACGTCAGAATTGATAAAAATGGCCGCCATTTTGAATTGCTTTGTTTTAAGGTCAATTGACCTCAAAATCGGTATGTGGGTATAACTTTAATTACCAAAGACTGATCCAATGTCAGAATTGAAAAAAGTGGCCGCCATTTTGAATTTCTTTGTTTTAAGGCCAATTGACCTCAAAATCGGTATCTGTGTTTAACTCTAGTTACCAAAGAACATTCCAATGTCGGAATAGAAAAAAATGGCCGCCATTTTGAATTTCTTTGTATTAAAGCCTATCGACCTCAAAATCGATATCTGGGCAGGCCTGTAGGTACAAAAGACGGATCCAATGTTAGAATTGAAAAAAGTGGCCGCCATTTTGAATTCCTTTGTTTTAAAGCCAATTGACTTCAAATTCGACATCTGAGTATAACTTTAGTTACCAAAGAACATTCCAATGTCGGAATGGAAAAAAGTGGCCGCCATTTTGAATTTCTTTGTTTTAAGGCCTATCGACCTCAAAATCGATATCTGGGTAGGCCTGTAGGTACAAAAGACGGATCCAATGTTAGAATTGAAAAAAGTGGCCGCCATTTTGAATTTCTTTGTTTTAAGGCCTATCGACCACAAAATCGATATCTGGGCAGGCCTGTAGGTACAGAAGACGGATCCAATGTTAGAATTGAAAAAAGTGGCCGCCATTTTGATTTTCTTTGTTTTAAGGCCAATCGACCTCAAATTCGACATCTGAGTATAACTTTAGTTACCAAAGAACATTCCAATGTCGGAATGGAAAAAAGTGGCCGCCATTTTGAATTTCTTTGTTTTAAGGCCAATCCACCTCAAAATCGATATCTGGGCAGGCCTGTAGGTACAAAAGACGGATCCAATGTTAGAATTGAAAAAAGTGGCCGCCATTTTGAATTTCTTTGTTTTAAGGCCTATCGACCTCAAAATCGATATCTGGGTAGGCCTGTAGGTACAAAAGACGGATCCAATGTTAGAATTGAAAAAAGTGGCCGCCATTTTGAATTTCTTTGTTTTAAGGCCAATCCACCTCAAAATCGATATCTGGGCAGGCCTGTAGGTACAAAAGACGGATCCAATGTTAGAATTGAAAAAAGTGGCCGCCATTTTGAATTTCTTTGTTTTAAGGCCTATCGACCTCAAAATCGATATCTGGGTAGGCCTGTAGGTACAAAAGACGGATCCAATGTTAGAATTGAAAAAAGTGGCCGCCATTGTGAATTTCTTAATTAAAATAAACGACGCAAGAGACGTGTTGAACATGTTATCGCTAATGCTTTTCACGTAACTCCTTACTTCTTGACCGTTATAACTTAACTATTAATTTAACACGTTATTTTTTTTTAATGTTTAACTATTAACCATTAATAATTTTTAACCATTAATCACATCACTAGACGGCGATGGCCATACGGCCGGGGACGCCGCAAGCGAAGCGGAGCCGGCGCGGGCGGCGCGCGGCTCGCATATCGAGCAGCGGCAGGGGGACGCGGACGGCGACACCGATGAGGAGCCGTTATTTCAAATGTCTTTAAACCAGTACAAACCGACATAAGTCGGTATTCGACGGCACACTGGGCCGATACACAGGCGGCACGGTGTCGCTATGCGTGCGCCCGGGAGCGGAGCCGACATTTTGTCGTGCGCGAGCCCTGCCGTACGCGATGCGCGCACGCGTCGACAGCGAGCTGGAAGCCATGCTGAGCGCGGGAGACATCGAGCCCGTTGACCGGTCCGACTGGGCCACTCCGCTGGTAATAGTGAACAAAGCGGATGGAGGGATTCGGATTTGTGCCGATTATAAGGTAACGCTTAATCGAGCCTTAATAATTGATAAATACCCGGTTCCGAGAATAGAGGACTTGTATAGTAAACGTAGCGGTAGTATCTACTTTTCTAAAATTGACTTGTCTCAAGCGTACAACCAACTAGAACTCGACGAGGCTTCTAGAACCTACACTGTGATTAATACACACAGAGGACTATACAAATATAACCGTTTGGTCTACGGTTTGTCATCTAGTCCAGGGATTTTTCAAAAATGTATGGCGGGATTATTCAATGGGGTCCCGGATGTTATTACTTTCTATGATGATATTTTGATTAAAAGTAGGGATTTAAGAACTCATTTGAAAACAATAGACAGGGTTTTAGAAATATTAGAAACAAATGGATTAAAAATAAAAAAAAGTAAGTGTAATTTTTTCGAAGACGACATCAAGTATCTAGGGTACATAATAAATAAAGATGGCGTTAGAGTAGATCCGGATAAGATAAAGGCAATCGTGGATATGACTTATCCAACAAATGTCTCTGAATTAAAATCATTCTTGGGCATGGTTAACTATTACGGGAAATTTATAAGAAATCTAAGCACTTATTTAGCACCTTTGTATGAATTACTAAAGAAAGGAAATTGTTTCCGTTGGTTAAATAGGGATTGTGTCGCTTTCAATAAAGTAAAAAAGTTATTATATAGTACAGACGTATTAGCCCACTTTGATATGAATCGGGAGACTGTGGTAACCTGTGACGCAAGCTCACGCGGAGTAGGAGCAGTACTTGCAATGCGCGGGGCCGACGGTAGTGAGCGCGTAGTTGCATAAGCTTCGCGAGCTCTCACGCTAGCTGAACAACATTATAGTCAGATACATAAAGAGGCATTAGCAATTATTTTCGCAGTAGATAAATTTCATCAGTATTTGTATGGCCGCAAATTCACGTTGAGAACTGACCATAAGCCGTTAGTGAGCATATTTGCTCCTAATAATGGTATTCCGTGCCCGGCTGCGAGTAGATTAGTGAGATGGGCGGTTAAGTTATCGGCTTATATATATAAAAACAGATCAAAATACAGCTGATGCTCTTGCTCGTTTAATTAAAGCGCATAAAAGTAGTAAGGGATTCGACGGTTCTAGAGCACGTTCGGGGGTCGGTTGGCGCCACTCTGGCCTAGTTCGTCAATCATTTTGATTGCTCCAATTTCGGCGCGTACAATCCGCGAATTAACCCGCGGATTAAATTAGTACCTACCGCGAATGATTCCGCGGATTAAATTAATACCTACCGCGAATGATTCCGCGGATTTAATTAATACCTACCGCGAAAAATTCCGCGGATTTAATTAATACCTACCGCGAATGAATCCGCGGATTCCATTTCATATCGCCCGCGAGATAGGTATAAACCGCGAATTGGAGTTGTATGGTTTACGGTCCCCTCAAGCTTGTACCTTTTCCCTTTGTTTCGTTGTGCTTTTGTATTTCTACTTTCTAACAGCGACCCTTTTTATTTGAAGAATACAAATGTCTTTGTTCCATATTCCTATGGGCTCGTGTTTCTACTTAAGAGCCGTTTACAATTACCCATTACTCACCCTTTATGCATTACGGGCATTGTTTATGATCCATAAAGCAATCGTTACAATACACCATACATTACTCAAATTCTAAGTAAAACCCTTCGGGTCTTCTCATTGTCAATGATTAACTACATGTCCATTATTTTAAACAACAGTTACGGATCCTATTATTCCCATTTCCTGATGCTATGTATTCAATGGAACGTTCAAAGTGAAAGTTGAACATGTTGGATCCTGTCTGCAAGGAAACAATACTCGCTCTCCATATAAAAGCCAAACTCAAAATCACATGGTATCGTATTCCACTCTGTGCTCTCTTCGAAGTGTGATCTCCAGTTGTTTGTAATAGTGAAGTGATAGTAAAACAGTGTAAT
The DNA here is from genome assembly GCA_949316025.1 of Lapara coniferarum. Taxonomy (NCBI): domain Eukaryota; kingdom Metazoa; phylum Arthropoda; class Insecta; order Lepidoptera; family Sphingidae; genus Lapara; species Lapara coniferarum. The sequence continues at coordinate 1,326,075 of OX438920.1, forward strand.
AGTAAATACTGAAGCTGATATAAAATGAATGTAAGTACCTTCTTATACTTTGATCTAAAATTGTTATAACCAGATGTTTTATTAATTGTATATGTTATGTGTTGTTCACTGGGTTAATGCATTTTAGTTGTATTTGATCTCTTATTTAATTTATCAAAGTTACTGTAGTGCATTTTATTTCACATACCTATAAGTGTTTATCATACAATACTTCCTTAACCGATTTGTTTTATTTACAGTTTTATTTTCGTTACATTTGATCTCTTATTAAATTATCAATGTTACTTTAGTGTACATTTATACTTCGCATACCTATAAGTATTTATCATATAATACTTCCTTAACCGATTTGTTTTATTAACAGTTTTATTTCATTTTATTACAGTTTTCGGAAAATACTTTCAAAAATTACTATTATGCTGAAGATATAGATGAACCTAGTGATGAAGAAGGTACACTCGCCTTTAAAGTCAAAAAAGCGATAATAGCAAACAAAAGATCCATGGAATGCAACAACATTGACGAATTTTTCGAAAAACCTAAGAAAAAGAAGACAACGACAAAAAAATCATCTAGTGTTGGTAGAGCGACGAGTGGTGGTGTTTCATACATCAAAACAAACAGCGATGACAGCAGTTCTGCATCACACCTCATAAAAATTGAGGTGTATGATGTTAATAAAATAAAAAACATCGCACCGACGGAACAATGGAAACATGCTGATGTGCGAGTTAAATATTACGCAGACACCGAGAGTGACAAAAACTTGCAATGTATCAAGGACGCGGTATACAACATAACTAAACAGTTGGCGAGTAAGGACGATTGTGTGAAATATTTTATAGACAACGACAAATGAACAAAGTGCCAGTGCGTATCAGTGTTTTAAAATCATAACTTTAGTCATATACTTTATTCTAAGAAACTATTATTGTAATAACTATACCTATTTTAATTTAATTTACATTGTATTGTATTTTAACTTTGTACTCTTTTAAGTTACATGCTTAACAGATTACTTCGTTTTTTATTCTAGAACTCTTTGTGTTGATGCTAAGTATTAATGTAAATAGTAATAAGTCTTTTTAGTGTTTTTCATGTTCATGCTTACGATTGTAAAGTTATTACGAACATTCATTAATTGTTTGGAAGAAGTATAAGTTTGTATGGGGTTATTAATTCTCAATAAAGAAAAATCATTCATTCATTTTCATATTTCATTTATTCTCCTCAAAACATGATTTAAATAAACTAGTTAAAAACACATCATTGCATATTGTATTATCACTAAATAATACTTGAAAATCTTTGAGACTCTTACCATAATATTTATAGTACAGATACATTAAACAGTACTCTCCACAAACTATAGTAAAGTCATTTTGAATTCGGCTTGTATTGTAATTCCACATTCTAGAATTCCTCGCTAAAAACATTCGGTGGTATCCTTGAGGTGGTCGACCGTATGAATCAAAGTACTGTCCAAAACCATTCTGATCTATGTGTATGGCAACCCAGTGAGAACCTGGTTTGTTATCAGAGTCTAAGTTGCTAACTACATATGTAGGAGTTACTACATGTATTGGTAGGCGATTGGCTGCATATACATTATATTCAATAGATGGATCAATTTTCTTTAAGTAATTCTGTATTTCTACTGTATTCATTTTTATTTATCGAATCGCTGCAGAATCTTATCAAGTCGAATGATAAAGTGGTAATGTCGTATATAAGGTTAAGAAGACACTATTATGGTACTTATGTGGTAAGTTTTCTATTTTTGTGGGGTTGCAAGGATTATGGTAAAACAAAAATCTTAATATTTTTTAATTCATTTTATTCGTAACTTACATCTAACAGCAAATCTGAATCAAATTATTCATACTTAATCTAATCTTAAACAGTTAATTTTGTTTTCTTAACTACTATAATCTACTGAAATGTTGCGGTTTTTATCTATTTCAATAACATTATCAAACTCCGCATAAACAATACAATTAATAGTTTGTGATAAAGCTGTTTCAAAACGCACTTCTAATCTCACACTACCATGCTTTACAAGATTCCAATGACTTGAAGAGTTTGCTGATAAATCAGGTGTCAAATCAAATGCCAACATACAATACCCTTGAGCGTATTGTTCTCGGGATATCCCATTACCTTCATTTAGAAAGTGTATACCTGTTCCCGAAAACAATGTATGATATACTGAAGTAAAATTATTGTTCTCAAATGAGGGTTGTAAAGCCTTTGATGGTATTTGTTGACCGTCTATGTATAAACTAAAAGTATTAATGTCATAATTTTGAAAGTTAAATGGGTTCTTAGTGAGGTTTCCATTGAAAGCAGCGTTATTTACAAATCCTACTATACACCTTTTAGGTAATTGCCCTAAGAAAATGTTATCTAGAGTTTTTCCTTGAACACCTGATGGTATTGTTAAAACTTTAACTTCAGCTCGAGTAATGGGGTATTTGGCTGTGGTAGAAGCTAAGACCTTTTGATGAGCAAGTAACACGCTGGGATTGATTCGTGCTCTACGAATTATCAAAGATGCATCCGTAATAGATACCTTTAATTTAAGGTCACCTGTAGAGGCCATGAGATTGAAATTTTCTCTAGAACGAACTAACTTAACACAAATATCAACACCATTGATTAAAAATTTTTCTTGATTGAATAAATCGCCATGCAAGTGACCAATCATTTCCAATTCTTTGCTTTCACTGGCTAGTTCTTGTCTCTTAGTAAATCCTTTATTAGTATCATCGGTGGAATCCATTTTTCCAGCCGTATCTTCATACCATAAGCCACAGGTGAGGTGAGAAGTTTTTGCCGCAGGAGCATAGTTCAATAAGTTTTCTATATACGCACGATAAGCATATGTGTTATTGGGTGGTGATACAAGTTTTTGATTTAAGTACACATCAAGTTGACTGAAGAGTGAGTGCAACCAATTGTTCACGGGAGCAACGACCGTAGATGCGGTGAGTTTGGTGTTATCTTGATTTACTATTTTCGCTTTCAAGTGAATTAACGTATGAGATAAATCTATGTAGTCATCTCCTGCCCCAGGAATTTGAAACTCTATAGGACCATCATCGGCAAGAGATGAAATTGGTTTATAATGGATCCAATTTCCACTTTCAATGCTAGTTTGAGTCGATGGCAATGCAAACAAATCCAATTCGGACTTAATACATTCACAAGAATGACTATGTAAAAAAGACATTTTAATTAATTGTTAGAAAATATGTCTTTAATTTGTTTTGGAGTAATTTTTGATTTTTTTAGAGCTTTCACTTTCGCGGTCAACGACGGAATGACTCCAGGTAGACGTTTTCGTTTTGTTATATATCCTGATCCAGACATATTGATTTTATTTATTTTTTCATCGGCCTTGCGTTTCAAGTTGGTACCAACTTCTTTAAGACGTGCTTTTATTGAATCTTCCATAGGTCGCGCACTAACCATATCTGTCAATAGCCCAACACCAGCACTTAATGCCTCTTTACCAACAGCTCGAACACCGCTAGACAGTAATGGTAAAACTGACCTAAACAATCCCCCAAGAAAACTACCGATTCCATGTCCTTTTTGATAAGGTGCCCCTTTATATACCACCCCTATACCTGAACCAGCCTGATGAGAATAATACCGTTGATAAGGGCACGACATGTCGGAGCGTTCAAAATGCATTATAATTTTTTAAAATGTAGTTTAACACACACCGTTCCAAACTGAAATGGTATCTTTTGTCCGGTGCTCGACCTTATATCTATTTCGATGGTATCGAATTCTCTTCGCATTACTGATAAGTAATGTGGAGGTGAAAATACATGCATTTTATTCGCACCATAGATGTATTTTGAGGGATCTAATGGTATAACTCTTAGAAGAGGTGTCATTACATCACCTACAATTTGAGGTTCAACTATATCGCAGTAAACGAAAAGTTGAGATGGTAACCCTAAATGTAAATTAGCTGGACATTTTGCTAAATTCTTTTCAACGAGATTTCTGTTTGGTTCAAATCCCAACTGTAAGCCTAGTTTAGGAGATAATGTCACAGATTTAATTGTTTCGTCTAATACAGAAACAGACACAAATTTGGATATATTATCGTAGCGGAATTTGATTTGTTCCCTTATATTATTTAATGCTGATAAAATATGGTTAATATTATCATAGTTTGTGGCAGGTATGTGAGTTTTATAATATACTGTGGATAGTTTGTCTTCATGGGGCATTTTCATGATTTTTGTTATGTAAATAACATTCTCATGATCTTGAACAGTAAACATGGTGCATGGATATTGGAATTCAACGATTCCTACACACCATTCTCCTTCCAATATTATGGGTTTGGGTAATTTTGTTGAAAAAATTGATGTTTTATTCTCAGGAAAGTATTCCATTGAACTATTGCTAAGTAAAGTTAAATAAAAATCCTTCATATTTTTTTCAAACTGGAAGCTAAAATCCAACTATTAAATTTGTTCGGATAACCTTTCCACTTAACTAACACTTGTTGTCTGTTGCCAGAGTAACGAGAGCGAATTATTTTATCGATCTTGTGTTCAATGGTGGGGTCATAAATGACCTTTTGTAATTCTCGTTCATAAAATGTTCCTACTATCTCTTCACCATCTAAATCTTTAATAGTATAAACGGGCCACGGACTACGTTCTATTATAGAAGAAATCACAAATATTTCATCGCTCCAATTAGATTCATAACCTTTTTGGAATACATGTTTATATTTGGTTATTCTAACATGATCACCGAGATGAAACATAGGTAGTATATTTTTTGATGATTTTTCAGATTTTTCATATAAATTACTCCAAACTGTCATTATATTATTAGAATTAACATCTGAAGGACACATTTTAATACTAGAATGAAAACTGTGATTGTAAGAGTGTATCAAGTTCTGCAAAATATCAATATATTTATGTGTATTCTTGTGTGTAAAATAGCGCCACATCTTCATTTTTAGCGTTCTTTGAAATCTTTCTACAATACTTGCTTTGATGTCTGGATTATTTGTCGTATAGTAATTAATGTTTTTTGTTTTAAAGTATCTTTGAACATCTTTTGATACAAATTCAGTGCCTTTATCAGATTGAATGTGTGTAGGTGTGGTGCTAGCTTCATTAAATATACTATCGAAACACTTTTTTACGGTTTCTGAATTTTTCTTTTGCAAGGGTCTGGCATATGCATATTTGCTAAAAACATCAATAACACAAAGAATGTAATTGAAACCTTTATTATCTTTAGAATAAGTTCGCATGTCACTTAAATCGGCTTGCCAAAGTTCATTGAGATTAGAGAGAACGTATTTGTTTCGAGCAAATCTTCTATGTACTGGTTTATGGAGTGTATACGTAGATTGAGATTGCAACCAGTTTTTAACTTCTTCCTTTTTCATTTTACCTTTTATAGCTTTTGATAATTTGTCGATATTACTATATCCAGCGGGGTGTGATACATCATAATAAATTTGATTTATTTCTAATAAGGGGTCCATTTTTCCCAATCAATCTTTTTCTTAATTTTATTTGCGTGTTTAATTTCACTAGTTGGTGTCAAATATACCTCTGTGTTTTGTGGCGGTTGTTCTTCGATGTCTTTTTGAAGTTGAGCTATGTACTCACGTCTTTTTGGGTTGCCAATATATGTTAAAGGTATTTTCAAATCTTTTAACGCTTTAGCAAATTTTTCCCAACCGGGTGGGTCGTTGTTTTTCAATGGTCGCAGTGTATCGCTTATTAAATCGATAATGTTACTGTTAGGAATTACTTCATTATCCACAATCACTGTGCCAGCATCATTCCAATAAATTTTGTTTTTATTTAGCGACACCGAATTCAATAATAACTCACCTTTTTTTACATATGTTTTTGGTATTAAATTTAAAATTTGTTCTGTTGAATAGAAAGGTTTTTTTTCAAGTGTAAAATGTTCTTGTTGCTTCTGTTCATCACTCAGTGTCTGACTGACAACTACATCTTTATTCTTGATATCATTATTTATATTAAAATTTTTCCAGCTTTCAGATGTGGGTTTATTGTTATCGTCATTTGAAGTTATTATAGGGAGTTCAATGGGACGACGATCTTCTTCCATAAAGTGGAGATATCTTTGTAAAATTTGTAAGTATAATTTACACTTTTTTCGATCATCCATATTACTGCTGAGTATTTTTTCCATTTCGCTATCTAAACGAGAGGTAGGATTTTCATTTCTTTTTTGATTTAACTTATCTATTAAACTTGGGTCAACTAACAGCATTTTTTTGGCGTGTTCCATTTTAAACCAGTCCACTTATCAATCCACTCAAAATAGAACCCAATATGATCGGAAGAAATGCACCACCTTTTTGAACTATTATATTCTTTCTTATTTTATTTGTACTTTTACGTACTAATTTTCGTAGTAGATTTTTGTATTTTTTTAGTTTATTCTTCGATTTTTCTTCAAGATTTATATTTCCTTGTAAAACATTATGAATACATTCACAAATAAAATTAATTTCGTTTTCGTTACACACTTTTAAAAGAGCTTGTTGATGTTTTGGTTTAAGCTTATAAAGAGCATTTAATAAGTGTTCATGCGTCTTTAAGCGTCGATCCATCATTTGCAAATGACGGGTATTTGTTGGTTTTTGACATATTTAAACTCTTTTGTGGGAATGTACACTGTAGGATGACCATCAGAAGGAAAGATCTTTGATTTAATTCGACACATATCAAAAGTATCTTGTTTTAGATCTATCATCAAATAGCCATGTGCTTCTTTTGTAGCATCTCTGTAAGAATCTTCTATGAATTTGCTATTTTCTGGTGATACTTGTCGCGCTAAGTAACGTATTTGAGTTTTATCACGTGGGTTTTTGAAATAAATGATGTAGTTTGAATTCAAAGAAATGTCTCTTTGTCCTTTACCTTGATGAAATAAATTTTGAGTAATGTAAAATACACTCAAGTTCCTATGATGACTACCTTTAGTAAATATGTCGACAATGCGACCATCAGATTCCCTCATAAGATCATCGATAATGATAAGGTTAGCTTCCTTTCCATCAAACATATTCATATCTGGTATACCCTGATAATAGTTTACATTTGGTACATCATATAAGGGTTGCATCTCATCAAAACACCAAGTAATTTGATGAAAAGTGGTGTTACACATATCATTAATGTATTTAATAAAGTTTGTTACAAAATTAGACTTTCCACACCCACTTGGACCTGCAACTATGGCAGTAAAAGGATGATAAAAGTGAAACATTTTTAAATGCACGTGTGAACTCGAAAAGCGCTTCGGATTGAATAAAACAAGAAGATACGATTGAATGTATTATATTTGATTTTTTGTTCCACATACAAAGATTACATAATATTCAAATAGTTTGAAAAATGATCACATACAATTCAAAGATGTTTTCAAAAATATTACAGTAATAAAATTAATATACATTATAGTTAAATCAGATATAAGAATTAACTTCCTACAGACATTCAAATTTGCATCTTATTTTTCATGATACACAAAATAGTTGTCATAGTATCACAATAAAAAAAAAAAGTACATAATAAAGACAGAACATTAAAATATTTAAATCCGAAAATAAAACATACACACACATTAACATACATATTTTCGTTGTACAGAATTCACTGATAAAATCAAATGTCCTTTATTTTATAATGACCCCATGCAAGAGTATCTGTCGAATTCTCTATTAAATAACGTTTTGTGTCATTGTGTGATAAAGATATCTTATTGATTTTTTGTGTATATATAGTATGTTTAATAGATTTGAATCTTATCATTTCACTGTATTGCGTTTTCTTTTCATATAAACATGATTTATAATCGCTGAGACAAAATTTTTTTGTGACACTTTTATTAATCCCTTTTGCTTTACATATACATTTATTTTGCACATCCATTGCATACATTTTAGAGCGAAGACCTACAAACTCTTTAAGAACTTTTCCGTTATTTTCGTCTTTAAAAAATCCTAACCGTTTTTTATTCAATAATGGTAAACCATATTGATTACTTGGTGGATAGTCTGACGTATCAAAGTAGTTGGCTAAATCAAGTTTTATATCAGCATAATAATTTTGCGTAAATATTTGATATATTAAACTATCGGTATCAGTATATAGTAATTTAATATTATCTTGATATTTCGATTTCATATAATCGTAATGGAAATCGTATAGTAATGTTTTCGATATATCTAAAATACAAAAACCGAGGTAAATTGGTTTATTATATAAAACGTTAGTTTTGTTTAATTGTATTGCAACTAAGCTCTCTGAGAATATAGATAAACTATGGAATTCTGGTCTTGCTATCAAAGATTGAGCACCTTGAGTTTTGCCACGATTTAACCAATGATTTATTAATTTGACATGAACTCGCTTTCTTACATTTTCCATTGTTTTACCAAAAACAGAATTATTCATAAGTTTAAAAAAATCTTTCTCAAAATCTGAAGTAGCTAATGATCGCATATGAGTGTTTAAGTCTATGTAACTTTTCAGCCATGCAGACTGTTCAAATTTTAAAATTCTATGAATTTTAACTAATCTAAGACCATTTTTTAAACATTGTTTGAGGTTTCTATAATGAATGACGTAATTTTTTTTATCTTTTAAATTTGGAATCAGTTTCTTGTCTTTGCTGCTTCCTAAACATACGTTTTCTGGACAAAATGGAAAATCTGAATGAAAATCATGTAAAGTTTTTGAATATTCTAAGTCTACTTCCAATATAAACCCATGTTTGGCATCATCGGCTGTATTAAAATCTGTATTTATGTCGACCCATTCAAATTTTCCTGTCGGGAGACATTGGGACATAGCCCAACCATAAAGGTTATTTGCGTCTAAGTACATCAAAAATGAAGATGGTTTACTTGAATTGTATTCCGACATAAATATGTTATTTGCCACTGCATGTCTATTGCTGCATTGTGATATACCACCCCGAATATTATTTGCTATAAACGTAACCTTGTCGATATCTGTTAAGAGTTCCAAATTTATCTTGGTAAAATTTAACATAGCATCCCAACTTAAACCAGGTGCTGTATAATAGTGGGCAGGATCTAAACCGTATGTTTTAAGACAGACATCCCTAAAATTTTCAAATATATCTGCTAACAACAATACATCTGTTTTTAAATACAGGTCTGAATATTCACCCATATTTTTACAATTAAAATGTTTCCACACGTCTTGGGCATGATGGTATTCACTTTCTGTAATGTGACTATCATTTAAAGAACTATAAAACTGATCGCGAGTGGGAAGAGAAGTTATTTTTAAAGAATCAAATGTTGTCATGTATTCGTATGGATATACACCTTTTCTTATTAAACGTTTAAAATCTTCTTCACATGGATATTTTAACTTGAGTTCACGAAATTGTTCGGGTAGTAAGTTCTGAGCTAATTTGTTAAGGCTACTTGACATAAATTTAAAAGAATCAAGAAATCGTAATTTTACAACTCTGTTGTTGATTTGTAAAACTTTAGAAAAAGAAATGTATTTTTCTTTGTTCTCAGGAATAAGTTCAATGTCACCTTTCTCGAAATCAAGACCATGCACTATGAAATGAGCGTCATAATTACTTAAATTATGTAAAAACACTGGTACAAAATTAGGAGCTTTGTATTTCTGAGAGCATACTCTATGAGCTACACCTTCATATACTCCAGTATGCCAATTGTAAGATACTGTGCTATCCTTGTTTAATTTAGTAGCACAAATGTAACACGAATCACTTTGACTGATATTTATTTCATTTTCTTCAGTTAACGGTAAAGGTGATCTTACAAAAGAATTTTTTTTACAGATATTTTCTAAATCTGTGTTAATGAATTGCATAAATTTTAGTGCGCAATCTTGTCCTGTATAAGATCTATATACTGAAAGATTATCATCATACGAACATTTAACATAATACCCAAAACTATACGTTTCATGTTTTTGAATATTAACAGTTGAAGATTGATTTGGATTGTTAGAACAACTCTCTATTGGGTTTAAAAATGCTTCAAAGTCAGCATACACAACGAATGGAACTCTTAATTTACGTTCATAGTTGTTAAATGAAATTTGGTTTGATGGTATTAATTCATTAAACCAGTTTCTTTTGCTATCGCTTTCCGATGGTAAATTTGTGCACACATTGAAACAGTCATTTTCTTGGTGTCGTTTTAAATTATGTAATGATGGAAAATTTAATAAACACCCATCACAAATATGAACTGCATGTTCAGAAGTCGATATCTGTTTAGATAATAATCTCGAGAGGTTTTTAATAAAACAGTAATGACCTTTAGAACCTTGAGATATATACAACAAGTTTAAGTGAGTAGTTTTTCGACGTTTCGTAAAGTGTAATGGACCTACAACTTTATTTGATTTGCTTATTGAATCATATTGTAATCCAAAAACATTAATACTCATACTGTTCAATTTTTCAAACTTATGGATGTCGTTAATTTTTATAGGAAACGATAGGTTATCAAAATTTAACTTATTTTTATGTATTATATAAGATGATACCCTATTGGAACTATGAGTGACTGGGAATAATCCTGACAAAACTGCCCAACGAAAGCATTCGTGATCGTTATTTTGAACATTGATTACAGCTTTCTTGTGTTTTATATCTAACGGTAGGTCTATGTATGAAGATCCACGCAATGGGTTAAATTTGTTGACATTCATATCCAAGTGATTTATTTTAACTAAACTCCATCCGCTACCTTTTTTTTGAAAATTTGTCATTTTGTTTGTAATTTCGGTGATTATAGATGAGAAAATAATATCTTTATCATCACCTTGACAAACAAGATAGTTTGAAATTTGGAAATCAAAAATATTTAGTAGATTTTTTGTTTCTTGTGTGAAATCCGCATTGAGAATAAAATTAACTTTTACAACAGAATATTCTAAAATAGATCGTTCTAGTAATGTATAAATTACATTTTTAATATTTTGTAAAAATAATTCAGGTGATTCAAACTGCGTATCAGAAACTAAATTAGATTTCACTCGATATGTAATAATTCTATTACCAAAAGCACTATCAATCAATTGAACATTAGGTAGATTATTATCTCTTCTAATTAAATTATTTTTATGTTTATTGCTCTTATAGTGACTGGTCATATATTTTTTTGACACATGTACGTGACACTCAGGACATTCAATTTTATCATTATGCTGTTCTGTACTTACATTTACAATGGTACCCAGCGATGATGTAGATGTTGAAGGAGCTTCAAGACGAATATTTTTTTTTCTCTTTAACGGATCCTCCTCAAACAACTCAGTTGGTGCTAATCTTTTCCTTTTTCTGCTACCTTCTCCATTCTGCATAGATCTGATGGATAAGAAAACTGTTAAAAATTGTGATCACACGTAATAAGCTTCTTACTATATTTCTATTCTTTAAATAGATACTAACATTTTTTGTTATTTACACTGAAAACAATATGCTTTCATTGATAATACACCATCAATATCATCCTCATCGGTATGAGTTTGCTGTGAGGTTCTATGACCACTACATGGCGTATAATAAGGAGAAATATCAGGATCTCCCAACATTGACACTGGCAAAACATTTTGTATATACCAAAACCGTATGAAACGATGATATTTATTTAGAATAATACTTTTATCGAAACTAGCAATCTCACTCTGAGATAAACTAGAAATATCAAGCGAGTGGTACATTTCGGTTGCACACTAATGTAAAAAATATAAACGGAAGAAACAAGTGGAATGATTGTGCAAAGATGTCCCAACCATTATAAATACTTGAATTGTATCCCCTCTTCGTGGATGCCCAGAACATGTTGCAACAAGTCTTAACATAATAAAAAATGTTATACTCACGTTTCAACTTGTGTTTGTTCCATTTTATCACAGAGCTCGTAAAGTTCTTTGTCGTATTGTGATGACATCAGGTCCATAGATTCAATGTTCTCGAGAAGTGCGACGAGTTCCATGTTGTGTAAATCACAGCTTGATATTGCATCCATCGTGAGCAATGTCTTCGTAGTACCTTCTTACTTTAATAATAAACACTACCCTAAACAATGCAATTTAACTTTAAACTATCCAAACAATTAATGAATGTTCGTAATAACTTTACAATCGTAAGCATGAACATGAAAAACACTAAAAAGACTTATTACTATTTACATTAATACTTAGCAACAACACAAAGAGTTCTAGAATAAAAAACGAAGTAATCTGTTAAGCATGTAACTTAAAAGAGTACAAAGTTAAAATACAATACAATGTAAATTAAATTAAAATAGGTATAGTTATTACAATAATAGTTTCTTAGAATAAAGTATATGACTAAAGTTATGATTTTAAAACACTGATACGCACTGGCACTTTGTTCATTTGTCGTTGTCTATAAAATATTTCACACAATCGTCCTTACTCGCCAACTGTTTAGTTATGTTGTATACCGCGTCCTTGATACATTGCAAGTTTTTGTCACTCTCGGTGTCTGCGTAATATTTAACTCGCACATCAGCATGTTTCCATTGCTCCGTCGGTGCGATGTTTTTTATTTTATTAACATCATACACCTCAATTTTTATGAGGTGTGATGCAGAACTGCTGTCATCGCTGTTTGTTTTGATGTATGAAACACCACCACTCGTCGCTCTACCAACACTAGATGATTTTTTTGTCGTTGTCTTCTTTTTCTTAGGTTTTTCGAAAAATTCGTCAATGTTGTTGCATTCCATGGATCTTTTGTTTGCTATTATCGCTTTTTTGACTTTAAAGGCGAGTGTACCTTCTTCATCACTAGGTTCATCTATATCTTCAGCATAATAGTAATTTTTGAAAGTATTTTCCGAAAACTGTAATAAAATGAAATAAAACTGTTAATAAAACAAATCGGTTAAGGAAGTATTATATGATAAATACTTATAGGTATGCGAAGTATAAATGTACACTAAAGTAACATTGATAATTTAATAAGAGATCAAATGTAACGAAAATAAAACTGTAAATAAAACAAATCGGTTAAGGAAGTATTGTATGATAAACACTTATAGGTATGTGAAATAAAATGCACTACAGTAACTTTGATAAATTAAATAAGAGATCAAATACAACTAAAATGCATTAACCCAGTGAACAACACATAACATATACAATTAATAAAACATCTGGTTATAACAATTTTAGATCAAAGTATAAGAAGGTACTTACATTCATTTTATATCAGCTTCAGTATTTACTATTACACTGTTTTACTATCACTTCACTATTACAAACAACTGGAGATCACACTTCGAAGAGAGCACAGAGTGGAATACGATACCATGTGATTTTGAGTTTGGCTTTTATATGGAGAGCGAGTATTGTTTCCTTGCAGACAGGATCCAACATGTTCAACTTTCACTTTGAACGTTCCATTGAATACATAGCATCAGGAAATGGGAATAATAGGATCCGTAACTGTTGTTTAAAATAATGGACATGTAGTTAATCATTGACAATGAGAAGACCCGAAGGGTTTTACTTAGAATTTGAGTAATGTATGGTGTATTGTAACGATTGCTTTATGGATCATAAACAATGCCCGTAATGCATAAAGGGTGAGTAATGGGTAATTGTAAACGGCTCTTAAGTAGAAACACGAGCCCATAGGAATATGGAACAAAGACATTTGTATTCTTCAAATAAAAAGGGTCGCTGTTAGAAAGTAGAAATACAAAAGCACAACGAAACAAAGGGAAAAGGTACAAGCTTGAGGGGACCGTAAACCATACAACTCCAATTCGCGGTTTATACCTATCTCGCGGGCGATATGAAATGGAATCCGCGGATTCATTCGCGGTAGGTATTAATTAAATCCGCGGAATTTTTCGCGGTAGGTATTAATTAAATCCGCGGAATTTTTCGCGGTAGGTATTAATTAAATCCGCGGAATCATTCGCGGTAGGTATTAATTTAATCCGCGGAATCATTCGCGGTAGGTATTAATTTAATCCGCGGGTTAATTCGCGGATTGTACGCGCCGAAATTGGAGCAATCAAAATGATTGACGAACTAGGCCAGAGTGGCGCCAACCGACCCCCGAACGTGCTCTAGAACCGTCGAATCCCTTACTACTCATAAAGCCGAAAAGGAAGAAGAGTTGCCAGAGCAAACATACTTGCACTTTGCAACGGACGCCCTTCTTCTTGACCATTCGGTACTAAAGAGAGAGACTGCATCCGACCCAATTCTGTCCCGCGTTTTAAGTTTTATTACGGATGGATGGCCAATAGATATTGAAATAAAAGAATTGAAACCATATTTTAATAGGAAAAATGAATTATATTGTGAGTTAGGGTGTATACTGTGGGGCCATAGGGTAGTCGTGCCGGCGTCTTGTAGGCGTAAGGTATTGTCAGAATTACATGATTCGCACATGGGAATAGTCAAAACAAAATCCTTAGCTAGAAGCTATGTCTGGTGGCCAGGATTAGACGAGAGCATCGAATCTATTTGCCACGAGTGCAGTGTGTGCGCATCCGTGGCGAGCGCTTCACCTATGCATGCACCCCAGTCATGGCCATGGCCAAGCCGTCCATGGTCCAGGCTCCACATAGATTTTTTAGGGCCCATTTTTGGGTCCACATATCTCATTGTAGTAGATGCTTGCTCCAAGTGGATAGAGGCTATTAGAATGAAGAGTACAACCGCGGGTATGGTCATTACAGTATTGCGGGATATGTTCGCGAGGTTTGGAATACCAAAACAGGTCGTTAGTGACAATGGGCCACCATTCACTAGTAGCGAGTTGGACGTATTCATGAAAAGGAATAAAATTGACCATATATTCTCGGCGCCTTACCATCCAGCATCAAACGGGGCAGCCGAAAATGCGGTAAAAGTGTGTAAACGTGTCCTTAAGAAGGCCGCTTTAGAGAAAGTAAATTTAGAAATAGCTTTAAATAGGTTTTTACTGGCGTATAGGAATACGGAACACTATACGACAGGGGATAGCCCTGCAAAAATATTGCAGGGGCGTAATTTACGCATGAGATTAGACGAATTAAAGCCGGAGCGGGAGTCACGAGTGTTCGGTCGCCAGAGGCGCAGCGAGAGGGACGCGGGAGGCTCGCACCGTAATATCGCGACCGGTGACGCTGTCTGGTATCGAGACTATCACAACCAAGATAAATGGCTCCCAGGTCAAATAAATGATAGACTAGGAACGACCGACTACATAGTCAAATCTGTTTACGGAACCAAGGTACACAGACATATTGATCAGTTAAGGCACAGGACTTGCGAGGTTTCGAACGATGTCGAGGCCATGGGTCCATCCGTAAAACAAAATCCGAAACCCCGAGGTTCACTATCGTTCCCAGGGGTGGCGAACCTGTCAACGGGTTCGGGACAGCAATCGGCATCAGTGATGGCGGATACAGCTCAGTCTCCTATGATTTCGGCAGAACCTAGTATCACGGTACAGTCTGATGAAGTAGCTCAGAGCTCGGAGATTGAGCCAGTGGCTACCGAGTCGTCCGATATTGTACCGGGTACGGTGGAGACCGCCTCCACACCTGTTCACACAAATAGTCCACCGAGAGCACGTCGAACTCGGAAAGCTCCACAACGATATGGTTGGGAGGACTGACGTCAAATTATGTAATGTGTATTATTTATGTAATGTAAATTATGATTTGTGTATTTTATATTTTACGATATAAATCGAAATCCTAAGATTTCATGTTGGTCTAAACATTAGTAGGTACTAAATTAGAATGAATTATCATTACCACTTAGTAAACCATTGTACTTGTAGTTTAAGGGTGGAGGTGTTAGATATTAGAGGGTA
Organism: Lapara coniferarum; assembly: GCA_949316025.1. Lineage (NCBI taxonomy): Eukaryota > Metazoa > Arthropoda > Insecta > Lepidoptera > Sphingidae > Lapara > Lapara coniferarum. Next base: position 1,341,984 of record OX438920.1, read on the forward strand.
GTTTAAGATTCATTCTCGACAACTGTATAAATACGCGAGCGGCCCGGCCGCATGTTCTCTGTTGCACCTAATAAATGATAACGAGTACACCTACGTTTTATTCAACATTTTATTCAACACTAACAACCATCCAATCATTTTCACAAACATTCGCATTTGTAATATTATTAGTAAGATATTACTTTTTGACTGCCTCGGTGGCCTATTATACTTGTATTGCGTGCGCGTTACGAGTACGATTTCCGCGCTAAGGTCCTGGGTTCGAGCCCCGGGTCAAGTAAAAAACATTGTGACTGGGTTTTTACTCAGTCACAGGTCGCAGTCAGGAAGTTAGCGGTGTGATACCCTCGCGCAACGGAAAGCACGAAAAGCCGTTGGTCCTGCGCCTGATCTTTCTCCGGTCACATCGGATTGCCGTCTCAGCGGACTATGAGAGTGAAGGAATAGCGAGTGCACTTGTGTATTACGCACACACTTGTGATATCTTGTGAAACTGGCTAGGAAGATAACGAAAGTATTATTTACAACTCTTCATTATCCGACCATACTTATTCAGCTTATTATGAATAAAAAATATTCATTATATGTTTATCACTAAACGATATAGTGCAGACATAAATTGCGATTAGCATTTGCACGAGTTGCTAACTAGAGCCCGACTCGAGATTGTTTGACCTAACTATAGTTAAGATAAATAATGCTTTTGAACTCTAAAAGATATTAGGTTTCATTCCTGGTTATCTGCGATGCATTTCATTGCTTTCACATAAATAAGAACTCAATTTAGTGACAGATATCCTGTTTAAGAAATAAACTTTTATAATGATAACTATATTCTACATCCAGAAAATTGCATTCAATTTTAAATCAACAAGTTACTAGTACCTGCATAAACTGTCTCACACAATCAGCTCCATGTTCCCTGAGAAACACCTGCAGCGTCCGGACGCCCTCGGCCGACAGCCGGTACCCGTTGCCGTTGTCGCCGGTGGCGAAGAACACGTTTGGCCCTTGGCCTTCTCCCATGGCCCTTCACTCACATCATAACACTTAACTGGTTCCCGAAAAAACAACGCAACTAAAATAACAAGTACGAAAAAGACTTTTAAGCGAAAAATAAAGTCCGGTCACGTAATCCTCATGCTCTAAATGTATACTTTCACCATTTACGGTGGGTTTTAGCCGAAACTATAAAAAGGAATTCTTTAAGCGTATCTAAAATGTATGTATGTCTATGTCTTTATACACTTTATACACGGCGTTCTAAAACCAAAATACTGAAGGCAAAAATATTTCTCCACAAACATGTGATCGATAAATTAATATTTGTATGATGCAACTTCAACACAGCTCGCTTTTGTCAACTTCACCCGCGAACACGCTCACTTCAAAACAATACGAGAAATCGTAGCGCTCAGCCAACGCGACCGACGCACACGTAGCCACTGCTACGTGGAGGTGCTACGCCGGAGCGTCGTGTCGCGTCGTCACACCGCTTGTAGCCGCGTAGCAATGCGACGGGACGCAAAGTTCGCGACTCGCGTCAGATGTGACGTAACCGTTGAAATGTGGTATATTTTTTTATCCATGATTAGAACGGTTTTGTTCCGAAAATATTATCCCGATTCGGATAAGTGAAACGATTTCTCAAATTATGTTGGCCTGAGTTTTAACGTTTGCGCTAAGAATTTTACGCTCGGCTACACAACGCGACCAAAAGCTCAGCCCGCTGAAAGTTGTTTCTAAGTTGAAATATAGTTTGTCAAAAGATTACCGGGGCGCCGCTATTTACACGCTTTACTGAATTTTTCGTTGCGCCACTGTAAAATAAGATTTTATTTCCTTTTGTAATTTGTATAAACTCGGACGCGAAAAAATAACTGGTGCAATATAGAAATCTCAGCGGTGTTGTATACAAACCGTTACGTTCACCAACTGTTTGTTCTCTTTATTACATTTTCTAGATTCACGTTTTAATAACATTGGAATATATAACAAGAGGACGTAATGACTTTGATCTTTTCAATACATCTATTTCGATGCACCATATTATGCCAATTTGTCATAAATTGAGTAACGTGAACAATTACCTAGTAATAGAGGTATAGCGGAGGAGATTTTTCTTATTTAAGGATATTTGTGAATTTTAAGAATTGAAAAAGCGAACGTCTTCATTCCTTGAGACAAAGGATGTTATCGTAAAAATAGAGACTACACATTATTAGAATCTATAGATATATGACTTTTTTCAGAAAATCTACAAACAAATCTTTTAAATTATGACCACCTTCCGTAGCCACCGACACTATCAGAAAAATTATGAATAGGATAGTTTATTTTATACTTTTAAATTATATTTACTCATTGTACACTTTTTTAAATACATAACTAAAATAGATCTACCTGCTACTTAGGCATAATACAAATGGTGTCCAAAATCTTGTCTAATATAATTAGCTTCGATGGAGGTCTTTCTGCTCTGGAGCTTTCGCCAGACTATTGACAAAGTATCCGAACCGTCGCGAACGGTGCCAATAATTCAACCAATTCCGTTTACAATTTACAACAGATTTGTTAACTTACAAGTTTAAAATTTAACGAAAGATTTATGATCTAAGGCGGTTAAAAGATTGCTGAGTTTGTAAGTACTTATTATGTTGGCGTTACTAATTCAACATGTTTTGTTTTGTTAAATACAGACGAGGTAACGGTATATTTACTTCTAATATCATACCTATATTTATTTTACTTTAGCGATAGCTACGTATTTTCTCTACTAAAAAAAGGAGTAATTCGTCCTTAATACCTCGGGGCCCTACTTTTAAAAGATTTGAGATTGGGATGGATGGCTGAATTTAAAGTGTGTATCGGCACAGCCCATTCTTTTCCATCATGTAAACGCATCCTACACTTATGCTTTTTTATGTAAATAGATATGAACTACATTCTTCTTTCTATTTGTACTGTTTTATTAATGTTATATACTAAAATTAACCAACACATTAAATACAAAATCAGTGCCCAATAAAAAAAATTAAAAAGCTGTTACGAATTTTCTTACAGTTTTCTTGTAAAATAATGTTTTTACGCAATGGATTTATGTCATATTTTCCGTCCGTTATTTATTAATTAAAACAAAAAGTGTGACAACGAAACTCGTGTAAAGACAGTGAAGAAAGAGAATTCTAAAAGTTATATCCTTGGAGAGCAACAAAGGATTATAGCTTTAACAGTTTACGGAAGTAATATATTCTTGTTAAGGGTTATTTAAAATGAATAAGGTGACTAGCAAATGCTTCGCCGAACGAAGAGGATCTAATCATAACCAAACGCTACACCACCCTGAACTTTATTAAGTAGTACCTACTACACTACGCTCATCACCAGTTCTTCAGAAATGAACACAATATCCCCTGCCCCCACCTTTATTAAGAAACAGACAAAACAGGCAGATTCCCATACGAGACATCTGCCGAGTAAAACTCCAAGTAATTTCTAAGTAATCACCCACACAAACAGTGAACAAAACCAATCGATGCTGTACAACACCGCCCGGAGCGTACAGTTTGAACTGATGAACCGCGCCGCGCAATATAGCGGACCGTGTAACCGGCGCGGCGCGATACAAACCGTACGCCATTTGGTGATCCGTCACGACATCTGACTGATATTAATTTTAACAACTAAATATAGAACGGGGACGGGTTGTTTCCAATTGTTTTGTCCTTTGTACACAGAGGACGTTTATTAAATATCTTTGTATACTTGGACATATTATTTACTATAGATAGTAGTAAAACACAAATACTTACTAATTAAAAATATTTATATTGATTCTCTAAAGAGTTTTATTCATAAATGTTAGATTTTTATATATAAACTAGCTTTTGCCCGCGGCTCCGCCTGCGATAAAAAGTTTTTTGCGGGGTAAAAGTCCCGCTTTATATTTACCCGGGATATAAGTAGCCTATGTGTTAATCCAGGACATGTTTTATCTGTATGCCAAATTTTATCGAAATCAGTTCAGTAGTTTTAAATTTCTTTTTTGGGGTGTGCCACCTTTATCACTTAGGGGGATGTTGAGCGATTTTCAGACCTACCCAATATGCACACAAAATTTCATGAAAATCGATAGAACCATTTCGGAGAAGCTTGGCAACAAACACCGCGACACGAGAATTATATATATTAGCAGATGTTAATACTACATTATTTTATACCACTTTAGACATAAGCAGACAAATTATTTGCCAGGAGGTAAGTGATGAAATTGGGAATAGGATCTTTCCTGTGTAATAATGATAAACTTATTTTTTATTTAATAACCCTATATATTGATTTAGCTAATATATCAAGATATTTATAGGGTGAGGGTATTATTACTAGCCGTACAAAATGTAAAGCCGCTTCTTCAAGCCGATTTTCTGTCAGACGGTCGACAGGTGACCCAGGCTACTTTATTATGGAAATACGCGGTACTTCTTTTCCTCAATAAAACAACACTCAACAGTGATCTAGTTATTTCCACTGCGCGCTTCACATAAAATATAACCGCAACTTCCATAATCTAAGTCTGGAAGATTTCAACAAATATTTGTTCAAAGACGGCAACCCAGTTTCGCGTTAGTATTTTTCTGACTCAAACTGCTTGCGTACTGGAAAACTTGTTATTCAAAGTGTAGATTTAATATATTTAACGTTGGCAAAGACTCAAATTTGTGGTAATAAGGATATAAATTAATCGTATAACATGAGAACCTTCGTGGTGTATTGGAAAAGTAGGTAAGTTATTTGCGAAATGAAAGAACGCGGGGTCGATGTCTCATACCGATACAAATGTACATATGTATAATATAGTATATGCGACCAGCAAATATAAGCGGTGATAAGTGGTGTGAGAACTCTCTTAGTAACTGATGTTCACATAGTAGAACATAAAGTCATCAAACTTTCATATGTGACTAGAACTAATAATAAATATATGCAACTGTAATTTGTTTTTATTATATTGAAATAACTTATAAATTGCTTATTTTCATTCCTCAGTCTTTGTAGCGCAGAAAAAGGCGTTTACAAAACGAGGCCACGAGTCCAATTCCCGCACCGTGCAAACATTTGTATTCGCAAATACTTTCATTGTTGTAAGTGACGTAAATCTCTCGTACTTCTCGATATCTACGAAACAACACTTTGGCCGTAGTTTTAGGTCGTGTATTTATTTATTCAGCGCGACCATTTATCACTGGTTACCGACGCGTTGGAGTCGTCAGTCACTAGTCCGTCGCGCGTCCATCTTCTCCGCTCTGAGAACCGTGATTGCATTGGATTCCTGATTTAATGTGGAACAGTCTTGCCTAATATGTATAAAATTTTGATTCAATACGTTGTACGTCTCAGGTGAGCGCCGGTGGACAATGTGACAAATTGTTCAATAAGAATTGGTTTTGAAGATATTGATCGTCCAAATAATTTGTAATACAAACTGAACATCTAATTTAGACTGACGTTGGTCGAATTCAATTAGCCCAATGTTATTAACAAGTTTGGACACATTTTGAATTATTTAGGCTCTTGAGTTTCGACGAAACAGACATCAACGCTACAGGATAAAAAAATAATGCTGCGTGCCATTTTTCTGTAAGACGGAGGTCGAGCTCTGTCAAGATAGCAGCAGTAGCAGTAGCAACTTAGCAGAATTAAATCAAATGCATTTTACAATTTGTAGCTAATTTATTGCCAATTATTTACCTATTCCTTCGGCGATAAAAGGCGTGAGGTAAATTGTACACACTGGCACACACAGTGCCTCAAAAAAATTTCAAATTATATTATTTAAAATAATTACAAGATATCTAAATTAATTCGACGTAATAAATGATTTAAATTTCTTAGGGCACATAAAATTCAACACGGAAATGATTATCTGTGGAAAGTCACGTTCTATTTGACAATTAACGGGAAGCACCGAAATAGTTAGCGCTGCCCGTCGGCTTTTAACAACTGCTAATTCAGTTAGCCGATGAAATTTCATTCATAACTCTGCCTCGGACAGCTAACGGAGTGGTTATCTAATTACCTCTTTAAAGGACGCCTCGAATTCAATTAAAGTACATTTTTTATTTTTCAAATGGTGCTGCTTAATGGATGGGAGTAGCATGTTATTTTATGAAAGTGGGTTCACAATAACTTAAATAGGATAAGCTACAAGACTTTGATGCAATTTGCTGACGAAACGAAAATTCTCACTTTACCTTGACTTTTAAACAGTAATAACACAGAATACTGAATAGTAGCTACGTGGTAATAACCTTAACTCAAACCCAGAATAAAAAAAAGAAAAATAAATAACCTCTGACACAAAAAAGTCTAAAAAGTAAAATAATAAAAGCGTCTTCGTCGTTTAAGTGGCTACTAATATTTTGAAACAAGCGTCGCGTCATCGCGCCGGGGGACCGCAAAAGAAGTATTTTCATTTCTCTGGTCCGGAGTTCGGTGCCCCGAAGCGACGACGTTTGGGCCAATATATCACTAGGTACTTAAACGACAAAGACACTACTATTTTTTTACTTTTTAGAGGTTTTTTGTGTCGGGGGTTATGTAACTTTTATTTAAAAAAAAAAAAATATTTCCATATTCACCATCATAGGGGCTTCTTTATGGCAGCCCCGTTTGGGCTGACTCCCTGGGCCGCCCCTGCGTCGCCCTTCTGCGCGCCCCGCAGAGAGCTTTAGCGCAGCGGGCGGTCAGGGCGTACCGCACGGTCTCTTTCGAGGCGGCTTGCCTATTGGCCGGATTTCTGCCCTGGGACCTGGACGCCAAATCCCTTGCCGATGTATTCCATTGGCGGGAGGAGGCGTTCAGTCGCGGGGAGCGTCCGGCCCTGAAGGAGGTGGAGGCCAAGAGGGCCGCCTTACGGCGAGCCGCCGTGGAGGAGTGGCGTCTCAGGCTGGAGGCCCCGTCGTGGGGGCACCGGGTCGTGGAGGCAGTGCGTCCTGTCTTTGCCGAATGGCTGGACAGGCGCCACGGAGCGGCAACATACCGCCTGACGCAGGTGCTCACCGGGCATGGCTGCTTCGGTGAGTTCCTGTTTCGGGTGGTAGGTATAGAGGAGTCGGCCGTGTGTCACTATTGTGACAACTGCCCAATGGACACGGCCCAACATACGTTGGAGTGTTGTCCAGCCTGGGATGAGGAGCGCAGCGCTCTCAGAACAGTCGTCGGAGAAGACCTCTCGCTGCCGGCCGTGGTCGCTTCCATGGTCGGCGGCCGAGAGGCCTGGCAGGCGGTGGCCCACTTCTGCGAGGCGGTCCTCTCGCGGAAGGAGAGTGCCGAGAGGGATCGCCAGCGCAGTGGTGATCCCTCCCGCCGCCAGACGAGACGTAGGAGGCGTTGGGTGGACGACTGACCGACGTCTCCCGCCCTGTGGATTGGGGGCGTTTGGAGAATTCCACCACGGTATCCCCTGCCTGTCGTAAAAGGCGACTAATAGGGGCCTCCGGGGGTCACGGGTGGGCGGGACGTGCCGCCCACCCATTAGTCTAGCCAACTTCTGTGACCCCCGTGATGGACATGTCCGAGGCAGCGTGTCTCACGCTGCCTCGGACACCAAAAGGCGGACACGGTACGGTGTTTCGGGGGCTTCTGAGCCCCCGCAACAGGAAAAGGACCGCAACAGCGGTACGTGCAGGGGCGGTTGCGGACGACAACTTAGACGTGAGTCGGAGGAAGCCCGCAGCCGTCCCTAATGCGCCGAAGATGGCCTTTTAAAAAAAAAAAAAAACCATCATAGGGGCTTGATAATCTACTATTTAACACCTGCTCGTTGAGACCATTCTTATGAGCCTCCACACGCTATACCTGCTATAAGTTGCTAAAGAGTTGGATATCCCGCCGACTACTTGATGCTGTAGCATCAGATCAAGGTTAACAAGTCTTAAAAATATTGCTGAAGTCACAGTACACCAAATTTTAAATCCATCGAAGTTGCGAAAGTTGGAAATGAGCTGATAATCTTCAAACGTCTGAATAGACTCTGGTGGTAGGTCTCTCATATGTCAGAGTCCGCCTGGGTGGGGACCACAGCAATGTCTATTTCTACCGCCAAGCAGCAGTGTGCATGCACTGTTGTGTTTCGGTTTGAAGGGCATTGTAGCCGGTGTAACTACTGAACATAATGAGACTTAACATCTTATATCTCTGGATGACGACCGCAGTGGAATGCCACATAGTACTTTGTAACTCAAGGTGCTGGATGATGATTCTACTGTTTATGGATGGTCGTATCGCTTACCATCAGATGAACGGCATGCTCGTCTCGTCATTAATTGCAGTAATAAAAAAAAACACATCTTCATTAAATATAGCTAAGAAACATCTCGATCACATCAGCTTTTAAACAACAAAAAAACTGAGTCATTATCGGTTCATTCGTTTGAGAGCTACGATGACACAGATAAATTCAGAAACACAACACACTCTAAACTTATAAGTATAACACCCCACTTTTTTGTCGGGGGTTAAACGTAATGCATTGCAACTCACTCGATATTTTTCAAAGCGGAACACAGCAGTGCTTGCTTTAGCGGCATAACATGATATAATTAATCCATGCCCCACATACTCGCTTTGATCTTCGATAATCCACGAAGGGGTTTCCTTAATACCCAACTACACATGATATAGCAAGTTCTTTTTTTACACTGTCCGGTCTGCATCAGAATATCTTTAATCTATCGTGTCGGGCGCTCGGTTGGAAACCCCAGGCGGAAGATAATGAAGCTGTGTGGGAAAGAATGGAAAAATTTACTGAATATTGGTTGAAGTTTTGAGGAAAAAAACACAGTTATAATCTGAGGAAAAAGGTCGTAGCATAGCGGGATTTAATACTAATGAATTATTCCTTGTAACGTAACAAAATACATTTCTACCTATGTACACACACACACAATCACGACTGTTATCCCCGAAGGGGTACGCAGAGGCGCACCCACTTTTCGCCGTGCCTATTCCGCCCCATGATGTGATAGAGGGCGAGCCTATCGCTATATCGGGCACAAATTCCAGACTCCGGGCTGATACTGAATTTAAAACCTAATAACACTTTTCCCGACCTGGGGATCGAGCCCGAAACCTTGACATTGCAGTCGTACCGTAATACAACTACGCCACCAAGGCACTCTAACTGTGTACTTACGTAAAAAATAGGAGATGTTCGGAAAAAAAATTGGAGCTAGACAGAATTTTTGGGGTAGTTGGCAAGGTGGGCTCGCGGGCTAGATAGTCGGACTGAAACCTTTGCAAATCTTAACTTCGGATCTAGGTATTTAAGAAAACTAATTGCATATTCTCGTGATACCCTGTGATAAAACCTGTGTTAATTTATTTTGTGTTTCCACAGTATCATTCTATGTAATAAGTTAATTAAAAGCTGTGAACACTAAAATTATTTATTTTCTTATAACTCATTAAAACGTAAACTGTGTAGTTGTGAATGTCCGATATCACTGTATTAAACCCCTTTGAATGTTTTAATCACATTGAATATTGCGATGAATACATTTTAATGGGTTCCGGTCAGTTTCAAAATTCCGAATATAATACAGGGTACTGTATTATAAACTCTGCAGCTTTTATTAATGTTTAATAACATTATTTTAGAATAGTAGCGATAGTATAACGGGAGAGACTCAGATCGCAAATTTAGTTCTATCAGTAGAGCGGACATCTCTGAAAAATCATGACATTTCGGAGTTAAATGCATATTGCGTATAGTGAGTATCGCCCTCTTTTACGCTGAGAAAATTCACTATAAGGTAATTTCGAAGGTATATACATACTGCGGCGTTTAGGCCGCAGATAGGTAGAAAAAAAGAACTCAGGGTTTAGGTTCGTGGTACGAGCTTTATTTTTACATCTCCGCGTACACCCGATACGTTTGCTGATGGTATGCAAACGAGTCACTGGCCTGCGGGGTCTCCGACTCAGGCGAACGGCACGACGCTGATGCACGTGGCTGGCTCCGGCGACAGCTCGCCGGGCAGGTGGTATGGCCACGTGGTCGGCGGTGCGGTGGTCAGGTGGTGGTCGGGCTAGCGCGCCCGACTGCGATGGTGGAGTTGAGCACGTGGCGGGGGCAGCTCCCGCGACGATGCCGGTGCCCACGTGGTCGGGGCCAGCACCCGCGACGATGATGGTGCGCGTTGATTAGGGATTAATTGGCAACTCACCCCAGCGGGAACAACGGTATGCGTGGCAGCACGCAGTTGATAAGTCGTGGTGCCACGGCGAAGACGATTTCAAAAGAAGGGCCGCATGACAGTGCACGCTTATTTATACGGTCGCCATTCCGACGTACGTCAAACGAATGACAACTAAATAACGACCAATCGGCACCCATCAGGGCATCGAAAGGTAGTTGAAGCCAAGAGAGTTTACGAAAGAGTGTAAAAGTTCCATGCAACGCTACAATACCTTCGAAATTAGCATATTGTACCAAGCTACATTATATAACGTGGAGGACAAAAGGTTTAATCCTTCTTGTTAGCCGAAAAACCGGAGCCCTATATTATAACAAATAGAATTTTATCCCCAAGTTCAAATACTATTCCAGCTTCACCACTCAGTCTTAAGAAATCCATAAAAAATTCCGATTGTCTCATTAATTGAGTATTCAGGAGATTTCGCGTAGGATGTCGTGAGTCCCAAACTAAGAACTTTGAACTTTCTAAGTTTAGACTTAAGCTAAAATCGGAGTGCTGACACTCCACATACACACTTGATACAGCCGACATTATCGGATAGAGTATACAGTATATATTGGATCAACTTAACACAAAATTGGATTGCGTTGTTGACATTTTGCATTGATGGAGACAAACTACAACCGGCTGCTTTTCCTAGCTCTATCCATTGATTTGGCCGGGTCAAATAGGATGAATACATTTTTATCAAATAAAAATAGCTCGGACTCAGTACTCATAACACTTTCCAAGTTGAAAATTACGTAATACTTCACGAAATACAACTTACATTAAAGTTAAACTTATATCATGCATATAATTATATTTAACTAAAGAAATGATGTCATAATACCGATAATCTATAAACCAAAATGCACAATGGATAACTCCGAACCCTTGTAACGCTTGTTGATATATGAGAGCCAAAGCGCTAGCTTGAGGATTCTGGATAATAAAACTCCGTAGATGACAATGAGTTTATATTTAGAAGCTTCCAGCGTACGTTATATACTACCGAGTACTTATATAAGTACAAATTAGTGTACGTACTGAATTAATAAACGCGTACATTGCCTTTATATAGGAGGCATGGATTGACAGCATTCACACAAGACTACATACGTACACTTACATAGACATGCCGGTGTCTCCCAGCATCTTTTATTTTATGGATCAAACAAAGTAATAGACAAAATAACAATTAGTGGTACATTTTCTTCACGTCTATCCGGTATCGGTAAGTTGACCTTGACGGCTGTTTACCGAAGACGTCTAAAAGGTGTAACCTTACATGTCTTGAATCCCGCGGTACTTTGTGGCTATAAAAGGAAAAATGTGCGGAGGACGTTGCATTTGTCTATTTGCATGAATGTATTTAATTATATTTGTACCATAAGATGATTTATAAAACAGTCTGGGGATGTAGCCCAGACGCTTTCCTACAGACAATAACGCGAATAGAAAACAAACAAAAGATATGAGTGTGACGTATCCTTGCAATAGACTTATTGATAGGGCGTGTCTTTTCCCTTCATTTTTCTGTTTTCTATTAGCATTAGCGCTTGTAGAAAAGCATCTCGGCTACGACCCTGATATATTTTCGATAGGTTACATAGTAACCTCGTTAATTCCTTATCGAATTTAAAATATGACACATAACTTATTCGGCTTGGAGTTAAACACACAATCTTGGATTATGAAGCTTATTAAGCTATTACTGAGTCAAAGTAACGACTTCAGGGGTGGTATTTATAAACCACGTTTAAGTAAAATCTTAAGTAAACATTTAATGTATCGAACTATTTAATAAACCAACCTCACGCAGTCATTTAATAGATACTTCTCGGCTGAGTTGGTGCTGTCACATAAAAAAAAAACTTAGCTGCCAAGTACGTCACATATTGTCACTGAAGATGTGACATTAGCTGCTGTTACTGTGGTGTTATTAAATAGCGAGTATCTTATGATGCCGACCTTAATTTAAGAGCGTCTCTACTGATATCGCACTTCAGAGCGACACTGAGTTGCATCTATTAATATGGCTCGAGGTCTCATAGTAATTCACTTTTTGCTTCTAATCATACATTGTATCTTTCGCGTTTAAGATAAGTTAAAGCTCGAAGAAACTATTTTTCCAACACCTCACAAAAATGTTGATAAAAACATGTTTTCTTTTATGTAGCGACAAAAGAATTTCCAAGAAAATCTTGACTTTGACCTGTTATAATATGCCAAACGTATTATACAGGTTGGGATAAGGCCAATTTCCTGTAAAAATCAAAGAGAAAAAAATGTAAAAGAAAAACGAATGTAAAGACGTGACGAAAAGACGGATTATCCGACCCAATTTATCTGCTATAGCTAGTTTCCCGACAGTGTCGTAGAGCCGTAGTCGTCGTAGCGCGTAGCGTCGTAGCGCTTCCACTTGATGGAACATTTTATACTGAATCGGTACATGTGATAAGCGTAGTAAAACCTCTGAAATAAAAACCTTACACAGATTTGAAGTCTACTGAATGGGGCGAATTTTAATATTTTAGACACGACTTTGGACCAATTTTTCCAATGAATCCTATGGGATTTAGTTAAAACGAAACTAATTAATTTTTCGAATTCTAGGTTTAGCGTAAAAAATAGCAACAAAATAAAATTCTTAAAAAAATACCTAGCGTTTTAGTACACAAAACATGGTAAAACTCTTTATATCTGAAAACTATTCCGTATCAAAACATAACAAATCCGCACTCGCCATATCTCATGGCTTGGCTCATGCCACACGGGGCTATTTCTAATTGAATAGCCTTCCGGAGGCAGTCGGTTTGATTGGTCGCTTCACAGGCGGCCGCGCGACCCCGGTCGTGCCCGGCCCGGTCCGACCCGGTCCGCAATTACCACCCAATTGTTTGATCGCGGCTCTCACACGTCTTCAATGTAAGATAAGAGAATGCTCAATAGTTTATTACTGATTAGTTATGCATTCAGATCAATGGAATTCCGCTATTAAACTGGAGACTGATAACTAAAGCTGCACTAACTTATTAGTCTCGTGGTAAACATAGACAAGTCTATATACCTACTAGAGTGGAGTGAGACAACAGCATCATATTGAGATTATGACATAATTATAGAGATTAAAATATTTTAATACATAAATAAATGTTTATTATTTTGAAATATAAATTTCGGGTATCATTTTTAAAATTTTAATACATAATATAAACCATATGTAGAATAATTTTCAAACATAACGTAGAATACTTTTCAATTTAAGAATTAATATGTAATCTTCACAACAGTATACGTTTTTTTTCAACGTTTGATAATTTACTTAATTACACAGTGTTTCAGCCGCACAAGGTCTGTGTTTAAAGCAGCTCTGAGCGCATCCATCCGAGATGTACGGAGTTGAAACGAAAAAAACAAAAGCCAAGCGAACGTTTTCAAGTCCGGCTGTTTTCTGCAGGGAACGAGCCAACTATAAATTATGGCGAGTACCAACGAGTGTTACAAATGTAGTAGGAAATAAAGTGCTTAGTGCGCGCACCTTTTGGGCACACCTGGGACAATTTTAGGACTATATTGGCTTGTTTATTTAGAAGGACTGGAGGTTAAGGTACTTTAAGCCATAAACAGTAGACATAAAGATATGGTGAAAAATAATAGTTATACTCCTATCTTTATATTCACAAACAATAACTAACTTTATGGAACTTCTAAGCACCGAGGAGTTGTCAAGACGGCGTTACATTTATCGCGCGTTACCTGTATAATTTCGGCTTAAAAGAATCCCGCCGGGATAAAAAGATTTCCACCGGGATAAACACGGGTATGTTACCGATCTCTTTTTACTTTTCGTCGATAATAAGGATGAATAACTATCGATATTCACAAAAGAATGAATACAAGTACTTAATGGATACGCTTTTTGAGAAACTGTTCATTTCATAATTCATAATATGGAGGTTCGGTTGGTAACAATCGGTTTGTGCGACCACTGAACTATACTTATCAAATACTTGAGTAGGTGAGCAGTGCTCACCTTGACGGTGCTTGGCGGGTTAATAAGTAAAAAAGGCTTTGGTTTTTATTGCTTGGTAATAAATAACTAAAAAATATACATAAATATAAATAGTTTACTCATGGATGGGGGCACAGGCGTGAATTGCTTAGGGCATTAAGTAGACTTAATCCGGCACTGGCGAACACAAGACAAGCATCAGTTTTGCCAGAGTATTCAGGGATGACTGGTCAACATTTAACGAAAGGAAGAGCGATTGAGAATAAGGGAGATATTGTCCAATGAATGCGTTCAAGTTGAAGAATCAAGAAATACATTCAGCTTATAAATTTCTTTAAATTGTTTTCTCATCGATTCATCTACCATATCGTAACCGCTACTCAAAATTATAGTTCTTATTAAAATAACTCGGCGTTTCACAAGTTATTCTAACACACATACACACACTCATTCCCCAGTCAGTAGCTAACCATCTCGGTCCGGCACCGAATAATTACCAACTACTACAACGGAAGTAGCTCAGTTTAATACTTCAGACGAGCCGCGTTGCTTAAATGACTTATCAAATTAAAGCTTAGAGCGCTTATTTTGGGCGCCGTTTGAGGAAGTGAGCGTTTTTGTAAGCATTATTTAGAAAGTTAAGACTATTTTTGTTTTGATGCATTTTGGTATCGAGTGATTAGATTTTTCAATTATCCTGACCTTTTAAGGAAATTTACTACTAAAAGTTATATTATGAAATTTAATTATTTATTGTAATTTAAAAAAATAGATATCCGCTTTAGATTTAGAAAGTTTATTAAAATATAATATCCACTATAATTACTTATACATTATCTGCATATACACCAAATTCATACAATCGTTCCATAATCACCATACAAGGAACGTATGCGTCGCTATACTACTTTATTAAATTTACGCGACAAACAGAACGGACCGTTTCTAATGAGGTATTCATGGGATGCCTCGCGCCGAGGGACAAAAAGTGATACTGACGCGCCGACGACGACCGTATTATTGAGTTATTAACCGTGGTTTATTGATAGCTTCTTCATTACATGTTAAACTTAACATAACAGCTAAAGTAAAAGGTTTGCCACAACACAAACTTCGCTAAAGTAAAAGCTAGAAGTGTTGCCACTATTCAAACGCCGCGATTTAGACAAAAGTAACAGACTAACTGTTACTGAAGAAACTGATCGCAAGTACCAGATAACTGTTGCAGAAGAGTCGCAGCTTCATCACATGATGGACTTACAGCGACATCTAGCGTTAGTAAGTTGTATAGGTGATGTTGACAACGGAACATAGATGGCGCTTGTGTTTAGTTTGTTTACGTGGGCCCGAGTGCGATTCCCACACGGTGAGAAACATCTTGAGGGAGTTTTTAAGATTATTTACCCGGAATTAAATATTGTAGAGGAACCTGACATCTAAAACTTAAAGCATAACTACATCTATGTATTTATTATTTATAGGAACATCAACCGTTTCCGTACACCTAACAAACATTGCTTCAATTTTCCTAGTGTAATAGTATACTATTCTTATGTGCTTACCAAAAATTATTAATTCGTATACACACACACACACACGAGTGAAAATTCCAATATCATTTTGCCCGACTCGGAATCGAACCCCCCAGCATTGCAGTCGTACCGTAATACAACTATGTCACCGATGCAGCCAGTATTAATTCTTATTTATGGAATATTGCACCCAAATTTATAGGTACGCATAACGATTTTCCAAATGGGCGTGGAGGGTGAAATCTAAAACTATGAGGAATAAAGAAAAATGGTGAAAAGAGTCTCAGGGCCGATTTTGATAAAAATTAAAACTACATCATTAGATTTTTGAAAAAATCTATATTCTTAGCCAAGAAACGAAACTGTTGAGTGTGAAAAAAAAATAAAGACACCATTCGATAGTGTCACTAATAAAGATCAAATTCTGGGAAGCAATGACATGCGGCAAACTATAGGAAAGAGAAGTAAGCAGATCGATGTCACTATAGACAATACACGATTTATTCTATTGAATGTTTATTGGATTAAACAAATCCACTCGAGAGATCATTGTCTGGAGTTCTGGTACGTACCACTAATGAGCAGTGTAAACAATATGAGCTGTGCGTTGACGCGGGGATCACGGCGCACGTCACCGAGGCCACCCACGCGACATCCGCACCGTAACCCAGTTCACATGGCAATACACCACACATTGAACTACAGGATAATACGCACACATTCATAGGATTTTCTCCGAGGGATTTGACAGAGATACTATGAGTGCACAGTGCACTCGATAAAAACAGGTTTGTTTGCTTTGGAATCAAACCCAGAATACATTGTTTTTATTGCTTTGAATAACGAGACGAGTATGCCGTTCACCTGATGGTAAGCGATACAACCACCCATAAACAGTACCAACACCATTTAGCACCTTGAGTTACAAAGTACTGTGTGGCATTCCACCGCCTCATTCTCATTATGTCCAGTCGGTAAGCGTAGTGTGGGACGCCCTCCAGCTAGGTGGAGCGACGATTTGGGAAAGGTCGCTGGCAGGAACTGGATGCGCCAGGCCGAAGACCGGGTGAAATGGCACGTATTAGAGGAGGCCTATGTCCAGCAGTGGACTAAAGTATAGGCTGATGATGATGATGATGATGATGTCTAGTAGTTACACCGGCTACAATGACCTTCAAACTGAAACACAACAGTGCATGCACTCTGCTGCTTGGCGGTAGAAATAGACATTGTGGTGGTACCCACCCAGACGGACTCTTACATATGAGAGACCTAACACCAGTATATTACCATATAATATGTGATTAGATATCGATGTTGATTTTTCTGCTTACGAATTTAAGAACACAAACAAAGCCTATGATTAATACATAAGGTACAGTCAGCCACATAAGTCGCTGAAAAAGTTCAAAATTTCAATTCGCCTCTACGCTTAATTGAAATGTTTATTGTTTCATAGTGTTAAGTAAAGTTAATCCCTTTTATTTTATTATTGTGAAGAGAAAACAAAAATTTTTAAGAACACAAAAGTGTAGAGGCGATTTGTTGTTTTGAATTTGTACAGGTACTTATGTGGCTGACTGTACTTTCTATTCGGCCAAGCGCATAGTGGAGCTTTTATTTCTGAAAAGAAAATTCAGGCGAGTGGAGCTATGAACAACAGCTAGTTTTATCATAAGGATATTTCTTTGCAAAATTTAACCGTTGGCTAAAAATTTGTAGTTTACATGACGCAATATTTTTGTACCTCGCACCGACTTCCACATTTTTCATACCGCGGTTACGTTTCGGTATTGTGTATTTTATTTTTCTTTCTACTGCATATTTATACAATTTGTGTGTTTCGTAAAATAGATCTTTTATTTGTCCATGATATAGGTGTATTTGCCGTGGACGTGGAGAAACTTATATGTAGTTTGTTAAACTATTCGTTTATTGTAGGGATTTCAACTCATGAATTAATTTAAGAGCGTTGAATGCTTTCGCTACTAACTAATATAAACCAGGCAATTAGCCAAAGACAATTCCATAGATTTGTAGGGGTAGGGAACCGATTATCCTTGCAGGCGTCACACTTCAAATCATGTTTCAAAAGTTTGATGTACACTCAGCAGCACAAATATCCGTACAAAATCAAAACTGCAAATCGCCTATATACGCGTTAAGTTAAACTGAAAAAAAAATCTTCGTATGAAGTAAAGCAAATCTTTTATTTTATTT
Source organism: Lapara coniferarum (assembly GCA_949316025.1). Taxonomy (NCBI): domain Eukaryota; kingdom Metazoa; phylum Arthropoda; class Insecta; order Lepidoptera; family Sphingidae; genus Lapara; species Lapara coniferarum. The sequence continues at coordinate 1,359,992 of OX438920.1, forward strand.
TTGTGAAGAGATAAAAAATATTAGTAAGAACACAAAAGTATGTAGGCAATTTGAAATTTTGAATTTGTTCAGCTACTTATACTGGTGACTGCACTATTAATTTTCTTATGCAACTGAGTGAACTCAACCAGTCTACAGGCATGCATGAGACTGCAGTGCGTCACTCTAAGATATTCAATGGCAAGTATCGCAGCACACGGTGACAACACTATTCCATGACACTCGACCACCGTTCTCCTACATCTTCACTCAACTCTGTCGACCCCCCAGCACCTCAATGACTCGGCGTCGCCCACGCACGCGGCCGACCGACGATCAGACACACAAACGTAACGTTCTAAATATAACGGCGTGGTATGAATGAACTCTGCGTACGCGGCTAATAATACGTGGCCCTCACTCGAGCCAGATACACGGACGCTGTGTTTGTACGGTTTTTATTTATATGTAAAGGTCACGGCGGGATTTTTGTCTATCGCTTTGTGTACCCGTCATTACACAATCCAATTAACACCTAAAGTTGATGCTGTCTAATTTTGTCATTGACGCAAAGCATTTAGCGTTTAGAATGAAATCGACGAAACAGTAATTACTTAAAACAACTAATAAATTAACCGTAGGCGTTGTTAAGTGGTATAATGAATATTTTCTGTCTAGGTATGCACAGAAACTATAAAAAAAAACAGTGTAAATACATCACTAACATACTATGTGAAACAATGCGAGGAATTGTTACCATAAATTAAGCTCCGCTGTATTTGCTATTAGAAAGATTAGGCAACTGACAGACGTGGCGACGGCCAGGTTAGTGTATTTTGCTTACTTTCATAGTATTATGTCGTACTGTGTTCTGCTATGGGGTTCTGCAGCTGATCTGCAGACTATTTTCATATTGCAGAAAAGAGCTGTTCGCGCTATTTATGATCTTCGATCCCGCGACTCTCTTCGAGACCTTTTTAAAGATATTAATATACTAACCTTGCCCGCTGAATACATATTCCAAAACATAATGTATGTCCGCAGAAATCTAGATAGCTTTACAAAAATCAGTGATATACATTGCATAAATACAAGAAACAAAAATAAACTTGCAGTTCCAAAGTTTAGGCTCAGCAAAACAAGTAATTCGTTTATGGGCAACTGCATTAAATTCTATAATAAGCTTCCTTCTGAAGTCATAAATATGCCTGAAATCCAATTTAAGCCTTATGTCAAACGTGCATTGATTTCTAGAGGCTACTACAAAGTGACAGACTATTTAAATGACAAGGATATTTGGAATCAGTCCTGCGCACAGCACCAAGGCACTGGGCCTTCACATTGAGCGCCTAAAAAATAATATTATAATATGACATTTATATGGCTAGGTCCATTTGTATTTTTACATATATTTCTTTTTTTTTTTTTTTTTGTGACATTTAAATTAAATTTATTTAATATGACATTTTTTAATTATTATTTTTTTGCTTTTGACATTTTGACATTGCTCTATTATTGTGACGACCGATCTATATCTTATCACTGTTAATAACTAAAGATATGATGTAGTTATTTAGTGTAAATTGTATTTGTAAGCGTGGGTTAATGCATCATGAACGCCAATATATTGTTATTTGGTTGCTTCGTAGTAGTACTTCATTTATATCTTAGGGCTACATTCATGTATGCATTAACCTATGTATTAATCATACTGTAAAATATATATTTAAAAAAAATGCAGTATATCATGACAATTGATGACGAAAAAATTAAGCCCGGAGTTTCTTTCTGCCTTTCTTCTTCGGGTCGTCATCGCTTAGGTAGCTAGTGAAAGGCTGGTAGGTTAGCTAGGCTAGGACCTTTTTATCCTCGCCGGCGAGGACCGTGGCGTTTCCTTTCCTCGTAATGTAAAGATACTCCTTTCCTTTCTTTTATATCAGCTCCACTTCTCCTTTCCCTAGCCCTTTTCCCGTCCCTAATGTCCGTGTCCTCTGTACCTATCAGCCCGTGCTGGTTGTTCAATATTTAACTTTAAATTACTTCATTGGTTTATTATGTACCTTTGTTATTGTGTCTACCTTCATGTCATGACCTGTCATAAGTGCTTTTTTATAAGCCTATTTGACCAATAAATGATTTTATTTTATTTATTTTATTTCATACGAAATATCACATACAATTTTAGCATTATTTTTATGTTTTAGCATTTTTTTTAAAAGAGCAACGCAATAAGTAGATGCTTCGACGAAAACACTCACTTGTCTTTAGTCAGGGCAACATATTATAAATCTTCAAGACAAGATTAGTCACAGAAAGGTCGTTCTACTATATTTAATTAATCAATTGGCGTGACAAAACCACTGGTATCAATTTCAATTGAACATCTATAAAATATAAATATTTAATATTGTTAAAATTGCGATCTAGATTAAAATTAGTTTAAAATTCAATACACCCGGATCAAAGCCGCAGTGGAGTAAAAAGGTTTTCGAATTTACGATAACACAAAACAATATAAAAGAAACGATAATTATTTTAACTTTGCATCGAAATAAAATTAGACCAAGCAATTTTATACTATTCATTCATTAACATGTCTCTTACTTATTGATAACATTTAATCGCGAGGCAATCGTAATACATATAACCGTATTAACTAGTTACTACGGCATTTTTCCATTACATGTATTGTGCTGAAGCAGATTCAAGTACTAGTCTGTTATCCATTATACGGTAGCCTTAGAGTGCCTCCTCGAGATGAGTCAAATAATTCGTATTTTAGGCTATGGCGTATATTAAAAGTATAATGGTGATTTTACACATATGCCGTTTGTATTTAAAAGTTACTTTGTTGAAAACTATCAAAGTTTTCAAACGCTCATGGTAACATCATAAAGCTTGTATGTCTTATCATGTGCGCTATTCTTGATATTTTGATTTTTTTTTATATTGTATACTTTACAGTATACTGCTGACTTGAGTGTGAAACAAATAAAAGAAAAGCTTGTAAAATTTTAGTTTTATCAAATATTGAATCGAATGGTTTGAACCAAAAATAAACATCTGCATTAGAAGTGATGCAGCAATAGCCAGCTGGGAACCAGCAGTACATAATATAATAGAAAGGAAGTAGTCACCAAGTCAGTGGAATCTCAACAAAGCATCATCAGCAGCATGCAAAAGGAGATTTCGTCATGCCATTACTATCTCTATTTATTATATAGGATTACGCCTCACGCTCCTTAAAGAGGCAGACAAAGATATATATCCAAGAGACTCAACATTCAACTTTTTCACGAAAGACTTTTTAGAAGATATCAACAGCCACCAAATCTCTCGGAACGTCTGCATACTAGAAACACAACCGTGCATGCAGTGTGCATGCACTGTTGTGTTTCGATTTGAAGGGCATTGTAGACAGTGTAACTACAGGACATAATGAGACTTAACGATGTCTCAGGATAACGAGCGCAGTGGTATGCTACGCAGTACTTTGTAACATAAGGTGCTGGATGGTGTTTCTACTGTTTATGGGTGGTCGTATCGCTTACCATCAGGCGAACGGCATGCTCGTCTCGTCATTCGATGCAATAAAAAAAAATACTCCATCCGTAAGGTCATACGTTCTATTTATTCTTAAATTAACGAGCCGTGATGTTTTATATTAGACATTTTGAAAACGTTGCGTGTGAAAGTTGTCGAGTTCTGAAACAGCCATTAGGTGCTATTTAACGCAGGCATTTACGTCGCCGTTTTTGTTTTCAACATTATTTTAGAGTTTGAAATATTTACTTACTCTGTGCGAGCTTAAAACTAAGTTTAATGTGATAATTGTTGTTGTTTTGATTAATCGTACCTGCAACAAAAATACATTACATTAATACTAAATCTAACTATAAAAAACGAGAAAATCTGTTATAAATATGTCAAGACTTAGGACATTATATTGTGTGACCGTTTGATTATTCATTTATTTAGTTTCCATTAAAATCTCGTCAGAAAAATCATGGAGTTCTCTGAACGATCAACGTTCCTATTTACCGAGAAAATAGCAATTAGCAACAGTTGTTATTACGGCGAGCGGCACGCCTCAACAAAAGCTTACTTTATGAGAACAAAACTATACAATCAGACGATTTTATATAATAGTGATGACACACCTGTGCGTAGTTTCACCAAATCCCGTTTAGTTGCGGATTCGTCTGATGGCACTAATAAATCGTCTACCTCAAGCCACAAAGAAGACGACAAAGAACACAAATTGCAGGTCGTGCCTTTGCATCAATTAAGAGATGTTGTGCGGTCTGAAGTTCGTGACGCAATTGCTGATTTTTACTCAACATTACAAGAACTTAAGAGTGAAGTCGCTACACTTCGCGAGAGTGTTAAGTTCTATGGGGATACCTACGATAGTCTCATCCCTAAAGTAGATGAATTTGCGAAAAAGTCGAATATTATTCCCGAACTCTCTAAAGATATTGAGAGTCTACATGCTAAGATGCAAAGGCTTCAAAACGAGCTTGATAGCAAAGATCAGTGGGCTAGGCGATCTAATGTGGAAATTCTAGGGATTCCTGAAAAGAAAGGAGAAAATCTTATTGAAATTTTATGCAAATGTGCGAAGTTAGCTGATTTTCAACTGAAACCTGAGGTGGACATTGATTTTGTAAACAGAGTTGCTCCATTGGATAGAAACTCGAAGAAACCAAAACCCATTATTGTCAAATTCATATCGAGGTACAGAAAGGATGATTTTTTGGCCAAGGTTCGTCTTATGAAGGAATTAAGAGCATCCGACGTTGGATTCTCACAAGATCTATCTCGAGTTTACTTCAATGACCACCTTACTAGGACGAATAAAGGTTTATTGCAAATTGTAAAAAAAACTGCCAAAGATAAATTATTTAAGTACGTGTGGGTGCGTAACTGTAGCATCATGATGCGTAAATCTGATACAAGTCCTGTTTTGCATATCAGCTGTGTCGACGATTTAAAAAAAATAATGTAAGCGTTATGCTATTTATGTATTGTCTCCTTGCATTGTATGGATTTTTGTATGGTGTTTTCCCTTTTAATATTTTTATTTTGTATTGTAGAAATTTTTCTTCTTGTGATCGCTTTTTGAAGGTTGCTAGTGGATATATCAATCTTCGCTTTGATAACATTAAAAATGCGCCTTATATGATTGATTTCGGTGTTGGAAATTACCTTTTATTCATTAAATCATCTAATATTATGATGAATATTGCTCAGTTCAGTGTTCTGTTTACCTGCATTGGCTCGCGTGGTGATGGACTGGAGTTATGGTTCTATGTCATAATTGAATTAATTTTTGAGACTCAGATTAAATTAATTTATAATTATTATAATTTTATTGCACTATTGTTACCTTTTTCTTCATGGAGAATAATTTAAAATTGTTTTATCAAAATGTACGTGGTTTGCGAAGTAAAACGAACACGTTTTACAGAAATATTCTTAGTAATGAATGTGACATAGTTTGTTTGAGCGAAACTTGGCTACTGCCAGGTATTTTTGATTCAGAACTTTTTGATGAACGGTTTGTTGTCTACCGCTGTGATCGGGACTATTCATCTAGAAGTGATTCTTTAGGGGGAGGAGTATTGATAGCTGTTCGTAAGGGCATTATTATATCTGAAGTACAAAAAATTCCTTCAAGTTGTTATCAATCTGGGGATATACTTCGTGTGTCTTTTTCGATTAAAAGTGATGTATCTTTTAAGAAATGCTTTTTATACTGCTGTTATTTCCCCCATTGCCCTACACAATTTAAAGACGTAGTTGATTTCTTTGATGATGTTTCCGAAAGAGTGTTGAGATATCCAGAGTGTAACCATATAATTATTGGCGACTTTAACATAAGTAATTCCTCTTGGTTTTTAGATCATGCAGGTGAAATTGCGTTGCGTACAAGTAACTGTAGTGATATACTTGTGTCAGCATTGTCTAATTTTCTCTCGTTTAATTGCTTTAAACAATATAATTATGTTTCAAACATAAACGATAGATTTTTAGATTTAGTAATGGGTAATGTTAAATGTAAAGTTAATCGATCGATGTCTCCCTTAGTTAATGAAGACGGTCATCACCCTGCTCTAGATTTGGTTTTCTCTGGGTTATCTCCTAAAAGTCTCCGTTCACCGCCTCGGCTCATTCGGTTATTTCGCAACTGTGATTATACACAGGTAAATCAAGCGTTATCTGAAATTAACTGGGATCTTTGTTTCCATGACATTGACATCGACTCTGCAGTGACAAGGTTCTATGAAATTTTGGAAAAAGTTATTACGGATCACGTGCCTACTCAGTTTATAAAAAAGCGTTCCAATTATCCGGTGTGGTATTCACCAGCTTTAATCAAAGTTATTAGAGAAAAATTAAAATACCACAAAAAGTGGAAGTGTTATGGGCGTGATTCTGATTACATTTCCTTTTCTGTTCTTAGAGAGAGGCAGAAGCGTTTACTAGTCTCTTGTTATGATTCTTTTATAGAACTGTCTGAAAATAAAATTTTAAAATGTAATAAGTATTTTTGGTGCTTTATTAAGTCAAAGAAAAAGAGTGGGGATCTACCAGATCAACTTTATTTAAATAATGTAAACTCTTCCGACGGTAATGAGATCTGTAAATTATTTAATGATCACTTTAACTCAGCTTTCCTTAATTTTACTGTTGATAATACCATTCAGCCTTCGATGTTTAGTAATGTCAACCAGGCTGTACAAAGTTGTGCTGACATATCTAAAGTTCCCTTATCAGTTGAGACTATTGAGAAATATCTTAATCGCCTTGATATCTCCAAAGGAAGTGGCCCTGATGGCATCCCAGCATTATTTATACGTAAGTGCCACAAATATCTGTCGTATCCTTTATTCTTTTTATTTAATCTTTCTTTAAGTTCTGGCATTATGCCTAGATTATGGAAAAGAGCATATGTTGTACCTGTTTTCAAAAATGGCGACAAACACAACATATCTAATTATAGACCCATCTCCAAAATTAGTGTCATTCCTAAATTATTTGAACGCATTATATATGATCATATATTTCCCTTAATTAGACCCTTCATAATACAGCAACAACATGGTTTTCTAAATAAAAAGTCCACTGAAACGAATCTTAGTGAATTTGTTAACTATATTACAAACTCAATTGAGAAAGGTTGTCAGGTGGACACTATTTATACGGACTACTCTAAAGCCTTTGACAGAATTAATCATGACATCTTGATACTTAAACTTATTAACTTTGGGATACACGGTGATTTACTAAGGTGGCTTAAATCTTACATTAGGGAGCGTAGTCAGGCCGTTACAGTTAAAGGTTTTTGCTCAAATTTTACTCCTGTACCTTCTGGGGTACCACAAGGTTCCCATCTTGGGCCATTGTTGTTTAATATTTTTATTAATGATATATCCTCAGTTTTCCAAAATTCAAATTTTATTTTATACGCCGACGATAATAAAATATACAAAACAATAAATAACATTAATGATTGCTTAGATCTACAGCATGACCTACTGAATTTGTCAAGATATTGTCTTAATAATCTTCTTTTCCTTAACACAAATAAATGTAACGTCATTACTTACTCTAGAAAAAAAACGAATATAATTTTTGAATATGGCATTAATAATCAAATTTTGGAACGAGTTACAGTGGTTAGAGATCTTGGTGTCCACTTGGATTCGAAGCTCATGTTCGATATTCATATAAAAGAAATAGTTAACAAGGCTTACCGTATGCTTGGATTTGTCCTTAGAGTTAGTCGTGATTTTAAAAAAGTCTCCACGCTTACGTTACTATTTAATGCTTTTGTCCGCTCTATTTTGGAATATGCCTCCGTAGTTTGGAACCCTTATTATAAAGTGTACGCAGAACAATTGGAGAAGATACTGAATAAATTTAACAAACACTTAATTCACCGCTCATCTCTCTCTTCCTTACCATTACCTAAGAACAGTTCAATGTCGTTATCAGACCGTAGGATACTTAGAGATCAATTGTTTTTATATAAAATTCTGAATTACCAGGTAGATTCTCCATATCTTTTGGGCCAAATCTCATTAAAATGTCCTCGTATCAGTAACCGTAAAAAAAATTCTTTCCAACTCCCCACCGCGCGAACTAATTATGGTTCTAATATGTTTCTACGAAGAACATGCACAATGAATAATGAACGATTTTCTGACATCGACTTCTTTCATAATTCAGTTACAGCAGTCAAAAAGGCTATTATAGATAATATGTTATCAATGTCTTAGATTTGTATTGTATATTTATAAAGTACTTAAGCGATTGTATTGCATTTTTTTTTTCTCTTTACCATAAAATTTTATATAATATTGATGGTTTTGTGTATAGTGTATTTTAGTGTTTAGTATTTATTTTAATTCCTTGTCTTGTATCCGCTGTCTTCTTTAAGTGTTACATTTCTGTGGAAACTTTTTTGGATTGTGATTGTCTTATTGTATCTAGCTTATATATGTAATATTGTTCTGTTTGCTTCCTAAATAAAATAAAAATAAAAAAATAAAATAAAATTTTAATATATTCACTAGGGATCCTGTACCATGCTACGAATAATTTGTATCATAAAATTAATTAAGCTACCGTGATTATAATCTCATAATACTCTGTATAAAACATTGTGTTAACATCAAAAACACGTTAGTTCGCATTATGCGATGTTCTAACATTAATCACAATCGTTTACATACGTACAGAATTACCTCTACCATCGGTATAAGACTGAGAACGAAATTCGTTTATGAGTCTAAAAAGCAGTTGATTATAATTTTATATATTCTGTTTGGTGCTTCAAGGAGCATCATTTTTGTGAAGTTATTTTTATTTTTGATTCATACTGCAGGGAAAATACAGTAGTTACCGAGACACAATCAGAACAAGACTGAGTTAAGCCATTAATCGACTGGATATCACACGGTCTATTTGCTTAGAGCACCTCTCTTTGGCTTACTCCACGCATACATCTCATGTTAATACAATATACAAGACCGTCACGTGGGCTTCCTTGTCGGTGAGACATGTCAGTGGTAATAAAAGGGACACAACGTCGCCAGGCACAGCTCGAACTCAGTTTGTAAAACATAATAAACTTGTCTGCACAAAGCACTAAAACGGACTAGTAGTAGATACCTCAATAGATTATTATGCTAAACTAATCTACGGTTATTACCTACTAGATATTCCGTTTAGCATTATTAGTCAACAACAATGGATACTAAACGGCTCATAAGTTATTGCGTCGTTAATCTATAAGAAGCACCCGATGTACACTGAGGGGCCCAAAAAAATTAGAAGTAGTATAACTAAATTTGTATCAAATACTCGGATCTACGGTATCTTTCAGCTGTGCAGCTTGTATGTCAACGCAATCAAAAGATATGAACGCTTATGTCGCATATTTTGCGATTTCTTAAAAGAATTAAAACCTATAGGGTACTTCCCATTGACCTAGAACCATGAAATTCAGCAAGAATCAAGATCTTATAGCACATGTCAAGGAAAACATCTGAAAACTGTAAATATGAACATTAGTAAAAAAAAAACAATTTACTACTACAAATTATTTTTTTCGGTTGGTGCTATAACCTTGCTAGGGATCAAACGGCAAAGTTAAGTTTGTTGTTTAACTTATTTTGTCTTTTAATTAGGGCAATAACGTTAGATGCTTTCTTAATGTACCTACTTCGTATTTTCGGAACCCTCGGTGCGCGAGAACCCACACTTGTTCGGTTTTTATTGTTAAAGGTCAGCAAACACCCATACTTTTCCTATTAATGTGGGTGTGCTCAAGAGAAATTGCGACTTAGTTATAATTCGCTAGCTCTTAAGTCAATTTACTGCTACAAAATAATCTGACTCAAATGGCAAAAAATATGATCTCTAAAGCAAACCCCTAAGACAAATTTTCCGCGTGTTTTGACACGCGGTAATTAATTATGGATGAAAATTTGGATTTCATTTTATTATAAACAACAGCAGTCAATCATTTGGCACGAACAAAATAAAAAGGGACCTTAGATAAAAGGAAAAACTAACCCACTAACGCCATCTCACGGAGGGTGTTGGGACTAAAAGAGGCAAATGCCGCCGGTTTACCCACCCCATCACTACGCCAGCGGTTTGCGTCGTTATTCCCTAGGGGCGCTGCTTACAAATAACATTACAACTCGTCTATTTTATACAAATAGTATGAAATAAAAAAAAAAATCGTAATATCAATTATCATTTTGTTTTGGTAAGCATTTTAAATCGAAACGATAGTAGATTTTTCTATTATATAAAAATAAATGTTATTATGATATTGTTTGATACCGTTCCAATCAGCGCCATCTACATGTTACCGTAGTTTTAGAGCTTTTTTTGTATCTTATTTTAAGGAGCTTTGTCGTGATTAGAGCTTTCATAAAAAAAAATAGTAGTGGTTGTTTTCGCAATATTATTCTTTTTATCTACATTACATAACAATAAACACGGACGATAGGTATAATTTTATTTATAACACTATGTTCTGTAAATAAGATTATATGAGCACAATATCCTTTACATAAACATTTCATATTTTTCTTCTTGTGAAGATGTAAGAATATTCCTTTAGTTGGATTATAGTGGCTAAATAAAGGGGCCTACTATCTTAGAACGGGTTCAGGAATTTGATTGTTGGGTGTATTTATTTCTAAAACATCCCACGTTTCTTTTTAAATCATGGCGAATTTTATCAGGTGTAGCCGGTACATATTTTCGCTTCTGCAGTGTACTTTATTTGATTGTACCACAAGTTTCCTATGCTTCCATTACAGAAAAAATCTTTAGACGACTACTGGACATAGTACTAACAACAACCACCAGCGTCCACAGCCCCAATAGGACTCTTTGATGAAAGACTTCTCCACAACAACTGGCCACCGAAACCAATACTGATATAACAATATATGGAGACGGCACCTTGCACCGTTTGCGCCGGTTACGACCGACTTAACCGGAACACAATATCTCGTTCGCGCCAGCTACAACCGGATTACACCGACTTGCGGCGGATAATGCGCGATACATTTCATTTATAAATAATCAACCTTTATTCAGCCTTTTACGGGTTGGAATTCATTTTAAACCGACTTTGTTACATGTTTAATTCAGGGGGAGGGGTTGCGGTGTTAAAAGATGAAGGTCTTGCTGACAATTATATTAGATTTTACAGAATTTTACAAGGCACGCGCAATAAAGTTGTTATTGTTAAAATTGTTATGCTTTGCAGAATAATTTTGATGGATCAATCCATGATCAAATACGTATTGGAACAAACCATGTAATTTTATAAATGAAAACACTCTCTGTGCATCGGCCACACAGATAGCCCTGACACTTGTTTAAATACAAGTCTTGCGTTGTGGGCATCAGAAAGTACGAAAGACTGTCGGTCCAACTACACAAACATTGGAACAAATATTTACGGATCACACCAACATTTGTCTCGGTGGGGGTATTGCAGCAGTCCGAATGCACCCCAGAGATTATAGAAAATAATCTCAGATAGAATGGGAAATATTTTTTTACTAATCTGCTGAGCAGAGGCTTTTAATAATTATAATTTACATAGTTACTTATTCATTTAAACGACTCACTTCCTTGTAATCTTCACAAGCCCGTGACAGATAGACCGACAGAAAGACAGACAGATAACAATCCGAAAACAGAGCTCCATACCGACCCTTTGGTTACGGATATCAAAAAAATAATATGCCAGTCGGCAAAACCAACAAAGGGCGTAACCAGCTTAAGCCGTTGTACTTAGGCGCAAAGTCGGTTGGCGGTAGAGCCTCCACGGCCCTGCGGCTATACGGATATCGTGTGGGCGCACTTACAGCGGGGAATCATGTTAACTGACAATTCAACACAAGGTAAGACGTGGATCCTCGCAGGAGGTACTATAATAATCAGTGAATATGGAATTACACGAAAATTTTGTATTATTAACCGGTCAAGCCCCGCTTATATAAGCGGGGCATGACGAGTCAATATCAATGTTATTCAATTTATGTAAAATATCGCTAGTCAATGTATTGTCAATAACATTAACAAAAGCCAATTTGTATGTTACATAACGCAATAAACATCATGAATAATAATCCACCTTGTCTGTTTGAAATCTGCATTGTTGATAAAACGTACTTAATTGCTATGTCCGGCGAATAATTATCTTCAGCTAACATCCATCCTGTTCTACTGTAAACGTCATTAAAAAAAATCCTGTTCGAAAAACACATCCTGCCTATTAAGGCCGAGTTCAGACAACAATGAGTTGTTAATTATCAAATTAGCTATTCAGATAGTACTAGACCTAATTACGCACTGCCAGTTAAGAATGGCATCCCATCTAGATAGATAGCAATCAGGTAATTTTATGCTTTTGATTCATCAGAAGAAAAATCTGAATCAGTTTTCGAAATAAATCTGGCCGCAGCGGAGCATTATGCTGAATGGCCACCTACCTGTCACAGTCACGACATGCAACTTGATATTATTCTTGGGTGTGTGTCATAAGTTAAGAAATAAACATAATTGTGTTATAGCCTATAGTTTTTAATGTGTTAATATGTTATTGTTTCTGAGCTTATAATTGATACCATTTGTATGTCAGTTGTGACTGTGACCAATAAAATACATTTCTTTCTTTCTAAATAGATTAAACTACTAGATACTACGAAAGTACGCAAAAGATATTCAAAACAATACCTAGTTGTATATCTTGCTCTAGCTTTTTTATATTTTAGTATCCCGAGTGAGCTATCTATCTTCTTTGCGTTTTTTGCTTGCGTCTCGCCTTCAGTAAGACCAGGCCGGTTTCAACGCAAACCGAGCACGACTGTTAACACAGACCAAAGGATTTGGACAATAAAAATTAACGTCTCCATATTTAAATAAATTACTCGAATTTATAATAGGAGGCACCGCGCCGCTGCGCTCCTAAATTGTCATGATTTTGACGGATTTTGGGGTAAATTTGGAGGAATTATTAAAGTACCTTGAGTTAATATTTAGTAGGTAGTTGTAACTTTGTGTATTATGTAATGTAATAAAGATTAAATTTAATTTAAGGCAATTGGATATGCTAGGCCCGATGGTAACGTGCGCCTTGTATTTACTTGGATTAAAATGCGTGGGCCAAAAGCGTTACTTTGTTTTAGTAAAGCAAAATCTATGGTCTAAGGTCTCTATAATCTAAGGTCTATGTCTGCAACCGAGCAGTTATGTACAAGTTGTACTCAAGAAGCATCTCATAGCTACAAATACCCAGACAACTCAGGACTGCGCGCGATTTTTGGATTTATTATCAACTCGCTTCCACTCGCACATCCGCTCGTGTGAGGATCTGTCCCCGGGGAAAACCTTCCCGCTATAATTTACCTTCACATTAGCAAAAGAATCAGAGTATTGTAAAAAATATGCAAAATTGCTAATGTATTTTGGTTACTCAATCACGCCATAACGGCTGAACGGATGAAATGTGGTACAAAGATAGATTATAGTCTGGAATAGCACATTTTATGCCAGGAAAATATATTGCGGAACTTTTATCTCAAAAACTTTTCAAGCAGGCAAAATGAAGTATATTATTTGTTATTTGTATGGTATTTGTAATACCGTATTATCCTCCAAAAAATACCCACGTTAAAAACAACTCGACAATGCTCTATTCATCAGACATCGGGTTCGTTTCGGTACTATGTTAAATATTTATGTAACCCGATTAAATTGATAACTCGGCGGTGGGCGGCGTGGAGTTTGGTGAATACTGATATAATTCTCAACGCGATAGGTATTTTAGTAAAATATAATCCTGTCAAATTTTATTGAATTTAGGCATTGATATGTAAAAAAAAACACATTTGGGTAATTTTTATTCACATTCAAGGAATGCAAATCTTTCATAATAACTGGTGAGGTATTTAATCTGATAAGTGATCAGTGACGTCTATAAACAAGTGTTTCTATATAAGCTAGAAACAAGAGAAACTTAATGAGCATGGCGCAGCTGAATTTCATTACACACCCTGACATAATAATCATGATATTTAATTTTCGTCGCTTAATTAACATGTTAATTTTTATTACCTTGCAATAGGATTCCAATCTCCAAAAAAAATCAACGATTTAAAACGCGTAGTCGCCGCGCTGCGCAGAAACTAAATTTCATTCCATAAAATACAAGAATATACTATACATATAAGGAATAAAAAACAGCTTCGCGAAAAAACATCCTCGACTTTTATCTGGAACATCTAGAAAAAACATCAATTTACTTGAAGCGAGCAGAATTAAAATAGATATGCGTGGGCGTACGTGTTTATACCTACACACGATTCCTGAACAAAGGGGCCTCCTTATAAAACTTGCCTAGTCATGTTCTGCGATCCCGCTTGTTAATATTATTTGATCAAACTTTTTCCACCTGTAAATCGCACATAAAAAGTAGCGACAACAATCTTGCTACTACACTTTTTGCCGTATCTCAGTATTTCAAAGGTAACTCTGTCACACCCAGAAGCCTCCTAACCTAACCTAACTTCATATTTTTCATCGAATTCAGTATTTCATAGCTTCTACACGCTACTAAAATATCAAGCGAGGGTGACATTTGTCATTTAATAATTTAAAAATAATGCCTACACCACCAACACTTACAACGTTAGAAAAATATACCGTGTATTGTCAAACTTTAAAGAAGCCAGAAGAATTGGGAGATCATTTATTTGCCTTTTCGACAATCTTACTGAAATCAAAATCAAGGCTCCAACCTATTACTTCGCGTGGCCCTGATATTCATCGAAATTATACGAAACATAACGATATTATAATACATGAAGTAATTACGAAGCAATCAGGCGGAGTTGATTTTAAAGAGATAGCACGGGAGCAATTAAGTATCAAAATAACTCAGAACAATTTCTAAAAATAATATTGTACCCGTTGTTTATCGTGGAAAATAACCTGTCTGATAGATGAGCGCAATAATTAATCAACGTGGAAAACCAAAATTATTTTAAAGACTCTAAAAGATCGCAGAATTACGGCAGAGAAATGACGTTAAATACTTGCAATTGGAATAGGTACATCTCTTGTATGTGTCGTTCTGGGTAGAGACCATCGTATTGTGTATATTAGGGTAACGAGTGCAGTGTCGCGTCACGCAGTGTTTTCTAATTCTGAACAGGTAGCCTACAATAATTTTAACTTCCTTTTTAGAATATTTCACCCTTCGTCGCTTGATATTCATAAGGTTACCACCTTGCTGGGTCACAACACGTGTAAGTAATTTTGCGGTACATTTATTTCCGTCCCTTCATTCGACGAAATAAAGCAACCATGTTTTATTCAACAACTTCTTAGAAATTTAATTGCTTTCGATTCTGAATCACTTTCAAGTAAACCGGTGCTCACACGTATTTCCCAGGCTGGAGCTTATGCTTCTTGGAACATTGCAGAACGACGTGGTTGTACGTACCCTCCATCATTTTTTTGTCTATTGCTAGTCTTGTGTAAGCACAGAATTTAGATCCAACATATCAAGCTGATGCATTATTGAGTATAGTTTATAATTCGTTTAGTTCCTATGGATGCTACTATTCATGCAATGCTTATCAATCAATGAGCGGCTCATCTCATCATAATTATATATAAAAACGTAACGATTTTTCTATCTGGGTATACGTACGGTGCTCTAACGTCGCGTATTCGCCTGTCAAGCGGTTCGCCTTGACAAGGTCGAGGCGCGGCGACCGGTTCCGACGCTCCCACTACATTCATTCATAGATTTGTGTCACAGACGCGGTACAATAAATTTAACGATTGGATATAATGAAAATTCCACTACTATTGCTAGTATTAGATTAATTCATTGAATTTAGAATGCTTAGAGATATTAGATTCCAGTAATATGCCAGTTTGATGTGTGTTAGAAATGTTAAAATGCGCATTAAACATGTATCAATATACATGTTTAATGCGCATTTTACATTAGCATTGTACATCAATATGTACAATGCTAAAGTGAGTTTAGTATTATTTGACTTAAATAGGTATAAATGCGCAGGGTCAACTAGGGTGGTGCTACAGCACCACTGCCTACAAAAGACGCACGAAACATTGATAGATAAAATTGAGGTTTTTTCTCTTCTATTTCATAAACATTGCTGTATTGAAACATTTTACCTCTTCCAATGCCCATTCCTAAATAAAATTTTCCTTTGTTTCATGTTAATTGAAAATAAAAAGGATTAAAATATAAACACACCTGACACCAACTATTTTAATCCTTCAGCCTTACATTCGTATCGACTGCGAGACAATACCTTCTCCAAGTTACCTTGAGCTGTAAAGCCAGTCACCCATCCCAGTATTTTATAAATATAATCGATATTTAGTATTCATATGACCAACCGCTACGAACTTGATTGCAGTTTATTTGTAGAGAAGGAAAAGTAATCCTAACTCCTAAGTTATAGTTCACAGTTCGATGTTATCTATTAGACGATTCGAAAAGTGTTTAAATGAGGAAGGAAATGTTGCCCTAAATTATTTACAAAACGCTAAAATAATCTAGGAGTTAACAAGAAACACCTAAATACACTCATTTGCAAAAAAAACGGGCGGTTTGGATTTTAATTCTTTTTTAAAAAATTACGGTACCAAAATGATTTCAATCATTTGTACATGTTACTGGCCGGTTTTAAAAATGCCGTGGTGTTTAAAACAGTACGTTCTAAATTAAAATTTTCGTTTGATGCTCGTTTTTACAGAAAACCACTTTTATCCTACATTTTTGGTGCGAAGTTCCAAAAGATAATATCGGTTTTCATAACTTTTAGTCAATTTTTATGAATTTATTTCATATTCTTAATTGTCAAAGCTTCATTTATTGCTGTTTAGCTGTCTCAATAATGTTAGAGAAAGTGGTAAAAGCTACCAAAATTATTGCGCTGCTCGAAGAGGGCTGCAGCCAATGCTTCGTGGCTCAGAGGCTAAGTGT
Organism: Lapara coniferarum; assembly: GCA_949316025.1. Lineage (NCBI taxonomy): Eukaryota > Metazoa > Arthropoda > Insecta > Lepidoptera > Sphingidae > Lapara > Lapara coniferarum. The sequence goes on from OX438920.1 coordinate 1,377,045, forward strand.
GAGTCGCTCGACGGTTCAAAGGACCTGGCAGCGGTATCAAGACACCGGTTCCGTCGAGAGAAGGCCTGGTTCTGGAAGAAAACCATGTACCCAACCACGGGATGATCTTTTTCTTGTGAGTCGCGCATTGAGAAATCGCAAGTCTTCGTATGTGGACCTTAAGAACAACCTCGAAGAAGTAAGAAATGTGCATATTAGTCTATGGACGGTCAGGAGGAGGCAGCTCGCGGCCAATATACGCAGTCATCGCCCGGCCCGCGGCCCTAAGTTACTCCGTGAGCACAGAGTTGCCAGGCTTAGGTGCTTAGGTTTGCTCGAAATTGTGAGTCATGGACTCAAGAAGACTGGAATAGGGTATTGTTCTCAGATGAAGCCAGGATATCTCTGTTCGGTGAAGATCGACGTCGGCGAGTGCTACGAAGACGAGGAGAACGCTTTGCAGAGGCTTGTTTTGAAGAAATCACACCTTATGGTGGGGGCTCTATTATGTTTTGGGCAGGAATAAATTCAATGGATCGTACAGAGTTAGTCTTCATTGAAAACTCACTGACTGGACATCGATACATAACGGAAGTTCTTATTCCTCATGCACAACCCGCATTGGCCGCTTTAGGCGAAGACTTAATTTTTATGGACGACAACGCTCGAGCCCACCGGTCTGGCGATGTGGAAGCATATGTGCAAGAGGTCGGCATTCGTCGTTTGGATTGGCCAGCTCGAAGTCCCGACCTCAATCCTATAGAGCATGTCTGGGACGTTCTGAAACGACGCGTGAGATCAGTACAACCGGCTCCGCAAACCATCAGAGAGCTGAAGAATGTGATTACCGCGGAGTGGGAACGTATTCCGCAAGCAAGTATCCGGGATATCCTCGCTAGCATACCCAGACGAATTCAAGCTGTGATTTCAGCTAGAGGGGGTCACACTCGATACTAAACATTTATCTGCTTTTACTTTATTAAAGAAAAAACAAACAAAAATCTTTGTTAACTTTTACTTCACGAGCATATGCACTACTAGCGAGCATACACTACTAGTGAACTTTAGCATTAAAACCCATAAATTTTATCAAAATTTTATGATAATACTGACGAAAACGATTATTTGCTTATTAATTTACAAAATTGTGAAAGTAAAACTACCTATAATTATCAAACAAACCAATAGTAACATTTGAAATGGTTCATTGCTTAGGTGCCCGTTTTTTTTGCAAATGAGTTTATATTTAAACTTGGAACACAAAACCAGTTATATTAGAACTTCAGGATCATCACTAACCACCACTACCGTTTATTTCGCGATGATGATGAGCCAAAGATCCGCCATAACTTCATCAATCTTAGGTACGTGAAATGAGGAGTAACATATTTATTTACCAAGAGTGATGAAACGCACGCTGCTTAACAGCAATGGCAATTAATTGATTGATGACTCCAAAATTGGTTACCAGTTGTATAAGTAATGCTATCGTATATTTATTCACTCCTAAATTATTTTTTGGTTTTTAGTTCTTTTAGTAGTTTTTGAAGACGGTAAATTTTTTTGTTAAAAAGGTTTTTATTTGTTGCTCTTTTGTGTTAGTAAGAAATATACCACATCGATGGCGTAGCTGTATTGCGCACGCGGTACGACTATCGCGCTGGCGTGTTACGCCTCTGCATACCCCTGAAAACGTAAAAGGCGTGATGTAAAAGGCGAAAACACTAAAGAATAAATTACTTCATAAGATTTGCGAAAAAAAACGATGTGTGGACCCATAAAATTTGAGGGTGGCCCTCGATTTCTCCAAGATCCAGTCATCAGAACCTGACTTGGTGACTATGGGACCACTTTAGAAATATCTCCTTTCGAACAAGAAAATAATTTTGAAAATCGGTCCAAGATTGGCGGAGTAATCGCGTAACATACACCAAAAAAGAACATACCGTCAAATTGAGAACCTCCTCCTTTTTTTGAAGTCGGTTAAAAATCAAAGATATTTTTCCAACCTCCTCCTATTCCTCAAAATTGAAATATATCAGATACTCTCAGAGCAGCAATAAAACACGCAATAAAATTTTTCTCCCAAAAATCTTTAAACTGAATTAACTGATACTTCTAATAACGGTTTAAAGTTTGATGGTCAAATATTTCGAAATCTGCGTTACCATGTTATGTCGCCTGCGCGTCAAATATGCCTGGTGCAAACAAAGCCATGTAAAAACATAACAATGACGGTGCTAAATGCGCGTTAGTCATACTTTCACGTACAAACGACATTACTGACGAAACACCAGTTGTTTACGAGTGTGCAATGACTATGCACTAACGAGTACCAACATGTTGAGCTTTTTATATATGATAGAGTTCGATTAGCTGATGGTAGGCACAAACATTTGTCACTAGGTGTAACTTTAGTTAACTATGCCGTGCAAAAAAAAGCATTATTCCTAAAAGTTCTTAGACATCCAATCTCTTACAAACTTCAGAATGAAACATATGCAAATTCATACATTAAAAAGTTCAAAGTATTTTTCGGTCAGTTAACCGATTTAATCGCATTATTGGGATATATGCCCTACACAAAAAGCATCTTGCGCCGTAGCTGGCTGTATCTTTTTGACTTTGGACAAAAAACTTTATCACAGACTAGACGATACTGATAGGACTTAAAAAAGTTTGAATTTATTTACAATCTTACACAAAAAAAAAACAGACGCACGAACATCGCCGACAATCGTCTCACTAAACGAGGCTGAATTTCGAATCGATACTGGCTGTACTTCAGCAACCTTAAATCAAAAGCTACACCTATAATCGCATGGACTTATGGTCTAACAAAAACCCTCACAAAATCAACCCCTTTGTAGAAAAAGAAGCGAATATGCACCAACTTTTTTCTACGCTCTAAAGCATAGACATTTTCTAACTTTATGCTGCGCACGACCTTTATATCTCTCTCACTTGATAAGGAATTAAAACGTTCAGTCCATCCTATACATCTGGGGTATTTCTTAAAAGGATAAATTATGAACGGACACTGGCTGTATCCTCTCGACCTTGGCCATAAAACAGCCGCGCAGACGTCAGTACGTGGGCGAGTGCATGGGACGCGTTCCATGCGTCTCCCCGTCTGGAGCAGTACTATCGACCAGGCTATTTATAATCGGCGCCTGCCCTCGGCCCTGCGTCACATATTAAAAGCTCTCCGGAATGATGATCAACAGATGATGATTGTGTAAATAGAACATTTTGTTTGCTGTTAAGGTCGTCATTGATTTGTAATGGACGGATTTATAAATGACTAGGCTTTCCCACTAAGTCCCTAAATAACTGTAGCGACCCATAGCGCAATTTATTTTAAAAATATAAACATTTCCTACGAGAACAAACTACCGGGATAAAAAATATCCTATTTGTTAATACAGTACACGTAAGTATTTTGTAGTCTTCAAAGCAAGACACGAGCTTTTCAACTTTGACCACGTTTATCATCCTTACACAGATTTTGCTTCAACTTGGTATGTAGATAGTTTGGGACCTAGGGAAGGTTTTAGGCTACCTTTGTCCCGGAAAGATACAAAGCGGGACGTTTATGCCGGAAAATCGTATCACGCGTGCAGAGCCGTCACGGCCAAACCACTGAACCGATTTCGATAAAATTTGGTCCATACCAAATATATCCATGTCCATATCTCCATAGATAGTTTGAGGACCTGTGAAGGAAAAGGCTACTTTTATACCAGGATTTTTTCCCGGAAAATCGTTTTTTGTGAGTGGAACCTCCAGCCAATAAGTATGGAGATAGTTTGAGAGGCAAGACGGACATAGGCTAATTTTTATACTGGAATAACATACCGGGATAGTTTCCCGGAAAATCGTTTTTCGCGAGTGGAACCTCGAGAATAAGTATGGAGATAGTTTGAGATTCAGGGAATGACATAGCTAGTTTTTGTCGTGAGAAAATATATAGCTGAACCCTTATCCCGGTAAATGAAGCGCGCTAAAACAGATACTACGGCAGAAAACAAAATGAAAGCATATTATGTTCTGTTACCGAGGCGAAGCTGAAACGAGTCGCTAGTGTGGATATAAAAAATTACTCCGATCTTGAATTTTGGTTACTACAACACCACAAAAAATAAATGAGAAAGCCATATCATATAGTGCAATACTCATTTCTCATCATTAGACTTACCGTATATCTTTACCTTTATAGGTCAATAAGTTTCTCTTCATCTATCATCGTTTAAAATCTTTTCCTCATCCGGACACCCCCTCAACTGCGATAATACGCGCGACAGCTGTGAAATTCGGCCAAGCGGGCGTTAATTTCTTACTATTTGCGCTTCTGCGTCGCAAGTTCTATGAGCTAGTTGCTATTCATATTATTAAGTTACAGCGCCTTACTCTTCATCATTACCATAGTGAATAAATCTCAGATTAGGTTTTGCCTATCTATATCACTATGACAAGGAAGTAGGCAGAGGCGCAACTAGTGCACCTAATTTTCACCGTTATTCCGTCCCATGATGTGACAAAAGCGTGTTTTTTAATTTAAAATATTTATTTATCATCGGTTCTTGATAAGTATGCAAAATTTCGATTTAATCCGACGTATTGAAGGGAGTCAAAATCGTGTTCAAAGTTTCCGTTACATACACACATACATACTAATATATTTATGAAGCTAAAAGCGTGTTAAAAATATTAGATGTCTGTTCACTATACATCAATTGAACACAAATACTACAAAATCAACAATACCTAAAGATAAATCTCGTTCCGCCCATAAAAATAAAAAATAATAGCAGCGTAAACAATTTAGTTCCAAATAAAACGGTTGTTTTCATACCACCCACAGCGCAGAGATGGACATGAATAAATGGCGACGGAACGCTCGCAAAGCGCGGCCGCGCGACGTTCAGCGCTGTTTTAAATATTACAGCGGGTCGAGGTTTTGTGTAAACTGCCCTTTTGCCGTAATACGAGCGCTGGGACGCGAGGTAACGCGCAAGTCAGCCGGGATTGGCGTGTTAATACAGTAAAGCCACTTGCGAATTTAAACGCCATTTCAATGTTTAATTCATTGACTGAGACGTGGAAGTTGTCTATAAAACGATAAATGATTTTTATTCAAATAAAGCACAAATTATGACGTCAAAATCAATTAGCTTAAAATCGGATTGATTGCGCTATTTTGTTTATGTAAATCTATGCGAGGAACGTAAATATGAAGTGAGGCAATGTTATTGCCATTAAACATTAAAGGAAGAGAGAAAGTTAAAGGAATGGAACGATCTGTCGAGACAGATTTATAATGCAGGTTCAAAACCCGGGGCAAACACCTCTGATTTTTCGAAGTTATGTCTGTATTGATAATTAATTATCGTTCGCTTTAACGGTGAAAGAAAATATCGTAAAGAAACCTACATACCTCAGAAGTTCTTTATAAGATTTTGAAGGTATATGAAGTTTGGCAACCTGCACTAGGCCAGCGTGGTGGACTAAGGCCTAAACCCTCTCAGTAGTAGAGGAGGCCCTTGCTCAGCGGTGGGCAGTATATAATAAAGAGCTGATATGGTATGGTGCAGTCGTATTTAAACAAATGTATCTGCTTACGTATTACACTGTGCAAAATAAATACACCCATGCCACATATGCTGTTACCCCAACAAGATAAATGTATTTTAACATGGGCACCACGCACTATAAGGGAAGTAGTAAAATGCCCAGACGAGGGAAAGGTCATTTGCATCGGCGGAGTTATCGAACCGACTATGATTAGAGCACTGAAACTATTATTGAACTACTACATTGATGATATTCTATGTACGCTGACTCAAATACCACTTTCAAATTATAGGCTATCAACATCGAATAGCTAATATATCGCTATGTCTTATCACTTGGAATCGCCGTAACCTTCAACTTTTATTGTGCCACAAAACAGAAATACAAGCGTTTTGCTGTAATAAACCAATTTTGTTGTTTTTTCAACGTTTACGTTTACCTTGTTACGTTTAAACGGCAGAGGGTACCCGAATTCTTGACACGAGTCACGACATCGTAGAACACAATGTTTTTTGATGTCCGATTTAAATGTTATCGTGCATATTATCCGTTGTAAGAAATTCTGTTCTGTCTGGGAACTATTAGAATTGTTAAATATTTACTTTGTCTGTACAATACGCCTTTAATATAGATTTTATGGCGTATATACTATATGTAAATGTATTAATAAATAAATATTATTCCTAAATGTATTTTTGGGAAAAACATAATTATCTTAATGATCAATCGCCTAAAAGGCAGTGTTCCTTGTAGGCAGTAATCAAGGTTGTGAAGGCAGATGTCAGCCTAGCAAGCCTAGGCACTAATCACTGTTCTCGATAATGGAAAGAATAGTAACAACCCAAATACACGTTATTATAATATTATTGTAATATTTGGCGAAGAAAAATGCTTCATGATTTTATTTTTAACACAATAAACGCTAACGAAGTTAAAACAATCTGTCATTTTTTTTATCTGTGCAGATTTGACATTTTACCTTCTGCAGACTTCAGATAAACCAGTCCACATCGAAAATAAGAATATGTAATAATTATTTCGTGTTTTGCATGGGAATATTTAATTAATTATTTAAGTCAAAATACAGAACATACAACAAATACGGTGCGTAAGGCACTCCCGGTAGGCAGCAGCCTGGCTGTGTCCTGGCTTTGCATAAGCACATGGGCAGCGGGTGCCGCTTACCAACAGGCGGACCGCTTGCTAGTTTGCCTAGTTAGGTAATAAAAAAAAGAAATCATAATTATAGCTAGAGCTAGTAATTACCATCTCCATTAGGGTATATTACACAGTCAATAACATCGTGATCCTGGAATCGCGATAATATCACAAGTTCGCAAATGGTATGCCTATAACCTGCGATATTATCACGATACTACGATATGCATCAATATTGCATGAATAATGATTTATTCAAATCCATTAAATGTTAAACATCAATTAGATTCAGTAAATTTTTACTCTAGCACCAATTCGGAAAGCAGTTTCCACCAGAGAAGATCTATTAGGGAGACCGTGGACAGTTGACCAAATTTCAGCTTGGACGCCTATATATTTTTTCTTTCAGTATATAATGTCACAAAAGTCTATAGGTTCAATAGGTGTACTAATAAGCTTTTAAAAGAAATACTAAAAACCTCGCGAGTGTTTAATAACATAGTGTACAAAAGCCATTTTGTGGATCGAGAAAACCAAGTCAACCTACGCCATGGTTGGGGTTGGTGGACTACTTACTAGGAGTAAATTGACCTACGAAGTAATTGGTATAAATCCTACTAATATTATAAAGGCGAAAGTTTGTAAGAATGTCTGGATGTTTGGATGTTTAGATGTTTGGATGTATGGATGTTTGTTCCTCTTTCACGCAAAAACTACTGAACGGATTTCGATGAAATTTGGCACACGGGTAGATCATGTCCTGGATTAACACATAGGCTACTTTTTATCCCAGGAAAATATATAGCGGGACTTTTATCCCGGAAAAACTTTTTAAAGCGGGCAGAGCCGCGGGCAAAAGCTAGTACGGCAATAAAATAAAAAAAAAACAACACAAGTATTTATCTATTATTTTCAATGTGTCTTATTGAGACAAAATATCATTAACACACACACACACTCACGCCTGTTATCCCTGAAGGGGTAGGCAGAGGCGCAACTAGTGCACCCACTTTTCGCCGTTATTCCGTCCCATGATGATGTAATGGCGGGCGAGTCTATCGCCATATCGGGCACAAATTTCAGACTCCGGGCTGATACTGAATAGAAAAACTAAATATCATTAACATTTACATAATAAACATAATTTGTCACTTTTTGTACGATAGTCGTTATTGGGGCGGAAACGAAAATTCCACCAACAGCAGTAGGTATACTGTTTCGATTGGTTATACTTTTGTAAATCAACATGGGTTTGAAATAATAAAGTCTTGATAAAATTGACAAAATATTCAGTTTATTTATTTATTTATTTATTTATTTACACTTTATACATGGAGTAAAGGCGGACTTAATGCCATAGGCATTCTCTACCAGTCAACCTAAAGTGGTGCAGAGATACAAGAAGGCAGGTGCGTAAATAAGGGAGAATTAAGTAAAGAATAATATGTCTTCAAAGTATATATGCTACTGAATAAACCTATGAATAATAATGAAAAATACTAATAAAACAATACAACAAAATACTAATAAATATACGTATTAATAGATAATAAATAACATATTAATAAATATTATACAATATATATTAAATAATATTAAATAAGTGATGATAATCACGCCAATTTTGCCGAAAATAGTTCTCGGACCTTCTTTTTGAACACATAGCGATTTGTAGATGTTCTCATTTCTAGGGGGAGTGCATTCCAGAGTAGGACACTTTGGACCGGAAAAGAAGAATGAACGAAATCAGAGGTGTGAGAGGGACAAAGTAGTAAAAGATTATTTGAAGAACGTAGATTTCTCTCATGATTTGAGTTCAGGTATTGAAAGTATGCGGTTAAGTAGGAAGGCGTAGTGGAAGACATAAGTAAAGAATAGAGAGTAGTAAGAGCACGCAAGTTACGCCGCTCGCGAATGGGTAACCATTTGAGATCAGAGCGACAAGCAGAGACATGATCATATTTACGAAGGTTAAAGACGAATCGAATGCAGTTATTGAGAAGTCGGTCTAATTTGTTGAGAAGATCTGCATTCAGGTCAAAATAGCACACATCAGCATAGTCGATAATAGGGAGGATAAGGGATTGCACAAGCATAGTCTTGGTTTTGATCGGGAGGAAGTTCTTCAGACGATAAAGCGCACGCAGGGTACCGGTTACCTTTTGGCAGACGTAATTCACCTGAGGTCGCCAGCTTAGGTTGGAGTCAATTAGCAGCCCAAGGTCTTTAACAGAGTGGCTCCAAGGTATATTATCTCCATCAAAAACTAACGAGGGCAAGGTCGTGACATCTAGTTTACCAATCAGTCTTGGACTCCCTACAATAATGGCCTGGCATTTGATTGGGTTTACTTTTAAACCGAATTTGTCGGACCAAATTTTTATAGCTGCCAGGTCCAAATTCACCATGTTAATAGCTGCGGGCACAGAATCGACACCCGCCTGTGCATAAAGTTGCAAGTCATCAGCATATAAATGATACGCACATTGAAGATTTGGAGTAATGAGGTTAATAAATATCGAAAACAACAAAGGAGAAATAATACCGCCTTGAGGGACACCAGAACAATATTTAGATTGCTACGTAGTGCATTTTCTAGGTAGTCAACTAGCCCCACTACCTCGGTGACTGCCTTGGTGGCGTAGTTGTATTACAGTACGACTGCAAAGCTGAAGTATCGGGTTCGATCCCGGGTCGGGCAAAGTGATATTGAGTGTTTCTATTCAGTATCAGCTCGGAGTCTGGAATTTGTGCCCGATATGGCGATAGGCTCGCCCCCTATCACATCATGGGACGTAATAACGGCGAAAAGTGGATGCACTAGTTGCGCCTCTGCCTACCCCTTCGGGGATAACAGGCGTGAGTATGTGTGCAACTAGCCCAAATATAAAGTGTGTCTACCAGCCCCAAACTAATTTTTAATTTTCAAAACTAGTACCTCAAAACTGTGGCGAAATAAAAAAAATACACTAAGATAATCATCAATAACGAAACTCATACTTTAAAATGCTTGAAAGGAAATAACATCGAGTTTAAAGCCATACCAGCCCTGTATTATATTCTTCCCACTGCTGAGTACGGGCCTCCTCTACAACTGAGAGGGTTATGGCTTTAGTCCACCACGCTGACCTAGTGCAGGTTGACAGACTTCACATACAATCGAAATTCAGAGAACTCAGGTATACAGGTTTCCTCACGATGTTTTCCGTCAGTTAAAGCGAGCGATAATTCACAAAGAATACACACATAACTTTTTTAGAAAAGTCTGAGGTATGTATGTGCCTTTGGATTTTGAACTTGCGGACATTCGTCTCGGCAGTCCGTTCTACTCTGCAACTAGGCTATTGCCGCTTCATGGACATAGTCAATCTTAATTAACAACTAATGACTATACTGTAACCGACTGTATCACAAATCACAACTAACATCACCCGAATGCGTCGCCTTCATTTTAAGAGTCCCACTGTAAAAAACACCATTTGGGTTTGCCATATTTACACACATAATTTACTAAATAAACCTTTACAATATTCGCACACCATTACGAGTTTATTCTTTATGACACAGTAAAAAGCGTATTATAACCGGAAACCGCTACAATTACATAAAATGTTAACGAAAGTAATATTATTATACACTTAGTTTTGCTAATTGCTTCTTATTTACTGCATTAACAGAGGAATCTATACTAATATAAAGCTGAAGAGTTTGTTTGTTTGTTTGAACGCGCTAATCTCAGGAACTACTGGTTCGAATTGAAAAATTATTTTTGTGTTGAATAGGCCATTTATCGAGGAAGGCTTTAGGCTATATAACATCACGATGCAACTATTAGGAGCGAAGAAATAATGGAAAATGAAAAAAACGGGGAAAATTATTCATCCTTGAGGGCTTCCATTGCGAGCGCTGCGAAAACGGTTCAAGATACCAAAAATATATGTATGAAAGAATTATTCCTCTTGATATGATCTAAAAAAATGTCCGCGACGGTATATATCTATCTTTTGAAATTAACTCACTAGAACCGTTTTTATGGTAATCAAATTTGGTCGAAATTAATGCATTATTTGTTAAGAGTTGTATCAACGTCATAATATTAATGTTTATCCAAATAAATGTGTTGGGTAGAGTGATTCAACGGGAAGGTTTTTATGTACTTTTAGCCCGGAAAAACTTATTAACGCGGGCGAAGCCGTGGGCAAAAACTAGTAGGACATAAGAATACAAAACACACACAGTGACATTCTTTAGCTTATCATTATAGTCTGACTATATATATCTCATTATGAAACTTATTTATCTTTAAGAGTTATAAAAAGAATTTTGAAAATCGGTCCACAATTGGCGGAGCAATCGCGTAACATACAAAAAAAATCATACCGTCGAGTTGATAACCTCCTCCTTTTTTGAAGTCGGTTAATAAAGACATATCTTTGCTGCAGCAATTGCTATAGCCCAGTTTTGACCATCATAATACATATATGATAATGCTAAACACAATTCCGTTAGACTCATGTTCAATAAGAAACTACAAAAGACTCCACAAACGATGTTATCGCGTTCAAACATTGTTCAGCGTAACACCGTAACCGTTCAAAATAGATTACTACAACAAAAAGTCCGGGGAAATTGTTGTTAAGACGAGAGAAAAGCCCATAATTACCGCGGGCTCGTTTCACAAAACGTTTGATTGATGGTGCCACGACGGCGTATCAATTACAATCAGTGACCTGTCGCCGGTGGCTCCCTGCCATCGCCTGGATCTTAATTATCTAGCCATTGTACTACATGTGAACAAAGAAATCATATTGATGCAGTTATAGAGAGATCAAGAGAGGTAATTGGCCGACCTCGACTTTTGACTTCGAAATTTTAGCGATTCCATTTGACGGATAACATTATGTATGATAAATGGGGCATTTAATATGATTGATATTTTAAGAATATATTGTAGTAATTATTAATATTTTATGTTGGTATTAGAAAAGCGAAAGCGGAACTTCCTTTCATTATTGAATACATTATTATGCACTGTATATTCTAGGGACGTAGTCTAATTTTATTTATACAGATAGAAAACGATTATTGCTAATATAAACACTTTACGTAAGCCATATGTGTCGGCTCACAGCCAAGAAAAAGCATAAACGTCACTAACATCCAAAAAATCCATACACACTCGAACACCACGGTGGGCGCCAACACTGCGTAATTTATATAGGTCATTTATTTTTGAGAACGTACAATTATCTTCATTAAACAAAGGACTCCACGCTCTTTAAGTAGCGTTAGAAATTCCCTCGTAAATGAGCAAAGTTCTTTGTGTTATGTATCATTATGTAACATACATTTTATAAGAGGGTAGAATGAAAAATTACTTCCACTTTTCACATTACCCATCCACCTTTTTTTTTCAAGTCGTAACTTTTCGCATCAGACGGTCTTTATGCTTACCTGGAATAGGATGATATAAAGAAATGAATCCATCTAGTCCATCTGTCCGTTCAGGTATGAACCACATAAAAAGCTGTAACCAAACACCATCACAACGGCGAGTAGTCAACTTAATATAACCTCATTTGCACAACAAAAGCGTTTCACAAAAATATGAAATATACATCCAACTGTGGAGGCTGATATTTTAAATTAGATGTAATATATTTTATCCGTTATACAGAGAAAAAGTGCCATCCCTTTGAAATTCGAACCTCATTATATTAATTTGATTTCCTGCGAGTCACTCTGTGTGGAGTACTTTTATTGGGGAAATAAGTAAATCAGGTGGGCTTTGCAATTCGCTCTGGGTGATTCACCGTGTTGGTAGGCGGATTTTACCATGTTTTAATACATGTCGTTTTTGTTCCTGTAGCCTACAATGACTCAACACTTATCGACTAATGTAGACTGAAGGCAATTACCGAAAACGAATTTCTTTTTTGCATAAATCACTATTGGGCGTTTCCCAGACTTTGATCTATATAACAGATATGAAAATTAAAATCAGCCTTTCTGTAAGTATTATATTCTAAGTTTTGTATGGCCTTATCATTGTTTATCGGTAGGTAAGCGTTCTGCTTCTCTTCAAACGTTTTTATAAAACTAATTTCAGATCTTTAACACATTATGAAACATAAATATCTATGTCGAACGTTATAAGCTCTCAAATCCTGATTTCAAATTGGTTTTTCATAGTCCTCTAACCAAAACAGACTTACTATATTTTAAATGTATGAAACATAAAGTGCGATACTGTTATTGGGTCACCTGCCAGGGGGGCGAGCTCCAGAAGATGGAGTCAACAAGCGTGAAGGTATCTCCAGGTAATACGCTCTCACATCGGCATGGCTAGTTACTGAAGAGATGTAGGTAGCCTTTTGAATTTTTTAACACATTTAATATGCGGGGACCGATAAACGACCACATGGAATATCTAATGTTTAGTAATAATCTCTCCGGTTTTAGCCATAAAAAAAAATTATGATGATGTTAAGCCCAGACTTATTGTCTCATCATTGCTTCAAAGACGGTGTTACACACGTTGTGTATACTTTTAGTCACAATACTTTAATTTCTCTAAAATTAGTATTCTTATTTTTCTATAAGTAGTTCATGATATGGCATGGCTATGTAAAAGGCTGTTATATATTACCCACACAGACACAATACATGTTTTCACTTTTGAGTTCTGCAAGCATTGTTTCAAATTTGAGTGTGCGATAATGTAATGTACGTAAAGATTCTAATAAGTCACTGTCTTTACAGTGGGTGCCAAGACTAAACGTGAATGTTGGATGTTTCTCTATCTCACAAGTACCTGCCATCGTGATCTTTTTGCGACAAGCCGACATCATTCCTCATAACTCTTGAGCAAATACGCGCCCCGCGATTACCTCACATGGCGGAATCAAGCGTGAATGAATAAGTTCATCGGCGCGTTTGTAAGACGTGTCTATCGCAGCACCCCATTCATCAGCATTCTTTAATCTAGAACGAGCTCCATTACATATAGTCAAAGGAAAATAACACATATCGACGTCGTAATAAAGTGTGAAATGATTTCTTCATGTCAAATACGCTGGCCCGACGACCTTGTAGTCCGCATTGAGGGTGCGATAATCGATTTCTGATGTTGTTATATGTTTAATCATAACGTTATTGTTACGTTAATAGACAAATAGGTTGTTTTGTGTGTGGTAAAGCAACGTCATTGCGAGTGCAACTTTACTCTTGCGATTGCAATTCTACATACTCTCGACAGCGATATAGCTGTTTGCCTTTATCGCACTCCTATAGTGGGCGTAACATAACTTTACAGACATGATTCGGGGAGGACTTAACTTAGCCAGGAGATTGACGTCATCTTCTTCTAGAGAATTAATTCCTACATAAATCGATGACAAGCCCACACTGCATCCCGACCTCAGAATCGAATACACTAACTTCCAATCTACCACCCATATACCTTTCCATTATAGCAAGGAACGGATTAGCTAATATAATAAACAAAAAGTGCCCACAACGTTTGGTTTTGGATAACGCGTTGTAGACCATGACACAGTTTCTGCCAGACGTCCGCACATATTATGGTTGCCACGCAGACATGCCTTTCTTAATTACCGTATCTTGGGCCTACAAATTCAGCATTCTCGTAACACTGTTAATTGGACGAATGCATAATACGTGCTTCTTAAAACAGTGATTGTTTCTTATTCGAGCATATGTCATTAATTGGATATTATACTGGCAAGAGACAAAGCAATAATTAAAAGGTATTTAAATTGAAATTATTTAAATAAATACTGTTCAAAAATGCTTAATAAACCTTATTAGCCCCAATCATCACACGTGGGAATACCCTCACATGCAACAGCCCTACCGCCTACCGTGGAAGACGCGTAACGCCACGACCGCGAGTCGCGTTGGAAACTGTCGCAGCCGAGCCGACGTAACGAGTTACTACGGAATGCGACCTTCGCGTTACTGCTGCTGAAAATTACAGACTATTCGTTAATGACTAATGAGCCGTATTCTTGCTAAAAAAATAGTCTATTTAAATTGTCCAAGATAAGTTGTTAAATATATTTCGTTCGTTCGGTTTTACAGCTTGAATCATTTATTACACTAGCTAATGATTCTATATTCAATCCGGTAAATTATCCCGAGACAACGAGTGGTTAAAAATGCATCTTGCTTAACGCGCATTAAACCTATATTATACATAAGTACCATTTTGCCACATTGTCATTATTGATTTTTTGGGCAATAATAACTAATTCAATTTAAATTAGAGTTTCAACCAGACCAACATACATTTCAAAGCTGAAGAGTTTCTTTGTTTGTTTGGTTGAACGCGTTAATCTCAGGAACTTCTGAGCCGATTTTGAATTTTTTTCACTAATAAGAAGCTACATTATCTACTGTTGAGTGCTATAGGCTACTTTTTATCCCGGAAAAACTTTCACGCAAGCGGACCCGCGAGCATCACTTAGTTTAATATATTTTAATGAACTAAATAATTAATTACATTCCTACGCATTTCGTATCTCTACGTAGTAACCAAAAGACGACAATTCAAACTGTTTATTTTACTACGGCGAAATGAAAGTAATATAGACTCAATAGGGTTCGCTATGCCGAACTTCAAAGAGACTGAATGGAAACTGTCCAAGACGGATACTGGAAGAGACTTACATATTGTGGTTACGGTGTAGTCAAATTTGTCTAAAATAGGAACTAGCCAGAACGCAAAGGTGACAGAAAACAGACAATGTGCTTAGAATGTGCTGAAAAAACACGACACGACTCTGTGGGGCTAGGACGTGAAGAAAAACACGACACGACTCTGTGGGGCTAGGACGTGAAAAAAAACACGACACGACTCTGTGGGGCTAGGACGTGAAAAAAAACACGACACGACTCTGTGGGGCTAGGACGTGAAAAAAAACACGATACAACTCTGTGGGGCTAGGACGTGAAGAAAAACACGACACGACTCTGTGGGGCTAGGACGTGAAAAAAAACACGACACGACTCTGTGGGGCTAGGACGTGAAAAAAAACACGATACAACTCTGTGGGGCTAGGACGTGAAAAAAACACGACACGACTCTGTGGGGCTAGAACGTGAAAAAAAACACGACACGACTCTGTGGGGCTAGGATGTGAAAAAAAAACACGATGCGCTCCGTTTCGTTTTATTGTGATTGGTTGAGAGACTGACGTATCGGTCTCTCGATCAATCACACACATCAAAATACCGATACGTCAGTCACTCAACCAATCGCAATAAAACGAAGCGGAGACACGTCGTGTTTTTCGTTTCACGTCCTATCCCCACTGTTTCGTTTTATTGGGATTGGTTGAGAGACGTAACACGTGACTGACGTATTGGTCTCTCACCCAATCACAAACATCAAAATTAAACTACATCCACTTACGAGTTACGCTTTTTTGCCACATTCTAAACACTCTGATTATTATACAATTCCTTAATTGAATGACGAGACGAGTAAATCGTTCGGCTGATTCGCTATGGGCTAAGACTGCCATCAAAAGCGTAACCGATAATTTAATTACTAAATGTTGCATGGCATCGAATGTCTCAATATACTGGTACAATACCCATCAAACCAAAAAACAGGAGTATTTGCACACTGTATGGCGATAGAAAGGGTAAAAGCAGTTTTATTATCTTTAAGTAGTACTTTGGGTTCATCATCATCATCATCAGCCACACGACGTCCACTCCTGAACATAGGCTTCCCCCAAAGATTTCCAGACAGACCTGTCAAAAGCG
Source organism: Lapara coniferarum (assembly GCA_949316025.1). Classification (NCBI taxonomy): domain Eukaryota; kingdom Metazoa; phylum Arthropoda; class Insecta; order Lepidoptera; family Sphingidae; genus Lapara; species Lapara coniferarum. The sequence continues at coordinate 1,393,551 of OX438920.1, forward strand.
GCCCGCATCCAGCGCGTTCCTGCGACCTTTATCAAGTCGTCTATCCATCTTGCAGGTGGACGACTTTAGGTTATCCGGAGTAAACTACCACGAGACTAAACAAAATCTCAATTAGCTAAACAGGAAAATTATCAAAAGTGGGTAAAGAATAGGATATTACAGAGCATAGACCCAGAAGCGGGCATCTTGCAGATAATCTCAAGGAGCAAACATTTATATTTCTCCGTATTTTTCTTTGCTTTGGTTCTAAATATTGTAGAACTGAAAGCCGATATACATAATATTATGTTCCTGGACTGTTCCCTCCGCATAAAACTTTTGTTTTAGTGCAGGGCATGGTGAATTTGGGCATTTTATTTATATACGGGAGTAGATATACGATTATTTGAATGTACCAACATGTCGGTCGGTACGAAACGCGTAACAGAATCAGCTTGAACGGCGCGCCGCCTCTGCGCCGCCTCCGCGACGGTATGAAAGGGAATGCCTGTCGCGCACTGATTGTCCTCTGGTCGGCACTCGGCGCGGAACCGCGCGTGACACAAGCGGCCGCGGATCATGTGTGTACACCACACAGTTGTTGCAATACCAACAGCTTGCTTCAGGAAATCTAAGCGCAAGCCATACATTATTACATTACAATTATAATATTACAAGAGAATTCTCCGGATGCGTAGCGTTCTTGCGATTTTCGAAACCAATCTTTTATACGTTGAAAATGGACACCATGGAACTTTACCCGATATGTTAATTTGAATTCAGATCTTATCTAAATTGGCAAGGAGTAATCCTTGCCAATTTATAAATGCGAAAGTTTGTATGTTATTTAGAAGTAAATGCAGAAACGACTGAACAGATTTAGAAGAAATTTGGCACACGGGTAGACCATGTCCTGGATTAAAACATAGGCTAATTTTTATTCCGTTGATTTGCTCCTATGGGAAATAATGGATATTTCTAATCTGATTTTTGAAAAGATGGCACTGACGTCGTACAGTGTTTTAGATACTTTTGTGGCGGAATGGCTTTTCACGTGGGCGGGCGAAGCCACGAGCAAAACTTTGTGGGCTATATACTTTATTCCTTTAATATAATCAATCATCATCCTTATGTTAATATTTTACCCACAGTTTGAAAGTGTTGGGAATAATTTTATTGATCTTACAATGAATAGAAATTGTTTCATAAAATCACTGTTAAATTTCCTCTTTCTTGCCCACTGATGGACGTATTGTCATTCTCCCATTGCGAGCGATGGACACCTGCGTAAACCGCGCGCGAGCCGAATGTCGCAATTTCTGTGTGACGGTTTAAGGACATTTATAAACAGCGAGGTCAATTAATGTGTCAGTCATAGCATTTCATAGGTTATGTGTTGACTTGCCTGGGGTCGATCTACCTGTCCACTTGAGGACACTGTCAAATAAGTTGCTCAGTCTAGGTTATAGATATGAGGTGTAGAACTATTTTTCATTAAGATTTAATGCTCAGAAGAAATAATACGCACCTTAAACTCTGTATAAGACATAAAATTAATAAAAAAATAACCATTTTCTAATTCTAGTATTAGGTACCCACTTTATTTGTTATTTCTGTTAGTGTACAATAAATATGTTAAATAAATAAATAATCTTATCAATCATAAACCCTCACTTGTCATTTTCTAGTGGTTCTTTTTAGATCAAATTATCACAGACATCCCATGCACTGTCATGTATCAAAACATTACACAATCACAGAATTACAAATCCAATTACACAACATCTGGATGCGGTAAGTGACGCGACGAGCCGGGCGGGCAGCAGCCTCGCCGCGAAAGAATCTGTCGTGCCCTGATTAGTTGGCGGGCTCCGGGCGCAATCTGCGCTGCGGTCCACGGCATCGGCTGCGGCGAGCGCGCGGTACACTTGCAAAACGTTTCAATCTCTTATGCGTATTATAAACAGCAGCTTTTAGTAGCTTGTTTTTACGCGGAGAAAGTGTTCAAGGAGGACGACTAAGCGGTTATGTTGGGTTCACCGTGCTTTACGACCTGATGTTGAGCCGCCCGGAGAGATGGAAAACGACAGGCGACCGAGTCTCTAGAATATATGACACGATTTTTAACAAATTATTTTTTGCTATACCAGAACCTTTTACTTGAAGTCTTAGCCACAAATGTATTATCAAAAACGAATAGGAGTTTCATCTGCATTTCTATAAACCACCCGAAAAATAAAGTGCATGACGCAGCCAAGTTCTGTTCGTTACGTATGCCAATAAAAATGTGAAAACCTAAATAGTGCCAAGTTTCAAGGAAACACCTTGAAAGAGCTTAAATTTTAGGCCTATTCAGTCAGCACGGCTGACATTTTTTTTGTTGCAGCGAATGTCGAGACAACCATGCCGTTCACCTGATAGTAAGCTATACCATATATACTATCAGGTGAACACCATCACACACGTATACACCATCCAGCACTTTGAGCTACAAAGTACTGTGTGACATTCCACTTAGCTCGTCAACCTGAAATGTAAGATGTTAAGTCTCATTATGTCCTGTAGATACACTGGCTACAATGTCCTTTAAACCGAAACACAACAGTGCATGCACATTGCACACAGCTGCTTGGCGGTAAAAATAGACATTGCGGTGGTACCCACCCAGACAAACTCTTACATATGAGAGTCCTACCACTAGTGACATGTCTATTTATAAAAAAATAATGACCTAATGTAAAATTATTCTTATTTACATCAGCTTTTCGTTAGTACATATTTCACTGTTATTGTTTAAAAGGTAGAAACAGGCTTAAGTCACGCGCGGCATACGTAGACTCGAGATATGTAGGCAATGATGATTCTGCGTCGAAAAACGTCTCATGGGAACTTTCAAACCACTTACCAACTGTCGTTTTTATACAAATTGATTGCAGCCTGCTTCATTGTTTAATTATACTCCACTCAAATGATAAAATATAGTAAAGGGACCGAGACAGTGAAAAACGAATGCTGTTAGTCATTATAAGAAATTGTTTGTGTTTTGCGCCGCGGTGAGGACAAATATATGTAGAATTCATAATGTAAACTATGTAAAAAACTATGCAGTCGCTTTAAAAAAGGAACGTCATTTATGCGAGTTTTACAGCTTGGGCCTCGTGGTAACGGTCGCTGGGACCGAGCCAATAAAAATAATTGCTCGCGCACTGTCAACATCACAACTAATTTAGATAATGCGGGTTTCGCACGCCGCTCCACGCCGCGGCAACGCGTCGACAATACGCGCTTTCGCATTAGACGATAACGACGTCGAATCCGATATGTCTTGTAGGTCGACGATATCCATAAGTAATCACGTGCAATATGCTTCCACATTTCGTGTCGATTGCAGATACGGCGACAGTGATCAAATGTGTTATGTACTCACCGACGCGGCTGACACCGTAAGGTGTACTATAGAAGTAAATAGAAAGAAGAAGAAAGAAAGAAAGAAAATATATTTATTATTGGTACAATAACAGTATAACATATAAAAAAAGGAAGAAAAAAAAACTAAATACAATATAGTTATATGTATTGTGCCAACAACGGGAACCCCCGTTCAGCTTCTTGCTGCAGCATTAGCCTGACTGATACTGCAGCGCTGATTTTCAATGGGGACCCAAGTGACGTACGGACACTAAGTCAATAGTAATTTGTTTATAAGTTTGCGACTATTGAAGCTCTTGTGGACTTGCGCGACCATCCTACAATAAGTCGAACCGATATAATAATTGTCGGTATGGCATGTGTATATCGGAGGGCTATCGTTATCGATAAACGTGAAACCGACAGACGGTGGCACGCTCTCATAAACATAGTGAAATACAACGAGTGCTTGCCAACGTTAGTATACTTTTGCACTTTTAATAAAATAATCACAAATGCAGCAAGATTTTTATCTTATACTATATTATTTAGATCTTTGTCAAACACATTTTAATATACATTGAAGTTTCTCGTCAGATTATGTTTACCGATAAAAACAACCTAGACATAAATCGGGACCGTTGTTTTGAACATGTTCTATGGCAGACCTTATCATCAGTCGTCAATAGGCAAGGTTATGAAAAAACATTGGCTAATTATGTCGAACTCATTCCATACATAAATATATTATGTTATCAAACAATATAAGAGAACTTGGCCTTCATCCAAATTTTCTTATGTATATTGACAGACGAACCTGTCATATTTACACTTTACATTAATATTTTGGTACTTAGCGTGGGAAGCATTGATTCTACCGTCTAGACAATATGGCAACACTTAGAAACATTAATATAAGAAGAAATAAGAAGATCATTGCATACATTAAAAAAAAATGTTTGTATATACGTAATTGGTAATAAATTTCGAGACTGTAAACGACACATTAAACTATCCCTGCTGATGGTCGTTAAGCAACAGACTGAGATAGTCTCCTCACTATTTCAAAGGGGAGTTTTCAAAATAAGAGGCACTTCAAAACAGAGTACCAACAAATCGTCCTACCATCCTTGGTATTTTTTTTCAAAGGCATTGCAGGCATAAGCATAGTTTCATAAGCACTGTTATTCTTTTAACTACTATCTGGTCTCCGTTACTTGTCAAGTGATAAAAAAAATGCAGGAGATACAGGACTGGAGAACATCTCGTAACTACCGGGGCGCACATCATTGCTTTATTAAAAGTACAAAACAAACTAAAAGAGCGGAACTCCGAGTGGATTCATACGCCAACAAACTCCGTTAAGATCATCGAGATAAAACACTCGCTTGTAGGCTATTAAAAAATAAATAAAGTAACAAAACACACTAGGATCACATGTTTAGAATGGGCATGTTTATCCATTGGTGCTGTAAATTACTTGCAATGAACTGCCTCTACATTAGACAAGAGTAAATATTCTTGCCAGATCAGATACAACAAACAATCTAGATAGTGACAAAAGCGAATTCAAATTTAATAGTAATATGCAGATTGTACACAATCAACATTATTATTAGCTTGTGGGGTTGGAACAACGTGGCCCATCGTTTTTATGAAATCTGACGAGGTTGCATTACTATATTTTTTTCGAAAAGACAGCATACTTATTTTTCCCATAATGAAACAGACGAAGTTCAAGGTCGGCAAAAGTGATTCAACGTTATCGCGGACAACGTGAGGGCCGCCGCGCCCCTGAAACTACAGTGATGGGAAGGATTAATTAAACCCTGTGTATTGTGTAGCCTTGAAGTAAGTTTCTCCCACGAGGCGGCCTGCGTCTTGGCCGGCACTCTGCCATGGGAGTTGGATGCCAAATACCTTTCGTCAGTATTCTTCTGGCGAGAGGAGGCATCCCAGCTCGGGTGGAGACTGGCTCCGAGGGAGGTCAAGGCCCAACTGGCCTCCATCCGCAGCGCCGCCGTGGAGGAGTGGCATACCAGGTTGGAGAGCCCGAATGCGGGCTTGAGGACCGTCGCGGCAGTGCGACCTGTCTTCCTAAGCTGGCTTGACAGGCGCCACGGTGCGCCGACATTCCGTTTGACACAGGTACTGACAGGCCACGGGTGCTTCGGCTCGTTCCTGTGTCGGATCGGAAAAGAAGAGTCCGCCGTGTGCCACCACTGTGGCAACGGCCGCGAGGATACGGTCCAACACACTCTCGAGGAGTGCCCAGCCTGGGATCTACAACGCAGCGCTCTTAGAGCAGTCGTCGGCGGAGATCTCTCGCTGCCGGCCGTGGTGTCTGCCATGGTCGGCGGCTGGAGGTCTTGGCGTGCGATGGTCTCCTTCTGCGAATGCGTCATCTCGCGGAAGGAGAGCGCCGGGCGGGATCGTGAGCAGAACGATCCCGCCCGCAGCCAGAGGAGACGTAGGAGGCGCCGGGTGGACGACTGACCGGCGCCTCGTGCCCTGTGGTCCGGGGGCATATAGAGAGTTCCACCACGGCATCCCCTGCCTGTCGTAAGAGGCGACTAAAGGGGGCTTTCAGAGTCGCGGGGCGAGCAGCGGGGGGCTGCTCAGTCCAATCTAAGCGACTCCGAGGTGGTTGACAATGCGGGTGGTCGGTCTCCCGCTGTCGTAGACGCCAAAGGCGTCCTTTAGAGTGTGGGGGCATCTTAGCCCCCTTGTATACAGAGGGGCCGTAACGGCATTGCGCAGGGACGGTCCCGTGCAGCTATCTTAGTGCAACAAGATACCCCGGGGCCGTCACGTATGCGCCGAAGAAGGCCACCGCGGGTTTTGGTTGGTATGCCAGTGAAGGGGGTACATAGTGTTAGGGACTCGGCCCAATGCTCGCTCGGATGACGCTATACTCCCGAGTGTCGACATTGGGCTGTAAGACTGTGCGAAACCAACATAACCGTTCCACTTACCCCCTCAGTGGCGGTAGCGATAAAGCGTTTTTCCGCGCGAAAAAAAAAAAAAAAAAAAAAAAGCCTTGAAGTAAGTTATCGTGTAGTTCGTGGCTTAGTTATGTTATGTAGGTGAATAATTTGAGCTGGTAATCCGTCTTTCCTTTCCCATGGGGAACAAGAAAGTTCGGCGAAGATCAACTTAAGAATCTGCGTATCTAAATGTTCTTTATAACAATTGAATTCCTTCTATGCGGTAGAGACGCATTGGAGTAAATTTTATCTACAGCAAGGAGTCAGCTTGCTTCGGGTAATTCCAGTGACGCAGAAAAACCCTCAGCAAAGTGGGCGATATTGGCAAGCATATATGCTTTTCCCGATTTCTTTAATTTAGGGATACCCAGCGTATTTTTATTCAGGCTTATTTAAGCAGTTACATACAGTTTTGTAATCAAATAAAACTTCGTTCCGTATGCTTATCTCGTTTTTATTTTCCTAGCATCAGAATTTCCACGTAGGAAACAATATTTTGAAGAAGGTACATAATTTCTTGTCTCACCGGCTATGAGAGTGAAGGAATAGCGAGTGCACTTGTGTATTACCCACACACTTGTGCACTATAACATCTCCTGCGTACCTGGCTGTTCTCCTTTGAGAATGGCAGCCGTGGTAGAAACTGGCTAGGAGAATAACGATAACAATTGAAGGGTTGAGTCTCGCTGATCCATATCTTATTTAAAACATTATCCCACCTCATAAACAATATTTTTTTATTCTTGGCAAAGTCCTCACTACAGTTTACACTGCATGTGATAATAAATACAGTTAATACGGTGGACAAGCGAGATGCGGCGTCGAATTCTACCACAATTATGTGGATTTATTGTACTTTGTATACATCAGCTGATCCTAGAACTCGACACGCAAAACGAGCTTCTCTGGCAAGTTATCCACCACTTTCATCATCACATAAACAGTACATCAGATATCTTTTTAATATAGCGTCAAATGATCGTATATACCAATTTAATCAATTCGCAATGGTGTATCTCGAGGAATACAGCGCTGCTCATTATGTGAATGTTCTGAATTTATCTACAAGTATCAAAACCTCATTTAGCGCGTAACTGGTATTTCTCGGTAATGTTTTATAAACGACCGTAGTAAATCTGAAACATAAAGATATTGTGAAAATAACATGATTTCATCAATTTTGTTAAAATACTTTGATCTAGTGTTAGGGTACTTGGAGCTGCGACTCCGGAGAGGTTTTGTAAAAAGTTTTCCATTGGAAAAACACATGGTTTAGATGAATGAATTAAATATCAATTATGAAAATGAATTAGTTCGCTAACACGCCATTATATGCATATAACGTAGAGGCATAGCGAATTAATGTTCTGCATCTTTATCTAGGCCTTCCAGCATACATGCCTATAGGTTAGGTATTCCATAAAGATACCTGTAATTCTACCATTAATTTAAATCAAGCGAATATTATAATGACCAACTATAGAAGACACCCCAAGAAGATTACGAATGGAATGCAGTTGTAGTAATCTGCTACCGCCGAATGAATTATTGAAATTGATGGGTAAAATTCATATTGGCGGCCGTAAGGTACTTTATGCTAACTGCTAAATGAGATTTGTTTGTCATTTTTACAAAAATTAATGTTGAAATACACCGCTAAGTGCTTAGTTAGTGTCATACCTGAATCAATTCTTCATCTCCCAGAATTTTTAAATATTGAATATTACAAAGCAACACACTGCGCTAATCACCGGAGACATCAAATATTACACACACACACACACACACTCACGCCGTTTATCCTCGAAGGGATAGGCAGAGGCGCAACTGGTGCACGCACTTTTCGCCGTTATTCCGTCCCGTGATGTGATACGGGGTGAGCCTATCGCCACATTGGGCACAAATTCCAAACTCCGAGCTGATACTGAATAGAATAACTCGATATCATTTTGCTCGACCCGGGGATCGAACCCGAGACCTCAGCATTGCAGTCGTACCATCATACAACTACGCCACCGAGGCAGTCATCAAATATTACGTCTCACAAAACTCAGTAGTTACACTTTCGTGTACCAATAGCGTTCCTTTTTTTAAGAGACTGAAACGAGCACGTGGGTTATAGTCATTTCCATGGATTGAAACCCCCAGTAGGTACCCCAAGTACTCTCATATACAAGAGTCCGTCTGGATGGGTACCACCGCAATGTCTATTTTTACCGCTAAGCAGTAGTGTGCATGCAATGTTGTGTTTCGGTTTGAAGGACATTGTAGCCAGTGTAACTACTAGACATAATGAGACTTAACATCTTACATTTCAGGTTGACGAGCGCAGTGGAATGCCACACAGTAGGTACTTTATTACTCAATATGCTGGATGATGTTTCTACAGTTTATGGGTGGTTGTATTGCTTACCATCAGGCGAACGACATGCTCGTCTCGTCATTCAAAGCAATAAAAAAAACAATCATGGATTCGCTACGGGCTTTCAAGGAACGAACTAAAAAATACAAAAGGGGCAGGTGTCTGTTCAGAAACCTAGAAATATTTTTTTATATAAGTGACTAGACGAGCATCCCGATCGCCTGATAGTAGGCGATACAACCGCCCATACACAGTAGCAACGCCACATATAACTCTGAAATACAAAGTAGGTACTGCGTGACACCACTGCGCCCATCATCCTGAGACATAAGATGTTAAGTCTCATTATGCCCAGTAATTACGCTGGCTACAATATTCTTCAAACCGAAACTCAAAAGTGCATACAAAGTGCTGCTTGGCGGTAGAAATAGACATTGCGGTGGTACTTACCCTGACGACCCCTCGCACCACCAGTGCTCTTGTCTTATCAATAAATAATTTCATAATGTATGTCTATTAAACGAGATACAGTTTCGGAAGACAGCGTAGGATGTCCTCACTGTGTCCGCCGCGCAGATGGAGCGATGACCTGCGAGATTCGATTGCTCGTAACTAACTGAGACGAGCGGAGCAATCGAGCGCAGTGACGTGACATTGTCGAGACCGATATCTGATTTTGGACTAGAATAGGCTAAACTTAATACACAACTAGAAATAATGAAACAGACTACTGAAGCGCCTTCCTCGGTATGAATAAAAAATGAAATTTTATAACAGAAGGGTTATTTTTGAGAAGATTGATAACAAGACGACTTGGTAGCTTACCTTGTTGTAATCGACTATCTGTACACAGGAGCAATATAACCTAGATCATTGAAGCGAAACTGCACAGCAACGCAGAGCACTCTTAAACCTGAACCGTGGATTAGATGTTTGGTCTTATAATTGACGCAGTTTACATTCACCCAAAACAAAAGCGCACACTTGGCGGCAGAAATATGCAATGCGGCACTACTGAAACTAACTTCCATTACGACACTTAACACCATATTATACATAAAACCAGAGTCCAAATCCGCCAAGTTATTCCCGATACAACTTCAGGACTGTTCGACGTATTTGTATTTTGTATTTTCGGATTTACCAATCCCTATTTTAGTGAACAGAGAACAACGTTCAGTAGTTAGGTCAATAATCCAATAATAACGTCAGATGAAATGCCGCAGCGGACCGTCCCAATATCGCGAATAGCTGTATCGGCTCTTAATACGAAAATAATTGTAGATTGTTTAAATATTTTGTGTTATCCAGCAGTGTTATTGATAAACAGATCATAAAACTTTTTTAGTTATCGAATGTTTTGTCTTCTTCGAACTAATTTTGAATTGAGTTTGAAGGAAGAAGACAAAACATTATGTAAGTTGTAACTAAAATAGGTTTATTAACTGTTTATGAATAAGGTCGTAAACCTACTGATCGTACTTAAATAATAAACGCCTTAAATAATTTGAATTTGAATAAACACACTTGCTGTTTGCCAGTTGCATTTCCGTTCTGTGTGTGGGCATCATAAATCATCTGCATCGAAATAATGATTTGTATTATACTGTGGGATCAAGTATAAGGCACCAGAAAATCTTTTTAATACCTGATAGTCCACCCAGGACTAGTATCTTGGGTCACCGATTATTCTGTCAAGCCCCGCGACGGACACCGGTGTCCATGTATATAGGGTTTCCCCATACATCTATATAGGTATATAAGCGGGGTTTGACGGGTTATACTTGTATATAGGATGCAGTTACTATGATTCATCTCCAACCGCAGTAACGAACAACGCCCTCACACCGCTGCACCGACTAAACTACGAGCACCACTTATAAAATTGATAAACTAATTATGCAGAAATCTATTAAGTTTAAGTGGTGGTGAGTGCAATACAGAATCGGTTGTGAGTGGCTCATTAATCGTAAACGCTGTGGTGGCTTTACAAATTTGAACATTTATACGTTAGGTCCCTATACGAATCCTTCTGATAGGTACTATAGAAATGTCTATTTCAGCCGTCAAGCAGTAGTGTGTACGCATTGTTGTATTGTATTTTTGAAGGACTTTGTACCCAGTGTAGTGGAAATGATAAGAATTAACATCATTGTACATGAGGACGAGCGGCGCAGTGCCTTGCAGTGCAATTTCACGCATTGCTTTGTATATTTTTTAAATTGTTATTAAAAAAACGGCTGGTGGTAGGTCTCTCATATGTAAGAGTTCATCTGGGTGGGTACCACCGCAATGTCTATTTCAGCAGCAGTGTGCAAGCATTGTTGTGTTTCAGTTTGAAGGACATTGTAGCCAGTGTAACTACTGGACATAATGAGACTTAACACACAATACTTTGTAACTCAAGGTGCCGGATGGTGTTGCTACTGTTTATGGGTGTTCGTATCGCTTACCATCAGGCGAACGGCTTGCTCATTTAGTTATTCAATGCCATAAAAAAAAAGCTGTACGTACCGATGTATCGAACACATTGAGATTTCTACTGCAATTCCCTAAATGTATACTCAAATCCAAATCATTTATTATGTAATTAGGCCCCTAGGGGCACTTTTACTATAACATGAAGCTGTAGATTTTTCTTTTTTGAACGCGCTAGTCTCTGCCACTACTGATCCGGTTCCAAATATACTTTCGATTGATAAGAACTTACACGATCCCAGAGTGTTGCAGGCTACCTATAGTTTTTAGACTAAAACTTATAAATAAATAGGTGAGATTTTTGTAAATACCGCACTGGGTTATGTGTATTGCCTCTGGCGCTGTCGCCTATGTCAATGTACTCATTTCAAGACTGACATCATATGAAATGTCTACAAACATGGCCAACGCTTACTGAGGGCGAACGTGTAATAAATGTTAAATAATAATTGATAGCGACCATTAATCTTTATTTGTAAATGAAAGTCAAAGAAGACGATCGACAAGTTCACGGGCATACAGACGGCTGATGGAACGGACGAGATTATACCGTGAGGAACCAACATTTAAGTGTATAATTGATTAACAAGTGTAGACCGCGGCGACGTCACTTCAACGACTTTTGATTATCTTAAAAGATGATGAATCTTATAAAGATGGAATATGGCCAAGAACCGATCTCCATTGTTATAAACTGGACACAACGTTATCTTCACGCTGGTGCGATTTACCCAAGTCACTTTATTTTAATTATAATTTAAACAATCAGCAATAACCCTTAACTAGTTAATTCAATTCAAGATATAACAGTGATTTACTAACGCTGATACAATTTCAACCAAACTAACAAAACTGGCAGTATACGAGAAACACTTGGGAACACTTGCGCACAAATGCCTATGCAATACCAAATATTATTAATATTGTATACAAGTACGCAGAGGTGAAAAGTGGTAAGTGAAAGCGGATTGAAGAGCCTAGCGTTGTATGGAACCTGTTCAATATTAACACAACCTATTCGCGCTTTAGTATAATATTTCACTTTAAACCGCGTACTGCTCTGTAGATATACTAGCTACCCGCCCCGGCTTTGCACGAGTAGCAGAGCATATAAGCTTATATTTTTTTTTCTCTCGTACAAAACATAAATGAGTTATATATATAGATAAATTTTCCTCTTGAATCACTTCCGTCCATTGGTGAAAACCGTATGAAAATTCTTTACAACTTCGGTAGTTTTTATTTTTTTAGAGTATATATTCACACAGACAGACAGACAGTAGCAGCTGGGGGACTTTGTTTAGTATGTAAGGATAAGGTATGTACACATAGTATAATGTGAATTAAGAAAATACAATAATTTCTGGGTATAATTTTTACTTATTATAATAGTTATTCCAGACGGACCTGTCAAAAGCGGCCTGCATCCAGCGCGTTCCTGCGACCTTTACCAAGTCATCCGTCCACGATGCAGGTGGACGGCCAACGCTGCGCTTGCCGGTATGTGGTTTGGAAATCTTTGGGGGGAGGCCTATGTTCAGCAGTGGACGTCATGTGGCTGATGATGATGATGATAATAGTTATTTCTTTATGACGCCGATACGTCGCACTTGAGTCAAGATTAATGGTAGACATAAAAGGTAAAAAAATAAATTTAAAAAAGTCCCACCAAAATGAATAAATCTATCAATCATCAAAACAAAAAAATCAAATAGCTCATTCATACATAACACGGTCCACTCAAGTGGGTCGTGTGAATGTGACATAACTCGGCCGATAACAATGCTGATGTGTTGAACCTGATGTGCGCGAAGCACCGCACGCCGCGCGCCGAGCCGCACGCAGACCGCGACGCTACTACCCAGTACCCACCAGATAATAATCCCAAGAAATACACGATAACTGCAGGTGATAAGGAAACAAAATGCACCTTACACCCGAAAGCCATAATGCGTGCAGATTACTGAAAGTAATGCAAATTGATATGGTCAAAATCAAGCATGTATGGAATTCATTTTTTATTATATTCTTACAAACACACACACACACACACACACACACACACACACACACACACACACACACACACACACACACACACACACTCACCCCTTTTATCCCGAGACCCGAAGAGGCAGGGAAAGGCACAATTAGTGGACCCACTTTTCGCCGTGCATATTCCGTCCCATGATGTTATAGGTGGGATGGGGCACAAATTCCAGACTCTAGACTGATAATAATAAAAAAAACTTAACATCATTCTGTCCGACCCGGGAATCGAACCCGAGACCTCAGCATTGCAGACATACCATAATACAACTATGCCACCGAGGCAGTCATATTCTTCAATTATATTCTTTGAAGCTGATTATTTAAATGAGAAGGTCCATAGCAAAAGACTGTAATGTTATTAATTCAAGACACATAAACAATTGATTTGAATACTGAGGACTATAACCGTAAAGATTATATATTTTATATGACCTCCAAAAACTTGTAATTAATGTAAAAAGACTTTTTGTGTACAATACTTGAAACCTTTAAAGTATAACAATGATTATGCATGCAAAAAAACTTTTACTTGTGTTTTAAAACTTGTGATTAAGGTTTTTGGTGAAAAATATATTGTAGAGCTTTAGAGTAAATCCTAAAATATACAATGCTATTGTATCAAGCAATATTCCTTAGCCACAAACATTTATAATCAGTGTGTTTGTTTTACTCTCCAGACCTAGCTAAGATAGTGTCAAAACAGTTCATAATTATAAAACTGATTAACAATGCAGAGTTAATCAGTCTTTCTGAATGTACTGTAACACAAGTTCACGATGTGTGCTCAATTGATGCTGTACACATGCTTGTATATGGCCTACTTTATTTCATCCAAAAATATAGAGAAAAGGAAACAAAATAAATTTATTATACAACAAACTATGACAAAATGACAGTAATATTTACATAAGTAGTCTGTCAAGGCCCGCGACGGACACCAGTGTCCATATACATAGGGTTTTCTCATACATCTATATATGTAAGCGGGCCTTACAGGGTTAAAAAAAATGTTGTAATGAGTGCAGGTACTGACTACTGACTGACTGACAGGTAGTGACCTATTATACTCGTAATTTGTACGATAACAATCTACTGTGGAAGACATTACATTTTATATAAATTGATACCATTTTAATAATGCAGCAGGAACAATATATTACCCTGCATTGTGACCTAAATAGACCATTTCCGAGTAAATGGTCCAATTTTAATGCTCTAGACTGTGTTGTGTGATCTAGTTATCTATTGGTAACATAATGTTTTACATAATTATTTGATATCAATATTATTCACTACGCTATTAGGTTTACCTAAAAAAAAAATTAGGTCAAATTAAATAAAATATTTTCAAATAAATTTCCCATAAAAGTACATTTACCATGAAAAATATTAAAATACGGATTACAATACAGACATGAATATGTAAAAATATCATAAAACACAAAGAACAGAAATTCTTTGAGCAAAACCTGATGAACAATCATTTTATTTATCTACCTTTACAACGTTTGAACACAAACTAGCATTCCGCAAGTTAAAACAAAAGATAAACCAACAATGAAGGTCATAGAACATGTTTCAAATATAAAACACATTCTAACATATTTTTTATGATCATGTACCAAATATTTGTAGTAATCAAGTAACATTAAATATGTTTCACCATTGCGTTCCATTGGTTGAGCATTATTTGCAATTGTTCCCTTGACCCAGTCATTTAATATTACCGTCTAACACCTTACAATTGTAATTACCAAGACTGGTTTTAAATATATTCAATTTATCTCATCTTAATAGCACCTATTATTTTTATTTGTTTTTAATGAGATTAGTGTGGAATTGGTATAGAAAAATATTTCAACTACAAAGTAAATAACATAACCATGGTTGAAGTGACTGTGTTTATAGTTAAAACCAAATCTGATTGAATGTCAATAAAAGGGCATCCAAACCTACAAAATATAGCTATCAATATATACAAGCTGCAATATAATGTGATCCTGCATTAAAAAAAGAAACTACAACCAAACGTCATAACCATTTCCTGCTATGTTAGTTTTGGGCATATAGTATGTTTGGTACAAATAAATATTTAAATTTGGTGTTGAAATTTAAATCCCACTCAGCGAGAATGCAGAAAAACATATTGTGTGGTCAGCAAAGTTCAAATATTGTCAATGGATCCTTTGATGATTTCCCAGTATAATCCACCAGGATGGGTTACACAACAATGGATGGAGTTATTCTGAGTACAGTATTACTACATGTAAATGATCCATTTTATGTTACGTAAACATAAACAAATCTTACATTCAATAACATGTTAAGTATTGTTTGTGAGAATTGTAACTGAGACAATATATTAATGGTTTATGGCATTGTTTCAGTAGCATGGATACTCTTCTAATTGATATGATGTAGCATAAATAAGGCCTATCTTCAGCAGTGTACTTCACGTGGCTGATGATGATGATGATGAATTATTGAGTTTGAGTGTTAAGGATTCTTATTATGAATAGATAAGTTGAAACAGACACACACTCACTCACGCCTTTTATCCTCGAAGAGGTAGGCAGAGGCGCAACTGAGTGCACCCACTTTTCGCCATGCGTATTCCATCCCATGATGTGATAGGGGGCGTGCCTAACACCATATCAGCCACAAATTCCACACTCCAGGCGTATACTGAATTCCAGAAAATTCAATATCACTATGTAGGTACCGAATGTAGGGATCGAACACGAGACCTCAGGATTAAAGTCGTACCGTAACATAGCTATGTCAACGAGGCAGTCTTATATGTTTTAGGTATCACCGACAGCCCCCTCTGCAGGGGATGCCTGTTGGCTGACGAAACAGCCTCCCACGTTATCCTGGAATGAAAAGGAGTAGCTACACAACAGGCTGAAATCCTCAGCACTGCGGGGTGATCCGAGAAGCCTGTGAAGGAATCAGGAAGATCCTGCGCTTCTGAAGGAAGGAGCTGAGCTGGCTAGACTTCTAGCTGGCACATCACACACAACGGCCCGGCTCTCTACGGACTAAGTGCGGAAAAAGGAGCCCCACAACAGTAACAGTAAGGCTTTTAGTATAATGGGGTTGAATTCAATGAAAGAAGTAGGCAAATCCAAATCCCAACAAATTTTGTTCATAAACATGAAATATCATCATGGACATACAATACATTAATTATGAAAATCCTTATAGAAATGGCTTATTCATAGATCTTATAAATAATGTAACTAAAAATTAATATCCAAAAATGTACCATTTATATCACTATCATAGTTTTAGCTCAAGTTAATCATAATTACAAACTTTATATTTATTAAATCTAAAATCAGGCATTAAAAGATCCAAATAAGAACTCCATATCTAGTAAGTGTAATCTATCATGTAATGTATCATTTTATAACAGTATAGACACCATTGTGATATTTGTCAAATGTTTAATGGCTTTAAGGCAACTACATTTTTGTATATTATTAGGGTATTATCTGTTTTGATTTCATAAAATTAGTATATAAATGTTTACATAACACCAACATATAATATGCAACTTAATTAGTACATAAACACATATGTATACTACACATAAAAAAATATATAGTCTTATTTGATAATAAGACTCGCAGTTTACGAACGCTAATCGCGACAAGCTGAAGCACTTCGGATAAGATGAGCTTTGCAGTATTGAGTAGTGGGCACTGACCTGGGGCAGGTTGGCGGCGATCTGTCTGTGCAGCGAGTCACGCTCCTTCTCCACCTCCTTGAGCCGCAGCTCCGAGTCGCCGAGCCGCTCCTGCGTCTCCCGCAGGCTCTCCACCAGCTTGTCTCGCTCGTCGAGCATAGACACCATAAGCTGTTCGAAGTTCGCATCCTCGCCAGATAGCTGCGAACTCCGTTGGCTGATACTGTCCTCAGATATCGTGGGCATCACGTCGCACATCATATTCCACATTTTAATTTAACATCAAACCAGAATACTTATCGTACACGACACACCGAAAAATACAATTTCGATCACTGATTATTACATATGTTCCGGCACAAATGTTACCTAAATCTAACGCACGTAACGCGCGGAAGCGGTTTCACATCGTAACAACATTCGTATAAGACTTTAGTCAAGAATTCGGGAGACATTCTATTTCGATACTTAGAAAGACACACCTAAAAATCGCACTCCTACGGTTCCATACTATCATGGCTCAAGCGGCATGTCTGCCATCTTGGAATGGAACGTCACTCATATCAAAGAACAAATAGTCGTATATTTCACAGACATACAAATAGGTAGGTAACTTATATGTCTAAGCTCTAGGCTATCATTCATCTATAATATTTTACTTATTGAATTCATGCTACTGATTTGTGGAAAGAATAAAATAGCTACGTTTAGCTTCATTCGTTTACGGCTATGATACATATAATTCAAGTCAAGAATAAGATGAGATATTTTTATATAAAACAATCTCAATCTTCTCTTAGACTGCCTCGGTGGCGTAGTTGTATTACAGTACGACTGCAAAGCTGAGGTCTCGGGTTCGATCCCCAGGTCGGGCAAAGTGATATTGAGTTTTTCTATTCAGTATCAGCTCGGAGTCTGGAATTTGTGCCCGATATGGCGATAGGCTCGCCCCCTATCACATCATGAGACTTTCGAAACTAACATCAAATAATAGTTATTATTGAAAACATTACTAAACTATCAGGATCTTTGTAATACGGATCAGTGGCGCCATAGAAAAATTAAATTTTTGATAATCTCTAGGAAGTCGCAACCTAACCTTCTTGAAACATATACGGGTCTTTATAATTAAGTACATTATTGTTATGATAAATTGGGAAAAGATCTCTTTTTGACAATGGTAGCGACAGGGGGAAATACTCAAACCATTGCTAAATCCCTGCTAATTATGGTTTGAAAAGTTACGAAAATCCCAGGACATGAGACAACCCAAAGCATGCATATAACATTATAATTAAGCATGTCGAAGGTCACGGTCGTCACGGAGTGCACATGTGCATGCTATCGCAACTTTTGTAGGAGTCTGCTCTTGAGTAGAGTCTCTCGCTGTTTGAAGATGAGACTCGAATAAAATGTCAAATAAGTATGAAACACTACGCGGCACCCTCATACACTTTATTTATACGGTAGCGGGTCACCGATCGCCCAATCGCCGTCTACAGGCCGGTTTTAAAAGAGGCTGGAGACGTCTCGTCTACGTCTATTACGAAAAGGGAGTCTTCACTTACTATGGCGTGACATGTTTCGACCCTAAAAACCTGCGACGCGAGACCATTAAAAATACAAAAAGTCCCGATACTTTCAGACACGAGATGACCTGGGACCCAAATTCTAATGCTAATCTATACGTACTTCTAGCGTAGAATTATAAATTTTTTTCTTATGCGATTTACTTAATTAAAAATTATAAAACAAAATCCCCCGCTGAGTCTGTATGTGTCTTAACGCCAAATTACTCAAATACTACAGAACAGATTTCGTTGAATTTTGGTATGGAGATAGTTTGAAACTCTGGAAAGGCTATAGGCTACTTTTAGTTCTTGTAAAACTATTTCACGTGGTCGAAGCGGTGAGCAAAAGCTAGTTTGTAATAAAATCAAATCCTCGCTTTGAAAGTAATTATCCAACGCTCTTTATCTTTTACGGGACAGATATAAAAATGTAAAAGTCGTATAAGTAATTGGTAATTTAACTTCCATATGGCTTTATAATAGTGTGATCTATAAAGTACTTTATTGATATATCTTGTATTGACTGCCCTTAAAGTCTATAATCGTGGCCTACGAGTATAATGACTATTTTTGAAATAGTCTCGAAAGTCTCGTTTTTTTTCGAGACCGGACCAAGTCTCGTTTTTTTTTGCGAAACTCGTAAACGTACCGAGACTGAAAGCCCTAATATAGACTGTAAATATATACCATCATATAGCGTGGCGACGCGGCGCCACGACATGCGTGGCCACGCCAGAAATCGGTTTTACGTGTGGCTATAGATGTTTCACATCAAAAACCAACGTTTATTTATTTATTATTTTTTATGAGCAAACAATACCGCTCTACTGATTGCAATAAAACTTTATTAACATAAATTATTGCTTGCATTTGCGTGAAAGCATAGTACAACTTAACTTACATGAGAAGTAATAAGGTATGTAAGTCTAACCACTTTAATGAACATTTAAATACATTTACCGGTTATATTTCCATAATTATTTCTTCCATGGCAGGTACGGCCGTGGGCCGAGTAGGTAAAATAATTTACCATGGATAGTTACAAGATCCTAAGACTTAATCTTTGACCATGATAGCCGTTCCGCCGATTACAGCTTATGTCAATAGATGACGCTAAAATTCATTGAATGAAATTTACAAAGATTGTTATGCTAAAATAATATATTATCACAGGGACATTGACTACATAACTTATGTGACCAAAATTAAATAAAATAATAAACACATTGTATAATGTATTTTTTGTATATTTCCAATATGTTGTTTATTAAATATTTGGAACATAAAATCGTTCGGGAATATCTATCATTGCTTTTGACAGATTGTTTGTAATTTGATAATGACAGATATGTAACTGTAGGTACTTATTTAGTTGGCGAAAAAAATATTGTATCAAATAATAAAAACAGCACTTGGAAAATCGGTCCTTATTGTGTTTCAACTTTTAAAACTATATTTTCTATGAAAGCTTGCAGCTATATAGTGCACATTGGAAAAAGTGTAACACGTTGAAAACTTTGAATGCAGACTCGATATCGATATCTATTTTACGGCTTTATAGTCCGAAAAGTCATTAAATGCCGAAGAAAAAGGGGCAAAAAAAGAACATACCAAGAGGTAAATATGCTAAAAAACTAGAGTACACCCTGAAATCCCATATTTTTTTAATGTACCAATCGCGAAACAAGATTCAGATATTTTGCTAAATAACCTAAAACTTTGTGTAAACTGTAATGTTTATACTACCCATATGTATATCTATTAAGAATAGTCTGACCATACGTACAATAAAATAATATAATTGTCTTCAGAGTTTTATTAAGGATCAACTATTGCATCATATTACTCATGATTTTATGTAAGAGTCATAGATTCCCTCCAATAGTGTTGGTTCGCGCGTATCCCGACAGGCACATTGTATCGTAACGCCAACCTATATGGTTAGCATTTTAGCTTTTTTGTTTTCTTCTTATTAGACTAGTTCCAATCAGTTTACACAAATTTTCATTTCTATTCAGTCTGCACAAGCATTGCAGCCTTAATATTATGCTGACAATAAATAAAAAGGGAATTTGAATGGGTTAATCGTTGTTGACATTTAAAACATCTCACATATCAATTGATGTTATCATAGTTTATTTTTAAAGTGCAACTTACATAAAAATTGTTGTATATTGTCATTAATAGGCTTATTGCATAAAATTCCAGATTTCACAATAAATGACAGTGCCAATGCGCCCAAGCCTGTTGCTAGAGTGAAGAAGTCTACCACTGAAGTAACATGGGATCAGATTGCTGACGATGATCTTGATATAATAGAAGAGATCAATGAAGATGGCACAAGAAACTTTGTTTACAAGAAGAAACGTAACAACTCAAAGTGTGAGGATAATATTGACGACAGACCGGGTAATGTTTACCCTGAAATCATCTGGTACTGGATATCACAGTTTATAAAACCCGATGATATTG
The DNA here is from genome assembly GCA_949316025.1 of Lapara coniferarum. Lineage (NCBI taxonomy): Eukaryota > Metazoa > Arthropoda > Insecta > Lepidoptera > Sphingidae > Lapara > Lapara coniferarum. The sequence continues at coordinate 1,414,551 of OX438920.1, forward strand.
GTAATTTTGCTGGAATTAACAGAGCAACATACTTCATCACAAAATGTGAATCATTTTGGCGAGGGATATACAAAAGGTATTGTGAAAAGCATCCCAAATTGCCAGAAAAGTTGCAGATTGATACTTTCAGAGTGTATGGTTTACGTCAGAGGGTGATTCGAGCTCTGTACCATACACATGATGTATTTATCAAAAAGGTTGCGCAGCAGGCTGCCCATGATAGTAAACCTCATAACCTGGTCAAAAGGAGGTGTGTTAACGTATGGTACTGTAAGGGTGCAGCACACTGGTCAATATATTTTAAGTTAAAAAAGATGCAGCCAGTGGAAAGTGTTCAGAGTCATGATTTTTTTGAAGAGTTGGGAAGAATCGATGCAAATCCTGAAGAGAACACACAAGTGTTGCAGGTAAATCATTATTGAATGTTGCTTGTATTTTGAATGTATTTTGGGGTACCTGATAGTTTGCTTTATACCAGGGCCTGTAGCCAAGATGCTTTTATATTATAAGGGTTAACGCCAATATAAAAGAAAATAATGTACGAAGATGACATATTATCTTATCGACAAGTCTAGCGTAAAGATATGTCATTCCCGTACATTTGTATCCTCTTTTTATTGTATCGAATGATGAGACGAACATACCGTTCGCCTGATGGTAAGCGATACCGACTACCCATAAACATTAGCAACACCATCCAGCACCTTGAGTTACAATGTACTGTGTGGCATTCCACTGCACTCGTCATCCTGAGACAAAATGTTAAGTCTCATTATGTCCAGTAGTTACACTGGCTACAATGTCTTTCATACTGAAACACAACAGTGCATGCACACTGCTGCTTGGTGGTAGCAATAAACATTGCGATGGTACCCACCCAGACAGACTCCTATACCGGGTGGAAGGGAAACGCTCTCGGAAACGAATACAGGTGATAATATTGGTGATTCCTGACGTGATGGCACTAAAAAAATCGCGATCGCATTGTTACAATTTTAGTAGGATTTTCTCAAATTTCTGTACAGCTTCACGTATGGATAGATAAATCAAACTATTATTCTGAAAAACATAGTAAAAAAGGTCAATATTTAAAAAAAATCGTAATGAAACACGTACATCAGCTGACGGGTTAACGACCGCGTGGCCGGTGCCAGCGCAGCGCGGCGGCCGCCGCCTTGTCGGCGTTTGCTTTGTAGTTTGTACCCTACCCAGTTTTTTGTACGCTTTACATTGCGCGCGCATGAATTACGGAAATACTAAAATCGTAAGTATTATCGCTTAGCTTTGCAAATGAATATAGTTTTTCGTTAATGTTATGGTTCTTCTCTCTTACCGTTCCGGTATAGAGAGCGTTTCCCTTCCACCCGGTATATAAGTAATATAAGAGACCAGTGATCTATTCTTTGGCATTAACTCTCGTAGAAAAGCATCTTGCCTACAGGCCCTGTATTCTATAATTTGGTGTTGGTGCAGCATGAATGGTAGTGATCACTTGTGTCAGCAAAACTAGAAAAGCCAGTTTAACCTATATCACTTAACGAACAGGCTCTTTTCCAGAAGAACATTTTCACTTTGAAAAATTGACTCATCAAGCCCCGCGGCGGACACCGGCGTCCAAGTATATAGATAGGGTTTCCGCATACATCTATAGTAATATTATAAAGCTGAAGAGTTTGTTTGTTTGTTTGAACGCGGTAATCTCAGGAACTACAGGGTCGAATTGAAAAATTCTTTTTGTGTTGAATAGACCATTTATCGAGGAAGGCTTTAGGCTATATAACATCACGATGCAACTATTAGGAGCAAAGAAATAATGGAAAATGTGAAAAAAACGGGGAAAATTATTCATCTTTGAGGACTTCCATTGCATGCGCTGCGAAAACGGTTCAAGATACCAAAAATATATGTATGAAAGAATTATTCCTCTTAAAATGATCTAAAAAAATGTCCACGACAGTATATGTCTATCTTTTAAAATTAACTCACTAGAACCGTTTTTATGGTAATCAAATTTGGTCGAAATTAATGCATTATTTGTTAAGAGTTGTATTAACGTCATAATATGAATCTTTATCCAAATAAATGTGTTAGATAGAGTGATTCCACGGGAAGGTTTTCATGTACTTTTAGCCCGGAGAAACTCATTAACGCGGGCGAAGCTGTGGGCAAAAGCTAGTCTTTATATATAAGTGGGGCTTGATGGGTTAATAGTGTAAGAAACATACTATCTCAAGGTATTCAATAAAAAAATAAGTTATGACCAAATTTAATATTAAAAACAAGAGTAGTTTTGTGTGTATTAGAAAATATTAAAATTTTCCACATAATAAAATCCAAACCAAACATTAATGTCAATGTTAAGGTTGAAATAATGGCCTTCTACTTTTGTTGTACGTCTTGACACACATCTTAATGCATCAAATTATATAATGTGTTATCAAAAGTACCTAAACAAACTAAACTACATTCAGGATTGTTGTTTTGCGCCTACTGATAAGCTATCTTTTCCACTACACTCATTGACAAATATAAGTACTTTCCGTTTTTTAAATATTTTTTATGTTGCAAATTACCTCCATAATTACGAACTCATTTAAGATTAATTTTATATTGGAACATCATTATGTCATTGCCCAAACTAACTAAAATCTAACTAACTAAATTTGTCGAGGAAATTAGTAAAAAATATTTTGTACATATCATTTACATTGGGAAAGGGTATTTTAAATTTTTGATTATTTACAAGAAGGAACAATTTAAGTTATATTTTATAGATTTATTTAACACAAAATTCTAATTTAACTTTATATTTGATTTGTCCATGGTAATGACTGATTAAGCCACTTTTCCTGCTTTCACCAGATTTTATCTTCCCTTTACTTAACAGCCAAGGTTTTGGGCATTCCACCTATGAGTCCATTCGGAAAGGCGTTAATATATCACATAAAGATTAGGCAAATGAGGTATCGAATTATCATCCATAGTTTTACATAATATATATTAGGTGTGTCAGCCGTGGTGTGTGCCGGCAGAGTAGAATAGCCCCCCCTCTTCTTACCGAGGAGTCGTAAGAGGCGACTGAGGTAATAGACAGCACCGCAACTTCATCTGCTCATAATAAGTGCTTAGAGAAGGAAAACTTGACACCAACCCGAAACGGTATCTCCGTAAAGGCACGAGCCAGTTCCTGCAACCGACCCGGCACCACACGTATCGACTTGTCGTTCCTGTGGGTACTGCCGGTTAGGTTGAGAGGGTGGCGTAGGTTCTAGGCATGCCTGCGCTATCCAAATCATGTCCCAGGCGATTCAGCGTCCTATTGTAAAGAGGACACTTCACTCACCATAGCTTCTAAGCCGGGTGGAAACCAAGTCAACACTGTTGGTCGCTACATCCATCAAAGAAAGTGTCTCAGAAGAACCTCCAACGTAACCCGAACTCGCGTCAACAAAGCTGCCGTATTCATTGGTCTTCTTGTATTTTGAGGTAAAGAATAGAGTCTATCTGCTACACGACTATTTGTACCAAAAAGGTTCTACTTTCAGTTTTTACCCGACTGCGAAAGAAGGAGGGTTATGTTTTTCGGGTGTATGTATGTATATTTCTTTGGCACGCCCTAGAGCCTAAACGGCTTGTCGTATTTTTATGTGAGTGGTATTTTTTTTTTTTTTAATGCCCCTACTGCCAGTAGCCTGACACGAGTCGGCTTTTCTGGCCACACCGGTCTTTAGGGTGAACGCAGAAGGCGCTCGCAACCCTTTGAATTAAGTGACCATGTTGAGGGCAACCCACTAACGGGTTACGAACCTCTGCTCAGAACGGCCACTGAGAGAGGATGAGACATTAACGATAAGGGAAAGATTGGTTTTAGGCCTAATCCTATTAGATTGTGTTGTCAAAACAATTATGTTGGCCTCTTTGTAACCGGATATACACAGAATGCGACACTTATGTGGGCCACTATCGTGGGTTTTACTCTCCTCCCTTAGAGACATCATCATGTCTCTGAGGGAGATGTCGGGACATCTCCCGATTCTAGGCCACTTGAAGTTTACACCAGCTTTAGATTATATACTCATTCAAACAGCCATAAAAAATCTAACCGTTCCAGGTAAACTGCCAACATTTCTACGAAGTGCCCCCTCTGATGGGCATGACGCTGTCTTCAGTGAGCGTGGTGCTGTCCCAAGGGTTCCGTCACCACCGCCTTCACCTGGGCTTCAACACAGGATCCCACAACGTCTCCAAGGACATCCTCCCTGAATGCACAGTGGTGTTGGACAAAGTTGTGAACATCTTCGTGTTTGATTGGTGGCATCCAAAGTACCCGCATTTTGATAACAACCTTCCGATAAACGTGGTGGACGAGGAGTCGTTGCCAGTGCTGAAAAAAGATTTCTTCGCGACACGCGATGCTGATTTGTAGAGAAGCGTAATGTGATATAAATCTAATATATTTTTAATATGTTTTTGGTGTTTTTATTTGCGGGATTATGAATTGTAATGTTTCGATGTGATTGTAAAATGGTTTGAATCGATTTAAAATACTTAATTATGAAAATTTACATATATTATAGAGTAAATCAGTAACATTGGAATCGGATTCTGGAAAAACGCTACGATTTCCCCGTAAATTACTTGGACTAAGGATAGCTAATCCGATATAATTTATTTGTATTTTTTCGTATTTGTAAAGCACAAATATGTTGTTTGCCTGAAAATCAAACCCTCAAACCTCACGCTTTAGATCCTAAGTATGATGTTACAAGACTAAAGGCGTTTCAATTTACTCATGATTCAAAAACAATCAACAACATATAATATGGTTTCCGTTGTATTATCCTAGGAACATTTAAATAAAAAAACGCATTAATTATTCGAAGCATAATCGCTTCAAGGCTGACCAGTCCTACACGTATCAGCTTATTTATTAATCGTCTGTACATCATCAAACACGAGTTGTGAACGACCTCTTACAAATGACCTAATGATAGCACTTATTGAGTTGACTCCAATGAGATAATTCTGTTATTTTTCTCAGTGAAGTGAACCGTTTGGAACATCTCTGTTTAAAAGTGAATTAAAATGTTTAAAATTGTTTTAATCTGTGCCTTTGGGATTGCTGTGAGTATTTCTGCATTAGATGTGTCTTTTTAAATGATTTTGAATGTAAACTATTTTGGTTTATTGTATATAAGTACCTACTGACATTTAAATATTTTTTTAATACATTTCCTGGTGAGTAAGTACTTACTAATGTTTTAAGTGTAGTTACCCAACGTATCGAAAAAAAACCTTAAATTTAATACTATAAAGTACACATAACAGATCTTTACTTCGTGATAAAGTGTATAAACGTCGCCGGTCACATTTATTAATATTTATAATAATAATACCAGCCCTGTATTATATGCTGCTCACTGCTGAGCACGGGCCTCCTCTACTACTGAGAGGGTTTAAGGCCTTAGTCCACCACGCTGGCTTAGTGCGGGCTGGCAGACTTAACACACACTCGAAATTCTTATGGAGAATTCTCAGGTATGTAGGTTTCCTCACGATGTTTTCCTTCACCGTTAAAGTGAACGATAATTGATAAACAATACACACGTAACTTTGAAAAGTCAGTGGTGTGTGCCTTGGGTTTCGAACCTCCGGACATTGTCTCGGCAGACCGTTCCATTCCCAACTAGGCTATCGTCCGTCGATTAATATTTATATTAACTTAGTTGGTAATGCGAATCTAATTTTTAAGGAACTTATTCATAAACATATTTAATCAGTGACAGACCTAAGCGAAATGTAGAAAATAACAAAAGAACGATTATGTAGTTCAAACACTGATTAATGTTATTTATTTCTAAGGAGTAAATGTTATCGTTAAGCACAATTCATTGAACTTGATTGTCACTTTATGAACAGACTCTGAATAATTGTGACTGGTAAGTAATCAAATTATTAAAAAATACTTAATAATGTTTTGACTGCCTCGGAGGCGTAGTTGTATTATGGTACGACTGCAATACTGAGGTCTCGGGTTCGATCCCCCCGGGTCGGGCAAAGTGATATTGAGTTTTTCTATTCAATATCAGCTCGGAGTCTGGAATTTGTGCCCGATATGGCGATAGGCTCGCCTCCTATCACATCATGGGACGGAATAATGGCGAAAAGTGGGTGCACTAGTTGCGCCTCTGCCTACCTCTTCGGGGATAAAAGGTGTGAGTGTATATGTATATATTAATAATGTTTTTGTTGGTACGAGGCAAATGATTTTGGATAAGAAAAAATCTTATATAGATGCGGTCTTAGTTAAATATTTGCTTTAAAAACTATGTTATTCTAGGCCAGCTACGCAGATGCTCCAGTAGATCCGCCTAGGGTGTATTGTGGAGAGACTCCTGATAAGGTAAGATATACCGAAGTCTTAGGTATGCTAATCTGATTCATTAAAAATACTTATGTTTTCGCTAGCCTGAGATTGACTGAGTTGACAATTAGTATTTCCAACTCCTTCCTATCTTTCTGTTTGGTTAATTTTATTGCGGCGTACCTAAATACAGATTAGTATTCCCTGATACTCACCGACCTTCAGTGGTGAAGTAGTCAAAAATGTGTGCCACATCCGATCCTGGCTTACAAGAGTTGCAGTGGCGGGAGTGAGGGCGGGATAGTCTCTAACCTGAGACTTCCCACGGTTAGCTTTAGGTACCTATCGAATATTGTAAAATAGAGTCCCACTGCGCTATTAAGTTATTGTAATAATTACAAGTAAAAGTCTCTTCATCTCACATTTTTATTCCCGTAATAAATATTTTATATCCATAAAGTCGAAGTACGGAGATTTAACTTGTGTTTGAAATGATAATTATTGACCTACTATCACGTTGTAAGACGCCATAAACTTTGTGTTCCATGAACTTGCACGATTACCTTTATCTTCCTGGATATAAATGTGAGCTTATGCGACATTCATTTTGTTTTCAGATCTTTCAATGTCTGGGCAGCCCGAAGATTGTGAAACCAGAGATTTCTATGAAATGTGATAGATCCATATCTGAAGTTAGTACCTATAACTATTTGTATGCTTCGGAAGTTGGTATTTGTATAGCGAAAATTATGACGATTGACAATTTCCCGAAGTTCAGTTATTACCAGAAAAATGAGCCTGTTATGACTGTTATATCCTTTACTCTATTGCATTTATATTATTGTGAACTTGAATATTATCAAAGCTAAACAAACACAAATCACTATACAAACTGCTTCATACAGAAGTCAGAACAAATAAATTCCGAAGTTATCAATCGTTTATTTTTGGAGCTGGCACTATGATTTCAGTGTGACAAAATGAGATGCATCTTCAGAGAGGAAGGTTGGATGGTTAATGACAAGGTAGACAAGAGCAAGGTTGGCGCGAGCTTCGACCAATTCGGCAAGGACAACCACGACTGGGCGGCTGCTATCGAAGCTGCCAAGACCGAGTGCTTGGCACAGGAGTTGCCAGCACAAGGCGTTTATATCGGCTGCCCCGCGTACGACATCTTGCATTGCACGCTCTCCAGTCTTATTAAGGTATGTTATTTATTTTTATGGTAGCAGGTATTCGTAAGCTAAAGACTAAAATATCAATGCGAGAAGCAAACAGTTTTTAAGTCTCATCGTGTTGCAGGTGCCACATCATTTCAGCCAGTCGATATCACTAAAATTAATTTCCAGAAAGCATAATACCTATGGACTCCATCCCTCACAGATTAAAATCCACATTCTGAAATCTCATTTTCCTGGTCTCTGCATAGATATTACAATTTACTGGTGTCTAGTTGCGAATAGTCTCACAAGTTTGCAGCTACCCCATTTAACGAACACAACCTTGCTCTTGCAGAACGCCAACCCAGCCAAGTGGTCGTCGTCTGAAGAGTGCAAGTACCCACGTCAGTACGCCGGCGCCTGCCCCGTCTGCCCTTCCAACTGCTTCGTGCCGGCCATACCCACTGGCTCCTGCAACGCTTGCCTCGTGCTACCTCGCACTCCTTGATTCATTATATGATTTATGAATGTATAATAAAATAAACAAATATATACAATTGCAACATCAAACTATATTATGTACTTATTATTTTTTGTCAATAGGTAATTAATAATAGTAATGTAATTAAAATAGGTAGTAATTCTACTTTTTAGTGTCTCCTTCAAAAAGGTATAGGGTGTCCGAAAAATACGAGAACATATTAATAAAGACAAGACAAATTGAAGTCTACAGATATGAAGAGCGACAAAGATTAAGGTAAACTCAAAACATTTACATAATGATGAGACAATATAACTATCCCCTTTATGAACAATACGTGTACGTAATGAAATTTAATCGTGAAACTAATCTACGCTCAGTTCCAATCAATTTCATAAATCTTTGCCAGTCATAAAAATTGCATTAAAACTCTTCATTTATAAGAATTCAAAAATAACATTAATTAATCTGCTACCAATCTCAACCGTGACATAAATACGCACTCTTACAAAAATATTTATTAATTATTTATACATATAAGGAGGCACAAGTCTGCTCATCTATTAATAGAAGGCTCTTTTTACTGTAGCCGCCACCTGGGATTTCAGACAGATCATTAACAGTTAGTAAACTGTCTCTACATAATCAGTCAGACCCCAAGCACAGCTTGCGAGTAACTTTATTGTGCATATTTTTTTATAAGCGTAATCTAATAAGATAAATCTCAATAAGATAGCATTAAGTATTTAGTGTGTGAGATGTCCATTTTCTGTCACGTGATGTCACGTCCTGATGCGCATATTTATCGAGCGCAGCCTTTTCCGCCCACGGTTTTCCCATTATTTTCCTCTGATTGTGCGCATGCGTGCAACGGTCGCAGGCCGGGTGACACCTGTCAAAAACAGTAAGCATCGGCCGCCGTGCTGTGAGGTGCTCTGACGTCATCGCTGGCATTTACAAATTAATTACTGGATTTTTGGAACACCATGTAAATTAGGTGAGACACAAAAGTATACTCAATTGATAATTAATTAATGTAGATTTTTAGCTTTTTGCGAGGTGGAAATATTTTTGTGTTAAACATTTTTTACATTATTTTTTTTATTTAAATTTTGGTATATTTAAAGACTATTTTCTAATTCGCCGTGAAGATGGTAGTTTTTTACTGTCTTTCCTAGCTTTAAGTTGTAGTGCGTAGGATGTATACTTGATCTGCTATTAATAGATGATAAGATGAACGATTACAGAAACAGACGGGCGCGCGCACATTTCGGAATTTACTTATCGTGACCTTTGCTGTCGATATCTTTTATCTGGAACATATTAAGGGTCTTGCTAAAGAAGTTTTAATTAAATAATTGGTTATGTGCAAACGCCTGTAATCAAATTGATGAAACAAGCGAACTGTTATTGTTAAAACGATATCTTCAAATATGGAACCATTTATTCGCTTTGTTAACAGCATGTAATGAATACAAATTTGATCTTGATTAAGTAAATCTTATTTTCTATGTTATTCAGCCTTACGTATTGAATGTAAGGACATGATATGTACCTATTCGGTAGTCGCAATCTATACGATTGAAGAGATATGGGTCACGAAATGGTTACCTTTCTTGAACTATTTGATACCACTAGACGGACATATTACCTGTACATTCATACAGGTATTAGTTATAAAACCTGATAGATGGATTCTCGCATTACAGAAATGAGAATACAATACAGAATATACCCTTTTGTTCGTCTCGTCTGCCTCTGTTTTATTGTACCTATTAAAGACATGTAATGAAATAGTAAAAGCGAGGATCGATGAGAATTCGAATACTGACTATTGCGAGTCTTTTCTGGCATATTTTGCCTTCTGGTCTATAAAATATTCTTCTTATTTACTGTGTATGTATACATAATATATACACACACACTCAAGCCTTTTATCACCGAAGGAGTAGGCAGAGGCGCAACTAGTGCACCCAATTTTCCCCATGCATAGTCCGTCCCATGATGTGATAGAGGGCGAGCCTATTGCCATATCGAGCCCAACTTCCAGACTCTGGGCTGATACTGAGTAGAAAAACCCAATATCACTGCCCGACCCGGGGATCGAACCCGAGACCTCGACATTGTATTCGTACCGTAATACAACTACACCACCGAGGTAGGCTGTCATTACTGTTTAATACAAGTTAAATTATCTGTAGGTATTTGTTAAATTCCTTAATTATTTGTCAATGATATTAATTGTAGGTATATTGAAATTGACAAATTAAAGTTAATATAATTTGTATAACAACCTCAGACACCTCACTGTTAAAATAATGGGTTTGACCCTTGAGTTAAAGAAAATAAAAAAAAGAGTTTTATTATTTTCAGCGTAACTTTTTTAAAAGAAATTGCTCTCGAGTTATTTTTTTCTATAAGTAGTAGATTCGATCTTTTCCCTATGGTGACAGATTTTAGATTTGGATTATAACACCCAGACATTTGTTTCGGCGCGGGAATCGAACTTAACTCTCTTGTAGTAGGGAGACGAGCTACGTACTCGAATAGCGAAACCTCGCGCCCCTCCGTCATCTGTTTCTAAAATCACACCCACATGCGAGATAATAAAGTATACTTGTACCTATAATCATTGGAAAAAATACTCTTATATCTGTCTCATACCATACATCTTCATTACTAATAGAAGAACTGAGTCACCCCTAGGGGTGGCCCAGCGCAAAAGTAATTTAAATACCGAGCTTGACTAATTGAGATATCCAAAAGATATGTTAAACAGTATTTTGCTTCAGTAATTATGACTGAAGTACAGTAGGAATGATTTTACAGTCTGGTTATTTTTCCGAGCCGTTTACTTCAGTCGTATTTTAACTTCGAGAAGTTATTGTTATGATAGGATCTATTATATTTCATTACGGTCTGAAAATTTTAAAGGATATGTCCAAAAACGAACCTGCAATTCTAACCAAGATAGTTTATATACATTTGAATAGAACTCCTAAAAACTAGCCTTTTACAATAAATCGTATATTTTTAAAGTCATCCGATTTTGAGATTTATGTAATTTTATTTTGCATAAAAACTACACTTAAAATGGACCTTATTAAAAAAGTTATAAACGGAGGGGTCTAAAAATATTTTTTAATAGATCCAAAATCCATATTTTTGCTCCTTTAATATCCTTAAAGTTTTAGTCTGGTTAGAATTTAAGGCCCGGCACCCATACAAAAAGAGGACATCTCCTTTACTTGACAATTTTAAACCAAGCCCTGAGTATTTCAATGTTTATATTTATATCTAAATTAAAGTCGAGCAACTCCCTCGTCGGATAGCTTTTTCTCTACCCACAAAGAGTAATGAGTAATGACACTAGTCGCCATCCGGAACTTTAAATTGCATTTCACTGCACTCGTTACCTTACGCATTATAATCTTGCTCGCTATAACGTCTGTGCTTGCGGCCGCGTCGTGTGCCGGGTCGGTCACTTCCCTGCAACATGGTTGAGGAGGCCGATGGCTGGCACATACTCGTGAACGGGTACTGCTTGCGTGGACTGGTCTGCTCTGCTTGATGGTTGACTCTATTGTTTACTTAAAATTAAACATGTAGGTGGTTGTTTGACTTAGGTACTCTCCGTTAATTTTCGTATTTAATATCCATCTTTGAAATTGAATTTATATTGATACTTGCAATTAGTAAAATATATATATTAAAAAAAAAATAGATAACAATAAAAGACCGACGCTGAGTTTATTGGTACTTTTTCTCAGGTCAGTGGGCTTTTCCGAAGCACTGGTAGAGTCTTTCAGTTGATAAAAAACATTGTAAAAAATGATGTGTGAAAGTGCCCTTAGGGGCATAATTACTTAATAAATAAATGATTTGAATTAGGTGTGTCTCATACGTTCAGTAATTGCAGGAACATATTAGTGCCTCTATACTACTTAGCAGAAATAGACTAACCAGTGATACGTGTTTAGAGGAGCTCTTGTTCATTAGACAGATAATTAGTAAATTCGATAACGAATAGATTCCTATCTTTACTTCTTTGTGAGTTTAGGTATTGATACGGTTGTAATAACATTGTAGAAATCAAAACACAGCTATACTTAGAGACTATAAAACTATTAGTTACAGTATATTTTGTGCCGGTAGGTGTGTAGGAGCAATGCCTGAAATGCCAGCACGGTAAGCGCAGTGATCATTAAAACATATTTTCGCAGAAATTACCTTTCAAACATAAACGTCGTGGATTGTAAAGATACTCTTTATAAATAATTGCTACCACAAATAATTTTAATGATATTGTGCTCAATATGGATTTAATTACTGGCTAATCTCCGAACCAGTCACTGGTGGTAAGATATGCAAGAATCTGTCTGGGTGGGTACTACCGCAATGTCTATTTCTACCGCCAAGCAGCAGTATGCATGCACTGTTATGTTTTGGTTTGAAGGACATTGTAGCCAGTGTAACTCCTGTACATAATGAGACTTAACATCTTACGTCTCAGGATGACGAGCGCAGTGGAATGCCACACAGTACTTTGTAAACTTAAGGTGCTGGATGGTGTTGCTACTGTTTATGGGTGGTCGTATCGCTTACCATCAGGCGAACGGCATCCTCGTCTCGTCATTCAATGCAATAAAAAAAAGCAGGCGATTTTTATGAGTAAGGAATAGAAAGCAGGCCGGCATGATTGTGTCGACTGGCGAGGGTCGTTTCGTCCGTCGACATTCCATCTAGACCCCACTCTGCGTACCATCAGGTGCAGTAGGGCCAAACTGCCGTGCTCGGATGGTTTTGTTACAGAAGAACATATCTACAGTTTCTCCCGGCAGAGGACTATTAAACGCGCGCAGTGTCACGAGTAGGTAGTAAATTAATTATGCACAAGTAATCTCGGAACTCTGAATTACAAATTTGTGCATGTCAGTGAACTGCTCTTGTCAGTAATTATAATCGGGTACAATATTGGTCACATGTGAAAATCAGTTTTTTGATAAGCAGACGAGGATGGCGATCATATTTTATATTAAGTAAGTAACTATTTAGACCACTGTTATTCAAAGCACCGCTTATAATAATTCTTGACTCCGACCACAAGTATCGTCTGTGAGTGTTAGTTAAAATTAGATGTAATTTTATAAGGGTCTGTTAGGCTGTTTCACGCTGCCTAAGTAAATACTAATCCTTGAATTACCATATAAAGTGGCAAAATACAAAGTGAACCTCTCAAATAAAAGGTAAATAATAGAGTGCATTCAGGATTAATTGCGTTATACATAAACTTTCTGAAACAGGCTATTAGTGCTTTGGTGAACTATATCTGCATAAACTTACTGTAAATAAATTGTAAACGGCAAACGTAGAATTTGAATTAGATAAAATTTGAATTTCGCTTATCTCAGCCAACATAATAGAAATGAACATTGCAATTTATAACGCTTTAGTTTAATTGCGGACGTGTTCACTGTTCGTGCGCGCCCTTTCCGACACAATAAATAGGCCGGGCGTGCGTTCGTTACCATTTTAATGATTTTGTGAGAATTGAACCAGAGTACCCGCCGCCTTCAGTGGTCCAGCGCTCGTTTACCATTTTATTACGTCTGGCCTCTTGCGAGAGCTGTTTGCGAAGAATATATAAACTCGATATTGGACTACTTAGGTACCTGTGCCCAACGCAAACATAGTGGCTGGGATTGGAGGCGTTGTGGTTATGTGGAGTTTTTGTTATATGTACCTAGTATTTGTATATTGGACTATATAAAGTAATGGGTACATGACGTGCTCTGCTGTGTTGTTGGATTTAAAGACCCGTATTGATATTGTTAGTATTAGGGACTTTATTTAAAGCTTGTTGTGTGCAGCAAGTCGTTGCTTATCGTAAGTCATAGCCCTAGCCTCTAATTGGATATGTTAATACAATCCATAAATGAGTAAGTTTTAATACATCAATGAGTTCAATGCACCAATTTGAATTTTTAGATTCACTGTTTAGTAAAAATAATGTACAACTATAAAATACTACGTGATGCTCGCGGCTCCGCCTGCGTGAAAAATATTTTCTGGGATAAAAATATTTTCCCGGGATAAAGAGTAGCCTATAGCACTCAGGAGTAATGTAGCTTTCTATTAATGAATGGCTTTTCAAATCAGTTCAGTAGTTCCTGAGATTAGCGCGTTCAACCAAAAAACCAACTCTTCAGCTTTATAATATTAGTATAGATTACAAATAGAAGCTCTTAGAGCGTTTCAATGATAGAAAACTCACGAATAATGCAATCGATGAGCTGATGGCAGTCGATCATACCACAACAATGCTAGCCAAATCAATAACGTCCACAATAAAGTCTGGCCTGAAAACACATAAACTATCTTGACATATACCTACATTATCTATTTTTTTGACATAAACAAAATATGAGTTTCAAGACTGCACAGTGGAATTCCTTAATCTTTTTTTTATGGGATCGAATGATGAGACGAGCATGCCGTTCACCTAATGGTAAGCGATACGACCACCCAAAAACAGTAGAAACACCATCCAGCACCTTGAGTTACAAAGTACTGTGTGGCATTCCACTGCGCTCGTCGTCTTGAGACATAAGATGTTAAGTCTCATTGTATCCTGTAGTTACACTGGCTACAATGTCCTTCAAACCGAAACATTACAGTGCATGCACACTGCTGCCTGGCGGTAGAAATAAACATTGCTGTGGTACCCACCCAGACGGACTTTTACATATGAGAGTCCTACCAAAAATAAGAGTCCGTCTGTTCTTACTGTTGTTATTGGCAAAGGCCAATAACGACAGTATGAGAGCTTTATCTACATAACAAAAAGAAGAATAATATGTTTAGTACATTTAAAAGGAGTTTACTCTGTAAGAAGTTGTTGTTCAAAACAGAATTGGGATGTGAAGTGATTAAAAAAACTTAAAACTCGCGTCGTCTGCGGCTTCATTTAGATGACGTGGGTATGCTAAGAACCTCCTCATTAATCTAGCAGCGCTCTGACGCTGTTAAATTGACCTAATTGTAGAACCGAGGTTTCCAAAAGGCAAGACTGAGTTTTAATTGTCTTTGGAACAAGATCTAATTTTATAACTGCGGTTACATGTTGTTTTTAATATTGTTCTAGAAACTGAAAATATTTAAAAAGTAAAGTAAACTTTACCTTTTTGTTAGGAACTTTATGGTGACCAAGGAGAGGTGCCGTATGTCAACAGTCGCCATAATTACGCCGACTTTCCTAACTACACGTATCCTGCAGCACGCAATGATATTTTATGAAATGTCATTTGCAGCACATGACTCGCGAGAGCGAATAACCACCAATAAGATTTTTTTCTAAACATTTTTTTACAGTTCGTTCAAAGTGTAATATAGACTCTTCCCAGAGGACATGTCCAAAAACGGGCCTAAAGTTGTTACCAAGACAGTTTATCTATACTAATATTATAAAGCTGAAGAGTTTGTTTGTTTGAATGCGCTAATCTCAGGAACTACTGAACCGATTTTGAAAATTCTTTCAGTAATAGGAAGCTACATAACTCCTGAGTGCTATAGGCTACTTTTTATCCCAGGAAAATATTTTTGTCCCGGAAAAACCGCGAGCACTACTAATATAAATATATTTGGATAGAACTCCTAAAAATTAGCCTATGAACATAAAACGTTAATTTTAAAGACTTCAGATTTTGAGATTTATGTAATTTTATTTTGCTTAAAAACTACACTTGATATGAACATTTAAAAAAAATTATGAATGGAGGGGTCTAAAAATATATTTAATGGATCCAAGTTCTATATTTTGCCCCTTTAATATGCCTAAAGTTTTAGCCCGGTAAGATTTTGAGGCCCAGCACCCATACAAAAGTGAACATCTTTACTTCAGCGGTATTAACAGATTATAATATTAATGAAAATGTTATAATTTTATTTACACGTACGCGATGGTGGATTCAATGCCGTAGCCATTCTCTACCAAGTCTATTTGTTATCTTTCCCATCTTCCTTCCCAGTTGATTGCGATTCTTTTTCCTGTGCCACTGGATACCCCACAACTAAGTTTATATTTGTACAAGACTTATTCTACGTCGATACTTCGTTGACATGCCTTATGTAACTAAGCTGTGATATAGTTGAGCTATTTATGTTTGAATGCCGCCCTGACATGTCAATAAAGATTATACCAGATTTACTTGTGCAAACAATTATCGATTGACGCGTTGACGTCAGTCGATCGAGAAGGGTTAAATTTTCAATAAGATTTTCAGTATTTTCAAGAGTTTGAAATACAATCCCTGTTATGTCCAATAAATATCTCGTAGCTTTACTTCAATCGTTACACTTTGATTGGATTCTCAGACCAGGAAAAAAAATTATTTGGTCCAAAAATACATTTGATATGATATGATATGGTGATAGGGTCAACCTTTATTACATCATGGGATGGAAAATAAGCTTAGTAAAAATTAAATTGGTATGTCTCTGCCCTAGGCATACCAACTTACGGCCGTTTTCAATGAACGATCCCAATCTCAATTTCGCTAATCATAATAAGTTATTAGTAACATACCGGGTGGAAGGGAAACGCTCTCTATACCGGAACGGTAAGAGAGAAGAACCATAACATTAACGAAAAACTGTATTCATTTGCAAAGCTAAGCGATAATACTTACGATTTTAGTATTTCCGTAATTCATGCGCGCGCAATGTAAAGCGTACAAAGGACTGGGCGGCCGCCGCGCTGCGCCGGCACCGGCCCGTGGTCGTTAACCCGTCAGCTGATGTACGTGTTTCATTACGATTATTTTGAAATAATGACCTTTTTTACTATGTTTTTCAGAATAATAGTTTGATTTATCTATCCATACGTGAAGCTGTACAGAAATTTGAGAAAATCCTACTAAAATTGTAACAATGCGATCGCGATTTTTTTAGTGCCATCACGTCAGGAATCACCAATACTATCACCTGTATTCGTTTCCGAGAGCGTTTCCCTTCCACCCGGTATACATATACATTCACGCCTGTTATCCCTGAAGGGGTAGGCAGAGGCGCAACTAGTGCACCCCCTTTTCGCCATTATTCCGTCCCATGATGTGATGGGGGGCGAGCCTATCGCCATATCGGGCACAAATTCCAGACTCCGAGCTGATACTGAATAGAAAAACTCAATATCACTTTGCCCGACCCGGGGATCGAACCCAAGACCTCAGCTTTGCAGTCGTACTGTAATACAACTACGCCACCGAGGCAGTCAAGTTATTAGTAAGCATGTCAAAAAATCTTTCTTCTGATTGGTCCAATTTCGAGATGGATCGAAAACAGTGATAGAGATCGTTTATTAAAACCGGCCGTTAGTAGCATGAAAACCGAGTATAAGAGGCCTTATTTTATACATAATAAAATAAGGCCTCATAAAATACTATTCTGTAATAAACATACAAGAAAACAGCAATAAACTCGAACCGGATTGCTACGAACACAACTAGCAAGTAATTGCACGAGCAAACAGCATAAAGCGACTGAGTTCACGCGCAATTTCCTCTCAGAGATTAATCGCGAAACTGCGAGTCGCTCATGATTGCTTTCGGGATGCTTTACTAAATCGACAAAAGTAATCTCGTCTTTCTGATTACTTAAGTCCAATTTGGTTCGTAAAATGAGTTTATAGCTTCCCTAGATACTTATTATAATTACCTATATCTTCCACTCTACTGGAATGTTAGAGTAGGCGCAATTTTTCAAGCATGTTGAAAGAGTTTGATAATTTGAAAGGCTTCGATAATAATATTCCCTTGGTCAATTCTTCTACTTGTAAAAATATGACCAGGGTTTAAATAAGAATAATTGAATATTCGCAATATTTACCAGTTTTTTTATTTTTACTGCAGCGAATGACGAGACAAGCATGTCGTTTGCCTGATGGTAAGCGATACGACTACCCATAAACAATAGAAACACCATACAGCACCTTGAGTTACAAAATACTGTGTGGCATTCCACTGCGCTCGTCATCATATCAGACATAGATGTTAATTCTCATTATGTCCTGTAGTTACACTGGCTACAATGACCTTCAAACCGAAACACAACAGTGCATGCACATTGCTGCTTGGCGGTAGAAATAGACATTGCGGTGGTACCCACCCAGACGGACTCTTACATATGAGAGTCCTACCATTATTAGTTTATTGCATATTTCGGCATCAGAAGATGTACAACATATTTTCGCGATGATCGATCATATTCCGCCTGGTTTATACCTACACCAAACATTTTATACAGGAGGAGAGATGTTCTCTGTTTCGTGTATCACGTAAAGAGGCCTTAATTGACTTTGAGTCATACCTAATTTATTAACAGTTAACTAGAGGAGATAACCCGTTTAGACCTTAAAGAATCAAGAAATATGATAGAGATGAATGGGTACATAATGCAAATGAAATTTCAGGCGGAGTGAGTTGCGGGAACCACATTGTATATTAAACATTAAAGAGAACAATTAATATTATTTTCTCCGTGCAATCTTCACATTCAATGAGAATGACAACTTAGTAGATTCAATATAGTTTAGAGCACGTCGCGTGGGAGGAGATTAAAACACTTCGATATCTAATGGAAAGAAACGTCGAGACAATATCTATAATTTTGAATTTCTTTTTCCTTTGCTTGTTTTTCTTTTCCTTTCCGCTGAGGGCCTGGAAATGGTTCTAACCTTTTGGGTCTTAGAAAGATACATAATTAAATAGGTACATACCGAAGTAAAATCTTTGTTAACATAAAATTACTGGTTTTACCGATTTCCATTATTACAATGAACATTCGGGTAGTAATAAAAAGGATATTTTAGCCAGTTATTTCTTTAGCATATTCTGAGCTAAATGGTAATGTGTCTATATCTTGAGTCTCAGAGTACCTAATAGAGGCAGCTTGCCATGTCATGCCGGGGGTTTGGCGCCGCCTGTGTCTGAGCGTGCCGGACCGTACGTATGGAGGCGGCGCCGCCCGCCGCTGCTGGCAGTGCCGGCGGCCAGGACTAGTCTTTTGGAAGCAGCTTTCACCCCGAGCGATTAGGACCGTTAATGAGCTGCATATCAAAACAAATGTTTTGGCATGTATTGGAGTGAATTGGCAAAGACTTTGTTATCTATTCTATGTTATACCTAATAATTAGTATTTGTTTATTTTATGTTTTATTTTGTTCTATGTTTTAATAATGTTTTCTATTGTGTTTTTTTTATAATTATTGTATTTTAATTTTAGATTACTAATCGTTACTCTACATTGTCGCCTTGGAAAAAAACTGTTATGACTGTGAAATAATAAATTAAAATAATTTACGTATACTTGGTAAAAGATACAATCGACAAAATGTTACAAACTTCTAGTCATTCAGTGTAGCATAGACCAAATACCTATGTTGGACGGGACTTTCTTGTCATATTTTCACCACTCTTAACATAATTTAGGAATAGCACTAAGTATGCACTAGAAATATGAACATACCTCTGCAATTACTGGACTCTCATCCAACTACAAAATTGGATTTGCATTTTTATGCGTACAGAATATCCATATTGGAATGTTCCATGAAGAAACGCAAAGTTTAGTCGATTAGTATTCAGCGTGATCCCGAGTTATAATTACCAGTGTCTGTGTCAAGTTCCTCGGGGTTGATATAATGTGCGACCTTATTGCTTATAAGTTCGCTATCACACTAGTAACTTAAGACTCGTTTTCACAAATTAAAGCCTTATGTTCTAGTAAGAGAACGTGGGTCGGGCTTACAATGGATGCTGACATTTATAAATGTCTGAGGTAACAATAGCCAGATATGACGATGAACTTGATCAGTCGGTAAATTATTTTTGAAGACCCGAAAAGATCTTTTTGAAGAGACCATTTTGAAGATCTGTGAAGAACCTCACAAAATTTACCTTTATAAATTGTTCTGAGAAATCTATAAGAATTGTGTGTGCCTTGTGGTCGATGGAGTCACCTGCGATGAGTAGTATATATATAATACCATACTACATAATAGTATTAGCATCAAGTGGGCCAACGTTTTCCTAACTTCATCTAGCGAAGAATGTGACACGTGCGGTCTAACGAGCTGCACTGCAGTGGTCCAACTGGATCTATGTGGCCAAGACATTAGATGCAGTGCGCACGCCGCTCGTATTGACAAATATCTGATATTGCAGCTATCTACGATATCGTGTGATAATGTTTCAATAAACCGAACGCATATCGACACTCCACGCCGCCTGTACTACACTATCTCTACATTGTTTACTGATGTCTATTTGGTGATAATGCACTGTCATTCCCTAATACAATGGCTTTGCGTGAATCCAATTAGATCCAAATAAACGGAAAGGATGTTCTGCCGGGTTTCGATTCGTATAACAATAATTAATTACAATGTAATGTTTGTATTTTATTCGGATACTTGTCCGATATACTTCTATCTACCCAGGACAACTACCTACCATAATGATATCTAAATAGCATAAAAAAATAGCACATAAATTTCACGTCGATCTCTTATCAGACAGTGGTTCTATCACAGTGGATCTGAGTCACACATTCTATAAACAAATGTTTTTGACAAGCTCTACTATTATGGTCCGTGGGCCAGTGACAGATTTCGATGACCAAGTTTCTCTCAAACGATAATTGGTGAGACGCATCAGAGACGTGTATCATAAAGCCTCGTGAACGTCAGCTTCGGCTCCGTGGGTGCCATGACCGGTGGTAGCCTCCCAAAGATGTAGAAAAAAATATATTATTCAGTCATTTCCTCCCAACTAAGAATCATTTTAAATTGTAGCTAACCCGATACCTTGAAGAAAAAAAATAATCAGCTGACTGTAACTTGGGGCATTATGCGTCAGCTGGTCAATCAAACATGTAAAAAAAATATATCATTTCAGTGATTTCCTCTCAACTACAAATTTACCTGATGATAGCTTATACGCAACTATGAATAAATATATATGTCAGCTGGCTGTATGCCGGGGCAAAAACCGTCAGCTGATGCCTTGAAAGTTATAACGCAGGTGTTAGGCGAGAGCTTTTATTACATAATTACATGCATCAGCTGACAATGTTTCCCTCGAATGTGAATGTTAATTCGAATTAATGATAGTAGATTCTCTTTATTAATTACAGCATTGTATTATCAATCTATACATGTAAAATGCTTTGTCCTGAATGACTGACTGACAGTTAAACGCACAGCCCAAACCTCTGACCGTAGAGATCTGAAACTTGCAGGGTGTGTTCCTTGTATGACGCGATGTAGGCATGCAACACTTTTCTAACCCTTAGATTAAAACGTGTTGCAAAGGTGGTACCTGCAGTAGGTTGTGTTAATCTGAAAAGTCTTCTGCTGACCACTTTATCTTACTCCGGAGAGTACAATAAACTATAAATTAATAATCACTGTTCTTAATATTTCTTCAGTTATTTAATTATATACGTATTAGTCGTAAAGTATTTATACATTTCATCGTAAAACTCATATCTGAGCGTAAAGTCAAACATTTAAGATACATTATATCTTCCCAGATGAAAATTTATAAGCTGACTAGCTTTTGCCCGCAGCCGCGGTCGTACGAATTTTTTTGATAAAGGTCCCACTTATACATTTTCACGGGATAAGAAGTAGCCTAAAATTTTCCAGTTTCCCAGATGCTCGAATTATCTCCATACCAAATTTAATCAAAATCCGTTTGATAGTCTTTGAGTTTATCGCGTACAATCTTTTTACCCCATTAGGGGTTGAATTTCGCAAAATCCCGTCTTAGTGAGCTCCAACGTCCTAAAAGGAACCTCCACAAAATTTGAGACTCCTAGCACGTGTAGCTTCTCAGATTTCGTGATGAGTGAGTTAATGACCTTTCGTTTTTATACATATTATATATTACGGGATGAATTTCAATAAAACATGAAACACGTCTTCTATCAGTTCTGTTAAAAATAAGTTTAAGCAATATTTCAAGTAGGTTGAACCAAGGAATCACGTTGGCCCATACAAACTTTGCCCCCCTTTTTCACCCTCTTAGGGGTAGACTTTCGGAAAATTCAATCTCATTAGATGCCTATGGCATACAAAGAACACACCCTGCAAGTTTCAGGTCTCTACGGTCAGAGGTTTAGGCTGTGCGTCAGTCAGTCATTCAGGACAAGGCATTTTACATGTATAGATTGATAATACAATGCTGTAATTAATAAAGAGAATCTACTATCATTAATTCGAGGGAAACATTGTCAGCTGATGCATGTAATTATGTAATAGAAGCTCTCGCCTAACACCTGCGTTATAACTTTCAAGGCATCAGCTGACGGTTTTTGCCCCGGCATACAGCCAGCTGACATATATATTTATTCATAGTTGCGTATAAGCTATCATCAGGTAAATTTGTAGTTGAGAGGAAATCACTGAAATGATATATTTTTTTTACATGTTTGATTGACCAGCTGACGCATAATGCCCCAAGTTACAGTCAGCTAATTATTTTTTTTCTTCAAGGTATCGGGTTAGCTACAATTTAAAATGATTCTTAGTTGGGAGGAAATGACTGAATAATATATTTTTTTCTACATCTTTGGGAGGCTACCACCGCTCATGGCACCCACGGAGCCGAAGCTGACGTTCACGAGGCTTTATGATACACGTCTCTGAAGCATCTCACCAATTATCGTTCGGGAGAAAATGACTGACGAAATTTTGCTACTGGCCCACGGTCTATTAAAATTTTAAGTCATTTTTATGGAGCAGGCACAAAGGACGGGTTGCAGGAATTTATTTTATTTTTATTAAAAGGGTACAGACACAGAGAACAGATTGAATTTTAAACTAAGTTACATTCGTGAAATACGTATGGGAATCGTCTATTGTCAGTCAACAGTCTGCCATAACTCTACTGGACGTAGGACCAGTCCAAGTAATTTGTTGTACCCTTATATAAATAATAAAAATAAAACTAATATCAATTATCAATCCCATGATGTTATCGATAAGCTCAGAATCAACAAAGTTTTAGTAAACTGGAAAAGGAATAGGTAGTTGAGTGGTGCCGCTTTTAGAATTTAGTATCGACCTTGCAGCGTTCGATAAAGTTGTTACAAGCGCCAACAGGGAAAAAGCAATCAATGGCTCCATTTCTAAATGCCACAAACATTCCAAGCTGTAGTTTAAGAGCGTACGTTGTATTAATAAATAACATAGTATCGATTGCCACACGAGCTACACGCAAATATATTATCCTAATCTAGCTATCAAAAGTAAATTAGTTAATGTAGCTTTACCAAACCTCTGATATCATTTGAATACTACGATGTTACCTACTTTCCTGAAGGATGTAACTTGTTATTATTTATACACACACACTCACGCCTTTTATCCCCGAAGGGGTAGGCGGAGGCGCAACTAAAGCACTCACTTTTCGCCGTGCTTATTCCGCTCCATGATGTGATAGGGGGTGAGCCTAGCACAAAATTGGGCACAAATTCCAGACTCCGGGCTGATACTGAATAGAAAAACCCAATATCACTTTGCCCGACCCGGGGATCGAACCCGAGACCTCAGAATTGCAGTCGTACCGTAATACAACTACGCCACCGAGGCAGTTATTATTTGTAAGTACCATATATTCTGCACTGATTTCCCATTGGTAGTTAATTTTCATAATATACTGTGTACTGCATCTTTCAAACAGTATCAATATAATTTATGTATACTGGTCTTTGCTACCACAAATAGACAAAAGATAGAACTTAATATCAATACCTAACTCTTGTTGCAAAACCCACCACCTCGAGACCCTAAACAATTTGCAACTACAGGCCCACCAGCAGCGTTCACAATGTTCGAGGGCGCGGTCGCCGGGATCCTGAACCGGCTGCTGGGCAAGTACGTGCAGGACTTAGACACCGAGAACCTTAACGTGGGAATTTTCTCCGGGAATGTCAACCTTACCGACCTGAAGTTAAAACCTGAAGCTTTGGTAAGAGTCCGTAGATAAAGTAAATTCATATATGAGTTGTTTATTAGTTAGAGTCGGATATTTAATTTATTTTTATATTTTACCTACAGTAATTGATATCCTTTATTATAATAAAAAAAAATATTAATTATTTTATTGCGACTGGGAAAACGTAGTGTAGGACGCCCTCCGGCCAGGTGGGATGACGATCTGCGATAGACTGCAGGCAGATGCTGGATGCGGCAAGCTGAAGACAGGGCACTATGACGCTCATTAGGGGAGGCCTATGTCTGGCAATGGACTGATAAAGGCTGATGATGATGATTATAATTCCATAGAACACATTCTAATTATGATTAATAATTATATGTTAATTATAAATCTCACATATGAATAGGTACTTATGTATATTTTATAACTTAATATCTACCTACTTGTTGTTGCTCTACGCACTTATTCCACATATTCAACAGTCAATATAAACAAAATAATAATAAACCTTGTTCACAGTACGAGCTTGACCTACCCATCGATGTGAAGATAGGCACTATCGGCCGTATCAGTCTCCAAATACCTTGGACAGGACTCTACACCCAGCCAGTCGTAGTTCACATAGAAGATGTGCTACTGCTGGTCGGGC
The DNA here is from genome assembly GCA_949316025.1 of Lapara coniferarum. Lineage (NCBI taxonomy): Eukaryota > Metazoa > Arthropoda > Insecta > Lepidoptera > Sphingidae > Lapara > Lapara coniferarum. Next base: position 1,439,203 of record OX438920.1, read on the forward strand.
CAGCCATCTCCAACAGCTACTATGATCAAGAACGGGAGAGAAGATTAACCAGAGCGGCCAAGAGGAAGATCCTCCAAGATCTTGAGGCAGAGAGCGAGATCCTGAAAGGTCCTAGGAACTTCTTCGAGCATCTATTCACGGCTATTGTGAATAATATTCAGATTTATGTGCGGAATGTCCACGTGAGGTACGAGGACTCCATCAGCTCGAAGGACGGTCCGCTGGCGTGCGGGTTGTGCCTGCAGGGACTGTCTATTGAGACAACTAATAGGTAATATTGGATTATAATATATTTCTGATATAAGTTTAAGTTTGTGTTAATGAAGTGGTCAGTTACAGTGATCTAATCAGGAGATTTTAGTGCAACTTCGCCCTTGCAAAAGAGTTTTTCCGTGATAAAATTGCCGTATTTGCCTAGGATAAAAAGGAGCCTATGTACTTTACATGGTTTCAAACTATCTCCATACCAAATTTCATCGAAATCCGTTCCTAAGCGTTTGAGTTTATCGCGTTCAAACAGATCCACTTGTTAAATACAATATGTGTCGAAATCGCCATCTCTACGTTTGTCTTTAAAAGGAGAGTACGACAGCTACTATTGAACGAAGCAGAAGGGTCATTACACTAATTTATAATATTATGTCATGTACCTACATATGTATTTTTGTAATTATAATTTGTATTTTATGTATTTACAATTTACTTATATTATGTATGTATATGTACGCAACGAATCCGACAGAGAACCAAAGTTATCGACATAGCTCAAAGGATTAGCAAGCTGAAGTGGCAGTGGGCTGGCCATATCTCTCGAAGAACCGACAACCGCTGGGGTAAACGTGTTCTTGAGTGGAGAACGCGACTGGGCAAACGTATTGTAGGACGCCCTCCAGCCAGGTGGGATGACGATCTGCGAAAGACTGCAGGTAGATGCTGGATGCGGCAAGCTGAAGACAGGGCGCTATGGCGCTCATTAGGGGAGGCCTATGTCCAGCAGTGGACTGATAAAGGCTGATGATGATGATGATGTATGTATTCAAGATAGGTATTTTTTATTAATTGCTATATTTACTTTTATGTACGTTTATATGTTTGTTTCATTTATATTATGTGACCTTGTTGCACCCACCTTATTCATTCAAAGAGCATTATAATACTACGGGAATATTTATCTCTGCACCACACTAAGGTTGACTGGTATAGAATGCCCTTGACATTAAATTCGCCGATATACTTTTGTATATAAATTATAAAGTGCAAATAAATAAATAATGTATGAATGAAGATTCTATACATCTGACTTCTTCTATTTACGCGAATGTTAGACATTAAAATGAAACTATTTTGCGGATTTTATCGCGGTTTTTTAATTTATATTATCAAGTCAAATCTTGAGCTTAAATTTATACTAAGTTATCTGCTTTGTGTAAGACAAGCTGTATAATATTAATAACCACTTGCCGATAGTACTTTCTTATAATACAATCTATAATTAATGTAAAAATAGTTTTAACTTGTGTACTAATTTGGCATAATTAGATGCTTCATTATTGTTTTTTAACAGCAATAAAGGCTTATATTATTATTATCTGCTTTGTGTAAATAATTCAACTATTCAAATTTAAGAAATTATATTTTTAAACATCATACATTGTCGTAGCAGAAAAACAAAGAAATATTAATTTAAATTTATTTTAGAATGGATTGTGTTCTTATAAATAATTTTCAGGATTATCTACAGGGCTTGGCAACCATTAAGATTTCGATTCTTTTGTCGGTGAAGTCGACCAGCACGTATATTCTTAATGTTGGACTTGGCTTCCACATTTCACATTTATGTTTTTGATGGGATCATATTTATTCTATCCACTTTAGGTGTCAACCGATCTCTAAAAACATTTCTAAACCACCAACATAATTCTAACATAATTACGGAACGAAAATAAAAATCTCTTCACAAGTTCTTTTCCCATTCCCTTCCAGCAAATGGAAGCCATCAGTGACTCCGCAAAACGCATCCACCGTGTACCAGATGATGCGCGTAGAGTCTCTCTCGCTGTACTGGAACCCCACGGCGACGACCCTGGACGACACGGAGACGGCGCACATTACCCCCGTCCAATATTACACCTGGAAGCACTACATGCTGACGGGGCTGGATAAGTTCTCCATGCATAGGGAGGACTTTGAGTTCTGTGCGTACTTTTTTTTTAGAAAAGCTTCAATATTTTATTCATACACCCAAAAAACACAAAACTTTTGTAATTTTTGCCATTCATAGTAATATAACATCTTATTTATGTAGCGAATTGAGCATTGAACAATATTGAAAATAAACATGCTAGTATCAGTTACACCTTTGGTTTTAAATCAGTGTTGAAGCCGGTGACGTGTAAAGTGAAAGTGCTCATCAACCGATCTGGTGAAGCGCGCGTGCCGAGACTCCTGCTGGACGCTGTGCTGCAGGACAGCGCGCTACAGCTGTCACGGAGACAGTACCTCTCCATCGACAACCTGCTCTCCTCCTTTGCGAGAATCAAACTCAACCGGTAAGCTACATACATGTTACTAACAATTGACCATTGGGTAATGACTTAATTTAATAATGGAAAAAACATTTACAATACAGTTATTTTAAATAGCGATATTTTAATGCTTATTTGGTTACAGAAAATATCGCCACCTGCACCCAGGTGTGCCTCTCTCCAAAGACATAAAGAAGTGGTGGCGCTACGCGTACAACGTGGTGGTGGAACAGCGCGTGCGTCCGTACACGTGGGCAGCTATACAAAAGCACAGAGAGAACTATAACATTTACAAACAGACATACAAAAGCACGCTTAGGAGCCCCAATGATACAGAGCTGAAACTGGATCTTCAGAAGTGCGAGGATAGTCTGCCTATCGTCTCTGTTGTTATTGCTAGGGAACAGGCAAAATTTGAGGTAAGTTATCGTTTTTTTATAAATTTAGATCAAGATGTGATTGAACACTAATTCTTAATTGGGTAGCAACAAAAACTATAGTTTGTCAGAACAAACATTCTGTTTTATATTAACTGACCTTCTTATCTCCTAGCTACTTTCTCAAGAACCAGACCGCATCGAGGTGGTAGAATCGGAGTTCGACTGGTGGAAACCCACCAATTCTCCTTCGGAGAGTGAGTCCGAGGATACGAAGGCCCCCGTGGAGTTGTGCGTGAAGACCGAGAGGAGCAAGACACTGTGGAGCCATCTATCCAGTCCTGAGAAGAAGAGGGTCTGCGAGCTTATTGGTTATGTCGAAGGAGCTCCTAGCAAGGACAAATCTAAACAGTGTATTGGTAAGAGATGTTCAAATTGTCTTGATTTCTGGCTTAGATATCGTAGCAGTTCTTATATAGCACTTCGTGGCATTTTCATAGCAGGCACTTTATCAAAGAGGTTAATTGGCTATTTTATAGTGTTGTACGTAGTAAGTTCAACTTTAAAGTTCAAGAAACCATCATTATTTTTTCGTTGACCATTAACACTTCAATGGTGTCGGATGACGCAATAAGATAGTTATAATATGACGAACTTTGTCCGCTATCGCAGGGAACTCAAGTTACCAGGCACCAATGGTTCTATTTAGGATTTATAAAATTAACTAGTAGTGCTCGCGGCTCCGCCCACGTGAAAAAGTTTTCCCGGGATAAAAAGTAGCCTATAGCACTCAGAAGTTATGTCGCTTCCTATTAGTGAAAGAATTTTAAAAATCACTTCAGTAGTTCCTGAGATTAGTGCGTTCCAACAAACAAACAAACAAACTCTTCAGCTTTATAATATTAGTATAGATTTACTATTTTATGTTCCTTTCAGAACACAAATTAAACCTAACGCTCGCAAATTGTTCATTAACTTTGATGAACAGAAGTAAAGAAGTACTCGTAGTAACTCTTACACAATTTTTGGCGTCACTGGAAACCAGACCTTCAGCAAAAGCTTATAAGGTAGGATATAATATTTTTAAAATCACTTCATCGGCTTAGTTGTAGCGGACTGCCATGAAACTATGCGGCAAAAAATAACCAAATATTTCTTTCACAGTTATCAGCCCGTGCAGAGAGTATAGTGATCGAAGGAGTAACATCAGACGGAGAGTTGATGCCGTTACTGACCGCTGAGAAAGGCACCAATCTCGCTGGCACTAACCTACTGGCAATCGATCTGGAACGCAACCCTGCCAACATCGAGGCAGATTATGCGTTGTGTTGTCTGCTGGAACCTCTGGAGCTACTGTATATTGAGGTAATTTTTAGAGCTAAGTATAATTGTTAAATGAAGAATTAACAATTCTGGTATACCTACACATATTGAATTTGAGAGCTATGGTGTCACTTTATCAAGTCAACATAAGAAATTTTGGAGTAGCTTCCCCATAGTGAATATCGCGGTGGATTGTTGACATCCGCCGCCTACCTCTCCAACTTTGCATCACCTATTACTATACCATCGCTATCATCTGAATGTAACCGTTCTTGTTTGGTGTCGCAGCACGCGTTCACGGAGCTGATAAACTTCGTGCAGACGCACTCGATGTCTCGGGAGCAGCTGGTGTTGTGGGTGTGCGGGGGGGCGCGGGCGGCGGCGGCGGGGGGCGGGGCGCTGCTCGCGCGGGCCGTGGCGCGCCGCAAGCTGTTCCACCTCAACGTGGACGTCAAGGGACCCTGTCTGCGGGTCCCCGAGCACGGATGCGTGCACAAGTCAGTTATAATACATACAGACGGCCACGTAACAGAACACATTTAAAACTTCTAATCGCCCATACTCTTTCGTGTTGTTATAAATATATTTTTCTACACAAAAAAAAATACAAGTTATAGATTTCCAACGAAACTAACAATACTACGTACGATTACAAATAAAGAGAATAACACAGTTTTGGTTTAATTTGAATAACAGGCAACCACAACATGCTTTAAGGATTAATAACATAGATCCATCAATGCATAGATCAAAGACAAACAATCAAATTCAATTATAAGAAAGAAAAATAGATCAATCGACATTTCGCTGGCTCACTATTACAAGGTTCTATATTCATTTTAATTATGTTCGAAAAATGAGATTTCTAATTCTCGTGTTGGTAAAAATGAGAGAAGACAATTAAGGCACTGTTCCCCCTTTACTTATCTTTCAGGATTATTGGAAATGTTTACGAAAAAAGACACAGAATCATGTGATTTATACAATTTAATTCGTGCATTAAATATAACATAGAACCTTGTAATAGTGAACCAGCGATTTCTAAATCTATAAATATAAATAATATGTTGTTTTTATCAGAATGATATGCAATACCTATTATTTCATCAATATTTTCTAAAATAGTTTGCTTGAATGAAGACCGCCAAGCAGCAGTGTGCATGTACTGTTGTGTTTCGGTTTGAAGGGCATTGTAGCCAGTGTAATACTGGACATAATGAGACTTAACATCTTTTATCTCAGGATGACGAGCGCATTGGAATTCCACTCAGTACTTTGTAACTCAAGGTGCTGAACGGTATTGCTTCTTGCTACTGTTTATGGGTGGTCGTATCGTACCCATCCCATCGTAACATCAGGCGAACGGCATGCTCGTCTCGTCATTCAATACAATAAAAAAAAGATAAAGATTCGTGGTACCTAAATATCTAGGTTTTTTATTTTCATGGAAAGCTGATTGTAGAGAGCTGACAGACGAGGTATGGGAGAGTGTTTTCCCACATTGGTGCGGCAACGACGGACTTGTAGTAGGGGCGCGGCTACCGGGGAGGGCGTGAGGGTACACTTAAACAAAATTTTAACTCTATTTGCCATACTTCACACAAAGATAAAAGTTTCAATTAAACTTAACGTGTAGAGGTGGTGATTTGATGTTTAAATTTGTTCAGCTACTTCTGTGGTTGACTATACACGAAGGTATTAACGCTGTCAATTTACTGTTGATAAACACTACACTACCACCAAATACTGTGAAACCGTTGCTTCAACAATTTAATAGCAAATTAACAGCGTTTAGCGACGCCTAATATTTTTTTGTTAATTAATGTTATAGGAGACTGTTGTACCCAACGGCCTCGAAAGGAATATAATAATGTTTATCTTTATAAAATGATTTTTAACTCCCAGGTCGGGTCGGGTAATGATAGTGGACATTAGCCGCATAATAATAAAGTCGGATTTGCAACCATCAAATCTGGCGTTGGAAGACGCGACATGCATGGAGTTGGAGGAACGACTTTACGACCGTTTGCATGCGGAATGCGTCTGTCAGGTACGAGTGACCACCTGAGTGCTTCTTCTAAACCTAAAATTGAAATCTGTATCATGGAATCATTTTACCATCACACCATTGGACATCGGGGTAGAATTCATATTACCATTTTCAGGTGTTGTTCTGTGAATGGAATGAGCCGTGGAGGGAACAGCGCAAGCACGCCGACTCCGAGCTGCACCTGATACCGAAGATCAAGGCTCAAGTCGTTTTCTCCAACAGCATCAAAAAAGAATACAAACTTCTGCCACGGTAAGAGGAGAAGTTTGTAGATAACAAAACATCAAAGTATTACTGCTTACATTTTCTTTTTTGTTCTTTGAACATAGTATAGCGTCTAGACTCGAGATTTTAGTACTCTAATTTAATATAATTTATTGCACACATTTTTGACATATCACAGAAAAGAACAAGGGCATTAATATACTTTGACCTTTACATGGCATCTTTTTCCAGATACAAGCTCAACATATCCCTATCAAGCTTCAAGCTAAACCTGTCTGACCGCATCATAGGTCTTCTCTTAGACTTTTGCGACAATCTGCCAGCTCCGGTGCCCAACACTGTCCCTGTCTCATTCATGGACTCCGGCGACTACGTCGAGGATATGGTAGACCTAGAGCTGGTTGAACTACTGGAGCTGGATAGAGTGACTGCGGATCCAGGGTATACCGATCTGCTAAAATTGCGGCAGAAGATTGTCGCTGCTTATCTTAGGAGGAATAGGTGAGTAATATTATTCTTGTTCCGATATTGCATAACTTTGGCTAGTACTGGAACATGACTCTATTGAACGTGATAATTTGCGCAACATGATATAATGGATGGTAGAGCACGCATTATGCCAGCCTTTCCTATGTGTACACTACCAGATTTTGAAACACGTAAATGTGGTAAACATCTACCATCAATCACTTCGTCATTAAAACAATTCACCTGAAGAAATAAAATCTTCAACACTAGGTTGGCAGAGACGACCTTTGACAAAGCAAGTGCCAAGGTCGGGTTCCAAGAGTCGGAGTGTGCGTTCAGTACATCAGAGCACAGTGACGAGGACATGGAGCTTTTTGCGAGATGCGTCGACCTACCCGGCTTCGATGACAACGTTTCTCCCAATAACACCATCAACACGCTGCTCCGATTCATTGTGGGTAAGCATATCCTTCACCTGCAAGGTGGACAGACGACTTAATAAAGGTCGCAGGAACGCGCTGGATGTAGGCCGCTTTTGACAGGTCCATCTGGAAATTTTTAGGGGAGGCCTATGTTCAACAGCGGATGTCGTGTACGGGCAAGGCAATTTAACCCCACTCTTTTGAATTCTGTTCGGTATTTCTTTTTCTCTACCACTGTCATCCTAGTGTTGCCGACTGCCGACGTAGACCCGTCTGATGAAGATCAGTGACTGTTACTTTACTACGTTTATTGGTTTGTGTTCTGCAAGTCTTAGTAGGTAGGTAATATTATAGGGTGGTTTACAATCAGCTACGTCTAATGTTTGATATGTTTTTTTTGTATCGTTTGCTCTTTAATAAATCACAAAAAATAGATAACTTCTCATTTCTCAAAGATTAAATCTCTTTTTCAATCAGGTGAAATAGTAATCAACTTATCCCGCTCGACGGACCAAACGGAGCGTCCATACATAATGCTGAGCATCACTAAGGTATGCCTGGACGTGGCGCTGATGGAGTATGGGCCTGCTGTCCAGTTGTCTGTAGCCCAAGCTTTACTGACTGATAAGCAGCATCACAGCAGCAACGGGCAGTACTTGGAACTGCTGACTAGTTCCGGGGAGTTGTTCAATTTGCTTTATAGAAAGGTGAGATATTTTTTGTTTTGTTGTTTCATATTTGCTAACCCGGATATAGCAATTAGCATGGAATTAATGTAGATACTACTAATGTTAATTGAAACTGTTTATTTCATAGTAGAAGTATAACATCCATAAATTTCCAGGTGCGAGCGGACTGTCCCGAGTTCAAGTCGCATTTCCATAGTGTGGAGCAAGCGCTAGTCGCTGACACGGGACACGTGTCGCTGCTACTCCACGCAGACGCTCTCAGGACTCTCATGAAGTATTTACAATATATTTGTGAGAAGTGAGTATAACCATGCGTTTGATTCGAACTCGTTTTAGGAATAATTAAGGTGATTTGATACTTTGTGCGAATGTACTTTAACGTTCAAACCCTAACTTCTCTTTACCAAGGTTTTTAACTTTTTTAAAGAAGGACATCAAAGATAGAGAATTCTACTTAAATACCTTTTCGCCAGGGATTAAAATTACCGATTCTATTAGTCATTATTGTTATTACAGGATTCAAAATCGTCATTCTCTAAATATTACGAAGGTTATGGTGCCGAAGGCAACGTCTTTGTGGAATGCCATGATGAAATCCGAAACTGATCCTCCCGTACCGCCTGGTGCTACGAAGTTCAGCTACTCTGTCAGGTAAGCAGCCTACCCGTGGTGCGATTATACCGAAATATACATACAATCGCATAACTTAATATTATGTCTATGCTACCTTCCGTGGTTTTTATTTCTTGTTTTTATTGATGTTCAGGGCATCATCGATATCGATAAAGCTGTGCCATCTGGAGTGTTCGGTGCTGGAGATTAAGCTGTCAGCGTTGGAGAGCGACTGCGTTTTCCGCGCCAACGACCGCATGATCTTCAAGCTGTTCCTCAGCTCACTGCAGCTTGATGACTTGTCTGAAGCTACCTTGTATCCTAAAGTGAGTACTTGTATATTTTTATGATTAAGAGAATCCACTTTTCCCGACGTTTGTATTCCGATTCGTGGGTTTCAGTTCAAGTGAATAGGTTTTTTTATAATGGAATCTGACTCTACAGACTCCAACTTCATTTATTTTGTCCAAATAGATCGATGTGTCTTTTTTAATATAGTGTTTCCCATAATTTTTAAAATACAATTGTCAATTCTTTATCGGCCTAAGATTTGGTTGTTCTCCTTTTGAACTCAGTGATCACAGCAATAAGTCCTAACATAGTCATGTTTCTCCAGCTGGTATGGCCTGACGAGGACAAGGTGCTGGAAGTGAAGTACGTACGAGCAGCTCCTCGAGTCTATGGGTCGCAGCACGACATCAAGGCTCATGGCGAACTGCGCGTGTACGTAGGCCGGCTGCACGTCGTAGTCTTCTGCTGCGTGCTCTACCATCTGCAGGTTTGCCTGTTATTCGTGGTAGCCTGAAGGTGCATACTGTTACTGATATTAATAATAAATATTGTACGCGTAAGGGACTATATTTTAACTGTTATTAAGTACAATGCAGTTCAAGAGAAGTCAATCAACGATTGGGGATTTACTTCTAGTCGGTTACTATATATCAGTTGGTTATCAGTAGCTGTAAAGCTCTGCGTTTATGAACATGTGAAATTTTTACTCGTAACTTTTAAAGTACTTTTGTGTTCACAGCAATTCTTGGAGCCCTTGCTTCCAGGATCCGTAGCATCGGAAGTAATGATGGCAACGGAGAAAGTGGTAGAAAAACACGCAGAAGAAGTCCGCTCCTGGTCTACCAGACTCAATCTCGTCATTGAGGTATGTTATTACTTATTATAGACGTTCTTATACAGCTGCTGACTAGATTTATGTCTTTATTTATAGATGCAGTTTAACTTGATTGGTTGGACCAGTTGAATGGCCCTTCCATAATTTTAGTAATCTAAAATTTCATATTTGTGTTTGCAGATCCACGCTCCCGTATTACTCTTGCCGCAAAAACCATCATCGCCTAATCTTCTGGTGCTCAATTTAGGTATACTAGGTCACCAGCAATATATAATAACTATTTTCGTTATATCCTTTTGAATAACTCACTTGTCTCTTGATATAGTTTCAATTCAATATGATGTATTTGCTTCAGGTGATTTGCAAATGGAAAATTTTTTCAAGCAACTGAACAGCACCCAGGAGGTGACCAGTCCGATACAGAGTCCAATCATAGACAATATCCTCATAAAGTTAAGCGATATCACGTTCTCACGAGCTGTCATGACATTGGCGGGAACTTTAGAAGTTCAGGTAAGAAGTGAACAATCTTAAATTATGCAAAGTCTATAAAACTAATCATTCTACGTTAAAGAAATATATCTGCATACTTCAGAGTGTTGTATTGCATTTGCAAGGTAGGAGTTTAACTGTACAAACAATATTTATCTACCGGTAGTAGAATATTTGTATTTGTCTGAATAGCGACCACCGTACACGTAAAACCCGTCACAATGGCCCACGTAAGTGTGCTGCGTTCCGGGATCAACCGTAGTATGATTATAATTTGTACCCTAGGAGCCCATTTTGGAACCAATGTGCATCCGCTGCGACCTCAAGCGGGCGGTGTGCTACCAGCAAATGGTGACTATTGCAGCATACCGGGACTTGCTAGCACTGTCCGCTGACGTATCTGTGGACACCATATTTCTCAACATCGGGCAGAAGGACCTTGCCACTGTACTCGCTGTGTGGAGCGATAACCTTAGCGAGGGACATTATATAGGTTAGATGAAAATATTATATTGCGTTATGAAAAATAAGAGCGGAAATATTTTTTTAGGGAACAGCCTACGCGGCTATGTAACACAAACGTAAAGATCAGAAACGAAGGCCATAATAACGGCACCAAAATTTTGTTGAAAACGAGAGATCGCAATAAAGCCTCACATTAAAATAACACTAAAATGAAAGATTCACTACCACCTATGTAAATGTAGTATATTTTGTTCTGCTCGAATATTTTATTGACTCCTCAGGCCCGGCGACAGACATCGGTGTCCATATATACAAGGTTTTCCCATACATCTGTATATCTATATATAAGCGGGGCTTGAAGGGTTAAGAAACGACCACACTTAAATCTGATATTGAAATACCATTCAAATAAAAGGTTATATTGTAAACACACATACCTAATATTGGTTATACAGGGAGCATTGTACCGAGTTCTCCGGTTGACGTTCCAACGATGGACGCATCCGTTAAGAAGCTGCAAGCTTTCTTCGCGCAAGGAGAACCCATCAGGAAAGAAGCTGCTTTGAGGTAACTGTAACATCTCCGTAAAAGTAATCTTTATAAACTGACCCTTTATTTACCTCACAGTAACGGCCTGAACATGTGATAGAATGACTGTGCAAAACAAAATAATTTTTGATCACTATTATAGTTAGCAGTATTCTAGCAGGAATTTGTATGGCGTTATTGACTAGTGCCGGAACTGAGTTCTGGATAGTTTTAAAATTCAATCTAAAGAAATAAAATTGAACTTTAATGTACCCTAATTAAAATGTAGTTTTCATAATAAATTATTTACTTCCAGGTTCACTCTAGAAGGCATAGAACTAAAGCTATTTTCAGACATGGACGAGGTCCTCAGTTCTCCCGTGCGTGATCTAAACCACGGACTCGCCAAGCTAACTGCTGGAGAGACGACGTTGCAGCTAGAATACTCTTCAGATGGCAGTTTGGAATTGAGAGCCAGTCTCCAGAGCTTGCTAGTTGAGGATATCCGACCAGACCCTACTGTTCTTATCAAGAGGTGAGAGTATAGTCTTCTAAAATTGACGATAAGTTATTTAAGTGGATTTATGTAGGTACTGAACAAAACACACCGATTATGTACCTACTCATTTCTTTGCCGTGATTTTTAGGTTACTATTTATATTTCCCAATGATGTATCTTATTTAAGCCACGTGCAAGTTTTAAACTCTTCACGCGCACATTATAGCAAGAAGAAAATGACGCACGAAGCGTTGGCTTGTGATAGTCCATAGCGCCACTCTCCTTGCGGGATCTACTCCCTCTCCTCTACCACAAATGTACGCTATGTTCGTAGGAACCTGATAATAATAATGTCAATATTTATCCAGAATCTTCCAGTCTCAAGGCGGATCTCGATGTGCTTCCGACGGCGGTTGCATATCAGTGAGACGTCCACCTCTCATTGATGCTAGCATCCGCATCACTGCAGCCAGGGCCCGACAAATCGACGTCAGGGTCGATAGAACCAGGCTTAACTTGGCTCTTCCCTTCCTGTTGCAAGTAGCCAGGACTTTGTTGCTCTCTATGCCAGGTAGAAATTTTCATTATATTTATGTTCTTAATTTTTGTTTTGAGAAAATTTATAGGTATATCTAAGTGATAGTAGGATATTTGCATGCGTCCGGACAGCAACCACCGTATACAAGGCGTAAAACACGCCATAGTGGCCGTGACATTAGTGCGATGCATTCCGGAATCAGCCTATGTAAGTCCGGGTTCAAACGGGCTGGCATAATTGTTTCCACTGGCGAGGGATAATCATCTCTGTTCAGACGACTCTTTATCTAGACCCTACTTCACATCAGTTGCGGTGGAGTAACTTTGCCGTGACGATATAAAACAAATTTATTAAATTAGATGTGGAGAATCGATTAAAATTTTCAGAGTACACTATTAAATGTAATTCATATTTCAGGCGAGAAAACTATGGAAGGTGGCGTGGTAAACCATGGCTATGTAGGAGACCTGCACCCGTCGAAGCCTGGGAACAACAACAGAGCCGCGCGGTTCCCCAGCTCTAGTGATTCCACCAGTGGATATTATTCTGCATGTAAGTCTCTACTATTTTAATAGGTAAGAATATTTTCTTCTTGAACTGCGAGCGCTGTCTTAATAACCATTTAGTAACATTTCTTTTCATTTCTTGCTATCAAGACATTTTCATTTCAAGACAGACAAAATCTCCATGATAGGTAACTAGGTACCCATGAAATATATTTAAAAAAATTATTTGTCTTATCTAGCAAACTCAGTGACAGAAGAGACGCCTGGTCTGTCGATATCGATCCAGTTCAGGCAGCCGGAAGTGATGTTCTTCACGGACCTCACGAAGACGGAGGGTCACGCGCTGCTCCTTCGCACGGAACTCCTCATAGACTACTCGTACCACTCGAATAGTGAGAGCCTGGTTGTGTCTTTAGCTGGGCTGCAGGTGAGACTATAAAATAAGATTTTGTTGACAGTGACGTTAAATAATATTACAGAAAGATATAAGTAGCTACAATGTCGAAAAATGCAATCTTTTGTAAAGTACCAGTAAAAGTAAACAGTAATATTTTAGTGGAAAGGAAAAAAACTAACATGCAATAAATCATCGAAAAGACATTGACGTAGTTCAAAGTTAGTTCAAAGTTACTTAACTAGGAGGTCACAACGCGTTCATATCCGAAAAAAAGATGGTTCAATACTTTCTTCCTCTCCACGATATATATTTAGAGGGGTTCCGCAGGGGTCACTTTTGGGTCCAATTTTGTTTATATTATATAGTGCGGATATGACCAGTAATATCAAAAATTGCAAGTATCATGTTTATGCGGACGACACCCAACTTTATGTATCCTTTAATGCAGCACGGACGTCAGCTGCTGTTTCTATCTTAAATGAAGAATTAAATAAAATTGCTACATGGTGTTTAAGTAACTCACTCGTGTTGAACCCCCAAAAATCTAAGTTTATGGTTTTGGGGAGCAGAAACCAATTTAACTCTATTATTTCGTTAAGCCCTAATGTCAAAATCATGGGTCAGAGTATAGATCGCGTGGAGACTGCGCGTAACCTAGGTCTTATTATGGACCCGGGACTGCGGTTTGAAAATCATATTAATGGCGTTGTAAAAAACTGCTTTTACAGGTTGAAAATTTTATACCGGATAAGAAATTTTCTTAGTGTTGTCATGAGAAAGAGACTGGTGGATTGCTTAATCCTATCAAAATTAAATTATTGCGATACGGTTTATGGTCCGTGTCTCTTAACTCGTACAGAACGTTTAATACAACGTGTCCAGAATGCATGTGCAAGATTCTGTTTTAATATAGCGCGTCGAAACCATGTCACGCCATACTTGAATCAAAACAATGTCCTAAAAATGGTTGCTCGGCGTAAATTACATTTGGAAAGCTTATTGTTCGGACTGATAAATACACATAAACCGGCATACCTGTACAATAAGTTAAGTTGGAGACATGATCATTATAGCTACTCTGCTCGTTCAACATCTAATCCGCTCTCGATTCCTCAATATAATACTGCTGCGTTTAGGGGAAGCTTTAAGTTTGCAGCCAGTCACTGCTGGAATGTTTTGTTGCCTCCAAACATTAGATCCCTAAAAACAAAAGAAACATTTAAATTGCATTCTAAAAAACATTTACTAGACGAACAAAAAAAAAAGCGAGGAAATGTTTTACAAGTAATTTTACACTTACACTTGTTTCTTGACCTATGCATGGGTAAGGCAATTGCGAACTTCCGAGCGGCTGGCGGCAAATAATAATCACCATGCTTTGTCGATGAGCTAACGTCCTGCGTCGTGTAGTTTCCTATAATATTTATGTTAAGTATGCTTTTAACAACTTATTCGAGACGCCGCGTCATTAGGTGTCATACCTACTATAGGCGGACTTACATATTATTATTGTTATTTTATTATTATTATTTTTTACTTTTAGTATTTAAAAAGTGACGAAAATAGAATTGCGATAGCCACGCTTACGACGCGTGCACTGAGCAGCGTGCACCTGCGACGGCTTGCGCGACGCAACTGCATACGTTTTAGTATGATTTTTTAATTTAACAGCTATCTTTTTACGCAGTTGTGTCCGTGTAGTGATCACCACTTTTATATTATTATTTTATTTGATATTTTATTAGTGTAACTGGGCAGCCGGACTGACTTGGCGTCCGTACGTCACTTAGGGTGACCACTGAAAACCAGCGTTGTGTTTTGGGTGTCCACCAAATCACAACATTATGCTGAGTGGTCACCTACCTGTCACAGCCACGACCAGCTGGGGATACATTTAATATGTATTATATTTATTATTAGTTTTATTCTGTTATTTATTTTCTTCGTACTTTTTAGTTTTGATTTGTTTTTTATTATTCTTTGTTATGTCATTTCATGTTAATTGTTTTGTTGTGTTGTGAGTTGTGACAAATAAATCGTTTTTCTTTCTTTTCTATTTTTTTTACGATAAGTGCAAAATTTACCATGAAAAAGCAACGGTCACCCCAGCTTTCATTTTCTTCCTATTCATAGGCTGTGGTGCATTCGCTTACAGATGATGTCAAAACTCCAGTCTAAGCTGAAGAACCTCCCACCTCAAACCGTTCTCAAGCCTTGCGACATAGAGTTCTCCAAAAGCTTCAAGAGTATTGAAGAAGGGATCATGGTTAGGTTGAAAGTATCGGAAATTGAAGTTCATATAGCGGCGACTACAGTACACACCGTTATGGGTAATGGCATATTTTGAACATTGGGACGTATGCTCTACAGACGTAAAAGGTCCATTAGTAATGTAAATTGTTGGATAAGAGAGAACAGTTGGATCACAGGACCTCGCATGTCCTTGAAGATGTTTGCTTTGCTTACGTTTTCAAGCTTGATTCAGCAAGATAACTAAAACACTATGAGAGAGATTAAACTTAACACTATCTTTTACGCTATAAAAACTCAAAGTTGTTTTCAATTTAAATGTAATGCTGTCTCTTTCTTAGCTCTTACATTGAGTAGGTACCTATAGAGTATAGACAATATCTTGTAATTTTTATTTTAAATCTAGACATAATTGAGGAAGTAACCACCGAACTAACAATCCCTGATGAAAAAGAAGCTTTCAACTTCGCGACATATAACGCAAAGCTCGAGAAGACGGACGAAGACCTCTGGTCTCCAAAGAAGCTGACGCCATACGTGATGCTGAACCCTGAGGACAGCTACGTGCAGCCGAAGTACCCGTGCATGAGACCAATGGAGACATTCCTCATGACCGTGCCCAGTGTTAGGGTGTTATTCGAGATTGAACAGAATGTTAGGGTGCCTGTTGTGACCATGAAGGTGAGAAAGTTTTCAAAACGATATTTATTTAAATTTTAATATACTATGATTAGAACGCAATACCTGTCTTTAATCACATATAAAACATACATATCATATCTATTAGCTGCTCATGTTCATGAAACAACGCAAGTCACGAGCACAGATGAACAGTGGAATGAGCAGTGTTGGGGGCGAGCTCATTAATTTACAAATTGGACGATAATGTTAAGTACCCGCATGGTACGTGTAAGCCAGACACAACGAGTATCCACAAGGAACCAATCACGCTGCACATCCCGTCGGACGTCAAACCGACCCATCACGAGTGTGTTCACGACTCGTGCTTCTACCTTTACCTCTGCCTGCTTTTCTAAATTTGAGGTCAATATCTATTTTATGGTTTTTCAACAGTTAACAGGAGAAGTATCACTGTACAACTGGTCGCAACAAATCCATGGTGGGGCGCGGTTGAGCGTGGTGGCGACCTGTTACAACGAACGGCTAAACATTTGGGAGCCTTTGATAGAGCCCGTCATGATCAATGAGAACCTGCACAGACCTTGGGATATCAGCGTCACTCTCTTCCAGGTTAGTGGGGGTTTAGGACTGAACAGTAATGTTGTGAACTCATCTTCACGTAAGTCAACCTAACCGACTTCTTCTATTTACGCGAATGTTAGACATTAAAATGAAACTATTTTGCGGATTTTATCGCGGTTTTTTAATTTATATTTTCTCCCGACGTTTCGAAGGCTTTTCAGCACTTCGTGGTCACGGGAGAACGTCGGGAGAAAATATAAATTAAAAAACCGCGGTAAAATCCGCAAAATAGTTTCATTTTAATGTCAACCTAACCGACTCGTTATCTTCAGTAAAATAACAGAAGTAGCACTAGAGACCAATCAACCAGTACCACAGGTCTTATATTGATTTCCTTGATATTTTATAATCTAACAATTTCAGGCAAAAGCATACCCAATGTCAACTCGTCTTGACACAGCACAGAAAGAAACAGAAGTCGAAGTCCCAACCACTACTGAAACAAAGAAACCGAAGAAGCGAAGTGAGTTCGAATCAGAAACCTCGGCCGATGAGAACGACACTGACAATGAGATGACATTCATCCGGAACCCATATGGAAGGGAGAGTAAACATTATAACGTGGAGTTCGCTGGAGGGAACATGTCGCTGCTCGGCATGTTAGAAATGGATGAATCAGACTCGGAGAATGAGAGTGGATTGATGGATAAACTCGCTACTGCTATTGGTCATTTGTTTACTGAGTAAGTTCATAATGGCTTTAAATTTGGTTTCTGATGAAATAAATTCTTGAATCATCTTTAAGTATAGCTTGAGCATTGTCTGTTAAGCTTTATAAAATGTATCTACCAAGGATTCTATACTTTAAATCCAGAGTAATAAAGAAGTGTGTCTGCTGTAGTGAGATTTCTTTTATTTAAATTGTATCAGTAGGTAGTTATAATAATTTCATTTGTAGTGATTCGAGTGCAGAAGATCTTAGTAATGAAGACGACTCGTCAGCGCCGGAGCACAGCGAGCCAGACGCCAGCAGTGAGAGGGAGGACGATGATGATAAAGTGGGCAGTTTCACTGATGGTACTAAGGCGAAGAAAGAGCCGGAGCACAAGACGGTTACACTTCAGGTAAACTCGAAGACAAAAGAAAAAATAAAATTTTGTAAATTCAATTTGTAATGCATAATACAATTTTTTTAATAGTTTTTAGTCCTTAATGTTTGTTTTAAGGAACTCTGTGAAGACAGATGTCAGACCATTGATCATAGTTTATTTAGGTTTTTCTATGATGTTGATTTGGAAGTATTCCCGTAGGTAATACATGCGTTTGTACTTTAGGAGCCGGTGCGCGAAGACAGCGTGGACTCAGGGTTGGAGGCGGAGAGCTTCTCCGAGCAGACGTGCACGTACGTGGTGGTGGAGGCGGCGGACGCGCTGCAGGTGAGCGCCTCGCCCTCCGCCGCGCGCGTGCTGCTCGCGCTGGCCGGCGCCTGCATGGACCGCGCCGCCACCGTCACCGCCATAGTGGCCGGCGACAGCGGCCGAGTGCTGCATAATCACATTGGTAACTCGGAATTCACACCGTTTCATAATATTATTTCCATGAATTCTAAATGAAGAGAATCAAAACAGAAAATGATAACTGATCACTAAATACGATGGCCTCCAAAAAGCGTGCCCTAAACAGTACCTATATAATATCATAAATCAAAAACAAAATGGCTAATACATTAAAATGTAAAAAACTGAGCAAGCCCTTTATTACTAACTACCTACCTCCAAAACATGTACTAAACTATTTATTTTTGTTTACTCAGGACCTGGTTCAACAGTTCATTTGAAAACGCACGCTGAAACTGACCTCGCAGGAAACGACAGAGTTATTGCTATAGCTGATTATGATGTGGACACGAGTCGACCCAGCACGCCCGGTAGTAAATCTCTTCTGTCTATCTTACTTAAGAACTTGGTCTTCCGAGGTACTCATCTCGTCATCTGGATATCAACCATAGTAAATGAAACTATGGCCAAAGCAGCGCAAGGTTTTTTTTTAAGTGAGTTTCGGACTACCTGAATGAAGATATCCAGTATGGTAGTTAGATATTTAGTGAAGTATCGAAGAACGCCGCAAAATTTCTTAGTCGACACATTTTTATACTACATTTTGTGTCATAAAAGCATTTTTGCGTGCTAGAATGAAGATCTGTAAAGATAACTTTGTTCCGTGAACTATGTGTCCTATC
This sequence comes from Lapara coniferarum, assembly GCA_949316025.1. Taxonomy (NCBI): domain Eukaryota; kingdom Metazoa; phylum Arthropoda; class Insecta; order Lepidoptera; family Sphingidae; genus Lapara; species Lapara coniferarum. The sequence goes on from OX438920.1 coordinate 1,458,137, forward strand.
TAATAAAATAGCTAATCTTTACAATATAAGATTCCTTGTTTCTCAGGTTGTGACACGTCATCTGGTGACATTCTCGACGAGGTTGAAGTGAAACCGAAGACCGAACCTAGTGACGTCAGCGACGAATGGGACTGGTGAGAAAGTTATTTACCCATCACGTTCTTAATACCTATTGTGTAACGTAAATGTATACTCAGGCCATTTACTCTTTATAATGCGATGACTCTTTACATCTTGGAATTTTTAGTTTCGAAGGTGGTTTTCCCGGAGGCGCGGTCTCTCCCCCGGAAGAGATCGCGTGCTGTCCTGTGCCACCACCGAGCCCTGTTAGCCTGCACAGCAAACTTACAGACCTCACGCTTACTGTAAAACTTCACGACTTTGACAACCTTACGGTAAGTTATTATCTCCACAATGTTACGTATTTTTTTGAGGTAAAAAAGAGGCTAATATCAGAATTGTTTCAGATCCTGTGCCCTCAGAGAACAGTGTCCAAATTGCACGTGCTGCATCCTAGCAAGAATAACACACGCTACTACATCGTTGTGGAGAGGAGCTCAAAATACAACACTAAGAAGATCGTGGTCAGATCGCCATTGCAGGTATATATTAGAACTATTTGATGTAAACTTGTTTATTATTAATAATTTGATTTGTCTAGAAACCGCCAATGTTCTTTCCTGTCGAAGGCCACATAATCGATTGTTGCAAGATATTTCCTTTTCTGCAGATATTTCTTTCCAGTTGCATGTTCTGAAATCGAAACCCCTGGTAATTCCCGTCTATCAAAATCTTAGTCAATATTAGGTGGTTAGGTTAGGTGGTGTGAGGTTAAAACTAATTGAACTGTTGGGTGGCTACATTTACATATTATATAGTGTTTATAAACTCGTTACAAATGGGGTTATGATCCATTAGATCCGAAACGAAACATCATACGCCCTCGAGCTTTACTACAAGAAGACCGACCTGCAAGCTATAGGCGTGGAGCTGATGGGATCGTTGACCAATCCTTTCGACGACAAGATGCGTTTGTGTGTGATAGCTCCTCAGGACACGTACAACGTGCCGCTGTATATAGCGTATCATTGCAAGCTCTTCCTGCTGCCGTCTAATTTCGAGTAAGTAATGGGATAAAACGTTTATTTTTATCATAACTATTATAGTTTACTTGATTTTTCCTTGTCTTCGTTCTTTTTCTATGTAGCTTTTGTAACTTATGGTACAAATAATACTGCAATGCCATGCAAGCAGCCCTGTATTATATATTGCCCACTGCTGAGCACGGGCCTCCTCTAGTACTGAGAGGGTTCAGGCCTTAGTCCACCACGCTGGCCTAATGCGGGTTGGCAGACTTCACATACCCTCGAAATTCTTATAAAATTCTCAGGTATGTAGGTTTCCTCATGATGTTTTCCTTCACCGTTAAAGCGAACGATAATTGATAAACAAAACACACATAACTTCGAAAAGTCAGAGGTGTGTGCCTTGGGTTTGAACCTTCGGACAATGTCTCAGTAGACCGTTCCATTCCCAACTAGGCTAACGTCGCTGTTGTTTGAAAAAAAAAATGATTCATAAAACTGCGTATTGTGTCCAATGAGTATTAATTTTTTTTTAGATATAAATTCAATAAAAAAAAACACCTGAAATCTAATCATGAATTAAAAACTCTTCTCTCTACTCATTTTGTGATGAGTTATTTTATTGTTTGTAGGAGCTACCAGACAGCTACCCAGGGTATTTGGTGGATGGAGTTAGCAAATGATATAGGAATACCACGCGACGTGGTCTGTCCGGCGAAAGCCGAAAACGACAACATGATTTTTGCGATGAGGATATTAACTGTTGAAGGTACTGAGTTCGGAGTTTGAGTGTTGATGGATGGCGAGGACGAGGACGACCAAGAAACAGGTGGATGGATTGTGTAAGAGATGATATGAAAGAAAAGGGCGTGAATGATGACGAAAGATAGAGGAGAATGGGAGAGAAGAACATGTTGCACCGACCCCAAGTAATTTGGGACCAGGGCAGGAAGATGATGATGTACTACATACTATCATGTCATATTTATTTGCCGAAATATTTTATTTGCCGATGTATTTTAATTTTGGTAGAAGATTTATGGTCCCACAATTTTTTTTTTAATAACCATTTGCTTTTGAATAAGTTTTGCACTTATTTAAACAAAACTCTGGAAATATAAATTCCATTTAGAATAATATTTTACAACTTTTTCCAGGTTGCCAATCTCACAAAGTTGCGCGCTCCATCCCGAATTACACAATCCGAGTGGTACCCCCATTGGCACTTTACAACCGGCTCCCATTCGCTGCTGAGATGAGCTGTTTGGACTCGGACTGGCGCGTGAGGCTGGAGGCTGGGGAGAGAACGCATGTTTATACCCTTAGGCTCGACAGCGCGCATCGGCTGTCTCTGCAGTTACACTACATGGGCTCGCAGTGGTCTGGCACGTTCACGTTTTCGCCTGGTAAGTTTGTAGATGGTGTTTATATGTGACTTGGGTATTTTGATGCAGGTATGGTTATTATACTTGCTTGTACTACTCGATGAGCTGTCGTCTAACATACACACTTATAGTTTAGTAGGTATATAAAAAAAAGCCTTTCGGTGTAAATAAGCACCTTTCATAATAAATTATAATTATAGAAGTGTGCTATTCTATAATACTCATCATCATCATCATCAGATGATGTCCACTGGTGAACATAGGTTTCCCTAAAGATTTCCAGATGGACCTGTCAAAAACGGCCGCTTTTGACAAGCTGCAATTCTATAAAATTATTCCGAAGAGCGATGCTTTCAATAAATCCCATTGAGGTCCATAGAGCTAGTTACATTGAGCTCCAATTTCTGATTAAGTATTTGCAACTGGCGACCAGTCAGGATTTTCCTGGTGGACTAGTGATCAGTGTATAACATGGTCGGTGTCGCTGGTTGCAGAGCTGACGGACAAGTGCATCAGCCTGACGAGCTCTGAGGAGGCGGAGGTGGAGGGGGGGCGCGCGCTGTGCGTGTGCGTGGCGGTGGCGCGCGCGCACTGCTGCCAGCTGTTCCTGCACGCGCAGCACTGGCTCGTCAACAAGACCGGCCTGCCGCTACAGATGAAGGTAGCACGACTGATCTTCTAAATCATTTCATCAATATTTCACTGAGGAATGATGAGAAGACGCACTGAGAAGTGAGACAAGAGATCGCGTACTAAATCTCCGCACTAAGAAAACCATTTGTATGATCAGATCAACCTTGATATAACGAAACTGAAGGGACTTAATAATTCGCTATATCCAGTAATTTGTTACGATGAAGTTCGTTATACAGAGGTTAGGTTGATCTACGCTCCGTTGTAACAAGGTAAAAAAAAATTAACTAGTTTGGACCTGTCGAGACATGAATTATTGTGAAATTGAATGACGATGAAACTGATGAATTCGTTATGTTGAGGTTATAAGTTGGCGAAATTCGTTAATTAGGGGTAAATAATAGGTTCTATTTATATTTTACAATTATTGAAAATTCGTTATAAAAAGTTTTTCACATGTATTGTATTCATAATGTAAACGTATATTTTGCACTAGCTTTTGCCCGCGGCTCCGCCCGCGTTAAAAAGTTTTTCCGGGATAAAAGTCCCGCTTTATGTTTTCCCGGGATAAAAACTCTATGTGTTAATCCAGGACATGATCTACCCGTGTGCCAAATTTCATTGAAATCCGTTCAGTAGTTTTTGCGTGAGAGAGGAACAAACATCCATTCATCCAGACATTTTTACGAACTTTCGCCTTTATAATATTAGTAGGATTAACTTACAGCCAATTCTAGGGGATTTCGAAAAATTCGTTTAATCGAGGAAATCGTTATATTGAGGGTCGTTACGTTAAGGTTACACTGTATTTATGTATTTGATTAAAGTTATATATATACACACACACAGTACACACTCACGCCTTTTATCCCCGAAGGGGTAGGCAGAGGCGCTACTAGTGCACCCACTTTTCGCCGTTAGCCGTAAGGTTATATGTTATTTGAAGTTACTGTTTTCTCAAGACTTGCATCTCAGTAGATTCAGAACTAAGTATGTATCATTTTGTGAGACTGTAGAGTGTATATCTACATACAGGGTAGTCACTCGGATGTAATCTACGATCTATACGAGGAGCCGGTTCTGTGGAGCGGGTGGCGCGGGCGGCGCGGCGTGCGGGTTCGATTCCGCGCGCACCAGTCGGGATGGTCGCGCGCCTGCAGGCTGCCTGCTGCCGCGCCGGGACTTGTAGTCTGTCCTCATGCGGAACGACGGATGCATTACCGTCTACTACTGCATGTAAGTATTTCTGATAACATGCTGTTAATAATATAGATCTAAAATATATTATGAACATTGCATCGTAGTTTGTTCGCAGGAAAAATATTTTTTTTACCCAGGGCAAGCGGGATGGTTGTAGTCGTCATTCGCGTGTCTGCTATTTTGGGCCCCTAATATTTTTTTCCCATTTGGCATACCGACTAACGCCTTCCCAATAGATTTATTCTACTTAGCTGAGAGATCCTGATTCAGATTTCTCCTAGTACTTTTGTCATATGCAGTGAAGTTACTTTGAGGGGGCAGGACCATACAAGTGAAATGTTTCTTCCACATTTCGAATAATTTTTAATCTTTACCAAACCAATTTAACTATTTACCCAACCAACAGGTCACACTATCCGAACTATGTCCACAATTAACGAAGATCGTGACACTCCTGCCGTACTTCCTTGTTCACAATGACACCAAGCGACACCTGCGCTACATGGAAGAGAACGAGGCCGCGGACCTCTGGATGGACCTTACGCCGCAGCAGTGCGCGCCCTTCTGGCCCCAGACCGACTCCATGATGATGCACTGCAAGTACAGGGACTCGACCGTGGTTTCACAGCACTTCCCTATCACTAGGAACCATTTCACCGTCTTGAGGATGGATAAAGGGGTGAGTACGGAGCTAATGATACCTCTATTAACAGCAATACCTATTGATGTCTATGAAACAAGAGATGAGTGATGTTTTCGTTGTAGAAGATGTTTTTTTTAAAGTTACATGACATCGGCGCATACTAACTGACGCTAGAATCAAATTGCATCAAACTGACTGATACTAGAGCAAGTTCTGGTAATGATACTGACACTGACGCTCATATTACGAATGATAGGTACTGATGCTGACACTGTTACCAAGTTTTGCTAAGGGCGATAATGATACTTATGCTGACACAGGAACTGTTATTGGAGCCGACACTGAGATCGACTGACATTGTAACCTACTCTAACACTGTGTCATATATTGAGGCTCTCTCTAAATTGACGACAAATATCATGACGTTTGTGGCTGTATGACTCTATAATTAAACGAAAAATAAGTAAGGTAACGTATTTTGAGCACGAAGGATACGGGGATAATAACAATGACTGGCCAACCCGAATATAAGATGCGGGAATCGAACTACCAGGAATAATTATTCTCGAGTTTATTAACACTGATCTATTTTGCATTTTGTATGAAAAACCATTAAGTATGCTATTCAGCATCATCAGCCACACGACGTCTGCTGTGGAACATAGGCCCCCGAAAGATTTCAGACGGACCTGTCAAAAGCACCCGCATCTAGCGCGTTAATGCAACCTTTGTGGCCTCTGACTATGGGCCGCTTAACACGGCTCACGGTCATTAAGCGAGCTATGGCGAGGGCTATGCTAGGTGTTTCTCTACGCGAATCAGAAATGAGGAGATCCGTAGAAGAACGGAAGTCACTGACATAGTCCAGCGAATAATTAGCAAGATGAAGTGACTGCCTCGGTGGCGTAGTTGTATTACAGTACGACTGCAAAGCTGAGGTCTCGGGTTCGATCCCTGGGTCGGGCAAAGTGATATTGAGTTTTTCTATTCAGTATCACCTCGGAGTCTGGAATTTGTGCCCGATATGGCGATAGGCTCGCCCCCTATCACATCATGGGACGGAATAACGGCGAAAAGTGGGTGCACTAGTTGCGCCTCTACCTACCCCTTCGGGGATAACAGGCGTGAGGGTATATGTATGTATGAAGTGGCAGTGGGCAGGGCACATAGTTCGAAGAACTGACGACAGATGGGGCAAAAAAGTTCTCGAGTGGAGACCACGTACTGGCAAGCGCAGCGTCGGCCGTCCACCTGCAGAGTGGACAGACGACTTGAGAAAAAATGCTATTGAATAAAATATTTTCATATAAATAAATTAATTTTATTAACAATTATGATCAACTTTCTTTTGACAATATTTTTTTAGTAGAAAGTAGTTAGACATAACTACCTACATACTATTTAAGCGTTCAAAAGTATTGTCTTTCATGTATCATTATGCTAACATAAATTTTCTCACTATTTCCTTTATCCAGTCTAAGTATTTACATTATTTGGTACGTAACTCCTCAGTACGATCCATAGCTACCCTTTGGTTGGGAGGGTAGCTCCAGAGACAATGTTCCGTCGTTATGAAGAGTGTAGGCTGTCCCTTTGGATTTATGGGACCAGATCCTTACTGCTTTCAAGTGGGCATCGCTTTGTTCTTTCGCTGCGGAGATTGGCGGCGCTGGCTCGAGGGGCGGGGCTTTTACTGAATATGAAGTGCCCGTTGATACGGTTCCTTGGTATTTCGTTGGTGTTGTGATCTGAAAATATAATTGAAATTGTTGAATTATCTTGAACATTAAATGTTGTCACTAATAAATTACACAACTTGTAATAATTTTGTTGGGTATTAAAGTAAGAGGTTTATGAAAAACACTTTCCTTTTCACATTGATATTGATAAAATTTATTTCTAAAATTATTGGAGCAGACATGAAGCAGATGCTCATACTTTTAGTGATACTAAACATGTGTTAAGAACGCATAAAAAATTACATTCGTTTCCACAAAATTATAAATAAGTATGAATATTCTAAGTAATCAAAATAAACTTCGAACGTATGCGAGTATTTTGAAATATACAATGTATTTTAAACATTTTCTTATCAATTTAAAATGTTATCTAAATTATTTGGTGTCGTTAATTTTACTGCGTTTTTTTGTGTTTACATTAAAAGCTTCTGAATGCTAGCATATTTATGTTTTATCGCATATAGTCCGACACGCGCCAAAGTGGTAAATTATTCCCCCGTTACCTTATCTTATTTTCCCTATTGTACACAATCTACGGGTAAAAAATAACCTCGAAATATTATATAGTGTCTGCATCTTCGCGCCATTAAGGACGATATTTCCTATTAGTAAAACCCCTATTAGTAACTTTCCTTTAGTTGAGTAAAACAAGCGTTGTCACCAAAACTTACCGTATAATGTGGCACGTGATATGAACTAACTGTGTCTAGCTTTGAGTTGTAATTCATAAGCGGCAAGTCACCGAAGTCTTCCACTTTATATGCACTGGTTTCGGCTTTGACGACCTTTGGCACATTGTTAGTGTACGAACCATCGTAGTGATCTCTTAAGTTTGATGGTTTCGGCAAGTATTCACTATCATTGACTTCTCCAGCGCTGTTTACTTGTTCTACATTTTGATTTGCAGCAAAATATACTGGTTTATTAAAAGTAGTTTCTGGTTTTTCAAACTGTTGTGATCCATCGCTTTGGTATACTACACGCGATTTAACGACGTAATTTGCAGGTTCTTCCTTCGCGAAATTATCGTACGGTTTCTGATCTGAGTATGGACCGTTGAAGGAGTATTTCTCTTCTTTTTTTGCAGGCGGTATGTTGTCCTTATATTCGTAAGGAGCTTTTTCTCTTTCAGGAGGGGAAACATCTTTTTCAAATTGCTCAAATGCCGCAAAATCTTCGTTATTCGCTTTATAAACATCAAATTCTTCCCTTTTCGTCGGGTATTTGTTGTATTGATTGCTAAAATTATCCAACGAATTTGGATAGGGTCTTCCTTCTTTTTGCTTTTCTTGTGCAAATTCTATGATCTTGTCCAAGTCTTGTTTACTTAGATGCTTCATTAGGTTGTTAATGTCGTCGTCTCCCAAACCATCGTTTGAGGGTATCTTACTAACCTTGTACGGTGACGGCGGTCCTGGGTGAGGCTGGGCATCTTCTACCATGAAGTTCGGTGGTGGAGTGTAGGAGAATGCTCCTATGTATGGGAAGCGTACTGGCGGCCGGCTGTAGTATCTCTTCGGTGGTCCCGGATACTTCCCGCGCTTGATCCTTTTATACGGTATAAAACGGCAGGTCTTACAACGTCCTCGATCACATTGTGTAAAATCGATCACTGTGCACACAACCACAAATACTAGCATTAATCTTATCAACATTTTGGTCGGATTTCCGTCAGACGGCGCGCTGAAAACTGAGTGAAAGGTACGGTTCGGCGGACTTATAATAGTTGAGTGGAAAGTGGGTGTTAATTTGGTTAGAAGTAACGCGGCCACGCCAGTGTCGCGAGTGACATAACATATTACATGGACCGCGGCCTGGAAGTACGGATGTGGTGACATGTGCTAACTGGAGCCTCATGATCAGTTGAGGTCGCGGGGCCTACTTTGATAGTGATGTGTTGCTAACTGAGCTTTATGACCATAGATCGGAGAAATGGCCATTCTCATTATTTTTCGTTAAGAATTTTCAAATCTAAATACCAGAGTTCCATATCATTCAAAGTTACCTATCGCTATAATAAAACAAACTTTATGCAGCACTTGATCTTTATACGTAAGTTATTGTTTTCCTCAGTATGCATTACGAAACGCTTTTCTTGAACGGATGGTATAAATGGTTTGTGTAAATAAATATTATGCACATAGCATGTAACTGTACAAAGCACACGTAATATTCAATATGTTGATTATGACGACGCTGTTGAACTGAATGTATCACAATAACCATTATGACATGAAGTCCGTTACGAGGAGGTGAATTGACTATAAAAATTAAATTGATACACGTAGAGTATACGCGAAGTTAAAGGGTTTGTTATTTTGAACACTGTATCTCTGAAATCAATGCTTCCGCCTTCCATTCTGAAAATCCTTTCTGTTGGGACTTCGCCGTTGAACTAATCTACTACTAATCTGAACTTACAGACTAATTATCATTAGTAGAACGGACTAAGATGCAAGTATCTAGTTTGAACTAGAATTAATTAATAAGAATATGAATTCTCACTAGCAGTTACATTAATGCTTTATTTATTTTTAGTCGGCGATTAGCGTAGAAGTTACTGGCGGCACCGACCGCCCTTTCACCGTCACTTTCAAACCATACAACATAGGAGACGCCCCCGTGCGCATCGACAATCTGTGCGATGATCTCTTCCTCAAATTGCATCAAGTAAGTAAAGGACACCATCAAGCCAGTATTTGTACCTAGACTTAAATATGATTCCGCTAAAGGTTGAGATAAATGATCTTAACTGCTGCCGTTGGATAAGCAGGCCAATTGAATTGGACCAATTAAATCAGTTTGTTTGACATGTTCACAGATTATATTGATTGTTTTATGCTTACTATAAACGCGTGGTTAGCGGTTAGGATAGTTTGTAGGAATCAGTCATTAGCTGAAGAGCGGTGTTTGTTAGCTTGAGTGAGAGATGGCTATGGACAGTATGATGTTTTTCTATTTGTTGTGTATACATAACGGAGACCAAGTATTTTTAGGAACTCTCATACCTACAAACGATTATATTACGGTTAAAGAAATTTATTTCTCATAAGAATTTACATTCACTTACATGAGAGTACATGTTATACAGTTTATGGTATTAATATGAGCTTAAGTACAGATATTTATTTAAATTACTATTAACTACTCTAATTGCAATAGTTATATTAGGCTATCAAACAGGAATTTACGACAGGCAGTCGATGTACATACTCTAGGGCAGAATGAGGTCAATATTCATTAATTAACACGTAGGTGAAAGACAAATAGATGGAAATGATAAACAAAGAGACATCGCGAGGCTTCAGAGGTAGTGTCCAATTACATTAGGTTGGTTTTTCTTATTAGAAACATTTCCAGTGCCTTTAAAACCTTAATATTAATTATAATGAAGAATTCGGGCAATAGTCAAATATTATATGTAACCTATGCATTAAGTACAATCTTACTTCTAAAATATAGCATAACAAATTTCGTTTAAATTCAAAGTTAAATTATGTGGTCCTTCGAGCATATCTTGTCATGTGTCATGTTACTACATCATCATGTCATCTGTCATCATACTTTGTCGATCTAGGCGTAAGACATAGACGATTCCGAAATGTCCCTATTGTTCTGCAACCTATATATCCCTTGAATCACTCTCTCACGTCTGGGTTAAAACCACAGTAAAATGTAAATACACCTTTAAAATGCTATATAAATTTCTGAATAATTCACAACAAAATTTACCCAGGTGGACTCCGGCCAGGTAGCTCTACTGAGCCCATACCAGTCGATGTTGTACACCTGGGACGATCCCGCAAAGGAGCGGAAGCTCATGTGGAACATCTACAACAACAAGGGGAAGGGTTACATGGCTGATTTTTGGCACGATGGGTGAGTGTATTTAATATTTTGTGAGCGGGTATTCATGGCCCGCAGTGCATGCAATAATATATTTATTTCATCCACAAGTATTTGTTTAAGGTTTGAGTTGATTTCATTTAATAATACGTAAATAAACGTATTCCTCCTAGCCAGTTTCGGCCACGGCGGCCAATCTCAACGGAGATCAGCCAGGTACGCAGGAGACATTACAGTGCACAAGTGCACTGGCTATTCCTCCACTCTCATAATCCGGTGACGCGACAATCCGACATGACCGGAGAGAGATCAGCCGCAGGATCAACGGCTTTACGTGCTTTCGGAGGCACGGGGGTATCACACCGCCAACTTCCTGACTGAGTAATTTTTAAGATGGAAAAACCCAGTCACAATGTTTTTGGCTCGACCCTGGATTCGAACCCAGGGCTTCAGCGCGCAAATCGTACTCGTAACGCGTACGCTATGCCACTACGCCACTGAGGCAGTATTATAATAATACTGTAAGTATCAATATCTATATTGTATAAATGTTTCTTTTCAGTCATGGCGAGGAAAAGGTTAGTTTCCATTCAGTGAAACATACAACCTTGGTAGCAACAAGCAGCGTCACTTCCAAGTTGTCCTCAACTCTCAAACGACTGACTCCGAAGTCTCCCGAGCCTTGTTCATCGAGCAGCGATGACTCAGACAGCTCTGAACTACCAGAGGCTGTTACAAAAACCAAGAAAATGAGGAAGGACAAAGTCATTGTCTACTGGGCTTCGTACATGGACGGATACCAAAGAGTCTTCGTGCTAGCTCAAGATGAAAGAATAGCTTATCAATACAAAATGAGAATCACTTCTGAAAGGAGCAATTACGAAGTTTATTTGTCAATGTCGAGTATAAATTTGTCGGTCTGTGTGCAATCTGGCGCGGGAGTTAAAGAACTGGCTTATATAAGTATCACAGACTCCCTACCTCGATGGGAAGTGTACGTCAACCACAAATGGAAGCAGCTATCACCAGACTTGACCGCGTGGACTGAAGACAAATACCAGACCGATCAGAAGAAGTGTGCACTCAAAGAATATATACACATGGACTTGGAAAAAATGCAGATGACGAAGCCGTTTTATGCGGAACTACGCAGAACCTACAATCCAGGTGTTTGGATGCAAATGAGAAAGTCAGACACACAAACGTTCCTGCACATGAAACTTCAAAGGTTCCAAATAGACAACCAATTGCATGAAGCAGTGTTCCCAAGCGTGTTGTACCCTGCGCCGCTCCCTCCCAACTTGAAGGCAAATGAAGTGAAGCCGTGTGTCGAAATGGTCGCGCTAAAGCAACACCGGCCTTCGTTAAACCAAGATGTTTATAAATATCTGAAGATTCTCGTACAAGAGTACTGCCTCAGTTTGGATCGTGGATTTGTGAACCACATATTCGATATCCTAAATCATTGGAAGATTGAAGAGAAGCCAGCCGTGAGGCTCAGAGCTGATCTCGCTCTGGTGTACATGCCGATGCCAGTGATAGCCATGAAAAGTCAAAACCCTTGCCAGAAAAATGTTGTTTTTGAATATGTTCATCTGTCTCCTATAAAGTTAGTACTGAGTTTGTCTTCACGAGGATATTTGGTGGAGAATGTCAGTAGTCCAAGGATGATGTTTGGAACGAAGAAGGAGAACCGACCTAAGTTGTTTAACAGCGATCTGCTGGAGTATCTGTTCAATTCGTGGGGGACGTCACTTTGTGATATGAAGGATGTTGTGTTTAGGTGAGTAATTTGACGTTTGCTTTTTTTTATAGAAAATGTAGCAGAATTACTAGTAAATTACCTGTTATAATTACTGGTCAGCTCTCAGCTTGTTCCTTTACTACTCTCTAGCTAAAAATCTATTCAATTTTGACGATTACTATCTCAGGGCAAGCGGCGATAGCCTAGTTGGGAGTGGAACGGACTGCCGAAACGAATGTCTGCAGGTTCAAAACCCATGGCACACACCTCTGACTTTTCTAAAGTTATGTGTGTATTCTTTGTGAAATATCGCTCGCTTTAACGGTGAAGGAAAACATCGTGAGGAAACCTGCATACCTGAGAAGTTCCCTATAAGAATTTCGAAGGTATGTGAAGTCTGCCAACCCGCACTAGGCCAGCGTGGTGGAACAAGGCCTAAAGCCCTCTCAGTTGTAGAGGAGGTCCATGCTCAACAGTGGGCAATATATAATATAGGGCTGTTATAATAGTACCTCAAGACAAAACTTTTTCAGGATGACATACCTGGAGCTCCGAAACGCGTCTATGACCGGCGCAGCATTACTGGAAGCAGCCCGGTGCCACTACTGGATCCAGCTCATCCAGCAGTTCCACGTGCTGGTGCTGGGACTGAGCATCCTCGGCAACCCGTACGCGAAGGCCACTCACTTCTGCACCAACAGTCCCGTCACGCATCAACAGTATTACGAGCCGCATTTGGTAAACTTTTCCGCAAATAATTGTCTCTAGATTATGTTCATTTAATTTAATGATAAAAACAAACATACAAGTTTCATGTTGGCTTATGACTCAATATTTTGTTTATGCTAGTAGGATAAATACAGAGTTACCTCATGATATAAAGCAGCTTTCTGTAATTATCTTACTTAATCTCAGTCTCGAGGAAATTAATCGCTTTCGGGGTCGTAAATTAATGTAAACAAATTCGAACACTACATCAACCAGATCAATCATTGCAATGTCATCCTAATAAAATCCATTAATTCTTATCACAGGGTACAATCCAAAGCCGCAAATCAATGGAGGTGTCAAGCCGCCTGGGCCACGCAGCGGCTTCACTGATGGGGCTCTGTTCGTGTCCCGAAACTAGGACATCGGCTATGTTTGAAGACCTTCCCAGAATGCAGACACCAAGGCGACGGACTGGTGAGATCTAATACCACAGACTTAGACAGAAATAGAACCAGTAAAAAAGTCCAGCTTACTGCAAGATTCGAATTGTTATGTAGGTACTACTTAGGTACAATTCTACAGGTTTGTTTGTTTGTTTGGCTATATTGGGATTGATGGGAAAATTTACAAAAATACCAGTAATTTTTTTTACAGTAGGCAGCGGCTTTGCTGTTCTTACATTGCCTACGTTCATGGGCAACGGTGGCCACTTATCATCACATGGGATGGCAGCTCGTTTGCCTTGAGAGGCAATAAACAACATCCAATATAATATATTTAATGAGTTCTAATTTATGTTTGGATATAGTGGACTCGGCCATGGTGACCAACGACCTGCCCCCGTGGGTGGTGTCGAGCGCCAACAACAGCGCGGCGAGCGTGGCGCTGGCGCTGGCGGCGCTGGTGGCGACTCCTGCCTTCGGTAACACATACGCATTACATATATTTTTGTTCAGCTTCTACGTGTGTAGCCTAGTCTTTGTCACGAATCACGATATGCATGGTGATTGAAATCACTTCATTCTATTTGCTTCAATTTATTGGAAAGTTAAATTAATGACCCCGTTTGTACACTGTGTTTCTCGTTGTAAAGCCAACAATATTACTTTGTATTGCTAAAATGTGGCATGTGATCCTTGATAGACGTGTGGCTTTATTTTGTTATAATAGCAATAATAATCCCACAATATAATTATCTACATGTGTGTCGAGGTCAGACCTTTGATAAATAACGATGAGATGAACAGGGTGCTTACTTCATGGGAACACATAAGACTGACTGATTTAGCGACACGACAAAACAAAAAATGAAACTCATACATAGCATGGTACTGAGGTCTCCGTTTAAAGTTATTGTATTCATTATAACATTTGCTCGATAACTCGATGTGTTTGCTGTTCATTAATTACTTTTGGTGATTACAAATTGTTCACTTCTTATTGTAGTGAATAAATTTTACGTTTTAATCTTATCATTACTGAGGGCAAAAAAAAATATAGGTATGCAATATACTTAAATTCGAAAACTAGAGTTGCCTCTACCAAAAAATAACCACAAAAGTTATAAATAGCAAGATTTTTTTACAATCTATAACAATAATCGAATTTTGGTAAATCTTGTTTAATTTTCGATGACCATGTTGCAAATGCCTTCAGAATTGATGTCTGTGTATTTTTGTTTTGTTCTATCTTCCGTGCGATCCGAAAGACGACGACAATGCCATCGTTCAGAGTAAGTTTGCATGTTTAAATTGTTAAAATGCATGACGTTCAAAAACATCATTACTATTACATTAAAATCCTGTTATGAACGTATTCTTTCTGCCTATACCTATTAGCGGTAAAACCATAAATTATTGGCTTTTCGGTATCAGGGCTCAGGAATACGTGCGTCCTGTAACATTGGATTGTTATAGCTATTCTGTTTATTTGTTATAGGTATTTCATGGCTTACCTACTAAGTTGATGTTTGCTTCTACTGTTGAAGTTACTTTAAACCCTGGAGAACTCTTATACGCGGGATAACCTGCAAGCCAAAACTAATAGTACAATATTCCTACTAAGTGTAATGACATTTTTGTGATAGTACTTTACTCAGTCTTGATAGTTCTTAGGCACACGCTGGATGCAGGTCGCTTTTGACAGGTCCGTCTGGAAATCTTTAGGAGAGGTCTATGTTCGGCAGTGGCCGTCATGTGGTTGATGATATTGATTATGATAACTTTAGTCATCAAGCTTTTTACTAATAAAAACCTACCGGCACTTTGTTTTATCTTGTTTATAAATCTAGGTATATTGAATTATAGTTATTGAAATATCGCTAGAGAGGACAATTTATATTGTTATATTACCTTTTTCGTCATGGGGTTAAGCTAGCTACCTGCGGCACGCGGAGCTTTTGTATGCACACGGATGAGCTTTTAGAGACGGCTGACTTCAAAAAATGCACAAAGTATAAACAAACATTTTCTAAAATCACTTGAGGCATCGTAACTAAGACTTCTTTGCGACCGACGAAAATAAATTTTTGTAAACCTATTTAACAATTGTGGAGAGCAATAAATTGATTTGATTTGATTTGAAAAATAAATTTGAGTACGGGCCCTACAGCTGGGTTGAAATTATTGAGCTTCACAACTCGCATCACCAATGCGCTTTATGTCGATGCTGGCTTCTAGGACATCAGGGTCGGTTAGAAGAGAGTCTAAATAAATGTTGTAATCTAAAGCTGGGTATTCACTTAGCAGTGTAGCATGTAATATATCAGATACAGTATCAAGTGAGTACGTAGGCACGAACCCGCTGCGAGCCGCTCGCGCGTGGAGCGCTGTAAGCTCGCAGTGACCCGCCGAGTGGCGGTATCACTGCGAACACAAAGGCGGCTCGCAGTGTGCTCGTAGTCGATAGAGCCAGATACGCGGTAGACCGTGGACGAGCCGTACCCACTTGCAGGTTGATACAGCATGTGATACGTTACATGCAACACTTCTAAATGAGTACCCAGCTTAATATGTGCGGTGTGCAGACGTGTGCCGCGAGGCGACCCGCGCGTCGTTGTCGCGGCAGGTGTGGTACTCGAGCGCTGCGCACGCGCTGCGGTCCTGCTGCGAGCGGAGCGGCGGCCGCCTCGTCGCGCGCGTGCGTCTGCCTCGCCACATCTCCACACTACAGGTAGCGTAAATCAACGGGTAATTGGACACTTTTCTGTACAAAATGTTCTTGTTATATACTTTCATTGTTTTAAGTGAATTTTAAAAGCCTAAACACTTATTTCAGTATTCGCGTCTTAACGCTGGAAAATCCTCGTAACACATGTATTTTTTCTTCAATAACGTTTTCCAACAAACAACTTGAAACTTGCAGTAAATTATAAAATATAGTTTTTAGAACGAGATTGTTCAGTCTGAGCTTTACAGAGCGTTGTGTGTATGAGTTATTCTGGATCTATCGCTGTCTGTATAATGTTATTTATGTATGTGTGGTGTGTGGTGCGTGGTGTGTGCAGGGCGTGCGTGCGTACTCGCAGCAGGCGGCGCTGGGCGTGCAGCTGCTGCGCGCGGTGGGGGGGCCGCGCTCGACTGCACACGACGAGTACCTCGCGCACGCGCACCTCGCGCCGCCCGCCACGCCGACCATCCTGCTCTCCACACAGTCAGTCACTCTATTACTTTATTCGACCTTACCCCTTATTCTCTATGACGTACGTTATGTTCATCGCTTGTAACAAGCTCGTAACGTAACTCGTCGCGTTTATCACTATGGTGATTGGCATGTAGAAATACCATTTAATACTAACTACACGAAGTTAACGTGATGCGGTCGCGTTACGAGTTAACATTGTCATAGAGAATAAGGGGGCTTATCTCGTAAACAGAACGTCAAGTTAGTCACTCCTTACTAAAAACAAAATATATACGTCTTAAAAAAAAAAACATTTTCACTAACCCTTCCACTTTGATGACCAATTTCTTGCTACTATGTTAATGCCTACACGTAGGTACGCGAGTACGTACTTACATAAGATAAAGTAATGTTATGAGCACCAAGTTTAAATTTACAACTTTCTGCCTACACCTTATTTTGTTCTTGCCAGGTCTGTTGCCATCAATAATATCCCAATAATTTCTAGGCGAATCTACATGGTGCGAGCGGGTGGTACCAGCGGCTCCTGGCACGTGGACTGGGTCGTCCAGCTGGATGACCTGCTCGGACCCCCTACTTTGGACGGACAGAAATTAGTACTCAGCATTAAACAGGTGTGTATTCGATAAACGTTGTATAGTAATGAATTTAATGAGATATGGACATATTATTGTTTTGTGAAATTGACGGTGAAAATTTGCGACGCACACAAACTCCGTCCCGAGACAAATATACTACGTATAATCTTATACTTATTAGTCAAGGCTTGGACCATGGGAATGAAAGCATCAGGGAATCTAAAAGATTTTGATACATGCGTGGTGCCATAAATTATATGTTAGGTAGACAGGTCCTACTATTAGGTGTTGTTATTACTAGACAATTTTCTAAAGAGACCCTCATATTTTATTGACATTGATAACATTTCAGGATGAGATGGTAAACTATTTTTCTACTGACGAGAAGGTGATAGAGGTGTCAGACCCGGATGTGTTGAAGTGGCTGCAAGCGAAGATTGAGTGCGCTCTCATACTGGCGCTCGAGGACAAACGATGTCCCGTCGAACAGTAAACTAAAAAGATGGCCACTTATAACTTTACCCACATATTGTCGTTACTAGAGCTATATTTTTAGTATCGTACAATAATTTGTACATCAGACAAATTAAGACTGATTTCACGTTTTGGCGGGCTTTTTTACATTTTTTATGTTCCATTGTGGTGGCCATTTTCATTTTTTATCTTTAAAACAGTCAATGGAGTGATCATTATTATGGGTGCGTAATGAATGTAGTTGTTGTTAAATCGTTGGGTATATGTATGTCGACTATGTTAGTCATGTATTTCATACACAGTTGTATGTATCTTCATACTATAATTTGATATATCATCATCTACCAAAAATATATAATATGAAATAACAACCTTCCCAACCTAACAACCTATCCCAAGAAAAAATATTAATGAATTGTATTGTTTTTAAATAATTATGCTATTTTGTGTTTATAAGGCTTCTGCAGTTAGTAAAAATGATACAAAGTGATACAATACCAAAAGTTGTACGCACACGTTTTAATAACACAATATTACGAATTATCCATGTCGATACATATTGGCTGATAATATAATTTATCAAAAGGACTACAATTTTATTGTTTTGTCATGTGTAATCATATATTGTTTAAAATAGATATAACAGAAAGAACTTCGCCAAAATAATTTGCTAATAGGACAAATAATCACAGTCGATATTCGAGAATTATTTATTATTCTGGTAGGCAGATAGTACCTTTAAGATATGTTGATCCGTTAATTTCTAGTCTTAATTTCTAAGGATGCAGTGCATTGCAAAAATAATATATAACTGTACTACCTACTCGTTCCTATACGATTTATTTGTACTTTACACACTTTAATCTAATAGGAATAATGCTTCCATTCCATTACCTACTTTATGTGCGTAGAAAATAATATTGATAGCTAGTATAAAACCATCTAGTCAATACAGCCTTAGTCAACACATCAAAGCATTAGATTAGTTTTATGCTATTATAAGTATTGATAAATGAATATCATCAGATGAAGGAAATTCAGTATTGACAATCGATAGATTTTAACAAAGTAGACAGAGAAAGAAATACACTTGGGTACAATAAAATAAAAATCAGGCCAATAAAGCGTTTTGTGAACATAACGCACCTTTAGGATGATAACGACACAATTCATAAAGATAGGAAATTGAGTTATCGTAGTAATATTACTTAAAACCTATGCTTAAAACGAAGTTCTCAATACAACAATAGTTCAAACATAGACGTATTCAAGCAGGAATAGGACAAATCTGTTATTATATCCCTGTTCTGTGGTTATATCGGTCACTTTTTTAATTATATTTTTATGAATGAGGGACTAGTTTTTAGTCATTTAAAAATGACAACTCCATTTTCTATTTTTTGCATTGTGTCGTTTTCGTTCTAAAGGTGCGATAAATTAGTATCATATTATGTAGTCCAAGCGTTGTTAACCAGACAATTCAGTTTACCGCCATAACAAAATGAGATGGATGAAAGGCTATTGACATTAATTAATAGGGACGAATGATGAACGTTAAGATTTTGAAAAAGATTTTTTTTTTATGATATAGGGATGCAAAGAGTAACATTTTCATATTTTGTAGTAATTAGGGTGTCACATTATCAAATTTATATTATGAAACTAAATATCTGTTCCCATAATTGTCTGGTATAACTTTTCCGTGACGTAGTAATGGAAAAGGTAAAATATATTTTGAATGTATGTATGTTAGCTGTACTATGTTACTATTACTTGTACTGTATTAGAAGTAGCTCTGTCTTAAATGTCTATAATTTGCTTCGTAATTAAATTTATATCAATATTTTAGAAATGTGAGTTGTATCAGCATTATTAGAAGTAAAATTGTTAATGTCATGATGATCAATATATTGTTTTGTATCCATAAATAATTGGCAATCTATTTTTTAATAATATTTTGAATCGATATTTTAATCAATTATCGATATTGGAATTGATAAAAAAAAAATATCGAATCCAATGAAAACTAGGCACAAATCACGGGATAAATAATTTAATTACA
The DNA here is from genome assembly GCA_949316025.1 of Lapara coniferarum. Lineage (NCBI taxonomy): Eukaryota > Metazoa > Arthropoda > Insecta > Lepidoptera > Sphingidae > Lapara > Lapara coniferarum. Next base: position 1,477,879 of record OX438920.1, read on the forward strand.
CTTACACTGTAGAAACATACATGGAATAAGTACATTTATCACAATACAGAGGCTTAAATCACCATAATATGAGGGTATTATGCTTACATCGAAGCATGTTAACCAGTAATATAGATGTTTTGTAAAATGATGAAAATAAAAGTTATTATTCAGAATGTGTTGTTTTATTTTCTCTAAAAAGACCTTGTTGGACTAAGACAGCATTAGAAAACGAAAATGTCCAAACTTTTATTTTGGAAGTACTGAAACAATTTAAGTGTATGAAAACTCCTAGTATTCTTTCACCATCAACTGTTGTAAGTTTAAGCTGAAAAGATTAGATGCCGGTCTGGAATTAACTTTCATAAGAATAAAAAAAAATTAAATTCTTTTTGTTCATACCTTTATTGGAAATTGAATACTAGTATACAATATAGGTACGTAATATATACATTTCATTTAATAACTATAATGTAATATAATATTACATTACATTTTCGTTCTCCTGTGAATAACATCGCAATCTTTGGCTGCAGAAATCTATTAATTTGTAAAAATCTACAATATTATTATTAGCTCAATCTGAACCTTCTCCACTAGAACTATAATCACATAACAACTTAGTTCCAGTAACCTGAACTGCTGCAATATCATTTTTCTTTTCAACATAATTTCTACTATTCAGTGAATCATCATTTTTGACAGTCTTTACATCTTTAGTATCACTTCTAATATCACTACTTATTTTAGTATCATTATTAATGTCATTTACAACTTTATCATCACTGTTAATACTATAAATGGTTTTATCATTACTATTAAAGTTACCCCCCACTTCCCTATCTCTTTTTTCCTTATCCTCCATCTCTAGAACTTCTGTCTTTTCTTTTGGAACTATTATCGCAGATCTGGTCATTGTCTCTGTTTTTATTAATTTATTGTCATCTGCCAATTTAGTCTTTTTAATCATAATACCTAATGCATTCCTGGTTAACTGAGTGCTTTTAAACTGTTCTTCTTTTTTAAGACCTCCAAAGCTTGTGATGAGTCCAGCAGAGCTTGGTAATGCAGGACTGTTCAGGATGGTATTTCTGGTATGCCTCTGCTTCTCTTCAATGCTTGATGATGGCCTCAGTGAGAGGAGTGTTGCCATGCTTCTGTCTTCCTCTGTTTCTGGTAGAAGATGTATGTCCAGCGAGGACTTGGCCAAGAGTAAGCCATCACTCACTGCATTTTCTTCTAGTTCTTTTCGTCTTTTCTGTGTATTATACATTAATTATTTAACTTTCCGTCATTATCAGTTTCTATGTACAGGTTAGCTATTATTGTATAAAATATATTTATTGATGGAAAAATCTTATAGATAATTTTATTATTACTAAATTGAACAACAACAATAGCCTAGTAGCCTACCCAGTTGGTAGTGGCACTAGCCTAGTTGCCGAGACAAATGTTCACAAGTTCAAAAGCCAAGGACACTCACCTCTGACTTTTCTAAATTTATGTGTATATTCTTTGTGAATTATCACTTGCTTTAACGGTGATGGAAAACAATGTGAGGAAACCTACATACCTGAGAAGTTTGCTACAAGATTCGCGACTTAGGTATGTGAAGTCTGCCAATATGCACTAGACCAGCATGGTAGACTAAGGCCTAAAACCATCTTACTAATAGAAGAGGTTCGTGCCGAACAGTGGGACAGTATAATATAGGGCTGTTGAAAATGATGAAACTGATAAAATTTTAAACTGTTTTCAGGGAAGTATCAATTCACAAATTTAATTGTAAACAAACTATATGTCAGAAATATTAAAAGAAGTTACAGCTTCAAATGCCAAAATTTCAGTGTTCTTTGATACTCACCCGAAAATTCCTTCTCAAAGAGCAGTTAGCTTCATAATCATCTTTCCAGACTGTTTCATTCCTCCCCACCAGCTTCCCAAGCCTTGGTTTGTCTAACTTTGCAACATCCTCATCACCTTTCTTGTGTTCCAGCTTGAACATAGCATCATCAAACAGCTTCATCTGAGCCTCTTTTGTCTCTGGGACTATTTGTCCATTCTCTGTTGGGTCCCATCTGTTCTCTTGTCTTCTTGCCCCTGATACTATGACATAATCCAAGTTCTGTATTGGATTGAAAATATCACAGTTATTATTTTCAAATTCAAATCATTTATTAAGTAATTAGGCAAGTACAATTTGTAAATAACAATATAAATTCAATTTCAAATATGGATATTAAATGCGAAAATTTACGGAGAGTATCTAAGTCGGACAACCATCTATATGTTTAAGTTTAAGTAAACAATAGAGAAACAGAGCAGCAGACCAGGCCACACAAGCAGCACCCATTCACGAGTATGACGCATGTGCCAATCATCGGCCTCCTCAACCATGTTGCAGGGAAGTGACCGACCCGGCACACGACGCCGCCGCAAGCACCGTCTGTGCTTAAAGTGAGCAAGACTACTCAGATTGTGGCATGTGCGTCTTAAAGTGAGCAAGACTACTCAGATCTTGAAATTGGACAGCCAAGGGTGGAGTCGAGGTGGCTCAATTGGAAGAGCACCGGCACGGTACGCCGGAGGTTGTGGGTTCGAGTCCCGCCTTCGACTGTTCTTTTTCAAGTTTCCATAAAAATATAAAATCGTTATCCAGGCACTACATGGCCCTTAACATGTATAAAAAATCATAATATAGGGTTTATATGTTTTGTTACTTTCACTGCTACTACTAATAACTACTTTTTGGGATAATCATAATGTCTGAATATACATTTTTGTCTTCACAATGATGGATTATATTGGCATAAGGATTTTATTTTGGATTTGCAAAGATAACGATTTATAATATTATGTTTCTAGATGTGTCTATAATTTAAATACTTAGATTCATGAAGCTATGGTGCATATAACAAGGTAAAAAAAATATTTTATATTTGCATCAGGACTAACATTTTTATGTGACACCTGAATTATTAACCCTTTCAGCGCCAGAATATTTTGATATGTTTATGCTGTATGCCGTCATACATATAAGCAGCTACGAGATAAATCGTACTTGGCATAGTAGAACATAAATCCATTCGACTATGCCGACTACGAGTATAGCCGTATACGAATATACTCGTAGTATACGAATATACTTGTTAGGCCGAAAGTATATCGACTATTCTGAAAGACCAGGGCAGTCCAATGAGGTCAATCAAAGTGGTCAAGTATTGCTTCAACATTATTTGGAATATATACCACCTACAGAAAAGAAAAGCAAGCCAAGTAAACCTTGTGTTGTGTGTACCAAAAATAAGACTCGCAAAGAAACAAGGTATTTTTGCCCATTGTGTCCAAAAAGTTCGGCTTTATGTGTAGTTGATTGTTTCAAAGCTTATCATAACTAAATATTATATTTCTACTGTTGAAAAGACGGAAATATGTCTTCTTTTGTTTGTTTATACTACTACTCAGTACCTTATGTTTGTCATGTCATAACTTTTTCCCATTAAAAGTGTGAAGTTTGAAATTATCATGCGTTTTCTTTGCTAATGCCAACGTTCAAAATCCGACCTTACCTGTAGTGCCAATAAATATTTTTTTCTGTAGAAGGACCTACAAAATCTACGAATATATTCGTAGTCGGCACCATGATGAAATCCCGCACTACGAGTTATCTCGTAGCTGGCACGCAAAGGGTTAATACTTTCAATAAGTATTTTACAGTAAAAAGTTAAGGCCTTTACAGTTTCTAATACCCACAAGGAAAAGCTTGTGTGATTATTGAGAGTATAATATATTTATAAAGAAAACTTACCCCAGGATCTGTCTTGATCTCAAAATGATTGTCGCACAAGTGGCATTTCATACGAAACTGGTACACTGGTGTGCTATAATACATTCCTACTTTTGTCTTCTCGGCATTGTACCTTACTCCCATGCCAATGTGGTTGTTGCACCCATCACACCAAATATTGTATGGCATTTCGAACCGGATGATCAGGATACCCATGTGGAGCTTCCTGGCACGTTCTCTAAGGGCGTGCGTGCCCAGGAACTTGTTCAGCCCCCCGACCTTAGGGTCATAGTCGGGGGGATAGTAAAGGTTCTGCCCTTTGCGCTCACCCATTTTTTCTAGTTAGCTTGTTACTATGAAGTGTTTACTTGATTTGAAGACTGTAAATATTGACTATTGACTGTTGAGATGAGATTTACACCCAATAAACAAATACGATTGACATGCGTTTAAATTTTACATTAAGTAATTTTAAGCTAAACAATTTTAAATAGATATTGAATAGCTATTCATTTTCAAGTGTAAACTGAAATATAATGTTTTTTGTCTGGAATTTCCAGTCAAAACACAAAATAAGATCAGTCAAAATTCAAATGTCAATTATGTCACTTCACACTGCAGTGTTGCCAGATGTTTGACGGTTGAAGTCGCCGAAAATTCATTGTGAAGTGGCCTAAAGTCGCCTCATCGTATCGCACGAAAACGACACAATTCAAAAAATAGAAAATTGAGTTGTCATTTTAAATTACTAAAAACTAGTCCCTTATTTACAAAAATATTATAAAAAAGGGACCGAGGTAACAGCTTTGTCCTTTTCCTGCTTGAATAAGACTGCCTCGGTGGCGTAGTGGTATTGCGTACGCATTACGAGTACGATTTGCGCGCTGAGGTCCTGGGTTCGAATCCCGGGTCGAGCCAAAAAAATTGTGATTGGGTTTTTCCATCTTAAAATTTACTCAGTCGCAGCTCGGAGTCAGGAAGTTGGCGGTGTGATACCCCCGTGCCTCGGAAAGCACGTAAAGCCGTTGGTCCTGCGCCTGATCTCTCTCCGGTCATGTCGGATTGCCGTCTCACCGGACTATGAGAGTGAAGGAATAGCGAGTGCACTTGTGTATTGCGCACACACTTGTGCACTATAATATCTCCTGCGTACCTGGCTGATCTCCGTTGAGATTGGCCGCCGTGGCCGAAACTGGCTAGGAGGATTTTTCATTCATGTCTGTGTTTGAACTATTGTTGTATTGAGTACTTCGTTTTAAGTAATTTTATGACGATAACCCAATTTTCTATCTTTTTGAATTGTGTCGTTTTCATACTAAAGGTGCGGTATATGGAGAGGTGAAGGAGCAAAAAAAAAACACTCCCTAAATTTTCCCTAGTAGCCTAAAGTCGCCTACGTGTGTAGTGACGCGGAAAGCTAAAAAAAAAGGTCCCCGGCTTTCAATAAGTGTGTGTAAGGGGATCTGAGTACATGTTTTGTACCCTCAAAGCTATAAATATCCTCAAATTCGACAAAAACAAGGTAAAAACACGAACTTTCCGAGGTAGCCTAAATTGGCAACTAATCACCATTCGCGTAGCCTAAACGGCGACCGGTCGCCATTCGCAATTTTTGGTCGCCCCGACACTCTTCAAGATAGCCTAAATGGCGAAACAGTTCCTAACATAGACCGTCATCTATATTTTCATAATTTTATTTAGACTGTTACGCAAAAATACTACAATTTCTTGTTAGTTTCGTTTTTTATTTGTTATTAGTATTAATTTATAACATAACGACATTTTTGCAATTTAGGCTATTTTCCTCACATTTCTTCTTCAAATGATTTTTTATGTAGATTTTAAAAATTAAGTGGGACATCAATGGTTCCGTTACCCTATAAGTTTACTAAGCTTAATTTTTGCACGCCACCTGGCAGAATGTATCGGAACTTTTGAATTTTATTACCATCCTATGTTTGTACCTACATTCAATGCAAATAAAATATTCTGATTCTGATTCTGAAAAGTCGCCTAATCTGGCAGCACTGCTTCACAGTTCCAACTTGTTTTTTTAATTTATTATTACGGCTCTGGATACTAGTCCATTGAGCCAGTCTTTCACAAAATACAATTTATCCAAGCTAGATACACAGTATACAAATAAAAGTCACCATGTTTCAATTGTAAATCGCATATATTTGAACAGTGGTCGGTAAAATATTCTTCTCTTCAATAATCCCAGTACTGATTTAGGTACAGTCAGCCACATAAGTAGCTGATCAAATTCAAAACTCCAAATCGCTTCTACACTTTCGTGTTCATACCAATTTTTGTTTTCTCTTCGCAAAAATAAAACAAAAGCGATTTACTTTACTTTCCGCAAAAAAGTTTCAATTAAACTTAACGCGTGGAAGTGATTTGAAATTTTGAATTTCTTCAGCTATTTATGTGGCTCACTGTACATTAGGTTCTGTTTCTATTAATTCATTGATGAGGATGGTTCTTTGCAGGTTGAATTTAGGGCAGGATAAAATGAGGTAGAAAACTGGAAGAAAGTTGTCCACATAACTTTCTTGAGGAATTATTTTCATTTTATAAGTGGGATGGAATTCGGCAATGACCAAATTGCATTCTATTTATGGTTGTGATGTATTTCCTTTCCGTATACAGTTCAATATTAATATACCAGGGGCGGGAGGGCAGGTTACTTTCTATAGAAGCATACCATCTTCCTTTCTTTTGAGAAGTTACTTCCCATATAAGTTGCCATAGATTTTTTTGATTATCTTCAAGTATAGGAAGATAATCTGTAAATGGCACTCTAAAACTGTCTGTGTGAACTTCATCCCACATAAATTTTGTGGCCTCATCAGCTTTTTCATTTCCGAAGATACCGATATGATAGGGCACCCATTGAAACGCTACCACTTTGCCTTTACTATTTATACATAGTAACAATTCCTTTATGGAGAACGAAATATAATTAGTTTTGCACTGTAAAGTTATAATTACACAGGATTATTAATAAAAGGTAATTTTTTATATTTTTATGGAAACATTGAAAAAGAAACAGTCGAAAGCAGGATTTGAACTCGCGACCTCCAGTGTACCGTGCCGGTCTTAGAGTAAGTATAACTACGTATAGAGCGCGTGTAAGCAAGTGGGAACAATAGGCACGGGTGGGAACAACGTCCTGCGCCGGCCGCAAGCGCTTGTAGTCACTCGAGTAGGAACAACGTAGTGGTTACATTCTCTTTGCCTTTATCTCTATCATCATTATCATAGACAAAATACTAAATAGTGATGCGACTCGAATAGGATTTTATGACTCGAGTCACTCGAGTTATTTCAGCAAGTTACTCGAGTTGTACTCGAGTATTCGAGTCACTCGAGTCACTCGAGTCAAATATTTTGTATTTTCACGCCATGCAACTCGAGTGAGATTTTTTATAGCAGTTTTTAAAACCTTTATTAACCTGTCAATATTCCCTTGCCAATTAAGCAAAAGTCGTTTTACACGCCTATCCACAGGATTCTCATAAGAAATTTGAAATAACAGCTGTCAAACTGACATGAAACATTGAAAATAATTGGTAGTATACAATAATAAAAAATAAATATACATTTATTTAAATAATCGTTCTTTACAGTAATTGTTATGCTATGACATATCTGCACTAGGCTCACATACATACATTTAATAATGTGACATAAGAAAATGTTTTTATAAGATATTTATAGTGAAACCAGAATGTTTTATGTGGCAATAACATAATATCTAAATTCTAATAGTGTCAACTGTCAGACGTAACTTGTGACAACTCAAGTAACAACTGACAAATGACGTGAGTGTCAACTGTCAATAGCTTTAGGAAATCGAGAAAGTATAAAATTACGCCCGCCCCCCCATTTGTTGTTTGTTTTACCATAACCTACTAAGTATTATATGTGTACTAATTGTTATAGTTTGGGACTAACTTTATTTTATTGTTATGTTGTTCTGAAATGTGTTGTTTTTGGCAAAAATGTTCAAGAACCTTTTTTCCGTTTGACACTACTCAGGGGCATTATTCTTTATGACATTGTGAACGCGTAACGTGGCCGCGTCACGTTCACTTCGTGTAATGTGCGTAAAATGGTATTCTGTATGCCAATTTCCATAGTAATAAACGCGATGAGTTAAGTTACGCGCTTGTTACGACCGGTGAAAATAACGCGTGTCATAGAGAATAAGGCGGCTGGTGTAAAGATTTTGAGTCATACTTCAACATTGGCAGAAACATCGCGTGTGCGGGAACGTCATTAAAAAAAAGTATAAAAATAATAATAGGAATTGGAAAAAGGACATGTCTAAAAACGGGCTTAAAATTCTGACCAAGATACTTTATATATATTTGGATAGTACTCCCAAAAACTAGGCCTTTGTGATAAATAGTATAATTTAAAGTCTTCCGATTTTGAGATTTACGTAATTTTATTTTGCTTCTAAAATACATTAATATGAACGTTTTTTAAAAAGTTATTTATAAACGGAGGGGTCTAAAAATATTCTTTTAATAGATCCAAGATCCATATTCCATAGGTATTTAAAATTTTAGCGCCTTTAATATCCGTAAAGTTTGAGCCTGGTTAGATTTTGAGGCCCAGCACCCAAACAAAAAGCGACCATGGTCCGAAATAACCGCAATGGAAATGCTAGCTTTGATTAATATTATTAATCAAAGACATTAACATATCTTTTTAACAGCTTTTAGAGTATAATTAAAGATTTATTATTTTCCTCTGTCCTATATTATAAGCGCGAAAGTTTGTAAGTTTACTCTTTCACGCAAAAATTACTGTACGGATTTCGATGAAATTTGGCACACGAGTAGGTCATATCCTGGATTAACACATAGGCGACTTTATATCCCGGCAATATATAAAGTGGGAAAAATATTTACCTACCTAGGCAGTACTGACGTTCGTGACGTTGACACTTGACAGTTGACTGTGAAGTAAGGTTACCGAGTATACTCGGTGCCCCGAGTTGACTCGGCAACTCGAATGCAAGTTGACTCAAGTCAATATTTTTTTCACTCGAGTACGATTTTCGCAAAATCTCTCGAGTCACTCGAGTAAAAACACGACTCGAGTCGCATCACTAATACTAAATTACAAAGCGCTGGCAACTCCGTGACAGCTGTTTGACAGCTTCGCTTTTATTTTCTTACCAAATTATCTCTCGTCGTCAAGAAAAATAGGTTTTTGTTGATTGTGTTTGTTTGTTCATTGTGAATTCCGTGCATATTAAAGATTATTATAATTACACCCGCATGTATTACCTTGTAATGTACGCTGAGATGTGGAAAACTATAAATAGATCGAGCCGTGTATAGTTAATAGTTTTTGTGATGGTAAATCAGACATATTGATATATTGGCCGATATGGGTAGGAGACAAGAGTCGGCATGGGCGAAGGGTACCGTGGGGCTGACGGCGGCCCGGGAGCGTGGCGACGTGGATCGCCAGTTCCAGAGCCGTTTGACCGTCACCAGAAGTTTGGTGGATCGCCTCGGCCTGGAGAAGGAGCTTCACGGGCATATGGGATGCGTCAACTGCCTTGAGTGGAATACTGACGGATCGTAAGTGTGTCTAAAATGCCTACCAATTACAGAATATCTTTACTTTTTTGTCATGTAACCATAAATATGATTGACAGTTTTAATCAATTTGTACAGCTAATTCAGATAATGATATACATTCCATATATACTTAAATAAAACTTACTTATGATTTATGACTGCAACATGATATTGTAATAACAATAGATTGAATTATTACTGGAAGACTTTGGACTTTAAAATTATTTCCCAAGGAGAAATGCATTGTATCTCTAATTACAATGTCCAATTTACGTCATATCTTGTCTGATATGAATACTTTATTTATATATTTTTTATAATTTCACTCCCACAAATTAAAACTTGTACTTTTCAAAGACCAGAATCTATTTTGTTTATATACTCTGTTTCCTATATTATATTTTTTGGTAATGCTACTATGCTGTTGATTCTACATAAATTAATTTAGAAATTTACATGCCATTCACTTTCACTTTCATATTGAAAAAATGTTATGCTCATAGCTTCAGCCACTTTAAAATCCAATTGTGGTATAAAATTAATTTATTGAACTAGTCTATAATGTAGCTTCCAATTAGGGAGAGAATTATCTAATTCAGATTAGGAGTTTAAGGCTGGCTTGCACAACAACCTACTAAGTATGTTTCAACACTAAACACATTTATAAACTTGTGGTGTCACTGTCATCCATTAGAAGATGACAAAGATGGCACTACAATTAAATAACATTTAGCGTTATCATGTTACATACCTGAGAGTTCTCCATAAGAATCTCGAGGGTATGTGAAGTCTGCCAACACGCTCTAGACCAGCATGGTGGGTTAAACCCTCTCAGTAATAGAGGAGGCCCATACTCAGCAGTAAGCAGTATATAATACAGGGCTGATCGCATTGCATTGCATATTTACTTAGTCACTGTGCAAGCTAACCTAAAGGTGATCCACTCAATACATTGAACAGACGTTGAATGTATTGAGTGGATTTTAATATGGGTTTATTGAATAGTGACTATCTTAAGATGCTGATTTTTTACCCCCCATATGCATAATTACAAACTGTACCTATTTATAATGTAAGTAAATATGTAGGTATAGATAGATAGTAATAAATTCTTTATCATACAACATGAAAATAAACACTTCTAGAATAATATTGTATACCGTGAACATACAATCTTTATAATGATATCATGAAGGCTTTATTGCATTAATAATAATTATGGTGCCAATCAGATTGTGTATGCAGATTTAACTTATAATAAGCATTGTGGTGTGTATTGTAGCCACAGTCAGTTTACAAAAGTGTAGACATATTATGTTTGCTATCATAAATTAAGATTGTTAAAATTAAGATTGTTAAGATAAGATTGTTTTATAACATATTTTATATTATAAAACAAAAATTTTTGTGCTACATTTTGGTTAACATACATAAAAAATATGTCAAGTTCTAGAAAGTTACATTGAGCTTTTATCAATGAAACTTTAATACTGTAGTGCTCAATATTTTACCACAATGTTTTTTTATTAAGACAATGGCTAATGTATATCCTGTTGATGTCAATTCCATATGTCCTGAAATACATGTTTGTCATAACACAAAATCTTTACTGTGTTCATAATATCAAGTTTTATTATAAATGAATAAAGGTGTGTTATATATTATAGGACTATAATTTGTAGGCATTAAATATGCAGCCCTATTGTGAACTGAAAAAGGACAGCAAAACTTATCATACATAAAAAAAAATAACATAATATTTTGACTTTGCATATGATTTTCATTGCAGGGTCCTTGCATCAGCCTCAGATGATCTGCATGTAATACTATGGGATCCATTCAGATACAAGCAACTGCACAAAATAGCCACTGGCCACACAGGAAACATATTTTCTGTTAAGGTATGAGTTTTTTTTGTGGTAGCATCGGCCTTCTGCCCTCATGGTAATATCAATGCAATGGCATTATTATATGAAGGCTCTGTGGATAGTTTTCTTTTCTATAGCAATAGCTTGTAAGTATTTATAAATAACAATTATTAACATTTTGTTTTGATGAATATTGAATACATTTAAATAGAAATTTTGAGAAATTATGCTTGTCATTGATGACTTGCAAATTATGCTATGAAATGTTATTATATCCATATCATAAGAGATCATATACAACTGATAGAGTATTTTGATGTTTGTAGAGTGGCAACCAGTCTTAATTCTTATCTTCTCACTATCTATTTAATATTATATAAGTGAATGTTTGGTTGTTTGTAAATGTGAGGTTGTACTAGTGGGATGTATGCGAGTGAAACCAATAAATGCTGGATAAACACTGACTTTATTAATATGGATACAAGGCTTATATAATACAGAGATTAGTACATAGAGTAATAATATAATAGAAGGTTCCTACACACTACACCTCCCCTCTATATGAAAAAAAAAAATGAACGGTTATTTTTTTTTTTTTCCATAATAAAACTTAACACTAACGTGTAATATAATGACACACGTATATAATAAATGTAATTAAATTGTCTAGTTATTATGTAATATATATTTTTTTTTTTTTTTACATTTTATAGGGTTTGGTGCGGTTTTTATGAACAATTTCCGCTTTACCGTTTTTTTATATCTTAACGTTACAATCTAAATCTTCAATAACCTCGTAAGGACCTAAATAAATGCTTTCTGTTTTGTCCCCCGAAGTGTTTAGTACATAGAGTAATAATATAATAGGAGGTTCCTACACACTACAAGGTAAATGCAAAAACCACTGAGCAGATTTGGATGAAATTTGGCACATGGATAGACCAGATGCATTCCATTGGCGGGAGGAGGCGTTCAGTCGCGGGGAGCGTCCGGCCCTGAAGGAGGTGGAGGCTAAGAGGGCCTCCTTACGGCGAGCCGCCGTGGAGGAGTGGCGTCTCAGGCTGGAGGCCCCGTCGTGGGGGCACAGGGTCGTAGAGGCAGTGCGTCCTGTCTTTGCCGAATGGCTGGACAGGCGCCACGGAGCGGCAATATACCGCCTGACGCAGGTGCTCACTGGGCATGGCTGCTTCGGTGAGTTCCTGTTTCGGGTGGTGGGGATAGAGGAGTCGGAGAGGAGTTTTAGTTGGTATGCCGTGCGGTGTACATAGGTTAGGGACTCGGCCCGGCGGTCGCCCGACGTTTTCCATCTTTCCGGGCGGCTCAACGTCGGGTCGTAAGGTACGGTGAACCCAACATAACGGCTCAGTCGTTCCCCTTGAACACTGGGCGGTAGTAATAAGGCACTTTCTCCGCGTCAAAAAAAAAAAAAAAAAACATGGATAGACCATGTTCTTGATTAACATATAGGCTACTTTTTATCCCGGTAATTCGCACCCATGGAAGTAATTGAATTTTTTAATATGACTTCTAAAAAGATTGTGCTTGTGTCATATAGATGTCGGTACACATAACTACAGTGGTTTAGGGACTTTTGTAGGGGGAATACCTTTCCATGCCAGTGGAGCTGTGAGCAAACACCTTGTTAAATCATAAGGAATGCATACCTCAAATTCCAAACAGATGGGTAGGTAGGAGATGGAAATTATCTACCTGCGATTTATGGAGTTCAAAATATTTTAGGCTATTTCTGCCCTATGATGATCTGATAGGGATGAGCTTATGGTCATAATATTGAATAGACTTGTTTGTGTTATATTTCTGTCTACACCACAAATTACGATGCGGGACGGAAATAGTAATCACACGCTTTTTATCCTACTTTAGCCTATTTCAATAAATAACCTCCTCGAAAAGATAGCCCATAACCCTGATACTTCCGGATTGACAACGAAAGTGAACCAATCATAATACAGTTTGATTTTATTTTTAATGGAAACATTGAGAAAGAAACAGCCGATAGCAAGACTGTCCAGGCACTACATGGCCCTTAACATGTATAAAAGTCATAATATAGGATAATAAAGTTTGTTTGACATAACAAATGACTTATTCGGATTGGTTTGTTTTTACTAACGTTCCAGTTAAGGATTGGTATCATTTGTTATTGGATCGTTTTAAGTAATCATTACCAATTACTTTTTTACATGCTTTCAAATGACTTATTTTGATTGGTTAATTGAAAGTTAGGGTGATGTTATTACTGTCAAGTTCAGTCATGACGCTCGCCATCTTGCTCATTTTGTTACTCTTATAAAATCATCAAAAACAAGACATTTAGACAAAAAATATATGACGTGTCGCCTCGCCAACAACGATTTCTGTTGGTGTGTCGGTGTGGCTCTATTTTTTATTTTACTTTTTTATTTAAATCTTACGGCTTTGGATACTAGTCCATTGAGCCCGTCTTTCATAAATTTTTCTCTTCAGTCCTAACTCCTAACTACTATGTCGAAGTAAAGCAGTGGCTACCTTACCAAGACATTATCGAGTAGTTTTGGTGGCAACAAAAAAACACTCGATTAGCACAGTTTCTTCAATTCACTTCATTTGAGCCCTTTAATAGAACTGTATTGGATAATATACCACCATAATTATGTAATATAACACTAAGTATAACCAAAATAATGAATTAAAACAAGAGCACCTCATTACACTTCCAAGTTCCCGCCATAACTCCTGTGGCCAGTGGCTCTATTAGCATGTGAGTGTTGCCAGTTCCTGTCACCGGACATGGTGGCGACGTGTGCGGCGGACGGCACGGTGCGGGCGCGGGGGGTCACGTCGGGCGCGGCGCTGCTGGAGTGCGCGTGCCACTGCGGACGCGTTAAGCGCCTCGCCACCGCCGCCGACAACCCGCATCTGCTCTGGTCTGCCGGGGAGGACGGCCTTATACTGTGAGTGGACGACGCTGCACTATTACTATTGTCTAAATTGCTAAGGTCGTTTTAGTTTGTATCTTATTAGTTGTTACATTGTAAAGGTGTACTGGACATAATGACACTTAACATCTTATATCTCAGGATGACGAGCGCAGTGGAGTTCCACACAGTACTTTGTAACTCAGGCTGCTGAATGGACTTGTTACTGTTTATGGGTGGTCGTATCGCTTACCATCAGGCGAACGTCATGCTCGTCTCATCATTCAATGCAATAAATAGACAAAAAATAGGGTTTTGCCATTTATTGTTTACATGTTGTTTTTAATTCTAGCCCTCTTTCATATACTAACCGACTGCTAGTCATGAACCATCTCTACTTCTAGGTTTTAGGCCGTAATGACTGGCCTTTGACTTTTATTTTTTTTTAATCCCCAGACAACACGACATGCGCACCTCTCACCGGTGCAATGCTGACACAGCCAACGTCCTGGTCAACCTGCTGAACCACATGGGCAGATACGCGGAGGCCAAATGCGTGGCGGTGAACCCTCGCCGTCCACACCAGCTCGCCGTCGGCGCCAACGACTTCTACGTGCGGCTGTACGACACCAGGATGATCAAGCTGTCTAAACTGCAGTTGGTTAGTGATTATTTTATTTTTGCCCTGTTAAAGTTTCTATAGCTGATCCTGGCTTACAAGATTCACAGTCGTGTGCCGCGATTCGACTGTCGATTATGCGTTTGTGAGAATGATCGCATCGATGGTCAAGCGAGTGCACTACTATTACTACATATTGAGTAGCCACAGCTACAGAGCAAACAAACTTGTCTGTTCATGAGTAATGTTGCCTCCGTTTTGAATTCGATCCCAATTGCTTTTTTTGATCCATCGCGAAAATGGACCAATCAGAACAAAGATTTTTTTGACGTGACAGATCGTGACTAATTAGCTTGTCCTTGCATTGGATCGAAGATTGAGATAGGATCGCTGATTAAAAGGGGCAGTTAAAGAAGCGTGTTCTGATCGATGAATCATCATCATCGTCAGCTCGTTGCAGTCCACTGCTGGACATAGGCCTCTCCCAAGATACGCCACAGAGCCCGGTCTGCTGCTTTATGCATCCAGTCGCTGCCGGTCCTCTTGTGCAAGTCGTCCCGCCATCTGGCCAGAGGGCGTCCCACGCTACGTTTGCCAAGACGCGGTCTCCACTCCAGAACACGCTTACTCCAACGGTTAACTGTTCTGCGACATATGTGGCCACCCCATTGCCACTTCAACCTACTTTCAGAGCCATGTCGCTCACTTTGATTCTCTGACGGATCACTTCGTTCCGAATTTTGTCCTTCAGAGAGACTCCGAGCATAGCTCTTTCCGTAGCACGTTGAACGACTTTAAGCTTATGGATTAGCCCCATTATTATTGCACTTATAATCGTCCACGTAAATGATTAGTTAGCTCGCTTTAAAAACACTTATAAAGACTCCAATTGGAAAGTACATAGATTAGCTTGAGTTTGTTCAAAGAAAATATGTTCGTACAGATGCCATCGCTCATTATCATACCTAATCTTGTTCAAATTTCTTTACCTAATTTAAGTAATAGGCGTTTAATGTTTGATAGATGGTATTGGTTTTCTGCTCAATATCAGCATTAGTCAGGAATTTGGGCCCGATACCTATGGCGACAGACGGACAGACGGTCAGACGGTCGCTGGAGCAGAGAAGTGCTGGAGTGGAGACCGCGTTTAGGTAAACGAAGTGTAGGACGCCCTGCTGCACGATGGACCGACGACTTGAAAAAGGCGGCGGGTAGCGGATGGATGCGGGCTGCTCAAGACCGGGATGGTTGGCGCTCACTTGGGGAGGCCTACGTTCAGCAGTGGACGGCGACAGGCTGATTGATTGATTGATTGACCTATGGCGATGGGCTGGCCCTCTATCACATAATGGGACGGAATGTACATGGCAAAAGTGGGTGCCGTAGTTGGCCTTCTGCCCATAAAGGCGTGTATGCGTGTGTGTGTGTGTGTGCGTGTGTGTTAATGCTAAATATACTATGACTGCTCTAGGAGAATTCGCCGCTGCAGCACACACCATATTCGCACAAAACTACAAAATTATCGAAAAATTGGAATACTACAACAGAGTTCTTTGGCGAAAGTATTCGTTATTCTTTGATCATTTTTGGTACAATGTTAGCAGAGGTATAGATAAAAATATGGTTTCATTTAGTAACACACACACACACACACACACACACACACACACACACACACACACACACACACACACACACACACACACACACACACACACACACACACACACACACACACACACACACACACACACACACACACACACACACACACACACACACACACACACACACACACACACACACACACACACACACACACACACACACACACACACACACACACACACACACACACACACACACACACACACACACACACACACACACACACACACACACACACACACACACACACACACACACACACACACACACACACACACACACACACACACACACACACACACACACACACACACACACACACACACACACACACACACACACACACACACACACACACACACACACACACACACACACACACACACACACACACACACACACACACACACACACACACACACACACACACACACACACACACACACACACACACACACACACACACACACACACACACACACACACACACACACACACACACACACACACACACACACACACACACACACACACACACACACACACACACACACACACACACACACACACACACACACACACACACACACACACACACACACACACACACACACACACACACACACACACACACACACACACACACACACACACACACACACACACACACACACACACACACACACACACACACACACACACACACACACACACACACACACACACACACACACACACACACACACACACACACACACACACACACACACACACACACACACACACACACACACACACACACACACACACACACACACACACACACACACACACACACACACACACACACACACACACACACACACACACACACACACACACACACACACACACACACACACACACACACACACACACACACACACACACACACACACACACACACACACACACACACACACACACACACACACACACACACACACACACACACACACACACACACACACACACACACACACACACACACACACACACACACACACACACACACACACACACACACACACACACACACACACACACACACACACACACACACACACACACACACACACACACACACACACACACACACACACACACACACACACACACACACACACACACACACACACACACACACACACACACACACACACACACACACACACACACACACACACACACACACACACACACACACACACACACACACACACACACACACACACACACACACACACACACACACACACACACACACACACACACACACACACACACACACACACACACACACACACACACACACACACACACACACACACACACACACACACACACACACACACACACACACACACACACACACACACACACACACACACACACACACACACACACACACACACACACACACACACACACACACACACACACACACACACACACACACACACACACACACACACACACACACACACACACACACACACACACACACACACACACACACACACACACACACACACACACACACACACACACACACACACACACACACACACACACACACACACACACACACACACACACACACACACACACACACACACACACACACACACACACACACACACACACACACACACACACACACACACACACACACACACACACACACACACACACACACACACACACACACACACACACACACACACACACACACACACACACACACACACACACACACACACACACACACACACACACACACACACACACACACACACACACACACACACACACACACACACACACACACACACACACACACACACACACACACACACACACACACACACACACACACACACACACACACACACACACACACACACACACACACACACACACACACACACACACACACACACACACACACACACACACACACACACACACACACACACACACACACACACACACACACACACACACACACACACACACACACACACACACACACACACACACACACACACACACACACACACACACACACACACACACACACACACACACACACACACACACACACACACACACACACACACACACACACACACACACACACACACACACACACACACACACACACACACACACACACACACACACACACACACACACACACACACACACACACACACACACACACACACACACACACACACACACACACACACACACACACACACACACACACACACACACACACACACACACACACACACACACACACACACACACACACACACACACACACACACACACACACACACACACACACACACACACACACACACACACACACACACACACACACACACACACACACACACACACACACACACACACACACACACACACACACACACACACACACACACACACACACACACACACACACACACACACACACACACACACACACACACACACACACACACACACACACACACACACACACACACACACACACACACACACACACACACACACACACACACACACACACACACACACACACACACACACACACACACACACACACACACACACACACACACACACACACACACACACACACACACACACACACACACACACACACACACACACACACACACACACACACACACACACACACACACACACACACACACACACACACACACACACACACACACACACACACACACACACACACACACACACACACACACACACACACACACACACACACACACACACACACACACACACACACACACACACACACACACACACACACACACACACACACACACACACACACACACACACACACACACACACACACACACACACACACACACACACACACACACACACACACACACACACACACACACACACACACACACACACACACACACACACACACACACACACACACACACACACACACACACGCGCCTATTATCCCCGAAGGGGTAGGCAGAGGCGCAACTAGTGCACCCAGTTTTCGCCGTTATTCCGTCCCATGATGTGATAGGGGGCGAGCCTATCGCCATGTCGGGCACAAATTCCAGACTCCGAGCTGATATTGAATAGAAAAACTCAATATCACTTTGCCCGAGTCGGGAATCGAACCCGAGACCTCAGCATTGCAGTCGTACCATAATACAACTACGCCACCGAGGCAGTCTACATAATGTAAAAATGACCCTGTATAAGCGGGGCTTGACGGGTTAATGTAGTTACAGTAGTTGGTCGTTGGTTGTAGCAAAGCAACTCTGGTCAGTCGCGGCTGACGTGGGAGCGGCAGAACGTGCGGTGTTCCCGCGCGGGCTACGGCGACCCCGACAACAACATACCGCGCAACGCCGTGCAGTACTTCGCGCCCGGTACGTATTACTGCTGTGAATACAGTTGTCCTACTCCCCCAGTGGTGGTAGCGATAACGCGTTTTTTTCCGCGAAAAAAAAACAGTTGTCCCACTAATATTATAAATGCGAAAGTTTTTAAGAATGTATGGATGTTTGTTCCTCTTTCACGCAAAAACTACTGAACAGATTTCGATGAAATTTGGCATACGGGTAGATTGTGTCCTGGATTAAGACACTTTTTATCCCGGGAAAATATAAAGCGGGATTTTTATCCCCGAGAAACTCATTGACGCGGGCGGAGCCGCGGGCAAAAGCTAGTAACTTCATATAAGGACCATCTAATCGACGCTGTATCCTGTTGTTATAACGTTACAACTACTGTGAATACCGTTGTAACTTCATCGTAAGGACCATCCAATCGACGCTGTATCCTATTGATGTTTTCATAATACTTTCCTTCTACTTGTATTTGCCGGGACAGAGTTATAACCGAGCGTCATTATAGTCGGTTTCTGTCGGCTTTTTGTGTACAGTCAGCCACATAAATAACTGAACAAATTCGAAATTTCAAATCACTTCCACGCGTTAAGGGTCATTGAAACTTTTTTTCTTAGTGGGAAGTAAAGTTAATCGCCTTTATTTTATTTTTGTGAATAGAAAACAAATATTGGTAAGAACACGAAAGTGTGGACGCGATTAGCAGTTTTGAATTTGTTTAGATACTTATGTGGCTGACTGTACACCCACTTTGTTTGACTTGAGGTTATATTGTTTATGGTATTTCGTTGATTCTTATTTTAATTATTGTTAGGAGCTCGCGTATACCCAAAACCAGCTCATAATACGTTGAGATAATGTATCAATGAAATAATTTTCAATATCAGCTCAGTTGTTCCGTAGATTACCTTCTACATCCATACTCATTACAAACTCTATTCCGTGTTCTAGATCACAAAGCATTGACCCACTTTTCAGGTCACCTATCCATGGATCCCAATGAGCATCCGTTCCCCAAGAAGGCTACGACGTACGTGGCGTTCAGCCATGACGGCAACGAGCTGCTCGTCAACCTAGGATCTGAACAGGTAATTAAAAAATCAGCTCTCACCACAACTATTCCATAAAAGACATGTCAAAAAACAGATCCAAATATTTCCACCAACTTTACCATTTATAATACTAATAAGACTTGTAAGGTCCAAATAATAAAAAATCATGACATTTACGCAATTACAACAAGTGAACAATTTGGTTACGTAGTCTGCCTCGGTGGCGTAGTTGTATTATGGTACGACTGCGATACTGAGGTCTCGGGTTCGATCCCCGGGTCGGGCAAAGTGATATTGGGTTTTTCTATTCAGTATCAGCTCGGAGTTTGGAATTTGTGCCCTATATGGCGATAGGCTCGCCCCCTATCACATCATGGGACGAAATAATGGCGAAAAGTGTGTGCACTAGTTGCGCCTCTGCCTACCCCTTCGGGGATAAAAAGCGTGAGTGTATATGGATATGAATAATTTGGTGCAATTTAAACCTTGCCCCCAGGTGTACCTGTTCGATATAAACACAGCGCGGCGTCCCACGCTGCTGGAGAGCTTCATCATCCAGCACAACCACGGGTACCGCGAGGCGGACGGCAAGCACCCGCCCAAGAACGGCACCACCAGCAACGGCACCACCAACGGCACAGTGGTCGTTGAACCGCCGCCACAGCTTCCGGACAGCGTGCGCGAGATGAAGGAGGCGGTAAGATCTGATCTGACTATCGATTTTTGCAGTTGCGGAGCTTGTAGCATTTGCTTTGACTCGATCGACATTATCGATAGTCTTTATCTCCGTGTCAAATTAGTTCCTGATAATTCCGAGATAGGAAGAATCTGATATCGGAATTATCTCTCCCTATGTAATAAGCCTTTCTCGCTACAATGTCTCTAAATCACTATAGCAATCCTTAGCGCAATATTATATTAACGTCATCCTGGTAGCAAAGTTCTTGTATTACAAGTCGTGGGCATGCGTGTATGAATGCCGGCTAGAAGTGTTGCCAGTCTCACTTCAGCCAGAAGTGACAGTCTTCTGGCGTCTCCACAAAGGAGATGTCCGCTTTTTGTATGGATGCTGGGCCTCAAAATCTAACCAGGCTCAAATATTAGGGATATTAAAGGGGCAACATAATTATGGAACTTAGATCCATTAAAAAATATTTTTAGACCCCTCCATTTATAACCAACTTTTTTGAAAACATTCATATTAAATGTAGTTTTCAAGCCAAACAAAATTACATGTATCTCACAATCGGAGGCCTTTAAAATTAAACGATTTATTGCAAAAGCCTAGTTTGCAGCAGTTCTATTCAAATATATATAAACTGTCTTGTTAAGATTTTCAGGCCCATTTTTGGAGATGTCCTTTCCCGTAGTGACCTCGATGCGTTTGGTTGCAGGCGAACGAGCTGGTGAACAAGGGCAGCTACTCGGCGGCGGTGGAGCTGTACAACTGCGCCCTCGCCGAGTGTCCCGACTGCGCCATACTCTACTCCAACAGGGCCGCCGCGCTCATGCGACGCGGCTGGTGTGTACCACTACCTATAGTACCGGCATGCTATGTTGGCCGTTTTGACTTTTGCCCGCTCATGAAGAAGCTAATTGCTGTACATTGTCAATAGTGGCCTGCAGTAAAATTTATTGAAATGTATAATTTTAAGAAAAAACTCGGATTTTTTTTCGAAATTTAATTTTAAAAAATTAAGTCTAATGCGAGCGTCACTTATAGGATTGCTGGCTAGTATATTTTTTTGCAACAATTAATTGAGATTTCATCTCACAATTGTAATCTGTCAAAACGGCCATCATAGCGTGCCGGTACAATAACCTAGAATGAAGACATCGGGCATTTGAAAACCTGATAGGCGAAAATACAAGTGTATTCTGTAGTAGTAGGACCACGCAGTAAATCTTTATGAGTCAGCTCAAAGGGAGTAACACTGTCTCACAGGACACCAATGTGAAATGACAGCTTGCCGTTGCCCTCTATATGGTAATAGAGTAATTTACTATGTTTGATTTTGTAAATTATTTTATCATCATCATCATGATCATTAGCCACACGACGTCCACTGCTGAACATAGGTCTCCCCCAAAGATTTCCAGATGGACCTGTCAAAAGCGGCCCGCATCCAGCGCGTTCCTGCGACCTTTATCAAGGCGTCTGTCCATCTTGCAGTTGGACGGCCGACGCTTAATTATTTTTATATGTAACTATATGTACTATGAAAATAATACTAAAATGAAATTATTTTGTGAAATCAGCATGAAAATTGGTTGAAAAATAAAGCATGTATTCATATCTGAAATATTGTGAGCAAAAGTGGGGACGTGGAGGGGATATCGCACTATCTCTTTCGCACGCAGGCAGCGTTATGGCCGGCGACTCTCGGTGACGTCACAGCGTAATATTACTGTTATTTGCCAACTTCCCCTTCCACCAAATTTCAAAACTTTATAACTTACTAATTATTGCCCCAATTTGGAAAATTATTTTTCCGTTAGATCTTGCATGCCATACAATTTTGATAAATGCATAAAAAAATCATCTACCCTATTGGTGTGTGAGATGTCCGAGGGTTCTGACACTCTCTTTCTTTCTGTAATGCCTATTTATTGCTATAATTATTCTGGTATAGTGAATGTTTATGGCAGAGATCACTTTTTATTTCTACGGGCTCTGCAACAAGACCCTAATGCATTTGATGGTAGATGGTGACGGTCCAGATCGAGTGTGGATTGACGAGCGATGATTATCCCTCGTTAGTTGACACAATTATGCTGGCCTGCTTGAACCGAATACTCAGACTGATCCGCAACACACTTGCGTAGTCACTATGGCAAGTTTTGCTTAACATCAAGTGACGAACAAATTCGTTTTCCGGTCTATACCATCAAACATTGTACAACACAGGTCCCGTATCCATACTATGCCTTAACTCCATTTACACTCCACACAAACCCATAAAAAATCTACTCTTATCCCAGGTCGGGCGACACCTACGCTGCGGTGAAAGACTGCTACACGGCCATAAAGTTGGACCCCACGCACGTGAAGTCCCACTTCAGGCTGGCGAAGGCCCTGATGGACCTCAAGCGGGCGCGCGAGGCTCACGAGTGCCTGCTCTACTTCAAGGACAAGTTCCCGCGGCACGCCACCAGCCACGCGGTGTTCCTGCTGCAGAAGGACATTAATGTGGCGCTCGAGGGCATGGACACGCAGTCTGATGGCGGTGAGGCTTTCAGTTTGGGACTAGTTTTTAACCGACTTCAAAAAGGAGGTTCTGTATTCGATCCGTATGTATGTACGTATGTATGTATATAATGTATGTATGTATGTATGTATGTATGTAATGTATGTATGTATGTTTGTATGTACGTTTGTATGTATGTAAATATGTAAATTAGGCATCGACTCCAAATATACGTATATACTAAGCGAATACAAATTTTAATAATTTTTTGATTTGTAGTGGTTTTGAAGTCAGTTTATTATAATATTGTTAGGATAAAAGTTTTGCAACGGTATTTGTGGCGTGCTGATAAGTTGTCGAAACCAGTCGAGACGTCAAAGTTATGGTGGGAGTGACAGTTGGGTGTATAAAAGGGTGCCATGTCTCTTTCGCTGTCATTTGTGCTTAGACGCTCGTTCGAGCTCAGTCTTACAGTTGATCTCAGTTGACTTTCATGATGGTTGGTGAGTTACTGATATGTATCTTTGTAAAAGTATTTCTGTTAAAAGTGCTTGTGTAAAATCTATACTAATATTATAAAGCTGAAGAGTTCGTTTGTTTGTTTGAACGCGCTAATCTCAGGAACTACTGGTTCGAATTGAAAAATTCTTTTTGTGTTGAATAGACCATTTATCGAGGAAGGCTTTAGGCTATATAACATCACGATGCAACTACTAGGAGCGAAGAAATAAAGGAAAATGTGAAAAAAACGGGGAAAATTATTCATCCTTGAGGGCTTCATTTGCGTGCGCTGCGAAAACGGTTCAAGATACCGAAAATATATGTATGACAGAATTATTCCTCTTGAAATTATCTAAAAAAATGTCCAGGACAGTATATGTCTATCTTTTAAGATTAACTCACTAGAACCGTTTTTATGGTAATCAAATTTGGTCGAAATTAATGCATTATTTGCATTGATGTATTAATACATCAATGATTATTTGTTAAGAGTTGTATCAACGTAATAATATTAATCTTTATCCAATGAATATATATACAGTACATACACCAACATATATTTTTTTTTTTTGTCTGTCTGATCCGGCTAATCTCTGAAATGGCTTGACCGATTTTGACGGGACTTTTATTGGGAGGTAGCTGATGTAGTAAGGAGTAACTTAGGCTACGTTTTATTCCGGAAAAGTATAAAGCGGGAGTTTTCCCCGGAAAAACTTTTTAACGCGGGCGGAGCCGCAGGCAACAGCTAGTCAGTAATAAATCGTTTTTATTTAAATCAAAATCGCTTCTGTTTCTAACAACACTTTATGTAGTTTTCTGCAAAGATTGATTAGTTTCTCTAGAGTTACGCTGAGTTTCATTTTTTGATGTTAATGCGAACCATAGTTAATCTTGACCATAGTTAATTTTTATTGGTGGTAAGTCTCTCATGTAAGTCCGTCTGGGTGGGTCCCACTGCAATGTCTATTTCTACCGCCAAGCAGCAGTGTGCATGCACTTTTGTGTTTCGGTTTGAAGGACATTGTAGTCAGTGTAACTACAGGACATAATGAGACTTAACATCTTATGTCTCAGGATGACGAGTGCAGTGTTATACAGAACTTTGAAATTCAAGGTGCGGGATGGTGTTACTACTGTTTATGGGAGTAATGCTCTTTATCACGCGAACGGTATGCTCGTCTCTAACATTCGAAATAATAAAAAAAAGCTACGAAGAAGAGGATTAAAACGACAAGGTTTTAAATAAAATAGTGTCTAACCACCGCTTTCAGTAATCGATCCCAATCAGTTTTTCGATCGCAAAGAGTCCATAATAGAAAGTTTTTTAAGTATTTTCCAAGCGTTTATTATAACCGCTTGTAAATCTACAGCATTGCCGCTCACAAGTCTGTCTTGCTGAGTGGCATAGCATGTGTTTACAGTCACCAAGAAAAGAAGAAAGAAGAATTCAAAATTTCAAATTGCCTACATACTTTTATGGTCTTACCAATCTTTTTTTTCCTCTTCCCAAAAATAAGATAAAAGAGATTTGCTTTACTTCATATGAAGAAATTTTTTTTTCAGTTTAACTTAACGCGTATATAGGCCACTAGATTTTGCCCGCGGCTTCGCCCGCGTTAAAAAAAATCCGGGATAAAAGTCTCGCTTTTTATTTTCCCGGAATAAAATGTAGCCTATGTGTTAATCCAGGACATGATCTACCCGTGTACCAAATTTTATCAAAATCCATTCAGTAGTTTTCGCGTGAGAGTATCAAATATCCAGACATGCATGCATACATATTTACAAACTTTCGCCTTTATAGGATTAGTAGAATTTGATTTGAAGACTGCCTCGGTGGCGTAGTTGTATTACAGTACGACTGCAAAGCTGAGGTCTCGGGTTCGATCCCCGGGTCGGGTAAAGTGATATTGAGTTTTTCTATTCAGTATCAGTCCGGAGTCTGGAATTTGGGCCCGATATGGCGATAGGCTCGCCCCCTATCACATCATGGGATGGAATGTCGGCGAAAAGTGGGTGCACTATTTGCGCCTGTGCCTACCCTTTCGGGGATAACAGGCGTGAGTGTATATATGTATATGTATAGAATTTGAATATTTGATTTCGTTCAGATATTTATGCTGCTGACTGTACATTATTATCGATATCCGTCCTCACGAGCCGTATTGTATGTGACAGGCGCGGGTTCTGGGTCCGGGTCGGGTTCTGAGGAGGCGGGCGGTGGAGGCGTGTGCGCGGGCACCAGCGCGCTCGAGCGTGCGCTCCGCGGCGCCGCGCGAGACCACGACCTGCGCTTCCTCGGACACTGCAACACCACCACCGACATCAAGGAGGCCAACTTCCTCGGACCTGATGCCATGTACATCGCTGCCGGGTGAGTTACACATACATTTTTTTTTTGGCATCGAATGACAAGACGGGCATGCCGTTCGCCTGATGGTAAGCGATGACCACCCATAAACAGTAGAAACACCATCCAGCACCTTGAGTTACAAAGTACTGTGTGGCATTACACTGCGCTCACCATCCTGAGACGTAAGATGTTAAGTCTCATTACGTCCTGTAGTTGCACTGGCTACAATGCCCTTCAAACCGAAACAACAGTGCATGCACACTGCTGCTTAGGGGTAGAAATAAACATTGCGGTGGTACCCACCCAAACAGACTCTTACATATGAGAGTCCTACCACCAGTAAACACACACGCCCACATATACTCACCCACCCTTAGATACACACAAATTCTCACTTCCACACACTCAATCACACATGTGCACACACAAACAAAATGTATGTTTTGGTTTTTTTATTTTTATAATTTATTATTCCTCACATAAGAAATTGTTACCTAGGGAAAGAACACTGACTTCTGTAACACAAGTTTATACCTAGCTCAGAAGTCAGGGGACCTAATGTTTGTTAAAAAATAAAAAAAATGTGAAAAATAAATTATTATTACTATTATTATCATTGTGAATCACATGAAGTTATATATTTATGAGTCACACAACAATATGGGTATTCTTTATAGATTACATATAAAAACCCCAGTAAAATGAGATGATAATGAGACTTAACATCTTATGTCTCAGGATGACTAGCGCAGTGGAATGCCACACGGTACTTTGTGATTCAAGGTGCTGGATGGTGTAGCTACTGTTTATGGGCGGTCGTATTGATTACCATCAAGTGAAGGGCATGCTCATAGCGTCATTTAATGCAATAAAAAAAATTAGTACAAGTGAAGAAAAGCTCAGTATATACCTTCTAATCCAAATTGAAAAACGCTAATTTCCGTTCCCTTTTCCAGTTCTGACGACGGCAGCATGTTCATCTGGTGTCGCAGGACGGGCAACATCGTGCGCTGTCTCCGCGGCGACGAGTCCATCGTGAACTGCATCCAGATGCATCCCAGCATGTTCCTGCTCGCCACCAGCGGCATCGAACCCGTCGTGCGTCTGTGGAGTCCAAGACCTGAGGTATACCATCACTCTGTACCTCCTGTTTTCATTACTACCCCCATTCAAATTTTTGTGGAATGGATAAACATAATAACCGGCAAACAATTTGAGCACACTATTGCGTAGATGTAGATTTTTTATACGTAGGTAAGTGAACCTGCACTTTATGGGACCCATTCCAATATTCCAATCGATATCGATCAATAATAAAGAAAGCCAACAAAATTTTAAGCAAGTCGATATTTGATCTGCTTAGTCTATTTTCGATATGGTTTCGATGGTAGTGGTTAAAATTATTTCTAGGAATCGACTAAGCATGAAAATGGATAATGAACAAAAAAGTTTTGTTGATGCACATGATTAGCTTGATTATATGGATCAGAAACTTGTAAGGAAAATATGTGAAATAGACACTATTATCGCCAGAAGTGATCTGTTCCGCGTGCAGTGCATTGTATCTGGTGTGTGGTGCAGGACGGGTCGGCGGAGCCGCGCGAGGTGCGCGAGTGTGGGGAGGCGGCGCACGCCAACCAGCAGCGCATGCGCAGCGACCCGTTCGAGGCCATGCTGCTCAACATCAGCTTCGCCGGCGACCCCGACCGCGACCTGCACTCGCCCGCCTGCCGACCCACATAGGTACACACTCTTATTGTATACAATACAACCAGCAGCGCATGCGCAGCGACCCGTTCGAGGCCATGCTGCTCAACATCAGCTTCGCCGGCGACCCCGACCGCGACCTGCACTCGCCCGCCTGCCGACCCACATAGGTACACACTCTTATTGTATACAATACAACCAGCAGCGCATGCGCAGCGACCCGTTCGAGGCCATGCTGCTCAACATCAGCTTCGCCGGCGACCCCGACCGCGACCTGCACTCGCCCGCCTGCCGACCCACATAGGTACACACTCTTATTGTATACAATACAACCAGCAGCGCATGCGCAGCGACCCGTTCGAGGCCATGCTGCTCAACATCAGCTTCGCCGGCGACCCCGACCGCGACCTGCACTCGCCCGCCTGCCGACCCACATAGGTACACACTCTTATTGTATACAATACAACCAGCAGCGCATGCGCAGCGACCCGTTCGAGGCCATGCTGCTCAACATCAGCTTCGCCGGCGACCCCGACCGCGACCTGCACTCGCCCGCCTGCCGACCCACATAGGTACACACTCTTATTGTATACAATACAACCAGCAGCGCATGCGCAGCGACCCGTTCGAGGCCATGCTGCTCAACATCAGCTTCGCCGGCGACCCCGACCGCGACCTGCACTCGCCCGCCTGCCGACCCACATAGGTACACACTCTTATTGTATACAATACAACCAGCAGCGCATGCGCAGCGACCCGTTCGAGGCCATGCTGCTCAACATCAGCTTCGCCGGCGACCCCGACCGCGACCTGCACTCGCCCGCCTGCCGACCCACATAGGTACACACTCTTATTGTATACAATACAACCAGCAGCGCATGCGCAGCGACCCGTTCGAGGCCATGCTGCTCAACATCAGCTTCGCCGGCGACCCCGACCGCGACCTGCACTCGCCCGCCTGCCGACCCACATAGGTACACACTCTTATTGTATACAATACAACCAGCAGCGCATGCGCAGCGACCCGTTCGAGGCCATGCTGCTCAACATCAGCTTCGCCGGCGACCCCGACCGCGACCTGCACTCGCCCGCCTGCCGACCCACATAGGTACACACTCTTATTGTATACAATACAACCAGCAGCGCATGCGCAGCGACCCGTTCGAGGCCATGCTGCTCAACATCAGCTTCGCCGGCGACCCCGACCGCGACCTGCACTCGCCCGCCTGCCGACCCACATAGGTACACACTCTTATTGTATACAATACAACCAGCAGCGCATGCGCAGCGACCCGTTCGAGGCCATGCTGCTCAACATCAGCTTCGCCGGCGACCCCGACCGCGACCTGCACTCGCCCGCCTGCCGACCCACATAGGTACACACTCTTATTGTATACAATACAACCAGCAGCGCATGCGCAGCGACCCGTTCGAGGCCATGCTGCTCAACATCAGCTTCGCCGGCGACCCCGACCGCGACCTGCACTCGCCCGCCTGCCGACCCACATAGGTACACACTCTTATTGTATACAATACAACCAGCAGCGCATGCGCAGCGACCCGTTCGAGGCCATGCTGCTCAACATCAGCTTCGCCGGCGACCCCGACCGCGACCTGCACTCGCCCGCCTGCCGACCCACATAGGTACACACTCTTATTGTATACAATACAACCAGCAGCGCATGCGCAGCGACCCGTTCGAGGCCATGCTGCTCAACATCAGCTTCGCCGGCGACCCCGACCGCGACCTGCACTCGCCCGCCTGCCGACCCACATAGGTACACACTCTTATTGTATACAATACAACCAGCAGCGCATGCGCAGCGACCCGTTCGAGGCCATGCTGCTCAACATCAGCTTCGCCGGCGACCCCGACCGCGACCTGCACTCGCCCGCCTGCCGACCCACATAGGTACACACTCTTATTGTATACAATACAACCAGCAGCGCATGCGCAGCGACCCGTTCGAGGCCATGCTGCTCAACATCAGCTTCGCCGGCGACCCCGACCGCGACCTGCACTCGCCCGCCTGCCGACCTACATAGGTACACACTCTTATTGTATACAATACAACCAGCAGCGCATGCGCAGCGACCCGTTCGAGGCCATGCTGCTCAACATCAGCTTCGCCGGCGACCCCGACCGCGACCTGCACTCGCCCGCCTGCCGACCCACATAGGTACACACTCTTATTGTATACAATACAACCAGCAGCGCATGCGCAGCGACCCGTTCGAGGCCATGCTGCTCAACATCAGCTTCGCCGGCGACCCCGACCGCGACCTGCACTCGCCCGCCTGCCGACCCACATAGGTACACACTCTTATTGTATACAATACAACCAGCAGCGCATGCGCAGCGACCCGTTCGAGGCCATGCTGCTCAACATCAGCTTCGCCGGCGACCCCGACCGCGACCTGCACTCGCCCGCCTGCCGACCCACATAGGTACACACTCTTATTGTATACAATACAACCAGCAGCGCATGCGCAGCGACCCGTTCGAGGCCATGCTGCTCAACATCAGCTTCGCCGGCGACCCCGACCGCGACCTGCACTCGCCCGCCTGCCGACCCACATAGGTACACACTCTTATTGTATACAATACAACCAGCAGCGCATGCGCAGCGACCCGTTCGAGGCCATGCTGCTCAACATCAGCTTCGCCGGCGACCCCGACCGCGACCTGCACTCGCCCGCCTGCCGACCCACATAGGTACACACTCTTATTGTATACAATACAACCAGCAGCGCATGCGCAGCGACCCGTTCGAGGCCATGCTGCTCAACATCAGCTTCGCCGGCGACCCCGACCGCGACCTGCACTCGCCCGCCTGCCGACCCACATAGGTACACACTCTTATTGTATACAATACAACCAGCAGCGCATGCGCAGCGACCCGTTCGAGGCCATGCTGCTCAACATCAGCTTCGCCGGCGACCCCGACCGCGACCTGCACTCGCCCGCCTGCCGACCCACATAGGTACACACTCTTATTGTATACAATACAACCAGCAGCGCATGCGCAGCGACCCGTTCGAGGCCATGCTGCTCAACATCAGCTTCGCCGGCGACCCCGACCGCGACCTGCACTCGCCCGCCTGCCGACCCACATAGGTACACACTCTTATTGTATACAATACAACCAGCAGCGCATGCGCAGCGACCCGTTCGAGGCCATGCTGCTCAACATCAGCTTCGCCGGCGACCCCGACCGCGACCTGCACTCGCCCGCCTGCCGACCCACATAGGTACACACTCTTATTGTATACAATACAACCAGCAGCGCATGCGCAGCGACCCGTTCGAGGCCATGCTGCTCAACATCAGCTTCGCCGGCGACCCCGACCGCGACCTGCACTCGCCCGCCTGCCGACCCACATAGGTACACACTCTTATTGTATACAATACAACCAGCAGCGCATGCGCAGCGACCCGTTCGAGGCCATGCTGCTCAACATCAGCTTCGCCGGCGACCCCGACCGCGACCTGCACTCGCCCGCCTGCCGACCCACATAGGTACACACTCTTATTGTATACAATACAACCAGCAGCGCATGCGCAGCGACCCGTTCGAGGCCATGCTGCTCAACATCAGCTTCGCCGGCGACCCCGACCGCGACCTGCACTCGCCCGCCTGCCGACCCACATAGGTACACACTCTTATTGTATACAATACAACCAGCAGCGCATGCGCAGCGACCCGTTCGAGGCCATGCTGCTCAACATCAGCTTCGCCGGCGACCCCGACCGCGACCTGCACTCGCCCGCCTGCCGACCCACATAGGTACACACTCTTATTGTATACAATACAACCAGCAGCGCATGCGCAGCGACCCGTTCGAGGCCATGCTGCTCAACATCAGCTTCGCCGGCGACCCCGACCGCGACCTGCACTCGCCCGCCTGCCGACCCACATAGGTACACACTCTTATTGTATACAATACAACCAGCAGCGCATGCGCAGCGACCCGTTCGAGGCCATGCTGCTCAACATCAGCTTCGCCGGCGACCCCGACCGCGACCTGCACTCGCCCGCCTGCCGACCCACATAGGTACACACTCTTATTGTATACAATACAACCAGCAGCGCATGCGCAGCGACCCGTTCGAGGCCATGCTGCTCAACATCAGCTTCGCCGGCGACCCCGACCGCGACCTGCACTCGCCCGCCTGCCGACCCACATAGGTACACACTCTTATTGTATACAATACAACCAGCAGCGCATGCGCAGCGACCCGTTCGAGGCCATGCTGCTCAACATCAGCTTCGCCGGCGACCCCGACCGCGACCTGCACTCGCCCGCCTGCCGACCCACATAGGTACACACTCTTATTGTATACAATACAACCAGCAGCGCATGCGCAGCGACCCGTTCGAGGCCATGCTGCTCAACATCAGCTTCGCCGGCGACCCCGACCGCGACCTGCACTCGCCCGCCTGCCGACCCACATAGGTACACACTCTTATTGTATACAATACAACCAGCAGCGCATGCGCAGCGACCCGTTCGAGGCCATGCTGCTCAACATCAGCTTCGCCGGCGACCCCGACCGCGACCTGCACTCGCCCGCCTGCCGACCCACATAGGTACACACTCTTATTGTATACAATACAACCAGCAGCGCATGCGCAGCGACCCGTTCGAGGCCATGCTGCTCAACATCAGCTTCGCCGGCGACCCCGACCGCGACCTGCACTCGCCCGCCTGCCGACCCACATAGGTACACACTCTTATTGTATACAATACAACCAGCAGCGCATGCGCAGCGACCCGTTCGAGGCCATGCTGCTCAACATCAGCTTCGCCGGCGACCCCGACCGCGACCTGCACTCGCCCGCCTGCCGACCCACATAGGTACACACTCTTATTGTATACAATACAACCAGCAGCGCATGCGCAGCGACCCGTTCGAGGCCATGCTGCTCAACATCAGCTTCGCCGGCGACCCCGACCGCGACCTGCACTCGCCCGCCTGCCGACCCACATAGGTACACACTCTTATTGTATACAATACAACCAGCAGCGCATGCGCAGCGACCCGTTCGAGGCCATGCTGCTCAACATCAGCTTCGCCGGCGACCCCGACCGCGACCTGCACTCGCCCGCCTGCCGACCCACATAGGTACACACTCTTATTGTATACAATACAACCAGCAGCGCATGCGCAGCGACCCGTTCGAGGCCATGCTGCTCAACATCAGCTTCGCCGGCGACCCCGACCGCGACCTGCACTCGCCCGCCTGCCGACCCACATAGGTACACACTCTTATTGTATACAATACAACCAGCAGCGCATGCGCAGCGACCCGTTCGAGGCCATGCTGCTCAACATCAGCTTCGCCGGCGACCCCGACCGCGACCTGCACTCGCCCGCCTGCCGACCCACATAGGTACACACTCTTATTGTATACAATACAACCAGCAGCGCATGCGCAGCGACCCGTTCGAGGCCATGCTGCTCAACATCAGCTTCGCCGGCGACCCCGACCGCGACCTGCACTCGCCCGCCTGCCGACCCACATAGGTACACACTCTTATTGTATACAATACAACCAGCAGCGCATGCGCAGCGACCCGTTCGAGGCCATGCTGCTCAACATCAGCTTCGCCGGCGACCCCGACCGCGACCTGCACTCGCCCGCCTGCCGACCCACATAGGTACACACTCTTATTGTATACAATACAACCAGCAGCGCATGCGCAGCGACCCGTTCGAGGCCATGCTGCTCAACATCAGCTTCGCCGGCGACCCCGACCGCGACCTGCACTCGCCCGCCTGCCGACCCACATAGGTACACACTCTTATTGTATACAATACAACCAGCAGCGCATGCGCAGCGACCCGTTCGAGGCCATGCTGCTCAACATCAGCTTCGCCGGCGACCCCGACCGCGACCTGCACTCGCCCGCCTGCCGACCCACATAGGTACACACTCTTATTGTATACAATACAACCAGCAGCGCATGCGCAGCGACCCGTTCGAGGCCATGCTGCTCAACATCAGCTTCGCCGGCGACCCCGACCGCGACCTGCACTCGCCCGCCTGCCGACCCACATAGGTACACACTCTTATTGTATACAATACAACCAGCAGCGCATGCGCAGCGACCCGTTCGAGGCCATGCTGCTCAACATCAGCTTCGCCGGCGACCCCGACCGCGACCTGCACTCGCCCGCCTGCCGACCCACATAGGTACACACTCTTATTGTATACAATACAACCAGCAGCGCATGCGCAGCGACCCGTTCGAGGCCATGCTGCTCAACATCAGCTTCGCCGGCGACCCCGACCGCGACCTGCACTCGCCCGCCTGCCGACCCACATAGGTACACACTCTTATTGTATACAATACAACCAGCAGCGCATGCGCAGCGACCCGTTCGAGGCCATGCTGCTCAACATCAGCTTCGCCGGCGACCCCGACCGCGACCTGCACTCGCCCGCCTGCCGACCCACATAGGTACACACTCTTATTATACGATACAAACCTGTTATGACGACTAATCCCTAATAGATGTCATCAAAAAATATATCGTTTATAAAGACTATCGGATATAGCGCCAAAATTAGATGGTACTTACAATGTCGTTATATCTATTCGAGCGCCTTGAGCGAAATATATTTTACAGTTTCTTATTTCTGGCGACCTCTATTTACGTCCCAAGTGTTTTTTTTATTCATGCATTTATCTGCCTGTTGCGCCTCTTGACCCTTGGTGCCTTGAGGAGACGCTCTATTCGCCTTGTGAACGGGCCCGCCCTGATTCCATAATACGAAGTAAAAAAAGAGACCCCTTAGTTCAGGGCTGGCGATAGCAGCCCCGTTTATTGGCGCCTTTTTTAGGTCCACCTTTATTATATTTCATGAGATTAATGAAAATATTCACTATTAATTTTGTCCCTTACCACTATTGACATGTATGCCAATGATTCGCCATACCTACCCTATATGTTAGTGTGATTTGATACTAGTCAGTATCTGAACATTTGAAATCACAAAAAATATCTGTAATCTTAAAACGTTGTTTAAATCTATCAGCGTACTACACTTGATTATCGCAGCGTAGGCCAATTAAATTAACGATCATCCACTATATTTAGGTTTATTGATTTTCGTCATGATTATACCACCTGTATGATCTTTCATGATCGGCATGACTTACCAACCTGATTTGTATTCGCTGAAGTAAGTAAATTATTTGCAGGTAACTTCATCAATAATCGTTTAGAGGAAAGGTTACGCGCGATCAAATGTCCCATGATCACTGTCAAGTCATTGTAAATAATTATATTATAAATAAATTAAAATAGAGTTGTTATTTTTACCTTTGAGTGTTGCCACATTTAAGGCCTTTTAAAAGAGGCTTAAAACCGTAAAAAGTGACCTTGCTATTTTTTATGACCAGGGGCTTGTTATACCAAGAGATATTTGGTTATCGTAATTTAATTTGAAGACAAGTAAAGATGCTGTTGAGTGGACTAACGGTAGTTAATAATAAACATTCCTAATAGCTATCTCTGGTCCGATCCCGAAAAACAAACCAATCAGAAGATGGTGTTCCGATCGGATTTTATTATTATTGAATGAATGGTCCATTCCCGGCATCGATCCAGAGATATTGATAAAGGTTGTCAATTTCAGTTCTTAGAGTATAAGTTGAAAGTAACTAAAGGAAAATTAAAATTATACTGGATTTGAAGGTTGACGTGTACCTACTGACCAACACAATTTTACTACGTAAGTTTAACGCATACCTATTTTATTGCTATTACTAATTTAAGTTATATGTAAAAATATATCACTATTGTCTTATGATACTGAACACTTGGCAGGCTTCTACACTCTTCTATATCCAAAGAAATATGGAAAATTTACATAGTTTTATCTCACATGCTATGCCATGTCAGTACGTTTTATCTTAGAGCATTTAACAAGCAGATGCGATGACCAGGCGAACCCTTCGTTGAACATACATGCGCAGCTGGTTTTAAACTTTTATTAAGACCTATGTGACTTGCGATCGCTGTCATTACATTCTATGATAATGACGTTAAGCGGTGCTCTACAGAAATTATGATTTTTGTTGTGGTATTGTGTAAAAAGCGACCTTATATTCAGCCCTGCACGTGTGGTTTTTTTTGTTAAATGTGTGCTATCCGTGTTTACCTCGCCCCCCGTCTGGATTGGCAGAAAAATTGTTTGCGCATTATTGCCATATCGTGTCTATTGGATAAATACTCTAAGCGTTTTATGCACAATTGAGGCAGTCTGTAATTATACATTTGGTTTTATATGGCGTTTATAGACCCGCTGATTCTGGAAGATTAATTTAATCTAACGCTTTCCATACACGCTACGGTCTACCGGAGAGGTCTCCCTATGTTGGCAGACCGGAACGTATGTGGGAATAGACCAGTGGGCTTGAAATGTGACAAAGACGCAACTCATAGGACGATGTCTATGATTGGTCGAGACACCAATACGTCAGTCACGTGTTAGTCTCTCAACCAATCCTAATAAAACGAAACGGAGTCGTGTTTTTTTATCACATTCTAAGCACACTGTGCAGTTTTTTGAACCTGCGCAGGCGACCGGTGTAAGATCGAAAATAAATTCTTTCTAGTGACACCGTACTGTGAACCTGTGCATGTGCTCCCGTCGCCTGCGCAGGTCCCTTCAGTTGTTTTCATAGATTAATTACTACATTTGAGAGTTGTTGTCTACTGTCTGTCTCGGTCACACGTGATCTGATGATTAGTCCACGCTCGGTCATTTTCAGAACAAAAAACATTTGCAGGAATATATTCGCACTCTTAATAAAACAATGACCTAATCCAAAATTTTGGCTAGATGAGTTTTTGCAAAATATGGATTCTAAAGGGCAAGCTGCATCGACTAAGAAAAAAATGCGTCTTTTCAACATTGGGTATTTGATCCTATTGGATCAAAATCGTTTGAATTTATGTTCTTTCCCCGCCCAACTTATTAAAAATTCCCGCATATAGTTAGTTTTTGTGACGATTCCCACAAGTCAACGATTTTGGAATAGGTCATTGTTTTATGAAGAGTGCGATATATTGACATGCCGCGCCCCTCTTTCTTTCTCTTTTCTTTAAAATTAAAGCAAGGCCTAGCAATGCGTCATCGTCCTCAATCGATGCCATCGCGGAAAGAACTGAAGCCTGCTCCGGTACTCAGGAACGTCTCCATACGCTACCGACGTGCGGTTGACCTGTGCAGGTATTCCTGCTCAGATAACCCTACTGTTAGATCGTATCGTGTATAGCTTACATTAAGAAGTATATATTTCATAAATATTCTTCAGTAATAGCATCCATAAACACCAACAAATGATTAAGTACTAACAACTGTTTTATTCAACAATCTCAATCGATCTTTTTCGTTCGATCGCGAAAATGGACCAATCGGGATAAAGGTTTTAACATCCTTTAGGGATTATTGAATGGTTTATTATTGGGATCGAATCGAAGATTAAAATTAGGATCGTTTACTGATATTGGCCGTAAATTCATACTCTAGTTGAACATGCACTTAACTGCAGGCTATAACTCGGACAAAGTTCGGTTAGAGCAACCTCAGATTGTCATTTCACGTGTGTTTCCTGTCAAATAGTGGTCGGCCCCAGCAGAGATGATTGATTACTCCCGTAGACGAAATTGGGTAGAACCTCTACTGAATACACTAAAAACTGCAGCCTATAATTGTTAATTAGCTAGCAGTTTTTACAAGTCATATCGTGCAAGTTTTATTGAATTAATTTGTAACTGCGGCAGTTTACAGACAAATTACTACAAAACTTAATTTTTTCATTGTTACACAAAAGAAAAACTAAATGCAACCACAAAATAATAACGTCATAAGACGTTAACATGGACACAATAGCGTTTTTTAAACTTGGTTGGTCCCTAAGGGCCTTATAAAATTTCAAACATAATTCTGTGGTCTTATTGAATCTCAAATTATTTGACGTAAGGAACACAGTAACAAAATATTGATTTATTTAAAGCACTGATTCATAATATTTATAAGAAAAGGGGTTATTCTATGATGTGCTTAAAGATTTATTGGTATAGCTATGCTTTCCATGATTATAATAATTCACTAGATATAGAGTAGTTAGTTATAGCTTAAACTAAAGTTTTTTTAACTGGTAAATATAGTTGCTTGTCAGATTATAGATTTTATACTCCTCCCCATGCTATTATGATTTCTATGTATATAATATGAATATCCTCGATAATTATTGAATATCATAGTAAGAATGTTAATATATTGCTTGCCGTTGTCATACATAGCTTTGCAAGTATCAGGGATGTATTTGGTGCACACATTTTATATGAACGTGATAACACGTCCTTCACCGGATCTCGAACTGTCGCTCAGTCACCCCCTAACAGTTCCGGCCCGCGTGCCGACGAAATAAACGAATAGGATTAGGTTAAACACCAATCTTCCCTACTAATCATTGATGTCTCATCCTCTCTCAGTGTCCGTCCTGAGCCGAGGTTCGTAACCCGTTAGTGGGTTGCCCTCAGCATGGTCACTTAAAGGGTTGCGAGCGCCTAAAGCGTTCACCCTAAAGTCCAGTGTGGCCAGAAAAGCCGACTCTCGTCAGGTTACTGGCAGATAGGTCCGCGTTAAAAAAAAAGTCACTCAGTTGTCACCGTTCATATAAATTAATGTGCTGATAAACTGTGCCGCTACCACCGTAAACCCGCGGCAGTGTGGGGCCAAACATTAAGCGCCTGTTTTACAACTTCATCACATAAATGTATAATCCGACCAAATACAAAAGTTGCATTCGTCTATGCTCCCAAATAAATGGTAGTAATATGTACTATCTACATTTGCTGTTTAATATAACTGTGAAATAAATGTTACTTGAAAGTTGTGAAACGAGTCCTTAATCTTGTATGCTGTTATATTATTTAAAGAATATAGATTGTCGTTTTGCACTTTGACGTATTCCATCTAAGCTTAATCTTAATGTTATCAGACTAAATACCTGCTCGTAAATATGTGGCAACACTCAAAATTCGCCAATGCTATCTACGTTCATAAACGCAATATCCAACATGGTGCCAATTTTCATTTCTTTTCATTATGTACATATTAATGAAATGATTATGTCGATTAGAGTGAGCTTTTTTTACGCTTTACGATTTATTTGTCATGTACTTCATATTTTTTAGGATATAGAAATAAAAACTGCGGTATTCATTAATATTTATTTTAGAATATAATCGGCATATTGCTATCTTGAAATAATTACAACAGCTTACCTATATGGCAAAGAAATTATTTAAATATCAAAGATCATGGAATATTTTATAACAAGAAAAGAAACATTTTTTCACCGTTTTACATTCTTAATAATATGGAAAATACATAATATAATCTAAGATGTTTGTTCTTTAAGATGTTTGTTGCACTTCTGTCTACTCCTTGGATATACATATATTAATCATGATTTTATGCTCCTCTAATCGACACCGTTGTTTCTTAAAAAGTTATTAATCCCAATAAACATTTTATTGTAAGGCTAGGTTCAGACCAACGTAGGGTTTTAGTTTTAAATTATTAATTTATATTTCAATTGTTATAATTTATTTTGTATAAAAGTTGAGTGTCGTGTATATAATGTGAATTGCAATATAGTAAGATATATCGACTTTGTGAAACTCGGAATTCCAATTTATAAATGTCATATAATATAGCTTTCTTGCCTAATAACTCATTTCTTATGTATCACTCAAAGTGTCACAATATAAAACATTTGTAAAACAATAACCTTCAGTACTTATTTTGAAATATCTTAGTTACATTTTCCCTTATTATGTTCAGAAATTGTAAGCATATTCCTTGAGATCTTGAAGATGTGTATTACGAAGTCGTCGGCAGCAAACCACGGACTGTACTGAAGAAGTTCGCGCGACCACAGACTATAGTGACGTCGTACCCATGGGTAACTTAATTATATAAAAGAAATGAGTGTAAGAATGGCCTAACTCAGATTATTCAAAAAGGAACCAGACTTGAATGCGTTACATATAAATAAAATTTTGTGACCAATCTTTTTTCATAATATTAATTAAATTAAGACAACTAGGCTTGCTCTTCAGGCGTCAGTTGTAGAACGTAGTGCTCTTTGTAGTTGGTGAAGTGCAGTACATGAATTAGCTGAAAACAGAAACTCAATTGTATATACATATATAGCACGTTTTTGATGATATTTTTTCAGAGTTGCAACATAGTCTATTCATTCAGCATAGAGGTGCCAGCAACCATAATAATATATTGAGCTAATGCAATGAAGAAACACGACACATGATATACATATTTTTCAAAATTGTAATTACATTATTTATTAATTATAATTAAGTCTAAATTATGTATTGTACTATGTACATATATGCTGCGAGTCGTCTGTATTATCAAATATACGTCCGTCGTTTGTCTAGACTGCTCGCAGCATCTCACCTGGTCTGAACCTACACTGGGGTAATTAACCAAAATACGTAGCTATTAATTTTAATATAAGACATTGCCTTGATATCGTATAATGTATAGGTTATGACACTCCATTGATGCTGCGGTGGCCGTGTGTTGTCGAAATTTTAAGTGTATAACTGTGATTTTTTTGTGGTACCGTAGCGATTGGATGTATCCAACGGCGGGCAGGGTAGTCGCTTGAAGTCTGTGAGATAAGTCATACTATTGAGCTCTGACGCGTAGCGTGGTTGTGGCGCGAGTGGAGTGACAAAGCTATCTCGTACGACAAATGCGCCTAGTGTGTAACTAACTTTATAACTAGGTTATGTTGTATTTTCTTGTATTGAAAATTAAATGTAATTAAAATACTGAACTTTATATAATATAATGCATATAAATGCCCTGCCTTTCAATAGCCTATGTCCGGATATGTCCAAGATATAGATGTGGCGGCTCAATTGTGTTTTTGAGTTCAGTTTGGATGAGCTTGAGTCTGCCTCATCTCGGTTGAGGCAAGGCGCCTCAAGGCGAGGCAGGTTCAAGTTGAATTCAAGCCTTGTATAATACGAAACATAGTTTGTATACTATATATACGAATATTTGAATATATATAGCACGCAGTTCGGCAATGTAAAGGCATCTACAGCATTCACTTTTACTTGTCGTTTTCGGTAACGTGTGGGGGATGGGGGAGATTTATTGCAAAGCTTTGTAGTTTTACAGAAGCTACTTGCGTCCTCCTTCTCCCCTTCTCTGTGTTCCTACAATGCCATCAGCTGTGAGCAAAATTATTTTTTTGATACGTTATCAAATGGACGTTGGAATTTAGTTATCTACCTAGACTCTTGTTCGTTAGAAAATCTGTTGATTATCTGCTCTTTATCGGTACTCAGTTTTATAAAGTTGTTATCCTCACATACAAGGTTTTACTTAAGTACTTGGTTCTATGCTCTAACACTTAGGTGTATGTCTGTCCATTCTCTTAGTCTGGTATCCCGATTTGATATCGGTGGCGAGCCTATCGTCTTATCGCGCACAAATTCCAATGGCACGCATCCCACGTGATTCTGTATCGAAACCCCCACGCAGATTTAGAATCCCAGAGTCGGGCATCGAACTCCGAACCTCGCCGGTTTCACAGACGACTGCTGCTAAAATCAGACGGGGCATTTTATCAGCAAATAAATCTACCTAAAATCCAACGGCGTGAAGTCACAGTAAATATCTCGTTTAATATTATAC
Source organism: Lapara coniferarum (assembly GCA_949316025.1). NCBI lineage: Eukaryota > Metazoa > Arthropoda > Insecta > Lepidoptera > Sphingidae > Lapara > Lapara coniferarum. Next base: position 1,520,364 of record OX438920.1, read on the forward strand.
GATACGGCCGTAAATGTTTATCTAAAACAGTTTTTTGTCTGTCTGTACGTAAACAGAGTTATTCTTGTGACAACCCGCTTTGGGAAGTACAACCCTCGAACGCATCCCCTTTTTTACACCTTCCTATGTTTACACGTTATCGCCTGGCGACCGCGGCGTGCACGTAACAGGATGGAACCGGTTTCGGCCGGAATTAACTGGTTTTCACTGGATTTTTGTTGGCTGTAAAAGTGGATTTTTAATAACTATGAGTTATTGATTGTAGCTTCGGTATCATTTTTCGTTTATAAAAACATTAAGTTAAAGTCATGTTATATTAAGTTCATGTTATTCCTGGTGAATTTCTGTTATTGGCATGCTTCAAGAATAGGGCTGCCATCCGTCCGGATTTCCCCGAATTTGTCCTAGTTTGAAGGGCGTCCGGGGGCCGTCCGGCCGCGGTTTTAAAAATTGTCCGGGCAAAACCCGGACACTTTTGTTGTCAGGGGAAATCCATTTTTTATAGATGAACGACAAATTGAAATAAATCTTAGTTAAAACTTCATGCATTTCCCCGCATTCAAGAAGGAACGGCAAAATATTTTTTCAGAGGTGTCCGGGGAAATACCCATATTTCGCCCAAATGTCCGGGATTTTTGCCGTGTTTATCCGGCGTCGGCAATTTAGATGATGGCAGCCCTATTCAAGAATAAAGTAGATGTAAGATATCTCTCACCAAATTTTGATATGGAGAGTTTTTTGTAAGTTATTTGCTTTATTCCCCGATAAATGTAGAAAAATACTGATAAGTGGGTATTTTTAACGATTTGCGGCAGGAATGGGAAGAAATAATATATTGAAATATTGACTCTTTTAGGCTTTCTATGTTATGTAATAAAGCTGCCTTTACATTGTTGACTGCGCAAAGCCTAGATTAAGACCACGTAGAGTGTGTAAGACGCTTTGGAAATATTCCCTTTTTATATAAAAACAGTCGGATATCTTTTTTTAAACTCGGTTAGATGTTGTTAAATTAATGATTTGTTAGTAAAAATGTTGTTTTATTTTATATCTACCATCTGTATTTAATCCTGTAGACATGTTATTTGTTACGTTATTAAACACATTAAGTACCAAAAGCAGAAGGAAAGTACTTATTACTGCTAACATTTTGCCGCTTCATCCTTGTATATAATAAATACATATTTTATACAGCACTGTCGATTTATATTATTTAAATAAATAATTATGAAATAATTTATTTCTAATGTTTTCAACTCTGCGGTTGATTTTTTAAAACCGTTTCCTATTACTTGCGCAGGATTCAAGTTGTAAATATTTATGAACTCAGGAATAGTACAGCATGCAGCGGGGCGTTTTGAATAGTAATTAACAATAGGGGTTGCTTAGATTTGAATACAATTTGAAACGCTGTTCCAAAATTCATAATTGTAATATTTCAATATAGATGATCTCTATACACTTGTGACTCAAATACCTAAAATCCTGCAAGCTTCAAATTTTTCAGAAGCCAGTTTGTCTTGATTATAATTTAAACGGTAAAAATTGCTAAAGAGAGTCAACTTCTGCAAGTTTTCTGGCTTATCTATCAAAACTTCGTAAACGCAGTACTATTCAGTATTCTGTGGTAAGTGATACTTATTATGTATCCATTCTAATAATGTTGCACTTTATGGAAAGAATTTTGATGTTCATCTCTGAATGCTATTCACAGTTATTTTCGAAAATTGGATACTCGTAATTTTTAGTTTAGGAGACTCAACTCATCCACGAATTATATAAAAATCGACAGCTAGTCCAAAAATTAAAAATTTTACTTACTCTCGTAGTGATTCGTATCATTCAGCTTCTATAAAACATGATTATGATTGAATAACACACACTTTTAGATTTTATAGTTATTAGGAAATAGGAAAAATAAAAAAAATATATATATATCTACAATAATATCGGTCGATGAGACAAGTTTTCACACGTTTTGAAAAATGCTTAATACATTTCTCACCTAAATAAGAGTAACAATAATTGATGGTTGCTGTACATCTTCTTGAATCTTCTAGAAGGTAGATCGTAGAGCCGCGCATCTAGGAGCGGGAACTCTGCCCCCGTTGGCGCACTGGGACCGCCAACGGTGGTGGAGTTACCAGGCCCAGGTACGTCCGAAGAACATTCTCGAAACTCTTCATGTTTCTAGTAAACGCTCTGATGATTCTTTTGCTACGTCAGGATTATTGTCTTCTGTTCTTGATGTTTTCTTGATAAGCGAAGAATTCAGTAATTGTCCGTGGTTTTATATTGTATCGTCGTGGTCAGACCAATATCTGCTATGTGCAAAAAGTTAAACTTGGGGATACGGAGTTAAAACATTCTCAAGTAAAATATTGAGACAAATTTGCATATAGCATATTTTTTCTAGCGCTCATAGTTTCACCGTGTGACGATTAGAATCACATACGGGTTTTACACAGGGTAATTTTTACATTGCGTTACTAAATGAAACCACATATTCGTCTATACCTCTGCTAACATCGTGCAAAAAATTATCAATGAATAACGAATACTTTCGCCAAAAATCCCGGTTTTAGTATTCCAATTTCTTTATCATTTTGTAGCTTAGTGCGAATATGGTGTGTGCGTAAGTATATTTCTGACTGAAAATGTAATGTTGCTGCTGCGACGAGTTCTCCCAGAGCAGTCTTAGAGCTTGTCCAGAAAGGACGAATTCGCCGCGATTCTCTCGCGCGTATTGCGCGCAACCGTTGCGTTCACAAGGTGCGTACCAACGCGCGAGCATTTGGTATTTCCGAGCAATTCCGTGTCAAAATTTTGGCGCTCCATTTCCCTCGATACGTGCACTCGCTCTAGAGTTCGCGCGTTAACTGGACGCAACAAGGCGTCCCTAGTACCTCGACTCGCGCGCAATACGCGCGAATCAAGCTCGAGTCGAGAGTCTGGCGTAGTGCACGCAATTTACGCGCGTATTTTGAATTCGCGCGATGCTTGTGGACGCGATGTAATGGTGTCTAGTATCTCACTAACGCGCGAACGATTTCGCGCGAAACGTTTCGCGGCGAATTCGCCCTTTCTGGACAAGCTCTTAGTGGCATTAGGGCGTGTAAACTTAAAGTTACATTTTATTGATATTTATTTTGTTCGAAACTTATACTTTTTTATTTTACATCTATGGTAAAAAAAACTTAATGGAAAGTGTTATTTTCAACGAGATAAGTAAGTGGTTTCATTTATTAACGCAATATCAAAATGACCCTGTATATCAAGTATCGACGCTTGGGTGGCAAACTAGTCATAATACTCTGAATGTTGAAATCTCAAAAAAGTGCACGTAGAAGATATTGGTTTGACAACGACGGTATGGTGGTGGTGCCAACAGCTGACTGTCTTCACACACTTGTAGTGAACAGATATATCTTTATAACTAGCTAAATAAAAGAAGTCTACAATACCTATACATTTTCTCCATATGTATACAAGTAGGTAATCCCCTAAACTCAAATGCGACTTATACATGGTATGTATTTTTATATTCCATTGACTGACGAGAAAAGAAAGTCGTTACTCTAGCTAGAGTCACAATTGCCAAAAACGGTACCAACATCACCTTCAACTTGGAATTTGAACAGTTGTGAGATAATTGTCGTCAGTCAAAACAGCCCTCGTCTGGAGACAATCGAATTAACTCTTTAATTGGAATGATGCGGGTGGGGCTTCAGATTGACATTTGCTAAGAGAAGCATACTTTTTTATAGGATAGGCTAACGACTAAGTGCGTCACATAAGTATAAAAGATGGCTTCTCAATAAATCTTAATATTGGCACACCAGATAAATATCGTTTTTCTGACTATCGAAAAAGATTATTTTTTTTGGGGTCTCAGCCGATTTTACAAATTAATTGTGAATTGACTTGGATAGTTTATTTTACCTAAGAATAATTAAACAATTAAAATATGTGTCTACGCCGCTACGGGATTGAAAGATGACAATAGAAAACATGTTTTGGACACTATAAGAGTGAATGCAATCTGCATGTAGTTATTTAATTCAGTGGTTCCTATTGATCTTGGTTCGTGTTTACATGCATGTTGATTGCGGGTCGCACATGTGGTGCGTCAGAGATCCCGTGTCACCTTTATTTATGATGAAATTCCTAAAATAAACCGAATAAAAATTCATACAAAAAATGTATCCTCCTTTGGTTTAGTAATACCGGCTGTGGAGTGCAAGATCGTGGTTTCAAATGGACTTGAATTGCTTGAAAAATTGTGCCGCACTGACCCAACATTAGAGACATAAGGGCAGAAGAACATTAGTCGTGTAGACTATTTAATCTGCATGAAGCTACATATTTGGAGTGAGTGCCAAAATTGTTCAGGATTTTCCTCCACAACAGACAGACTTCGAAAAACATACAAAAATTGTATCGGTATTGGAATCTGCGAGCTCTCATTCCACAGCCGGAGCCCTACCCGTGCATATATGTATTATTTAATTTTATTCTTGTATGATTTTTGGAAGCAAAGGTGTAACCAAACAACCCAAGATTCTATGTCTGTCGTAACAAGGTGAATTCTATCACCACACAATTTCCAATCCAATTTTGATAAAATCAATTTCAAATATCAATAATTAAACAAACATTCTCTGGTTTTGAATCACGTACTGCCTGCAAATAATTAACATTATTTTCGATAATTTTAGTTTTTCTCTTCAACAGCGAAATAGGAATTAGCTTAATATGAATCATTTTTCAAAAGAATAGGTACCTTATGTTCAAGCTATATGACGTATGTTTCTGGGCACCCGAGTCTGAAATGTAAACAAACCAGCATTAATAATATAAAAATATAATAATAAGCTAGTGTACTGCTTTATAACAAAAATGCAGAAAAGAACTATTAGGATGACCTCTCGGTCATCCTGTTGCAGACTGTAGTTACGCTAGTTAACACTTCTTAGTTTTAAAGGTCTTTCTTTCTGCAAAAATATTTAATGAAAGATGTTAATTAACTACTTTGCACTTGAGATGCTAATTATAAGATTAAAATATTTTTAGGGACAAGGCTTACGTAAATCTTTATTGGTTTCTTTTTCAAATGGTTTTAATCAGTGTGGCTTGTGCTGATGGCATAAGTATAGGTATAATACAGTACCTATACCTACATTATAATTTATAAGTATAGTAATAGAAATGCATTTCGTCATATTTCTGTCAACCATCGCGGTTTGTAAACGTTACGTACCCAAATTTTCGCCATTAAAGAAGTTATTATGCTGTTTTAGAGGTTCTCGGAAAAATATAAAGATGCAATAAAATGATGCAATATTTTTACATCAGGGCTGGCAATCATCTTGATACTATCTGGGATTTTTTATTAACAAAAAAATTATAATCGAATTAATTTTAATTAGTTATGGAAAATCCGTAAAAATTGATAGTACGGCGATAAATAAATGTATTTTTTTATTCACTATAATAGTGGGACAATAGCAACAATGTATATTTTATAAAACTGTATCCCCTAAACTAGTTTTCGATACGTGGCTCAAAAAGCGTGTCTATGGATCGCTAAACTTTCCATCTAAACTCAGCGGACTCAAAATCATATTTTATGCTATTATAGTCCGTCCAACCATTTATTTAACTTTTTACACATGCACGCCTATGAAATTTTGTTATTATTGACAAGTAATGGAAAACCAAAATAATAGACTACTTTATGGACGTCATTTTTTGTTTTACATAGTGAAGCGACTTGCTCTTCAGCTCCGGTATTAATTATCGATCGATATTTGTTAAGCCCACCGATTGTGTAACAAAGATAATTCAAAACTTTTTTCATTGAAAAATAAAATTTGGCAGTGTAAATTAAATATTTTCTTTTTATATATGCGTAAATATATGATAACCAATAAAATAAACTATTAAAGTTAAATATTGACAAAAGTTGTATTGGATTATATATATATATACCTTCAGAATAAATTTGTAAACAGACAATGTACACATTTAAACGCTTAGGCATGTTTATAAAACAATACAAAATGTTGTGCAAAAATAATATTTCAATGTGTATAATCGATCAACATTTCTTCGTAAATTAAATCGACTATTACAAGAAATCGAATCGGTAACGCATTAGTACAGCCCCAATTGATTATAAACCGAACTGTCAAAAGTTAAATAAATGGTTGGACGGACTATAGACGACTTGAGGTGTATTTTCTTCTTCTTTTAGGTTATGGCTCCACCGTTGCAGCGATGATTTTGCCAATGTCTTTATGTAGAGGTGTATTTTGCATAGCAATTTAAAAAGTTGTAAAATAAATGTCAAATATGTACCTGTACACCGCACGTCTTTACACTAAGAGGGTAGACAGAGACTATTCGGCGCAAACAACGATCTTGAGATATCTTTTGCCCTTTCCACATTCACACATCTCATTGCCTTGTCGTTGGTTAAGGGTACACTGTTGATAGCTCTTTTGAGAAAAAAAATAACCATACTTAATGGGTTCTCCTTTGGAATCAGGCCTTCTTCATACCGTTCTACCATGTCACCGATAAATATATTTTTTCTTAAGCCGCTTATTATTATTTTATATATAGACAATAATGGCTACTTGTTAAGTATATCATAAACTAATCTTAACCTTAATAAATAGAAAACACACAACCCACATCATTTTCCACATATTTAACATAATACGCGGTACATAAGTATATCTTATGGACATTATATAGAATAAAATATCTACTTAGCACAGACTACTAAATATTTTGAAATCAACTCAGACAAATTGAGAATAACATTTGTTTAAACTTTAAGTTTAATAGATAGAAAATATCAATACTTATAAAATATGCGTATCTAATAGACGTCGGAGCGGTAGTCGAGCCCCCGCGATACTTCATGACTCAGTATGGAACAACTGAGGCACACGCACCCCTCGTCTAATGATAGATCTAGGTACCCTATGATACATATTTTTTTTATAATTATACCACACATACCCAATCCACGAAGTGTAAATTATGTCGCAAGATATTACGATGATAAGTGTACCTGGCTTACATTTTATTTACCATCTCACTTAGCGACAGGCTTCAGGGTGAAGAAATAAGGGTTTATAAACCTTTAGTTGTAGTTTGTAAGCTACATTTAGAATACCGGTAACTGCAACTGATGTAAGGAACACATTTGTTTCCCGAAAGGGGGAAGATTTCTAAATATTGCAAGGATCATCGCGGTTCACGGAATTTATTTCTGTCACATTAAGTGATAGGGGACGACGGTGGTGCTCTATCGGGTGTAAACCTCGACCTAAGCCAACCAAAGCTTTAAAAATTCTTCATTGTAAATAGAACCTCGTTGATTCAACAGTTTAAAAAAAATTAAAATCACGCTGTATAGAAAATCCAACTAAAAATAGAACATAAATTTGTGTTAAAAATAGTGTAAATAAGAATAAAATGTATTTTATTGAAAAAAAAGCGTGGGGTGTTTTTTAAGATATTATCAAAATGATAATCCTTCTACTCATATTATCTGTCAATAAAATATTATTATAACACTAGCTTTTGCCCGCGGCTCCGCCCGCTTTAAAAAGTTTTACCGGGATAAAAGTCCCGCTTTATATTTTCCCGGGATAAAAAGTAGCCTATGTGTTAATCCAGGACATGATCTACCCGTGTGCCAAATTTCATCGAAATCCGTTCAGTAGTTTTTGCGTGAAAGAGGAACAAACATCCTTACATCCAAACATCCATACATTCTTACAAACTTTCGCCTTTATAATATTAGTAGGATAGTAGGATTGACACAATGCACCCCACGCGTCTTTTTTTACAATAAAATGCTTTTTTTTTTCAATCAAAGTTTCCATTACATAGATACGTCTGAAACTAATAAAAGCGTGTTAAAATGGGTAAATAGCGATTCGTTTGACTACTAAAATGTTCGATTGATAAAGTTAGTAGCTATAAAGCAAATTATAAAGCATAGGTAAAATAAAATAAAGTAGGTTCGGTCGCAACGGTAAAGACGCGATCTCTAGCATCACGACTCAACCAAGACTAAAGTTCTGAAATCTTGTACTTTTACGAAATAATAAACAGAAAATAATGTTTGCAAATCTTACCGACGATGAAGTTAGTGGAGTAGTACCTAAAATAGTAATTCCAAATTAACGCTTCAGCTTCATAATTCCAAAAATGTTAATAGTAGGTATGATTATAGTTAATATTTTAATTTTATTGCTCTGAACAAAAACTTCTTAAATTCGTATTCATTTAAAAAAGATAATCTTTTTTTTTAGCTAAGAGCAGAAACAATGCCATCGTACAGCCAAATAAAAGGACGTGCGAGTACCAGTTCTATTGTAATTTCTTTGAAACGGTAGATATATTATATTAACGACACGGCACGTATGCATCCCCTTTTGTTTCATTTCCCGGCACTGCACTGCACGGTTCACTGCGAACACTATCACTCGTGATAACGCTAAAGTGCCCTTATACCGGCTTCCGAACACCACCAATGCGTAACGAAACTACTTCTTATAAGAAAAAGAATAATATTCACACAGTATCTATCTCCCTTCCACGTGTAGCTTGTTTCAACCCTTGAAACCGACTGCGGGCGCGTTCAGAGTATTTGAAAATAAAACGAAACAAAAAGCTGCGCGCGAGTCGACCGCCATCTTGTTAGAAACGCCCTGTTCCAATTTGAAGGGTATTTATGCATGCGTAAAGTTTAAAATTGTATGTAAAATTAACTCGTAGCCCATAGGGCTATCCGTTGGATTTGACGTGTTTGAAGTTCCTTCGCTAATTTAATTCGAAAGCGTTTCTCTAATTAGAGTTGTTCTTTGTATGGGTATTATTTTTTGAATGGCGCGCTTCCTTAATTGCTTCAGGTCGTCTGTAGATGGAGCTGTTAATTTTTTAATGCTTTTATTGCATCACGACGGTTACATTTTGAAACCGGTCATAATAAAACTTTCATACAAATACAGTAGGCTTGTATTATAGAGAATAGGCACAAATATGTGCCTATTTTGTGAAAAATATAAACACCCAACGAAAGCTACTCAGGTAATTGCAACAAATTATAGAGATATTCAAAAGAAGTCCAACTCCACTTATTAAGTATTTTTTTAATGCTACGGAAATTGTTATCACTGACACTACATCCTAATCTACAAATAATCCAACAATGATCTTTACACTAATAAATAAAGCTGAAGACTAGCTTGTTCTTTTAGTTTGAACGCTAATAACTGAAAATATTGTTCTGATTTCAATATTCCTTGACTACTTAATAGGAAGCTACATTATTCCGTTATAGGTGAAGTTACCTGCAATAGCTACTGACTATTATATTTCCCATCATTTCCCGCAGAAAATAAACTATAATAATGTATTTGAATACAACTGTCGGGTAATTTCGCTACAAATGCCATCAGATCAGATGGACTGGTCTCCGTCGATGCGTTGCAATCGATTGGTTCTGCTGCGACCCGCCGGATTCCATTCCATTTCAAATGCTTTTTTCTTAACGACTGCGTTCATGTCTGCTAGATCTTTTTCTTTTAAGATGTGTAATGTGTATTTTTACTAATAAACCTATTAATGTTGTACCGCATAGTTAACACACCGCACCTCTAGAACGAAAACGGCACAATTAAAAAAAATCGGAAATCGAGTTATCGGCATAAAATGACTTGAAACTGGGCTCTTTTTCATAAAAAGATAATAAAATTAATAAAAAATAAACCGACTTCAAAAAATAATTAAAATTTGTATTCGCTTAGTACATACGTATATTTGGAGTCGATGCCTAATTTAAATTGCCAACTAAGCTAAGGAAATACACAAACAAATATACGAAAACATTGTTCAATTTAAATTAGGCACCGAGTTCTATCGTGTATCTCCGAAGATCTTCATCAGATCTTCATTAATTATATACTAAAACCTTCCCTGAAAAATATACATTTCAATATCGAAAACCACATCCAAATCGGATCAGTAGTTTTTGAGAAACACGCGGCCATACAAACATACATACATACACACGGATCGAATACAGAACCTCCTTTTTGAAGTCGGTTAAAAAGGCCTGATATAACAGTTTGGTCCTTTTCCCGCTTGAATATGGCTGTGTTTGAGCTATTATTCAAACTTCGTTTAGTAATTTTGTAACGATAACTCAATTTACGATTTTTCAGGTTAGTTTAAGTTGTTTAAAATCAAAAATGATGTCGTAAGTATTAACCATAAAGAAATAAAAAAAATCTGAAATAAACCAATTTTAGTATGTAGTATGTACTAAAATTGGCTATTTAGGCATCTCCAAAACCACTAAATGAACCTGAGCCCAAGGGTCCATTTATAAAATATTCAGTTAGAAAGTGTTTGGTAGTGCGCTTGTCACCACAACTCTTAGATCTTAAATACAGTAATTAAGTATAATTACTGGTCTAGTCAGTAGGCTACAATGCCTCCAAACCAGCAAACAACAACGCTAACATAGTGCTTAGTACAATAGACCAATCTGTAGGATAGACGAGCTGTCGTATACGACAGGACTATTTAATAAACTCCACAGTTAATAGTTGAGTCTAAGAATTCCGTTATCACTTAGGTGGCAACCCACATCGAATGCAAATCAAACATTCTGATAAATATGTATAAGACATTGTGATAGTTATAATGCAATAAATAACTTAATAAAATTCACTTCCCATAGATTTTCATTGTGTGGGCGCTGCCTACGCTAGATATCGTTTGTTGCTTTAAGGACCTTGTGATCTGTGCGACAAGATTTTAAATTGAGTAAATTTATAGCAAGTGCCTCTAATAAGATGCATGGTAGTGTGCACCCTTTCTTTGAGTTGTTATTAAGCTTTATTATAGGGTTCCATGTTTTAAGAGTATGGTCTTACATTTTAGTAGTTTGATAACTGATGAATTAAGGTGCACCTTGGACATTTAGGTTACAGGTGAAAAAGTACTGGATAGTTCATAGAAAACTACGGGATTTCGAAAGCTAGTTAGACAATATATTTTTATACCCAAATAAGTAGCAGTACACACGGTGATACTAATTCATACTTTTATTATGCTTAGCGTAGTGTTTCTTTGCAACTATGTGAGTTGTATAAGTTGCTTGTGTCGGAACGCGGAGTGTGTCATTCGTCTACAACTATTATAATCCTATGAAAACTATGACAAAACTATGACACAACTATATATAAATAAATGAATCAGGTCAAGTTTATAAAACAAACATGTCGATTGTCTATTAAATAATAAACGAACCGATTGTCTATGAAAGTCTATGAGTATTTAACACCTATGACACAATGTCCGTGGTCATGCCTTTAAATCTGAAATAATTGAACCATCTGAGTTTAATTCGTGGGTCGGTCACTGAAAATCTACCTTCTTTCGATTGGAAGACGACGAACACAATTCTGTGCTTGCGGTGAGACTAAAACTGTGATTTCGCAGGACGCGGCAGACGGCAACAGCATGTGCCGCAACGGCAGACGGCACTACTATGCAGTATTAAATTGTATGAGACCGATTCCGCACACGACGGCAAATGACGCCCGGCAGGACGTCACTTGCCGCGCAGTCCAACAGAATGTGTCCCGTCTGCCGTCGCGGCACATTCTGTTGCCGTCAGCCGTTGCCGCGTTCTGCAGAATCACAGCTTAACCTAAAATGCGTTATGTTGTTAATGTTGTTATAGGTATAATGTCATGGAATAAATTAGTATAAAAAATCGCGTTACCAAAAACCTGCACATTGAGTTGTAGTAAAGATTAAAGATTTCTTTATTTTTTTTTTAAAGTTATCGATTTCTTTTCTTGAAACCAGAGTTCGTCATAGACAAATGCTTGAGACCAGAGTGATGACAATGAGAATGATGACATCGTATCATACAATACTGTATAGAGGTGACCCCATTGCCTGAGAGGGTACCTGTCGATTGAACTTGATAATAACATATTATGAAGTACGAAAACGTCTACATGTCCATGGTACCGAGCCCGCATTGCAAATGTATTTTATTAACAGATGAAAAATATTTATTTTTAACCCTTCCATAATATTCAAGAGAGCAGAGCTGTTTATAAAGCAGCCTTCTCGAAACTTACCCTGAAAGTACCCCATAATCAAAGTTAAATATTTAAGAGGCGATAACGTTGACCCCCTCGTGCTATCTACTACTGTAACAGTTTATCACTCGGTTTGTTTGTTTAAGTTATCTATTTTTAACTGAACCGGTATTGGGGTAGGCTAGGCTCGTGTTACTCCGTCCAAATTTAGTTTCATTATTTAATGTATCTAGGGCTGATTATTTAAATAAAAATATTATATTGAGTCTTAAACAGTACTTAACCGACATTATATTATCATGTGAAGAATATATTTATTTTCTCTGTATTGGATTGTTTTGGTAAATATTTCTTTGTCTACGTGATGGATGGTAAAAATTTTAAGGGCTGATTTCATCGCATGCTCAGATGCTCCTCGTCACATAAATGTACAAGCCGACCAAATACAAAAGGCACAATCTAATCTTTGCTCCCAAATAAGTGGTAATAACATGAGTAATATCTAAATTAGCTGTTTATTACGTTTACCGTCGTATAAAATTTACTTGAAACCTGTGGAACAGGCCCAAAATGAGCAGAAATTTTTGATTAAAAATATTTTTTCGTTTTAAAAGCCATAACTGATCATCATCTGAACATCATCAAACCATAACTGAAATATTAGTAATTATGAAGTATCTACACCAAGTTTCAAGATTTTAAAAATAAGTGGATCAGTCTACATTTTTCGACATTTTGAAATAAATAGTTTCTCCCAACGATTTTTAACTAACTGTTGAAAAGAATTTTGAAATAAACTGTTTTCCAAGAACTAACGATCGTATTTGAACCATAGAGTAATAATAGCTCAAGCATAGACAGTAGACTGCTTTTACACGCTTCTTGGTAGCGTATACTTAAGGTGTCATATTTCAGAGGGTGTTCAATATTAAGTCCTAATGTAACATCTGAAGCGAGTTTGTTGTTCTACTGTAATGGACAGACAACAGACAGAACTGAAAATTATGTGCAAGTAACTTCTAAAAAGCAAAAGCCGAGTTTTATTTGTGTACTAGTAGGTGTATAAGTAACTTATTGCATTCTAAAACATAATATTACGTAAGTAATTGATTTGAGTAGTAGGATATAGTTGAATTTGCATTATGAAGATCCCACCTGTCTTATTTCTTGTATACTTGTAGCTTACATGTAATTACTGTAACCTGCCTATGATTTCTGAAATACAAAAATACAAATCTTTCCTCTTTATCATATTATTATAGATATAGAGGTATAGATTAAGTACCTAATTACATATTTTATTAACGTAGGTCGGCTTGCATCAAATTAAATGTTATAATTATAATATGTTAATAATTTCCATTTGTTTCAAGGAATTAATACTTTAAATGAAAATTATGATTAATGAATTCTTTAAATGAATTCATCGACGTATCTGCATTTTTTTAATAATCTCATGAAAAAATCCGTGAACTACCTACGAACATTATAACGTTTACAAAGGAGATGTCAACGTTTTGAATGTGCTGGGCCTCAAAATCTAGCTAGACTCAAACTTTATGGATATCAAAACATTGATCTTGGAAAGGCCTAGTTTTTGGGAGTACTATCCAAATATATATAAAATATCTTGGTAAGAATAATTTTAAGCCTGTTTTTGGACACGTCCTTTAAGACTTATCAGTGCTGTATCTGGATTAGACTTCGTTTCTGCATTTACTGATATCCAAAGCTATTGGACGTATGAGCATGTATCAGTTGCATGTCTGTAATTAATGAATGTCATGTATCGAAGCCTGTCGGCCGCCTGCGTGTTACTGGTTGCAACATAAAGCGTCATCGGCGGCCCGATTGTGCGACCTCAAAAGAAAGTTCTGTAGGTCATTTCAGTTCAGTACTGCAGGCGTTACGATGACACGCAACAAAAACTGACTCCAGTCTGGCCTTGAAGAGAGTCAACGATCGGAAACCCTCGCATCCGTCGACTGCATTCCACCGTCCCGCTCTAACAGCCACCGAGTCGTATCGCCGTCCCTGTCCCGCGCCCGCCGCATCGTGATGCATCGGCCAATGAGCGGGCGGCGCAAGCGCAGCGGCGCGCGTCGTTTGCCCAACTGGATCGCTAGGGGTGTCAGCTTTTTCTAAAGCTCTCACGTGAGCTTTTATTCGTTTTTTTCCACGTCGAATTATTTAATTGAGTGGCGATGTCTTGGTTTAATGACGGACTTGGTATTTTAATATCTCATTACTAGAAGTTTCCACAAATATAGTGATGTAACCCTAGACCGCGCTATTACCGCAGCCTTCGTGTGTCGAATGCATAATGATTTATTCCATGCACTGGTACAGTGTATCCACTCATTCTTATTCGTCTCTCGGTCTGGCCCTTTTGTTTTTCTTCCTCTATAGGTTTTTTTTTCTTTCCGAACTCTTTGTGTAGACTATTTGCTTTTTGACAAGTGCGGTGGAATTCTTCGGGACAAATATCGTTGGTGCAGGGTTCGGTTTTTGTCGGCGATCCTTGTGTTGTTAAATATGCAAGGAAAGTGTGCTCAGAGTTATGCTACTCGTTTTGAAAGGAGCTTTTTGTGGCACGTTAAATTACACAGGTTGGGTTATTTCATAGTTGGCTTATGTACATGTGTGTGTTAAAAATGCGGCCAACATCGAGTGAATTGGTTGGTGTAGTATGTATAATCTACGCGTTGGACACACTAGGAACCTTAACGGTGAGTTAAACGGCCTTAGAAAATATAATATTAGTAAGTTTGGTTTTGTGTTGATAGTCTACATCATGTGATTGATTTGATTTACATACATTATGCCTTTATCTTCGAAGGGGTAGGCAAAGTTGCCACCAGGACACTCACTTTTCGTCATGTGTGTTCAGTCCCATAATGTGATAGGGGATGTTTACAAGATTTGATAAAGGCAAATAATGTACCGACCACCACGCTTCTTATATTGTGGTCCTAATCCACCTGCAGATAAGATTATCTCGGATCGGAAACACGTTGGTAAAGCAAGCAAGCCCTTAAATAGATGCCATAAAATAAAAACCAACCATCGAATATTTAAATGCAACAAATTAATTTACTATGCCGGTACAACGACCTGGAATGGCTACTGGCCTTCGATTAGGTAAATTCGTATTGCCTGCGTAGACGCTGAAAAACAGGAAATTTAAAAAAATAGACTACAATGTAGTTTTGAGTTAAAAATACGTGCTATGACACAACTCAGCCATAAATTTAAAATTAATTTGTTTATATTAAACTACAGAGACAAAAGCCTCAAAAAGTCAAATTCTGTCGTTATTCTTCGGTTGGTAGTCTTGCACTGGTATGACTGTATTGTAAGCAATGTAAAAAGGACATTGACTCTCTTCTAATGTCTCAGTGTGACGATCGCAGTGCTTTAGCATTCAATGTTTGCAATTCAACTCAAAGTTCTTGGTAAAGTTACTACCATGTTTCTTCATTAACTACTATGTTTAAAAAGAGCATAAAAAATATGTATTATTATATTTTTGATGCACGATGCACACAATCATACGACAAGTATAAACTATTCTACAAAGTTGACGTGGAAAATCGTCACTCGATGTCAATAGCACCATGACGGATACAGCCGTCATTGCGGCGCATGAAACATTGTAGATCAGGCGAAAAACTTGATTTCTCGTAAGAACGATCGCGGAGATAGCTGAGCTGCGTGCTGAGATCGTATCAAGTTTTGTTTAATCGAATACTTTGTCCGGGTCTCAAATGCGTCACTTTGAGGCTTTAATTTAGATCCCTAGTTGTTGAGAATCCAGAGGTTACCAGAGTAATACTTGTGTGACATTAATACGTTGTGATAAAAACGACTTGAGACTTGAGTATTCAGTCTTGGGTTTGTCCGACCTTTTATTGACCAGATCCTTTTATTTTGTAAAAATTAAAAGGATACTTAATATTATCATCATCTTAGTACTAACTAGAACTCGTACTCGAGTCCTTTTGCGAGGGTATGTACCTATACATAGTTACCGAATTATCTACCAAGAAGCAATTGTGGGTATCAACATGGTTACTATTCAGGACGATTCGAACTTTAAGCTCTTTCAGAATTTAAACTCAGTTCAGTTGTTATGAGTTATCAAAATGATACCTAGTTAGCTTTAAAAAATAATATGAATCTTGTGTGAAAATACCCTACTTCCCGATTAGTATTTAAATCTATTACGCTGACATGATTCGGGTACGAAATTATTACAAAAACTTCCAAAGGTTTTCACAGTTAAAGTGCGCGATTGAATGAATACACATCATTTTGAAAAACATATTGTAAAAAATATCAGATTTCTGTTTTGTTAACACGTAATCCATCCCTAGTTAAGATGTTGATTAAAAGATATTACATAAGTTGCTGAATTGTATTTTTAGTCTATGGACTGGTGAGTCGGCGCCTTCCGCGACACATCCACGGACTGCTAATGGCCGTGCGTTAACGTAGTGATTATATTCTCTTTGGCCGTGCGTTTCTAGTAATTCGCGGGTTTTCCATGAATTCCTAATTCAACTGTTGACTCAATGAATCTTAAACGGCTTAAATTTCTAGAACATTGTGGTACTTGGACTGGCCCTAACACCTACTATCTAAAATAATTAAGCCCTGATACAAGTGGTGATAGTATGAGTATCAATTTGCTTGTTTACTAGGAAATCAGAGTGATATATAGTATTGAATTTAGTAGTACCTAACTGTAACATAATACCTGAATAATCATTATAAGCATGTCTTGTCGATAGTTTCCTTTTTTAAATTTCATTCGCCCCCAATTTACGGTTTATAATTTTAGACATAGCTAATATAAGATCTAAAACTATATCAAATAACTAATAAACAGTAAAATATGTAGACAGTAAGGCATTCTATAATTATGAACACAGCATGATTGGCCGTCGGGCACCGCGCTACTCTCACCATTGTTCGAGCCTTTCCCATTGAAAATGTGTTTCTAGATTCTATCTTGTATAGTTTATGTGCTGCCATATGTGAAGTGAATATACAACTGTATGTGCTTAATAACTGTGGAGTTTTGTTATTTAATTAACGCCTGCTTGGTTTATTGGCTGAATTCATGGACTGTGAAGTTGATACTGTGTCAGATTCTCTGAGGTTTTATATATAATAACGAAAAGATCAAGCCACCCGCCTAATGGAAAACGACATACCACCTACTTATAATACGGAATTTTGTTTAAAATTCAATTTGTTGTCTGTGTCTGTACCTTATTATAAAAATAAAAAAAATAAACAGTAGAAGCACAATAGCTTTGAATAACGAAGCACTGCATGACTTTGCACTCCCAGTAATAGCTTTATATTTTCTATTTTTTTAGAACAATGTTTGCACGCAGGGCCGTCTTTATCTGGAGGTCTAAGGGGTGTGTGGTATTAGAGTGCAGGGACTCTAGGCAAGGTCTCCTAAAAAATGTCGCCCAAATTTTTTGTAAAGGGGACGCAGACTGATTTTCGTTCCCCGGCGCCCAATATGGTTAAGACGACCCTAATACCACTCTGATGAGCAACAGAAATAGACAATGCAGTGAGTAAAACTCCAACGGACTTTCACAAAGGTAAAACTATCATCGAGTTTTCAAATCACCACGTAATCACCACGTTTTGTTAAATGGGATATAGTAGCTAGGTGTTCGGAGTAAGCGGGTTTGGATTTACGATGTATTGTGGAGGTTCCTTATTGATCACGGCTTGCTAACGGTATGGAGAGATAGTAAACAACTAATATTAAGGTAAGGCTCAGCGCAGAATTCTTGTTTTTTCTACCTGCCTGTCTTTTTAACCCCCGACAAAAAAGAGGGGAGTTATAAGTTTAGGGTGTTTATCTGTATGTCTGTCTGTGGCATCGTAGCACTCAAACAAATGGACCGATTTAGACGCGGTTTTTTTTTGTTTGAAAGCTGATATGACGTACATAGTTCTTAGCTATAATTTATGAAGATCTGTTCAGGCGTTTGAAGATTATCAGCTCATTTCCAATTTAAAAAGTCGGATTGATTTTAAATTTGGTGTACTGTTACTTTGGCAATATTTTTAAACATGAGCTGATGCTGCAGCGTCAAGTTGTCTGCGGGGTACCCAACTCCTTAGCATCTCATAGTAGATATAGCGTGTTTGGGCTCATAAGGATGGCCTCAACGAGTAGGTGATAGATAGTTGATTATCAAAGCCCCATGATAGATGGTAAAGTAATTTAAAAAACTTGAAATAAAAATTAAATTAAAATTTAAATTACCCCCGACACAAAAAATCTCTAAAAAGTAAAATAATAAAAGTGTCTTTGTTGTTTAAGTACCTAGTAATATTTTGACCCAAGCGTCCTCACGTCGGGGGACCGAACTCCGGACCAGGGACATGAAATTATTTTCTTAGCGGTCCCCCGATGCGACGACGCTTGGGTCAAAATATTCCTAGGTAGGTACTTAAACGACAAAGACACTTTTATTATTTTACTTTTTAGAGTTTTTTTTTGTGTCGGGGGTTATTTAAATTTTAATTTAATTTTTATGGTATAATTTTGTTAACGCGAAGTAAGGCGGATAAACGTCCAATCGCAGACAGAATTAATAAGAAGTAAACAATTATCTAAAATCTGAATCTTATCACTTGCGCGATCTCAAATTCATAATGTGTTTAAAGGCCGATTTCAGTAAATACTCGTAATCGCTAACTACGGATCAATGACAAGAATAAATCAATTAAAAATATGAGTCATCATGTCAAACAAAGTTGTTCTGATTGGTCATTTTTTGCTGGCAATCCAAAGATAGCGGTTTGGATTAATAATTGAAATTGTCCGTATAAAATAATCGGTGCCAACTAAATCTAATGCCTTTTTCCACTTATTTCGTACGCATACTGTTCGTCGTGCGTATTCCGCCTCATGATGTGATAGGGGGCGAGCCTATCGCCATATCGGGCACAAATTCCAGACTCCGGGCTGACACTGAATAGAAAAATCCAATATCACTTTGTTCGACCCGGGGATTGAACCCGAGACCTCAGCATTGCAGTCATACCGTAACACAACTACGCTACCGAGGCAGTCTCCAGTACTTGTTTCGTAGCATACAAATACTCGTAGCGGTTGGCAAAGATGCCAACTTTAACGGTATTCGTTTGAGTGAGCAGTGCCGCGACTAGGCCCAGCATCGAACCGTTTGGCGCTGACAGACTCAGTATTCGTTATATAATAAGCTTTTACATTTCTAGTGCTAGTTTGTAAAGTCTTCAACACATTTCCTTCTTTCATTTTAAAAGTATGTAAAAACAACTTATGGGCATCTTAGTTAAAATCAATTTTGTTCAAGCAAATAAATAAATCCCAGTATCTATCTGTATGTAATTTCGAAATTAAACCTCATAAAAATAATTTGGACTCGATTTATAGTTGCAAATATTTCCTGCTTTCAACATAATATGTTCTAATATCACTTTATTTATTTATTTATTTAAGGTATACAAACAGCATACATATTGAAACAATTAGATACAAACACTGCTAAAGGTTAATGTGGCTGATATACATATATGCCAATAACAGGTACACTCAACATTCACCAATTACATACGTAACGTTATGTGAACAGAATATTATCTACAAAAAATATGCCAAAATTTATTCACGAATATGTTTAAATTTATTCACTTAAAATACAATTATGTTAAATTTAGTAATAGAAAACAAAACCTATATGACTATACACGAAAGCGTTACCCATAAACGTTCGGAATCAAGTTTTTTGTGTTGGTACCGGTCGCTTTATAGATCATCCCCGTGTTCATAACGCGGGATTGACCTTTATTTTTTCTGTCCCTTCATTAGCCTTTTATTGAGTTCAACATTTTACACATGCTAGCTGTCGGCAGGGAAGTGGATAGATGTCGGGATATTAGGTCTTTATATCTTTAATTCGTTCTTACGGTCTTAAATTGTAGTATATACTTCTTTAGGAAATGTTAACGGAATCTAAATTGCGACGCTATCTTCATATTTGTAATGTTATTATTTTATACTTGTAATATTCTTAATTGTGGGTAGGAGGGTCTAAGCGTAAATTTTATTATTAACATGTCGATATAAGACAGATGTTTAATTTAATTTAACTTTATTGAAAGGGCCTCGAGGGTCCAAATCTATAATTAAGATAATTGAGGTGCTACTAGACGACATTATAGCAAATTAAAAACACTCATTTTTTTATTGCATTGAATGACGAGACGAGCATGCCGTTCTCCTGATGGTAAGCGATACGACCGCCTATAAACAGTAGCAACACCATCCAGCCTTGAGTTACAAGATACTGTGTGGCATTCCACTGTGCTCGTCATCCTGAAACATAAGATATTAGGTTTCATTATGTCAAGTAGTTACACTGGCTACAATGTCCTTCAAACCGAAACACAACAGTGCATGCACACTGCTGCTTAGCGGTAGAAATAGACGTTGCGGTGGTACCTATCCAGACGGACTCTTACATATAAGAGACCTACCACAAGTATTTTATTATTATTGTCATGTTATTTACAGCTGCCTCGGTGGCGTAGTTGTACTACAGTACGACTGCAAAGCTGAGGTCTCGGGTTCGATCCCCGGGTCGGGCAAAGTGATATTGAGTTTTTCTATTCAGTATTAGCCCGGAGTCTGAAATT
The DNA here is from genome assembly GCA_949316025.1 of Lapara coniferarum. Taxonomy (NCBI): domain Eukaryota; kingdom Metazoa; phylum Arthropoda; class Insecta; order Lepidoptera; family Sphingidae; genus Lapara; species Lapara coniferarum. The sequence continues at coordinate 1,541,231 of OX438920.1, forward strand.
TGCGCCCAATATGGCGATAGGCTCGCCCCCTATCACATCATGGGACGGAATAACGGCGAAAAGTGGGTGCACTAGTTGCGCCTCTGCCTACACCTTCGGGGATAACAGGCGTGAGTGTATATGTATGTATATATGTTATTTACATCCAAAAAAAATCCCTTTTTCGTAAGTCCTGTTCCTTGTAACTTCCAGAAATTCTGAAGCCATGTGTTTCCGTTACAACCGTTAACTCGTAATTATAGTTGATCGATGGAACACCGGTTTTTGGTATGATATATTACCGGTTTTTAACATTTACCGATCAAAATAGACCAGTTTATTATAGCAGGTTAAATATAGGAGGACAATTAATAGTTTAGTAATCTTTAGGGCTATTTTAAGCTGATCGAGTAAAATACATATATTTTTTTTTTTGTTTGAATGACGAGCGAGTCGGTGCATGGTAAAATGGGCTGCATAGAACGCTGCCAAGAATCCTGAATTAAGTATTGCATGGTGTTGCACGCACTTGTCATCATACAGATGTCAAGTCTCATCATGGTCAATTACTCTAACTACATTTTCATTTTCGATGAACATAATAGTGCTGCTTGCTGACAGAAATAGACAAAGCAGTAGAATCAATCTGATGACAAATTAATAATAAGAATTTGTGATACTGGTCAAATTCAAGTCTTCTTATTAGTGAATTATGCAGTGCCGAGGAAAATAATATTAATGTACACATCTATACTTATAAATAAAATTGGAGCTGTCTGTGTCTGTCTGTCTGTTTGTTCCGGCTAATCTCCGAAATGCCTGGACCGATTTTGACGGTACTTTTATTGGCAGGTAGCTAATGTAATAAGGAGTAATTTAGGCTACGTTTTATCTCGGGAAAATATAAAGCGGGACTTTTATCCAGGAAAAACTTTTTAACGCGGGCGGAGCCGCGGGCAACAGCTAGTATTAAAATAAAACAATACACACGAGACGGATTGTATAATCCGAAACTTTCGAAATTGGTATAAAATAATTTAAGGGTCACAAAGTCCCACATTTGAGTGGGTTGCGATGACCGCCCGTGTTTGTACGGCCATCAAATATTTGTCTGGGACTTCGATTTTTTGAGAACGCGTCCTGTCTAATTTCTGGGAGTTTGGTAAAAAATTCAGTTGGTGACCATTCTCAAATATTTAACGTTTTTATTTGTGTAGCTGTTAGCGACCAGGCGCGTAGCTCGCGTGATGACGTTTCTAGGTCGGGTTATTTGAACGTTTTAAAGGTGTATGGGATCCTTACCTACCAATGTCTTTTAGTATTGTTAACCACTCCTGTTGCATCTAGTAGGGTGAAAGTAGACGTTCTGGCACCCCTTAAACTGGCAGTCGATCAACGTAATGAAATTTCTAAAGTCGTGGTAAATTTTACATGTGAAATGGGATATTTATAGCAAGGTTGAAAACGGTGGTTCATAAACCGCTTTAACAAAAGTTACTCTTGCAAAAAAATCAATACAAGAGAGACATATATCGGGTGCCTACAGGAAAATTTCACCAACCGTATTTCCGTCCATGCTGCGAGGGTGCGTAAATATCCGTATCGGCTACTCATTCAATTACAGGCAATCGGAATGTTCACGAAATTCGTAAAAGGCGTTCCTCTGAAATTGAACCAAGGGCTTCCTATTATTTTACATCTTTTTTACTAGAAGACAAAGGGTGTAGTACTTATCGTTTAAGTATTTCGACTTACAGTTTAAGGATCGCAAACTGTTAAAACTCTTCAAATAACTTGATTCTTGTTTGAAATTAGGAAAAAGATTCTTCCAAATAAAAACGTTCAAAAATAGAAAAAACCGTTACGCTAAAAATAAATCATATCTAGTTCTATAAGCGAGTCCTTGGTCAATTCAATAAATGCTCCATAAAGTTGAATTCAAAATGGTTCGATGAGGAACAGCGCGCGTGTTTTATTGTCGGTGGGGTAGTGCGGGACCTTGGCAGTGAAATGTCAAACCGGCTGCCGTCACAACGTGCCGACTGCCGACTAGTGCGGTACGGGTATCGATTAGTTTAATTATCGATTTGTGTGTTTTCAGGCTTAAGAATTTGATATTAGAAAGAAATTAAATTGTTAGTTTTTGGTTGTGAAAGAAAACGGTTTACAACATTTTATGAAATATAAATAAATGGCTATGGCCAATATTTGTACACTGGGATTACTTTAGCATTTTTTTATACATCAGTCAAAGACAAAAACGTTTTAACAAAAAATAAGCCGACTTCAAAACCACTACAAATCAAAAATTAATTAATATCTGTATTCGCTTAGTATATACGTATATTTGGAGGCGATGCCTAATTTAAAATGCTAGCTAAGCTAAGGAAATACACAAACAAATATACGAAAACATTGTTCAATTTAAATTAGGCACCGACTCCAAATATACTTATATACTAAGAGAATATAAATTTTATGTATTTTTTTATTTGTAGTGGTTTTGAAGTCAGTTTATTTTTTGTTAAAAAGTTTTTATTTATTGCTTTTTTGTCAGTTAATAATTATAGAATGGTGTAAACAATACATCATAGATGTACGATTGCAGCATTCGCAAGTCATCTGCTGTAAGTTATTGAAGAGTTCCATTATTTTAGTATATAATTTATGAAGATCTTCATCAGATCTTCATAAATTATACCGGGTGGAAGGGAAACGCTCTCTATACCGGAATGGTAAGAGAGAAGAACCATAACATTAACGAAAAATTATATTCATTTGCAAAGCTAAGCGATAATACTTACGATTTTAGTATTTTCGTAATTCATGCGCGCGCAATGTAAAGCGTACAAAGAACTGGGCGGCCGTCGCGCTGCGCCGGGACCGGCCCGCGGTCGTTAACCCGTCAGCTGATGTACGTGTTTCATTACGATTTTTTTGAAATATTGACCTATTTTACTATGTTTTTCAGAATAATAGTTTGATTTATCTTTACATACGTGAAGCTGTACAGAAATTTGAGAAAATCCTACTAAAATTGTAACAATGCGATCGCGATTTTTTTAGTGCCATCGCGTCAGGAATCACCAATACTATCACCTGTATTCGTTTCCGAGAGCGTTTCCCTTCCACCCGGTATACTAAAACCTTCCTTCAAAAATATACATTTCAATATCGAAAACCACATCCAAATCGGATCAGTAGTTTTTGAGAAACTCGCGGCCATAAAAATTTACATACATACATACAAACATACATACATACGGATCGAATACAGAACCTCCTTTTTGAAGTCGGTTAAAAATACAAGTAAGCAACATTTAAAATAAAATTTTAATTTAACATAGTAGAAATATAATTAATATACAATTTTAACCCTGGAATAATATTGTTAAATTATCTGAGACTTTTATTCCTATATTCAATAACATATTTAAATGTTAATATTCATTTAATAAAAAAGAATCTGGAGTATACAATCTACTTATAATTAATTTCACAATAAGTAATCGATGAACAGCTGACAACAGTCGCATCACTAAACTCGGAAACAAAAACCTGTCTGGTGGTCAGTGGTGACCTCAGGTAGGGTCCCTCCCCTCCACGGCTCGGGAGGGACAAATTGTTATGTTTTACGACCCCATAACTACGGACCTTAGAGACCTTTTGTGACCATAGAAATGTTTTATATCGTTTGATCGGAATTGAATGACACCAAAATCTATTCAGTTGGACATATCTTTTTGTGTATCAAAAGTGTTCTTATGTTATGATATTCTTTTTATTTTATATCATTGTATGAACTAATAGGGTTATATTTTTTAAAGACAACCGGTAAATCGTTTTTTTAGTTCCTAACGACAATAGGAGTTTGAAGAAGTTACAAGTAACCAAAGGTATGCCCTAAAGATAATTACCACATCTAAGGTTTATAAGGCCTAAAACTTTTGCCTTTAATCTCTAAATATTTCCTTCGTAACTACCTTCAACACAGCTTAAAATATTGGCGCTTCCTGCACATCTAGAAATGCTTATATTCTTAAGGAAAACAACAAAATCCACTAGGTACTTGGTTTAAACGCCAAGTCAAGGAATGATTTTGCTCATTGTTTGCATCAAAATAACATAGGATGGAAGTAAGCTTGGCACGCCATAACTGTACCTATGTGTGCCTCTTATTTACACGCTAAGTCAGTCTAGTTTTTGCCCACGGCTAAAATTTTTTTTTCGGAAATAAAAGTGCCCCATGTGTACAGTGTACAGTTTTTCGAAAAAATAGAACTTATCAGTCTCCACTCCATAAATAAAATCTTAAGTAACCTTAGTATTTTTCTTCCATTACGTCACTAAAGAACAAAATAATCCCAACTTGTGATATATCTAGATTCCGCTTGTACTCTGGACACTTGCTAACCCTATGACATGTTATCTAAAAGCGTATGGAATTTAAATTATCCCTTATCCTAAACAGTTACTCGACAAAAGGCGACATTAAGAATAGTTAATTACAATAATGAGTTTAGAATTGACTCCAATGAATGAACGTTACTACGTTACTATCTGACGCGTCGACGTCGATAACCATTGTGACGTAGGCGTTCGGCTAACGTCGGCCGCGCTCGGCTAGCGTCGGGGAAGCTCACTGACCTATGATAAAGTGCGTTACCCATCGATTATTTAAATATCAAAGTTATGTAACAGAATTTTATATTGATTATTCGGTACAACTTTTTATGGTACAAAACTATCCTACTACAATCCTACTAATATTATAAAGGCGAAAGTTTGTAAGAATGTATGGATGTTTGGATGTATGGATGTTTGTTACTTTTTCACGCAAAAACTACTGAACGGATTTCGACGAAATTTGGTACACGGGTAGATCATGTCCTGGATTAACACACAGGCTACTTTTTATCCCGGGAAAATATAAAGCGGGACTTTTATCCCGGAAAAACTTTTTAAAGCGGGCGGAGCCGCGGGCAATAGCTAGTTTAAAATATTAGTAAGTATTTTATTCTCAGTACTACGTCTCATTGGTGGATTGGCTGTGTGCTTGGACTGTGTGTGATGAGGTTTGAGGTTCGATTTCCATATCGGGAAAAAAATTGTGCCGGTTTTTGAAGTAAAACTTCTTTACCCACCCTTGATTTGGGGAGTAAGCTGGTGAATGCGTGACGAGAGCGTTACGAAAAGCGGGCGAGGCGAACGGAAGTATATTGGGAGATATCAGATACAAGTTAGTGAATATAGGAAAAGAGAGAGCTACGAGTGTATATATGTCGTACGAGAGTGTGTATATGTATATACATGTATATATTATACATATATTTACACATACATAAAGATGGAGCTAAAGAAATTTTACTTCAGTCGTGTGGTCTAAAACACACACGGTTCTTTTTCATACAAAAGTTCTGTGTCGCGCAAGATAGGAAGTTGTCTTGGGTGATAGACGCCAGCTTCCATCACAACACAGCTTAACGAGATGTTAGTACGTTAGTTACGTCTCTGCCTAAAAGTAGAAACGTATGGGACACCATTTAGATGATGCAAAACTAAAATTTGTCTAACCGACAGAATCCAAGGATATTTAACAAAATAAAATCGTATCTATAAAAGCTCTATAAATTATGCAATCCTCTTTATACAAAATGCATGCGAAGTTCAACTCAGCAAGTCAATATGCGTGCTATTTTATAGACATAAGAAATATTTGATTATGTAAGAATTTTATTTGTTTTTATTTTTTTGAAGAGGCTCTATAGATCCCATTTTACTCAAATGTCTTTTCTATGGGGAAAATAAAACCTTGACTTTTCAGTTATTACCTCTTCGTTACTTGAAGTTTTATCGTATGTCATAAGTAAAACTAACATGTCCTCAATCTACCTCAATCATATAATTATGAAAATTTAAAATATTTGTGATCAGATTAAGATAATTAATATTACCCTTAACATCTGCCATTGTATATCCCATTCTACGATTATGCTCTTGAATTTTATGACATTATCAAACCCGATGGTAAATAATAGAAATTTGGGCTAAAGAATTATATTATTATGCCCTTAAAAGTGTATATTATCGATAATAAAATAATATGACATACCTTCTATGGGTATCTCTTTTCTTCAAAGACGGCGGAATCAGGAATAGTTTGAATATTTTAGAATTTTCACCAAAAAGCAATCTCCAATTGATCAAATCCCTGTGTATTATTGATATGTGCCATAGATAATAAAATATGTAACTCTATGTTCACATAATACCTATTAGGTATTTATAATCGAGCATAAAGCTTCGGAGTTGGCCCGACGACTGTCGCTTGACAACAACCGATGCTGGCACATTAGCGTGGCTTCTGAACCATGAAGACTGTACAGAGGCCATTAGTATTAAAATAACGCCCAAGAATAGACTAAAAATGGCATCGTGTCTTGTGACCTTAGTCGGAAATATTGAGCATGGCAGGAATAACCAATTTACACCTGATAGCACAAATGGACATGACAGGTGTACGCCGCGTGTATTCATAGCATTTATTGTAAAATGGGTTTACTGACAATGTAAATAGTCGTTTTAATGTTTATCAACCTAATTATGAGCATTCAACTAGAACAGTGACAAGAAATACATATTTAAACCTGTATTATATATCATTATATGGGAATTTTCTTTTTTATTGTGTGGAGTACAATAAAGAAATGGAATGGTAGAAAGTTCAGTGCAGTTCATCGAAGGCGGATATAAATACAGTAATCGCATAGACAAAGCAAAAGAGTTTTCAAGAGGTACTTAAAGCAAATTTAAGACCAGTCGTGCAGTTAGGTATCACACATGATTTAACAACACATTTAAAAGAAAGGTTTAAAAGAAAGTATTCCTTCATGTTTTTCGAACAAAAAAAAAACAAAAAAATTACGGCCCGCCATTTTTGTACAAAATGGACGAGGCAATGGTCGGTGCATCTCGCAATTAGAATTCCAACACTCGTCGGAGACTAATACCGAACACGTACAGTTCTATTCCCGTGAAAGTGCACGGCCATGACCGAGTGTATTGACCTACGCTTCCGATCGACTCTATGTTGGCCTAGGTTATGCCCAGCGTCACCGCTTACGTGGAACGCTTTGCCGCCATTTTATATACGTGAAAATGCCCGGGAAAAATGTGTCGCTCACGCGGCCATGTTGGAAAAACATAGATTATAGAATACATGACGTTCTATTTTTGAAATTGCTGCAAATGTGTGGAATATATATTTCTACAGTTAGCTAATGAGACAAAAGGACATGTCCAAAAATGGGCCTAATATTCTATCCAAGAAATTTATATATTTGGAAAGAGCTCCTAAAAACAATAAATCGTTTAATTTTAAAGATCTACGATTTTGAGATTTATGTTATTTTATTTTTCTTAACAACGACACTGAATAGAAACGGTCTTAAAAAAGTCACTTATAAATGGAGGGGTCTAAAAATGTTTTTGAAGAATCCAAGATCCATATTTTCCCCCTTTGTTATCCTTAAAATTTGAGCCTGGTCAGATTTTGAGGCCTAGCACCCCTACAAAAAGCGGACGTCTCCTTTGTTGCTTACTTAAAATTTCATATCTTTTCATATATATCAGAAGGTATTGATGTCAAATATTAAAGGTATCGGTGAAATAACGAAAAGAATAAAACACCAAAATAAATGCAGATACAATGAAAAAAGTAGGCAGTTTATAAAATTAAAATACGGACAAAAACAACACAAATGTTCTACTTATTCGGTTCATATGAGACGGGTAACATGGTTTAAGCCATTAGCAATGGTTATTGGTTAACCAAAAGTATTACTCAGAATCATTAAAATATTCATAAATTTATAAAAAAAATATATCGTATACTATAGGATAAGATCAAGAAGATTTTTTTATTCATAAGTCTTAACAGAGGTTAACTATTCTTCCATTAAAACAAAGTTATTTTATTGTATGCAGTCCTAAAGTTTCTTTATTTTCATATCAAATATTTAAAATAGTAATGACGGTTACAATAAAAAAAAATCTGGTATTGGCAGAAAATTTTAACAAACACAAAGACATTTGTAACGGTAATCAAACGGATACTTTTGTAGACCTTAAGGGGTAATATATTTGAAAAAAGGACTTACATATTCCCTCCGGGTAGGTCGGTATGACGTCACGACACGTGCACCGTCGCGTCTGTGTAGTGTGCACAGAGTGTACAACTAAAAAATATCAAAATGATCCCGATCGAATTAGAAAGCTATTAGAATAATGTTGCCAGCCGCCAATCGGATCGTGTTTGACGTAAAGTTGTGTGTCAGAATTAAATGTTGGTGTGGGTAGCTGTTTTGATGGGGCTGGTGGTGTGGTGTGGTGATGCGGCGCTCGTCGCGTGCGGGTCGCGCGAGGTCTCGCTGAGGACTGCGCCCGCGCCGCCGAGCCGTCGTCAGAGAAATTACGTCAGCGAGCACACTGCGCGCGCACCCCTTTCTTTTTTTTTCAGTAATTAATTTCTTGCGAAGATTTTTGGCGATATGATTTTTCTAAAGACTACACTGGATCGATTGTTGGATGGTTTATATATTTTTATGTGGACGTTTTACTTTGTGTACTGTGGTCAGTTCGTGCACATGGTATGCCCTTTGATGAATCAACTTCGGCACGTCGAACTGTTAAGCATCGATCATTTAGTTTAATTAATCAGAACACATTGCCTTAAGTAAACTAGATTCTATTAAATACATCCTATCAAGTAGAGACTATAGACTGAATACAGGCTTCAGGTAATATTAATCGTTCATGTTAAATAAATTTTTCATGAACCATCAAACTTACATTTTGTATGTAGTGAGGGTACCGTTAGACATCGCCCAATTTGGTACTAATACACCTTTTCAAGATAAAACGCTCATTTTTTATATTTTACCCAGCAGGTACAATCGTTTCTGACGTGTACAAAGGAAAGAGCAGATAACTCTTATTGTCTACTTAAGTTGTACCTAAGTTGCATGTTGCTGGTTGACGACGCACTACCGACTTATTTAGAACCTTAAGGTGGTCGAGTATACACTTTTCTGACTGTACCTACTACATACGAAATCGTTTCTATCTCGATCTCCTCTATCCTTTTTGATCTAACATCTTCAGTGTCAAAAAGTAATTTATACCTTAAGCCATATCTCATCGCAAAATATTCAAAGATGATTCTAGACAACAAAATTTTTTGTTAATCATTAACAAAAATAATTTGCGCTATGTTACATAGCATAACATGATATTATCGTAACTTACATATATTCTTATATGTTTGTAACTTTAGTGCATAATTGTACCCTCCCAGTAAGAATCTTCTAAGTTTCTAACACGGTTTCTCAGGGCGTCGTGGACGCGGCCTATCCCGGCGCACCGCAGTCGATCCCGGTTACCTGCGCCGGCGCACACAAACGCCCTCACACACACGCGCGAGACGCGGCCGTGCTCTAATGCTGCCATCGGACGAGCCGACCAAAGCAGCAATTGTTTTTTACAAAAAAATTTTGTTAATAAGAATATTAAAAGCGAAAGTCGTCTTGTTGGAATTTTCGGTTACTTTTACATTCTGTAAGGTTTGGTTGAAATCGGAGTGAGGGATATGACTGTTTAATTACATATGTTTTTTTTAATTTGCCCATGGTTATATTATGCTAAGTATAGTGTAGCCCGAATGATGGCAAACAACTAGAACAGTAGTGTCAAAGGTCGCCGAATTCCATGACCCCGTCTTCCTGTATACCCATCATTATAATAGTAGGTATTGTTACAATTTGTCCATATAAAGATTCTAAATTATGAAAACCGTACATATAAGGAGGTCTATCGTAAGGAATTCTATAAAAGTTATTCAATGTGTAATGGTTGCTTCTCAGACACCAGCCTAATATAAACTTAACACTAATGTTGACACTTGTGTCCCCACTAGGAATCTGAATACTTATTTCACAAAATTGTCTTCTGTGCACACTCTACTACTAATTTTACATTCCAACTGTATTTTAATTATAAGTCTCTCTTAGTTTCATACGTTGGTACATTTGTATTTCTCGTTATTCTAGCTTTATTATTAATTCTTACGTTACATGCGATATTTTCTTTGGATTCGGTTCATCTTCTTCATAATTATATTATTCAGAAATACAAAACATACTAGCCATAGCACAAAGTTGCTGAAGAGGTACCTATATAGAAATTATTGGGCTTCCATCAAAGTATGTTGTCTTAATTTGCAAAGGTGAATTATTACTTCGTGTCCAAATTCAGGTAGCATCATTATTTTGAACAGAAAACTAAAGGGTTATCATGAATATAGCTTTTTCAAGTATTAGGTAATGTACTTAGTATTTTGCTTTTTTGGCTTCTACATTATATTTATTTATTTATTGGAAAACCAACAGCTAGAATACATCATAATAAATAACAATGAATAGAGGAAACAAATCGCCATTTACAGGTTTTCACGAGTATGTGGCAGTATAATATATTACAATATGTCGTCATCGGCTCGAGTCATGCTACATTTTTTTTTTTTTTTATTTAAAGAAAGAAAGGCTTAGCAACCGTCGCACTGAACTAATACTTGTGTTAAATGGGTCCACGTCGATTTTTTCGCAAATTGTGTTAAAGTTCCTGCTTGCTCGCCTTATATATGACGCAGGGAAAGTAACAAAGCAATGATTATTCGAAGCTGATTAATAACCTTTATCGACAAGCTGAGATATCTCACCTCAAACTAAAGATCATCAATAATAAATATTTTTGTAAGGACGCTTACCGCCTTATCCGTCTAACTCGGCGGCTAAGAAAGTATAAATAAAACATAAGTACGGGCGATGGGCAGTGGGTACGCAGAGAGGGACGTTGCCCGCGCCGCGCGTGTGTGCGTGTCCGTATGCCGGCACGTAGTATCGCTGTGTGCTCTAAGTACACCGCAGGCTGCACTCACACCGAACCGAATTGGCGAATTGAGAACGGGTGTTGACGAATATATTTTTTTGAATATAGAACCTGATTGGAGATTAAATGGAGTCAAGTTCTAAAATTTCTAATGAAGCGTGTCAATGGCCAGGGCTAGATGCGCCGGCTGTTGGCGTCAGGCAGGAAATCATAAAACTCACGTTGGAGAGAGGTATGGGCAAGTTAAAGAAAAGATAAAGGCTTCTAAGCACGCGAGTAGAGCATCTGTTAATACCTGTTTGAAATATGAACATCAACAACATTATAATAGTCGAGTATACGTAGTACATTATTAAGGCCAGTAATCCGGATTGATAGGAAATATCAACGACTAAGTTCACGAAACAGATCTACATGTAGAATTGTTTTGGAACTTGACCAAATACAGTATGTAATTATAATCCAAAAACACAGTAATTAACAATAAAAATAAATTGAACATCTTGCATAGCAACTAACCACAAATCCTCCGTCTCTTTCACGCGCACTCGTCAACCAATCATTCATTCCTCTCTCCATTCATCCATAGTCGAATATTACACCTCAGTGTGAGTCGGCATCAAACCGAGCCAAGTTCAGCGGCGCACGGCCATCCTATGTAAATGGCGAGACCATAATTACGAGACACCGACTAGAAACATTAGGCTACTGTTTGGAGTACTCTTCCGTGATTGGAGACAATGTCATGATGTCGAGAGTTTGGGTACCACGTTTTGCCACCCAGCAGTTTGGTTTGTTCTGGTTAGAAAATTGGATGGATTTATTTTGTTTGCGAGGGTTTTACACTGCTGACTGCAGATGTCATGTCTTAAAATAACTGATTAGCAGTGTGTTTAGTTATTTTTTATTCGTAGTTCAGCGTATTACTATCTAGGCAGTTGTGGCGTTTATCAGGCGAGCAACTAACTCTCATTATTTACTTGTATCATACACTGGTGTTAGAAGCCTACAAGATTTAGAACTCACTATATGATTTCAACGAACATAATTTATACGAACGAATATAATTTCAACCAAAAAGGTAAAATAATATTACTAATAATATTACTAAAGCAAACGGGATGAAACCGAGGCTCAGAACGTTTCAGTTCACTAATGCAGTGGTTACTGGCTGCAGCGTGACTACAACCTACTCTGACGGATCCAATCCCGTAGAAATGTACTCTACACAGAAGCACAGCTAGTGCAACTTCTTTTCGCCGTGCGAATTCCGTCCCATGATATGATACGGGGCTAGCCTATCGTCATATCGGGCACAAATTTCAAACTCCGGCCTGATTATACGATATATATTATATTATTTTATTATACGATTTTCTACACAGTTATTTGAAAACCTATAGGACCGAAAAAAGGTAAGTCGCCTGACAATCTAGCTTTAAGTGTTCAGCTTTTTTGCCATAAATGATGTAATTTAAAGATTTGGAGGTAATGCAGTAGAAACCCGTCTGCGATAAAATCTCATGGTTTGACTCATCGCTGAAGAGTAACGAGGGTTCAACATCCAAATTGAGATTGTATCTATGGCTACTACGTTAATTTTTGGACATGAATCTTAGGGTTTTGCATTTTTGTTAAGATGCGACATATCAAGAAATATTTTCCACCCCATTAGTCTAGTGGCTGTGGGCCGGTACGTTCTCGGTTTGATTCCCAAGCATTATAAATAAATATTACGTGTAACGTTTGTGACTTATTTCATTTGAAAACAAACACACGTAAGTAGTACGGGATTGCAATTCTATATCGCGACAGTTTCACCCCAGTCACATCATGGGTTGGATTATAAGCTAAGCGATTAGTGCACTTAAAGGAAATTGTACAAATTATTTCACTTGGTTTTGAGCAACCAGTCGCGTGTTTGGTGTAAACTTTTAGACCATCAAAATATCGTGTAGAAAGACCTTAATGTTGCCCAATATGGAATAAATTCCACAACATCCAATTTGCCTCGGTGGCATAGCTGTATTAGGGTACGACTGCAACGCTGAGGTTTTGAGTTCGATCTCCGGGTTGGGCAAAGTGGTATTGGGATTTTCTATTCAGTATCAGCCCGAAGTCTGGAATTTGTGCCCGAAATGGTGATAGACTCGCCCCGTATCACATCATGGAACGGAATACGCACGGTGGAAAGTGGGTGCAATAGTTGCGCCTTTGCCTTCGGAAATAAAAGGCAGGAGTGTACGTATGTATGTAACCTCCAGGTTGACAGCAAATATACGTTGAAAATCTAAATAAATTAAAAATGCAGCAAGCTTTGAACCACCATTCCGCTTTAACATTGCGTATAATGCGTTCAAGTTAAGTGTTGAAAAATCTGTTTACTTATAGACACCTTTAAAAGCTTCAATTTAATGAAGATTGAGAGGATATTATTGCAAAAATGTGGGTGCCGTGGTCGATTCATCTCAGTATCACAATATTAACAAGTTAATCTATATAGATAAACATGGCCAGCGCTTCTCAACTTCAGAATTTGCACAAATACCATCAAATGAGGTGGCTAGGGATGAAATTAACCTTGTTATTTAAAGCTTGATTATTGGTAACATTTTACAATAACACACACACTCACGCCTTTTATCCCCGAAGGGGTAGGCAGAGGCGCAACCAGTGCACCCACTTTGCGCCGTTATTCCGTCCCATGATGCGATAGAGGGCGAGCCTATCGCCATATCGGGCACAAATTCCAGACTCCGGGTTGATACTGAATATCTATTCAGTATATCTAAACTCAATATCACTTTGCCCGACCCGGGGATCGAACCTGGGACCTCGGCTTTGTAGTCGTACTGTAACACAACTACGCCCCCGAGGCAGTATTTTACAATAAAATGCGTCGAAGATGGTTTTAGTCAATAAGCTAGCATAGAATACAGTTCTGGTACTGTATTTGAGTTTACCTATTGGTCTTTGTTCTTACTTGGCAGTTTACTTCGATTGTGAGTGTTCCAAAAGTTTGGACCTACTTATCCAAGACCAAAAAAAAAACTTAAAAAAACTGAAACCACCTTGAAAAAACACTAAAACCTAATAATAATTTAACATGAAGTACCTATATAGTGAATACCATTTTTGGAGTAAGTGACTAATTTGATTGCTATTTGATTTAAAAACTAAGCTATTGGGGTGGGCATAATGTCATTACTATAATTGCCTATTGATAATAGTAATATATAAGGTCCTTACCTACATGTGAAATTGGCGTTTTGTATGGGAGGAATATCTGTGCACTTTTGTCATCTCATAGGGAGTTTATTTATCCATTTACTAAAAAACCATTGGTGCGAGAATCAATAAACTCTCTCAAGGCGGTTTGAACTAGTGCCTCACGCTTCGAGACATTACATGCGTGCAAGGAGCCCAAGGAAAAAATTACCCTCCTTTGACTATCGCGTAAAAAGGCCTCGCAAAGATCTGGCACCCAGAACTCCGTTTTACATAAGGCCGCTGCAGCCTAGGGAACTGACCATAAACATTGACAACCACTGTCCTCTCCATTAATAACCGAGTATCTCAAGCCTACCAACCGGTACAGGCTACAAGTATTGCGTGAGCTTCAGCTTATCTCGTAATGACGGCCGATGCCGATCGCCTCTGCCATTTGTTAATCGGGGCCTAACATCGAACCCTGTAATGGAGCATGTTGGTTCAACTCACGAAGAAAAGAAGAATAGCGGAGGTGTGTCAAGCCAAAATCTCTTTAGAACGTAGCGTCGCTAAATGCGGGGGGTCGGGGGATGAAATATAACGATAGCTCCACCCCCCAATCAAAATCCATCTAGCGGTGAATGGCATTATTACAGCGTAACAGAGCTAAGTTGTCAATAATTTAGTTCGTCTTTTCACCCCTATGGCGTAACAAGCAATAGTGTTTTGTTCCAGACGATTCTATGTGCGTTAGTATGGTGGGACCACATTATTTATTATGCTACTGGCGCTTAGCCGTTTTTCAGCATATACATTACATAGGTGACACATACATACAGGAAAGTTAAGGAATAAAACAAAATAAAAGAAGTTGTTAAAGTTGTTGATAAAAAATCTTTATTGATTAAAATTAATAATGATAATCTTACTAATATCTACTTCAGTATCCTGTGATAATATTATTAATGCGAAAGTTCATAAAAATATTTGGATATTTACATGTGTGTTAGAAGTAAACACAGAAACAACAAAACGGATTTAGATGAAATGGCACGCGAGTAGATCATGTCTTAGATAAACACATAGTCTACTTGTTATCCCAGTAATTTAGCCCCATGGAAGTAATGCATATCTTTAATCTCTTCATAGGGACTTTTTTTTAGCGGAAAGGCATTACACGCATATGAAGCCGCAAGAAACACCTAGTATTATGATAAAAATGAATGTATTCCTTATTGGCCACTAAACAAACCGCATCATGCACATAAAAATCAAATTCAACCGAAACAACGCAACCTTTACGCCCAGGTTCCCGCCAAAGTCCGTAAAATATTATAGTTGCGATCAGAAATTGTTGGTTGTCAATTTAAAAAAAAACTAAAGTATTCTTTTAAATTTAATTTGATTTCTAAACGATGGGATGAATATTAAACGTTTGACATTCAAAACCAAAACAAGAAGAATAAAACTCCACTTTTAATGATATTTTAACTTGTAAATATAATTGATTTCTAAACGACGGGCGAACATCTAATGTTTCACAGGTAGGAATATTTTCTAAGGAAAAGCGAAATTATTGTTTTTACTATATTCCAACCATTTTTTTTTATGTCTTCGAATATTTTGTTGGCGTCCAGTTGTTGCGCCTAATCATAACACGTATTCATGCATTTCTAATGTCTGTATTTACAGCATCGGTAGTAATAAGTCACTTTCTCCGCAAAAAACAAAAAAAAAATGGGGAATCTAAAATGATAACAAATAAATCAATAACACGAAAAAACTTACAAATACAACGAAATTAATAAAAATAATATCGACGCTTGAAAGGCAATCATATCTAAGCGATATTCAGCAATTTTTTTCAGTAGAGCGTTTTAAAGTTTTGATTTTGACAAAAAAAAACATAACTAAACTATTCTCTGCACAAAAATAATTGTAACTGTTTTAGGAACTTCTTAATGTTTGACATTTTTTGACTTAAATCAACAGCCTTGACGATTATAAATTAAAAAGTTACCGTCGCTTAGTTAAAAATGACCTTAATTTACAAACATGTAAAATCATCTAAATGGATAATTTTATGGATACCGTAACAAGTAAATTTAAAGAAATATCAAATACTAGCTTTTGCCCGCGGCTCCGCCCGCATTAAAAAGTTTTTCCGGGATAAAAGTCCTGGTTTATATTTTCCCGGGATAAAAAGTAGCCTATGTGTTAATCCGGGACATGATCTACCCGTGTGCCAAATTTCATCGAAATCCGTACAGTAGTTTTTGCGTCAAAGAGGAACAAACATCCTTACATCCAAACATCTAAACATCCAAACATCCAAACATCCATACATTCTTACAAACTTTCGCCTTTATAATATTAGTAGGATTTATTCATTGTGTTGGAAACTCGTAATTTTCACTCAAATTTTATTTTTGCTGAAAGCACACACATACAAACTCACGCCTTTATCCCATACGGGTAGTCAGAGACTATGGAGCACCACATTCTACGATTTTGACATACGTTTTCCACAAAAGATTTTCATAGTACTTTGCAAACACGAGAAAGAAAGTGGGACGATGTAAAAGAGGCCATGGAATATAAGAAAAATACATGGCTAGATGAGAATAGCCAACGACACTTTCAAAATACTAGGTTCGCAAGCGGGTGTATTTTCTTTATTGCGAACAGGTGAATATCTCTTAACAATAAGTATAACCACCTGAACATACCCGGTAATATTAACTATGCGACATCATTGAAGTTATTGAAGTTAAAGGTTGACAAGTAAAAATATCTAAGCATAAAAAATAGAACTTGTATTATTCAGGTAAAATTATCTAACCGATTACTCTCTTTTTATTTCGTTTTATGTAAAGTTGTATATATGTACTATTAACAATATATTTTATTAAGCTGAAAATATCTTAGCACATCAATATGGTGAGTATGGGTCCAGGCAAATATATATCTACGCCAATGCTATAATTTTGTTGTGTAGGTAATAAACAATTAATTAAAGAGTGAGCATTGTTTTTATTTCAAGTAAACATATATTAATGCAAAACAGTAATATCACGATTTCAAGTAAAACACGATAAGTTCAAAATCAATTTCCTTAAGTGTACCAACTACTATAAATCCGAAAAGTCGTAAATTTTTTGTCGGTAAATGAGAAAAAAAAATGTGAAATTTACCGGAATCATCTAATATCTAACCGCCAAAAAAATTATCCTAGAGCTACGAAACCCGGATCAATCGACGCAGAAAAATTTGGCGATTCCAAATATGTATATAACTCATTTTCGGTATATCTGTCGTTTAGATATTATTGCCTTTCAAGCGTCGAATTATATTCGATGTTGGATGTCGCTGGCATGACGCACATATTTTTCGCTATCCGTTATTTCCGAATACTTACCCACAGATGTCACTACATTTTTTAATATATTTTTTCACATTTCCTGTAACTAAATAATAAATGATTGAATAATGAATATATTTAGAGGCAAAATGAACTAAGTTTACTTATTTCTGCCGAAAAATTATTGTAATATGCGTTTATAATGTTAAAATCAAGATATCGGTGAGAAATATGTAGAATGCAACTTTTCGACGATAGATGTCTCTTGGTAATGCAACAAGAAAATATGTTTCAAAATGCAAATAAACATAAATTTAAACGGCTTACACATAAAATGTTATGCCATCTTGTTTGATTTTTGATCCTGAGCAACTTCTACTCTCATCAATATCACATTTCATGGTTAAAATAATTTAATACGTATTTAAACGTCAGATGAGGCCGAACCGAACGCACTGACGATTCACTCAGAACTACGGTTTTAGGCCCCGCCTACTGTGACGTCATGGCCCAAATTGATGGTGACATGACCTATATGCCTTGCGGCACCTCCGCTATTCTTCTTTTCTTCGTGGTTCAACTAATTGGAATTTTGTGTTTTGACAGATTTGATTTAGCGCTCAGCTAATTTAATTTTTATACATGTTGTTATGGAAAAAGTGGATAAGTACTGCGTAGATGCCACCAACTTCTCTAGAAACACTACACCAGCGAAATGGACAGTTGTTTTAGCAACTGCAATTGTCAATTTCATAGTGGTGTAGTGTTTATCGGGAATAAGTTGCTAGCATCTGTGTTATTAGGCATAGCAAAATAATTGGTCGACGCCTTGGTTCCATACTAATATAAGAAGAGAATCCACCGCGTCATCTCCAGATTTGTCCCGTATAATTTTTCTATCCCTAGGAATAGTCAGAGGTGTATCTGCCACAGTTTGGCATTGTTTAAATTTAATTTAATTCCTAAAACTGTGAAATTCCTCATACAATACTTGACTCCATAAATTTTGTTTTTAACTTTAAAGCCAGCCCTAAAGCATACACTAAAAAAGGGATTTTTTTTTAAAGTAAACCAAATATCAGGGTGTCCTGTTAGTAATTATAAAATCATGTGTTAATAGTTTGGCAATAGTAATATTATGATGTGTGTTAAGAAAACTAATTTCCCTTAACCTCATTCAATACTCTATTACACGTTTCTTTATGATCGGCGGGGCCAGTTTATCATTGTTCTGACACCTACAGTGTATAGGCAGTAAACTCTGAACATCAGTTGGCCAAGTTGCCCACTTATCAGCATATGCTATAAACAATAAATTCTAAATTTTATTGCTTACGATAGTTTAAGAATAAGCACTAAGGATTATAAGCTCTTAGGACGAGCAAATGATAATAAATTCCATTTTCTAAAATATGCACAGGCTATTACTGTTAAGGGGTGCATTTACAAAGAAAATGCATCCTTGTCTTTTAAATTTAGAGTATAAATACACTGTACTATATTTTATTTATCAAATTAAGTAAATAAATAAAGAAAGTATATTTCTTTTTACCTATTACGGCAAAGTGACTTCAATGAACCCTGTAATAACTTTAAATATAGGTGGTCCCATACTGTTGCTCAACAGAAACAGACAAATCAGTAGCTATCCAGACTTTTGTAAAGATACATTGTGAAGACAATCAATTAACACATGACGTCACATTGCCCATGTAACGTATTTGTTACCCGGGAATCGTTCCCGATGTTCCCACGAAGCGTCCAATTAGAGTTGGCAATCTGAGGCTGCGACAACCCGGAGCGAGCAAAAAGTACGCCCTTTAATAACTTCTAATAAGTGCTGGTGGACTGGTTCTAAGACTTGCCGGGGTTAGTCGCCGGGCGCGTTCGCGCTGCGTTAGAAAAACGCTGCGGTTTTTGTCGTAAACTGGTCGCGGCGTTTTCTAATGATCGCGTTGTTGTTTTAGATTATGTTATAGTGATGCCATCTGGTGTCAATAATCTTAAAATTTGTGTATACATAAAATGTAGCAGAACTTTAATTGTGAAAGAAATTTTAGATTCTGTGTAATTCCTGTGCAATATTCATATAAACAACACGACGTATCAACCAAAATGCCCACATTGGTACAGCACGTCAGTAATTCTACTGTCATCGTAAAAACATAAATTGCAGACGAGAAAAGTTGCCTTAAAACCGCCAACTTATTTCCTATAGGTATTTCACCTTATTGAGTCCATTCAACGCCTTAACGCAGCGTTTTAATAATCGTTGTACAGCCCCCGCAACATTTATAGATATCTCTTAATCTAGGTACGTATAGTTTATTAATAAGCCATCTACGTTTATTAATAATGCATGTACGACGGCATACATTGAACTCTGCGTGCATATATGATCTAATCGCTAATTATCACCCACGGCTGCGCTTGCAATGGCCACGATCCTTCGGAATTAGTTACGAACAAACAGTTTAATGTATTTCAATTATGGTATCAGTTAAACAGCGAGGATTATTATAGTGCTGCTCGTAACGATTATTAGGACTTAGTTTAGCCTGGTTCTTTGGGTGGTACGTCTCAAAAAGCAAACGTTACGTTGACCTATAGTAGTAGTATATGCATGTGATTGATAAAGACCCTCCTCCTAGTCTCCCTTCATCATGATCAGCGACATGAAGCCCACTGCTGAACAAAGGCTTTCCTTAAAGATATCCTTATCCCTTATCCCCCTTTATTCCTTAAGTTTTGTCTACGCCAATAGTGATCACTCATGTGATTAACTTACTCTATTCCTTGTATTTGAAAGAAGTCTTCTTTAAAAAGCGCTTAGTCTGACACTTATTTTAACTTATAAGTTTGTAATAGATACGGCTCAATTGAGCGGTTAAGGCTTGGATGGATGACTGCGTCCAACAAAAATATTGAGACATTCTCACAATCTGAACGGGTTGGTTCGGTCTTGCAGGTTCTAGGTACTTTGATGGGAAGATTTACTGTGTTTACTTTTATGTCTGAAGATACTAGGAAACCTAATCCTCATAATAATGTAAAGTACCTTCTTAATCTGTAAATAGGTATTCATGTTAAAAGTTTTATTTCGATCATGTAGGGGTCTAATAATAAATATTTTTCATTGCTTAATCTAAAACATGTACAGTCTGTTTGATGCTATTATTTCTATTACTAACTAGTACAAAGTAAAACAGTAGGTGTATTGTACAGTACCGTATTCGTACGGTACCAACTCAAAAGTGAAATTTTAGCTAATATACGCACATACTCGTGCCTGTTATCTTCGAAGGGGTAGGCAGATGTGCAACTAGTGCACCGACTTTTCAGTGTACGTGTTCCGTCCCATGATGTGATAGGGTGCGAGCCTATCGCTACATCGGGCACAAATTCCAGACTCCGGGCTAAGACTGAGTCGAAAAACCCAATATCACTTTGCCCGAAGAACTGATTGAACCCGAGACCTGAGCATTGCAGTCGAACTGTAATACGACTACGCCGCCGAGGAATTTTAGCTAATATATTTTGCCAAAATTACTTGTGTCAATTAGTTGACATGGATATGGGCCCACTGGCTATAGTCTAAGTGCCTGTAGTCTGGGCCCTGTTGACTATAGGCGAAGTGGCTCTAGGCCACATGGTTATAACTTAAAAGGCATAATTGCTGCCTATGTACTAATTTAAGAGTGAAATAGTTCCAATGAGGCGAACTCATGACCCGCCTGTGCGACAGCATACGTCCCCACTAAACACACATGTACCAATTTATAGTTTCCTAATCTTTATACTGTGTAAAGTGAGCCGAAAGCTATGTAAAATAAAACTAGTGTAGCTAACAGAAAAAATATTAGGGAATTCCCTGTTAAGGGCTTAAGTTACGTATGAAAAACTCGATTTTATGCCCACTTTGAAATTTCTAAATAAAATAAACAGAGTATTCTTCGCAAATAAAAGAAAAAGACTGCCTCGGTGGCGTAGTTGTACTATGGTACGACTGCAATGCTGAGGTCTCGGGTTCGATTCCCGGGTCGGGCAAAGAGATATTGAGTTTTTCTATTCAGTATCAGCTCGGAGTCTGGAATTTGTGCCCGATATGGCGATAGGCTCGCATCACATCATGGGACGGAATAACGGCGAAAAGTGGGTGCACTATAGTTGCGCCTCTGCCTACCCCTTCGGGGATAACAGGCGTGAGTGTATATGTATATATGTATGTATGTATTCTTCGCAAATATATTCAGGAAAAAAGTAGTTATACCCTTAGGTCTTGTGATTTCTTGTGCCATTTTTTTGTTAAATACAATACGGTGTATAAAATCTTAATTCATATCAGCCGAACTGCTCTAAAAGCATGTATTTTATATCGCTCGCATTACGATCTCTGTGTTATTTATTTGATTTTACCATACTATGACTTAATAATTACTCTATTTTAAGGACAATTATTTTTTTTTTAAATATCGTTATATATAACAAAATATTTAATTATTTCTCAAAACGCCTACTCAAACAACAGTTTATAGTAATAGTAATATTTACTCCAACGCGCAACCAGACGTTTTCACACACCAATGTCGACGTCATATTATTATTATCTAGAATGTGAATAATTGTACTAATTAATATAAAATATTCTAAAATGTTATGTACATTTTATAAAAAATTGAAATTTGAAAATTAAAATAAATAAAAAAATGACCCCGTGATTTGAACCTCGCCTAATTTATTTAAGGTTAGGACGAGGGCAACCTTTCCGCACGAAAGGTTGCCCTCGCGTGTTGGGAGCGTACATGCAGTTCTTCTTCCGCTATTTTTGGCTTGGCGTTGTATGCAAAATCTCGACGATGGTAATATTGGAATTGAGAAAAGTGGCCGCCATTTTGAATTTATTTGTTTTAAGGCCAATGAAACCCAATCCAATCCTAACCCAATCCCAATCCCAACCCCGAACCCAAACCCTAACCCTAACCCGAACCCGAACCCGAACCCGAACCCAAACCCCAACCCAAGCCCTAACTCAAACTCAAACGCTTCCTTCCTTCCTACCTACCCAAAATTAGTAACATTTTAAAATTGCAAAAAGAACAACTATAGATTTCCGTTTTTATCCATTTTGCAGAAAATTGCCCGACCGCATATTGAATATACACTCCCTGTTTTGAACGTTTATATAATAATTATTATAGCTATTACAAACCCAATATCAGTTTGCCCGACCCGAGGATCGAACAAGACACCAGCACTGCAATCGTACCCTGAATCGTAATATAGTTACCACGCCGCCGAGGCGCCGGCCGCCGACATAGGCTAATATTTCGACAACCAAGAATAATATAAAATGAAATAAATAAATAAAATAAAATATAAACGCACAACACCGTGTAGGTACGCCTACTGCCATCTAGTGAGCGTTATAGTACAACTGTAGGCTCTCAACTCTCAAGGGCATTGGCGGCACTTATAGTCTTAACCGACATTACCATTAAATTCTCTAATCAGTATCATAATTTCATATTACTTTTACAACTATAACAACATTAAACTAAACAAATAATTTCGAAATAATGTGGAACAATTATAATGTAGCTCGGATTTCGGCAGTTCGCAGTTCCGTCAGGTTCAAAACCCAGGCTTGTATCTCACGTTCCCTAAGGCTAAACAGAACTGAAGTGGGTAATTGAATTATGGGCATTCGAAGCTGGTTTAGACATGAAGGTTGAGTTTTTGCTTACAAAGTATCTAAGGAGATGCAAAATAAAACTTATGGAAAAAAGTATTCAAGAAAATAACTGGATAACTTACTCTCCTCTGCAATTATATTTTTTTTAAAGGATCGTTTAGCTGTTTTGGGTTATAATCAGAATCAAAGAACTTGTCAGTGACAACACTAATGTTTAAGGCAAAGAACATCGTAAAGCATGATATTCCTGATGCCTTCGATGTGCACACCATGTAGCTCTCCCTTGTGTTACTTATATAGCTAATCATGGGTAGTAAAATTCAATTACTTCAAATAAGCGGTTTTTATCGCGTTATAACTAGCAAATCCCATCGGGTAGGAAAAAAAACAATACATTCAACTCCTAGCCAGGCTCCTGGTCCCTTCTAATAATAACAAAAATATATTATCCGACTAACGACCGCCCATGACTTCGATCGCTGCTCTTTATTATAATTTCCGCAATTTATGATGGTTCAAGATAAATGTGTACTTATCCTATAGTTTACGATACTACAGAACGTGTTTGTACATATTTAATGAGTTGTTTATTTAAAATATTAACCAGGTCCAGCGTGTTTCTAATAAGTATAATAAGAATATTATACTAGTTCAAAGAATTGATTTTGGTACGCGCGTCGTTTTATTCTACGGCGCTGATATTACTGTGATCAATTTAATTACACAATATTATTAAACTTTTTTTGTTCCTTACAAAGGTATGACCACTCATTTTCAAATACTTATCTGTAAAAGACTTTTCTGGTAAAAAATCATTAAGAATGAAGATATTCTATAAATGATTATACTCTATTTGTATTATTTTCTTATGAATTCTAAAAGGTAAGGTAACTTCTTGGATGATAAATAATATCAGAAAATTACTCCTCATTACTCTTTCTAAGCAATTTTTATATACAAACAAGACCTCTTGGCGATTTTATTAAATCTATAGATAACTATAGATGATATAAGAGCAAAAAATGGCGGGCGTCGACCGCCATGTTCGATCCAATGCGCGGGAACGCGAGCTATCGAGTGCGTTCAATAAATTGACATAACCCTTATATGGTCCCCTCTGGAGAATCATTCGTCTTGTGCTAGGGTCTAAGACCTTAGCTCCACGTTAGATGCCGTGTTAAATTAGGCCTGTGTATGGCTAGACAGGAAAAAAGTAACATTCAATGTTGGTCCGCCATTACAATTTATGCGTTGTTAGGTTATGTTTTATTTTTCTAGATTATTCTTTACGTGCCGTTGATTAAAGTGTAGGCGCTAGGCGATAATATCTATGGGAAAATTTATTCAACTGGTTTTAATAAGTTGCGCCTTGTTATTGAAATCTGAATTTCAAAAAGTTATTAAGGTGTCATAAGTCACTGTAAGTCTATTTTTCAATAAACGATATTCATTTCATTTAATTTCATCAATGACAGACCACCTATTACTGTTTCAATTTTAAAATATATTAGAGTTTTATTATCTAACATTGACTGGGAGGCTAATTAATGCGTTCTGTCTATGTGATAAATACCTACCTCTCGCGATATGCATTTTTTCGAAATTGCGTTTCTTTCTTTGGTACCTTCCTATTTCTTAATTCAAAATATTAAAGCCATAAAACTATCAAGGCCTATAAGACCTTTGATGTGGTGTTAGTAACTAAATAATAGTTCTTAGCCGTAAATAATGGCACACAGTGTAATAAACTTTAGGTGTAACTTAAATCCTCCTTGAAAGACGTATTTCACTTGCGCCGAGTTTAATTAATCTAGTTTATAAAAAAAATACAGGATTATCGGGTTTATATCGATTCGCTGTAAATAATCCAGCATGCTGGTATGTTTATAAGGCCATTCTATTGTCACTTATATCTTAATTAGAGCTAGTAATTACAGTGTGTTGTATAACGTCGTCGTGTCTCTTGATCCTGTAGTATACTTCAACTAGGTAGAGTAGATTTAGTTGTCCTTTACTGTGTTGCAGGGAATGTTTGCACATTCCCTATTTTTATATGTATTTCCATTTTCTTTAACCATTAACATTATGATTCTTAGTATTTACATACTAATTGTAGCTCAAGGCTTCGTCAGTTTGTAAAGCCTTTCCTGCTACAAAAATGCCTAAATGACTGTAGCGATCCACAGCGCCATCTGCACCACGCCAGTGTCATCTACTTGAAAATTAAAATATTTCCGTCGGGAGTAAGTTACTTGGGATTATAAGTACCCATATTCCAGGATATCGTCTATCCGCGTGTCAAATTTAATCCAAATCCGTTTAGCGATTACTGCCTTTACTTATGGCAAATATATTTAATGCTTAAAGTACATTTAAGAGATGAAAGAGTGGAACAAGTGAATGAATTTGTTTATTTAGGATGTATGTTCACTCGAGACGGAAAGTGTGACAGAGATATTGAAAGAAGAGTAAAAATGGGAAATAGTGTTAATGGCGCCTTGTACTCGATTATGGCTAACAAAAATATTTCTAATAGCGCTCGGTTAGCCATTCACCAAGGAGTTCTGGCGCCATCACTAACAAAAGAAAGTAAGTGATAGAGTGAGGAATAGCGTGATAAAAGAAAAATGTGGATTGAAAGAAGATGTAGTGACTAAGATTGAGAAAGGAATGCTACGGTGGTTTGGCCACATTGAAAGGATGGATGAAAGGAGAGTAACGAAAGAAATTTATGTCGCGAAGGTGAGTGGTAGTGTCGGACGGGACCGTCCTAGACGTACCTTTATGGACCAAATTGACGACCTCTTGAGGAAGGGTCAAATAAGGAGTTCTCGTAACCGACGAGCATGTATGAAGAGACTGATGACTGTGGAAGAAGCGAAAGAGGTATGCTTGGATCGTAGCACTTGGCGCTCCATAGCCTCTGCCTACCCCAATGGGAGAAAGGCGTGAGTTTATGTATGTATGTACATTTAAAATTTGTTGCGTTTTCTGTTATGTTTTAATTTTATTTTGTTTTTTGACATAATAGCTTGTAAGTTCAGTCTCTGAGATGTAGCTAGTCTGCGTGACAAGTTCAGGTTTCTGGCGCAATCTCTCAATCAACCTGATTTAGTACAAATCTCTGTCAAGAGTTGAGATTCGAGAGCATCATTGGTTTACATGTTTACAATGAATATAAATGGTTAAATTTTGAAGTGTCATATACTTCATTACGTCATGATTACCGATCTATCGTTGATGTTTTCTTTCATATGCCACGGATTTTCGGTCAGATAATAACGGTATGAGCTATTTTTTTTTTATTGTGTGGAAGCCTTAGGCAATGGCCACGATGCAATATGGGTAACGTTGTTACATCATAAAATGGCGAAACCTTTGCCCATTTTATTGAGCAAAAACATTTCAAACAAAAATATTACGTGCTAAGAGCATATTTATCAAATACAATCAATAACTTTACAACAATGTATCCATTCGTATGAGATCACGTGAGATTAACATATGAATCCCGCGGGTATCCACGGTACTTACACGATATCCTATTTATTGTAAAACTGGTTATGTTTGAAATACAGTAGCTACGATATTAATATCTATATATATAAAAGAAAGTGGTGTTAGTTACACCACTTATAACTCAAGAATGGCTGAACGGATTTACCTGAAAATTGGTGGAGAGGTAGCTTAGAACCAGGAGACGGACATAGGATACTTTTTATCCCGGGAAAATATAAACCGGGACTTTTATCCCGGATAATTGTTTTCTGCCAGTGGAACCGCAAGAAAACAAGTATAGAGATATTTCGAGATCCAGTTGAGGACATAATTACTCTTATCCCGGAAAAATATAAACCGGGAATTATATCCCGGATTTTAATTTCTCGCGAGTGGAGCCGCCACGACTAAACCACTGAACCGATAGCGATGCAATTTGGCAGGGAGATAGTTTTAAACCCTGGGAAGAATCTAGGCTACTTCATATCCCGGGAAAATATAAACCGGGACCTTAATCTCGGAAAATAGTTTTTTGCCAGTGGAACCGTATGAAAATAAGTATGGAGATAGTTTGTGATCCAAAGGAAATCAATCTCAAGTTTGAGTTACATCTCAAGTAGACATAATGTATAAACAGTTCAATACATTATGTCTACTTGAGATGTAACTCAAACTTGAGATTGACCTATTAATACCGCCCATAGGCTACTATTATCCCGGAAAACAGACACCGGGAATTTTATTCGGGATTTTTTTCCGGAAAAAAATATGGTTAGGTATTATTTACGGGGGGGTGGGGGTGTTTAGGGATTTTAAAATTTCGTTAAATAAGGACTCATTTGGTGGCAGGGAGGTTTTTTGCAAGAAAATTACGCGGAAAATTTGAAAATTTAAGAATACTTAACCGCCATATTAAACGTGTATGTCACTGAATTCCTCCTAAGCGGCTGGACCGATTTTAATGATTTTTTTGCGTCTTCAGGTGGGTTTGAGAATAGTTTCGATTAACAATTAGATCCGGTAGGTGGCGCTGTACTCGGGTTCTAGGATTTCATTTCCTTTTTAGGGCAGGACAACGTCTGTCGGGGCCGCTAGTTTAATGATAAATGACGAAGTCTATATTCATCTATGTTACATTACATAAATGTACATTAATATTGAGGTCATTGAACATGGTTGTAGAATCTTCTACAGCTTCTTATTAAAGTAAAATGTATCCAAGTACCTACACAAGAATCACCAATCAATAATTATTTAAAGATGCTGGTAATTTCTGATAAATTGCGTTTACTGCATTCATAGACGTAGACACGCAATATCTTATGTTGAACGTAATGCTAAAATGTCTACTTATCATCAAAAGATCCAGTCTTGAACATTTACAAAGTAAAATCAAAATCAATAAAACGTAATAATAAATTATGACA
Source organism: Lapara coniferarum (assembly GCA_949316025.1). Taxonomy (NCBI): domain Eukaryota; kingdom Metazoa; phylum Arthropoda; class Insecta; order Lepidoptera; family Sphingidae; genus Lapara; species Lapara coniferarum. The sequence goes on from OX438920.1 coordinate 1,569,342, forward strand.
ATGCCTCCAATTCATGACTGAAGTAATTAACAACGTAAAATAATGGTATTGCAACTTCTTTTAAACACTTGTAGGTAATTCCACGTATAATTAATTTCCCAACGTTTGAGCGGGAATTGTTTCAAGGAGTATTTAAGGTGACTTATCGTTGAGACGTCATTAAAAAATCTCGTCATATACCACACTCCCGATAAAATTTGAGATGCAATTCTAACAATCCTTTTAGGATTGCTCTAACGTCCCCTGACGAGTGGAGGGAGCGCAAGAATGTCGTCCGAGTCTGCAGACGTTTTTGCGCACCACCACTGTAGTTATTGACCACTGGCTTTACCCGGACCGAAAGGACTTAAAACATGGAATTTTGCCTTAGAAAATACGTCATTGTCTTTATTTTACGCAATTTGTATAATAAATATATATTATTGTTAATAATATTCACAAACATATATAATTTATTTTCTGTGCATGATTTTTTATTTTGAATATCGAAAACAAAAGATGTTGTCATGTTGGTGTTATTCCATAATTCAAATCATTCAAATATCGAACACTGTTATTTAAGTAAAACTGCTTTCTCAGTATGATCGAAATGTTTTTCTAAGCTACTTCTCTGGAATCTCTGGTCTACTCGCTCTCAATAAACTACGTATAGTTCCGTCTCTCTTGCGGTCATAACAAAATGGCTGATATTTGAGTGAAATTGACCAGATGTTAGGATATTTTCACTTGTCAAGTACCGTGTATTTAGGAGCAGCGATGGCGACAGGAGCTTGCGTTAGCGATGGTCAGGCAGGTAGTTTTAAGTTCGTGGAAACACATTGTACGTGAACTTTTTTATTTATGTATGTTGTACACATAATAAAGAAAATAATGTCAACTTCCATTACCTAAAGGCTTTTAGCATTTATGACCTAAATGGTTGTTATATTTTAAGTAAATCATAAAATCTTTAAGACTACTAAAACATATTTCTCTTACTAAGTGTACATGATTAAAGTATTTTTATATAAAACTTTTATCGAACGACTTTTACCGGACTGCCTTGGTGGCGTCGTTGTATTACAGTACGACTGCAGTGCTGAGGTCTCGGGTTCGATCCCGGGTCGGGCAAAGTGATATTGAGTTTTTCTATTCAGTATCAGCCCGGAGTCTGGAATTTGTGCCCGATATGGCGATAGGCTCACCCTCTATCATATCATGGGACGGAATAACGGCGAAAATTGGTTGCACTAGTTGCGCCTCTGCCTATCCCTTCGGGGATAACAGGCGTGAGTGTGTGTGTGTGTGTGTGTGTGTGTGTATTTTTTATCGAACGGCTTTCTACTAATTCAGTAAAACATTGTTAACTATATGAGATCTATTTGCTTTACGGTCTAAGTGCACTGTGCACCTGTTTTATGGACAGATATTATGTTTTATTACAACATAATTTAATTAGTTATAGGTGAATGGAATCTGAATGTAGACGCTAGTGGTACTTACACAGAAAGATGTTTAGCAAATCAGCTATAAAAATTAAAAGTTATGACTTCTACTTTCATATCTAAAAACATTTACATAGTGTCTATTGCCCCTTAGTACAGAGATTATATTGTTTAATTTGCTGTAATTTCTTTATGGGACTATTAGACTGAGAAAAAAATGAATAGTTAACCTCATTTTTAACCGACTTCAAAAAGGAGGTTCTGTATTCGATCCGTATGTATGTAAACCACGGTAAAATTAACTCTGTTAGTATTACAAATTCGACAGTAAGTTGATCATGTTTGAATTTCGATTAAATTTTTAACCTACTTTTGTTCGCAAATCGGCCTGTGTCTTTTTTTTTTATTTTATATTAAAGATTTTTTTATTGCATTAGAGCGTTGGCCTGATAGTAAACGATACGACCGCCCATAAGCAGTAGCAATAGCATACAGAACTTTAAATCTCTAAGTATTGTATTCCACTGCGGTCGACATCCTGAGAACTTATGGAGGCGTCCCGTTGTATACGAGAGACCTATCAAGTTCTCTACTGTACCAGTGCAATTCTCAGGATACAAATAGGCCGTAAGCTTGGAGATTGTCTATCTGTACAAATAATTCGCCAGTTTATGTGTTATTACGACGTACGTAACAAACATGAATTTTTACGTTTATGGGTGGGTGGGTATTGTTTTGTCAATTATCGTTCGCTTGAACGGTGAAGGAAAACATCGCAAGGAAACCTACATATCTGAAAATTCTTCATATAAATCTCGAAGGTATGTGAAGTCAGCCAACCCGCACTAGGTCAATTTGGTGGACTAAGGCTTAAACCCTCTCAGTTGTAGAGAAGGCCTGTGCTCAGCAGTGGGCAGTATATAATACAAGGCTGCTTGCATGGCATTGCATTCTTAGATGTCATAGTTAATCATAGATTATCAGGCCTCCCCCAAAGATTTTGAGACCTGCTTGAAACGGCATGAATCCAGCGACTTCCTGCCAACTTTATAGAGACTCCAATAAGCTTCGGTTTTGTGTGCAGTTAATATCCACTGGAATGTATGTACGTACCTTCTCCAGTTATAGAACAAAGATAGACATAGCATTTTTCAATACTCATCGGAAAAAAGTATCTTTTTTAACACCGGGATTACCCCGTGTCAAAAAAATGGGTACCATTTACGGATTTCTGCCGGACTCACCGGTCTAAACCGTCCTACCGACTAAAACCCCGCCATTCTATTCTCTCTTCCTTATATTGAAAGTGTAGGTGCATGAGTAACCTTCAGTCTATCCTTTTGGATATCAAAAGTGAGTGAAAGAAGTGTATATCGATCATTAAATACACTCGATATTTTAAGAATGTTATATAATTTCCTGTAGCTGTGCGGTGATGAATATCCGCGCTGTATGCACGACACATTTCGGTTTCAGGTAAACAGGTTTTGTTTCAGGGTAGTTTTTTACTTCCGATCGACACAGGAGCGGCGAAAGTATGGATATCATTAACATGATAAGTCTGATGTAATATCTAGCGTTAGGTAACTGGGTAGCAAGATATAGGTATATGTGTATTTATTGTACTTAGTTTTAAGATTCACTGGCGATTCAATAAAAATGAATAAACATGATAAAAATTAAGCCCAAAATTAATTATGAGTAACTTTGATTGTCTCTGATTGCGTAAGCAGGTATCTGGTCTGTTAGTTTAGTTTTCGTATTCTGTGTTGCTTCGTACAAATCTTCATCAATATTGGTTTAGCATGAGAGGTGAATAACTGAGGCTTACAATTGCGTTTGCCAGTACGATTGTAAGTAGTTGCGGGATTGATCTTCGGGTTGGCTACATAAAGAGGTATTGGGTTGTTCAATAACAGCTGCCCGGAGTCAAAATGGTGCCAGATAAATACCAATAAGATTGCCACCCGGTATGGTACAGAAATGGTAAAAAGTAACAACATTTTACAAGTAATTACGATAACGCTTTGCTGGTTATTTTCTAAATATTTCATCAGCGTACGCGGTCAGTTACGGGCCGGACAGGTTTGGCCGTGTCCTTGGGAAGAAATGCGCCGCACATCGGGCGAAAGTGCCCGCAGCGCTCACCACCATTCAGTAACTAACTCAACCAATTGCTTAAGTTATTTCATACATTTTGAGCGTGTAGACTGTGTCGTATTATTGGCGATGGTTATGTAGCTATGAAACCGATGAAGCTCCACGTTAAAATCCAGAGGTTGGGTAATCATTTGTGGGAGTTTTTCGTCCAACGTTTGGGTTGGATTTGCTGGTGCTTCGTGATAATATTTTAATTTTTACTTTGTATTTATAAACTTGGAGGAGTTTGAAGATGTTTGTATATTTATAATAGGTAATTCTCTAGATTAACATACTGGTGGTAGGTCTCTCCTATCTAAGAGTCCGTCTGGGTGGGTACCACCGCAATATCTAAGTCTACCGCCAAGCAGCAGTGTGCATGCACTGTTGTGTTTCGGTTTGAAGGGCATTGTAGCCAGGACACTCAGCCTGATGGGTCTCAGGATGACGAGTGCACTGGAATGCCACACGGTACTTTGTAACTCAAGGTACTGGATGGTGTTGCTACTGTTTATGGGTGGTCCTATCGCTTACCATCAGGCGAACGGTATGCTCGTCTCGTTATTCAATGCCATAAAAAAATACCTACCTATGCTGTTTTTTAAAAGTACATACGTATATAAGTACATAGTAGAGTTTTTATCCCCGGAAAGAGCTATTATATGAGAAAGCAACATATAGAAAAAAAACAAAAGATTTCTGTCCAAGTTGCCCATCGGGGGTACGTTCTTCGGATATAATAGGAATGTAGACGTTCAATCTATTTAGTTCGATTCAGTTTAATGAAATTAGACTCTATATTGTGAGTTTTGTGAAATGTGCGTTTACTTTTGTTGGTAAAATATAACTTCTTCCTTCGTTGCACACAATTTTTCCCCACCTTGATTTCAAAAACATAATTTTCTTAGACATTAAAGACGATCTAACATCCTAGCAGTGACAGTATCTTATCGGCTAACTATAATTTATGCGAGCTCGCCTTATTGTGAATTAATACATTAATATAAAATTAAATAATTTAAATGCTGGCTTCCTTGAAAAAAAAAACTATATGTGGCCTACTGGTGGTAGGTCTCTCATATGTGAGAGTCCGTCTGGGTGTGTAGCATCACAATGTCTATTTCTACCGCCAAGCAGCAGTGTGCATGCACTGTTGTGTTTCGGTTTGAAGGACATTGTAGCCAGTGTAACTACTGGACACAATGAGACTTAACATCTTATGTCTCAGGAGTCAGGATGACGAGCGCAGTGGAATGTCACAAAGTACTTTGTAACTAAAGTTGCTGGATGGTGTTTTTACTGTTTATGGGTAGTCTTATCGCTTACCATCATGCGAACGGCATGCTCGTCTCGTCATTCAATGCAATAAAAAAATAATTAAATTCAAAACTCTTAATTATTTTTTTTTAGAAATTCAATCCAAATTTTCCACCAGGGGTACGTGTAATTGTAAAATACGTATTACTCCTTCTACCCTACACATGGTGTATCATTCTATCCCTCTTCCTCACACAAAGAGACGTCAGAACAGCGCAGTTATTCAGTGCTTGCAATAAACAGCCAGTGTACATAAATTCAAACACTACGACCCGGCACGTAATCCGACTAAGTCGCAATATACCGTTTTTTGATTTTATTAAATACCTAAGGCACGCAAATGAGGAAGTGATTCTGTGGTAGTTAAATGATTATGATAACTCTGCTCATTACAAATCCCCTTCACTCTTCGCTAGGATTATAAAACAATACCTTAACGCAATGTGAATGATCCCCACTTAGGCAAATTACTTACTAGCTTAGAATTTTCGTAAAATTTTTCACCGATCAAAAATGTTTATCCAGATATTGTTATAGTGATCTTTAATCCATCTGTATTTTATGACTCTCCGTTTATTACTATAAACAGGGTACCAGATATATTTACCAATAAATACCGTCGCACTGCATGGTGAATTTCTTTATCTGTAAGCCAGAATCAACCATGCTAGAATATTTATTTCTATTCTTAAATTGTAACTAATTTAAGTTACTCGTTTTTGCCCCTCTAGCGTCGTCGTGTCGTACAAAATGAAGCTGTGGGAGTGGCGACACCCACTCAGATTCTCTACGTTCATTCAAGTCTAAGGTCTGCTTTCCGGGCCTGGTAGCCATGTAACTCAGAATTGTACTCCTAACAAAGATGTCGACAATGTAATATACAATACTCACTAAACAGGTAACAGCGACATGCAATTTTGTTACAGGTTCTAAATTTGTATTTCATGTAAAAGCTTCTTGTAGGAAAGAAATAAAAGGATCAGGTTTTCAAATATTTAAAAGGTTAAGATTGAAATCTATGTATGTAAAATTTTATACAGCATTTGTCAATCTAATAGAGTAGTCCGAGCTTTCGTTCTAAATGTAATAAAGGAAGAAGAAAAATCCTTTGATTGTAAGCCAAGAAATTGCATACAATTTAAGAAGAATGCTACCTCATATAGCGATAGAGTACCATTTTATCAAATTGAAGGATATAAGTTGAAATGTTTCTGCGCTAGCCTGCCTAGTCCTTGGGGATAAAGGTGTGATAGGCAGCTGTAAGCCGTGTGCCACACGTAGGTAACATTAGCAATTTATGGCTGGCACAGCATTCTTTATGCATTAACCACAAAATTGACCCTGTTTTTCAGTGGCCACCTAACGTGATAATTAAGTTTCTAGCATAAAAGGCATTTGCTATTGCCTTTTTGATCGATATAATAATACATTTATTATTTTTTGTTTATGTATCAGTCATCTATGAACAAAATTGAATATAGCTGACATCTATTCAGGTCGTCTGGGTACAAATCATAAGAAAATTAAATAAATTAATAATACACTTAAGAGTTATCCGTTTCTTAAAATCAAGTAAGTGTATTTCATTTTGTGATATTGTAGCTTACACTTGTTAAAATGCGGTTTATGGACCTCAGTCACGCTAGCTAAATATTATAATCTATTTATATGTTTACACAGCATGGTTCCGAAATGATCCTTGACTTGTGTAATAAAAAAAAATCTTAAAACAAGATACCTATCCAAACCTTTTGATTAACATCTGAAATATCCAAAATTGGTTTTTGGTTCGTAATTTGAACGTGTTTCAAAACTTAATATAAATGAGTGAGCGGAAGCGTCAATATCGCAACGGTTGCGGTTTGTCCGTTCAGCTTGATGCTGCATTCCAGCGGCAACTTGCGTCTGTTCTAAAAACATGGTTCCATTGTACCAAGGGGACGCCAAAATAATGGACGCTAGTCAAGATTTCAGTTCGTAAGTTGGATATTTTTCAAAATATGTTATTCATTATTGCAACGTTAGGTAATGTGAACATATTTATATTGTTCCTTAATAACATAACCTATTAAATACACAGGTAAAGTTAATAACATTAAAAGTTGTATTCCATCTCTTAGATTAAATACATCCGTACATAAAACTTTATAGGTTAGAAAATTAGCAGCGAAGACATACCTATACGTAGTACCTATACCTATGTATTCTTACTTGAGCCATATTAACTTCCATAACTATTGCAATAATTCAAACGGCCACACAATAAAAAATATCGAGTGTTATGAGCAATGCAACTCCGCATCGAAAGTAAAAAAACGACTGCAATTCGCTTTTAAACAATACAAAGTCGGCTAAGCTCTCATTGCATATATTTCTAAGTTTTTCTCAGAGCCGCGACGGCGCGCCGATCGGGCGAAGCAAAATACGCCGTTTAGAAACCGGTATCGGAACTGCGCGAGAGGTGCGTTGCACTCACCAACTCCTAAACACCGCGCGAGCACACGTTCCAGGCGCATTCCCACCCGCTAACCCTCGGGGACCCGACTTAAACGCGCGCGTTACATCAATATTATTACACAGACTTACGACCGTCATCCGAGTCAGCGACTCCTCTAAACGCGTTTCCTAACGTTCAGCTATAGTTTCTAATAGTTCGTGTTGAAGCTAACGCGCGGTTTCCGAGGAATGCGAGTCGCGGAGTGCGGGGTTAACGATAAATAAGCTGGATTCATTGACATCGGTCACAGGCTCAGATGCGGTGGCTTAGACTCTAGGTGCCTGGCTTTTTTACTAGTGGCGACATTTTGTTGCTTAAAAGGAATTGCTGTACCTATGCAAATCTAGTTGCAAAAGGATTCCTTGAAAGGCCTTAGATGTAGATCGATCTTGTAATCGTGGAATCGAGGGTTTCTTTTTATTAGTATGTTCTTTATAACTTAATGCTAAGGAGTAAGGACTATGTTATACAATGACGAGTTATACTGGGCCAGTTTGTTAATTAGACTAGCTTTTACTCGCAATTTCGTCCGCGCGAAGTGTTTTTTCAGGATAAAAGTCCCACTAATTATGTATTTTCTCGGAATAAAAAGCCTACGGCCTTCCCGGAGTATCAAACTATCTCCATACTGAATTAGTTTTTGAGTTTATCGCGTTCGGAGGTGGTGGGCGACTTTGTTTTATACCATGTATAGATGTTTGATGCAACTTTACTTGATTGCAGATCTTGTTTACGAGAATCCATCTAGACAACTACCATCGTTCTGTCTTTAAATGACTGTTAATGATTTTGTTATTTTTTTCAACACAGAGGCAATAGGTTCACATTAAAAAAGCTTGGGAAACTGTAGATGCTTCTAAGTTATGGTACGTTTCTCGTACACGCGGACCCATCTAAGTAGGTAGGTACACACGGGATTGTCTATTTCTACCGCCAAGCAACAAGAGGCAAACACTCATGTGTGCCGCTTTGCAGGCCATTGTAGACCGTGTAAATCATGGTTGAATTGTTGCTAGAGCTTCCGTAAGGTCTGGTTGGTGGAGGCTACGGATTTTCGCTAAAGGGAGTGGGCAACAGGCAGAGGCTAATTTACTGCCTGCCCAAAAGGCCTGCACCACGCAAGGCTTCTTTAATTGCAAGGCTTTATCTACGGTGAGCAAAAATTTTCCTGGAGTAGGTATCGCCCAACATTGTCATCACCTAGATAGCCCATGGGTGTAGGTTGTATTACTTAACTAATAAATGATGAGTTTTAAGTCACATTATCCTAATAAACACATAAATAAAAAAATATTGTAAGTAGTGACGTTTACCACCAGAGTCGGTGTGCTTGTCTCATTCAAAATAATATGGACTAGAACGGTGAAGTCGGTTACATAAAAGTAATTAATGGTGATGAGTACAAACATTCAAGTGTATTGACATTTAAACGCTGTCTAATTAACTATTGCTTAACCTTTGCCTGTCATTAAGGTAAGGGTGGGCAGAAAAACTGAATTACCGCGTAACTGACGCTCCATACTAGTTCTAGCACGTAGTGGTGAGCAGCGAATCTACACGAATAAATAAAATAACTGTAATGTAACCGATTCGAATTCAAAATAAGATTTTATTTTATTTTTTATTCTTATTTATAGGAACAGTAAACGGTCACATGCTAAAATATTTAAAAAACTAGGTAGGTAATCTTAATCTAAATGAATACAAAAACACATAACCCACAACATTGTCCATATATTGACATAATACAGAATTAAGAATAGTATTACGAACAGACTATAGATTATTATGAAGTCATCTTGGACGACTTTAGAATTACATTTTTTCAAACTTGAAGTTTGATTCATAAAAAAAATATCAATATTTGTAAAATGTGTGTTGTAGGTATCTAAAAGATTGAACTTTAAGAGAACACCATTTTGTTGGTGGCGGGACATATGTGCCCGGACAGCGACCACCGCACTCATTTTTTTTTTATTGTCTTAGTAGGCCAACGAGCAAGCGGTCCGCCTGATGGTGAACCGCATCCACCGCCTGGATGGACTAAAACAATGTCAGAAGGACAGCCAAGTCATTGCCTACCGGGAGGTGAGAACTCTTTTAAAACCTTGTTTAAAGAAGGACAAGTCATACCGCTCGGGAAACACCGCTGCAGGGAGTTCATTCTAAAGTTTGCACGTGCACGGCAGAGAAGACCGTTGAAAACGCACCGTGTTACTACGGACGGATGCGATGTAGTACGGATGAACTCCACTGCGATGGTAAGTGGTGCGATAGTAAAAAGGCGAGGCGGGCACCACATTAAACAGTGCACACCCCGTGGAAGATGCGATAGAATACACACAGAGAATCAATGTCTCTCTGCATACCCAGCGCCTCCACTCTGTCTGTGAGAATGGGATCATCGATGATGCGAAGTGCCCGTCGTTGTTAGGAGTCAAGTGGGTTAAGCATGTGTTTGGGGGCCCCTGCCCAGAGGTGTGAGCAGTACTCCACGTGCGGTCGGACTTGCGCTTTATAAAGCGCCAGTCTGTGGCTGCACGTGAAGTATCGCTGGGCTCTGTTCAGGATTCCCAACTTTTTTCTGGCCAATTTGGCTATGTCCACCAAATGACTCCTAAACTGAACGTCTCTCAAAATTTCGACACCGAGGGTCCCAATGCTATTCTACATGTGGAGAGTAACTCTTTGAAACTATGGCGCCATGACGAATGGGTCGTTTCTGGCAGTAAAGTGCAAACTTGTGTCTTCGACAGGTTGAATTGGACGAGATTCCGTTCACCCCATTCAAAAGCCCGCCCCAGAGAGCTTCCGACTTCGGACACGAGTTGTGACCGCCTTTCTTCGACTGTGCGCCGAGAGATATTTCTGTTGGCCGATGTATCGCGCATGAAACGTACTATCTGCATAACAATGCATGTTGTCAATGAAATCCAACAAGTAGTCATATACAGAATGAAGAGCGTGGGCGATAGCACCGAGCCTTATGGAACACCAGAATTAACGGATTTGGTCATAGAGCTGCAGCCGTCGACGACGACTTTAATACTCCGACCATCCAGGAACCTGGCAATCCACTTGCAGAGTCAATACCTCGGGGACTTCATAAGATTGTAACTTCGCTAGAAGAGCTCTGTGCCATACCCTGTCGAACGCCTTCGCTATACCCAGATCGACAGCTTGCCCGGTCGGTGCAGCCGTTGCACGGTCTCCGCCCAGCGGTGCGTGAGGTACACAAGGAGATCACCAGCTGAACGACCGCGGAAACCGTATTGACGATCACTAATCAGCTGGTGATCCTCGAGGTACCTCAGAAGCTGAGCATTAACAACTCGCTCCATGACGTTGAAGAGCAAGGACGTGACTGCTATCTGTAATTACAAGGTGTTAAAACCTGCCATAGTGCCCCTTGCAAGTGAGCCGCGTGCCGTGATCAGCTTGTGTATATTCGGTTCAGCAAGGCCGGGATAACAGTGTCGGCTGACGAAGGATAACCATCACTCGTCAGTCCACACTCTATCTGAATCTCTCTTCATTTACCATCAGGTGCAGTAAGGTCACTTTGCAGGGGCGCGGCGGTTCCGTGCAGCTATCTTCCCGTAGGCGCTGAAGAAGGCCACCGCGGGTTTTGGTTGGTATGCCGGTGTAGGGTGTATATAATGTTAGGAACTCGGTCCAATGCTCACTCGGATGAAGCTATACCTACTCCCGAGTGTTGACATTGGGCTGTAAGACTGTGTGAAACCAACATAACCGTTCCACTCACCCCCCAGTGGCCAAAAAAGGTCATTTGCCGTGCCTGTATAAAAAAAGAAAAAAAAACAACATTGTCTAATATGTCTCACAATCCGAATTTCACGCGAACTTGTAATCAAAACCTAGTAGGTATCCATAGTACCTATAATTGATTTCTGACAATGAAATATTTGTTTTTTTTTTTGTTTGAACGAGGTAATTAATCTCTGGAAATGTTTGATTAATTTAATTTAATGTCAATATTAGAAGCAATATTATATCTAAGGTGTAGATTAGAAATATCCTGCAAACTAAAGATATCACATACACATACACACATACACTCACGCCTGTTATCCCCGAAGGGGTAGGCAGAGGCGCAACTAGTGCACCCACTTTTCGCCGTTATTCCATCCCATGATGTGATAGGGGGCGAACCTATCGCCATATCGGGCACAAAATTTCAGACTCCGAGCTGATACTGAATAGAAAAACTCAATATCACTTTGCCCGACCCGGGAATCGAACCCGAGACCTCAGCATTGTAGTCGTACCTTATACAACTACGCCACCGAGGCAGTCATCAAAAGAAAAAAAGAGAGAGAAAAGATGTGAAAAGAGTGAGTAAAGATATTACATATTTAAATAAAAGTAAATTGCTTGAGGCGGCTTTGGGATTCAAAATTCTGCATAGAAGACACAAGACTTGTATTTTAGGCCCTGAGAAATGTTCGCGAAGGTTTTAAATAGGTACCTAGGTCATACAAGGCTTGGTCTTTTGATTTGGTTGAACCAATCTGTAGAGATGGTACAGTAAGTATAAGTAGGTCACACTTTATTCTGCTTCTGCATTGTTTCTTTAATATCACTCATCGTTTTCACATATTGTTGTTGGTAGAAATTGGTCAGGTCATTTTTGTTTGTCCGTCTTTTGCTATAAAATTACTAGAATAATTGCACACAATAATGTATACGAAAAAGCTTTAAAGAATTTAAAAGAAGTAATTTAAGGTTTAAGGACAATACATTTAAGTAATAACAATAGAACGTGCTATTCAGCTATAAGTCTAATTTTACTGCTAAGCAGCGACATCTTTTGTAAAAATTTTGAACTTCGATCCACGCATGACTACCCAGGAATATTAATTAATTAAATAAATAATGACATCTTTGACCTCGACCTTCTGTGGGGGAGCTAACCCTCGCCATATAAAACCAGTGGTTTTATCGCCTACATCACGCGATGGTGTATGAAGGATGGATAGCGCTGTGAGAATATCTAGGCACAATAATAAAACCATTGATATTGATTCATAAAATGTTTTCAATTAATTAAATAAAATGATCGATTATCTCGTTTTATGATAAACGCGACGACTACCATAAAAGGCACGATACCACCCAACTTTGAATTACAAAACGCTGTTTATAGCCTGGGGTATTTTCTCAATTCTCATACGCGTCAGTTATACTGGTTAGTACTTTAGGGCCAGTTTCACAGGTGTCAAATGCATTTTACTTGACAGGTATCGTATTAAACAGCTAATTATTACTAAGTAGCTTTTGCCCGCAGCTTCGCCCGCGTTAATATTTTTTTCTGGCTAAAAGTACATAAAAACCTTCCCGTTGAATCATTCTATATATTAAAAAAACCGCAACAAAATCCGTTGCGTAGTTTAAAATATCTAAGCATACATAGGGACAGACAGCGGGAAGCGACTTTGTTTTATATTATGTTGTAGTGATTTAACTGTCATTTATTCGGAAGCATAGATTAGAGTACGCCTTTTGTATTTCTTCGGCTTATAAATTTATGTGACAAATAACGTTTATCAGCAAGCTGTGAAATCAACCGAAGACTTTAAACATTAAATTTCATACATTGTCTGCAACACCCTTCAAATAGAAACCACAATACAACCACCCCGTCTATCAAAAATAGAAAATAGAATACCCTCATATGAGATACCATATTTCCAAATTCAATAGGAGCTAGATAGAGTATATTAATAAGCAGTATCTATTGCATTACACGGCTGTCGGGCTGGAAACAAGACAGGCGCGATAAAGCTGGGGGTGAACGACCCTGGATCACCGAGCCTTATTTGTAAACATTGACAGCATCCAACGACATGTCGTTGTGCACACTGCTAGATACGTTTTAGGTTTATTATAAAACTTGAGAACAGCATACATTGACTAATCGATTAAGAACTTGGGACTCCAGTTATCTGCTGCATCTCACAATTTAAAAGGACCGTAATGGCATCACGATGAAGGAAAACTCACCAGGCAGGACTCACTGATTCTGACGACATATTCAACTGTGTTTTTGGACAATATCTATGACTGTGGTCAACTCTAAGGTTTACAATGTTTGAAGCTGAAACTGATAGTTTACTGACTCTAGGTATATTGAGAGCCTCCTCCACTTTTTTCTAAGGTATAAAAATTACCAATATAGAAATCTTTGGGGGCAAGATTCCAAGCAAAAGCTCACGATTAGGTAGTACGAGCTCAGTGCATTGGCATTCTGTGCTATATCAAAGTTTAGGTGTTGTTACTGTTGATGGTCAGTCCTTACCGAGCGAGCGGGTGGTTCGTTTCGTTATTTACCAACACTTTGTTTCAAAGATATGTTTGCGTTGTATTTTATCCTCTGAATCAGTGGCGTAGTTACAACCATGAAGGCCCGTGGCCAATTCATGGAATGCTGGGGACTGTGATATATTGCCGTCATACCACCCTTGAGTTATACCGCTGCTCTGAATAACTTTTAAGTATCTGTTTTTTTTATAGCTGAAAACCAAATAAAATAATAGAAACGGTCGCTTAACATATTTCCTGATAGTAAATCTTCGTCTGGACGACCTGCCTTAAAGATGCACTATTTTTGCTCAACTTTTTGCTTTAAAGTCCACTACCTGTCGCCGGGAACTAGTTGCTTAGAGTTCCCGCGGTCGAATATTATTGATCAAGATATTGCCTATTCTATTATTTCAATATATAGTGTGGCGTCACCACACTACTTGGAAACGAAACAGTTTACATACCCTACAACAGTTTAATAAAAATAGGAAAGGGGAGTGTTTGGGCTTCCAGAAATCTCATTTATCACATTTTTCAGTTTCATAAGGAGACAATAAATTGGTAGATAGAGAAGAGGCAAGGTGGTGGTAGGATATTTGTATCCACCCGGATAGCGATCACCGTACCAAAGATATTTGTTTTTTTTTTAACAATGACCCCGACTGCCAGTAGCCTGACGCGAGTCGGCTTTTTGGCCACACCGGACTTTCGGGTGAACGCTTCAGACGCTCGCAACCCTTGATTTTAAGTGACCATGCTGAGGGCAACCCACTAACGAGGTACGAACCTCGGCTCAGAACGGTCACTGGGAGAGGATGAGACATAAACGGGTAGTGGAGTACCAAAGGTGTAAAACCCGCCATAGAGGCTCACATAAGTTTAATGTTAAGTTAACTGTAGTTAACTGGTGTTAGGTCTCTCATATGTGGGAGTCCGTCTGGTTAGGTACCACCGCAATGTCTATTTCTACTGGCAAACAGCAGTGTGCATGCACTGTTGTGTTTCGGTTTGAAGGACATTGTAGCCTGTGTAACTACTGGACATAATGAGATTTAACATCTTATGTCTCATCATAACGAGCGCAGTGGAATGCCACACATTATTTTGCAAGTCAAGATGCTGGGTGGTGTCGCTACTGTTTATGAGTGATCGTATCGCTTACCATCCAGGTGAACGGCATGCTCGTCTCTTCATTCAATGCGATAAAAAAAAGTTTGTCGCTTTGTGACGCGGGGTTCTACCTAAAATATGCTTAGTTAACACTGTGTCTAAGTACTCTACTCCACTTACTATCATGTGCGCAGTGCGCGTATAATAAAGGCAACAACACAAAGGCTTTATCAATGCTCTTACTATGACCTTACCTTCTATTCCTTTTCGTCTGGGTTACCTACAGCTAGTACAGAACCCTCAGCCCTGAGTAATGAGTATTCCCGCCCATCGCGAGGACCGGTCGCTGGATCGTGTGAAAATTATACCCGTGGTGCAGCGCGACCACCTCTTACGTAACGAGCGGGTAATTATTTACTAGCCATGAAAGGTCAGGTGATCGGTTTTATGGGACCTTGATAATATTTGAGTTAATACAAATAAAACCAAAACACACAAGGTTTTTATCTCCGACGATAAGAAGTTCATTCAGGGAACCACTTTTCGCCGCCATGTGTGTTTCGTCCCATGATGTGATAAGCGCTCTAAATTCCTAACTGCGGTCTGATATTTAGCAGAAAAACTCAATTGGTATCACTTTGTTCGACCCGGGACCTCGGGGCGGTGTTGTACCGCAAACGCTCTACACCTCCTGACTATGCCACCGAGGCAAAAGTGAATTATTATCTATACTAATATTATAAAGCTGAAGAGTTTGTTTGTTTGTTTGAACGCGCTAATCTCAGGAACTACTGGTTCGAATTGAAAAATTCTTTTTGTGTTGAATAGACCATTTATCGAGGAAGGCTTTATGCTATATAACATCATGATGCAACTATTAGGAGCGAAGAAATAATGGAAAATGTGAAAAAAACGGGAAAATTATTCATCCTTGAGGGCTTCCATTGCGTGCGCTGCGAAAACGGTTCAAGATATCAAAAATATATGTATGAAAGAATTATTCCTCTTGAAATGATCTAAAAAAATGTCCACGACAGTATATGTCTATCTTTTAAGATTAACTCACTAGAACCGTTTTTATGGTAATGAAATTTGGTCGAAATTAATGCATTATTTGTTAAGAGTTGTATCAACGTCATAATATTAATCTTTATCCAAATAAATGTGTTGGATAGAGTGATTCAACGGGAAGGTTTTTATGTACTTTTAGCCCGGAAAAACTTATTAACGCGGGCGAAGCCGTGGGCAAAAGCTAGTTAAATATAAACAACAAAGACAATTGTTTCAGCAATACTTTAATGGACCGCTTCAAAACTTTGACCACACATTGAATTTGAAAGGCATTTGGAAGCAACATTGTCGCATCATTTTGTGTTCCTAGGAATAGCTCATCAACGATACAGTGCCCCCGACCTTTAGTCCCGCCAAAAATATCTCTTCACAATAATTATTAATGTTGGTGCCTGCCCCTCTGGTGGACGCTACACTGGCTATGTTCCCATTTAAAAGACGTAATTAGCAATAAAATATTTATTTAATATATTATGTATTATTACTAATATATGTTTCGACTGACGAGAGTAGTGCAGTGAGTATTACATTTTAATTCAGAGTTTCGTGTGCTGTAACAGTTGTTCATAGTTCCCAATGAAAAGAATTATAAAATAAAACATGTTTTATTATTATTTTCATATAGTTTATTACATCAAATGCATTGTATATGTTATTCAGAACAATAAATAAAAGGAGTGTGATACAATGTTAGTTTGTATAATATCATTTACTATTTTTATACAAATTCTAGTATTGTACAGTCTGGCACATATTTCAACTTAGTTCGTCCAAGCATCGATAGATGGCGTTTATATGCAATCTTTATTAACAAAACAGTAATTCTAATTTAGTTATTAATTACATGCATATTACATATATGAAAGCATATAAGTACATGCCACGTAATATTGGCACTATGGTATTTAATTTACACAATAATTGCAGATGTTACTGGATTTCGAAAGAAATATGAAATTATAACATAATAAGCAATAATGCCTATATTTCTTATAACTAAGCATAGAATTACGAAAACATTGATATCTCGATATGGACTATAACACTATGTACCAAACCGACAAAACTTTATCTATTTTGATTTTTACATATGCTAAAGAATAAAATCTGATTGTCTATGCCAAGTATAAAAGCGAAGGAATGATCGTAAATAAAAACGTGTTAAGAAAAAATATACGAAAAATCTTGTCTTTGGCCTCTTAAAAAGCTTTGGAATAACAAAAAGATAAAATTGTACTCAACAGGCGGTAAAAGTATGCGTATCCTTGCTTAAGTTTATTGCATTGTGAAAACGAACTTATTCAACTATTAATGCACAGATACGGAAAGTCTACGATTAATTAAATATATTATATATAACCTGCGTGGACGTCGCGCTTGTAATAGCTATTTAAAAAAACTTAAAATTGGATGTAGGGACCTAAAAAATAAGAAAGAATTTTACATGGTCGTCCATCTATGTAAGGATAATTAATCAGGGTTCTCATGTTTTAAGGAAGTAGATGCTATATATCCCAGAATTAATCAATATACCGAACGTAACAAGAGTTTAATGCGCGTAATTTCGCAAAAATGGCTTAAGTAAGTTTCAAATCACTGGTGCACATTACGAACTAATCATTGCGATAAAAAACATAAAAGGGAACCAACACAACAATATCACAATTTAAAAAAAATTACACATTCTCATTCAAAATAGCACCAATATTTTAATATCAGCATTACCGAATACTGCCAACATTGAAGAAAACATTTTAACAGCTAGCAACACCAACTTTAATCGCACGTTTATACTGGATAATGGAGTGTATTTATATAGATATGGTTAGTTAGACATTAAGAGCCTTATCTATAAACATTTTAAATCAGTAACCTAACTGGTGTTGTCTTTTTCACTCTCAAAGTATTTGACATAAGAAAGAGAGACAAACAAATTAACACCGATTAATTAAGTTTGTAGATAAGGCGGTAAGATTAAGAAATTTTGCACCTTAATCTGATCACACATCCTTAAGAATAAATATGCACAAATCTCGTGTAAATAGATATGTATTGGTAAAATTATTTAATAACTATGGTAACACATTTAATATAGAAGTCATAGACAGTAGATATACCGTCTAATCGTTCTTTAGATTTTAACAATGTTTAACGAGATTCTGGTGTAGTACAGCGTTCTAATTGTAATTTAATTTTACTAAAACATTAAACGTAAATTACTGAGATTAGTTTATTAATGACCGAAATTATCAATATTCGATTATTTAAACAACAACGTACCACTCAGTGCAATTTCCGATTACTATGAATCAGTTTATTTACTGAATACTGAAAGTTTAACGAGGCATTTGAGACATTTCATTTTGTCTCAAATTTATGCCACGAACCTGGTTAAAAACCGCCCATCCGAATAAAAAGACGCCACATAACAAAGGTAAACAGTGAACGAATGTTAAAATTTACATCACTACAACTAAAATTAACACAAGTGTTGCCAACTACATTAAAATTTTCTACACACAAAAAAACATACCTAATTTTATTTGGTCTCATTTTAGTAACGGTTACATTTTTCAACAAAATCTATATAACTTAAATTACTATATTATACAGACGATATTGTTTATCAACGAAGCAGCAAACAGCAGTTATTTGCCTATGTTCTATTTTACGCGCTAAATTATGGAGAAAATACCCTTAAGCTTCTGAGAAGCGTTGCTAGCACATTGGCGAGGCACTCAGCACGGAGGGCCAGCTGACCCTCGAGAGTAGAGCTGGTGTCGTTACCCTGAGCTTGTATCTTCTTCGCGTTGTGCTCGTGAATGATTTGAGCCATTTCAGCACCGGCTAGTTCTTTGAAAGCTGCTGTCACGTCGTGGACTCGCAAGACCAAGTTTCTAGTTTGAAGTGGAGATGACGTATGCCGACCAAGAGCCTAGAAAAGGCAAATGATATATAAAAGAAGAGGGGAAATACCTTGTTAAGGATCAGGTACCAGCACTTACCAACAGTTAGACTTATGGAGTACCAGTATGTATAAAGTTTAAATAAGAGTGATAGAATAATACTATAAAAAACCACTACTATAAAACTTTTCAATAATGTAATGTAAATCCTACCATTGGGAGTATTCCTACCATACCGGGTGGAAGGGAAACGCTCTCTATACCGGAACGGTAAGAGAGAAGAACCATAACATCAACGAAAAACTATATTCATTTGCAAAGCTAAGCGATAATACTTACGATTTAAGTATTTCCGTAATTCATGCGCGCGCAATGTAAAGCGTACACAAAACTGGGTAGGGTACAAACTACAAAGCAAACGCCGACAAGGCGGCGGCCGCCGCGCTGCGCCGGCCACGCGGTTATTAACCTGTCAGCTGATGTACGTGTTTCATTACGATTTTTTTGAAATATTGACCGTTTTTTACTATGTTTTACAGAATAATAGTACTTTGATTTATCTATCCATACAGAAATTTGAGAAAATCCTACTAAAATGGTAACAATGCGATCGCGATTTTTTTAGTGCCATCACGTCAGGAATCACCAATACTATCACCTGTATTCGTTTCCGAGAGCGTTTCCCTTCCACCCGGTATAGCTCAAATTAAAAAAAATCCCTTCGATCCACGTTACCTGTGCCAGGTCCGACAGTCTCCTGAGCGGCGTGAGACAGTCAGCGAGCGCGGCGGCGGGTGGTGTGGTGGGGGGTCCGGTGAGGGGTCCGGAGGCCGAGCCCCCCAGCGCGCCCACCAGCGCCCGCGACGCGCCCACCAGCGACACCGCGCACGACGTCAGCTCGCTGCGGGCGCGCTGCAACACGAATAACATATTAGGGTAAATACAAAACCTAACGACGAATTTGAAGGTCTAATAAAAGACTCATTTGAACTCTATATTTATTTTTTGCAGATTTAAAACGCAACATAAGAAACCACACATACTCTATTGGATGTTAAGCCAATGGTTTTATTTTTATTCATCAGGGTTACGTCAATATGCAATTTGTACTTTGTAATGTTTATTTTATATCTATACTAATATTATAAAGCTGAAGAGTTTGTTTGTTTGTTTGTTTGTTTGAACGCGCTAATCTCAGGAACTACTGGTTCGAATTGAAAAGTTCTTTTTGTGTTGAATAGACCATTTATCGAGGAAGGCTTTAGGCTATATAACATCACGATGCAACTATTAGGAGCGAAGAAATAATGGAAAATGTGAAAAAAACGGGGAAAATTATTCATCCTTGAGGGCTTCCATTGCGTGCGCTGCGAAAACGGTTCAAGATACCAAAAATATATGTATGAAAGAATTATTCCTCTTGAAATGATCTAAAAAAATGTCCGCGACAGTATATGTCTATCTTTTAAGATTAACTCACTAGAACCGTTTTTATGGTAATCAAATTTGGTCGAAATTAATGCATTATTTGTTAAGAGTTGTATCAACGTCATAATATTAATTTTTATAACCTGAAAAAGGACATAGGCTACTTTTTATCCCCGTGAAATATAAAACGGGACTCTTATCCCGGAAAAACTCTTTCACGCGGGCGGAGCCGTTGGCAAAAGCTAGTATTATATATGTATCAATGTTTGCAAAGCAACGTTCTTGTTGTTGATTTTTTTTATGGGCAGGAGTGATACTTCCATGCAAATTGATGGTCGTCTGGCGCAGTATAGAAATAAACTCACCTGGAATTTAATCTCGTCAATATCCTCTCCTCCGCCATGCGCATGCTGATGCGAGCACTTCTGCGCCACCTGGTGCAAGCGCTGCAGCAGCCCGTCCACCGCGACCTCTGTTTTGCACAGCAAATTCTCTATCGACACGTGCCCGTTGTTCCCCGCCTGAAACTCCGGGAACTTCACCGTGGGTGGCGACGGCGGAGTGGGGATATCGTCCACCACATCATCCTTAAACCTCACGTGGTTGACCTTCGGAGTAGGACTGGCTGTGAATGATTTACGGTCAGGTGGTGGACTGAACACTTTCTGGTCGCATGGAGCACCGTTCAGCAGGTCAGGTCGGTTGCTAAATCTCCTGTTCATTTGCGGAGAGCACAGAGATAGAGCTGTTGACATCTCCTTGTTTTTCAGTATGGTGTTCTTCGTCTCCGAGTTAGACCTTACGTGACGGTTCTGCAGCGTCATTGAACTGTAATTCGGCGTCGATCTAATCAGTATTTCTTCGTCTACTCTGTTCTCAATCTCTAGATTCCTATACGTGTTCAAGTTACGTTGAAAGTGAGGGGAACCGATGCTTGCTAATCGCTGCTCTGGAATCCTAATCGGTGATTGCTTCTGAGAGTTCTTCATCCGAAGAACCTCGATGCTTGGTACTGGAGGTAGTGGTGGTTTTTTGGGGGGTAGTAACAGAGGCGGGGGTGGAGACAGGACTTTGTTTTCCAGTCTCGGAGGGAGCTTAGGC
Organism: Lapara coniferarum; assembly: GCA_949316025.1. Taxonomy (NCBI): domain Eukaryota; kingdom Metazoa; phylum Arthropoda; class Insecta; order Lepidoptera; family Sphingidae; genus Lapara; species Lapara coniferarum. Next base: position 1,590,659 of record OX438920.1, read on the forward strand.
GCTTGTATCGCTTGTTCGTTAATGTCGCAAATAACTTTGTAGTTCAGTTTCCTGTTGTTTAAGGTACTAAAGTGATTACTCCTGATCTCTACTGCGGTTAGCTCGTTGTTAAAACATGTGAAGGAGTTGGAGCGAGGCCTCGGCGCAGGCGTGGGTGGGGTCTTCGGTGGCCTTTCCGGCGGTTTCTTAACATCAGAGTTTTTTCTTCTAGGCGGCGGCCTTATTTCACAGACGTCTGGCATGGAATCTGAATTTTGTATCTGGGTTTCAACTTTCTCAGTTTCTTCATTATTTTCCTCATTTTTATTTTTATCTTTGCTACAACAAGAGAACATACCTTTTCGTTCTACTGTTGGGTATTCAATCACGTGTGCGTTTCCATTAGATTGTTTATCGCCCGAAATACTTTTTCTTTTGCCCTTAGGAGAATCAGATTTAGTTTGCGAAGGAGTCTTGTTCTTATCTTTAAGTAACAAACTATTTCTCGCTTCACTCAATGTCTTTGCTGCGAACATATTTCTAATTTCACTAACGCTTAGTTGCCCTTTTACTACGTCACCATTTGAAGGCTTAGTATTTTCAGTTGCATTTTGGCTTCTAGCTTCTAATATTTGTGTTTGATTTACATAGCTTACTTGTTCTCTATCTAATGTGGAAGCATTTGAGCCCGGGGGCGGTGGAATGATGTACGACATTATTTCTTCAGGCGTTAACTCTATTGCAGGAGTGACTTTCACCGTTGGTGGTTGTATAGTAACGTTAGCTATAAATTCTTCTAGTTCTGTTTTCGGTGCCCCTGTCAGGGTTTCTTGTGAGCCTTCCTTATCGTCAGCGAAGGAAGGTGGAACAACTGGCAGTATTTGAGGCACTTGTGTGGCGCTGTCTAATTCATCTGGCGTTTGTGGAGGAGGGATAAGTGTTAAATCTATAAGCTCGGCGTCATTATCAACTATGCTCTCTTGGTAATAGAAAGGATATTCTGCCGCAGCAGTTTCTTCTTTGTTACTCTTTTCTCGGAGTTGTTTTAAATATTCTTTTAGATTAGGTTCTTTTGTATCTTGAGTATTGTCGGGACTGTGAAGACCAAAACTGGTTCGCACTGCTTTATTCGTGGGTTTATTTTGATGTCTACGAATTGGACTACTTGTAGGTGTGTATAATGAATCATTATCGCTTTCAGAGTGACAAATATCGTTGTTCAAAGCTAATAGAGCATCAGTTAATCCACAATTATTTAAAATAGCACTAAGACCTTGTGACTGCCGTGTTGTTAAACCAACGTTACTAGTTTCTTTAGCAGTCTCTTGTACATTCAAACCATTGAGACCTTGATTTATAGTTTCCGTTAAAAGAAGTAGTGAGTCACTATGTTTAAGTATGCCAGGTGCATCATCAGCGGACGACATTCTACTATTATTAGATTCATTATCGCTCTCAACGGGATCAACACTAGTTTCTTTACCAACAAATTCGTCTCTAATTATGCCATCACGGTACATGTCTTCGCCGTAAACATCACAGTGCTCAGTCAAATATTGCTCTGAATTTTCAACTAACTTCTGCATCTCTGCCACTCGTCTCAACACGGCCTCGTTCTTCGCTTCAACTAATCTTGGATTATTGCTTGCGTTCTCTAATAATTCCATAGATAAAACGCTTTGAAGATCAAAGCCCATGCCATCGTCCAGATAGCATGCATCGTTTGGATCGAAAAGTCTGAAGTCATCGCTTCTCTTGCATTTCTCGAAGTGGACATCATGTCCGAGGAGACCACTCTTGGAATCGTATCCTGTAAGGGGACTGGAGTTGTTGCTATTCTTATTGGTGATGTTACTGTTCATGTTGGAGTCCAGGTTGCACTTGCTCTGGTCCGGCGTGGAATGGAACGGCGGCGGCATGCTGAAGATCGCGTAATGCTTTTTGGATAAAACGTTGGGATCGTCGTAATGCAGGTAACTCCACTTTGCCGGCACCACGTTGTGTTGCGATAGATATGGTGGCGCTGTAAGAGATGACGCATTTAGAATATGGAGATTGGAGACCGTATGTTTCGATTGTAATGACTTTTGAAGAATAAATAAATCTAATTTACCTATATCCTCTGTGATTGGTTCTCGTTCTAGCTCAACGTTCAGGTCTCTGCCGGTAGCTAGACGGTAATATCTGAAAATAAACGAAGTTTTCTTACTTATAACTAATTTTTCAACACATACCTATCAATGAGATAATATTATTATTTAATAAAAATAATTTTTAATCAGATATATGTATTCCTTAAACTTATTGGCTTGTCAATCTTGATAAAAAATAGTTTACCCAGCGATTACAAGAGGCATCTCTGCAGCGTCCCTCTCGTCCATAAGGAGAGCGAGGACCCGGTCCCTCTGCAGGAAGATGGCAACGTCCGCACTGCCGGCACACTCTCGCTTCACTCTGATACCCTCCACTTCTTCCAGAGAGGCGATTGCTTGAGGCTGGAATCATTTACAACTTTGATCGATTTCCATGTTTATTTAGGTAATATGAATCTAAACAAACTGATAGCGATAAGTAGACTTTTTGTTAAGAAGACGAAGTCCCTCACAACGTCCTACGACCTCTGGCAAGAAGTGTCCAAAGATCAAAATGGTCATCAGATCATCCTCCTTCATATAAGATTATGAGACTTACCACAGAGCCGCTGCGGCCGACTATCTGGCTGAGTCCGAAGCGCGGCGACACGAGCAGCACGCGCTCCGGCCGGCTGCTGCTGAAGCACTTGGCGCCGTAGCTCGGCAGCCCGGACACTATGTCCAGGTAGTGCAGCTTCGCCTGAAAGGAGGGATATTAGGATAGATAAGTTTGTAACCTAATGAGGAGACGAGTAAGCCGCTTTCTAAAGTGAAACATAGTACTGGCGTATTATTTTTTGACGGCAGAATTCAATGTCGGTTGTATCTATCAAGCTTGGCTGCTTGACAAACTCCCGCTTGACTTGATTGGACAATATACAAGGTGGTATCATTTTTATGCTTTAATGCGTATATCATATCTGATTGCGATCGTGGATGTTGTCCCATAGTACCTTATGCTTTACTTCGTAAATGAAAGGGATTTAAGTTATTTTTTCGTTCGCCGAGTTTTAGTGGATGTATTTCCCTGCTTGCTACCTATCGGCTTTTGACGGTTACGAAAAAATATTGTTGCTTGGGCTTGTTCCCTAGTAACTCACTTGTAATTGCGTGAGCTGCCGTTGGCTGCCAGTCATCTGCGAGTTGAGCTTGAGGAAGTGCGCGACGAGGCGGCGCAGCTCCTTGCGCTTCATGCTCTCCAGCAGGCCGCTCGGCACAAACCGCTCCAGACCGAACTCTCTCCTAAAAGCAGGAGGATCACCATAGTTATAATAAAGGAGTTTATGAGCCAGTTGTACTAGTGGTTTAAAGGTCTAGGGATTAAATTCAAGTAACTTGAATGTTACTTAAAATGCTTCTATCTTAGATATAGCTGTTCCAAGCGGATGACTTTATCTTGACTATGACTTTAGTAGTGTCACATCAACTAGGTGCGGCAACATAATGTGGGAACGAATCCCCATGACCAGGCCCTTATAAGCTTATAAAATGAGTAAATCGTTTGTTTCCTATAAGTCAAATTTAATACTCACTCAACAGCCTTAACAGTCAACTTGGCAGGCGAGAGATTGTTGGCCAGAGAGTGTTGGTGCATATGAAGCGCTGCCAGCCTCAGCGCGACCTCAGGCTGTAACTCTGGCGCGAAACGCTCCTGGGCAACGTCATTGCAGCACTGCAGGTACAGGTAGTCCAGCGCGGCCAGGTCGCGCTGCGCCAGCTCAGCGGCTGACGTCGGCATGAACACCACGCGGTAGAGGCAGCGCATCTTGTGAGAGCCGGGGCGAGCCGCGATCTGAAAGTATGTGGAATGTTGTTGAGGATATAATAGGGTAGTTTCCTATGTTCTATTTGGTACATTATTTTATATTTAACATAATGTTATACAAAAAAAGAAAGTCTTCTATGAAATCAGCATCAAAATTGGTTAAAAAATGAAGAAGTTATTCATATTTGAAATATTGTCGTGAGCAAGAGTGGGGGCGTAGTGGGGATATCGCGTCATCTCTTTCGCACGGACGCAGCGTTATGGCTGGCGAAACTCGGTGACGGCACATTCTGCTGTTTCCGTTATCTGACAGATGCCCCTTCCACCAAACTTCAAAGCTTTATAACTTACCTATTAATGCGCCAATTTTTAAAATTCTTTCTCCTTTACATTTTGCATGGCATACATTTTTGATAAATGTTTTGAAAAAAATGTGGTCAACTAGCCTATTGGAAATATTATACTACTAGTTTTTGCCCGCGGCTCCGCCCGCGTTAATAACTTTTCCGGGATAAAAGTACATATAAACTTTCCTCTTGAATCACTCTATATAAAAAAAAAAACCGCATCAAAATCCGTTGCGTAGTTTTAAAGATCTAAGCATACATATGGACAGACAGACGGAAAGCGATTTTGTTTTATACTATGTAGTGATTTATATATTTTATACTGGAAAACAAAGTAACTAAAAGTAAGCCGCTTCGATTAAGTATTTGCTGGAGAAAAAATATGTACAGCAGTCCTAAGCTGATGATGATAAAGATATAGTAAGTAATGACTAATAATTAAGTAATTTAGTTTCTTAAATAAGCAAATGTAATTTTAACGTCCTCATTTCTATGCGGAAATCAAACAATTTTAGGACCATCCTCACCCTAGCCAACGACTCTTTAGGGTCCAACAGCGTCAGCTTGTTCCTCCTCAGACTCTTTACGTGTTCCACCACCAGACTGAAATGCTCCTCAGCAGTGATGCACAGCTTGTCCTTAAGGCTGGTCACCACGTCCGCGACGGTCGTGGTGGTATCGTACTTGAAAGATTTCGTCTGACCGTTCTCAAGGAACACTTTGAGGACGTTCGCCATTGGTGGCAGGCAGAGATCGCCAAGGGAGAATGCTGATGGCTGTAAAAAAAGATTTTTTATATGTACTAAGTCATTAGGTAGATATGCTACTTGGTCGCGAGTGTGTTATTATTATTGATACACAAAATACCGGGAATATTAGGTTTTTATCAGACCTTTATGATAAGGAATGGGAAGCAAGAGGTAGGAGTAAGGAGAATATTGTTACACATGAGGTAGTTTTTTTTTTACTTTTTATGTTTTTTTCAGTATTAATTATTATCGATGTTAGTATTTATAATATTTGAATTTTGACTCGTCAAGCCCCGCGACGGACGCCGGCGTCCGACTATATAGGGTTTCCGCATACATCTATATATATAATCGGGGCTTGACGGGTTAATAAACTTCATCAACTTACCGGATACATAGGCGCACCATTCAACTGCACAGAATCAGCAAACCGTACCCTGGGCGGCCTGGCGCGCAACCTGGCCCGTTTGGCAGCGGACAGCATGGCGGACCGCCTGGCAGGGTTGCCACTCCTGGCGGGCTGGCAGACTCGCAGCGTGACGCGTTCGTTGCACGCGCGGACTGCTGATATCACGTGCTCACGAGCTGCCAGACTCACATCTTCTCCGTTCACGCAGAGGATCTGATCGCCTGGTTCCAACTAGAAGACAATGAAGTTCCAATTGTATATGGTGAGATGAAGGTGATGATTTCTGGGTTTTGCTGGAAATTCCGTTTCCTTTTAGTTATTTATTGAATAAATGTTGTGTTCCTTTATTGAATCATCATCATCAGCCACATGAAGCCCACTGCTGAACATACGCCTTAATTGAATGTATGTAGTGAAACATTCGTTTTCTGAACTTCAAAATATATAAACTTTAGAAGAAGAAAGAAAGAAAGAAAAACATTTATTGGCAAAATTGGGTGGTGACAGCTTAACATGGTAACAAACAAACAAAAAAAGGGAGACAATAAAAAAAAAACAAGAAAAACAAAGACGAAAAAATTAACTTCAAGCAATTACCCACCACGTGTGGACGGTATATGCCCCACCACAACAGTGCCAAAAAGTTTACAAAGCTAACCTGTCATATAAAAATAATAATTTGAGTCATTAATTGAAGTACTATTCTTTATTCACCTTGCCTACACTAGGCGAGTTGTCAGTAACGAATCTGACCAGGACAGGCTTCTCGGAACCAGCTACGAAGCCGAAGCCGAGCTCGGGGTCCCTCTCCAGCACGACATCCCGCGGCGCTGGCGGCGACTCGCACGAACAGCCTTCAGGCGCCACGTATGTCGTAGTTTTATTGATATGGCTGGAACAGATATTTAAAGATGTGTTAGTGCTACTATCGATGATGTTGGGCCAACTGTAACGAGAGACGGTACACTACTACAGAAAAAAAACATTAATGCTGTTTGTAAGATATTTTTTGTATCCGCCCGTATAGCGATCTCTCTGGTTTAGGCCTTAGTCCACCACGCTGGCCTAGAACGGGTTGGCAGATTTCACATAGCGTCAAAATTCATATAGATTAATTCTCAGGTATGTAGGTTTCCTCACGATGTTTTCTTTCACCGTTAAAGCGAACGATAGTAGATAAATAATGCACTCATAACTTCTCTAAAAGTCAGAGGTATGTACCTTGGGTTTCGAATCTGCGAAAATTGCCCCGTCAGACCGACACATTCCAGTCATTGACTCGTCATGCGGCGCGACGGACGCCGGCGTCCATATATATATAGGGTTTCCCCATATATCTGTATATATAAGCGGGGCTTGATGGGTTAAGTTACCCTCAAATATTTTTAACAGTACAAAATTTAGTTCTATAGTTATTTCTTTAGGTTATAATCTAGTTACGAAATTTAATGACATAATAAATAATGATCCCGAACAGCAACTAATTAGAATTAATCATTATTCAACTAATTATTACTATGTGTAGTAGGTATCCTTACAGTCTTATATGTCTAACCTGACGCCACAAATCCCTCTCAAAACTCACTTGATATAATACGGCTTCTCGCGGCTGTCCAGCGCCTGTTCCCATCCATAAGGCAGCTCTTCCTCCTCCTGGTCCTGGAAATCCTTCCCCACCGGCCAACTCTCCGCCGGCGGCAGCCAGCTCGCCGTGCGCGTTATGTGACTGCAAATAGAACTTAGGTTATTTTATTTATTTATTTGCACTTTATACATCTAATGTACAGGCGGGCTTAATGCCGTAAGCATTCTCTACCAGCCAACCTTAAGGTGGTGCAGAGATAATCATGGTAGGTGCATCAAAGATATATTAAAAATACGGTGTTGAACTATAGGTTATCTGGAGGAAGAAATTTAAGATTGCATCCTCAGCTTATTGCAATAGGACTGCCGTGCTGAGATCTCAGGTTCTACCCCAGGTAGAGTAAAGGTATAGGATTTTTGTCAATCAGCCCGAGGTCTGGAATTTGTGCCCGATATGGCGATAGGCTCGCCCCCTATCACATCATAGGACCGAATACGCACGGCGAAAAGTGGGGGCACTAGTTGCGCCTCTGTCTACCTCTTCGGGGATAAAAGGCGTAAGTGTAATTTTAAGATTTATGTAATTTTATTTTGTTTAATATGAACGTTTCTAAAAAAGAAATTAGTAAATCAACAATAATAACATAATTCCACTTTGCTTTATAAACTTCGCAAAGGCAAAAAGAATGTTTACAGCATTTCATACTTGAGGTCCAGTAATATTACCGTCGAGGAATGTTTTCTTTCTTTCCTTTTGTAAGCGTTTTTTTACTAAAACAGAATAAATGGGCCTCGCGAATACTCGAAATGGACGCTCCTTTGTTCTGTTTCGTAATTATCGCGATCTTAGAACAGAATTCTTAACTATTAAATCATAAGAATTCGTCACTTTTGCCCGTGTGAACATATTAAATGTGTTTAGAAGTCTAAATATGTTATAATATTACTTTGTGAATATAAGAACACTTTATAATAAGACAGATAGATGACATATCCTAGGTAGTCCTGGTATCCTAGGTAGTACAGAGGGCATAAATTTTGTGTAAAGTGGTAATAAAGTTCACTCGGTATTCGTTGGGTACGGAAACCTAAAAAAGATAAACATAACCCTCCTTCTTTCGCAGTCGGGTAAAAACGAGTACAAAAAAAACATTTACAGCTCGACAGCTGAGATTATAATGAATGTACGAGTACACGTTAGATGTAGCGGAGACAAATGGCACACCATGAAATATATTATGGGTGTTTATATTATTACTCAGGCACGGATGCAAGTTACATTTTGGGGACTTTGGGTCCTTATTTGCCGTAATTGTTAAGGATTTCAAGGTTTAGAATGTTGAACATAATAATAAAACTTACCACAATAATACTTACATACACTTCTTTTAGCAGTGAAATAGCTTCCTACTAATGGTAAGTACTAGGAGTTTTGTCTACGGTGAGCTTGTTAGAACAATATTTTAGATGAATTTCTTGTAAATCCGCACTACATGAAATTGACTAGTGGTGAGTGCATTAAATATTAAACACAGTTATAAACCAGGAATCACATCACACACACACACACACACACACACACACACACACACACACACACACACACACACACACACACACACACACACACGCACACGCACACACACTCACGCACGCACGCGCACACACACACACACGCACACTTACAACAGCACGAACAGCAAAAACACTCAATTCAAATAATTGCGATAACTCCATCCAATCCAAAAATAACGAGAGTTTATTCCTGCGATTATACATAAAAGTTACTATTACAAAGATTCATCTGCAGGTTAAAAAACAAAAGGATTTCACAAGAACGGAAGCCTTTGTTCGTTTCTTTTTTTTTTAATTTTCACGGGGGGTTGTCCCCCTGCAGGAGGACTTGCGTGCGCCCCCGCCCCCGCCCCCCGCTCACGCAATGTTTTCAGGCTACTCGTACCCCCTCTGTCGTTCAAACATTTGTTGCCTCCGCACGTTGTCGAGTATGATAAATAAAAAAATATTTTAGTGATTGTAACTGTTGTAAGGATATAGTTGGAGTAACAGCGAGGATAAGCAAAAAGCATGATTAACTTTCTTATGACACACAAAAATCGACCAGTTTCACATTATATACCTATTAAAGATTGTAAGAGGTTTCTGGGCGAAGAAGAATAAAGAGAATGGCGGTTAAATCCGTATGCCAAAACTACTTATCTTACTCTGCATTTGCACTCTCATTTACTGACACTCTACACGTAGTTGCCACTTAGGCTGTATATTATATTATTTCTAAGGAAATTCTCGAAACTTACTTATATTCAATTACTGCAACAAATTATTTCGCTACAGTCCGCTCCCCGCTGACATTCCTACGTCTGGTTTAGACAACACTTAATATAATGAATCGATTCAAGATTGTATTACAAGTTTGCGAAATATTATATACTGGTAAAAGTACATTTCCCTTATTGTCTAATATCCGATTAAACTACGGCCATTCCACACGCGATTTATTTTACACGGATATCTCATTTTATTCGGAGTCCTAGTAGTGTTTTAAATAGTTACATTTTGACAGTTTCTATCCTACAGGAGCGTGAATATCAGGCCAGCGGCGTGTAAAACCTCAGCCAATTCCTTTCTGCAATATGTTTTAAGTGTGTTGGGCGGACTACTTATTACAATCGGATAGAGGCAGATATAAGACTGTTTTATTATTTTTATAAGTCAACTTATATATTATCTCACGCTATTCCGTTTTTTAATACCTCTTGAGATTTTTTTATAATTATACTTCAAATGACAAACTATTTTATACACAAAATATAAATAAATAAATACTTAAATACAATTTATTGACTATTAACTCACATCTGTTGCGCAGTCTGTGGGTACAGATATCAATCAAATCAAATAATTTACTCGACAAATGACTCACTAATGACAATGCTATGCATCACTATAATATCACAGTTAACTCTAGGTTCACGGTACTTACAATAACTATCTATAGTTGTATATCTATGGCATAAATTACCGACCCTTAGCTATAGAGAAAGTACAAAAACTTCAAAAACTTTTGTTTTTAATAAAATTTCTCTGTTTATATAAACATATTCAACGTGAAAGCTAACCTAAAAACCTCTGAAAATCCCATAAAATAAAACGCACCCGCTACCTCCTCGCTCGACGCTCACACTCGCACCGAACCCAGAACTCAGTACGCCCACCCACTTTGTCGCAATGTTCTGCAAACCCAATGGGGCTATATTACACGTTGCCTGAATAAAATCTCAACGAAAAACACGGCGAACAACACAAACTTCATTAAAAAGGGACCAGTCGTAATCTGTTTATGTTCGCTCAACATTCGTACCTTTTAATCAGAATTTGGGATTTATTATAGCCCTGTAACAGGAGGGTTGTTTACGATGAAAACGATTTGAAGTGGTTGTTGCTTATCTTTATTGTTATAACAGAAGGCGCAATGGAAAACGTTATGGTAAAGTTACTTTTAAGCCACATATATTACTAAATATTTGCCCGTGACCACCTAAATTAATAGCTTGTATTGTGTGTAGTATGGCGATTACTGAATGAGATTTCGGCAATTATGATTCTCCTCTTAAGATAAGAACAGCAGTCTCTCTGTATGATGTGCATTAATATCTAGTTAAAAGGACACTTTACATGGAACATATATGACACGTTTACACGAAAACAAAACACTTTTTAACTTTGATACATCTTGTTCTAAATACTTACCTACTCTTCGTTACGTTGTTTATGTTGAACAAAGAAGCTAAATGTAAAGTTGAATGTTTCAATAACTTTTCATCAAACAAAGTGGGAAGTGACATTATTTCTTTAACGTGATGTTTAAAAGGCAAAGGAATTCAAAAGAAGTCTCGCGAAATGCGAAATAATTGCGGCGTTTGTCCCGGACGCCGATAAAGGTGTCGTGTGGAACTTTCAACAACTTTTTAAGCGCTTTTCTTTCTTTTTACGGCCATTTTCGGCTCATTTCTTTAGAAATTCCCATCGATTTCATAAAATTATTTTAATATACTTACACATAAACAAATTGTCATACTAGGTTATTATAATGTTTTGGAGGTGTAACGGAAATATATAGACAAGACAGTCAGTGTCATATACGCATAGCTAGATATGACACCCACCGCTTTGTCTATCTCCGTCGATAAGAAATAGTATGAAACCTTCTTGTATCCTTCAAAGGATATCAAAGCCAACTATTGACTATTAAAAAAGAAAAGAAAAATGAAAAATTACGAAAAATGCAAATCCAAACATTACTTTATAAACTTTAATAGATGTCGCTACTGCTTATACTTCAAGTTTAACATCAAGAGACCAGTTTTGGTCATTTGTTATTCAAAACAAAATCTCATGGAAGTGACCTGCAAAAAGAGCATCGCAGGGACGTGGGGGGTTACGGACCACGCAGGGGGTTCGCAATACGCCCGCCAACTGACCGGACGCGTCCAGCAGTTTGCGGTTATAGCCTGATGGAAATGCGGTCAGAACTCCTGACCATTTCATATTCGTTGTATGATTTAATATTTGCACTATGAAGACTTAGCAAAAGCTTTTATTTACAATTGAAGTATGTTTATATAGAAAATTGGATGTTATTTATTATCTTTCCGATAAAACTACAATATACAAATGTCTCAAAATTTCGGAATACATTATAATAGGAGAGTTCTAATTATAAAATCCGTATGGCTCTTATAAAATTTTATTGTATTGTAATTTTTTGTTCTAAGATCTAGGCGGTGCTACTTCTTATTGTCAGCTTAAAATTATGGGAGCAACTTGCTCGTCTCGCTGTACAACAGCATAATATACAAACAAAATATCAGTCACAAATAATTCAATACAGACTAGACGTGCGGACGTTAGGCCCTATTAGGTCCTAATTGATGGAGGTCGTTGACCGCGCAACAGTTGCCGAGTCAGCCGGATAGCCGAGAAATATTGCAACTCATTGATGTAATCGACAGACTATTAGGAAGACAATCTTATCTCATGGCTAATTCGATGTGGTGTAGTGCTCCCACACTGCTGTTATTTGTTGGATAACATTATATAGCAAATAGCAAGTCTTGCTACCCTTGGTTGCTACCATCTTTACATATTATAAAACAAGGTCCCCGGCGCGTCTGTCTGTCTGAACGTGATAAATTCAAAAACTACCGAAGGATTTCGATGAAAGATGTCCGCTTTGTGTATGGGTGCTGGGCCTCAAAATCTAAACAGGCTCAAACTTTAAGGATATTAAAGAGGCAAAATATTAATCTTGCATCCATAAAAAGAATATTTAGACCCCTCGATTTATAACTTTCAAAAAACGTTCAGTAGTGTAGTTTTTGAACAGAATAAAATTACTTAAATTCCAAAATCGGAGGTCTTTAAAATTAAACAATTATTTGTAAAAGGCTAATTTTTAGGAGTTCTATCAAAATATATATAAACTGTCTTGGTTAGAGTTTAAGGCCCATTTTAGATATAATTTTCATGTGAATATAATTAAGACTTATGTAAAATAAAAAGTAGCTCCTCTACAGACTTGTCTTTTGGTGTTCATTGAGATGCTAGAAACCTCAAAAACTACTGGACCGATTTTAAAAATTCACCAATATAAATCTACATTATCAGCGAGTAATATAGGCTTCTTTTTATCCGGATTCCCGGAAAAATCTATAGCGGGTCTTTTTTCCTAGAAAACCCATATATGTGCGCGAAGCCACGGGACAATTATACACATTCTAAAATCGCCATCGTATCCATGTTACAAATAACTTATCCGTGTGAAAGCGTTTAAAACATGTAACTATGTTGCTTACAATATACAATAGCAGAGAATGCGATCGTGTTAACGTATTCGCCACATAACTGCTTTGTTGGAGCAGCATTACGGGCCTTGCGAACAAAACGTTTATTAATTAAGCCCATGTTTTAAACAGTTGACAATACTACGATTTGCTAAATCCTTGCTTCTTATAACTCAATGTTACAATTCAAGGCATAGCAGAGTGCATAAATGACGTGGATTTATCCGCGCGGTACAGTGCGGCTGCGTTTTAGCCGAATGAGAATAAACTCAAAGCCTGCAGATCATATTTTATCAGACTAATGCAGGACATAGGGTAGAGTTTGTGTGCTAGCTGGAAATAAATCATATTTTATTACTTGTTTTCGTTCTTTTCTAGATTTTTTATGCTACGGTATTCATGATACTTACGTATGTTAATGTGTGCTAAACTCCATATACACTAATTTATACATTCATCCTTAAAAAGAAACAACATATTATACCTTAACTTAATACGTAATATTAGTAGTATTTAGGATTTGTTATAGTCCATGGACAGTTTTCTCACGTTGCTCAAGTTTAGACCCCTTTATTTGCAGCGTATTACGTACATGTCCTGTGGACTAAGAGATCTGAGTTAAACTACCAAATCGGGCAATATTTCGTATTTTAAGAGCCTATGTCAGGAACTTTAAGGACTTTCAAATTCAAATTTCTCGTAAACTACTAAGATCAGAAGTTAGATTTTTGGATATGTGTAAATTGAACGTATAACTCAATAATATGTCAAAGCCAAAACACAATTGCTATAAATTTTCTCGATCGAAAAAAAAAATCAAAGTTACCTCTGATATTTTCTTTAAACACGCTTTATCTCTAAATGGTGGAATATGTACATTCGTAACTTTATTTAAATACAATACAACAATTTTTTCAAAGTTTTATCAATACACAATTAAAACGAATTAAATAGTATAATCACAATTAAAAGAAAATTGTTTTGGCGCTTACGCCATTTCATTTCGGCATACGCGAGCGCCTCCCGTCACTTTCTCTCATCCGCGACGTCCAAATACGCCATCGCTGTTATGGGAGTGGCCCGTGCCGGCTTCAGTCGTCCGGAATCTTTACTGACGACGGACGTGCGCTCGAAATTTTCGGACGCCTTCAAAGTTCGAATTGGCCGTCTAGTTTAGGGATTGGTCCGCGCTACCGCGCGGCAAATTTGAAGGTGCCCTGGAAATTCTGTTTTATAGTGTATCCAGCTCACGTCCGTGTATCAATATAAAATTATAGGCTCTATTAGGTCTATAAGATAGGCAGCAAGCGTAATTATTACATCCTTTCACCTTTGTAAATTGTTTCTAGTCGGAGACCTGCTTTAGTTATATTTAGTGATCGGTACGCTGAGGTGCCGGGTTCGAATCCCTGATTGAAAAACAATAGTCACTGCTTTTTTTTTGTTATTTATTCTGCCTCAGTGGTGTAGTTGTATTACGTTATGACTGCAATGCTGAGGTCTCGGGTTCGATCCCCGAGTCGGGCAGAGTGATATTGGATTTTTTTCTTTTCAGCCCGAAGTCTGGATTTTGAGCCCGAAATGGTGATAGGCTTGCCCCCTATCACATCATAGGACGGAATACGCACGACGGAAAGTGAGTGCACTAGTTGCGCCTCTGCCTACCCCTTCGGGGATAAAAGACGTGAGAGTATATGTATGTATTATTTATATTGGGTAATTCATAGCTAGGGACGCCCTGGAATGCCGGCCCAATTTTGCGTAAATGACGCTTGCGTGCCGCTCATACATTTAAAAAATTCGTATTTTGCATGTAAAGGCTGTTCAAATTTTTACACCATAAAATTATTTTAGTATGATTTTTTGTAGTACTCATTTATTTATACATTATGAATCAATAATAACTAAAATGTTAAGAGCCAATGTTAGAATTGGTATACACGGCGGCCATTTTGAATTTCTTTGTTTTAAGGCCAATCGACCTCAAAATCTATATCTGGGCAGGCCTTTAGGTATAAAAGACGGATCCAATGTTAGACTTGAAAAAAGTGGCCGCCATTTTGAATTTCCTTGTTGTAAGGCTAATCGACCTCAAAATCGATATCTGTGCAGGCCTTTAAGTACAAAAGACGGATCCAATTCTAGAATTGAAAAAATTGGCCGCCATTTTGAATTTCTTTGTTTTAAGGCCAATCGAACTCAAAATCGATATCTTGGCAAGCCTGTAGGTAAAAAAGACGGATCCAATGTTAGAATTAAAAAAAGTGACTGCCATTTTGAATTCCTTTGTTTTAAGGCCATTCGACCTCAAAATCGATATCTGGGCAGGCCTTTAGGTATAAAAGACGGATCCAATGTTAGACTTGAAAAAAGTGGCCGCCATTTTGAATTTCGTTGTTTTAAGGCTAATCGACCTCAAAATCTATATCTGGGCAAGCCTATAGGTACAAAAGACGGATCCAATGTTAGAATTGAAAAAAGTGACCGCCATTTTGAATTTCTTTGTTTTAAGACCAATCCACCTCAAAATCGATATCTGGGCAGGCCTTTAGGTATAAAAGACGGATCTAATGTTAGACTTGAAAAAAGTGGCCGCCATTTTGAATTTCCTTGTTTTAAAGCTTATCGACCTCAAAATCTATATCTGGGCAAGCCTGTAGGTACAAAAGACGGATCCAATGTTAGAATTGAAAAAAATGACCGCCATTTTGAATTCCTTCGTTTTAAGGACATTCGATCTCAAAATCGACACCTGGGCAGGCCTGTAGGTACAAAAGACGGATCCAATGTCAGATCTGAAAAAATCGGCCGCCATTTTGAATTTCTTTATTTTAAGGCCAATTGACCTCAAAATCGGTATCTGAGTACCACTTTAGTTACTAAAGGCAGATCCACCGTCAGAACTGAAAAAAGTGGCCGCCATTTTGAATTTCTTTGTTTTAAGGTTAATCGACCGCAAAATCGATATCTGGGTGTAACATTATTAACAAAAGAGTGATCCAATGTCAGAATTGAAAAAAGTAGCCACCATTTTGAAGTTTTTTGTATTAAGGACAATCGAACTCAAAATCGATATCTGGGCATTGTTTTGTGCACAAAAGGCAGATGTAATGTTAGAATTTTAAATAAAGGCCGCCATTTAGATTTATTTTTCTTTAAAGGCTATTGGCTTTAAAATCAAAATCCGCTGGACATGACTGGCCACAAACTCTAACAGATATAAAAGAGACGGCCTAAATTGGGCTTGACCTTACACTTTTGAAGCATGTATCAATATTCTTCTATTTTTATGTCTTCCATTTAAAAATATCCCACCAAAAACATAAATGTAAAAAAGGATAGCCAAGTTCAATACCAAAATTATGCTTAGCTGTGGGCTTCGCCGCAAAAAGAATGGAGATCTAAATGTGTGCCAAGTTTTATGCAAATCCTAAATATGTATTTATAGGAACAAAATAACATTATGAACAAGTATTAAATTCTATTTGTTTGCTTTATTGAATACCTATAATAGTTGCTGGTATTTACAAATGTGAGATCTTTTACATTTATGTTTTTGGTGGGATATCATTACTTTTTGTAAAGAAAATTAGGTAGGTATTGAGTTGTGTGGTGCCGCGCGCCGCCGACGACACACCGTTGGCCGGCTGTTTAGCGCGTATTACAAGTGTTTTTTTATGGGGACACCACAAATGTTTTGGCTTAACTTTATCTTTATATTTCTGTTATAAAGCAAATATAATAAAACATATATTGGGATTGTTTCAAATATTTGCTTGTAACGGTTCCAACGCTACCATTAAAAATATATTTTTTTTATGTGGACCCCTGTATTTTTAACTTTTTTTATTTTTAGATTTTTTCTTACGCTTACACATAATTACCGAGCTGGATTCCAAATTTCATCCTTCTAGGTCATCTGGAAGTAGGTTAGGTTTAGATACTATAAGTCTGTCAGTCAGTACAAAAATTTACGATTTTGACCTTCATATCTTTATAACCGTTTGAGCTAGCTTCATGAAATTTGGGCTTCTAGATGTCCTTATAGATATAATTAAACTCACACAGTTTTATGTGTTTACTTTAAATAGGGTTTGAGTTATAGAAAGGTGAAAACTGGCACCAAGTGGTTCGTGTAATATTACACACGGTGCTGGCACCAACTTAGAGCGTTGGTTACATACTCAAAGAATACCAAGCATGTATAACAAGAATAATATTGACATAATAGTATTAATAATTCTTTGGGGGAGACCTATGTGCAATAGTAGCCTTTTAAAGGCTGAAAAAGAATAAGAATTAAAAACTATAGGTATTTTAGAAATTAAACTAAAAAGACATTTTCACTTTTTGGGATATTTAATATTGGTCGATATTATTTAATTTTACTGGCAACTTTGTTCAGCGCTCCCGACGTAATGTCAAATTGAAATACATTATTGACTCACTAACACTCTAGCTTCACACCTCGCGTCGTGGCTCGTATTGTGTTCGGCGTACCACTCGCGCGAGAGTGTAAATGAGCCATTATATATTTATATCAGTCCTCGTCGATTCCATGTGATATTTTCAATTCTGGTTATTGTCTAAGCTAGCTCTGTTCACTATTCAATAGGGCAATCCAATGGTTAGGTACTGTGAACATCTTATGTCATCAGGTAAAAAAAAGTTATTCACCGAAAAATGATTTAGAAGCTCTACTCTACAGCGGTTCTTTCTTTACTCCCATTGGACAGACAGATTTTTCTTTCTCATTTGGAAATAGTTCTAATATAACTATAAAATAATGCATAAATTATCTCTGTAACACTAAGCCCAAAGTTCTATGAAGTTTTTCCCGTCTCCTTTTAAAATATGGCCATCATTATTTTTCATTCAGTTCAATAAGGATATCGGAGCTTTGTTATATTGCAAAACAAAAACAAATGCTTTAGAATTGAAGAAGTAGCTGTTGCAGTAAACATCAGTCTATTCTTCTGTACAAAATATCAAAAATATTTAAAAAATTTTAAGTAATTAACATTTCAAATTTTCTATAAGCATACGTACCCGCGTAGTAAGAATGACCTTGCTATATTTTTCTTACCCCACATTACATACAGTTCAAATTAAAAATTATAAAAATTATCTAGATAGGTAGCGGCCGCCTTCAACATTTGTAACATTTATATCCTATACTAGCCTTTGCCCGCGGCTCCGCCCGCTTTAAAAAGTTTTTCCGGGATAAAAGTCCCGCTTTATATTTTCCCGGGATAAAAAGTAGCCTATGTGTTAATCCAGGACATGATCTACCCGTGTGCCAAATTTCATCGAAATCCGTTCAGTAGTTTTTGCGTGAAAGAGGAACAAACATCCTTACATCCATACATCCAAACATCCAAACATCTAAACATCCAAACATCCAGACATTCTTACAAACTTTCGCCTTTATAATATTAGTAGGAAGTAGGATAGTGACTATTCAACCATAATAATGTAATCAATCTTCATATCAAACTATGTAATTTTATTGCATTGCATAAATTTCGAACATCCTTTACATACAACATTCTATTTTTAAATTGCATGGTGGCACTAGAGTGAAGCATCATTTACGTAAAATAGACCTGACATTCCAGGGAAGAAGTTTCATCGTGAATGACTTGTCGAAACTACCTTGATGTCGCAACTCGTAGTTGTATTACGTGCCCGGTACGGCCTCCACGCTCAGGTCTCGGGTTCGAATCCCGCGTCGGGCAAATACTATTTTTTTCTGTCCAGTATCAACTCTGTCTGCTGAATTGGGCCCGGTATGTGGCAATAAGCTCGTCTCTTATTTGATAAGACCTAAAATAGCTAACGAAATGTGAGGAGAAAAGGTGTGATGCTATGTTTGACTGCCTCCAAGGCGTAGTTGCACACACGATACGCCTATTGTGCTGAGGTCCCGGGTTCGAATCCCGAGTCGGGCCGAAAAATAGTGACGCCATTTATTGTATTATTATTTATTTTATGTCCACCAAAGTTAGGAAAGTCCACAAGAATAAATCAAAGCAAAGCAAAATATAATTTAAAACATAATTATAGAAGTTTCATACTGCTTTGCTTTTTACCTATATACAGACCTACGTAGGGGTAAGACTCGAACCTACCACCACACCAAATTTTATCTTGTCAACAAAAGTCAACTATAAGTGAATAATACTTTCGATGAGTTTAGATAACTTACAATGTCATTTTACATAATGTTCAAGTAATTAGGTAGATAATAGTGACATAATAATGGTTCTATAAACGAATCAAAATAAATTCTATGTTTTATAAGTTATAAATTTATTAGAAATTATAATAACTATAATATTTACAACATAGACATGCATTTGCAATGACGATCTTTTCGCGGGCTTGAGTGCAACGACCTGTCGCAACGACGCGATGCGACGAGGGCCGAGGCGCGCGATCTATCTCAGCGGGGCCGTGCGGCGCCTCGCATTTGAAATACGCTAAGTCACGCCCATCACGATTCCATATGTTTTTCACATAGGCTCTTAACACAATTTAACCAAAAATCGATACCTCCTCCAAAGTGGGATTTTCAGCCAGTAAGCCGTAAGAACGATCCCGCTTTTCTCTCAATGCATTAAAAACATGTAGCGCTTAGGAGCTCAAGAAGTCCAAGCTCCCAAACGCTGACAGTGGCACGGTCACAAACAGCAACAATGGCAGATAATGTTATTGTTCCAAGCACACCGCTGAGATTAGCTACCTTCTGTTATTCTACACTCACGTTTTTCAGTGCAGTAATGAGTTGTTAAAGGGAACGTTTGCAGGTTACAAAGTAAATAGGCTCTCTATATTTAGTTTTATCACAGGATTAGGGTTTGGATACACTGTTGTCTCATGCTTTTCGCTAGCAATATTATGGCTGTAGCCCGGTAGATCCTGGGTTTGATTGCCAGATCGGGCACATTTTATGATTTTTCTAACTCGTCTTGTCTTGTCTTGGATTAGGGAATTCAATCCAAGACAACACGGTGGCAAGTGGCAAGTGACAAGACTTGAGGCGGTGGCGTGAGACGTCAAAGAAGCGGCCGTTTACAAAAACTAAGCTAAAGCATTTCTGCGAGAAGCGTAAAATGTATCTTGGAGTTCAAAGATAGAAGAATATTAATGATTCCTTATGTTTACGCGAATGTTAGACATTGAAACTAAACAATTATCACGGATTTTATCGCGGGTTTTTTATTTTATTTTCTCCCGACGTTTCGAAGGCTTTTCAGCACTTCGTGGTCACGGGGCGGACTGAGGTGTAGGTGGTCCGAAAAGTTAATGTTACAAATCTACCTTCAATTTATAATTATACAATATTAAGGTGTTAGTACATTGTTTGCGGTCCGGTCTACGCAGTAAGAGTTCACAATGTCTTGAGGTCTGGCAGTAGGTCGTATGGGGCCCGATTTGATTAGATGTATTACCGGGTCCCAGGCTTGTGCAAGTTTCCAACCATCTTCTCTATTGAAATTGGGATGTTTTTTAATTTCAATAGCCTCGCGAATCATCCTAGGTAGGAATCGGTGTTCTTTGGCAAGGATTTGTGGCTTGTCGAATCTAAGGTAATGGTTGGAGCCTTCTTCTGAGTGTTCAGCTACTGCAGACTTCGTAGAGCGTCGGTGTTTAACGTCAGCTATATGTTCTTTTACGCGGGTCCCTATATGTCTTTTTGTTTGGCCGATATAAGAGAGGCCACAGTCACAATCTATCTTGTATACGCCCGGTTCTTGTAGAGGTATATGGCACTTGACAGGTGGTAAAAATTGACTTATCTTCTTAGGCGGCTTAAAATAAGTTTTTATGGAAGCACGCTTCAGGACGTAGCCAATCTTGTCGGTGACTCCTCTTACATAAGGTAATACAACTGGGACACGATCAACTGTGGCTGGTTTCACTCGGTCTCTGTGACGGCGGCGTGGAATTTGGAGTTTGTTGTCTCGCAGTACTTGCTTGACATGTTGCAGCTCAGCGCCCAGGTGTTTCTCGTCACAGATTCCTTGTGCTCTCTGAAACAAAGATTTGCCCACGGTAGCTAACTGTTTTGGATGGTGATGAGATTCACCGTTCAGGTATTTATCAGTATGGGTCGGTTTCCTATACACAGTGTGGCTTAGGGACTGATCAGGATTCCGGATGACTAAAACATCTAAGAAAGCAAGAGAGTTATCCTGTTCCAACTCCATGGTGAATTGAATTTTATTGTTAATGGAGTTGAGATGATTTAAAAATGCAGTTACTTTGTCAGATGGTAATATTGTGAAAGTATCATCTACGTACCGTTTGTAAAACCTTGGTGAGACCGGGGCTGTGTTCAGGGCTGTCTCCTCGAAGTCCTCCATGAAAATATCGGCGACTACTGGAGATACAGGTGAGCCCATCGCTACCCCCTCAACTTGTACATAGAAATGATTATTCCACAACATATAGCCAGATGTGAGGCAATGTTGAGAGTAGTTCTGCATATTCAGCAGGTATGTTATTTTCTGCTAACCTCTTAGAAACAATTTTAATGCAGTCTTGTACTGGTAAACTTGTAAAAAGTGACTGGACATCAAAACTGACCATTGCTTCATTGTCAGCTAATTTAAGGTGTTTAATGTCGCTGACAAATTGGTATGAATCCTTCACAGATGCTCTAGTGTTTCCTCTGAGTGGTGAAAGCACTTTAGCTACGTGCTGAGCCAGTCTGCAGGTTGGTGTGTCGATCTGACTCACAATGGACCGCAGCGGAGCATTTGCCTTATGTATCTTAGGTAACCCATACAGTTTAGGCGGTTTTGCACACGATGGGACGAGGAAGTCTACGTCTAGATTTAACTTATCGGAGTGATTCTTGATTAAAGAGCTTGTAGCCTTTAATATTTTGTTAGTCGGGTCTGTTTTGACTATTTTATAAGTACTTACATCCGATAAAAGTTGTTCGATTTTGTTGTTGTAATCTGACGTATCCATTACCACTGCCGCATTTCCTTTATCTGCACGGAGAATGGTTAGGTCCTTCAATGATCGCAAGTTCTTCAAAGCGATATAAAGATGTTTTGGGAGATTTGGTTTCGGCACTTTCTTTTGACGCAATATTGACGAAATGTCTTGGCGTATTGCCTCCGAATCTTCCTTTTTTATATTGTTTTTGAAGAGACTATTCTCAACGTTGCAAATAATGTCTTCATACGGTACCCTTCGTGGTGTTACAGCAAAATTTAAGCCTTTCGATAATACCTGAATTGTGTTACCTCAGTCCGCCCCGTGACCACGAAGTGCTGAAAAGCCTTCGAAACGTCGGGAGAAAATAAAATAAAAAACCCGCGATAAAATCCGTGATAATTGTTTAATTTCAATAGAAGAATATTGATAATATAGTCATATTTCAAATACTATCAAATGATTTTCTAGATACTTCTCGCACCTATGCACCTTCTTTATTTAAAGAACTACTTTTCACACTTTTATACAACCAACAGCAATAGAACATAGTCAACTAACCTCGGAGACCAACGGAAAAATCTGGCAATTGTCCAACATCTGCAATTTATTGTGCACTTCCTTTACCGAGTTAATACAAAACTCGTAATTCCTGTGGGGTTGACCCCTGGAGATGGAAGGCGTGTTAAATGACCCGGAATGGACGCGATACGTGACGCCTGATCACGCTGTACCAAATCTAAAGTGAATTAGATAGACTTAGTTTTGGATAGTTGGTTATGTACGTAGATAAGTTATTTGGAAGATATGGTATCTTATATAATGTTGAGCTTTAGATGAAAAAAAAATCTTCATGTATAAAAAAATTTAAACACGGATTTAAATTAAATTTAGTAGTTCTTGTTGGAGACTCAATCCCCGTGAAAGCTATTTACTGAAATAAATTAAATAAAATCACTAAGAAGTTTTTAGCAAAACAAAAGGCTACATATTTACCTTGACTTGAATATTTCTCGGTAAACCCACCCGAAAATATCACACCAGATTTAAATCACATAATGACTTGAAAATCTAATGACGCCACTCAAGTTATCCCACTAGACTAGAGTGAAAATTACAATGGTTTAGCGCAAACAGAAATGTAATCGGCTTATCCTCAAGGTGGATTAGGAGGAATTCTGACAACGTGAAGACTTCCTTTTAAGCAGTTTACTTTAATAACAACTGGAAAGTAGATCAATACTGCAATTACGGTGTAATTATAGAATTATAGTTATTCCCGATTTAGAATCAGTTACTTCAATGTTTGTACAATTTAAAATATCCGTAAGATGTGTTGGTTTATTATTTTTTGTCCGTGACTCGTGAGACGCATTGGTACGATAAGAGCTTATTATTCAGCTGTATTTTTTGTAAGACGCATAATTTTAATATTATGACACATTTTCTATAGAAAAAATTACGTCAGTCTAAAATGTAGATACATGTTTTACTGCTGCCTCCACGCAAAATATTAAGATTAATAAAATTAAGCAAATTCGTGCCGAAGTATTACAATGAAAAAAAAAAATTAACAGCAATCTCTTATTAAATATGAACTACAAAAATACCGTACAGCAGTGTATTGAATCGGGATTATTAATATTCGCCGAGTGCTCAATAAAATAAGATGTGTTGCCGGCAACAAGAATTAATTATATTTTTAATGTATCCGCCAGACATTTGGGTATTACTGTGAAGCATGAATTTAATTAATGATTTTGCTGACAGTTCGCGACACATAACCTATTATCGAGTGCGCGACATTATGTCACATTTTTTTTTCAATGATACATATTTTTTGCTATGGAACAAATAAACGATAAAACTGTCCTTTTTAAGCCATAATGTGGCCGTATAAATCATTTCCGTTGCTAGACAATAATCGTAGGCGCAATACAGTTATTTAAGTGTTTGAAATTGGAAAGGGGGGGATTTATTAAACGCAACCGGCAATCTCACCAGTCATATAAAACGGCAAAGCCTCATCACCTGCCTTTACTACCGGCTCAACCAAGCTGGAGATAAAACTAATAAAAGCGTGTTAAAAAAAATGTATAGCGTGGCTCTACATAAATACAGATTCTATTTCATTTATTCAGTACAATAAGTTAAAGTTAACAAATAAATGATTAACCTGTTTCACAATTTTCAACTAAATTTTATTTGACAGTTTTTGTATTGAACACTTCCAAAAAAGGAGGAGGTTCTCAATTCGGGTGTTTGTATTTTTTTTCACCATTTATTTGGAAGCACAGATTAGAATGTGACTTCAGTATTTGGTCAGCTTATACATTTATGTTACGAGTAGCGTTTAATCAGAAGTTGAAATAGGACCTTGTTCTTCTTAGAATTACTGTAATTCCACATCAATAATTATAATTATTTCTCTATATAACTGTTGATCTCCTGGGCTGCTAAGACTTTGTCTTGTTAGAGATTTGAGATCGATCGGGAACGTTTAAGTGGAGTATGTGTGTAATTAAACTATTATACCTATAGAAAGCTTATTAACATAAAATCACTTCATATTTGCATATTGAAGTGCTTCAGCAAATAGTTTAGGGAATTTTAAACGTGTCATATTAGAAACGTGTAGTTTGACTTATTGGACTAACGCCTAAACCCTCTCAATAGTAGAGGGGACAGCAGGAGGGGCAGTTTTACCATACACGACTGGTATAGTTGGATTAAACACTTCAATATTAATATTAATTATGTTTTAATAATAAAATGACTAATAATTTTTAATAATAAAGTGGACGATAGATAGCCTAGTTGGGAATGGAACGGTCTGCCGAGACAATGTCCGGAGGTTCGAAACCCAAGGCACACACCTCTGACTTTTCAAAGTTATGTGTGTATTGTTTATCAATTATCGTTCACTTTAACGGTGAAGGAAAACATCGCGAGGAAACCTACATACCTGAGAATTCTCCATAAGAATTTCGAGGGTGTGTGAAGTCTGCCAACCCGCACCAAGCCAGCGTGGTGGTCTAAGGCCTAACCCCTCTCAGTAGTAGAGGAGACCCGTGCTCAGCAGTGAGCAGTTTATAATACAGGGCTGGTATTATTAATAAAATGAATATGAAAAACGTATGCGAGAGCGGGTTACAAGCTCAGTTCAGTTTTTTTTTTTTAATATGGCCATCTTCGGCTCATTAGGGACGGCTGCGGGCTTCCTCCGACTCACGTCTAAGTTGTCGTCCGCAACCGCCCCTGCGCGTACCGCTTTTTTGCGGTCCTTTTCCTGTTGCGGGGGCTCAGAAGCCCCCGAAACACCGTACCGTGTCCACCTTTTGGTGTCCGAGGCAGCGTGAGACACGCTGCCTCGGACATGTCCATCACGGGGGTCACAGAAGTTGGCTAGACTAATGGGTGGGCGGCACGTCCCGCCCACCCGTGACCCCCGGAAGCTCAGTTCAGTGCCGTTCAATACTTTTTACTTTGTAATTCCATGTCCCATATGATGTTCTTAATGTTTATTGTTCGGCCATCGACTCGATATTTAGTTGCACGAAAATATAACTTAGTTCGAACCGTATTTTAAAAAACACTGATATTGCTTTCTTTTAAATTTAAGCTCACTTCCCAATAATCAACTTATATTGTTACGCATTACCGACTATTCAATTACGTCTCACGGGATAAAAATATATTTATCGAAGCATCCAGAATCAGTGCAGTTCATCTGTTAATTAAGAAGCACTCGATAAATTATTATATATTTTTGTACTATTACGAACATGATTTCATCTAATTTTATGGCTACCTCGGTGATGTAGATGTGTTATATTGCGACTGCAGTGTTGTCGTTGAAACGTATGGTACATCATGCCTTTATCCCCGACGGTGTTGGCAGAGGAGGACCTATTACTCCCACTTTTTTCCTTGTGTGTACTGTTCCATGATGTGAAAGGGGGCGAGCTTATCGCCATATCAACAACTTCCATACTCCGAATGGTTACTGAGTACAAAAACCCAATATCACTTTTTTCGACCTACAATTCGAACCCAGGACCTCAGAGCGATGGTCGTACTGCGCTGCCAAGCATATTGTTAACATATTTACATTGGTCATCAACCAGCCGGGTATTACTTTTAGTATATCAGGCACCATTGTGGGTACGTTCTCTTTAGCCAAATATACGGGCAAATTAAATATAAATGGGTAGAACTACGCCTTGTTAATTGTCTTCAGCATGGGCTGTGGCAGCAGTGGACTTCCAAATTCTGGTGCCAATGCTGATGAGTGGCTCGACCAGGATATCTTTATCTAACAGAAAAACAACATGAATGGACAAGTTGCTCTATTGCGACTTAATTACTAACCGAGATACCTATTTAAAAACTTATTTAAAAGTAAATAATATAATGGAAAACCGTGTTACCAGGTACAATGGCGTAACTGAATTATTTAACAGTTCCGCGTACGGACAGCTGTCCTGGTGCGCCGGACAGTCCGGAGACCCGACATGTGGATATCGAATTATCCGGACTGGCCGGCAGCGCGTCGTATTCCGCGAGAGGGGCGCTAATAGCATTACTGTACTGAGAGTATGTGTGGAATTTTTTAAAGTTGTTTTGCCCTTGTTACTTTATTGTCTGATACAATTTGATCGAGTTTTAAAATAGTTTCCATACAGGATTTTACACATTTTTCGTAAGCTGGTTCTGCTTTTTCATTAAATGTTGTGACGTTAGACGCTTTCCCCACATTATGTTTCAAACTAAACTTGAATTAGCCATATGTATGAAATGGACATCAGAACTTAAACCAAATTCAATAACGTAAGCCACCCCCAGCTCAACAATGATGTTAATAAATATAGCCTTTTATGCATTGGATATCCATTACCGTCGGAATCAATAGACGAGCGTTAATTATTCATGGCAGCGCTTCAATTTTTAGCTTTTCTCAATATTATACGAAATACATTATATAAGCTAAAAGACAAAAAGTTTGCTTGTATACGAGTACGGAAATGTGGCTCTGTTGAGCCTGATTGTAAGAAGAGTGGGGTTCAGATAGTGTGACCTGACGAGAGATGATTATTTCCTCACTAGTCGACACAATTATGCCAAGGGACCATTCATTTATTAATTTATTTATTTACGTAAGACGATTTAGAGGGGAGGGGGTCAACCATCAACCAACCAAAGTTATCGACATAGCTCAAAGTATTAGCAAGCTGAAGTGGCAGTGGGCTGGCCATATCTCGCGAAGAACCGACAACCGCTGGGGTAAACGTGACCGGGGACGGGGAGACCGCGACTGGGCAAACGTAGTGTAGGACGCCCTCCGGCCAGGTGGGATGACGATCTGCGAAAGACTGCAGGCAGATGCTGGATGCGGCAAGCTGAAGACAGGGCGCTATGGCGCTCATTAGGGGAGGCCTATGTCCATCAGTGGACTGATAAAGGCTGATGATGATGATGATGATGGGTCAACCATGTCTTATTATTTCTTACAAGGGGGTGGGAGGGAGTCTCGATAGTTCTTACGTAAGATCACAAAAATGTGCAAAATTAAAATTATACTTTGAAAAAGCGCTTGCACCCGCGTGAGTGCCGAGGTTCGCTCGGATGCGTATCGGGTTGATACTGAGTATAAAAACCCAACAAAACTTTGCCCGACCCGGGGATCGAACCCGAGACCTCAGCATTGCAGTCGTACCGTAATACAACTACGCCACCGAGGCAATCAGTTATCAGACTTCTTTTTATTGCAGGTAAATGTCGAGACGAGCACGCCACTCCCGACTTCAAGCGATACAACCACCCATAAGCGGTAACAGCACCATACAGAACTTCGAAATTTTTTTTCGATTGAAAAATTTCGCACTATATTCAGGTATAAGTAAAATCCTGGTCTTTTCGGCGGGGTACTGTAGCGTTGCATGGAACGTTTACACTCTTCCGTAAACGTCTTGGTTTCAACTACCAATCAAAACCCTTATGGGTGCTGATTGGTTGAGTATTGAGTTGTCATTCGTTTGACGTACGTCGGAATGGCGACCGTATAAATAAGCGTGCACTCTCATGCGGCCCTCGTTTTGCAATCGTCTTCGCCGTGGCACCACGACTTATCTAACTACGTGCTGCCACGCATACCGTTGTTCCCGCTGGTGTTAGTGTGCCAATTAATCCCTACTAACCGCTACCAGTGTATTCTGTGTACCTGGGCTCGTGAGCTGTCACGAGTCGCTGGCGCGGAATGCAAGCCTAGCTTGCATTCCGAACCGCTGGGTGTCTGATTCCAGGTTCACTTCTGCGGTACGGCGTTGACCGCCTTTCTTGCACGGGGTGCTGACTCCGTGCTATTCACCGGCGTCGCGGAAGCTGCTCCGCCACGCGCGCACCATCGTCGCGGGTGCTGACCCCGACCACGTGCGCACCGGCATCGTCGCGGGAGCTGCCCCGCCACGTGCTCACCACCACCATCGCAGTCGAGTGCGCTAGACCCGGCCGCCTCACCACCGTAGCGCCGATCACGTGGCCATACCACCTGCCCGGCGAGCTGTCGCCGGAGCCAGCCACGTGCATCAGCGTCGTGGCGTTCGCCTGAGTCGGAGACCCCGCAGGCCAGTGACTCGTTTGCATACCAACAGCAAACCGTATCGGGTGTAACGCGGAGATGCAGAAATAAAGCTCGTACCACGAACCTAAACCCTGAGTTCTTTCTTTCTCTCTTATACTACTACTACCTATCTGTGGCCGAACGCCGCACACTTTTGTTTCAGAACTTCACCGATAGTTAAAATTTATGCAACAATGTATACATTAGGGGGCGTGTTAGGTACGTAAGTAGGTGGTAGCTTACTGGTGGTAGGACTCGTCATATATAAGAGTCCGTCTGGGTAAGTACCACCGCAATGACTATTTCTACCGCCAAGTAGCAGTGTGTATGCACTTGCGTTTCGGTTGGAAGGACATTGTAGACAGTGTAATTACTGAACATATTGAGACTTTACAACTTATATCACAGGATGACGAGCGCAGTGAAATGCCACACTGTACTTTGTAACTCAAGGTGCTGAATGGTGTTGCTACTGTTTACGGTATGCTCGTCTTGTCATTCAATGGCAAAAAAGAGAAAGAAAAAAGGAGAATTTTAGTAGTTTTTGAACCCCGGACTCCCTTGTCATCAACAGTAAGCGAAGTTATCCCGCCCCTTCTATTAAAAATATGTCTAAATTTCTTTATTATGTTATAAAAAAGATGTATAAATATTGTTGACGGAATCACTATTGAGACCCCCCATCTCCATGTCGTCAAAAATAAGCAATACATGGACCCCCCTCCATTTCGTGCTTACGTAATACTTGAACGGCCCCTTATCATCTGTTATAAGATGATAGATGACATTAACTGAAATGTAAACACTAGCCCCAGTATCGCAGCAAGCAGGCCAAACCTCACAATATCACATAGCCGGTCAGGTCCAGCGTCAATATTGTCTTTCATTATGGAGAACACAAGCCCAGTGAAGTGAGTGCAAGGTACACCTCTGCCTAACCCTTTGGAGATTAGGGTATGTGTCTATAGCCATTGAAAGAAGATCTTTATTAATTACATTGTGGGTAAGTAATATGAAAGCCTAATTAGGTCACGAAGGGATTGTCAACACAAAGATCGCAGGTTTGAAACCAGACCCTCAGCTGAACATCACTGAAGTTCATGTACATTATTCGACAACAATCCAAGTTTCAAAGCAACACCACATCAACCAGCATAATTCTTTATAATTACATTTTTACCACGCGAAAGAAATCCAGACATAAACAAACATCTAACGACTTCCATCCGAGTTAATGAAGACGGAAGTGTGACTGCTTTAATGTTAGCGCACACTTATCGCCCGACTCCAATTCACGAAGAGCTCGATTTGCGTAGCATAAATAAAATATGTTCATAAATCTTGATTCCAAATTCAAATATTGTATGTGCCAATTTATAGTTACCTAAAGCACCATGATGATTCGAAATTCAAATTTCAAAACAATAAATTCATTTGAAATGTGCTCAAAGATTTTTTATGTTATTAAATGCTTTATCATGAGGCGATCGGAGGCGACAACTGTGCGACAAACTTTACCCAGAACAAGGCTTACAGACGGCACGGGTTGCGCATATGTGCCTATACTGTGTGTACATTCACGAACTAGGTTATCCTGGAAGTGCATTTGAATGAATCCTTCACGTCTCGTAGAGGGCTCGCTTTAATTTACTTTTCACGTAGTTTTGTCCTCCTTTTTCAGCTTTGAAGTTTGTTAACTCAGAATGATTTCAATGCCGATATTTTTTATAATTTTAATAACGAATTCTAAGTACGTTTATGAGTGCTTTCGGTTCTACGCTACTTGCTTGTGGATGAATGGAAATATAAAAAGTATAAGTCTGCAGAAATAATTCAATATTTTCCTTTCAGTAAGTAAAGAAATCTTTTATACCATTTTAGCTACAGTCAACACTGTAATTTTTGAAAATATACGAAGCGGCTTACTATACAGGGAAAATAATATAGAGAATATTCGAAAACTACAATACTAATACTCTTTATTGTAACCATTTTCCAGTAAAAATAACAAAATATAAGGTTGATACAATTTCCTAAACTACTGTGTTAGCATTTGCTATCTTGATATTACGTGTACGGCTCCTCTATCGTATTAGGTATAGCCCAAGATTGTCGAAGCGAAAGTTACTGGGATGCCCAGTTAGCGTGTTAGGCGTGCTTCAATTACAAAGCTGACGTGACATTGGTTGTCCGTGACAATACAACATGTTGCCTAGTTGTGGCATCACGCTAATCGCGTGTTTATCGCATAGCTATTTGCGATGAACGTGCGTCTTCAATAATTATCTGTGAAAAACATGTAGCTAAAACAGTTTCAAATTGTCTAGTTACTGCACATTAAATTTTTTCTACATTTTCGTAGTATTAAAGAGTACTTTGCGAAATATTTTCCCTTTCAGAAAACGAATTGCATGACACAAATCCTTCTTAGCAGTTTTATTTCTAGCTTTGTTAAGGTTAGCCTTTTATTTTATCAAATCAAGTCATGTTGGTAAATAACTACAATAGTTGCAATAAAAGATCTATCGTATAATGTATTTCAAATATCGTATAAAAAACGTTTCGCGACAGTTTCATTATTATGTCGGTCATACGGATCGCAGCCTCAATTCCACCTTGTCAGATGTAGGTCGGGTTGACATAATTGCGTACATTTGGAAGCGCGTCATTTACCCGGTTGGCGTGTTCGACGTGTTTCGACTACGCGTGACAGTGGCACGCCGTAACGTGCGCTCACGAATGTTTCATTACAGGTTAGTCACACAGCCGTACAGGATACTGACGGTGGCAATGCCGTGACAATGATGACCAGCGGCGCACCTCAGGTGGACTTTTTAATGTGGCATATATATTGTATACTACACCTGTGAAATTAATATCTATTTTAGAACTGATTCTGATGTTTCGGAGAATAACACACACACACATACTCAAGCCTTTTATCCCCGAAGGGATAGGCAGAGGCGCAACTAGTGCACCCGCTTTTCGCCGTTTTTGCGTCCCATGATGTGATAGGGGGCGAGTCTATCGCTATATCGGGCACAAATACATCAAACTGTAGCATTTTAATTGATTCATTACCTCCTTATTGTATGCGTAGATATTATTGAGAGGATCTCAATGATAGCAATAAGTTATTTTACACAGATCTAGATAACTATGTGATCATATTTAGGTATACCTAATGTATGTTTTTTTTCTGACAGTGAACTGCGTGAATCCTGCACAGCCGTATGGAGCCTGTTGTGACGTCACGGCGAGCGTGACTAGCGTGTGTCATGCACGCGTTGAATAACATTACATTTTGGGCCATTATTAATGTGTTTTTCCATTAATATTGTGTGATATTTAATTAAATAATTACGCGATTTTTGGATCACCAAATATTCTTTTGACATGTGCAATTAGTGATTATAAATAGGTGAGTTCATATACTGTGGTTAGAATTTCTACGGGCAAGCGAGTTTTTCGCTTGACAATAGGGCCAACAGTCAACAGTAGCAACACAACATTCAACTCCCTCCTTTTTCCTTTAGAAATCAACTTAACCAAAGGATATTTATACGCGATAATTTTCATTGGAGTCTCAAAACGGAGGCCGGGCGTTTGATCCCTCAGAGCCGCTGGGAACAAGTTATAAGCCTCATCAATATCCGGATCGACTTTCAATTTTTCTCCTTAAGTTCGGAGCATATTTTCTTTGGATTTAGGATGCTCATTTTAGGTCTGTGCGATGTAAAATTATTGTTTTGTGTTTTAGTTACGCTACTTTTGTTCATGATATGTAGGTACCGGGTAGTTTAATTGAGGTCTCAAGTATCTCTTTGAAAAATATTTTCCAGATGTGCTATTAACTAGTAATGAAGCTCAAATGCTTTCAGTTCAAATATATCCATAGTGACTCGGTGACATGGTGCATTAATCGGTAATGAATAAAATACTTCATCAGCCTTATAACTCGTCAGCTCTGACAAAAACCAAATTAACACCCTAATTGTAAAGCTAATATAACTCTCAAATGGAGATTGACTGGTTCATATATCGACAGAAGACGAGTCGTAAGATTGACAGGCTATTTCCCGCAGAAACCGTTCGCAGACATTTTGTCATACTTCATAAATATGCTTATTGAGACTTCGTTTATGCCGACTTTAGAGGACTTTCTTATCATGGGAGTTTTTCAAGTGAATGACGAGGTCAGAGCGATTTACATCTCTTAAAAAAAAACACACACACACGTGACGTCTTCAACCTCGAGGAGAACATCCATGATGTAGTCGGAGCAAATCTATCCCATTACCGGGCGCAAATTGCAGACCACGGGCTGATCCTGAGTTGAAAAACTCAATATCACTGTGCTCGACCCGGGATTCAAACGAGCGATCTCAGGGCACGGTCACATCGCGCACGCAATACAACTACACTACCGAGGCAGTTGAACTCTATTTACGGGTACACTTTTAAAGCCCAGTTATATGGACTACTATTCACCTGTTTTCCCATATTTTAATTTTATCAACGCAACACTAATTCAAACATGTTGCATCAAGGATATCGCTCAGTTTTGCGACCGGTCGCCTGCTTGACATTTAGACGACCCAGTTCCTGGTAAATTGCCTTAGAAAACAAAGAATTCAAAGCCAAGATCCATGATCCACAGCCCAGAACCGCTAGACAACGAAAACAATTACACTGGTTACCATGAAACGCCAGCTTATAGCAAAAAGCAAATATCGTACATACAAATCACAAGTTACATTTACTCAGTCATATTAGAATTATACGTGACACGTAACGGAATCCGCGAGACAATATTGTGAGTGGCTGACACCGCCCTTTGTCAACACCATTTCGTAAATGGAATGGAGTTTATTTTAAGCCATTAGTCTAGTGGCAGAGGGCAGTGAGTCGTGAGGTTCTTGGTTCAATTCTAAGGTCTGGCAGCTAGGAAGTAAGTACTGGGTAACTTTCCTTGGAGTAATGAACGTAATGGCATCATATCATGGATGTTACTAAGCACCTTAAAATACTAATAGAATGAACAAAATAAAGAAACCTAATATGAAAGAGTTAGATAAATTCGTAAAGGTTTTCGTTTGCAAGTTTCCGCCTCGGTAGCTACTGCTAATTGTCTTCTTCTATCACCAAACTTTATGCAAGTGTGGTATTTTGGGGTGCGAAGTCAGGAAACCTCCACGTGGTGCACCCTGGGCAACGGAGCGTCGGTCGAGTTGATCGGCGCAACGGCCAATATCCTGACGAACAGTGGTCTCGGCGGTCGTCGCCGCTTTTTGCGGTGGCTGCCGCATTTTTTAGATGGTGGGCCCGTTTATTCGGGCGGCTCCCGGTTCATCCGGGAGTGTCGACGGGCTCGGTGTGCGCTAACACCGCCCCGAGCAGGCAGCGGGGGGGAACCTTCCTCTCCGCTGTCACCGTTGCAGATCGTAATCTAGTATGGAGGTCCGTGGACATGTCTCGCGCTCCTGCTGGACCGAGGGTCTTGGCTTAATCGCCCGGACCACGAGGGAGAAAACCTCTATAAAAAGTTCCCCGAATCCCAAGCGGCGGCGCACCGCGAGGGGATGCATGGCCGATGGGTAGTTCGGTCACTAGTGCGACCCCCGCCAGAGTACCGGCCGACCCTCTTGGCGGGTTACGCTAGGCTTACCCAGGTACAGGGGGCACTGCCTGGGTGGACTCTTTATTTCCCCCATACTCGTGGGACAAACATGGAAAAAAATGTACCAAAAATAATTTTGACGAGGGTGCCTACTCCAGTTCCGGCTGGAGAGGCGGAGATTGGTGGGCGAAAGCCCGTTGATGGCGGACGAAGAGTCGGCGCGGACAAGATGTCCACAGGCGTCGACTCTGAGTCGAGTATGAGCGTTTCCTCCGCTCGGAGCCGTAGGCTCTGGAGGAAACGCTCAGAGCTGAATAACAGCAGGTCGTCCTTAGGGAGCGACACTGAGGAGCCGGTCCCGAAGTCGCAAGCGACAACCGGACGCGGCAGAGGAGGACCATCTTTGGTCGACGATTCCGTCGACCAAAGAAAGAAAGCCAAGGCGCGCGACCTCCTGAAGCGCAGGGAGGCCCGCCAAAGGGCAAGGAGGGAGGAGAGCGAGGAGGGCATGGTCCTTCGCTCTGCCGCCAAACCGAAGGTGCCCGCCGAGGAGGTGGCTGTCGCTGCGGCGGCGGAACCGGCACCGAGCGCTCGCCCCAAAGGCGAGGCCAAAAAGTGGCGTGACAAGTGCGCCAAATTGGAGGAGGCGGTGAAGGAGCTGAAGCGTGAAAACGCTTCTCTCCTTCGCCGTCTGGAGGAGCTGGCAGCAGTGGAGGCCAAGTGGCAGGCCAGGATGGAGTCCGTCCTCGCAGGGCCGGCCCAGAGGCCTCCACTGGCCCATGAGAGAAGGTCCACCCCCGGGGACATACCACTCCCCGTCCAGGGTGGCTTCGTTGGGGGAGCTCCCCAGCCTTCCTCTAAGGGGAAGGGGAGGGGGAAGGGGAAAGGAGCAGTGCAGCCTGCTCCTCTCAAGGCCCCTGCCATAGTGGCCGGGCCTTCCACCTCAGCTGCCGTGGCGGTCGCTGGACCGTCAGGGGTGCCCAAAAAAGGGAGGGGGAAAGTCGCCACCCCCGCTGCCCCCGTCGTCGCGAGGACTGCTCCAAGGGAGCCTCGCCCGCTACCACCAGCCCCAGCGTCCATGGACACTGAATGGACGGTGGTGGTGGGAAAGAAGAAGCGGGGGAAGAACCCCGCCGCAGCGCCCGCAGTTATACCGCAGACGCAACAGAGGAGGCAGAGGCGCAAAGAGCCCAAACTGCGTCAGCCACGCTCGGCGGCCATAGTGCTGTCGCTGACGCCGGCGGCGGTGGCCAAGGGCCTAACCTACGCCAAGGTGCTGACGGACGCTCAGCACCGCGTGGACCTCGCCGGCCTCGGCATTGACAGGCTGAGGCCCAAGGTGGCAGCCACGGGTGCCATGCTCTACGAGGTGCCCGGGGCTGAGTCGGAGCGGAAGGCGGACTCCCTCGCCGCAAGGCTGAGGGAATGCTTTGGCGGGTCGGAGGATGTCCAAATCTCCCGGCCCACCAAGTGCACGGAGCTGCGGCTGTCGGAGTTGGATCCGGCAGCCACTTCCGAGACGGTCGCAGCGGCACTCAGCGTTGCTGGCGAGTGCGCAGTCGACGCTGTCAAGGTCGGACAGATCCGGCCTGACCGCTCCGGCCTGGGCGCAGTTTGGGCCAAGGTGCCAACAAAAGTGGCACAAAAAATAAAGGCGGGCCGCCTGATGGTGGGGTGGACAGTGGCCCGGGTGACGGTGCTAGGGGCGCGCCCTATGCGCTGTTTTCGTTGCCTTGAGCACGGACACACGCAGAGCACCTGCACCGGAGGACCGGACCGCAGCGATCTCTGTTATCGCTGCGGCAAACCGGGCCACAAAGCCCGCGGATGCGAGGCCGCGCCGAACTGCGCTGTCTGCGCGGCCGCAGGGAGGCCCGCCAAGCATCCGGTGGGCGGGAAGGCGTGTCCCGCCCCCTCCCGTCGCGATAGGCGCCGCGACGGGACACGAAGTGCTGCTGCCGCTGGGGCCTTGACCCAGCCGCAGTCAGCGAGCCCACCGCAAGGGGCCGCGATGGATGTGGTAGAGATCGCCCAATAATGGAATTAAATTTCCTCCAGGCGAACATCAACCACTGTGCCAGTGCCCAGGACCTGTTGTCCCAAAGCCTGGCGCAGTGGTCGGTGCAAGTGGCCGTGGTCGCTGAGCCGTACTTTGTCCCCCCCCGGGATAACTGGGCTGGGGACCTTGACGGCTTGGTGGCTATCATCAGCCGGGGCGCCGCTGGCTCCCCACCCTTCGAAAAAGTAGCGAAGGACAGGGGATGCGTGGCGGTTCTGTTGGGAGACATTTGGATAGTAGGAGTGTACTTTTCTCCCAACAGACCCCTCGCCGAATTCGAGTCTTTCCTCGTTCGGCTGGGGGCCTTGGTGGAACAAGGCCAACCTCACCCGGCGGTCGTCGCCGGCGACTTCAACGCCAAGTCCGTGGCTTGGGGTTCGCCGGCGACGAACGGTCGTGGTCGGGTCCTGGAGGAATGGGCGATCTCTGTCGGCCTGGTCGTCCTGAACAGGGGGTCGGTGGACACGTGCGTGCGGCACAACGGCGGGTCGATTATAGACCTGTCGTTTGCGAGTGCCGCCGTCGCACGCCGTGTCCGGGACTGGAGAGTCCTCGTGGGCGTGGAGACGTTGTCGGACCATCGTTACGTCAGGTTCGGCGTCTCCGCGTCCCCGAGTGTCCAGTCCGGTGGTGTACCGAGTGCCCCAAATCAGGACGGCCCGCGGTGGGCGCTTCGTCGCCTCGATGGGGAGGCCCTAGTGCTGGCCGCTCTGGTCATGTCGTGGCTCCCCGTGCCGGACGCGCCGGTACGGGTTGAGCAGGAGGCGGAGTGGTTCGGGGTGGCAATGTCGGATGTCTGCGACGCCGGCATGCCCCGAGCTCTCCGCCGTTCGCCGGTGCGACAGGTGTACTGGTGGTCGGCGGAGCTATCGCAGTTGCGCGCGTCGTGCGTTGCTGCGCGCCGCCGATACGCCAGGCATCGTCGTCGCCGGCTCAGAGAGGAGAATCACGCAGACCAGGAGCGGCAGCTCTATGGCCTCTACAAAGAGGCAAAGAGAGCGCTGCGGGTGGCCATTCATGGGGCCAAGGTCGCGGCACGTAAGGCGTTCGTGGGGACTCTCGACAGGGACCCGTGGGGGCGCCCTTACCGTGTGGTGATGAAGAAGCTTCGCCCAGCGGCGCCCCCGCTGTCGCAGAGTCTCCGGCCAGAATTACTGGCCAACGTAGTCGCGGCCTTGTTCCCGGCCACCGAGGAGTTCACTCCTCCACCGATGGCGCCACCGGATGTGGCGTCATCGTCGAGTGAGAATCCGGCAAGGGATATCCCGGAGGTTTCGCCCGCTGAAATGCGGGCGGCAGTGCTTCGGCTGCGGAGCAAAAACACGGCCCCAGGGCTCGATGGCATCCCCGGGAAAGCCTGGGTGCTAGCCCTCGAGTACCTGGGCCCGAGGCTCCGCAGCTTATTCACCGCCTGCCTGGAGCAGGGCGTCTTCCCGGTGCGTTGGAAAACCGGGAAGCTCGTCCTGCTGAAGAAGGGAGGACGACCCGCAGAGTCGCCGTCGGCCTACCGGCCCATCGTGTTGCTCGACGAGGTGGCAAAGCTCTTCGAGCGCATCATCCATACCCGCCTCGTCGAGCATCTTGAGAGGGTCGGACCAAATCTGGCCGACGAGCAGTTTGGATTTAGGAGGGGACGTTCCACTGTCCACGCGATTCTGCGGGTGAAGGCACAGGCGGAGGATGCAGTGGCCAGAGGCAGTGTAGTGATAGCTGTATCATTGGATATATCCAATGCTTTCAACTCGCTGCCCTGGCCCTGCATCCACGAGGCACTGCGGTACCACGTGGTGCCGCCCTATCTCCGGCGTTTGGTGCACGCGTACCTGTCTGACAGGCACGTGGTGTATCCGGGCGCCGATGGGTGGCACCGAAGAGCGATGTCGTGCGGTGTTCCACAGGGCTCGGTTTTGGGCCCTCTCCTGTGGAACATCGGGTACGACTGGGTGCTCCGTGGTTCCAATCTCCGGGGCGTCGGCGTGACTTGTTACGCCGACGATACGTTAGTCACAGCGACTGCTGGGACCTTCCGGGACGCCGCAACTCTGGCGGCGGCGGGCACCGGCCAAGTAGTTGGGAGAATCCAACGTTTAGGGTTGAAGGTGGCCCTCGAGAAAACCGAGGCCGTGTGTTTTCACGGACCTCGGAGAGGGCCACCGGCCGGTGCCGGCATCGTCGTTGGGGGGGTGCGGATCCCCATCGGCTCTAGCATGAGGTATCTAGGTTTAGTCCTAGATAGCCGATGGCGATTCCGCACCCACTTTAAGGAGTTGAGGACGAAATTGTCCCGGGCAGCGGGCGCTCTTTCCCGCCTGCTGCCCAACCTGGAAGGTCCTGGCTTCCCTTGCCGGAGGCTGTATCACGGAGTCGTGCGGTCCATAGCCCTTTATGGCAGCCCCGTTTGGGCTGACTCCCTGGGCCGCCCCTGCGTCGCCCTTCTGCGCGCCCCGCAGAGAGCTTTAGCGCAGCGGGCGGTCAGGGCGTACCGCACGGTCTCTTTCGAGGCGGCTTGCCTATTGGCCGGATTTCTGCCCTGGGACCTGGACGCCAAATCCCTTGCCGATGTATTCCATTGGCGGGAGGAGGCGTTCAGTCGCGGGGAGCGTCCGGCCCTGAAGGAGGTGGAGGCCAAGAGGGCCGCCTTACGGCGAGCCGCCGTGGAGGAGTGGCGTCTCAGGCTGGAGGCCCCGTCGTGGGGGCACCGGGTCGTAGAGGCAGTGCGTCCTGTCTTTGCCGAATGGCTGGACAGGCGCCACGGAGCGGCAACATACCGCCTGACGCAGGTGCTCACCGGGCATGGCTGCTTCGGTGAGTTCCTGTTTCGGGTGGTAGGTGTAGAGGAGTCGGCCGTGTGTCACTATTGTGACAACTGCCCAATGGACACGGCCCAACAAACGTTGGAGTGTTGTCCAGCCTGGGATGAGGAGCGCAGCGCTCTCAAAACAGTCGTCGGAGAAGACCTCTCGCTGCCGGCCGTGGTCGCTTCCATGGTCGGCGGCCGGGAGGCCTGGCAGGCGGTGGCCCACTTCTGCGAGGCGGTCCTCTCGCGGAAGGAGAGTGCCGAGAGGGATCGCCAGCGCAGTGGTGATCCCTCCCGCCGCCAGACGAGACGTAGGAGGCGTCGGGTGGACGACTGACCGACGTCTCCCGCCCTGTGGATTGGGGGCGTTTGGAGAATTCCACCACGGTATCCCCTGCCTGTCGTAAAAGGCGACTAATAGGGGCCTCCGGGGGTCACGGGTGGGCGGGACGTGCCGCCCACCCATTAGTCTAGCCAACTTCTGTGACCCCCGTGATGGACATGTCCAAGGCAGCGTGTCTCACGCTGCCTCGGACACCAAAAAAAAGCGGACACGATACGGTGTTTCGGGGGCTTCTGAGCCCCCGCAACAGGGGAAAAAAGGACCGCAAAAACGCGGTACGCGCAGGGGCGGTTGCGGACGACAACTTAGACGTGAGTCGGAGGAAGCCCGCAGCCGTCCCTAATGAGCCGAAGATGGCCATGTTAAAAAAAAAAAAAAAAAAAAAAGTGTGGTATTTTGGTTCAAGGAACATTATAGCCAATGTAATTATTAGATATTGAGGTTTCACTTTCAATAGGCGCAATGCAGTACTTCAGTTCAGTCATCGTTTGGTGTAGGAACTTACCAAGAGACAAGCCATTTCATTTCATCATTCAAGTCTACCTTTGCTAAAGAATAAACCGGCTTCATTTTAATATTTGCAGCACAGGAGAACTGCCTTCCGTAGGAAACGTCACATGTTCATGCGAGTTCTACCCTCGCTTGTTTATTTTGCTTTATCTCCCCCTTATGGAAATATGGAGGAAAATATTGAACTTCGCAAGCGATAAATATTTGTTTTAAACGCGGAATTTCAAATGACTGTATTTGTTGGTTTTTATTCGTATTAGGACTATGCTATATGATTTGAAGGTTCTCATTATTTACTTACTTAAAAATCTAGATGCTTTTTCTTATTCCAGCTATCTTATTATCTAATAATTATAATATCCAACTAAATAGATCCTTGAATTTTTTTAGTTCTGGTGCATATTCTAATATTATAAACGCGAAAGTTTGTAAGAATGTATGGATGTTTTTTTTTCTCTTTCACGCAAAAACTACTAAACGGATTTCGATGAAATTTGGCACACGGTTAGATCATGTCCTGGATTAACACATAAGCTATTTACATTTTTGTCCCGGGAAAACATAAAGCGGGACTTTTATCCCGGAAAAACTTTATAACGTGGGCGGAGCCGCGGCCAAAAGCTAGTATTAAATATTAATAAATGGATTTGGATATTTGCAAACTCGGTATTAAGCAATTATTCAGATCTAGTATTGGTGGCTTACTTAATCTTCTACCTTTTCTAGAAAAAAACAAAGGAATATAGTTTCCCTATTCCATCACACTTGTGACGTCTGATGTAGGAACTCTAATAAAATTGCTAAATCATAATTATAATAATTTACTGATAAATTAAATTCTCCGGAATAAGTAAATAATTTAGCAGTCTACGCTTTAGTTCCGAACCGAGTCTTAGTTCGGGAAATATCGAGCGATCGGCAGCGGTTCGCGTTAACTTGCATCGAACCAGAGTGGAGAATTAAAAATGTATGCGCTTTATGAACCAACTTTACACGGAAACTTGAACGTGCGGTTTCAATTCAGAAACTTTCGTGGTTTTATTATTCATGTCGGTTATTTTAGTCTAGAGTCTAATAATAGAATACTTTAGAGTTTACAATATTCACAGAGTTTAGCATTAGCACCATCCAGAAACCCAGGAAACAGGAATTCAAATTACAATTGTTATTTTTTTACGTTTTTAGGAGGCCTTTTTATCAATTATTGTGACTTGTGACACTATTAAAACGAATCTAAATACATCCCACCGCTAAAATAAATAAAAAAACATTTTGAAGTATGAAATCATTAATCAATTTAACGCTCCTACAGTCACCTACGTAAAGTTCTCTTATAACTCCTAGTTCACTAGAGCTCAAAGAAGCCGACAGCTGGGGCTGAGCTGAGAGTTCCCAGACAAACATAGCTCCTGACACATATACGGTCAGGTCGCGCTAATTGCTGCCACTTCTCGCCACTCGAGCCGCCAGATTTCATTAACATCATCTCTACTTTTTCCAGCCTCCGTGGCCTCGACTGCGAAGCAGAAATACGCATGATTTTTTATGAATTACAAGTCTGCTTGTGATTCTGGTAGCTGGTGCATGAGACTACTTAAGTTTTAGAAACAAGGACGCAAGTGAACGAAGCACATAGTCAACCTCAAGAAGCAAATTATCATCTTTGCAGGATTTATTATGTCCTGTGTTTTTGGCTCGTTCTTCTTTGATTCCGGCTGTCATTGTCTCCAGTCACGGTTCATATTTTATATGCATTTTTTAACGTTTTACCAAAGTTTAGGGTCTTATTACTATCACTAAGATTATGTAGCAAAACAAACATTCAACGCTTTGAGATTAACATCATATCTCAGAATGACGAGCGTAGAGTAGAGCCACGTAGTACTTTGTACTTCGAAGTTTAGGATATTGCTATTGCTGTTAACGGGTATTTCTGCTTACAGACACGCAAAGCAACTTGTCTTGACAGTATATCATATAAAATATGGTAGTTCCTGATACCCATGACTCAAGATAAGTCTGTGGTAATAGTGTATTAGTGTGGTGTTATGACTCCGCGTAAAACATCTTTTACGCATACGCATACTCATGCCTTTTATCCGCGAAGGGCTATGAAGAGGCGCAACTAGTGCATCCACTTTTCGCCGTGCGTATTCCGTCCCATGGTGTGATAAGGGGCGAGCCTATCGCCATGTCGGGCATATTCAAGACTCCGGGCTGATACTGATTAGAAAAACCCAATATCACTTTGCCCGACCCGGGAATCGAACCAGAGACCGCAGCATTACAGTCGTACTGTAATACAACTACGCCACCGAGGCAGTCAACATCTTTTTCTTGATGAATATGTCGCCTAGATTAACCACTCCAAAAAATCTTCTTCCCGCTAATGAAATACCAATTAAAATTGATTTGATCGTTTTGTGAACAAGTTCCGAACACACTGACAGAACAAAAAGCATAAATGTGTTTGATACCTCGCAAAAATCAATCATTTACATATACTTAATTTTTATTTATAAATCCATCAGGAAATTCTATTTAATTACACATTAGTTACCTACACCATAAATAAGATTCACGAAATTCACAGTCAACACGTAATTAGTCAACCGGGCCCAAAGCGAGGCAGTAAAGGGAAGCTGCAGGGAAAGGGGGGGGGGGGCAGCGACCGCACTCTGTAATTAAGTTGACCCCCTAATTACTGACTCGGTGGACATTAATGAGGCCGCATGCACTAACAGGGAATTAAAACTAACGCCTACACAAATGGGTTGGGAGTGGTTTGTCCCTTGCCTAAGAACTTGTAGAGGTTTTGCCTCTAGCCCTTTTGAAAAGGTTGATATTTTCTGAGCCTTTGCTCCACGTCAAAGACGTCTTGGAATAAAAGTATCTGATAGAATTAATAATAATATTTCACAAGGCGGCAAGCGATGCTAGTGGCGAATCATAGTCACTTTATCACATACTCTGCAACGCGGCTCTAGAATAATACATAAAGTTAATAGAAAAACTGTAGACACGTAGTACATCATAAAATTTTATATTCCGACCCGAGGGAAATACGAACCAAATCTTATCGTATATTTGGGAACTGTGTATGGAAAAAGTATGAAGAAGTGAATACTAATAGCTTTTGTTACTAGGAGATAGATCTTACGTATGCGTGATTCATTTTGGGTAGGTATAATCGAATTACATCTGCCGAGCAACAAAACACATCGACTTTTAAACGTTACGTTGGTTTTACTACTGTATAGGAACAGTGTGAAGCCTAAGTAATAACAATAACACTAGTCCTGTATTATATACTGCCCACTGCTGAGCAATATCCACTACAGAGAGGTTTTAGGCCGTAGTCCACCACGCTGCTCTAGTGCGGGATGGCGACTACACATATCCTCGTAAGTTTATGGAGATTCCTCAGGTGT
The DNA here is from genome assembly GCA_949316025.1 of Lapara coniferarum. Taxonomy (NCBI): domain Eukaryota; kingdom Metazoa; phylum Arthropoda; class Insecta; order Lepidoptera; family Sphingidae; genus Lapara; species Lapara coniferarum. The sequence goes on from OX438920.1 coordinate 1,633,816, forward strand.
TTACTTTCGTCAAGATGTTTTCCTTCAACATTGAAGTCAACGATAATTATTGATAATATCAACACACGTCATTTCGAAAAGTCTTATGACTTTTTGTGTGTGTGCATTGAATTTTGAAATTCCATGGTCTCGACAAATCGTTTCATTCCGTAGGCTATCACACACTTGTATAGTGTATGTCATTAAGTACCTATTCTAATTTAGTAGGAAAATCAGGCTAGCACTATACTACCTTCTAAAAATACCGTCACAAATTAAATATAAAAAAAAAAATATTAAACCCACATTCAAAGTTTTCGTCGCTATAATCATTCGATATTAATTAGTAAAACGCCAGACTCCGAGTTCAAAAGCAATCACCGTAATGCGATGTAAATTATATAATCAAATTTACTCCCGGATTGCTCCAGATGGAATGGATTCCCGATTTTTGTCTTGCTAATCGCGATAATTGGATTATTCTCATCGATGACCACAGATATTATATACAGAGGCTTAGAACGATAAGATATAGAAATGACGTGAAATGTGCCTTATGCTAGATTTCTAGACAGGTATCTCGTATCCGAGGGCCTGGCTGGGTAGGTAAAACAGTAATTCAAAATTTGAGTGACATGAGTAGCGTGAGTATAAGAATAAAATAAAATTAGGCAAATTTGGTCGTCTAATGATTCAATGTTGAGATGATGATGATGATGATTGAAAGTGTGTCGGGATCCGGGGTCGGCCTGTGTATATCCAAAGAGTGAGTGACAGTGAGTCAGGATCCGTAATCAGAGTATGTATATCCAAAGAGACCGGCGTAACTGTATGGACTGGCAAGGAGTAATCATCTCTTGTGAGTGGACTCTCCATCTGGTGGGGTCACTTTGTCTGTACATAAAAACACTTAGGTATTCAATTAGTTGTCACGCTGCAAGCATTGTCAGTAGAATTTAACTAAAATTTACTGTTTATTACCACTACTAACTCCTGAAACAATGGTGAAGCAGCAAGTTTGCTAGTGTTTCAAATATTCAGCGAAGCGTTTTCGCTCACACAACAAACAGGCCCTAAACTAATATGTGCAAATCATATTTGTGTTGGTGCGGGGCCAAATGTCCACTCAAGCAGTAACTAGCTCACTATACCTCGTAGGTAATCAGCTTTATCAAACTAAAGATAATATAAAAAATAGAAAATAATTTATATGCCTTTAATTCCAAAAAACTAACTCTCTGTATTGAAGATTAGGGTTGCTAGATTTAAAATCGAAAAGCTGGATTTTTCTCTTAGAATAGGTTTCCACCTCTACGTAGGTTTCTTCATACAAGCAACAACGTGCAAGTACTGATGTATTTCCGATTGAAGGCAATTTTAAATAACTACTGAATTATAGGATAGTATAGGAATTAACATCTTATTGTAATACAAGGTTGTTAATGATGCAAGCAACTCCTCATCGCAACATACACAAATATGGTTCCATTGAAGATCACTGGCAGCAAGACCGCGCGTTGTAAGACACGGTCTTTTGTGACTTAACTTGCAAGAAGCACAGGTGATAAAGCTAGTCTTTGGCAATAGTTTAACCGGACAAGCATTAAAAATCCAACCTAACCTTCAAATCACGTGACAACCCTAACCCGACTCGCTGTTAGCCAGTTTAATTATAGCACCGGGCCACTGCGGTCACAGTTCATCCTATCGTGCGGTTAGTTACCTTCAACCGCGGTCAATATGTTAATACGTTCTAAAATATAATCCGTATAACGATTATGAAGCTTCACACAATTTATTATCGATGCAAAATATATTAACTCGAGTTGATTAAGTGAAAGTTCTAATTAAAGCTATATCAATAAACACTTTTTGATATTTTTACGTAAGACATAAAACATGCATAAACATTGCGAACATATATGTCATGACACCTTAATCCTTTTCAGGGGCTTTGGGATCCGCAGAAAAGAAAGGACCAATTCTTAAAAATATGGTGCCCGTCGTGGTATTTCACATTTTTGACCAACTTCAATAACCACAAACCAAAAAGGTAAGACGTCAATTAGTATAGTTTGTTTACGATTACGTGAGGACTCCTGTTGGTAGGCAAGTCTTCCATTATAAATCATTGCATTTGCATAAGTCTGCTGCCGTTGATAACTGTAATTGATTTATCTGGCCGTTTGTCCCGCACACGCTGCGCAATCGCTTCTGTTAGCGGCGCCTTGCTTTTGTATATTCATGAAGGATTATTAGATACTGCTATATGCTGGTGGATGTGGATGGTTTTGTTTGCAGTAGAAAGGTTTGACCTTGATGGTACCATGTGTCACAGAAGAGTGGCTTGTAGTGGTAGTTGAGTTCAATGAGATTACGGAAGGCTCAAAAAAGCCTGATATTACCCATATTATTTATCTTTTATGGTCGTTAAAACCCTTCTAACTCTTTTGAGATTATTTATGATTGACGAATACTTATATGGATAAAGCATGCCTACAGCGACCTCTATTTCTTTATGATAAATATATTTCCCCGCGTGTCCCGTTGACTGCGTCGGTGGCGTAGTTGTATTACGGTACGACTGTAATGGTGAGGTCTCGGGTTTGATCCCCGAGTCGGGTATGGATATTGGATTTTTCTATTCAATATCGGCCCGGAGTCTGGAATTTGTGCCCGATATGGCGATAGGTTCGCCCCCTATCACATCTTGGGACGGAATACACACAGCAAAAAGTGGGTGCATTATTTGCGCCTCTGTTTACCCCTTCGGGGATCAAAGGCGTGTGTTATTTAAAAACAGCATGAAATGGATATGTTCGTCCTGGTAACCATGAACGTTATATCTCTGCATCTCTATTGTATATATTGCTCCTGTATATGAATTATATGTATAACTAAGGCGTACTTACTGAAAATCCAAAAATAATATTATTCATCATAACATTGGAAGAAAACTGGCGACTTACCTGGAAATAAACAGAACATTAATAAGAATAATATTGTGTAAAACCCAAATATTTAAAACGACTGTTAACAAAGTAAAAAGACAGATTATATTTGTCCTGAAACTTAACACTTCTAGAAATGACAGTCTAACTGGCTTCTGTATACCAGAAGGTAGCAGAAGTGTAAGTTATGTATCTACACATCGCCGCCGAGATTATATCAGTCACATAGAGAGCGAACTTACTGCTGTATGACACAAACCATCCCAGGCAAATCATAGGTGTTACAAACCTAAAACTGTCAAATCCAGTCAGAATCAGTTCTGAGTCGTCTTCCCCGTGTCTAAGTACGCTGTCACTACAGTATATAAAAATAGTGTGGAATGGAAGAAATAAATACGCCAAAAAATACATCTAAGACGGACCTGTCATGCCGAAATCGATTTCGTACTTTTCCATCGGTTAGCAAATCGTTTAGGAGGTACGCGATTGCCCCCGACGTCTCCAAAACAATACTCCGGCCCAAATGTCAAATATAAGTCGTCGAGAACTGTTCACAATTTCAGCCAATAATAGAGCTTAAATGCACGCAGGGTTGTCGACGCCGGCTTTTTGGTGGTACAGTTTGGAAGGAGACAAAAATTGGAAATGAGACTTATTTAAATTAAGTTTTATCAGTATAGAAGAAGTTAAGTTTTACAGAGCTGTCGGAATTTCATTTTCTTGTATATAAAATATAGTAAAAGATGCTAATGACAATAAGAACTTTTTATTTAAAAAATCACTTCCGTTTTCAAACTTATTAGTTTAGCTATACGAATTTCATGAAATTTGTTTTAAAATAAAACGAATTACACAAATTCCTTTAACTGAAAAATACGTCCCATTATAATTTAAAGGACTGAAGCGTAAGTTCATTAAAATTAGTTTTGGGGCAACCCTAACGAGGGCCCGTGAGTGCAGCGCCGGAGGACCCCTTTGTGCGGACCTCTTATTATTTCTCCGACGAAATTGGATGACGTCTTTGTTCGCGAGCTATTTTTTTTAAGTGAAAAGTCGCTGTGATTTGATTTATTGAGACCCAAGAAGTTTATAATATTATCTAATGGAGAGAGCGGTACACACATTTTTGTGAAGACAAAAAAATTACCTTTTGTGTTGTATTCTATCTCACTCACTCTTTAACCTATGTTGCCAAAGCTTACGGATTATTTCCCTACCCATAAAAAAATATCAATACCGTTATTGTCGTCTCAATCATGTATATATAAATATTTCCAACATATCTTATATAATGATATAAGTACTATTTTCATTTCAGAATTATTCTTGTTGAATAAGATATCCTTAAGGTTTTTTATCCTTATTAACATTTTAGTTTAAAAAATTTCCTCATTTAATAGGTAATTGCGAATACATACTTCGGCAGCACTGTTATAAAACGTTAAGTTCGATGTCAATATAGTTGTCAAATAAATGTTCACTTCGAAATTTTCTCCGTAATTATCTACAATAATAAGTGTGTTTTAGTGATATTTTAATGTGAATTGTGTAGTTCACGGTTGCAGAAATATTTGGTATCCATCATTTAGTGTGAAATTCTACAGGTAAGTTCATTGTCATCAATATTGTGTACATATTATAATTTTATCAATATTTATACGAATCGTAATAAAATACGTGAATATTTTATAAATGAACTGTAGAAAAACCTCGCTTAATGTGATTTGCTTTATATATGACTACTTTTTTCATATTAACGTAATGTTAAATGTGATTTTTTGTATTGTAAATATTGTATGTAAACAAGAGGCTAGGGTGACCATGGTGTAAGCTTTGGTGGACCGGTTTGACAATGGTGCTAGAGTATTTGTAATACTAGACGCCTTACTAATGAATATTATAAAGCTTATTAATCTTTAAAAAATCATCGTAAATAAAAACTGAGGATCAACAGTTACAATCGAGTTCTCAGTGTATCCAGCATTGATTTATTGAAACTTTTATTTAAAATAAAATCGAGTTTGTATTTGTCTTTACAGATTTCTTAAAGATCTAGATAAGCAAAAACGTGGTTAAATATAAATACCATTAAAAGGTCAATTTGATGTCTGCAAGAATTACTAGTCAACATTTAAAGACAGAAGATTATGATTCTGAATGTGATAATGTGTCTTCTACTTTTGGGAATATGGCAGTAGATGTCAAAAATAATTATTTATTACCAGAAACTCATGCTGTAAGTATATTATTTTTTAACATTTCACTGGTATAATTATGATCCACTTAGACTTTATTATTTACTAGCTTTTGCCCGCGGCTCCGCCCGCGTGAATGTGTTTTTCCGGGATAAAAGTCACTGTTTATATTTTACTGGGATGAAAAGTGGCCTATGTGCTAATCCAGGACATGATCTACCCGTGTGCCATATTTCATCGAAATCCGTTCAGTAGTTTTTGCATGAAAGAAACATCCATACATCCAGACATTCTTACAAACTTTCGCCTTTATAATATAATAAGATTAGTAGGATAGGGCATTAAGTTTGCAACTCACCAAATTTTATAACGGCGGTACATTGGATGATATCTGAGTGTACTAAATGGCACCTCTGCCTCTGTCTAAAATGTATAAGTACTTAAATATATTATTATTGATTGATATTTACTTTTTACGTTACATGTCAGCGAAATGAATATGAACCACCATTGAAACGTCAAGACTTGAAAGATTTCAATATATCAGTTAATGTGAAGACATCCAGTGAAATAAGTTTAAAGAAATAAAAGAAAGTATTGCAGCAGTAGATGAAGAGATAAAAGAAGAAAATTAATTACAAGTTATTTCTTATTAAAGTTGTTCATGATTATACACTCTGAAATTGAAAATATTTTGCAGTGAAATTTTGCTAATATTTGAGATTTTTTTAAAAAGTATATTCCAAGTAGCAAGCAAAGAAAAATTACATATAGTGATAACATAAAGACTTTTGCTTTAACATTACACTTTTAGTCGCCGAAAACATTTTTGTTTTATAAATTCAAAGATATATTTGCCGAAAGAGAGCACATTATGGTGATCTTTAGCAAACTTTAATTGTTTTGTTGGCTTCTTCACAGAAGTTTTAGAATATTAAAAATAAATTTAAGGACGAAACCTCACCCGCAGAATGTAGCGTTAATTTTTGATTCCATAGCTCTCAAACAAGAATTTATTTGGTATTGTAATTTGTAAAACATCCACGTGTTTATTACTTTTGCTATAAATATCTACACAACTTTGTTTACAATCAACTTACCTATGGAATTTCACACTAGATGTTGGATTGCAAATAATTCTGCAACCATGAATTACACAACTCATAGTAGAATATCTCTAAAACACAATATGTATTATTATGGATAATTACAGAAAAAAAGTTCGCAGAATACTCGCAAAAATTGTAAAATCACACAAAATAGATATTCGTAATATTTCAAAATTACTTACTGAAAATTAGGTTATTAACTTCCTAAATGTGTATTATTTTTTTATGTATGATTGTTTACTTTTATGAGTATGATTTTTATTTTTTTTTATTATATTTAAATTTAGCAATAACTGTAGTTTTCATTTTTAAATATCCCAATGTTTTTGTGTCTAACCTTACAGTCTCCATATTTGGTTATAAAGGCCGGCAAACAACGTGAACATATCCAGTCGCGGGGGAAAGTAAAACATATACAATGTGAGGCTGTGTGCCGAGCAAAAAAAAAGCACGCGGGGCCCCGTGCGAAGCAAAAATTATTTTTTTTAACAGCTTTGTAAGTAAGGTGCCAAAAAACGGGCCCCCAAGGAGCTGCAAGATGCCCCTGTAACTGCGAGGCCCCAGGCAGTTGCCTGGTTCGCCCCCCTCCTCCAAGGCCGCCACTGAATTCACCACCGCGTGGTGAGGTATTTTTTTTTATGTAAGTGGAACTAGTAGTTCCGAACTACATATACCAAAAAAGTATGTAAATATGCCAATTTTGTTTGGAATAAACTTTCTAACTCAAATTATATTTTTTAAATATCAACTATTACTAGCCGCTGTAGTTGGGTTTCATAATTAATTTAAACCGCATTACTTTATAGAGATAAAAATAAATATTATGGTGCGATATCATATTATTACACACTCACGCCTCTTATCCCCCGGGTAGACAGAGGTGCAATTAGTGCACCCACTTTTTGCCGTTATTCCGTTCCATGCTGTGATAGGGGGCGAGCCTATCGCCTTATCGTGTACAAATTCCAGACTCCGAGCTGATACTGAATGGAAAATAATCACTTTGCCCGACCCGACTAACCTAAGATGCTCCCGGAGCATCTAGTTCAAATCCTAACATCCATTTATGACGCCGCGTTTCGTAACTGCATCTACCCAGAGGTCTGGAAAGAGGCAGTTGTGATAGGAATCCACAAGCCGGGGAAACCCGCTTTCGAACCCTCCTCTTATAGGCCCATCAGTCTGCTCAGTACTCTGGGCAAAATCTACGAGCGGATCGTCCTCGACCGCCTTAAAATAGTAGCTTTTAATCAAAATTTGATCCCTCCAGAACAGTTTGGCTTTCGCGCTAGACACAGTTGTGTCAATCAGGTGCTCCGCATCACGGAGTACGTCCACGATCAATTTCGTAAAGGAATGCCTACCGGTGCTATTTTCTTCGATATCGAAAAAGCATTCGACAGGGTGTGGCACAACGGCTTGCTTTTCAAGCTGTACACTCTCAACGTGCCCACACAACTCGTGCACATCATACGAGATTTCCTGTCAAATCGCGGTTTCAGATATCGCGTGGAGGGAACTCTCTCTTCCCGACACACCATCACGGCTGGAGTCCCGCAAGGCTCCGCCCTGTCCCCCTTTCTATTCTCGCTGTACACAAGCGACATCCCTAGACCACAAAACGCCCATCTGGCACTATTCGCGGATGATACCGCAATATACGCTTCACGTATAGACCCCGACAAAGTGGTGCGCACTTTGCAAACCGCCGCCGACGAACTCGGTGAGTGGTTCCGCAAATGGCGAATCACCGTCAATCCCACCAAAAGTCAGGCCATCCTTTTCACTCGGAAAAGGAAAGTCCATGTCCCTCACTTTTCAGTCCGCATGTCCGACCAGGTTATTCCCTGGAAGGGCCAAGCCTAATATTTAGGAGTAACCCTTGATCAGAGGTTGACCTTCATCCCACACGTAAATGCGGTACGCACGCGAGCCGCATTCGCGATGAGCCAGCTTCACTGGCTCGTAAACAAAAATAGTAAGATGTCAATCCGCAACAAGATTAGGATCTTTAAAACATGCATCCGTCCGATAATGACATACGCGTCGCCCGTATTCGCTCATTTACCGCCCGGTCGCCTTCAGCGAATGCAGGTGCTTCAAAATCGATTCTTACGACATGCACTTGGTGCCCCGTGGTACGTTCGCAATCGCAACCTCCACGTGGACACCAATATGCCGACCATCAGGCACTTTATGCAGTGCGCCAGCAGACGCTATTTCGACAGGGCGGTAAACCACCCGAACACGCTTATCCGTAAAGCGTCGATTTATACTCCATTTGATCGCGCCAAATGGAGACGACCGCGTTCAGTCTTGTCAGATCCAGAGGACGAAATCACTCTGGCTTTACGCGAAAAGAACGAGCATCTAAAGCTCATACACTCAACAAGACCGCTGTACCGTCCTCGCCGTCAAGGACCTCGTCGCGTTCCCCAACCCCCTGCCCTCTCTTAGCAGTTCCGGCCCGCGTACTGAAGACTACGATCAACACGTTAAATAGGATTAGGTTTCAAACCATATTTCCCCAAACGCTGATGTCTTATCCTCTCAGTGGCCGCCCTGAGCCGAGGTCGTGACCCATTAGTGGGTCGCCCTCAGCGTGGTCGCTTAAATTTAAGGGTTGCGAGCGCCTTCTGCGCTCACCCACAAGACCGGTGTTCTTGTATAAGCCGACCCTCGTCAGGCTAACAAGAGTTTAGTCAGGGACAAAAAAAAAAAAAAAAAAAAAAAAAGACCCGACTAACCCGGGGATCGAACCCGAGATCTCAGCATTGCAGTCGTACCATAATACAACTACGCCACCGAGGCAGCCATATTATATCATATTATTATGGACAGTTAATTATGTTACGTCCTGGTTTTGAAAATAAACCTTTGTCACTCTAAAGAGAGAGACAGCAGATAGCTGTGACGTCACATTTTAATCTTCAGTTTGTTAAACGGAATGAAAAATCCATATGGGTATAACATTCTTGTTGAGACCGCTCAACTGACACAAAGGCGTTACGTTACGTCTCTACCTTCTTTTATCTTTAAATTCTTTTTAAAATGTCAGACGAAGGCAGGATAGCTTATTGTTGTAATTTCTATGAGATATCTACTTGGCTTCAAGTAAAAGACGAAAAATATTATATAGATGAAGTTATAAAAGTCATCGTTATCTTATAGTCCACTCTACTGTAGAGCGTATTTTGAAATACGCGCATAATAAGTATTTGGTTTAGTTCAGGCTGTCTATGATTTTGGTTTAGTTCAGGCTGTCTATGATTTTGGTTTAATGATCAGCTGTAATCATATCAGCTTTTTTGCTTAATTAATATGATGTGGTCAAATCAATAGCTGGTTATGGAAATTTACTCAGGCTAAAAATATAATGTCTGTAGGTCTGTAGTCTGTCAAGCCCCGCGACTACCACCGGTGTCCATATATAGGGTTTTCCCATACATCTATGGCTTGACGGGCTTTAATCAACTCTTTTGCTTATAATTCTTTCCTCATAAATTAAATCTGAAACTCTATCTAATAAGATCTTATTTTTTTTAGATCTAAAAAAACATTATGAATTATATTCACAAAAAAACTCTAATGAAATAGATTATTGCCTAATTGAAAACGACCTTATCAACTATTACGAAACTTTAAGTGCCATAAATTCTTAGTTTTTGTCTAACCAAGAAATTTTTAAAACGTCCAGACATTTAGCTCAATACGTAATTTTTTATCCCGCTGGCAGATGGAATGGCTTGAAAATCATTCCGCAGATATCTGCCATAGTAATTCAGATGCGCTAGCCAGAATGCTAAACATTAAAACGATTCATAGAACTTAATTCCTGATGATGTTGTTGACATTACAATATGATTCTATTAAAAAAACATGTTACATAGATGCTTTAAAAAAACCGGGCCAATAAAGTGATATGCATAAGTTTATTTACTAAATAAATTATATTCGTGGTTCGGCGAGCAATGAGATACATGGGATACAGTAAATTCGATATTCGAGCCAAAATAAAGTATTTAAATGATTGATGAAGTTAAGGTCCAAGGTACTTTGACACCATTTATCCTACAAAATATCATGCCTGTTTTCATTTATTTGCACATTTGTTTATAAGGAAATTAAATCTACACCAACTCTATCTCCCACCTATCCCAAAATTCCACATATCCCTGCATTCTTTAGATGATAATCCGCTTCATTTATACTCCCGTTTATGCAAAGTAATCCCTTAGGATCCCGGACTTAACCCCAAAGTTTTATACTAACAAACGATAAATCGAGACCCGCCTTAGTTAATTCTTTACCTTTTGAACAATTTAAAGGACTCGAATAGGTTTAGTAAATAAGCTAGGACCTTCTGTAAAACGTTAAAGTGGGTCTCGGCCGGAACAAATATACGAGCTAGAGGTGGAAAGTGTTCCTTTTTATCTGAAAAGATATCCGATAAATATCCGCAGAAATACGGCTATCGAACGTATTGGCTACAATATTAAGGGTAACTGTTAAGCTTATGGACCGTATATTAAATTCAGTATCTGTAACATTAAACTATATTATATACTAAATAGTTTATTACCTGAAATGTATATTGCGATAAATTAACGACTGCATTAGGCATTTTATATTAATTTAGTGTATTATTTTTACGTCTTAGTTCTTGCGATCACTGGAATTATCTAACCTTAATATAGCCCCATGTATATATAGATAATAATTATTATTCTCGTCACTACTCGGATATCCGCAGACTCATCTCTACACCAGCAGGCCTCTGTATGCACAATATTTTATTCATGAACCGCAAGTGACGCGCCCGGGCCAGGATTTGCTGCGAGGGATGAAGCGAAATTGATAGTTTCTACTAATGGGATTGGATTAGTTTTGAGATGCGGCCCAAGATTACCGGGTCGAAGGTTTGTCCTAGAAATGTTATGGGTTTGAAAGTTCGCTTGAAGTATTCTTCCGTAAATCCCGCTTACATTGGGATATAAGACAAACGAGTAACGGCTTATGTAACCACGTCAGGAATATTTGGAGAATTTTCGACTTCAGTTACGTTTATCTACATGCGGTTGTAAAAGAATAGACTTATCTGCTAAATTCTCAGCAGAAGTTCTCACTTCAAGGTATGAAGTTAGAAAAATGATCATTTTATTTAGGCCAGTTTATTTAGGCATTAAAATTTCACCAAAGGCGTCATTAGATTTTATAACAGTTACGACAACAGATCAAGAAATTCCATTTTTTAATTCATAAAAACCATTCTATCTTACAATATTATTTAAAATGTCTTGAAAAAACAAGATTCAAGAGATAACTACAATTCTCATTTCTCTGAAACATTTCTAAAGACTGGGTCACATCAAAGTTAGCAAAGCGAAGCTACACGATAGCATGCTCTATTATGTATGTTGTTACATTACAAATCTATACCATAATAAAATCGCAGATTTTCGTGTCTGTACATTAAGTATTAATTTAAAAATAGCTGGGAAATGTGAGGAATAACTAAAATAACTTCTGTATTTTTTGTCTGAAATTATTGTGATTTGCGTTTTTGTTTCAATCGTTACATCGTCTAGTAATTTAATATTATGGAAGTTGCATCAATAAATTATCAGAAAGATGTGAATGTCACATATCAATCGTTTATAGAGCTCGAAATAACATTGCGGTTTCTTTTCAACCCAAGAAGACATGATTCCTGTAGGACTTTTATTCTGTGAAAAAAGGTTTAAGCGTCTCCATATTGAGGCAAAACTAGTAATTATATAAACAGCGTTCATGCTTGCCACTTAGCTATCGCTTACACTCTTTGGTGTGCGCTAATCTTAAGCTTCGGGGTCTCAACGACCCTGGATAAGAAACCAAGCACTTAAGATCCTTATAGGATAAAACCAAACCCACTTTCGAACAAACACTAGGTCTTAGGTTACTTACGATAGATCTGAAAACATAGTTGATATATCTTGTTTGAGCAAATGTTTGCTTATTGGTTGTTGGTTTTGAGTCATGATCAGATATTGGCTTAACTTTAATCATTTAGGAAACGCATATATAAGGGTTTCTAAAGAATTTGTATATTTACGCGAATTTCAGACGTCAAAATAAAAGTGTTTTTTTTTTATGGTAACTTCGGGATTAAAATAAAACAAGAAAATCCGCAATTAAAAACAAAATCTAGTTTTACTGTTGAAAAGATTCGTCAATCATAGCATCAAATTGGCTTGGAGGTTCTTATACAACTTAGGACGGTATTAATAAATGAATCTCAAGTTTGAGTTACATCTCAAGTAGACATAATGTATTGAACTATTCATACATTATGTCTACTTGAGATATAACTCAAACTTGAGATTCATTTATTATTTCGGCCTTAGTGTTTTTAGACGGGTCGTGGATTCGAATAACATTTGAAAAAGCACAGACATACACACACTCACGTCTTTTATTCCAGAAGGGGTAGGCAGGAGCGCAACCAGTGCACCCACTTTTCGCCGTGCGTACTCCGTCCCATGATGTGATGTGGGGTTTTTTTTTTTTGTTGACGCGGAGAAAGTGACTTATTACTACCGCCCAGTGTTCAAGGGGAACGACTGAGCGGTTATGTTGGGTTCACCGTGCCTTACGACCCGACGTTGAGCCGCCCGGAAAGATGGAAAACGTCGGGCGACCGCCGGGCCGAGTCCCTAACCTATGTACACCGCACGGCATACCAACTAAAACTCCGCGGTGGCCATCTTCGGCGCATTAGGGACGGCTGCGGGCTTCCTCCGACTCACGTCTAAGTTGTCGTCCGCAACCGCCCCTGCGCGTACCGCTGTTGCGGTCCTTCTCCTGTTGTTGCGGGGGCTCAGAAGCCCCCGTACACCGAAGGACGCCCTTGGCGTCCGAAGCAGCGTGAGACACGCTGCCGTCCATCACGGGGGTCACAGAAGTTGGCTAGACTAATAGGTGGACGGCCCCTCCCGCCCACTCGTGACCCCCGGAGGCCCCTATTAGTCGCCTTTTACGACAGGCAGGGGATACCGTGGTGGAATTCTCCAAACGCCCCCAATCCACAGGGCGGGAGACGTCGGTCAGTCGTCCACCCGACGCCTCCTTCGTCTCGTCTGGCGGCGGGAGGGATCACCACTGCGCTGGCGATCCCTCTCGGCACTCTCCTTCCGCGAGAGGACCTCCTCGCAGAAGTGGGCCACCGCCTGCCAGGCCTCCCGACCGCCGACCATGGAAGAGACCACGGCCGGCAGCGAGAGGTCTCCTCCGACGACTGCTCTGAGAGCGCTGCGTTCTTCATCCCAGGCTGGGCAAAACTCCAACGTGTGTTGGGCCGTGTCCATTGGGCAGTTGTCACAGTAGTGACACACGGCCGACTCCTCTATCCCCACCACCCGAAACAGGAACTCACCGAAGCAGCCATGCCCGGTGAGCACCTGCGTCAGGCGGTATGTTGCCGCTCCGTGGCGCCTGTCCAGGCATTCGGCAAAGACAGGACGCACTGCCTCTACGACCCTGATGTGATGTGGGGTGAGCCTATCGCTATATCGGGCACAAATTCCAGCCTCCGGACTGATACTGAGTAGAAAATCAAAATATCAGTTTGCCGGACCCGGGTTTGAACCCAACATATCAGCACTTCAGTCGTACCGTAATACAACTACGCCACCGAGTTAGTCTAAAATTTGAAAAGCATATCTTCAAACATCTATACAGAATGCACCGTTTACCACTAGGGGATAACTATAGGAGGAAAGGCATAAACACGCATCATCCAAATGTGTTAAATGTCATGTATTCATTATAAAAATAATGAAGGAAATTGTTACAGGATATTTATTGCAGCCAAAAATTATAATATTACTAGGTGAACAACTTAAGAACAGATTTAATTACTAAACCCAGTACAAACATCTCCAAACTTTATACTTGGCAGTGGAAATACTCAAAAAGTGAAACTTGACAAGTAAAACAAAAACAAGTCGGTATGAAATATTAAAATTCATCTAGTCTTAAAAACATTGCGGATGTAGGTCAACAAAATGCACAGCAATCTGAACTAGATCTCTGTAACGAGAATTTTTATTACTGAAATTGTTTTAACATATTCATTCATGCTTAGAAAATGTCATGTGTTTTATCACTCTATTACAGTAAATATACTTAGTCTACATCTACACTAATATTATAAAGAGGAAAAATTTGTATGTTTGTAACGATTAAACTCAAAAACTACTGACATATTTTAAAAATTCTTTCACCAATATTTAAAGCTACATTTGTCAGCGAGTAACATAGGCTACTTTTTATCACAGGAAATTATAAAGCGGGACTTTTATCCCGGAAAAACTCATACACGTGGGCGGAGCCGCGGGCAAAGATCTAGTAGTAGGAAATAAAGGTGTATGAATGACATTTATCATTATACTTTAGTTTGGTTTTGTAGTAACATGACCACGGACTCTTCTTCTTTTCTTCGTCAACATGACATAGATAACTTGGTGTGGGAACAATGGGATTTGTCTTTTTAATAACATTATGTGCGCTGTGTGAACTTTGTTTTCTTTTTTTTTTTTTTTGTTTCCATAGAAAATTACACTAGATCATAAGAATAATATGTACAGTGTAGTCAGTTTATCCCATCAAAAGTTATGGTTTCCTCGCCTTAGTGAATGATGTTCCTCTAATTTACTAAATTCCAACATTCCCCGAAGATTAGGTTTATTGTTATATCTTATTATATCATATTATGCCCTCTTATATGATTTGCTTACCGTACTAATTTTGAATTCAAAATAAGAAAAAAAAATTTAATTCAATATTCGAATAATCTTGCTACTGTTCATGTACAGTCGTAACGCTTATTAGACGATGCTCGTCTCGTCATTCGATTGTTAAAAGGTCTAACAATTCAATTACATTAAAAAGCCTGGCATTTCAACCACTCACTAACTAAAGTAACCACAAAAATCTCAATTAATATAAAACGTCAGATAAGCGCTGGTCCTTTACCGCGTGATTGTAAAGAACTATTTGTTACGTGAGTCGGCAGTTCGGTCTCGTTTCTCGCTTCGTTTATTATACGTATTTTACTAGCAAAACTTGGTCGGCTACTCTTGGTAAACGGATTTTATGTAATACACTAGTAGTGCTCGCGGCTCCGCCCGCGCGAAAAAGTTTTTCCGGGACAAAAATATTTTCCCGGGATAAAAGCCTATAGCACTCAGGAGTTATGTAGCTTCCTATTAGTGAAAGAATTTTCAAAATCGGTTCAGTAGTTCTGAGATTAGCGCGTTCAAACAAACAAACTCTTGAGCTTTATAATATTAATATAGATTGCAGAGAGAGATGTGAAAATATTACAACAGGCCGATGTTATCAGCTTGGTGGGGTAGGTGGTGAGGCAATTGCTTAAGCTCATAAATAAGAAAAATTTAAACAAACCATTTTGAGCCAGTTGCACCGGTTCCTGATACATCTGACATTCAACGCTATCTAACAAATTAATCTGACACATTAATAGTAATTTTGTGCCAGATATTTCTATTCGAAACCTATGACACCAAAGTTGTAGTTTATATGGGGCGGATAAGTTCCGAATAGGCTATCAAGAACTTTATCAGCATGTGGTGAAATCGGCTCTTAGAAGCTTTAAGAAATTCAGCATCAAAACCATATAGTAGAACTACAATGCCGATTCCACCGCACAAATCAATAGTAAAAAATATTTAAAAAAAACTAGCTCAAAACGCTGGCCAGTGTTGTACACAAGCGTGTTGGCAGTCGGCACGCACGACCCATCGTGTTTAGGATCAAAGTGCGCGTCAATCCGTGTTTGGATTCAAAAGCCTTTGTGTCCTCGCCCTGAGGCCGTATCCACACTATTGAAGTACTGGCCATGTAATTTTTAGTGGGGAATGTCAAAATGTTATTGCCAAGTGGTATGGTATGGTATGGTTATGGGCTCCTTTTCCCGCACTTAGCCCGTAAAATATCGGGCCATTGTGCGTGATATGCGTGCCAGCTATAGGACAAGCCAGCCTAACTCCGACCAGAAGCGCAGGATTCCTGGTATCTCCACAGGCTTCTCGGAGTGACCCCGGTGAGTCGAGGATTTCTGCCCGTTGCGCAGCTACACCTTCGCATTCCAGGATGACGTGGGCAGCTGTTTCATCGACCAACAGACATCCCCTACATAGGGGGCTGTCAGTCATACCTAAAACATATAAATGTTTGTTTAGTGGGCAATGTCCAGTAATGGTGCCTACAACTATGCGTAGGGATGCCCTATCCAGAGATAGGAGACGTTTAGTGAGACGTCGATCCGGGTGTGGCACAGCTTCCCGGGATTGTCTACATGTACTGATATTTGCCCATTGATCCGCGTGTTGGTTTAGCGTTCTGTGTCGCAGCCATGTTCTCAGCTGGTTGAAGGGCAGCGGCATTATTGGGTTAGGACCCATTAATACCTGATCTGACCCTCTTTTGGCCAGCTCATCAGCTGCGTCGTTACCTAGAGAGCCACTGTGCCCCTTTATCCACTGTAGGGTAACTGAGTTTGTTTTTCCTATACCCTCCAGTGCCTGGTGGCACTCTAGTATGAGCCCTGATTGGATAATCTTGCTGTCTAGGGCTCGTAATACCACAGCGCTATCGGATACAATACGTATTTTATAGCCTGTAAGGCGCCGCTTTTCCACTGCTTTGGCAGCCTGTGTGATGGCGACACATTCGCATTGATAGATGGAACTGTATTCGCCCAAGGCCATTGATATCTTGATGTTCAATTCTGGTGAAAACACTCCTGCTCCCGATCCTGTCCTTGTCTTTGAGCCATCGGTGTATATGCGCAGTTCGTATTTATCAGACCAGTCATGTTGTTCTTCGGTCAGCTGGACAGTGTAGCTTTTGCTGAAGATGTGTTGTTTGGATACCCTGTCGGTGGGAGCAGCCATCAATGGTTGATAGCTGATGGCTTCTTCCAGGATTGCGGCGTGGGCACCATTAGCTGTACCCCAGAGCTTGAGTGTCTTCAGTCTTATTGCTGCTGAGGCAGCCTCTTGTTGGATAAATAGATCCAAGGGCACTAGCCCCAGCAGGACCTCTAAAGCTGCCGTGGGTGTGGTTTTCATGCAGCCTGTTATAGCTGTACAAGCTAGTCTCTGGAAGTGCTGCAGTTTGGTTTTTGCTGTGGTTAGTTTGGTTCTAGGCCACCACACAACAGCTCCGTAGGTGATGATCGGTCGTATCACCGCAGTGTATAGCCATCTGACAATTTTGGGGTGTACTCCCCAGGTTTTACCTAGGAGTCTCTTGCACTGCCAGAATGTGATACAGGCCTTCTCCAGTTTGTGGTCTAGATGTTTATTCCATAACAGTTTATCATCCAAGGTGACACCTAGGTATTTTACCTCTTTGGAGTTTTGGTAGGCGAAGATTATCTATTGCTCGCTTCTTTGTGAACAGTACGAGTTCGGTCTTTGATGGATTTACTGTCAGTCGTTGTTCTGAGCACCATCGTTCGACGATATTAAGGGCCCCTTGCATGAGATCGCATAGGACTCCTTCGAATTTTCCTTGTACAAGGATCGTTACATCGTCTGCATAGCCGACAGTATGGTAGCCTGCTTCGTTCAGCGTCCTAATGAGGTCATCCACCACTAGGTTCCATAGGAGCGGAGAAATGACTCCACCCTGTGGGCAACCCCTCGAAACAATGGCTCGGACAGTGCCATTGACTGTCACTTGCACTGCCTTGCCAAGTGGTTCAAAGGACTATTGCGTAGTGATGCAATTGACATTCTCTTTAATTTTGACGTGTTGGGGTAACTGGTGAAGTAGTGATCCTTAGGTTTAATTAGTTCATAAATCCTAAATATTATTATTGCCATAGACCAAATTGGACATAACAATTTTTTAAATGTTTTACTTGAAGACAAATAACTACGATAGTTGTAATAAAAGATTTTAATAATAAAAACGTTCTTTTAATAGGTAAATAAATTGTTGCCAATAATTCAATAACAAAAACGATTTATTTTATTCGCTTTTTTTTTTGCTGTTTAAACATTTTACGAACTATTGAATAAATAATGTCCAAAAATATAAAAATACATACATACATATACACTCACGCCTGTTATCCCCGAAGGGGTAGGCAGAGGCGCAATTAGTGCACCCACTTTTCGCCATTATTCCGTCCTATGATGTGATAGGGGGCGAGCCTATCGCCATATCGGGCACAAATTCCAGACTCCGAGCTGATACTGAATAGAAAAACTCAATATCACTTTGCCCGACCCGGGGATCGAACCCGAGACCTCAGCTTTGCAGTCGTACTGTAATACAACTACGCCACCGAGGCAAAAATATAAAAATATATCACAGTATTTGCTCGGAGTTCGAAGAAAGCATGTCGATTTAAAAACTAGTTATTGGAATGAACGGAGAATGGCATAGATCATAATTTCTGTGAGTTATTATCCTCTCGAGCCCCGACCGGCCCAATCGGGCCGGTCTGACAGCTTGTCAAACTCGATATGTGTGCGTGTTGACGCGCCTTATGTGTGTGCGTGTAGGTCGATTTTCGCGTGTTGACAGACACGCGAAAAATTGCGCTTGCGCCAGTGTGGCCAGCGCTATGTACGCAAGAGGTTATATTAATAGCCAAAGAGTTCTAAGATTATACGGAGCAGACATTGGGAAACTTTTCATACAAAATTTTTGAATATGTTCGTCAGTAACTCAATATCTCATGAAATTGCAAAGACCTATGTAAAATGCATTATAACATACTTTGACATGATCGTAATGCGCAAGTTGGCATAATTCCTTCCAAAATATTGCTTTCTTTACAACATTTGCGCATACCGAGACGTCTTGTCATAAGGACGTGTCGGGTAAGACAGCTACTTATTACCAATTGGTAATAACTTTTGGACTCAGAATAATAATTTATTATTCTGAGCTTTTGGACGAAAAATTTGGGCCTGATGTCCGGTTTATAGCTAACTATACTGTTGAGTGTCTTTGTTTCTAGCATAAAACTTATATTACTTCAACGCTTCAGTTCTTAGTATCCATTTGTTGATTCAAATAAAACTCTAAAGCCTAAACTCGTTTTAAACAATGATCGCGTAAATCCCACTCCACACTGTTCAGTAATGGTAATCTCGTTCACTAATAAACTTTTACGTGAGTCGAAACGGCGAACTTGTAAGGAGGTCCCACCGTTTTTAGTGATAAATAGGGGGTGAAACTCTTAATTACCAGGTTTATTACAAGCCCGTAACAACCCTTCTACGCTCTGGAACAACCCTTATTGTTATTTTGGTGCGAATATTTTGGGAAAAATTACTTCGCGCAATTTATTTTCTGTTTGTATAACGAACTTTGCCGTATTTATGTAACGGAGACGAAAATAAAATTTATAATTTAAGCCTTTGTGTAGCTTGCCAAATGAAATTAGAACTTTGAAGACTATAATTTGTGGCTTTCGAAATATGCCTACAATGTAATTAGTAACTGTAGTGATTTTCATGAAACCAACCAGCTAGAGACAATTTAGTTCTCGAAAGTCAACACGATTATGACGATCTGACTGATGAGTTTAAACTCCTTGGTGACATTGCTATTGTATATGATAGGGGCTTGGCTGTATCTATGGCCTTTCACCTTAGCCAGTTCCTTGTAGAACGAAAAAATATTGGTGCGTGTACATATGCACGCCTGTGAGGAGTTATACTTCCTTAGCATCATTAAAACATTTTTTTTAATTGCATGCAAATAATTAATTACTGGAAAAGGATAGTCAACACAGTCAATGAAGTTCATACAGTAAATAAAATTTAAGGAATAATAAATATATATGAAAATTTGTACTAAGTATAAGATTCTTAATTTTAAATAATTATTATTGATTACTTAATATTTTAAAAGTAAATAAATAAATTTAATAATAAATTCAAAAATTAAATTTAAGTTTATTCATTTTTTAAATATCTATTATTTTCTTAATTTAATTCGTTTCATTTTTATCAAAAAGTTTTCATTAAACAGCTTCAACCTTTTTCGTTGCAGTGCTGCGCGCGTATCTTAATATTTCACTCCAAGTTTCACTCTCGTCATTTTTTCATAATGCGCCTAAAGAAGTTAGTCCGGTCAATTTAGACATTCGAGGTTACATAAAGTCCCAACAAGCTGAATTTCTGTGAAATTGTTCAAAACATAATTATAAACAATGTCTAGAAGTTCCCCATCATTCCCCTGTAAGGAAAAAAAAATATTCAAGGTCAAAGATAAAAAAAATGAGTTTTCGCGATTTTCAGCAAAACGGTAACTTTTATCATAAAAGTACCTCAGACAAAAATTGTAGATCATAAAATTATCTATAAAAAATGCATCAATACTTTTTTCTTACGAGCCACCGTTTCTGAGATATAACGATTCAAAAAGTTATAAAAGTTGTTATCGTCATAATATGCACACGTTTCCACGCCACCTATGAGGTAGTGTACTTAGCGCGTTTTTTTAACGTGGTTTCCCCAGTAGGCCTACTCGACGGGTCAGTTGTGATCCTGTTTAATGTAAAACTATTGCATAATAACGGAAATTTTCAAAGATTGGGAAAGATAAAAGAGATGTAGGTAAATAAAAAAAAGTGTTGAAGTTTATTCGTCTTATTCGTAAGTGTCAAATTCTTTTTCTTCTTCTTGATCTTCTTCTTGTTCTTCTTCTCCTGCTTCTTCTTCATCTTCATTTTGGATGCAAGTAAATTGCGTCAATAGCGATGTATCGCATGATACTTCGTCGGAGTCAAACGAATCCTCCATTGTTTGTGATTCAATATTAGAGCACGACCGGCCTTGACAATTTGTGCATGCCAAAGAACAAGACAGTCCGACTTTTTTGCAACCACATTTAGCACTGCATCCCTTTTTGCAGTTGCAAAAAATAGTGTTCAGCAGTTTTTCCGGCGCAGGTTTTTTTTTTTTTTTTTTTTTTTACCGGCCATCTTCGGCGCATTAGGGACGGCTGCGGGCTTCCTCCGACTCACGTCTAAGTTGTCGTCCGCAACCGCCCCTGCACGTACCGCTGTTGCGGTCCTTTTCCTGTTGCGGGGGCTCAGAAGCCCCCGAAACACCGTACCGTGTCCTCCTTTTGGTGTACGAGGCAGCGTGAGACACGCTGCCTCGGACATGTCCATCACGGGGGTCACAAAAGTTGGCTAGACTAATGGGTGGGCGGCACGTCCCGCCCACCCGTGACCCCCGGAGGCCCCTATTAGTCGCCTTTTACGACAGGCAGGGATACCGTGGTGGAATTCTCCAAACGCCCCCAATCCACAGGGCGGGAGACGTCGGTCAGTCGTCCACCCGACGCCTCCTACGTCTCGTCTGGCGGCGGGAGGGATCACCACTGCGCTGGCGATCCCTCTCGGCACTCTCCTTCCGCGAGAGGACCGCCTCGCAGAAGTGGGCCACCGCCTGCCAGGCCTCTCGGCCGCCGACCATGGAAGCGACCACGGCCGGCAGCGAGAGGTCTTCTCCGACGACTGTTCTGAGAGCGCTGCGCTCCTCATCCCAGGCTGGACAACACTCCAACGTATGTTGGGCCGTGTCCATTGGGCAGTTGTCACAATAGTGACACACGGCCGACTCCTCTACACCTACCACCCGAAACAGGAACTCACCGAAGCAGCCATGCCCGGTGAGCACCTGCGTCAGGCGGTATGTTGCCGCTCCGTGGCGCCTGTCCAGCCATTCGGCAAAGACAGGACGCACTGCCTCTACGACCCGATGCCCCCACGACGGGGCCTCCAGCCTGAGACGCCACTCCTCCACGGCGGCTCGCCGTAAGGCGGCCCTCTTGGCCTCCACCTCCTTCAGGGCCGGACGCTCCCCGCGACTGAACGCCTCCTCCCGCCAATGGAATACATCGGCAAGGGATTTGGCGTCCAGGTCCCAGGGCAGAAATCCGGCCAATAGGCAAGCCGCCTCGAAAGAGACCGTGCGGTACGCCCTGACCGCCCGCTGCGCTAAAGCTCTCTGCGGGGCGCGCAGAAGGGCGACGCAGGGGCGGCCCAGGGAGTCAACCCAAACGGGGCTGCCATAAAGGGCTATGGACCGCACGACTCCGTGATACAGCCTCCGGCAAGGGAAGCCAGGACCTTCCAGGTTGGGCAGCAGGCGGGAAAGAGCGCCCGCTGCCCGGGACAATTTCGTCCTCAACTCCTTAAAGTGGGTGCGGAATCGCCATCGGCTATCCAGGACTAAACCTAGATACCTCATGCTAGAGCCGATGGGGATCCGCACCCCCCCAACGACGATGCCGGCACCGGCCGGTGGCCCTCTCCGAGGTCCGTGAAAACACACGGCCTCGGTTTTCTCGAGGGCCACCTTCAACCCTAGACGTTGTATTCTACCAACTACTTGGCCGGTGCCCGCCGCCGCCAGAGTTGCGGCGTCCCGGAAGGTCCCAGCAGTCGCTGTGACTAAAGTATCGTCGGCGTAACAAGTCACGCCGACGCCCCGGAGATTGGTACCACGGAGCACCCAGTCGTACCCGATGTTCCACAGGAGAGGGCCCAAAACCGAGCCCTGTGGAACACCGCACGACATCGCTCTTCGGTGCCACCCATCGGCGCCCGGATACACCACGTGCCTGTCAGACAGGTACGCGTGCACCAGACGCCGGAGATAGGGCGGCACCACGTGGTACCGCAGTGCCTCGTGGATGCAGGGCCAGGGCAGCGAGTTGAATGCGTTAGAAATGTCTAACGACACTGCTATCACTACACTGCCCGTGGCCACTGCATCCTCCGCCTGTGCCTTCACCCGCAGAATCGCGTGGACAGTGGAACGTCCCCTCCTAAATCCAAACTGCTCGTCGGCCAGATTTGGTCCGACCCCTTCAAGGTGCTCGACGAGGCGGGTATGAATGATGCGCTCGAAGAGCTTTGCCACCTCGTCGAGCAACACGATGGGCCGGTAGGCCGACGGCGACTCTGCGGGTCGTCCTCCCTTCTTCAGCAGGACGAGCTTCCCGGTTTTCCAACGCACCGGGAAGACGCCCTGCTCCAGGCAGGCGGTGAATAAGCTGCGGAGCCTCGGGCCCAGGTACTCAACGGCTAGCACCCAGGCTTTCCCGGGGATGCCATCGAGCCCTGGGGCCGTGTTTTTGCTCCGCAGCCGAAGCACTGCCGCCCGTATTTCAGCGGGCGAAACCTCCGGGATATCCCTTGCCGGATTCTCACTCGACGATGACGCCACATCCGGTGGCGCCATCGGTGGAGGAGTGAACTCCTCGGTGGCCGGGAACAAGGCCGCGACGACGTTGGCCAGTAATTCTGGCCGGAGACTCTGCGACAGCGGGGGCGCCGCTGGGCGAAGCTTCTTCATCACCAGACGGTAAGGGCGCCCCCACGGGTCCCTGTCGAGAGTCCCCACGAACGCCTTACGTGCCGCGACCTTGGCCCCATGAATGGCCACCCGCAGCGCTCTCTTTGCCTCTTTGTAGAGGCCATAGAGCCGCCGCTCCTGGTCTGCGTGATTCTCATCTCTTAGCCGGCGACGACGATGCCTGGCGTATCGGCGGCGCGCAGCCACGCACGACGCGCGCAACTGCGCTAGCTCCGCCGACCACCAGTACACCTGTCGCACCGGCGAACGGCGGAGAGCTCGGGGCATGCCGGCGTCGCAGACATCCGACATTGCCACCCCGAACCACTCCGCCTCCTGCTCAACCCGTACCGGCCCGTCCGGCACGGGGAGCCACGACATGACCAGAGCGGCCAGCACTAGGGCCTCCCCATCGAGGCGACGAAGCGCCCACCGCGGGCCGTTCTGATTTGGGGCACTCGGTACACCACCGGACTGGACACTCGGGGACGCGGAGACGCCGAACCTGATGTAACGATGGTCCGACAACGTCTCCACGCCCACGAGGACTCTCCAGTCCCGGACACGGCGTGCGACGGCGGCACTCGCCAACGACAGGTCTATAATAGACCCGCCGTTGTGCCGCACGCATGTGTCCACCGACCCCCTGTTCAGGACGACCAGGCCGACAGAGATCGCCCATTCCTCCAGGACCCGACCACGACCGTTCGTCGCCGGCGAACCCCAAGCCACGGATTTGGCGTTGAAGTCGCCGGCGACGACCGCCGGGTGAGGTTGGCCTTGTTCCACCAAGGCCCCCAGCCGAACGAGGAAAGACTCAAATTCGGCGAGGGGTCTGTTGGGAGAAAAGTACACTCCTACTATCCAAATGTCTCCCAACAGAACCGCCACGCATCCCCTATCCTTCGCTACTTTTTCGAAGGGTGGGGAGCCAGCGGCGCCCCGGCTGATGATGGCCACCAAGCCGTCAAGGTCCCCCGCCCAGTTATCCCGGGGGGGGACAAAATACGGCTCAGCGACCACGGCCACTTGCACCGACCACTGCGCCAGGCTTTGGGACAACAGGTCCTGGGCACTGGCACAGTGGTTGATGTTCGCCTGGAGGAAATTTAAATCCATTATTGGGCGATCTCTACCACGTCCATCGCGGCCCCTTGCGGTGGGCTCGTTGCCTGCGGCTGGGTCGAAGCCCCAGCGGCAGCAACACTTCGTCTTCCGTCGCGACGCCTATCACGACGGGAGGGGGCGGGACACGCCTTCCCGCCCACCGGATGTTTGGCGGGCCTCCCTGCGGCCGCGCAGACAGCGCAGTTCGGCGCGGCCTCGCATTCACGGGCTTTGTGGCCCGGTTTACCGCAGCGATAGCACAAATCGCTGCGGTCCGGTCCTCCGACGCAGGTACTCTGCGTGTGACCGTGCTCCAAACAGCGGTAACAGCGCATCGGGCGCGCCCCGAGCACGGTCACCCGGGCCACAGTCCACCCCACCTTCAGGCGGCCCGCCTTTATTTTTTGTGCCGCCCTGGTCGGCACCTTGGCCCAGACGGAGCCCAGGCCGGAGCGATCGGGCCGGATTTGGCCCACCTTTACTGCGTCCGCAGCACACTCGCCAGCAAGGCAAAGGGCCGCCGCGACCGTCTCGGACGTGGCTGCGGGATCTAGCTCCGACAGCCGCAGCTCCGTGCATTTGGTGGGCCGGGAGATTTGCACATCGTCCGACCCGCCAAAGCATTCCCTCAGCCTTGCGGCGAGGGAGTCCGCCTTTCGCTCCGACTCAGCCCCGGGCACCTCGTACAACATGGCACCCGTGGCTGCCACCTTGGGCCTCAACCTGTAAATGTCGAGGCCGGCGAGGTCTACTCGGTGCTGGGCATCCGTCAGCACTTTGGCGTAAGTGAGCCCTTTGGCCACCGCCGCTGGCGTCAGCGACAGCACTATGGCTGCCGAGCGTGGCTGACGCAGCTTGGGCTCCTTACGCCTCTGCCTCCTCTGCTGGGGGTTCCCTGCAGGCGCCGCGGCGGGGGTGTGCTTCCCCCGCTTCTTCTTACCCACCACCACGGTCCATTCAGCGTCCATGGACGCTGGGGCCGGTGGCAGTGGGCGGGGCTCCCTCGGAGCGGACTTCGCGACGGGGGGAGCAGGAGGACCACCTTTCCCCCTCCCCTTCTTGGGCACCCCAGACGGCCCAGCGACCGCCACGGCAGCAGAGGTGGAGGGCCCGGCCACGATGGCAGGAGCCTTGAGAGGAGCAGGCTGCACTGCTCCTTTCCCCTTCCCCCTCCCCTTCCCCTTAGAGGAAGGCTGGGGAGCTCCTCCAACGAAACCACCCTGGACGGGGAGTGGTATGTCCCCGGGGGTGGACCGTCTCTCGTGTGCCAATGGAGGCCTCTGGGCCGGCCCTAGGAGCACCGACTCCATTCTGGCCTGCCACTTGGCCTCCACTGCTGCCAGCTCCTCCAGACGGCGAAGGAGAGAAGCGTTTTCACGCTTCAGCTCCTTCACCGCCTCCTCCAACTTGGCGCACTTATCTCGCCACTTTTTGGCCTCGCCTTTAGGGCGAGCACTCGGAGCCGGTTCCGCGGCGACAACCACCTCGGCGGCGGGCACCTTCGGCTTGGCGGCAGAGCGAAGGACCATTCCCTCCTCGCTCTCCTCTCTCCTCGCCCTTTGGCGGGCCTCCCTGCGCTGCAGGAGATCGCGCGCCTTACCCCTCTTTCTTTGGTCGACGGAATCGTCGACCAAAGATGGTCCTCCCCTGCCGCGTCCGGTTGTCGCTTGCGACTTCGGGACCGGCTCCTCAGTGTCGCTCCCGAGGGACGACCTGCTACTCATCTCTGAGCGTTTCCTCCAGAGCCTACGGCTCCGAACGGAGGAAACGCTCCCACTCGACTCAGAGTCGACGCCTGTGGACATCTTCTTGCCCGCGCCGACTCTCCGCACTCGATCAGCAGGCTTTCGCCCACCAATCTCCGCCTCTCCAGCCGGAACTGGAGTAGGCACCCTCGTCAAAGTTATTTTTGGATTAAGGTTATTCATGATTAATCCCACGAGTATGGGGGAAATAAGAGTCCACCCAGGCAGTGCCCCCTGTACCTGGGTAAGCCTTTTTTTTTTTTTTTTGGTTTCGCGGAGAAAGTGCATTACCACTACCGCCCGGCCTTCAAGGGGGGCGACCGAGCGGTTATGTTGGGGTCACCGTGCCTTACGACCCGGCGTTGAGCCGCCCGGAGAGATGGAAAACATCGGGCGACCGCCGGGCCGAGTCCCTAACCTATGTACACCGCACGGCATACCAACCAAAACTCCGCGGTGGCCATCTTCGGCGCATTAGGGACGGCTGCGGGCTTCCTCTGACGAATGTCTAAGTTGTCGTCCGCAACCGCCCCTGCGCGGTGCCGCCTGGTGCGGCCCGTCTCCTGTTATGGGGGGGCTCAGACGCCCCCGCGCACCGAAGGACGCTCTCAGCGTCTACGGCAGCGTGAGGCCGACCAGCCACGCTGCCGTCCATCACGGGGGTCACATCAATGTGTAATGACGGACAGCCCCCTGCTGCCCGCCCGTGACCCCCGGTGGCCCCTATAAGTCGCCTTTTACGACAGGCAGGGGATACCGTGGTGGAATTCTCCAAACGCCCCCAATCCACAGGGCGGGAGACGCCGGTCAGTCGTCCACCCGGCGTCTCCTTCGTCTCCTCTGGCGGCGGGAGGGATCTTCGCGCTCCCGATCCCTCTCGGCACTCTCCTTCTGCGAGAGGACCACCTCGCAGAAGTGGGCCACCGCACGCCAGGCCTCCCGACTGCCGACCATGGAAGCGACCACGGCCGGCAGCGAGAGGTCTCCTCCGACGACTGATCTGAGAGCGCTGCGCTCCTCGTCCCAGGCTGGGCAAAACTCCAGTGTGTGCTGGGCCGTATCCAGCGGGCAGTTGTCACAATGGTGACACACGGCCGACACCTCTGTGCCAACAATACGACACAGATACTCACCGAAGCAACCATGCCCGGTGAGCATCTGTGTCAATCGAAATGTAGCTGGGCCGTGGCGCCTGTCCAGCCATTCGGCAAAGACCGGGCGCACTGCCGCTACGACCCTCAACCCCGCTGACGGGGCCTCCAGCCTGAGACGCCACTCCTCCACGGCGGCTCGCCGTAAGGAGGCCCTCATGGCCTCCACCTCCTTCGGGGCCGGACGCTGCCCGCGACTGAACGCCTCCTCCCGCCAATAGAAAGCATCCATCCAGCAGGAATCCGGCCAACATGCAAGCCGCCTCGTACGAGACCGTGCGGTATGCCCTGATTGCCCGCTGCGCAACTACACGCTGAGGATTGCGCAAGAGCGCAACGCAGCGGTCACTCAGGGAATCAGCCCAAACAGGGCTGCCATACAGGGCCATGGACCGCACGACTCCGTGATACAACCTTCGGCAAGGGATGCCAGGACCTTCCAGGTTGGGCAGCAGGCTAGAAAGAGCGCCCGCTGCCCGGGACAGTTTAGTCCGCATCTTCTCAAAGTGGGTGCGAAATTCCCATCGGCTATCCAAAATCAATCCCAAATACTTCATATTCTTGCCGATGCGAATCCGCACCCCCTCAACAACGATGTGGGCACCGGCCGGTGGCCCTTTCCGAGGCCTATGAAAACAAATAGCCTCGGTCTTTTCAAGGGCCACCTTCAAACCAAGTCGCTGGATGCGACGCACGACGTCGCCGGTGCCCTCCGCCGCCAGGATTGCGGCATCCTGGAAGGTCCCAGAAGTCGCTGTCACTAACGTGTCGTCGGCGTAGCATGTGACGCCGACGCCCCGGAGATTGGCACCACGGAGCACCCAGTCGTACCCGATGTTCCACAGGAGAGGGCCCAAAACCGAGCCCTGTGGAACACCGCACGACATCGCTCTTCGGTGCCACCCGTCGGCGCCCGGATACACCACGTCCCTGTTAGAAAGGTACGCGTGCACCAGACGCCGGAGATAGGGCGGCACCACGTGGTACCGCAGTGCTTCGTGGATGCAGGGCCAGGGCAGCGAGTTAAAAGCGTTGGATATATCCAGCGATACCGCTATCACTACACTGCCTCTGGCCACTGCATCCTCCGCCTGTGCCTTCACCCGCAGAATCGCGTGGACGGTGGAACGTCCCCTCCTGAATCCGTATTGTTCGTCGGCCAAGTTCGGACCGACCCTATCGAGGTGCTCGACGAGGCGAGCATGAACTATACGCTCAAAGAGTTTGGCGACCTCGTCGAGCAGCACGATGGGCCGGTAGGCCGACGGCGACTCTGCGGGTCTTCCTTCCTTCTTCAGCAGGACGAGCTTCCCGGTTTTCCAACGCGCCGGGAAGACGCCCTGCTCCACACAGGCGGAGAACAAACTACGGAGCCTCGGACCCAGGTGCTCGAGAGCTAGCACCCAGGCCCTCGCGGGGATGCCATCGAGCCCTGGGGCCGTGTTCTTGCTCCGCAGCCGAAGCACTGCCGCCCGCATTTCAGCGGGCGAAACCTCCGGGATTTCCCTTGCCGAAGTCTCGTACGACGATGACGCCACATCCGGTGGCGCCATCGGTGGAGGAGTGGTCTCCTCGGTGGCCGGAAACAAGGTCGCGACGACGTTGGCCAGCAAGTCTGGCCGGAGACTCTGCGACAGCGGGGGCGCCGCTGGTCGAAGCTTGTTCATTACCAAGCGATAGGGACGCCCCCACGGGTCACCGTCGAGAGTCTCCAGAAACTCCTTCCTAGCCGCGACCTTGGCCCTGTGAACGGCCACCCGCAGCGCTCTCTTCGCCTCCTTATAGAGGCCGTAGAGCTGCCGCTCCTGGTCTGCGTGATCATCAGCCCTCACACGGCGGCGGCGATGCCTGGCGTATCGACGGCGCGCAGCAACGCAAGATGCGCGCAACTGCGATAACTCCGCCGACCACCAGTACACCTGCCGCCGCGGCGAACGGCGGAGGGCTCGGGGCATGGCTGCGTCGCAAACGTCCGACATTGCCACCCCGAACCACTCCGCCTCCTGCTCGACCCGTACCGGCCCGTCCGGTACGGGGAGCCATGACACGACCAGAGCGGCCAACACTAGGGCCTCTTTATCGAGGCGACGTAAAACCCACCGCGGGCCGTCCTGATTAGGGGCACTCGGTCCACCACTAGGCTGGATACTCGGGGACGCGGAGACGTCGAACCTGATGTAGCGATGGTCCGACAACGTCTCCACGCCCACGAGGACTCTCCAGCCCCGGACACGACGTGCGACGGCGGGACTCGCAAACGACAAATCAACAATAGACCCGCCGTTGTGCCGCACGCACGTGTCCACCGACCCCCTATTCAGGACGACCAGGCCGACAGAGATCGCCCAGTCCTCCAGGACCTCACCGCGAACGTCTGTCGCCGGCGAACCCCACACCACGGATTTGGCATTGAAGTCGCCGGCGACGATCGCCGGGTGAGGTTGGCCTTGTTCCACCAGGGCCCCCAGTCGAACGAGAAAAGCCTCGAATTCGTAGAGGGGTCTGTTGGGAGAGAAATAAACTCCTACAACCCATACGTCTCCCAACAGAGCCGCGACGCATCCCTGGCCCTTCGCTACTTTTTCGAAGGGCGGGGAGCCAGCGGCACCCTGGGTGATGATGGCCACCGAACCGTCGAGGTCCCCGGCCCAGTTGTCTCTGGGCGGGACGAAATATGGCTCGGCGACCACGGCCACTTGCACCGACCACTGCGCCAGGCTTTGGGACAACAGGTCCTGGGCCCGGGCGCAGTGGTTGATGTTCGCCTGGAGGATTTTCAGGTCCATTACTGGGCGATCTCTTCTACACCTTCCATCTCGGCCACCCCTTGTGGTGGGTTCGCTGACTGCGACTGGGCCGTAGCCTCAGCGGCAGCCGCTCTTCTGCGCGGTCGACGCCGGGTTTTTCGGGAGGAGACGGGACACGCCTTCCCCCCGAGTTGGTGCCCAGCGGGCTTGCCAGCTGCAGCACATAAAGCACAGCTGGGTGCGTCTCCACATTGGCGGGCCTTGTGACCCGGTTTGCCGCAACGATAGCAGAGATCGCTGCGGTCCACGGGACAGTCGCAAGTGTCCCGCACATGACCGTGCTCGAGACAACGGTAGCAACGCATCGGGCGCGCTTCGAGCACGGTCACTCGGGCCACGGTCCACCCTATTCGAAGACGGCCCGCCTTTATCTTTTGGGCCGCTTTAGCCGGGACCTTGGCCCAAACGGAGCCCAGGCCTGAGCGATCCGGGCGAATTTGGCCCACCTTCACTGCCTCCTGGGCACACTCCCCGGCGCCACACAGGGCCACTGCCACCGTTTCGGAAGTAGCCGTGGGGTCGAGTTCCGATATGCGCAACTCCGAGCACTTTGTGGGTCGTGAGACTCGAACGTCTTCCGACCCGTTAAAGTGCTCCCTCAACCTTTCGGCGAGGGAGTCAGCCCTCTTTTCGGAGTCAGCTCCGAGCACCTCGTAAATCATGGCGCCCGTAGCTGCAAATTTTGGCCTGAGCCTGTCTATTTCAAGCCCATCGAGGCTCACCGCTTGCTGGGCGTTCGTCAAGACGCCAGCATACGTAAGGCCTTTCTTCACAGCCGCCGAGGTCAGTGAAATTACTACCGCAGCTGATTTCGGCGGCCGGATTTTGGGCTCAGGCTTCTTCTGGCCCGACGATGTTGTGGCCGCGATGGGTTTTGCCCTTCTGGAATTCTTCCTGGCAACAACGACCCATGGCGTCTCCGTCGACGTTGGAGCTGGAGGCAGCGGACGGGGCTCCGGGGCAGGTTGCGCTTCAGTCGTTGGCACCTTCTTCTTCCCCTTTGCTTTTGGGGCAACTACTGCATTCTTCCCTTGGCCCCCCACCGGTTTCTTACCTTCGCCTTTCTTGGCGGGCGCAGCGATGGTTGTTGCCGACACCTTGGAGGGTCCGGCAATCGGCTGCGCTGAGGTGTTTGAGGGTCCAGCCGATGGGACAGAGGGAGCAGGAGCTGAGGAGGCTGGCTGGACGGCACCCTTCTTCCCCTTCCCTATACCCTTCCCCTTGCTAGATGTAGGCTGGGATATTCCTCCGACAAATCCACCCTGCACGGGGAGTGGGATGTCCCCGGGGGTGGATTTTCGCTCATGAGCCAGTGGTGGCCTCTGGGCTGGTCCAGCAAAGAACGACTCCATTCTGGCCTCGACTCGCGCCTCTACCAACTTCAACATCTCCTCAGTCTGTCGTTGGCTCGAGGATGCCTCCAGGTCCTCGAGGCGGCGCCGGAGAGAGGAGTTCTCATCTTGAAGCTGCTTCATAGCAGCTTCAACGCGGGCACTATTCTCCCGCCATTTCTTAACCTCGCTTTCGAGGCGGCAGACCATGGTGGACTCGGGCTGATCCACGTACTTCGTTATTACGTCAGTAACGAAATTAAGGGCCTTTTGAGAGGTCCCTTTTAGGTTGCCCGATTTCTTTACAACGGACCTCACTATTTGCCCACAATTTCGGAGGTCATCACGTAAGATGACCCCCGTAGGGTCCGCCTCATTTGCCTTGGAGGGCGCCGGCGACTCGATGGAACGGAGCTGCTCCATCAATTCATTTTCCGCCTTTTGGCGGGCCTCCTCGCGCTTCAGGAAGTCGCGCCGTCTTGGCGTCTTCCTGAGGACAATGACGTCGCTGACCGAGGCGGGACCCCCTCTACCGCGACCGTCAATTGCTTGCGCTTTTGGCGCCGGCTCGTCAGCGTCGCTTGTGGGAAGCGAGCTACCATCCCTAGAACGCTGCGAGTGTCTCCTCCAGAGCTTTTTTTTGCGCAGTGCGGCACAACTCTCACTCGACTCTGAGTCGACACACATCTCTTGAGGCCGGATAAGCTCGGCCTCCACCTCTGTGGGCTTCTCACCCGAATTCTCCACAACAACATCATCATCGACGGGCTTGCGCCCTCCGAACTCCGCCTCTCCTACTCCAGAACCTGAAGCAGGCGGAGGCAACTTCGTCAATATAACAATAGGTTTTTTTTTATTTATCAAGGATTCCATTTTTGTTCCCACGAGTGTGGGGGAAATAAAAGTCCGCCCAGGCAGAGCCCCCTGTACCTGGGTAAGCCTAACGTAACCCGCCAAGAGGGTCGGCCGGTACTCTGGCGGGGGTCGCACTAGTGACCGAACTACCCATCGGCCATGCATCCCCTCGCGGTGCGCCGCCGCTTGGGATTCGGGGTAACTTTTTATAGAGGTTTTCTCCCTCGCGGTCCGGGCGGTTAAGCCAAGACCCTCGGTCCAGCAGGAGCGCGAGACATGACCACGGACCTCCATACCAGATTACGATTTACGACGGCGACAGCGGAAGAGAAAGAGTTCCCCCCCACTGCCTGCTCGGGGCGGGGTTAGCGCACACCGAGCCCGTCGACACCCCCAGGACAGAACCGGGAGTCGCCCGATGAACGGGCCCACCAAGACAGGACGACGGCCGCCGCAAGAGACGACAACCGCCAACCAACTGTTGTCAGGAAATATCCTGCAATAATCCTCACGTTGATCGGCGCGACGGCTAATAAGCCGTCGCGCCGATCAACGTGATCGACGCGCCGTTGCCCAGGGTGCACCGCGTGGAGGTTTCCTGACTTCGCACCCCGTACCTGGGTAAGCCTAGCGTAACCCGCCAAGAGGGTCGGCCGGTACTCTGGCGGGGGTCGCACTAGTGACCGAACTACCCATCGGCCATGCATCCCCTCGCGGTGCGCCGCCGCTTGGGATTCGGGGAACTTTTTATAGAGGTTTTCTCCCTCGTGGTCCGGGCGATTAAGCCAAGACCCTCGGTCCAGCAGGAGCGCGAGACATGTCCACGGACCTCCATACTAGATTACGATCTGCAACGGTGACAGCGGAGAGGAAGGTTCCCCCCCGCTGCCTGCTCGGGGCGGTGTTAGCGCACACCGAGCCCGTCGACACTCCCGGATGAACCGGGAGCCGCCCGAATAAACGGGCCCACCATCTAAAAATGCGGCAGCCACCGCAAAAAGCGGCGACGACCGCCGAGACCACTGTTCGTCAGGATATTGGCCGTTGCGCCGATCAGCTCGACCGACGCTCCGTTGCCCAGGGTGCACCACGTGGAGGTTTCCTGACTTCGCACCCCTTCCGGCGCAGGTGGAAGTAAAGTTTGAACTGGCTCTAATATATTGTTGACGAACTTCCAACCCTAGTCTGTAGGGTCTAGCTGATAACCAAGCCACACTTGAATTTGGTAATATACTCGAAAAAGATGTTGGTGAGCAGCAACTGAGGTTGGAGGAAGACAAGCTAATTGAACTTGTTTTTTATTTTTAGTATTTTTAACGAAACATGCATATCGATGCTTATCCGAACAGGTAGTTTTTTTAGGAGCTCCGTACATAGAAAGAAGAAAGCGGATGCCGTTGGTAATAACTTCTTGTTGAGTTGAATTACTCTTGTTAAAAACTTCAGCACATTGAATTAAATCTTGTTTTTCAAACATTTTGAAAACTGCTGTTTTCCCCCTCCTGTAAAATGCAGATGTCGTATCACAGCCAGTTATTGCGTATAAAAATAGTATATGATCTTGAAATAGTATATGATATTAAACATTTAATATATATATATATATATATATTATATATAAAATATAACAACTCTAGATGTATATACGTGGCGTACTCGTGCATATTATGACGATAACAACTTTTATAACTTTTTGAATCGTTATATCTCAGAAACGGTGGCTCGTAAGAAAAAAGTATTGATGCATTTTTTATAGATAATTTTATGATCTACAATTTTTGTCTGAGGTACTTTTATGATACAACTTACCGTTTTGCTGAAAATCGCGAAATACTCATTTTTTTTATCTTTGAACTTGAATATTTTTTTTTTCCTTACAGGGGAATGATGGGGAACTTTTAGAGATTGTTTATAATTATATTTTGAACAATTTCACTGAAATTCAGCTTGTTGGGACTTTATGTAACCTCACTCTCATTTTTTGGTCTAAATTGACCGGATTAAGTAGAACTTCAAAAAAAATTTATAGCCGTAGCGATCAAAGAGCATTACAATACTACGGAAACGTAGCGATTAACATCAGGCGAGCAATCTCGTCTCATCGTTCACAAATAAAAAAAGGAAAAAATATCACAAATTTGAACAACGTGTTTTATATTGATGAATGGGAAACCTTCCACGTGTTCTCGGCTCATAAACATAATTAAACGAAACAAAAATAGAATAAGGAAGAAAAAAAACATCCTTCCACACGGTGGCGGTATTTTTGAGTTTCTATTTATATTATATCGATAACACTGCCGCTATATCTGTCTTAGACCACGTGTATTTTTTAGAGGCAACGTCACTTCTTTCAAACAGCCTTGCGAATGAAATTATTTTTCCTTTGCCTGTATAAGGAAAAACGTTTGATATTGTAAAATAAGGAGGAAATTGGAGGGTAAATGTAATTTTTTTTGTATTATATCGCAACCCCAGGGTAAGCTAAAATGTCCAAAATTTCAGTTATAATACTCTTGAAGGTTGAAAGGTTTGAATAAGAGGTTTGAAATGATTGCTGTAAAAATGGGGCTCTATTTAAGTCTATATTTTAGAATTAACTTGTGCAGACAATAAGTTATTGAAATGAGGCGAAACTTAAATTCGGCGACAAATCTTAAATAAGTTTTCTTTATAATAGCATACAAAGCTTTAACTCCATAAGGAGTTCATACATATATTATCTTTGAATCAAACCTGAAGCCTATCGTTTTACAACCAGTTCATTATATTATAAAAAAATACTACCAAGTTTTCAAAAACCTTTTCCTTAGAAATCCTACTAATAAATATTATAAATGTGAGAGCTAGTGAAGATGTTTGGTGTATGTTAAAAGTTAAAAGATAACGCATCAATAGCTGAATAGATTCAGATGAAGTTTACACCCAGATATAAGATAGACGAAGTCCTGGATTTGCAAAAAAACTATTTTATCATGGAAAAGTGAACAGTGGGACATTTATTCCGGGTATGGACACGTACACGGCCGGAGCCGCAAGCGAAATTTGGTAGAGTAATAAACTCTAATCTTCCAACATTGATTGTCGAAATCATAAAGAAGTCCTAAAGACGTTAGCCTCTATCCATTAAAAACGTTCGCACTTTTCCAACTATCCTTCTCCTGGAATTTATCCCCTTGTAGGGTACAAGGCATTCACACTCTTCCGTTTCCTTTTAAATCTACTCATGCATAAATTGCATTCCAGTCAGGATTCTAGACAGAGCCCGCTAAAATAAACCTTCATATGAAATAGTTTCAATGTACTTTCGAGAACATACAAGATTAAATGAAAAATGTATTTTAAAATTAAAAGGAAATTATTGTCTAGTCCCTGTGTTCTCGATTTATTCTGCATAAATAGAAAACAAATGAAATCCTGAATGAAGAGAATAATTAAAGAATTGCATTTAAAATACTTACGATGAGTGATGCAGAGGGCGACCTTATCGTAAAAGAGCGATGACGTCCAGGCAAAATTGTAAATAACAGTGACGTGCTTTAATAAAAGTTATCTTTAAGGGTGAGGTGTAGCTAGTTCGCCCTAAGACAGCCTAGCTTATTTCCCTTCCATGATATGAAGGAGCCTATAGTCATAGGCACAAATTGCAAACCCAATCAACTTTTATTTAGTAAAAATTACACAAACACACACAAACTGTCCCACCTAAGAATCGAAATTATAAAATCACGATTTACAACCCAAGTTCTCCACTGAACTCTAGATTTACTATCAGTACTTTAAAAAGCAGTAGATGTTGATCAAGATGAGAATCGACTCCTTCGGAGGCGGTATGCGTCTCCGGACGCCCTCCGGCAACTGATATAAAATTTTCTAAAATTTTCCCCGCGATAAAAAAAAAAGGTATATCATAAGTATCATTCCAGAAGAGTAGATAAAACTGAAAAGAAATAGAAAAGCTACATCGAAAAGTTAAAGGCTTGTCCTGGGATTCAATACAATTCAAATTTCAAACCATAGAAATTATGAACACCTTCATCCAACTAAGTTCACCGATACTCATACAAGTAAAAGCCTACTCCGGTAATGTGCACCTGTTGAAGAGCGACGTGGATTAGCGACGTTAAGTGGATTTGCTGAGACTATAGAAAGTGTCTTTCGAGTAGTTAACAAGAGGAAATGTCTTATATCTGTAACCGAGCAATATATTTATATAATCTGAACATCGGAAACGGCTCCAACGATTTTCATGAAATTTAGTATGCAGGCGGTTTCAGGGGAAATAAATCGATTTAGCTAGAATTCATTTTTAGAAAATGTCGTTTTATCCGGGTTTCATTAATCAACTTTATCGATAATCATCTGAAAAATATGACTCTTTCTGACATCTATTGGCGAGTAATAATATTATTTTGTTTTAAGTTGTGATCAAGTAACTGCTTTAACAACACTCCAGTAGATGGCTTTGTTAAGCAACACTATCGCCCGAATACTCAAACGCTACTTAAATATTTGAGATGGCCTTACGGATTTAAGCATTCGTGAAGGTTGAAATTGGTATAATGAAACGTTACTTATACTGACTGCCTCGGTGGCGTAGTTGTATTATGGTACGACTGCAATGCTGAGGTCTCGGGTTCGATTCCTGGGTCGGGCAAAGTGATATTGAGTTTTTCTATTCAGTATCAGCTCGGAGTCTGGATTTTGTGCCCGATATGGCGATAGACTCGCCCCCTATCACATTATGGGACGGAATAATGGCGAAAAGTGGGTGCACTAGCTGCGCCTCTGCCTACCCCTTCGGGGATAACAGGTGTGAGTGTATATATATGTATATGTAAAAATTATATCGCGTGAAACGACACATAAATATCAAATTTCTTAAATTGTAATCGAAAACAAACTTTTTATAATCTGTAGCAAAGTAACTGCTCCTCAACTGAGTTTTCCATCAAATCTTTTAAGTGCGTTTGAGAATGCCATTTAAAATAAGAAGCCTGTTAAAATTAAGTAGGCCTCAGATAACTTGGTTGGTTGAGTAGCGTTTGAGTATTCGGGGGTAAGCCAATGAGTGTTTGGTTTGAGGTTAGACCAAGAAAATCAATTGGTTACTTATAAAAATATTATTCATATTTCATCAGTATGTAATTCGTATTTAAATATAATTTCTAAAACCACAATGTACCGAAAAAAAGTACCGAGCAACGCTTGGTGATCCAGGTATTTAATATGTTAATGAAATTTAAAATATATATTTTTTTATAAAATATAGTCACTAGCATCTAAATGTATTTGTAATTTTAGTCGTTCCTGATGTTAAGAGCTTGACTGGGTTTTATTTCCACTAAAATACTGCTTGCCGAAGGACTTTGCTTCCTTCTCGTGACGATATTTTCAAATTTGGACCCGTCATAACTCATATGCACCTATAATTTTCCAAAAATATGACGTATATT
This sequence comes from Lapara coniferarum, assembly GCA_949316025.1. Lineage (NCBI taxonomy): Eukaryota > Metazoa > Arthropoda > Insecta > Lepidoptera > Sphingidae > Lapara > Lapara coniferarum. The sequence continues at coordinate 1,671,904 of OX438920.1, forward strand.
TCTTTTAATATTTATCAGAATATTCGTGTATCGCGGTTTTCCAGCATAAGCTAAAAAACCCGCTCCACTTTGTGATCATTTTAAACAACAAAAAAGTTATAAGTAGTTGCAATCATATTTTCTCCTACTCAGTAAAAATAATCTAAAGACGACGTCCATAGCAAAGCGATAAGCGGGAAATACCAGAGATGTATGTCACGAGTGTATGGAACTATCAAAGTGTGAAATACGATTACAAAATAATTAATAATCAAAATCGAGCTCCTCTATGTGTCCAAGATCCATCTCCAAGTGAGCATGTATTTGCAGGAATATATTGTTATAGAATCGATTAAGATAACTAGCGACAGGTAAAATAATTCAAAAAAGAATGCACATGCTTTTAGTAGTACTTACTGTACTAATGCGTAGTACTCGTTTAACAAGTATATGTAAGTAGGTAAGACTCTTATTGGTATATTTAACACTGTATTTATTTATTATTTATTTATTTTTGTAAGGTATAGGGCACCGCGCAGACAAAGTTGCTGAAGCAACTGTCAATTTTGTTGTAATGTAGTGTTTGTCGCCAGCAATTTGAGTGTCTACACTCCTCTACACGATGCCTAAGCTCGACACATCCATAATAGTAAACTGTTCATATTTTCTTAAAATTAACTCGCAAATTGAAGCCTGGAGTATTCCCGTCTTAGTAGAGATGTGTAAGTTAGCTTGGACTTGGCGGAGTCTAAACAAGTTGAACGCTGAACTTCAATTTGACTCGTAGCGCGGTATCCTATTAGCATTACGTCTAGAAGATGCATTGAGGCGAGGCGGAACTTTATGCATAAAAGTTATAAAGATTTTTACATTTAAAATTTAAACTAAGGCCTAAACCCTCTCAGTAGTAGAGGAGGCCTGTCCTCAGCAGTTGGCAATCCTACTAATATTATAAAGGCGAAAGTTTGTAAGAATGTATGGATGTTTGGCTGTTTGGATGTATGGATGTTTGTTCCTCTTTCACGCAAAAACTACTGAACGGATTTCAATGAAATTTGGCACACGGGTACATCATGTCCTGGATTAACACATAGGCTACTTTTTATCCCGGGAAAACATAAAGCGGGACTTTTATCCCGGAAAAACTTTTTAACGCGGGCGGAGCAGCGGGCAAAAGCTAGTATATAATACAGGGCTGGTAATATTATTAATATGTTATTATATTATTAATGTCCTGGATCTATTTGTATGGCCAAGCAGTATATCCCAGTTTCAAGAACATTGTCCATGTAATAACTGGATTTAAAACTTAACGCTATTATATCGGTTAACGACTTCAGTTCCATCAACTATGCCTTAGAACGTTTGAAACTTAGAGTTTTAAGTTTCTGCTTAACTTTTAGTATAAAGACCTGAAGTTATTAGTCCGTATACTTAAATGATTCAAAGAGAATCATAACTTACTTCATGAGAATGATTACTTCTTCTTTTAACTATGATGGCTGCAAAGTTATGCCAATTATTATATGTAATTCAATGCGTCTAGCCTGAGCGTACACTGGCGGTTGTGGAGGCCTTGGACGTGGCATTGGGATAAACAAACGTGTGTGCTATTGTTTTTACATTATCATAAACAACGGCGATAACGCAACCACTAAATAATTGAACTTGGACTGAGTTTTTGCACAAGTCGTCCAGAATAATCAATGGATGTCATATTTATGTATATATGGATATGGATGGATTTGGATGGATATAGATATGCAATATAGGTATGGATCAAAAATAATATTGACAATGATACAGGACCGAACAATAATAGTAAGTGCAGAATGTTTGGCATACTTCTATAAAAAAATATTTTATTATGAAATCAGAATTTTGGAATTCTGTATTTAGCTACGAATTGAGAGTTTGTTTAACAAAGGAGATTTACAATTTCTCTACAGCTATATTTTGAAGTCTTTGGCAGAGATACATGCAGTCGTTATATCCTGTTTTAACAATTACACTTGTATAATACGTGTTTAATATATTATTATACTTTAAATTTTCCTTTAGAACTACAATCTGCACTAATCTGTATATCACTGACAAACTGCGTATAAACTAGGATCACCAACGTCCGTGTCACTCCCTTTTTAGTGACACGTGTTGGCGTCACAGTCAGCATCGCGCGCCAGTTTGACGCGATGATCGGATCGTCGTCAATTTGAGGGAAACCGTATTATAATTGTCAAAGTCCATAGTATACGTATTTTGTATATGATTTCAATAACACGAATAATAACGGTCAGTCACAGGCGCTGTGCAGATAGACGGACTCGTGTTAGGTAATCTGTGAAGTGTTATCATGTATATGAAGATATGTGTGGTTTTAGCACACTTCCTCTGTGTTATCTTGGCCAAGGATTTGAGGAGTAAATCAGGTTAGTTAATAGTCAATTGGTACCTTTATTTTTTACTACAAAATTTTAAATCTATGTTTTAGGAAATAATATGTGTTTATTTTAATTGACGTAATGTAGAGGTAGATCTCTCGTAGGTATTTGTCGGGGTAGCTACAATTCTATGCAATAAATAAGTGTTTATATAGCTAGGAGTCAAACCAGCCCTGATTTAAATGTTTAAAATAGCTATTTTTATTAGATACAATAACCGCTAAGTTTCTCGTACGGGAGAGTTCAATGATTGACTATTCGTTTATTATAATTAGTTTACATTGTCAATTCTGCTAATAAGCAGAGTACTAGCACTAGAGATCCGGTTCGAAAGACATTTTATCCGTAGTAATTACTTAGATATAATGAGACTAATTTTACACCAGCAATGCGATGCACCATTTTAGTTTGCAGATGCAGCGTTTTTACTGGTGATAGGTCTCTCATATGTAAGGGTCCGGCTGGGTGGGTACCACCGCAATGTTATGAACATAATGAGATTAACATCTTATGTCTCAGGATGACGAGCGCAGTGGAATGCCACACAGTACTTTGTAACTCAAGGTGCTGGATGGTGTTTCTACTGTTTATGGGTGGTCGTATCGATTACCATCACGCGAACGGCATGCTCGTCTCGTCATTCGACGCAATAAAAAAAAATAGTATTCAAACTAAATAACAACGCTAATAATTGTAATTAGGCGCTTAACAGCAACAACTTTTCAGTAAAAATATGCTACAAAAAGACACCTAAGTAATGTACAACAATGAAAAACAACGGTGTTCAAATATTCACAACGACACAAGGTCCGCAATTTGCATTAATATTACCGCGCCCTGCCAAGTAATGTGCTTTTATTTTATTTAGAAGGTGCCTGAGGTAGGCTTAAAAGTAATAGGTGTTTCAAATTTTAGTACTCCATCCAAATAATACATCGTTTTCCATTAAATGTGATAGTGTGTCCACTCTAAGGCAACATGGGCTTAAGCTTTTATGTACTTACAATAGTAGGCCCGTTCCTATCAATAGAACAGTATTTAATACAGGGTTAGCAAATTTCTGTTATAATAATGAAAACAAAAGAACATCAGATTTTTTATCCGTCCAATCCACCCGCCCTCTTATCTTTTTTTACAGGAAATTTACACCACATAACCAAAAATAACACGTAAACATAATAAAATCGTATTCGCAATTACAGCTAACATATTTAAAGTGAACATTGCGATTTGTTAGTCCCGGAAACCCAGTTCGACATACAAATTCCACGGAATAAATATTTATGGCGAATGACTTGTAAAGTACCTTGTAACAACCCTTCGGCTGTTGTTTCTGTTACGTTTGCTTAAATGAAAATAGATATTGTTTACTACGTTGTGGAGTTTTTAATTTGAAACTTGACTTGACAGGCAATGCAATTTTGCACATGATTTCTTGATATATGGTACAGGTGCACTGAATAAATTATTTTTAAGAATTCGATTTCTAAGGGATCTGGGTGGGATAAAAGTCTTTTGTCAATACGAAAAGAGTGAATACAATAAAGATGGTATTTTGAATACGAAATACGAAATTCTTTTCTTATTTTGTAACACATTTTATTTTTCCCGACTTGAAAATTGAGCCCCGAACTTTTCCAAATTGCAGATCGCTACATAATAACCTGTCATACAACAGACTTCGAATGCTTCAAACGCCAGTACCTAGCTCTGCGAGACCACGTGCTCCTAGGCAACGAGAAGCTAGGCATAGGGACCTACGAAAGCTTCCGGTACAAATATGGCGAGAGCGGAACTTGCGTCAAGCTGACTGGAATTGAAGAGAGCGAGCTGGTGGCTATCAGGTACGAATTATTAACAGTTGCGGTTACTGAATAATAGATGGAGCTTATTGTACACTGTTGGTAACTAGATCCTAATTTCTATTTCTTAAAGTATCAAGTTTTTCATCCAATACATTTAGACACGAAACAAACATTGGTCCCAATATGGGGATTAAACTATCACTCTTTCCACAATAGAGTACTCGTACACTCCGCTATGGACACTATGCAATATGCATAACTAACATCTATAAGACTGCGGGATTTACTATCAATATCTTTATCATTAAATGAGATACTCAATGATCAAAATATTCTGTAATATCTATGATATTCAGTAATCGTCATTCGTCACTTCCAACTTGCTACACTAAAGCTGTTACACAAATTACGACAACTTGTTAAAGTTTATCAAAATAATTTGGTTACTAGACAAATGAGTTTTGAAAGTAGCCAGTCAGAAACAATTCATAGTTTCTCATCTTAAGCTACGGCGATTAAGTTTAACGTCTGCCCAAGTTCGAAGACGAAGGGACTGTATTATTATAATTCTAGATACATTGGTAACAAGTTCGACGCTATATTCCAACGTTTTACTTTAGGTACTATTATAATACGAAAGTTTGTTTAAAACTTAGATGTTTTAGAAGTAAACGAATTTGTATGAATAGGTTATTTTATCTCTGAAAGGGTCTTTTACATGGGCCAAGCCGCGAGCAACACTTGTCAAATAAATGAACGGTATAATCCCATTTCATTATAAAATTGTGAAACTATCAATCATGAACAAAGTAACTGATATTTTGCAATATCCCTACCATCCTCTGCTGATGCGTTACGCAGATTGCGAATGATGCAGTTAAGCGCGTCACCGGTTTAAATACAATTTGTTCCCATCCTCGAATAACAAATGGCACTGTATTAAATTATGACTGATTGTCACTGCATCTGAATTATCAGCGGACACCTGAAAATCATTTAATCTGTAACAGCTTTGGAAACGAGGCTAGCGCAATCAAGTTTTTACTAAATTTTACTAACGAACATTAAGGCCCCGTTTTTTCAACTGTAGTTATCTTTTTGTCAGGGTCTTATTAAGCTGGACGTGCTCGCAGAGCTGCGAATGCGCCGGCGCGGCCATAGACGCGAGGCGTGACGCGTGAGGCGCTACGAGCGCGTCCAGCTTAATAGCACCGAGGATTACCCTAACTACAATTGAAAAAACTCGGTCTAAGGCTCCGTTTTTTCAACAGTAGTTATCGTTTTGTCTGGGTCTGATTAAGCTGAACGCGCTCGCAACCCCTGGCGCACTCCAACCGCTCGAACGCGTCAGTTTAATAACACCGAGGATAACCCTAACCACGGTTGAAAAAACCCGGGCCTAATATCATGTATCAATTTTCGCATACATTATACTCTTGAATGAATAGGTTATACTAAAGTCAATATTTGATAACAACTTTATTTTAAATGCAACAGCAATATAGAAAAAATATTTGAGTGAAATCAATAAATACCAACATAGACTAAAATAATATTTTACGCTATGTTTTAATCTCGCCCTATTCAATTAGTTTAATGTATTTTAAGATAATCTGAAATAATATTTATTTCCAGCATGGACAGCCGTCATAAGGAATACTCTATTATTATAGAGATGCCGCTAAGGATTGTTCAAGTCAACAACGACAGCAAGCCGTGTACCAAGCCCGAAAAAGGTAATCATTAATTTTACGTAATAATGACATGATGTCTTCGGTGGCGTAGTTGCTTCATAGTACGACTGCAATACTGAGGTCTCGGGTTCGATCCCAGGGTAGGGCAAAGTAATATTAGGTTTCTCTACGGTATCAGCCCGGAATCTAAAATTTGTACCCAATATGACGACAGGCTCGCAATATATTGATATCGTTATTAAAATAGATTACACCGATAGGCTAAGCGCCACCTTTATTTTGAGAGTCATAAATTTTGTTACAGCATTCGAGGGTGTGGGGCCACATACCGGTAAGTCGAAGATTTATCTTTAAAGGCACAAAATCCTGAACTGGCGTTTATAGAATCCCATAATATACTTAATCTTTACAAAAAATCTCGTCCGGCGTATACCACTGATAATGACTTAGCTATAAATATAAATGACAAAACGAGCACGCTGCTCGCCTACCACTAAGCGCCTTAGCCTTAATCATATGCAACTTCTTTACTTTACTAACCGCCATTATCAATAAACCATCTCAATAGCTCTATTTCCATCGGTCGCGCAAAAATAGACGAATCAGAACAAAGTTTATTTGATATATTTACACATGACTTATTTTAATTGGTTTATTCTCGGGATTGGATGGAAGATTAAGATTGGTTTGTGAAATCAGCCGTTGGTAGTGTATGGAACAACTACACGGTGCCTTTCGAGTTCAGATATTAAATTTTAAGTTTATAGTAATAATAGTTAGTTAGTAAATAGTTTAAACTAATATAGTTGGATAATTATATTCAATTCAATTTTTAAGTCATGGCTCCACCGTTGAGATAATTATATTGCCTTTGCTTTTCTTTTAACTGAAGAACAAAAGGCTTAACGAACGAAAGTTATTTTATAATGTAAAATGTGTTATCTATCTATATATAAAGGAGAGTTGTGTTAGTTATATCATTTATAACTCGAGAACGGCCGAACCGATTATAATGTTCTTTGATTTTTTGGATTTGTATCCGTTCTGAATAGCAGAATAACTATAGAAATATGGAAAAGTTCTCGATCAAGGAATGAAGGAAATTTATTTTCCCATACATTTCATTAGTAATTTTAAAAATGAACATGGCGTTGTTTTTTTTTTCCTTTGACAGCTGCTCCAGTTGCGCAGTCCCTGTGGCGGTCGCAAAGAGTATATTATAATGTCATATTACTTCCTTCCATTACATACCGATGCACTTAGCCGTTACACGATTAGTTAGCATATTTTTGAGTTTTTACCAATTTTTATTCATTTGTCGACCATTTTATTTGTATTTGAATTCGTTTTAATGAATTCTCTATATACGGTTTTTTTCAATTTGTTTGTTATTTACAATGCCGAGATTTAGAAGAACAAGGAGATCAAGTCTTTTCCATGAGGTACATGCCGGAGACACATTTGGCCAAATAAAAAAAGTCTTGTGCAATCGTAAACTTGGAAAAGGCCTATGATCGTATTCCAAGGAATAAGCTATTGTCAACGTTGTCATGAATGTACGGGGCTGAGGGCCGCCTGGTGACAAAATTTAAAAGAAGTATGCTAAGATATTTGGGCACGTGGAGAGGATGGTTGAGAGACGAGTCACGAAAGGTATTTATCGAGCGAATGTTTGTTTGGTACATGATACGGACGGACACGATGTCCATAATCGGCCAAATGTATGATGAGAACTATGAATGTGGAAGAGGTGAAAGAGATATTATGTCATTATCGTGGCATGTCGTGCTCAACAGTCTCTACATCTCTCTATCTCTGTGTATGAGTATATGACTTTTAATTATAATTTTTGTATACAGGGTTATTTTTACATTGCGTTACTAAATGAAACCATATATTCGTCTATACCTCTGCTAACATCGTGCTAAAAGTTATCAATGAATAACGAATACTTTCGCCAAAAATCCCAGTTCTAGTATTCCATTTTTTTCTCATTTTGTAGTTTGGTGCGAATATGGTGTGTCCGTAAGTGTATTTCTGACTGAAAGTGTAATGTTGCTGCTGCGACGAATGCCCCTAGAGCAGTCATTGTGGCATTAAGGCGTGTAAACTTAAAGTTGCTTTTTATTGATATTTACTTTGTTCGAAAATTATACTTTTTTATTTTACATCTATGGTTAAAATAACTTAATAAAAAGTGTTATTTCGAACGAGATAAGTATGTGGTTTCATTTATTAACGCAATATCAAAATTACCCTGTATAATATGTTGAGCTTAATTCATTTTCATAATTCATTTAATGATCTAATAAGTTGCTGAAAACACAACATTCATTGCTGAAGCGATACGAAGTTCGCGGGGCTAGCTGGTTTTTAATAAATTACATTGTGTTTAATTCTTTTTTATTATATGTTTGACTGCCTCGGTGGCATAGTTATATTACAGTACGACTGCAAAGCTAAGGTCTCGGCTTCGATCTCCGGGTGGGTAAAGTGTTATTGGATGTATGCGTGTGTGTGTGTGTGTGTGTGTGTGTGTGTGTGTGTGTGTGTGTGTGTGTGTGTGTGTGTGTGTGTATGTGTGTGCTTGCGTGCGTGCGTGCGTACGTGCGTGCGTACGTGCGTGCGTGCGTGCGTGTGTGCGTGCGTGCGTGCGTGCGTGCGTGCGTGCATGCGTGTGTGTGTGATTATTTTATCGGTAACGTAATAAAAAATCGTAATAATGAGGATTAAAGGACTATTTTAACAAAATAATGATTTCATTTCAGGTCCACTGCGGAAGTTTTCGGGAAATGGTATGTTCATTATTTAAAAAAATTACGATCTTTAACAAACTAAATTAAATTAAAATATTCGAAATTCACAATCCATTACAGTAAATTCCACTTAAATAAATCTAATTAAAAGATAACGCAAATTCTTCCAAAATAAGACTAGGTTAAAACAAAAAACACAAAATTATTTATTTCACGAAGTTATGTGTCAAAAAGCGACAATAGCATATAATATTTTTGATATCCCCACGTCATTGTTGATTTTGGAACGACAATCATTTGACCCATATTTGTTTTCATATTATATTAGGCGATTTTAAATGCCACTGTTTAGTAAAAAGTGTCATTTTCAAAATATGTACGTTTTTTTATAAATATTCAACCCTACACTCTAAAAGAAGCCGTGATCCAAATTAGTCTTAACTAGTATTACATGAACTTCTATGAAGGCAAAGTTGAGACCTTACCCTTAATAAGCTTATAGTACCATGACATTCAAAATTCTTTTCATGCCGTTGACAATAACATAAAAAAGCTTCGCAAAGATGATGTTGCTAGAAGTAATAAAAACTGTAAATTAAGGTTAAACTGTGCCTTAAAATTGCTACATTTTTCGTACAAATATTTTCAAAATAATAATTCTAATTATTGTTGCCGTTGTTGGCCTGGGATATAAATGATATTCAGAGTTAATTTTCTAAGTTTGGTATTTTTATAATTTTGAATTTTATTATTAAAAACAGATGAGTCACCCAGGTTGAAAGATCTTTAACTTAACAATATTTCGTAACCCTGTTGTAGATTTAATGAGTGCGTATATGTTTCTCCTTGTCTCATCATTTCTTCTTTCAATTTTATTTTCCATACGTCAATAAATAATTAATCACCCTAGCAATACTAAAAGACCTAAGACACGCCAGGTCGGCTGAATGACACTGCGCTAATTGGGCACAGTTGAGCGGTTTTTTTTTTTTTAAAAGGCCATCTTCGGCGCATTAGGGACGGCTGCGGGCTTCCTCCGACTCACGTCTAAGTTGTCGTCCGCAACCGCCCCTGCACGTACCGCTGTTGCGGTCCTTTTCCTGTTGCGGGGGCTCAGAAGCCCCCGAAACACCGTACCGTGTCCGCCTTTTAGTGTCCGAGGCAGCGTGAGACACGCTGCCTCGGACATGTCCATCACGGGGCTCACAGAAGTTGGCTAGACTAATGGGTGGGCGGCACGTCCCGCCCACCCGTGACCCCCGGAGGCCCCTATTAGTCGCCTTTTACGACAGGCAGGGGATACCGTGGTGGAATTCTCCAAACGCCCCCAATCCACAGGGCGGGAGACGTCGGTCAGTCGTCCACCCGACGCCTCCTACGTCTCGTCTGGCGGCGGGAGGGATCACCACTGCGCTGGCGATCCCTCTCGGCACTCTCCTTCCGCGAGAGGACCGCCTCGCAGAAGTGGGCCACCGCCTGCCAGGCCTCCCGGCCGCCGACCATGGAAGCGACCACGGCCGGCAGCGAGAGGTCTTCTCCGACGACTGTTCTGAGAGCGCTGCGCTCCTCATCCCAGGCTGGACAACACTCCAACGTATGTTGGGCCGTGTCCATTGGGCAGTTGTCACAGTAGTGACACACGGCCGACTCCTCTACACCTACCACCCGAAACAGGAACTCACCGAAGCAGCCATGCCCGGTGAGCACCTGTGTCAGGCGGTATGTTGCCGCTCCGTGGCGCCTGTCCAGCCATTCGGCAAAGACAGGACGCACTGCCTCTACGACCCGGTGCCCCCACGACGGGGCCTCCAGCCTGAGACGCCACTCCTCCACGGCGGCTCGCCGTAAGGCGGCCCTCTTGGCCTCCACCTCCTTCAGGGCCGGACGCTCCCCGCGACTGAACGCCTCCTCCCGCCAATGGAATACATCGGCAAGGGATTTGGCGTCCAGGTCCCAGGGCAGAAATCCGGCCAAACAGTTGAGCGGTGGCCCTGAACAGACCTAGTTGCTGTTCCGGTGCATATCCCAATGCATATGGGTCACTGGTCAGATTAATTAAAAATTCATTGCTTCGTTCAGCCACGAATATCATAACTCCGAAGGGTTAGATACTGGTGGTAGTTCTCTCATATGTTAGAGACCGTCTGGGTGGGCACCACCGCAATGTTGTGTTTCCGTTTGAAGGACATTGTAGCCAGTAGCCAACTACTGGACATAATGAGGCTTAAATCTTATGTCTCACGATGACGAGCGGAGGGGAATGCCACACAATACTTTGTAACTCAAGGTACTGGATGATATTGGTACTGTTTATGGGTTTATTTTTCGCTTACCATCAGGTGAACGGCATGCATTTTAAAAAAAAAAATAATTTGAAAAATACCTTTCCAGCCACCGTCCAAATAACCTATCCTTACACTTTACCGAAGAAAAAAGGTGAGGTGCATATGAACTTGAGCAGCGAAAATGTGGAAGTAATACTGGATGTACCGGACTTGAGCCATTTCAACAAGAACAACAAGTTAGAATGTAAGTAACATGATAAACTATACACAAATATGAGTACAGGAATTAATTTTAAAGTATATAAATTTTAAACTAATTTGTCATAGTATCCAAAGCTGGATAATATGTTTTCTAAGTTTTGTCTATTTATAATTTGTCGCTGCCGGTAGGTAGACTCTCAAGAATATGCATGGTATCTTGTCTTAAATTTATATGGGATTTGGCTCATACCTGAATGGCAGATTGGTGTGTATGTGTTTTTTTCTACGGGCACGACAAATTGACCGCACTGAACCTAATGGATCGCTTACCACCAGGTTCAGTGGGGTTAACCCCTCTTCGCTGAGAGGGGTCCATATAGCTCGTGAACTGGAAAAAGATATTTTTCCAATCGACACACTTATGCTAGCCTGTTTGAAGGAGATACACGGGCTGATCCCTAAACGCGACATTTACGTGGGCGACTATGGCGGGCTTTAACACCTCATGTGCGGTGGTCGCTGTCCGGGCAGGTATATAAGATATCCTACCACCAGTAAATCATTTAACTATATTCTAGAATACCCTTGCCCACCGCAGTCTAGGAAAATTTACTACCGAATACGACTCTATCAAAACCCATCAAAAACCAAAACCCTCAGCGGCCCCAAAAATGAAATCCTCCTAGCCAGTTTCGGCCACGGCGGCCAATCTCAACGGAGATCAGCCAGGTACGCAGGAGATATTATAGTGCACAAGTGTGTGCGCAATACACAGGTGCACTCGCTATTCCTTCACTCTCATAGTCCGGTGAGACGGCAATCCGACATGACCGGAGAGAGATCAGGCGCAGGACCAACGGCTTTACGTGCTTTCCGAGGCACGGGGGTATCACACCGCCAACTTCCTGACTCCGAGCTGCGACTGAGTAAATTTTAAGATGGAAAAACCCAGTCACAGTTTTTTTGGCTCGACCCGGGATTCGAACCCAGGACCTCAGCGCGCAAATCGTACTCGTAATGCGTACGCAATACCACTACGCCACCGAGGCAGTCCCCCCAAAAATAACAGCTCTTCAAATAATGCGTACATTTATACTTTATTAAACATTCGGCCCGGGGTTACAATGGCTCTTTGAATTACCGGCCGTTAAAGTTTCAGCCGATGTCGACTTAAAAAGGACATTTTGGAGATAATTACGACGCTTTCAATTTGATTGCCGCAATTCGGTATTTCTTGAGATGCGCTATTTCATTGTTGAAGGCTGTAACATTTTCGATCATTGCTACAGATAATGGAATTTGTGGTCATTTCTGACTTTTGATAACTTAATGGTTTGCTGATTGAGTCATAAGTTTCAAAGCCTTATATGCTTAAATCCAGGCAGATGCAAAAAAATATTATCATTATTTGCAACTGTCTCCGTCCCTCTCTACACCACCCTAAGGTTGACTGGGAGATAATGCCCATGGCATTAAGTCCGTCTGTATACCATGTGTACAAAGTGTAATAAAAAATAAAAAATAAAATAAAAATAAATTCAAAGTGAGTAGTGTCTTTATTCACCTTAAATTTTGTAGAAATTATTACAACCACATCATTGTGATTTGTGACTTTGATGCATAATTTAAACCCAAGTCTCTTGATTTCACCTGTTTTATCCCACTCCACTGCAACGTAAAAGAAGGCTCGGGAGTTCCTTATTTCGTTCCCAGGTCGGGCAACACTTTTTGAAACTATTTATCCGTCACTAGATTCTCTCCAGGACGTCAAGCAAAGCAAAGCCAAATCCTCTCCACGAATTGCCTGATAAAATATGTTGCACCGACCCTAAGTTAAGTTAAGAATAAGTGGAAAAGAATAATTCTGTCCCAGATTTGGTACAGCAGCAGTTAAACAGGCCGGCATAATTGTATCGCCTTTTTTTGTTTACGCGGAGAAAGTGACTTAATACTACCGCCCAGTGTTCAAGGGGAACGACTGAGCGGTTATGTTGGGTTCACCGTGCCTTACGACCCGACGTTGAGCCGCCCGGAAAGATGGAAAACGTCGGGCGACCGCCGGGCCGAGTCCCTAACCTATGTACACCGCACGGCATACCAACTAAAACTCCGCGGTGGCCATCTTCGGCGCATTAGGGACGGCTGCGGGCTTCCTCCGACTCACGTCTAAGTTGTCGTCCGCAACCGCCCCTGCGCGTACCGCTGTTGCGGTCCGTCTCCTGTTGTTGCGGGGGCTCAGAAGCCCCCGTACACCGAAGGACGCCCTTGGCGTCAGAAGCAGCGTGAGGCACGCTGCCGTCCATCACGGGGGTCACAAAAGTTGGCTAGACTAATAGGTGGACGGCACCTCCCGCCCACCCGTAACCCCCGGAGGCCCATATTAGTCGCCTTTTACGACAGGCAGGGGATACCGTGGTGGAATTCTCCAAACGCCCCCGATCCACAGGACGGACTCGACTCTCTATCTGGACATTGCTTACCATCAGGCATAATAGGGTGACTTAACCGTATAAAAACAAGCCACCGGCCTACTTCTATTTTTTTACAGCAAGACTATACGAGTGGTCGGAGTGGGCGTACCACGTGGTGCAGCACACAGACGTCGCCCAGAGAGTGGTGATGCCATTCACCGGCAATCTACGCGCTGTTATGGATCGGCTGCCTTTAAACAGGTACGATACATTCAGTCTTTCCAAATGATATCCTACTGGGTAAAAACCATCGTAGAAAAAACTTGACATGTTCCGAACAGTCGCCTTTCAGAGCAAGCCAGTCTACAATCAAACATAATCTAAAGTTGAAAACCGTAACATTTTTGGTTTCATTTACATCCATATTCTTACTCCGCAAATCATTTTCTTATTATTTTTGCAGTTTAATGACGAGACGAGCAAGCCGTTCGCCTGATGGTAAGCGATACGACCGCCCATAAACAATAGCAAAACCATACAGAATTTTGAATTATTATTAAGTACCTACTGCGTGGCACTACACTGCGCTGAGACATAAGTCTCATAATATTCTGTAATTACACAAGCTACAATACCAAGAATTTGTAGCTTGTGTAATTACAGAATATTATGAGCATTTCTGCATAATATACCTAACAACTAAGCACTACAAGCGTGACTTTAATAATAATCGATTTACCATTAAACTGCGATAAATGCAGTATAAAGGTAATAAATATGCAAAACAAAATATTTAAAAAGTTCCAATAGATTCGAAGTCGGGTCACACGCGAACTACGAGACACGGCACATTTCGTGAGGCAAGGCATTCATATTGAAAATTATGAGCTTGAGGGAACCCTGACAATACAAGGGCATAATAACATTATTAAATAATAAAACACGTAATAATATGGTATGAAAAAGTGGCAGCCTACGACACGCCAACTGAATCTGATAGAACTGAGTTCTAAATTTATCGAATTATGTAATGTGATTATCGGTCGCTGGAATTATGTCAGGTTTCCTTAGTGGATGTCGACTGGTTGGTCCCGACAAGCGTCACTACTGATGGTGGGGCCTAATGGCGTCAAGGATAATACTATTTCTCTTTTATTAGTTTGACCCGTCAAGCCCCGCGACGGACACCGGTTTCCATATATATATAGGGTTTTTCCATACATTTATATATATAAGCGGGGCTTGCCGGGTTAATTTTACTAAAATTAAACTAATAAAAGTAAATGCTTACGAAACAGCTGTGCTCACTTAAGATAGCTTATTTCTTAGTTTTTTAGCGGTTAATAATATAAAGAAATATCTTTCCAGGTTTCTCCTGCTATATCCTGAAGAAGAATACTCAAGTTTACAATTCATATACACAGGACAAACAATAGCTGACTGAATTCCTCCTAGTAATCGTGATATTATACTTTTTGATAATATATTTTTTTTATTTCACTCTTTACTAAGACAATTTTTTTTCTTCTCAAACCTATGTGCATATTCAACCAGTAAGTTAATTACATACAGCACTATGGAGTCGGTAGCCGTGACGGAGGTCTTAGGCTCCAGTCTGGGCACACACCTCTCACTTCTATGGTACCTACATGTACAATCATTGTAACTTATCACGGTGACAGAAATTATCGCGAAGAAACACATGAAAAATCCATAAGAATTTGAGCAGTTTACCAATCTGTAGACCAACGAGAAACACGAAAAGCGTAATGTTGAAAAAGCCCGTAACCCCATTGGAACAATTAATCATCATCATCATCATCAGCCTTTATCAGTCCACTGCTGGACATAGGCCTCCCCTAATAAACAGAACATTTAGAACCATTAATACAGGACTGATATTATCATTTAAACAGCACTCTAATACTAAAAATTTTTCAAAGGCACGCTTAGAGCCTTATTAACAAAACAAATAAAAACAAAAAAGATTTATATTTACACAATTACAAAGGGCTTATTTCCTAACCCTTTCATATATATTTGATTTATAGTATCAATACCAACAATCAATTCCAAATTCAAACCGATATTATCAAAAATCTGTGCAAATTGCCTGATGTGAAAAATAATTAAATCCAGCTACAAGCAATTATTCTCGCTGCCAGACCAACCGCGGCGGGTGCAAAAAGGTACAATACGTGATTACCGATCAGGCTCAAATGTAACGACACTCCTTGATTTATATGCTTTTATTAAATGAAAATCATTTTTTTATTAAAAGAAAGAAAGAAAATCATAAATAGATACAAAATAAAACTTAAAATTATGTTTGTCACGAAATGGCTCTAATTTATCACATGCTGAAGATAAAGCCAGCGGTGATCTTCCTTTCGGCCGATTGGTGATGACGTAGCCGACAAAGCCGACTTCTATTTTAGATTGTAGCTCTGTAGTAAACATTAAATAACTAACCAATTAGTAATTATAGCTTGGTTATCTCGATCTTAATTTTTTAAGAAAGTTAGTTAACCTTGCCAATGTAAAAACTCATCGCATAGAAGTAGCCTTTATGTATGAAAGGATATAAGGAACTACGCGAACTTACCCTAAAGACAATCTTGCTTAGCACAATAATTACTGGGGTTGCTATTGATTTGATCAAAGCGGTATCTTTGTACTAGCCTTTTACCGAAATAAACTAAAAAAGAAAAGAAGTCATTTCAAGAAGTTTATCTTAACTGCAAAAACTTCAGAAAAGCGTTTACAGATGCTTAACACAAAGAAAGTAAATTAAACCCGCGTAATTAAATAGATTAAAACTTTCGTAAAACAGTTTCGAATGGACGCTGTGAAGTACTGATCTCTTAGTCCGGATTGAAAAGTGAAATTGAGCTTTGATTAAGTTTAAAAAATTAAGGATGTTGATATAGTTATATTGAATTAATAAACTCACGACTTCTTTGAAGCATTTTAGTACCGGAGAAGTTCTTATTTAGGCATTATGCCTTTAAGGTAGTGGATAATCTAGCAATGGTATTAACTAGCGGTATTACTTACCAACAAGTCCTGACCTATCCTGAGTCAGACCTGATTGACTTTTCTCGGGAATAATCAAGTTTATAGACAATTTTAAGCAAAAAAAGCTGTCAAAATTCCACAAACCTTATCATTACACCAGTAGTACTTCCTAGTTGTCTTCAAAAATGGCATAGCCATGAATCATATTCTCTAAATGTCCACACATAACTGAGCGCTAATTAGGCCTAGCATTACGTCACTCGGCAGGGAAGGGCAGACGCTTTGTGTCTGAAAAGAAGCCTTTTAGTGCGTTTCGTAAGGCTCTCTCTAAGGACCAAAGCGTGTAATACTCCACTTTAGACCTCTGCTTGGTGTCCGTGTGATAAGTGAGCGCAGATTGTGTCTTTAGCTGTTCGTCTCTTAGAAAATTTGATTTAAAGAAGATTGACTACAATGTATGTTTTATATACTATTTTATCATTAATGCTTAGTAAAATTAGATGTTAGTCATACTAAGCCCTATAGTTAAAAAAAATATATAAACGTCTATCAATAATTAATGTTCTCAAAATTTAAACGTTAGACATTTCAACGAACTTTTATAACCCAGTATACATTATTCAATATATTATTTATATGTCTATTTACTGTAAACTACTATACTGTTAAAAATGCCTCTCAATAATCTATACTAATATTACAAAGCTGAAGTTTGTTTGATGGTTTATTAGTTTGGTTGAACGTGCTAATCTCAAGAACTACGGAACCGATTTTAAAAA
Source organism: Lapara coniferarum (assembly GCA_949316025.1). Classification (NCBI taxonomy): domain Eukaryota; kingdom Metazoa; phylum Arthropoda; class Insecta; order Lepidoptera; family Sphingidae; genus Lapara; species Lapara coniferarum. Next base: position 1,689,273 of record OX438920.1, read on the forward strand.
TTCTTTCACTAATACAAAGCTAAATTACTCCTGAGTGCTATGGGTTACTTTTTATCCCGGGAAAATATTTCTATACCGGAAACACATTTTCATGCGGGCGCAACAAAGGATGCTTTTCGCCAACAGTGTAACAGATTCACAACTTTCGTAGTTTATTTTTGTTTTATTTAACATAATATATTTTACAGAATTATTATATTTGTATTTATGTAGGTATGTATGTGTTTTAGTATGTACTATGTATATTATGTATGTATAATATATGTTTTGTCTTATTTATGTTTTATATACACCCACTTTGTTTCATCTCTGCATCACCCAAAGGTTGACTGTTAGAGAATGCCTCAGGCATTAAGTCCACCTGTATACATTTACTGTATATAAAGTTTAAATAAATAAAAAGAAATTAACAAAAAAAAAAGAAATATTAATAATTATTTAAATATTATTAACTATTTTGCAATACATTTAAAGCTCGCTCTTCACTCATAACTTGTATTTGTCTTGTAGTTTCGCTTATGCGGAGTATCGGTGAAGAGCTTTCAACAGAGATCACGGCGGGATACTGGCGAGGGACATGTGTACACTCGTTTACATCATCTATTATTCGGTAAAGTGTGCGGTACTTCCTATTGTATGGTAGTTTATGTGCCATTGATATCAACCCCGACTTTATATAGTTCTGATATTAATGTGTAAACTTTTACAATCGAACTGATAGCATTTGGAGAAATTTTATAATATCAGTTACCCAGATGTTAGTGGCAGTGGTCTTGGACGACAAAATGTGAAATCGGTAGAGTTGCGAACCGTACCCCCCCCCCCCCACCGCCCCCCATCAAAATAAAAACTTGGAAGAAATTTTATCGCCCCTTTAAAAGTACTGCCTCCGCTCAAAAAAAAACAGGAGAATCTTCTGGCTTTCTAAAAATCGTAGAAAAATCATGTCATTTCGGTATAAGAGACCCAATGTCGATATAAATAGGTCCGAGACCACTGGTTGGTGGTGGGATATCTTATGTACCCGCCCGTACAGCGACCACCGTACATGTGTTAAAACTCCCCATAGTGGCCCACGTAAGTGAGCCGCGTTCAAGAATCAGCCCGTGTATATGCGGTTCAAACAGGCCGGCATAATTCCGTCGACTGACGAGGATTAATCATCGATCGTCAGTCGACACTCTATTTGGACCTCTCCGCTTACTTCAGGAGCAGTGGCGTCACTTAGCAGTGCACGTACAAAAACCTGTTACAAAACAGTGGTTGTAACGGACAAATACCGGTATTTTCATGTCGGTTTCGGTCCCTACCAAAAAATGGTTACATTTCACTCGTAATATGGTGATTGCCTTCCCCCTATTCTTATTACTTGCACGTCATATGGAGGTGTCAAATCGGTTCGGATTGCATGCACTGAGCCTATGATATCATTGTTAATACTTCAGATGCTCTCCACAAGGACATGGCGATGGTAATAACTGTTTGCGTTAACAATATAACGTGAGAATGCATCACACATTTTTGTACCCGACTGGATTGTGACTGACTACGCATGATATAAACTTGCTATAGTGGTTCATTCCGGGTCACATCCATCTAGCAAGACTGGACATCATAGTTTTTGCTATATTAAATGATGTTCTTGTGGATATTGTATTTGGGTTTCACTTTATGTTTAGATCCATCCAGTACGGTCGCTTTGACTGCAAACTGACACTGGTCAACAAATATCAAGCATTTTATCCGCACAAAGTACAGGCGATTTATGAAAAAGTTGCATCATTTTTTATTTATTTCTCATCGTAAGTAGGTCGTAAATCCACATTTTTACATAAGCCTCAAATACAAACGCGCCCTCGTTAAGCAACAGGTCCGAGGTCCTCGCCCGACCCCGCACAGTTTTATGGACCCATTACAAAGCACGAATACATTTGGCCGACAATATTATTTATTTTTATATTCGCTTGAAGATTTGATGAATCTTTCAAGGTTTTAAGCCCCCTTTAAATATCGCGTTTTTATGTGAATGCTTTGTTGGGGGAAATATAATGTAATTGTGCTTTTGCGTGTTTATAAATATAACCACCAACCATCTTATCTGTAACATTTTTTATTTGTAGTAATTTTATATGAACGCGCAAGTCGTTTTAATATCGTCCCACTCATGGACCCAAACGTTAGGTCCAGTCCATCTGCATCCTTTCATTATCATGGACTTGCACTTATTATAATCGGTGCCTTGTCTCACTTCTTTAAGTGTAGTGCAGTCACAATTTAAATGCAAATCTACAAACAAAATGAGCACCCAGATTTTTACAAAACAAACTTGGCAACACACAAAGCACACTTCACGGTGGCACCATTAATCTGCCAGTGGAACACTCCTGTCGTAAAATATTTATTAACAACGGCTTCCCCGGAATCGAACACTGTCCCAGCGGACCTAAAGGTAATTTTAGGAAAAAATTGTTAGGGTTCAAAGCTAAAAGCCGCAGTGAAAAAGGTCTAAAATCCCTAGAGAAGTGACACAGAAATCAGATATTTACCGAAAACTTTTAGTACCGTGTGTAAAATGTATTATTAAAAGTTTATGTCAGCTAGTGATCATTAGGTATTCTTGATGTTAAAATTCGTGAAAATGTTGATCTTTAAGGAATAGCGCCTAGGTATTCAGACATTTTTGATAAAGGACGACTTGATAAAGGTGGCACGCTAGATGCAGGCCGCTTTCAAAAGATCCGTCTGGAAATCTTTAGGGGAGGCCTATGTTCAGCAGTGGAGTTTATGTGTCTAATGATAATGATAAAGAAATGATTTGGGGCATCCGAGAATGTAACCTTGGAATCGGAGATTAACGTAATCATAACAGTTTGTCTCCTAAATTCTAAATTAATTTAATGGAAGAAAGTAACTACAATGTCTTTAATTCGAACACATAATAACTTCTCCCTGATATATTCCGTTCCAACTTGAGTAGGTGCAACACACTTTTCAAGTAGTTTTTTTTTGTTTTTGGATATAATTTAGCTTTTACTATATGATTGATGCCAACCTCTTCTGGCAAGATAAAGCAGTAAAAAGAATCCTCAATAATATTATAAATGCGAAAGTAACTCTGTCTGTCTGTCGCGCTTTCACGCCAAAACTACTGATACTATATGAAAAAGATAGAAGAAAAAGATTTTTTCTTTTCTATAACCAAATCACATATGAAAAATTCTCGCAATTTCGTAATTTTTTTTACACAAAATATCAATGAGATTTTGAATTTCACAAATACAGCCTTGAAACCGTTTCCGGTATAAGTACATTAATTTTCATTTATTCAAATTCATGTCCAGAAATAATATAATTAATTGTAAATTAGAACACTTTTTAAACTAATGGAACTGGGTACTCAGACTGGAATAGTTATATAATGTAGTGCTATGTACACAGGTAGATATACAGGGAGGTGCAACGGAGATATGCCGCGATAACTTGCGCCGGATGCGGGACGCGGTCTCGGTAAAAGCGTAAGGGATTGCAAACCATCGATATCGATATGCGATCTGGATGTGTTTAGGTTTGTGTTTTAATTTATTTAAGAAAGAAATTAATAGTTGTCACATGGTTCGTCTTGTATTGTGGATAAGAGGCAGTGATCATTTATCATCAGGTCAACTGCGGCCTCTTTTGTTTCCTATTCTATAAAGAAATTATTGTAAATATAATTTACCTACACAGCTATTTTCCCAGCATTATATTGTGATGGGGTATAGCCTACGTCATAATATCAAACTTCCAGACAAATCCAGTCATTTTTACAAAATTACTTTATCGTATTCTGATTATAATAACGCTTCAGTTAAATTCAAGTCTAAAATAAAACTTCAGAACTTTTTATTTTATTGCAAAGATTTTCACGATAATCTCTGGCAACATTTACAAAAAAATAAAACTTCCAGCCCGGCGTACAATAAAGAATGAGTACTATATTCCTCGAGCTCATTAACTTCAGAGTTGAATTACTTTTGCTTTTATTGTTTACTAGCTTTTGACTGCGGCTCCACCCGCGTTAAAAAGTTTTTCCGGGATAAAAGTCCCGTTTTATGTTTTCCCGGGATAAAAAGTAGCCTATATGTTAATCCAGGACATGATCTACCCGTGTGCCAAATTTCATCGAAATCCGTTCAGCAGTTTTTGCGTGAAAGAGGAACAAACATCCATACATCCAAACATCCATACATTCTTACAAACTTTCGCCTTTATAATATTAGTAGGATAGGGGGTTTTTTAATACATCAATGTCTATAGGTTATAAAATGAGATTAATTTTATGACAGATGAATTACAACATCTTGCGAGTTTCAGTGATTACCAACCACCTCTACATTATTTGTAAATAAAAGCTTCACGTATTTCTCAATACCTACAACATAACACTCAAACGAATATAATTTAAAATATGCATGCTTATATATAATGCGCTTAGACTGCATACTACCTAAAAACGAATATAGTCAAACTCATAATAAGTATATGAATTGTATTATACTTCGGCTTCGTCCTCGAGATTAGCATGAAGATAAGTTATAGAACACATGTAGTACGTGTACTTAGTACGCCTTTGCACTTTATTTGAGACTTATTTTTTTTTTTTTTTATACTTTGGTCACACCCAACCTGTCAAGAGAGATTCATTCGCGTTTTAGTGCGTCGCCGTATTGCACGTTAAATTAAAGTTATTCTTAATCTATTACTCATCATGGATTTTAAGTGTAATAGAATAGAAGAACATGGAAATTACTTCTATTTGGTACAGAAAATAGAAGATTACCTAAGTGATCAACATTGTTCCCGTTCTCCGAGACTACCGACATAATGAAAAATACCACACAGGTAAAACGGTTAGTACCAAAACCTTATTGTGTACCGGGCCAGAATAATGTTGAGGACAGTTACTTTGCGTCTGTCTCCTATTTACATCGATAATATTAATATGGTCCCTGAGCAATTTATTTTGCTATGTCGGTGTAATAATTACGACTGTTTTCTTCTTACCATGGTACAATTTAAATTTATCAGAAGGCTAAAGTTTCTGAAGGGCATTGCCCTAATTACACATTTTTTCAATCTACCGTCGTTATGCTAAATTCTGTTACCCGGGTCTGCGTGCTACACATGGCGGTTGTCACTACCCGCAATTGATGCTTGCGATCAGTATTGTACGACTGGTTCTTATGTATAATGTTATGTAACAGTATGTTAGTACCACCAGTGGCGGCCTTAGGGAGTGGAAAATACCCTCCTTCGGCAATCGGGAAAAAAGGCCTTGCTAACATCTGCCGGCCAGAGCCTTACAATATTTAGGGCCACTATTATCTACCAGTAGATAACGAGCACCGCTTGAAAAATATCAGCGCAAGCGGCGCAGTGGATTGACGACTCCTGACAACGTGGCGCGATGCACCACTGCACCACGTCGCCATGTGCTGGATATTACGAAATATCAATTTAAAAGACAATTATGTCTGGTCATGATTTAGCAACGTCTTAAATGCTTAATGACCTACAACAGCACAGTATGTGTTAAATGATAAGGAGTCGATCTAAGAACGAAAAATCCAGCAGCAACGAGGTACTGCCATTTGAATTCACCGAGAACGGCACGGAACAGGATAAGTTGCAGGTAAGTGATCTGAGTTAAAAAATCGTAGTCGCTCGCAATCATAAATGATCACAGAATTACTAAGGTTTTTTGGCCTTATGTCTTGTGTCTTGGGTAGGACCGAATATGTCACTATTTTGATGGTATAAAATCACTGTTTCAAAATGCAAGAATTAAATAGTAACCGTCGCGGCGCGTCGCCGAAGTGAGGTAGCTGCAAAATATGCTGTACTTATTATAAAGTTAAGCCTCCATAAAGTAACCTGCCTAAACCAACATGGATAAATTAGGCGAATAGATTAGAATATTTTAAAATAAAATGACACAGATCCCAGAAACGTGACTATAATTTAGTCCAACCGGAACTTAGGCGTTCCGCATTTTACTCTTTGTATTTAATTGTTTTATTGTATACTTACTTTGATCTGTGGGTTGTCTATAAAGAACATAGAATTTTATTATAATTTAAATCAAATCAAAGAGGTTTTTATTCAAATGGACTCAAAATGATCATGTAAATCGTTATTTATCTACCATCATGTCTCAGAAGCGGAAAAAGAGTTTTCCTCAGAAATATTATGATCTGTCTATATTGTTTGATTGCCTTAAGGGACTCGTTACAATTTTTTAGACTCAGAATATTTATTAAGTCTTTCACATGCACAGTTACCGAAAAGAAACATCTTTTAATATGTGAAACATTGGTATTTTACATTAAAAATAATCGACAATGGTGTTAGCGGTAACGGGCCGGGCGAGTAATGGCGCGCGCATGGCGTCGGCGGTAGTTCCCGCCGCTCCCAACTGGCGAACGCGTGGCGCTAGCGAGCTCGGGGCTTGCCACAACTGCGTGTGATTGGTTGATTTGGAAACTGTTTTTTGACCGGATGCTATAAGTCTAATTTCTTCCTGGCAAAATTAATTTGCCTGCTAAATATCAATACGCTTGCTTACACTGGCTCTAATTTAACTGGCGAATTGTGGTATAAATATATCGACACCTCCCACGTAAGTTGTTGTATGCCACAAAAATGCCGTTTAGCGTTTTTACTGAAAACGATCCCAATTTCCTATATTCTATGCATTCAAAGTGAAAAAATTACGAAAACACGATTTAATCAAGGTTTTTCCAGACGTATTTTGTTGTAACTTTCGAACGAGAACGGACTACTATAGTGTATAGACCTTTGCAATGGTTTACGTGGGGTGTGGGGTGGGAAGAATCACGCACTCGCGTGTCGTATTGGTCACATACAACTGACTACGCCGGACTTACAACCGGCCGCACGCGAAAGGAAGCGATTAAGTTCTCCCAAAATTAACTCATGTCATTAAATTACTGCAAATATATAACAATGAAACATACAAGCATAATAACAACTGGGCGTAGACTATGTGATTTGGTCAATAACACGAGATAACAAATTAGCAGTTCCGAGACACCCATTCAAAATAATAATGTTTCATTAAGCGAAATAGAACTAAATAGTTTTCGTGATTCAAGCCTGTGAAATATTACTTGTATGTTTCATTTTGTAATATTTTATTGAGATTTATGAGGTCAATGTTACTTTTTGGTGGTGATACCAACCTAAAATGTTGTATAGATTACTTACAGCAGTATACGTCGTTGAGCATTAATTAAAAACATTGTATGTAATACATACAACATTTTACGTTTACATACAAATAAAAATATTGTTGTATGTTATGAATACAACAGTTTACGTTGCTATTACTTTTATTTTTACTCAAATTCATTGTTGTATGTCAAAAATCTTTTCTGAAATTGAGTCTTATAAGTAATATATAAAATGCTGTGTCCTGACTAGCTAACTTTATGACTGATCTATGAACGCAGAACCTAAACAACTGCGCCTTGAGACGAAGAGTGAGAGTAAAATTTGGTGGATTTCTTCCTTATACTATGTAAGCATTCGACAAAAAAGGATTTCCAGGAATTAGTCCATTGCCAATAAGTTTCAATGAATCGGAAATTAATGAGCTATCAATATTATAGATGGATATATATTTTTAATAACCTCAAACTATCAATAAATTCTACTACAAAGTAGTCAAATCTTGAGACCCTTCCCCTTTTTGTAATATCAATCACTTGGACTACGACTGTGATAACGATTTCTGCACCTATTATATACAAAAGGAAAGTTTATCAGCATTAGACATTGCACCTCAACCCTCACTAGCACCTCATTCTAGCTGCTCTTCATATACAACAATAAACAATAGTCCACTGTCGGATATCGTCAATCAAGGACAGATAAAGGTAATGTAAGAAAAATACATTAATGAATGGATAAATAGTAAGAGAACATGTTTACGTAATTTAGGAAGAGAATATAGGTATGTCAAGAAAAGGTAAAATTCAAGCAAGTAGAAAGATAGTCAAGCCATGTTGCTGTTAAGTTACATTATACGAGGAAAATGTCGAACAAATTATGTTTATACGGACTAGGTTTCCCATCTTAAAAATTACTATACTCAGTCACAACTCACAGTTCGCAGTCAGGAAGTTTGCGGTGTGATACCCCGTGCCTCGGAAAGCACGTAAATCGTTGGTCCTACGCCTGATCTCGCCCCGGTCATGTTGGATTGCCATCTCATTGACTATAAGAGTGAAGGAATAGCGAGTGCACCTGTGTATTGCACACACACTTGTGCACTATAATATCTCCTGCGTACCTTCCTGATCTCCGTTGAGATTGGCCGTCGTGGCTAAAATCAGCTAGGAAGGGATATGTGTAACTATAAAGAGCTTTTGATTGAGTGTAATCTTTCAAGATATACGTGGTTTAATGGAGTAAAATATAAGAAGTCCTGGTATGTGCAGAAGATCCTTTTAAAATTGAAAATCGGTACGTTTTGGCCTACAATAATGCTGTAACGATTGCCATTAATAACAATACCCGAAGATGCCAAAGAAATAGTATGGAGCTGAGCTATGCCCTCTCTATGCCAACCATCTCCCCTTAACAAAGGCAAAATATTATGATGACATAATTAGCCTCTGTCACAGCGGAATTAATCCAGCCACATATAACGACTTTTTCAGGAGTTTAGGTATCTCTTTTTGCTGGCTTTCCTAACGATGTTGAATTTTCTGATCCGGGATAATACATAAATTAGTCGTTTTTTTTTAATTTCTTTTAATCATGTATTTTCGTTATTATTATTGATTCTCATTGAAATAATATTAGTTTTTTTTTAATTAATAATGAAAGATATTATCTGTTTTTATAAATATACTTAAATGTTAATTATTTTATTTTTTCAAAGATGTTGAATATCTAGTATTGGTTGTTCCTTTTAAAAAAATAAAGAAATTTATCCTTTATATTTCTTTCTGATTTCTTTAACCTACAGTTTGTTTAAATATAATAATACACACATAATTTTTTAACCGAAGTCTATTGTTATTACCACATACAGTGGATTGAGACTTATATTTTTCAGTGTATACTATTGTAATTATCATATACAACAATTAACGACACCTAAACTCCGCTGTATAACGTTGTAAGTATGAGATACTACAACCGGCGCAGCCTGTACTCCGCAGTAAAATGTTGTATCAACGATATCTCAGAAAATACACATATTTTTGAAATTATCTTTCAACACAGTTAAGAATACTATTAATTAAATACATGTACCAAATTTCATACAGCTACAATGATAAATGCAGTGTTTAGGCCAATTTGAATCTTTAAAATGCTCTACTGTAAAATTGCGATTTTGGGGATACAACAACTTACGTAGGAGGTATCGATATTAACACTTGTGCCTACACCTTAAATAGGAAAAGATGTGATAATATTATGTTTACATGTACACCATTATTATTGTTAATAGCTTTTGCTCATGATTGCGCCTGCGTTGACATTCCTTCCTGGGATAAAGAACAGCCAGTAGCACTCAGAGATATTTTAACTACCTAATTATTGAAATGTTTTTTCAAAATAGGTTACTTAATTTTTGAGTTTATTTATTACAAACAAATATGAAAAGAACAAATCTTTTCTCGTTATAATTTTAGTGACGTATTCTTGTTTGTAACATACAGTCTTGTGATAATTTTCAAATATCATTAATTAGTCGTCAACTCAATATTTATTAATATACCTACAATTGATTCTAAGATAAAATATAATAATAATATAGTACTTACATTTATATTATAGCTTCTCCCTCTCTTTCAAATTTTGCCGTGCCCGACAGGGACATTATGTACCTGACTATATTGTTAAAATGTAACACATTTTTAACCGACTTTCAAAAAAGGAGGAGGTTCTCAATTCGTGTGTTTGTACTTTTTTGTAACCAATAATTGTGGCAAATAATTGAAAATTGAAATTGAGACGATGCTATCGATCATCGATAGCGCCTCAAAATTTGTCCAGATGCCTGAACAAAGGGGGGGGGGGGGGGGCTGCATGCAGGTGACTCGCAGCTAGCGGAGAGTAAAAGTATGAAGAAAGCAGCGCATAATATTACTTCAAGTTATTAGCTACCGTGAGGGACGAGTACACTGGTTGCGCCTCTGTTCCCCCTTTAGGGATAAAATCTCTGAGTCTATGTATGTATTTATTTTACGAATTCTACAAAACCTACTCTATGTATAGGCGTAACTAACGCAGTCAGAAGGTTGACTGTCGCTATGATGATATTTTATAATATTTAACGCTTTAACTATTTTTAATAAAGCGTTATAAAGTACTCCGGTTTTACTCTTGAGATCTGAGCTTCCGTGGTGTTTTCCTTCTTGGAAACGTTCACTAACAGTAACAATAATTCTGTCATATTCTCGCAGTCGGCAAGTGTCAATTTCTTTGTCACGGAAAGAATTTTGTTGGATCGGTCATATAAATATATGACACATTGCTCAATTTTTTGATCCAACTACTCCAATAAGTAGCATTCGCTACGAGTTCCACACATCAAAATATGGTCTTTATATAAAGGTTGAAATGTCCATTTCCTAATATAAAAAATTGCCTAGGAGTTAATCTTCAACTTGGTATGTTTGTGGCAGAGTTGGTATCATCTATTCAGATGATACTCCAATTCCATTTCAAGATTTAATATTCTAATATTGATAAATAATATAATTTGATGACAGATCTAAGATGTCTGTTTTAAGAAAATATCTTTGTTTTGTTGATTGTAATTATTAATTAATAATGTTACCGTGAAGGAAAACATAGAGAGGAGGCCTACATGCTTTAGAATTCTCCATGAGGATCTCGCGAATATGCGGAGTCTGCCAACTCACGGTGGGCGAGTGTGGTGGACTGGGACCTGAACCTTCTCAGTTCAAGAGGAGGACCGTGCTCGGCTGTGGGTGATATATAATACAGGGCTGATTGCATTGCATTGTTACCGTTAATTAAGTTTGTTTTTCCAGTTAATATGATTTTTGACACAAATATTACGAAGAAGAAGCTTAAGACTTTGAAAGAAGTATAGACCACCTCCAAGTTAGTTACTGCAATCACATGCTGCCATGCTGGTGAAGACAAACCAATAAAAGGATTTTTAAGGGAAGTATATTCAATCGATGCTATCGAAATACGATATACCTAGATGATATTAGATTATACAACAGGGAACATTTCCCTTATGCCAAGGCTATTGTTTAATTATTTTTAAGTGCCTATACTATAGCGGCTATATATAGCCACCATCCAAAATAACCATTTGTTGAAGGAAATTAGAATTTTCTTAGAACCAGATCTTATTACTGAAGGCATAATATAATATTTTTTATAGTTTACTCGGAATTTGCTCAAATAATCGCTAATATAGTATTGGTAATATAGTATCTTTTATGACAAAATGAATTCATAAAAATTAAGTTTCTTTATTTATGTTGCCAGAAAGCCCCATATAACAGTATGGTCACATTCCATATCTTTATAGCGAATGTGGAATAGATATAACTCTATTAGATGTCTAGTTCTCACAGCACGAGGCACGTTGCCACGGGCTCCACCGCGTTCCTGTAGGTACTTATGGCATTAAACTGCATTCGATCTACCAAATTGCAGTTTGGATCATAAATTATTAATTTTGACTTATCCTGGAGATTCGGTAATGAGACCTTAAGAATCTAGTTGGGAATGACGAATTTTTTTGTTAATTCAATGATAACCAATTAGAAATTTTATATTGATATCCTATCAAAAAGCTTATTGCTAAGTACAAGCTTATAAAGTTTTTTGATTAGCTAATTGTAATTACTACTGCAATTGAAATTATACAAATATTTCACTACTTATTCTCTAAAAGTCTACATGTGTTCTATAACTTATCTTCATGCTAATCTCGAGGACGAAGCCGAAGTATAATTAATGATTAAACGAACTTACCTGTACGTGAAGTTCTATCATAATTATACGAAGGCTTCGTCCGAGGAGATTAGCATCCCTCCCTCCCGTGACTTGCGTTAACCCTAGTAAGTTGTGAAATATTGGTATATGGAACTCTCTCTCTAAACTAAATGAATCTCTCTTGACAGGTTGGGTGTGACCAAAGTATAAAAAAAAAAAAAAATAAGTCTCAAATAAAGTGCAAAGGCGTACTAAGTACACGTACTACATGTGTTCTATAACTTATCTTCATGCTAATCTCCTCGGACGAAGCCTTCGTATAATTATGATAGAACTTCACGTACAGGTAAGTTCGTTTAATCATTAATTATATTGCAGTCAACAAATTCCTCTCTTCAGTACGTCTAATGGCTATTTGAATATATTTTCATCAATATGTTTTATTACAATAAAGCAAGCCAAACTGTCGACACTCTCCACTCCCTAACACATTGTGTGGAAGTCTTTCACAGTTAGGCGTTGGCAAAAGTTGTGAATACTAACTCGAGCGCGACGAGGCCCGAGTTATCGCGCCGTCAAGCGATTAACACATACAACACCGGGAATACTTCTAGACTTGCTAACTAGGTAAGTCGCATACGAGAGTCTATTTTTTATTGCCTAAGAGCTTTACTAATAATCGCTGTATAATTTTGACATAGTTATACAATGTTTGTCTCACTTCCTCTAAAAGTAAATATCACTCAATATCGCAAGACAAAATATTATATAACTATCACAGACTATACTACTTTTGTTGGTAAGGTGGTTAGTAGGCAAAAGATCAAGCTGTCTTCTTGGTCGTAAACAACATCCGCCGCCCATGGACTGTAGCAATGCTAGAGGTACAGCAAGGCCACTGGCTATCGGGAGGTGAGCACTCTTTTTAAGCTTCGTTTAAAGAAAGACAAGAAGGTCAAGACATAGTTACTAATTCTAGACTTAGTAGATAAGCCATTGACGGGAGTCAACCTAGTTATAGTTATTGAATGAAATAGTGACTTGGTCTAAATTCTAATAGATAAAAACAGTGTAATCAGATGGTTTTTCTTTACATTTAAATACATGCAGTGATTACTGCGTTTGCGTCTAACACATAACATGTACACACTTACGCCTTGTTTTATACCCGATGGGTTAAGCAGACGCGCAATTAGTGTGCCTAATGTGCGCCCTGCACATTCCTTTGCGTGATGTGATATACGAACAGGTTATTGCCAGATCGGGCATGAATTCCAGACTCAGGGAATTTCGGGATTCTAACAAACAATATAACTATAATAAGCATATAATAAGTGGGCACTAATGGTATTCACCATTATATCGTACAGAATAAAGGTCAAATAGTGAGAGTATATATGTATAGTAGGTAGAGAAATGCCTACCCCCAGAAACTGCTTAACTGAAGGTTGAACTTATCTACAGAAAATGCAAAAAAAAACGTCACACTAAACGAGTTTCCCACACTTTGTTACAAAAACCAAACGGTTTCCAATCTAAGCAATTCGCGCTCGTCCATTATACCGAGTTTGTATCTGACGTTGGAATCAAGCCGGGATTTGCAGCCTGCGGGATACGGGAAAGCCGATATCTCAACCCGTACGATCTTTGGATGATGTTGATAGATATTTGCTATTAGTGGTGATTTTATAAAAAAAAGTCTTGATACTGGAATTAGTATTTTTCACGTTAAAGACAAAATTGTCTAAGTAAAAGTCTAGAGGTTCTAAATCCATAAAGGTCCTGACCCACACAAAGCGACTTAAATTATCTCAAGGCATCGCAATATATCACTTAAGAAAAGGGAGCTGACAAATAAAAGGGTGGAATTCAGTACGGTGCATTGTGTTTGTGGAATTCCAATAGGGTTCGCGGCATTCGCGTCACGATCCCAGTCTCGAGTCGCGCCCCGGGACACGTGATCCACTTATATAACAGTGGACATGAAGGCCGTATGAACGGTAATACCGGCTTTAAAAATCTTTAGATATGAAATTTCTTGCGGCTTCACCTTTTTAAAAGGTTAGGATAAAACGTAATCTGCACTTAGAGATGTCTTCCTATTAGTGACAGATAGGTGCATTATATCTTTATTGTCGTTGACTAGCTCTTAATCCTCTTCAAAAGAATTAATTATGTCGTGGGAATCGAGAACTATTTCCACTAAATATATTTGTCTCGATGCGGGAATCGACCCCCTAAACGCCACGTTTCAAACGGTTCTCTCGCACTTTGCCGTATCGCCGTAGAGGTCCGAATACAACTCAATTTGAGGTTATTGTGCAGAGCTCGTTAACTTGAATCAACTAACATCCAATCTGACATTATAACTCAAACGAAGAGCTTTAGTTGATCCAATTCCGAGGTTATATTAAACAAACAATTAACATAATGTAAACTTACCCTCGAGTTAAATACGCAGAACACAATGAAGCGACGCAATACTCGGCACCTATCAAAACAAGCCTGGCTTGTGTCAGCGAATGGCGTAAATTTTCTGAAGGGAAGCTGTTATTTTTTGGGTTCCATACCCCCTTATAGGAATACTTTGGCCGTCTCTCTGTCTGTATGTCTCTATTACGCTAACTTATAGCCAAAAAAACCTACTATGAAACTGAAAGTTGCTAGAACACCTGTCGGTTTAATAGTGTGTTTCAGCAAAATTATCGTCTTCGTGACGCCTTATGTTAGAATTAATAGACAGTCGACAATTTGTAACACAAACCAATTTATTCCTAAACCGTGTGGAAACAATATAAAAGCAAGCCTTTTCTCGAGCACAATATCTAGTATCTACTCGTAAAATGCTCGGCAGATCTCAATTCCTCGATACATTGAACTTGCTGTGTCTACTTGAAGTATTGCTTCAGACTAAACGTCACATTATGCATATGAATACTAATAGAAAAGCAAAAATGTTTGTTGCTTTCTGCTTCTTTTACGATCATTTGATTCTTTGCACATGATGAATAATTTATGGCCGGAATGTGACATCCGTTATATTTGTACTGCAAAAATGCATAGTTTTCTTGTGACTTTTATTGCAGGGTCCTAGGCCTTAGTAGACGATAGTCTAGTTGAGAATGGAACGGACAAGGCACATACCTCTGACTTTTCGAAGTTACGTGTTTATTATGAACTAGATTTTGCCCGCGGCTCCGCACGTGTTAAGTTTTTCCGGGATATAAGTCCCGCTTTACATTTTCTCGGGATAAAATGTAGCCTATGTGTTAATCCAGGACATGATCTACCGGTGTGAAAAATTTCATCGAAATCCATTCAGTAGTTTTTCGTGAAAGAGTAACAAATATCCATACATCCACACAACTTTCGCGTTTATGATATTAGTAGGATTATCGTTCGCTTTAACGATGAAAGGAAAAATCGTATGGATACCTACCTGTATACCTGAGAATACTCCATAAGAATTTCGAAAGTACGTGAAGTCTACGGACTATCTTTAAACACACTAATCTTCTTCCTGCCATTATCTCACTCCATTGTAAGGTCGCTATACTCTTTTTCACACATGTTGCAGAAACTTAAAGATACTTTAATAAAGAGCAATGTTTTCTCTATCCCATTGGGTGGACGTGTCACCCGCACGAGCGCGCTTGGAACTAAAACTTGTCTATTGTAGCATAGTAATGAGAAGGCGCGGAGGCGATAGCGGGAGCGGATAACAAAAAAAAACACTTTCATAACTCTATTTTGCAACATTTATCTGTAGAGAAAATAAATAACATAGCATCAGACTTTTGAAGGGTTAGGCGAATGTATAACATCTACATCTGGTCACCTTCATGAACTCTCATGTAATAGGGGTACCTAAGTCTTGTACCACTAAACGGCCCAACTCCAGATAGATATTACCCAAAAAAATATTTTATTTTAACCATCCTCGAAGTTTCACCTCAGCACTGGAGTCGCAGCATGTACCGCAATAATACAAGGTACACTACCAAGGCATTCAAACAAACCGTATTGGAACTGCAATCCTCTCTGAAATCTACTTGTGAAAACTCAAAAAGACTTACGTCAATGCATATAACTAAATTGAAAAAATCATTAAACAAAGAGAAAACTATAATATCGTTGCTTGCGCCTGGTCTCGCCTCTGCTTATGCACCATGTTGATAGCTAGCGGGTGATGAGATAACACGCGCCCGCCCCGTTCCGTTCCTAACACTTCCAACAGTGTTATTGTCAGTAAGTTGTTAACTACAAAATAAAATATCGATATAACTTAACGGTTGGCTAAGCGAAGTTGTACGTAAGCTTATGATATAAGTGATTTCCTAGACTCTAGGACCTAGAGACACCATGAAAGATAATATTATGTTCTTTTATTTATAAGTAAAATCCTCTATCACTAGTACCTAGAGAAAGCCCGTGTCCACCAGTGGGTCAGTTTATAATAAAGGGCTGATATTATTAGTAGAATGGAAAGATTGCGGATTAAGATACCTTTATCCCCAAAATCCATTTTAGAATTCCAATCACAATCCTCCAAACCTTAATAATTATTGATATGTAGTAGGATCAGTCATTACTCTGTTTCAATGGCGTTTACATAATTTTGTTCTTCTTTTTTTCCCTTTCGTTATCTTTAAAATTGTAAAAATCCTACTAATATTATAAAGGCGAAAGTTTGTAAGAATGTATGGATGTTTGGATGTTTGGATGTATGGATGTAAGGATGTTTGTTCCTCTTTCACGCAAAAACTACTGAACGGATTTCGATGAAATTTGGCACACGGGTAGATCATGTCCTAGATTAACACATAGGCTACTTTTTAACCCGGGAAAATATAAACCGGGACTTTTATCCCGGAAAAACTTTTTAATGCGGGCGGAGCCGCGGGCAAAAGCTAGTAGTATATATTAATTTAAGTGTGTGTATTTAATTCATGCACTATTTATTTAGGTTTTTTTTGTTCATCATTTTGTTAATTTGTTCTTGTTTATATGCATACCATGTACGCCTTATATTGTAACGGCATTTAGCTTAAGGGTACTTTTAACGTTGTCTCTGTAATTAATAACTTGTTAATGTACGTTACGTTGGCGTTACTAAATAAATAAAAGGGTAGAGCAGAGACGCAACTAGTGTCTTTGAGATTTAACAAGCTTATTTTTAAGTCTCCGGCCCTGTTTTACAAGTTTCAAGTAAATTTTATACAGCTAATGTAGACATTACTCATTTGATTAATATTTATTTGGGAGCATAGCTTAGCGAGTGTATTTGATCAAAGTACATTTATGTGACGAATTCACTCGGAAGTCGTGAAACATAACCATATTGGCAAATCTACGACTGAGGTTATATCTTTTATCTATAGCTGAGGTCTCGGGTTCGATCCCCGGGTCGGGCAAAGTGATATTGAGTTTTTCTATCCAGTATCAGCCCGGAGTCTGAAATTTGTGCCCGATATGGCGATAGGCTCGCCCCCTATCACATCATGGGACGGAATGACGGCGAAAAGTGGGTGCACTAGTTGCCCCTCTGCCTACCCCTTCGGGGATAGCAGGCGTGAGTGTATATGTATTGGCAAATCTAATGTGATTGGCGAGTAACTACATCACACTGAAACGTTTGCAATCCCAGGCAATTCAGTTTTCGAATCGAAATGCTCACACCAAATCCTTCAATCTCACAATTTTCAACCCAAGAACGCTGACTCCAAAGATTTTCATATCTTTTCTTAGTGATTTAATATCAGAGATCCTTTCCAACCAATACAAAAGAATGCAACTACAAGCATTTTTCAAGCTACACGACATTATAATTAAAATCCAGTATGCATGGCCTATATCCAACACATTTTTTCCGTCTGTCCGTACAGCACAAACTTCCTGTGACAGGCGACAATCCCGCTGCATCCCGGATCCCGTGTCAAGAGGAACTCTCGGAAATAAAAGAAACTCCGCGGGTTCATAAGGACATTCTCGTAGATAAATTTCATTTTTTATTAAAAACTAAAACTGGTATTGCCCGGCCCGACTGGGGTAGTACCACTATGATATGTAAAATAAAGGTAAAATAAAAAATTGTGATGAATTTCTTATTACGAGTGAGGTTTATGACTATCTCACAAACTGCGCAAATACCGGGTAACTCACTCATTATTGAAATAGTCGCACTCACTTTCAAAACACCGACCTGGGAATCGAACCTTAAATCCATTTTTATAACCTCAATACGCAACCACTAGCCCAATAGTAAAAAATATACGTTACATAAATAAATACTGTCTGCGGTTGAAAAACTACAATGCCGGCGACATAATGGAAAAATTCTGCTTCCGGTCAGAATAAACACGTGCCGAGACGTTTTTCTATTATTCCTGGAGGAAATGACAAATCGAAGTCCATCCAAGCGAAGTCTTCGAGCTGATTGCGTTTACTATTCTACATCGGATGGTTCCAGCTTCAATTCCAATCGATAAACAAATGTTTTCAAAATTCGAATATGTCGAACGGTTGCTAGAATTACGCCGGCCTCTCTTAATTATAACGAGATTTTCATCATGTGCATAGGGGCAACTCATATCTCCGGGAATATTTATAGTATACAGACAGCCTTAGAATAATAACACATAGAACCCGCGAACATGCACGCTTAGTGAGGCAAGTAAAACTAAGCCATTTGGCCTAGTTTCCGAACAGCCCGTGTCAGTGCACAAAGCCGAATCGTAGCGCCAGCAGCTCTCGATATTTTATTTTAATATAACAGTTTGTGCAATAAACGGATGCCACAGTACCTCGGATATTCATAAGAAACATTGTTACATAACATTTCACATGTAAATATTACGTTTAATCTAATGTTTTGACATAAAATAATCGACAAAGCAAAAACAATTGTTCATAATTTTTACAGGCGACATTATATCAAAATGTTGCAAACAAAAGGAAAATTGTTACCCCAAAGTTTGATGTCTATGTTCTAAAATTAATATGTCTAAAATTAACTTATTTAATTGGTACTTTTGCATGCTATGATATTGTGTTGCCAGTATTAAAAATATATAATTTTCTATTGATCTGACTTGAATTGACGATATTAATTTTTTTTTTACATGCTTATATTATTATTTTAGATGAAAATATGTCTAAAGTTAGGACTTATACGCCTTTTCTCTTTCAAAAATATTTCGTTTTCATTAATAATTTTAACTTTTAATTTCGTCTTATCCCCAACAGACGTAAGCACTAAGCGTAAAATGATGTCAATTATACGGTTCAACAGTGATGTCTTTGTTTTACTATAATCTGCCAAAACTTCTAATAAAATAGAAGCGGTGACGTATTTTGACATTACTGACATAAATATAGAAAAAAATATCACCTTCACAAAATCACTATCGAGGCAAAGGTAAGTACCTCATTCAGCCGTTAAATGACGTGTTTTCTGGTATTATTTATTTTCTCCCTAACGAAGTAATAATGAAATTTAAAAAATATGTAATTGAACTCAAGATAATATAGTAAAGAAAAGGTATTTTATTATTTGGTATCGCTTTGATCCTTTTCAGGGTTTCCCCACTTAAAACCATTCGTTTCTTAAGAATAAAATAAAGTAATTTCTTATTGTGGACGATAATAATAATTCCATAGGTATATAATACTTAAATAATGGCTCAAGGTAGAAGCAATTCCACTTACCCCAAGTTTGGGGAAAATTTCATACCACTAGCAATATTATTTGCACGCTTGTATGCGTGTGACAGAACGTCACTACGAGTGACTTACGCTTACATCAATGAGTTTTATGCCTCACATTTGACAGTTTTTTGATATGAAACTATCATTCTTGGCGTTATTATTCTATGCAGACAGCTATGTCTATAAGTCATTTTTAACAATCTGCAATAATTCGAAATATGTATTACCTCTACAAACAAACATAAACGCTGTCCTCTTAATAGATAGTGCAGACATTGTGACCCCCCATAGTTACCGGCAGGAAGATGACAATCAACGACTGACACCAATTTGCAGTCGCTCTTCGGTCTCAGACAGTCCCAAAATAACCTTCTGTATACGGGAGGGGATACATATATTCTAGAGAGTCTAGACTGAAGGATAAGTATTGCAGAAGGTAAATAAACGCGGAGGTGAGTCCATGAATATCACACTGCCTAATTGCATGACGTTTGCTGACCTTGAGAAATGGAAAGGATCTGATGAGCCTCCAGGATTTACACAGTAAAGTTCATAATATATGCACCTCAATTTCACTCAGAAGTTCGATATCACATGTTCAGTTATCAACACAATCTCAAATGAAATCTTAAGTGACAGGACATGATGAATTTTGACAGCTGAGCTTTGTTCATTTTACAGCGCCACAGCTGACAACAGGCGCTCAATTAACAGCTCAATTATTGTAAATAGATCAATAATATCTTTAACTTAAGATCCTACTCAAAAGTGTAATTTCGTTTTTATAATATGGTCCTAAACATTGGGTCAATCCTTCATATCTGCAACACGCTTAAGTGTATTGCGCCTTAAACGTAAGTGAATAATGACCCCAAAAAAAGGTTACACATCTGACCACTCTATCCTATAAAACTTTCATTCAATTCCTCACTACAAAGGATTCTATTCAGTTCTAACCGATTCTTGCACTATCGCGTACTGTACCCGTCGGAATTTCGCGCCAAGGTTTTCGCAAAATGGTTGCGGACCCACCGAGCGGAAAATTAATTTCAATCCATATAAAATCCAGCGCGGCGTCAAGAGAATGTGGGTGTAGTTTTATTTTGTATTTCTTTGCGTAAAAATAACGTTACATGATATAGTTTTATACAATGACTAGACAAGTATGCTGCTCGTCTGAAAGTGCTACGACAGTAGTGATAATAATACCAGCCTTGTATTATATACTGACCACGGGCCTCCTCTACTACTAAGAGGGTTTTAGGCCTTGGTCTACCACGCTGGCCTGTTACTGTTACTGTTACTGTTGTGGGGCTCCTTTTTCCGCACTTAGCCCGTATAAAGTCGGGCCGTTGTGCGTGATGTACCAGCTAGCAGTCTAGCCAGCCCAACTCCTTCCAGAAGCGCAGGATCTTCCTGGTTCCTTCACAGGCTTCTCGGAGTGACCCCGGTGTACCGAGGATTTCAGCCCGTTGTGCAGCTACTCCTTCGCATTCCAGGACAACGTGGGAGGCTGTTTCGTCAGCCGACAGGCATCCCCTGCAGAGGGGGCTGTCGGTAATACCTAAAACATATAAATGTTTGTTTAATGAGCAGTGTCCGGTGATCATACCCACCATTGTGCGTAGAGAGGCCCTGTCTAGAGACAAAAGGCGTCTCGTCAGACGTCGGTCCGGGTGTGGCACTGTTTCCCGGGACTGTCTACATGCACTAGTACTTGCCCATTGATCCGCGTGTTGTTCTTGTGTTCTGCGACGCAGCCATGATCTTAGCTGATAAAAAGGTAGTGGTACTATTGGAATAGGTCCGAATACCACTTGGTTTGACCCTCTTTTTGCCAGTTCATCTGCCGCGTCATTACCTAGAGAGCCACTGTGCCCTTTAATCCATTGTAGAGTAACGGAGTTAGACTTGCTTATACCCTCCAATGCCAGGTGGCACTCTAGTATGAGCCCAGATTGGACAGTTCCACTGTCAAGGGCTCGTAGTACCGCAGCGCTGTCTGACACTATGCGTATCTTATGGTCTGTTATACCTCGCTTGTCCACTGCGTTGGCAGCCTGTGTGATGGCGATACATTCGCATTGGTATATGGAGCTGTGCTCGCCTAAGGCCATTGATAAATTTATGTTGATATCCAGTGAGAACACTCCTGCTCCCGATCCTGTCCTGGTCTTTGAACCATCAGTGTATATACGCAGTTCGTGTGTTCCCGACCAGTCATGTTGTTCTTCAACAAGCTGGATATTGTAGCTTTTGTTGAAGATATGTTGTTTGGGCACTCTGTCGTTGGGGGCGGCTATCAGTGATTGGTAGTTTATAGCCTCCTCAAGGATATCGCTGTGAGCCCCTTTCGCTGAACCCCAGAGCTTTAGTGTATTTAGTCTGATAGCTGCTGAGGCCGCCTCCTGTCGGATAAAAAGATCCAAGGGTGGTAGCCCCAGCAGTACCTCTAGTGCTACTGTGGGTGTGGTTTTCATGCAGCCCGTTATAGCTGTACAAGCTAATCTTTGGAATTTCTGCAGTTTGTTCCTAGTTGTGGTGAGTTTGGTTCTGGGCCACCATACTACGGCTCCGTAGGAGATGATTGGCCGTATCACCGCTGTGTATAGCCAGCTCATGATCTTAGGGCGGACTCCCCAGGTTTTTCCGAGGAGTCTCTTACACTGCCAGAAGGTGATACAGGCTTTGTCCAGTTTGTGCTCCAGATGTTTATTCCATAACAGCTTATCATCCAAAATTACGCCTAGATACTTTACCTCCTTCGTGAGGCTCAGTGTGGTACCTTGGAGTTTAGGTAAGCGAAGGTTTTCAGGCATGCTCCGCTTCTTTGTGAACAAAACCAGTTCAGTTTTTGATGGGTTTACAGATAGTCCTTGTTCAGAACACCATCGTTCTGTTATAGTTATATAATGCACCCTTTCCTGCCTATCCTGCACTTTCCTATTGTCCACTCAGCTCTCCCATACATCATATATACCGGTCCCCCTTGGTCCCCGCCAGTCTCTTCCCATCCTTCACGCTAGACGGCTGTCTTTTAAAATTATTTCGTGTTTTTATTTTTTAAAAACCCATTTACAAAGTCCTGTATAACATTTGGTGGCAGCGTAAAGGGATTTCTTAAAAGAATCCCCGGACGTCTTCAACAATAACTGCGGCAGTAACCATTCGGACAAAAGTGCAGTGAAAAAGTGTACAAGTTCGAGCCGGCCCACTCCGAATTATTGTGTAACCTGCAAGGAAGCCATCACTGCGACTGTTCGTGCTGTACAACAACCAGCCAGCAGCCAATCTCCTGCGATCCTGTGTTCCTGATTAGACGACTCCTTGCGCGCTAGCAAGTAAATCCTAGAGAGACTCCAAGGAAGAATTATGTTCATCGCAATCATCCTCTCAGCATTCCAGTGAGTAATTTTTAAATTCGGATTTTGGTCATTGCTATACTATAATTGTTTCTTGTGTTTATAATTTCTACACTGTGTATTGTCCAATTGTACAAATTATTGATAGTATTATAATTCCACAATGGCTGAGAGATCACAGAGCCCAAAATTTGAAACCCCCGAAATCGCGGTAATTAATACAGAAGAGGAAGTTTACTGTCCTCTTCCTCAAGGACCCACAACGAGGTCGAATTCTAAAAAGAAAATTGTGCCACAAAAACCTGAAATAGATCTATCAACCCTTTTAAAATTTATAAAACCCTACGATGGGTCCAGAGAAAAATTAAATTCATTTCTCGTTAATTGTAACAATGCTTATGAATTGGCATCTGATATTCAAAAAGACACCATTTTTAAATACATTCTTTGCCGGTTAGAAGGCAAAGCTGAAACCGCTTGCTCTATTAAAGAATTTTATAACTGGCAACAGCTGAAAGATTTTCTTAAAACACAGTTCAGCGAAAGGAAACACTATGCTCATTTGATCACAGAATTACAAGAGTGCAAACAACAAATTAACGAGACTGTGAGCCAATATGCATTGCGAATAGAAACTTGTCTCTCACAGCTATTAACCGAAATATCTATCACACATGGCAATAAAAATCGAGAAATGATTGGTCGTACAGCAGCCATGGAGGAACTAGCCCTCCATCACTTCCAAATGGGGTTGATGCCCCGCATTTCTAATATCGTTAGGTGCAAATCCTCAAAAACATTAAATGAAGCCATTAATATGGCAATCTCCGAAGAAAAAATCCAAATATCCCTATCTAAACAGAATCAGGGACCGTCTAGCGTGCAACATCCACGACAATTATACAAGCCAAATATTCCAAAACAAAATACTCAACCTATGCGACACAATTCTTATCCCAATTTTAATCCAAATCCAAGTCGCTCGAATATTAATCCAAGTCGACCTTACGAGTCTAATAATTCCTTAGTAGTTTGTAGATATTGCAAACTTCCAGGCCATAGCCTAGAACAGTGTCGAAGAAGAGAGTTTAATAACAATCGTTTTAAGAATTTCAACCAAGGTCAATCAAGGATGCCTCAACGCGTCCATTTCATTGCTGGCGATACTACGACACCTGATGGTAACGAGTATCCAATGGACATCGCCGAAGGTTACGACACTGTTGACGCAGATTCAAAAAACGAATAAACGTCTCGTCCCAATGCCGTGCGGGACTTCATGCGCCAAAAATCGGCATTTCAAACTATGTTCCAAAATCCACTGTATCCAGGTCCACTAACAAACAGGGTAACCAGCCCCAAACCTATAGTGGTCCTATCTCTAAATCCAGGTACACTAACAAACAGGGTAACCAGCCCCAAACTTATAGTGTCCCTAATCCTATATCCGGAATCACTAACAAACAGGGTAACCAGCCCCAAACTCATAGTGATTCTCTCTCTGTATCCAAATCCACTAACAAACAGGGTAACCAGCCCCAAACTTATAGTGGTCCTATCTCTAAATCCAGGTACACTAACAAACAGGGTAACCAGCCCCAAACTTATAGTGTCCCTAATCCTATATCCAGAATCACTAACAAACAGGGTAACCAGCCCCAAACTCATAGTGATTCTCTCTCTGCATCCAAATCCACTAACAAACAGGGTAACCAGCCCCAAATCTATAGTGGTCTTATCTCTAAATCCAAAATCACTAACAAACAGGGTAACCAGCCCCAAATTCATAGTGATCCAATTGTATCCAAGCAGCAGCATAACAAGGTTGGTCTGCAAAATCCTTCAAATCCAAACGTTTATGAAATAACGAGTAATCCTGCAAAAACATTGTTGCCTCATGTTCTTATTCAATCCTCTATATCCGATATCCCATTGTCCTTATTAGTAGACTCAGGGTCTTCTGTCAGCCTATTAAAATACTCATGTAT
This sequence comes from Lapara coniferarum, assembly GCA_949316025.1. Classification (NCBI taxonomy): domain Eukaryota; kingdom Metazoa; phylum Arthropoda; class Insecta; order Lepidoptera; family Sphingidae; genus Lapara; species Lapara coniferarum. The sequence continues at coordinate 1,714,330 of OX438920.1, forward strand.
AGAGAAACATCCCAAACTTATAAAAGAATTTATCCAATTAAAAGGTATTGATTCAACAGAAGAACCTATTTGTACCCGCGGCCATTTCCAACTTAAATTACATATTCCGAAATCCACAATATCACACAAATTCCATGTCATTGACATCGTACACCTACCCTATGATGGAATTATAGGCTCCGATATGCTCAACGCCTTAGGGTGTAGTATAAATTATACTAACGATTTACTTTATATCGGGAAATCATCCTTAAAACTACATTTTCATGATCCTGCTTATATAATCCCCGCTAGAACAGAAACTGTAATAGAATGTTCTGTGTCCAACCCCGAAATTAAAGAAGGGTTAATTCTAGACCAAAATTTGTCCGAACATCTATTAATCGCGAATTGTCTCGTGCGAGTTAAGGAGAATAACAGAATTAATATTTCCGTTCTTAACACTTCAGAAAAAGCTATGAATTTAAAATCAAACTTAAATCTGAAGCTTGATCCTATCGAGTCTGTACAATTTAAAAACTACCCTTCCGGTACTATAAATCATATAAGCAATTCAACAAACAGTTTTAAACGCACTGAAGAAGTATTGCAACAACTTCGCACCTCGCACCTCAATGATGAAGAAAGAGATGTTCTATTACAATTATGTTCTGATTTTTCCGATATTTTCCATCTTCCAGGAGAAAGCCTTACTCACACAAACGCCCTCAAACATGAAATTAAAACTACAACAGAAATTCCGATACATACCAAATCATATAGATTCCCAGAAGTCCATAAAACCGAAGTTCGCAAGCAAATAGATAAAATGCTAGAGCAAAACATAATTGAACCCTCCGATTCCCCTTGGTCATCACCCATATGGGTTGTCCCTAAGAAACTTGACGCTTCCAATGTACAAAAGTGGCGAGTGGTGATCGATTATCGGAAGCTGAACGATATAACAATCGGCGACACTTACCCTATCCCTCAGATTACTGAAATCTTAGACCAACTCGGGAATAGTAAATATTTCTCCACCTTAGACTTAGCATCGGGATTCCATCAAATTGAATTAAACGAAGCCGATAAACCTAAAACAGCTTTCACCGTTCCTGAAGGACATTACCAATTTCTAAGAATGCCGTTCGGGCTCAAAAATGCCCCCTCAACATTCCAGAGACTCATGAACTCTGTCTTGTCTGGTCTTCAAGGCATTCGCTGCTTCGTCTATCTGGACGATGTAGTGTGTTATGGCTATGACCTTAAATCCAGCATTTCTAATCTAGAAGCAATTTTTCAAAGAATTCGAGATTTTAATCTCAAACTCCAGCCAGACAAGTGCGAATTCCTCAGACACGAAGTGTGTTATCTCGGACATATAATTACCGAACAAGGTGTTAAACCAAATCCCGAAAAAATCAAGGCCGTTACCGCATTTCCAATTCCAAAAACCCCCAAGGATATAAAATCCTTTTTAGGCCTTGTCTCTTACTATCGTCGTTTTATTCCCGACTTCTCCAAAGTCGCGAAACCCCTCACCAATCTCCTGAAAAAGGATATATCGTTTAATTGGGAAAACCAACAACAACTTGCTTTCGAAACGTTAAAAAACAGGCTAACATCTGCACCATTACTTATTTATCCAAATTTTTCCCAACCATTTATCCTCACCTGTGATGCTTCAAATTATGCCGTCGGCGCGGTCCTTTCACAAGGATCTATTGGAAAAGATCAACCAGTAGCTTTCGCTTCTCGAACACTTAACAAAAGTGAATCCAATTATAGCACAACCGAAAAGGAGCTATTAGCAATATTATACGGTTGCAAAACTTTTCGCCCCTATCTCTATGGGCGCAAGTTTGTTATAGTCACCGACCATAGGCCCTTAAAATGGTTGTTCAACCACAAAGACCCCAGTAGCAAACTCCAAAGATGGAGGCTGAAACTAGAGGAATACGATTACGAAATAGTTTATCGCAAAGGAAAATTGAATTCCGCCGCCGACGCTCTCTCCAGACATCCAGTGAATCCTATTTTCCCTGAAAATAATGATCCAAGTCAATCTTTGCAAAATCCTTTTCCATCCTTATCTCCGCCATCTAATGTCCTAGCGGAAAATCCAAACCACGACCTAGATGGAGATCTTATAGATTCATTAATCTCACCATCTTTTGACCCCAACGAACTATCAGCTTTAAGCCCGTCAGATTTAATAACCTTGAATGATATTCTTTCGTCACCGAGAGCCAATCACACTTCTTCCTCCAATGTCCCTGAAAATGAAAATAAAATTCGTAACTTACCTCTCCATGAATCCGAACCGGAACCTCAGCCTTCCACCAGTTGGCAAAATCCTGAAACCTTACCCAGTTCATCTCGCCCGGAAACGCCTTGTCCAATACCTGAAAACTTACCTTTACACGATGAAACCTATACCAAATTCCTCAAGTCATCCACAAAGCAATATGACACCTGCATTGTAGAACACAATGAAAACCTGCTTAAAGGAACACAAAAATTAATTATCATACCTACCTCAATAGACACGGATGAGTCTATGCCCTATGTCCAGGAAATCCTTGCAAACTGTCCGGAGTCCGATCGGGAAGAATTCCTGAAATCAGAAAGAACATTACACACATTTTTACCACTGAAAATTTTAGATAAGACTTACCTGTTTCTCTTCACAAAAGTACATCATTTCGATGATTGCCCATATCCGGATATATTCAAATCCCTAAAGTATACGCGAGATGAAATAATTATGTCTTATCCTACAACAAATGAGATAAGTACATCCGATTTCAAAAATCCATTCGATAGACATTCCTTTATAAAAATATACAACATGTTTTGTTATCTGTTCGACGGCACTAACATTAAAGTACATATCTATCATGACAACATTATATATCCCTCATTGAGCGAAATTCCAAAAATTCTGAAAGATAACCACGACCTGCCCATTGCGGGACATCTTGGCTCCATTAGAATGCTGAATCGCATTAAAGAAAAATATTATTGGAAAAATATGCGTAGCGACATAGATAACTACATAAAAAAATGCCAATCATGCCAATTAAACAAAGCTTTACGTAAAGTTAATAGAGCACCTATGGTGATAACCTCTACATCGACGTCTCCATTCCAGAGATTATCCATAGATATAGTAGGTCCTTTACCCGAATCCGGCACAGCCAAACTCAGGTACATCCTTACCATGCAAGACGATCTCACAAAATTCTCATTAGCTTATCCTCTTCGCAATAATACAGCTGAAGAGTCATGTGAATGCCTTTTACATTTCATATCCCTATTCGGGATTCCTAAACACATCCTTACAGACCAGGGTACAAACTTCACAGCTGACCTTTTTAAGAAAACCTGTGAGTTCTTAAAGATCAAGCAGCTGTGGTCAACTCCGTATCACCCACAAACACAGGGTGCTTTGGAAAGATCACATTCCACGCTTAAAGAATATCTAAAGCCCTACGTAAACGAGAACCAAGATAATTGGCCTCGATATGTATATACAGCTATGTTAGCATATAACACCACTGTACACTCAACAACACATTACTCACCTTTCGAGTTATTGTTCGGGCACAAGCCACACATACCAGATTCCGTCTATGAAGCATCCAATACAACTTACCCTGAGTATGTAAAAATGTTACAACATCGTATGAAACACGCTCGCGATAAAGCCATAGAATACATTGAAAAATCAAAGTCGAATTCAAAAACTTATTATGATTCACATACTCGCCCCGTAACATACCGAGTCGGCGATTATGTTATGTTAAAAAATCATCCTCGACTAAGAAAGGCCTTATCGCCTGTGTGGAAAGGTCCATACAAGGTCGTCAAAGTTCACGGTAACCACACGTTATCGCTACTCATAAATAGGAGACATGTGAAACATCATTTTGACGAAGTCAAACATGTGGAGGCCCGAGACGCGCCTGCCGCAACTTAGTTTAGATTCTAATAATATTTTATTGCATCCATACATCACGCCTCTATCCCAAAGGGGTAAGCGGAAACTATGGATTTATATTAGTTCATTTAATCTCTTTTCTATTATGTCCCTTATAATAATTAATAATTTTTTTTTCTTCTCGTTAAGTATAATAAATAAGGCCATAGCGCGTTTATCCAAGTATAACTTATTAGATATATGATATTTTATTTGCAGCATACTGGCCCATGGTCACCCAGAGTTCGTTCAACAAATCAACACGAGCTCCGGCATATATTTCGATCCGATTGGCGAACTCAAAATTCGTGCAAGTTACCTAGACGTAGTGACTCCTTTCGATATTTCGCATATAGAACCTCATATCCAAAATATTAACTCTGTGCTAGGCACAATACGTTTCTCTTGTAATCAAATCGAGATAAAAGCATCCATTGATTTAGAATGTAATAATGTTTTAGAACCATTGACTATAAGATATAACGATATGGTTTCCGAATACTCTGCTATCTCTCACCTAGTAACTAAAAGATCCAAACGAAGCGCTCTTATAGGTGGTATTGGTACTTTGTCTAAAATTATATTCGGTACTCTAGACGAGGATGACGCTATCAAGTATGATAACGCCATTCAAGATATTCAAAATAATGAAAAAAGACTGGGTTCATTAATGAAAGAAAATATCTTAGTAACAAGTTCAGTTTTATCCAAATTTAACGATACTTTGCATAAAATAAAACTTAATGAAGCCAGCCTCAATCAAGCTATCGACAATTTCGTATTAAGATTAAATAATATTACAATAATATCTAATGAATTATTAATTAAATCTAACATTAATTCAATCTTAAACATTTTAGAAGCATCGTTACTTACGTTATCTTTCCAGTTGGCAGACATAACAAATGCAATCCTATCATGTAGTCATAACATCCTGCACCCGGCGGTTTTACCACCCGTGCAGTTATACCAAGAAATTGTTGATAACTATAGATACTTACCTGTAGACCTTAAGTTACCTGTCAGCTTAACGTTAGGCAATATTCATAGCCTATCAAATATTTCTAATGTAATATGTTATAGCCTAAGCAACAAGATTGTTTTTATTTTAAGGATACCATTAGTATCTCCTAGAGAGTATGACCTATTTCATAGTATAGCTTTACCTACCCCTCATGATAATGTAAACCCAAACTCTTTTAGTTTTATAATACCTAGCACTAAATACATAGCAATGACCAAAGACAGATCCGAGTACTGCACTCTAGACTCACTGAGGGAATGCATAACTACAAATCCACGTGAATACATCTGCGACGTGACAACAGTGTTCCCGTCCAGTGCAAATCCGTGCTGTGAGAGTGAAATCATATCAAGCGTAATAAGTGCGTTACCAGTGCAATGTAAAACTGACTTCATCCACGGAAATATAGATCTATGGACACCACTATCTAATAATAATTGGTTGTATGTGCAATCCCAGGACAACAAACTATTCATAGAATGTCCCAATCAAGGGATAACCAATATCAATATTGTCGGTACAGGGATATTGACTGTCCCAAACAATTGTGTAGCACATTGTAGAAATACGCAATTATTGCCAAAATTTAATAGCATAAAAATCAATGTCACTGTAGTCAGATCAGATTTCAACATACTAAAAGATTCATGTTGTAATTTAGCTAAGATTAAAAAAATTAATAAGTAAAGAGCCCCCTTTGATATTAAAAAATATTGATTTCGACATATTTACCGCAGATACTAAATTAAAAATTAAAATCACTATCTGACGACGCAGATAGGGTTGTGGACCAACCCAATATTATCAAATACGGGACTCATTACTCCGTTATAACAATTATATTAGTTATTATCATTTCTGCATTTGTTAGTTTTAAGTTCATTAAATTTATTAAATCGAACAGCCGCCTATCCCAACTTACACCAACATTTTCCCTACCTATCCCTGTTAATCCACCCACAGATCCAACACCAGATCCCGAACCAAGCATCATACCCATGGAGACCTTTAAACCCCGTTCTGATGATCAAAATCTCCCATCTCCTAGCATCAGAACCAAAATATAACTTCCACATCCTTCATCCCCTAAACATCGAAATTCAACCCCGATGTTTAGTCCACCCCAGGGAGGTGTTATAGTTATATAATGCACCCTTTCCTGCCTATCCTGCACTTTCCTATTGTCCACTCAGCTCTCCCATACATCATATATACCGGTCCCCCTTGGTCCCCGCCAGTCTCTTCCCATCCTTCACGCTAGACGGCTGTCTTTTAAAATTATTTCGTGTTTTTATTTTTTAAAAACCCATTTACAAAGTCCTGTATAACAGTTCGACGATTTTGAGGGCTTCCTGCATGAGGTCACAAAGGATCCCCTCGAACTTTCCTTTTACAAGGATCGCCACATCGTCTGCATAGCCAACAGTGTAGAAGCCCGCCTCGTTTAGAGACTTAATCAGGTCGTCCACAACGAGGTTCCACAGTAAAGGTGAGATAACCCCTCCCTGCGGGCAGCCTCTCGACACAATCGCTCTGACTGTGTCGTTGACTGTTACCTGCACCGCTCTCTGCTTTAGCATTTTGCCTATCCAGCTGGCTGTGATAGGGTCGGCGCCGTGCTTGAGCAGTGCATGGCTTATGCTGCTAAATTGCGTCTTGTCGAAGGCTCCTTCGACGTCTATGAAGACTGCGAGCGCTGATGATTGCGTTGATAGTGCTGTCTCGATTGGTGAGATGACATTGTGAAGCGCTGATTCTGTAGATTTGCCTGAAGAGTAGGCGTGTTGTTGGTCGTGTAGCGGGTGGAACCTCAAAGCCTCATCCCGGAGGTCTCGATCGCAGAGTCTCTCCATTGTCTTTAGGAGAAAAGATGTGAGGCTTATCGGTCTATACGACTTTGGCTGCGTATAGTCGCTCTTACCTGGTTTTGGTATGAATACCACTTTCACTTCTCTCCATCTGAGAGGTACATAGCAGTGCATGAGGCATCCCTGGTAGATTTTCACTAAATGTGGGGCGATCGTGTTCTTACACCACTGTAGGAGTCCAGGGAAGACGCCGTCTAAACCAGCTGCTTTGTAGGTAGAGAAGCTGTTTATTGCCCATAGTACCTTTCTCAAGGTAACTATTCGGCCGGCAGTTTTGATGGTTTCAGCGGTCGGTTGCTCAAAGTTCAACTGATCCGCCTCTTCCCACGTGGAGCTCACCGAGATTGAGCAGTCTGGGAAGTGTGTATTCAGTAGCAGCTCACACATTTCTGCGTTAGTTGTTGTGTAGCTGTCGTCCGGTTTCTTCAGGGAGCCCAGATTTCGGTCCGAGTCATTTGATAGGACTTTTCTGACCCTGGCTGCCTGAGTGTTTGATTCAATGTTGGTGCAAAAGGATTTCCAGCATTCACGTTTTCGTGCCCGGATGCGTTTTTTATATACCCCTTGGGTTGTCTTATACGCATCCCAGTCATCTGCTTTCCTTGTGTTCTTTGCCCTGTTGAACAGTTTGCGTAGCTTGCGTCTCAATTTTTCCAAATCTGGTGCCCACCAACTGCTGCGTTTGGTGGTCCTCATTGATTGCGTTACTTGCGGACAGGTTTTTTGAAATGTGTCTATTAACGTATCCGTTAGTTCATTCACGTGTTTCTCTATGTCGACTGGCCTTTTGTAGTCAGCAGGAATAAGTTTCAAGTTTGGGCTCGCCGACACTATATTGACAAACCTTACCCGGTCTGTCCGCCTTGGATTACGCCACGGTTCAGGTTTCAATGGATCCACGTTTAGTTTATATCTTATCCATCTATGGTCAGAGTTTGACAAGTCGTTTGAGACGTGCCAGTCGGATATTCTTTCCGACACTCTTTCCGTGGATAGTGTGATGTCTATTATTGTTTGGTATCTGGAAGTTACGAATGTTGGTTCCGAACCCCTGTTTAGAAGCCTGAGATTTGTCGAGAATAAAAATTCAACAAGATCATCACCTCTTTTGTTGGACGCGTCGCTCCCCCACAAGGTATGGTGTGCGTTCGCATCCGCCGAGATGATGAGTTCGAGCTTCTTGCTTTCACAGTGCCTGATGAGACTGGCTAGCTCAACCGTCGGTGTGTCCGCGTCGCCCGGCAGATAGGCGGACGCTATTACAACCTCTGGCATGCCAGGACAGTTGTTCTGGAGCCTGATCGTGGTCAGGTCTCTGGAACAGAACTCATGCATTACCACCGCGTTGATAGATTTAGGCGCATAAATACATGTGCGTGGGTTAATTACGGTGGTGTCAAGTAGTAACTTACCTCCGATGTTGCTTAGGCCGCAAATCCTGCCATTCCTTATCCACGGCTCCTGGATAAGGGCGACGGTCCTGTTGTTAACCTCCAGCACTCTTCGCAAGGTAGCCGTCGCGGTTTGTTTGTGTTGGAGGTTTGTTTGGAGGATGTGGGTTTGGGGTTTATTGGGGTGAGGAGGAGCGAAGGGGACTGCTCAACTCGACATCCGTCTCCAACGGGACGTCCTGGTCCATCAGTTGCGCGACAGCCCCTTCCAGGTCCCCGTAATCGGAGCCCATGTCGGGGGTAGTCAGCGGGCAAACTGATGCTGCATCCTGCCTCTTCCTTTCGGTTGAGGAGTGTTGCTTGACCATTGGCTTGCCAACCGTGCCCTGTCTTTCGACGAGACTCGGCCGGCCAGCCGTGGACGTAGACGCACTAGCCCCCGGGTCCGCTCCAGCGTGCGCCCTCTGCTTTTCAGCTGGGGGGTCGCGAGTAGCCCCGGGGTCCGGCACAGTCTCAGCAGGGTCCGGCGGCATATCCTGCAACCGTCCCGTGCTGCCGAAGAAGCGGATGTACGCGTTGCCCAGCTGGTAGTACAGCCTTCGCCCCTCCGCCAAGATCTTGGGGATCAGGTCTGCAGGGATGCCCAGCACCAAGAAGGTGCTCGGAGGATTCTCTCCCTGACGCTCGGCACTGTACAATGACCACCTGCCGACCCGATACTCCGCGTTCTGTCCAATCAGTATTCGTTGGATGGTGCTGATATCCTCGGAACAGTCCGGCAGCAGCACGGCGGACTTCACCCTTCTGGGGATGTCCTTTTGCCTTGCCACTACCAGCCTAGTCCCGGGGATTGGTGATTCAAAAGTGGCTACGGTTTCCCGCAACCACTCGACGTCTTTCTCACCCCTGCACTGGAGTTTCAGCACACCTTCACTATGGAAGGGCTTACCTCGAAAGGAGGGCCAGTATGGGGTGCTTGTGGAAGTTAGAGGCACCTCCGACAGCGACCTGATACAGGACTGTAGGGCGCCCTTAACTTTTTCCACCTGCTCCGATGTTAGGTCGGTGAAGGGCTCCGCCATCACTGCGACAAAGAGGTCGTTTAGGACCACCTTGTCTGCATAGGTGGCAGCACCCCTCGCCGAACCGGTGCTGGTGGATGCTTTCGCCCTCTTCGCCTGCTTGTCGAGGGGCGATTTGGTGTCATCCGGGCGAGGGCGTTTTGAGTTTTTGTCGGGGACCTCTGAATTAGTGGTTCCCGCGTTTCTCGCGCTCCTCCCTCCGCGTCTGCGTTTTGGCTTCCGGGGCTCGTTGGATTTCTCCTCAGCGCCCCGGCTGGGTTGGGCCACTCCCCCAGTGGTGGAACCTGCTCCATCCCGACTGCTGCCAGGTTGGCTAGGGCGACACGCACTTGCCGGTTTAGCGGGTGCCGTTGCCGGCTCCCGCTTCGCGGCGGGGGGATGCCTTATGCCCACTTGAGCCATGTTGTGTGCACCTCTCTCCTTGCGCTTTGACTTCTTTTGCGCACCTGAGGTCTTGCGTTTTCTCTGGACTGTTTGCCAGACTTGTACGCCAGCCTCCAGAGATGTGGTAGCTGACTGTGTGGTTGTACGAGGCCCAGGCGCTTCCGAAGAAGCAGCGACCGGTCCCCGTGCTGGTTGGGGCGCTTCCTTGGAAGCAGCGACCCGTTGTTGTGTGCAGGGCGCTCCGTTAGGAGCAGCGGACTGCTTGTTTCTTTTTGTTTTTCCTGTACTCTTTTTTTCCATATTTGTTTTGTTATTAACTTCGCCCCCCGTGGCGTCCCACCCTCCTGGGAGCCCGCAGATGGGGATGCTCATTCAAGCACCAGGACCTACCACAGGGGGTATAGGGCCCAGGGTCCGTGATGCTGCGAGCCCGCACGGTGCGAGGAGTGCTACGGCTGCCGAGCTGAGATTTTAGCTCGTACTAGCCATAGGCCCCGCGCTCCGCCGACTGCGCACCCCATGACCCTGTAGCCCTCGCCAGCAACCCTTAAGGGGTGCCCCTACCGGTTACCCCAGGATGGCTATTTCCTGAGGCTGCCGTTTAGAGGGAATGCCGGACCAAAGAGGGCGTGTTGTCCCCACAGGTAACTACCACGCTGGCCTAGTGCGGATTGGCAGACTTCACATACCCTCGAAATTCTTATGGAGAATTCTCAGGTATGTAGGTTTCCTCACGATATTTTCCTTCACCGTTAAAGCGAACGATAATTGATAAACAATACACACGTAACTTCGAAAAGTCAGAGGTGTGTGCCTTGGGTTTGAATCTCCGGACATTGTTTCGGCAGATCGTTCCATTCCCAACTAGGCTATCGTCCACTTCTTCAGTAGTAATTGCAATATAAAAAACAAAGAGCTAAACAGACGCGACTCTTCGACATTAAAATAATTTTGGCCACCCCGTGACCATGAAGGCTGTAATATCTTCGAAACGTCGTCGCATCGCGTCGTCTGGAGTAAAAATTAAACAAATCTATTCCGAAAACAAAATTCAGTATTTTTTGAAAGAGATAAAAGCTTGGTTTCTTTGTAATACAACAAGAATAAGTTGATTGTTTCCCGCCATGCTATCAGTAGCAACATCCAAAACTTACATATATAAGCTTGGAACTGACATCCACTCGTCCCTCTGGCACATTCGCTCCTTTATAGATAAAAGTTTAGTATTTTGTACTAATCATTATTTTGTTAATTTCCGAGACAAAAAAATGCTTCACATGTTAGTTTTATATTCACGATCACAAGCTATAGTTAATGTTACATAATAATTACTAGACTTTAAAGATTGTGCCAACCTGACCTATTGTTTCTTCGGAGTCCATATATTAGATCTCATGTATAAATCTCCATAACTCCAGATTTCTATAAAAATTCTCTGTAACACAAACTACAAAATTCAAACAGCGATGCGGCGAATTTATTAGATTATCTCCGATATCTGCACAACGTGCGAGCGAGCGTGATCGTAGTAAACAGACTCCGCCGGGCATCGAACCCGCACCGCTGGCTGGCGCAGCGCCAGACACATGCAGTTACCCGTATCATCGTTTAATGCGCTTTATGAAAGCAAACTTGCTAGCTTTGCATTGACGTTTTATAAAATTTAGTTTTCAGTTAGTTTACAACAAGTTAAGCGAAGAAACGCTAAGTAACTAGTCGTCCCCCTTAAGCACCACACAGTTGTTGTTAACTTGCATTAGATACACGACACAAAATAGCGCCAAGCAATTGACGATATTAAATTTTTATACAATTATTACGATACTGACAGTAACTTGAAATTAATTGCTATACTAACCATCAATTTATTAATTATAATTGACAGATGCTTAATCAATTCAACCAATTGACTTAGTAATAATTACATCGAAATGATAGCAGCTTGTTGCCGTCATTTTGAGCTAACTAACTAACTAACTAACTAACTCAAGAACTTCAGTGTACGTACCACCTGTATGCCGATGACTTGCAAATATATTCTCGGGATGGAGTGGACAGTGTGTCGGCGGCCGTGGACAGGGTGAACCGGGACCTAGCTCAAATTAAAATCTGGTCCGACAATTTCGGCTTATCGGTAAACCCTGCGAAATGTCAAGCCATTATTATAGGTAGCCCAAGGATGATTAACCGGTTGGATAGTACAACCATTCCACCCATTTTATTCAACAGCAATATCATTCCTTGGAGCTCCAGTGTTCGAAATCTCGGTTTACACATTGACTCCACCCTGAGTTGGAGACCCCAGGTAACCTCTGTCTGTCAGAGAGTCACCGGTACCCTTCGCGCTCTATACCGTCTGAAGAACTTCCTCCCTCCTAAAACCAAGACTATGCTTGTACAAACCTTAATCCTTCCTATAATCGACTATGGTGATGTCTGCTATTTTGATCTGAATGCAGATCTACTCAACAAACTTGACCGACTTCTAAATAACTGCATTCGATTCGTGTTTAATCTTCGCAAATATGATCACATATCTCTTTATCGTAATCAACTAAAGTGGCCACCCATACGTCAGCGCCGTTCTTTGCGGGCACTTACCACATTATTCTCTTTGCTTACCTCCCCTACTCCTCCTACTTATTTTTCTTCTAAGTTTCAATATCTCTGCAGTAGTCACGCTAGGAACCTCCGCTCTTCTAATAATCTTCTCCTCAAATGTCCCCCTCACAGCTCTGACTTCACTCACTCTTCTTTCGCTATCCAATCTGTTCTTCTCTGGAATTCACTCCCCCTTGAAATCAGATCGGCCACCTCTCGATTTGCCTTCAAAAGGAGAGTGCGGCAGCTATTGCTGAACGAGGCAGAATAATCACCACGGTAACTTACATTATTATATTATATACATATATATTTATGTAATTTATGTAATTATTATTATTGATATATATTTGTGTAATATGTACTTTATGTATTTATTATATTTATAATGTTACTTTTATTGATTTCTTTGTTTACTTTTATTTACGTTTATTCGCATCTCCAATATCAAGTTATGTATCTGATGCACCTACCTTATGTATCTCTGCACCACCCTGAGGTTGACTGGGAGAGAATGCCTTTGGCATTAAGTCCGCCAATATACAATTGTATATAAAGTGCAAATAAATAAATAAATAAATTTTGTGTCGTGTGTCTGGAGCAACAAGTTGACAGTATCAGCGCGGCGCCAGACATCAGATGTTTTATGCCGCAGTGCCCAGTAATTAACTAACTTGAAGACAACACTTACCACATACTACTTGCACAGTGAAGTGCAGAAAACATTTGTGTCCAACAAACTTTTGCACAGAAGAAACTTTTTACTCAACAAAGTCCGAACATTGTAATTTAAAACTTTGTACATACATATTAATTACCACTGTTCACGAGAAGGAATCGAAAGCCGGGGTCATTAAATATACATTTTGTGAGTAATTAATGCGGCGCCTAAATTTCGCCAGTTCACGCGTTCAGAATCATAAATCTTATGACATTTTGATTAGCAATTTTTGAGATATTTTAATGTGTTCATTTCTTGGCCGAAACTAAAATCGAGCCTATGATTTCCTAATCCGACAACCACAAGCTAACCAGACTCTTGAAAGAACTCCAAATTGGCGGCATCTAAATTCGCTTACCGCGCAGTTCTGGTGGTCGGTACACAGTTGTCAACAACTTGGCACTTGGCCAAGCCAAGTTACCTTAGTTAGGTTTTATCAGGTGACCTATATGTAAACCAGTGCAATTTGCAAGCCGCGAGGCTTCAGCGATAAAGAATATCATGAAATTCAGTAAGAAGTGGTCATTTTGTATTCTGTGTAATATTTATGTAGTTTTTATGTAAGTGACCTCGCACACTGTTTGAATTTCTTCTGATAATTTGATTAGTAAAGCATTGTTTTATTTCCCGTTGGTTGTAACTTGCGACACTACTTTTAAAAACGTGTAAAATTTGTAAATATGATTAACGAATCCTATGACAAACAGTCAAGTATTAACAAACTGAAGGAACCAGGATACTTATTAAGTACATGCTCAAATTAACCTCTGTCCGAACACAGACTAACTTTGCTACAATAATACTCGTAGCATCTGCTACGATTGGGGAAAATATTTTTGCATAGAAAACAGCTTTGAAAACCGAGTTACATTGACTCCGTACTTTACTAACTTCGCATTCGCATTGGGAACTGTGGGTGACAAGGCGCGTTTTTCGCTCTGGCAACAAACTTAAAATGGATCTGGAGTGTTGCCAGCTAATTACCAACCGCTGTTTTTGTTCCCCGACCGGATACAGGAAGCACGGACTTACGCAACTGGTATACAAGGCAAAATGGTATGGTGGAGTCTTTTAGTATCTAGCAATGCAAAGGAGATGGGATAACCAGGCGAACCCTTTCGTTGGTCATACATGCGCAGCTGGTCATAAACTTTTATTAAAACCTATGTGACGTCGATCGCTGTCATTACATTCTACGTTAATGACATTAAGCGGTGCTCGACAGAAATTGTGATTTTTGTTGTGTTATTGTGTAAAAAGCGACCTTATATTCAGTCCTGCATGTGTGGATTTTTTGTTAAAAGTATGTTATCCGGGTCTATCGCCCCCCGTCAGGATTGGCAGAAAAAATTGTTTGCGCATTATTGCCATAGCGTGTCTATTGGTTAAAATGTGTAAGGGTGGAGTAATTGATTTAGATATAGACGGAACGTGAGGCCGATGTGAAAGAATGGTAAGTTAATTCATATTAGAGTAAGTTAGTTCAGACTTATATGTCATTAAAAAAAGTTTTTCGAATTGAAAATACAATAATGAAGCTTTAAATATATTGTAGGTCTATGTATTTAGTTTACTGCTGAATTTAATAAATTGATGTGACAAAATTCTATAAAGAATAAACAAAAAATTATAAAAATAATGTACATATTACTTTGGGCCTAAAATATACACACAAAAGTATATTTCAGTAATATAAAAATAACTAGTAAAATTTGCTGTTCAGTACCACATGCTTTACACAGCGGAAAACCTATTAAATATTTACCTGCCTATTCACCGATATATCGAATTTATTAAATATGCGTTACACTGAATCACAGCCTTAAAAGCGTTGTTAATATTAAAACTATTTGATTTATATACTGACATGTAACTAGGGTTGCCAGGCGTCCGGATAAAGCCGGTCATTACGCTTTCGACGGCTTGCCCGGCCAATTTGCACGGTGTCCGGTTTGTCCAGTTTTTGTTAGGCTAGGATAAAATTAGTGTCTTAGTTTTGTGGCTTACTTGCGCCCATCCAGTCAACCATAGTACATATTGTACATTTTCTGCTTGTTTTATAAACTTTGATCTTAGGTGACATGTATAGGTATCATAAGCGTATGTCTGGCTAAGAACCACAGTTCTGTCTATCCATACAAAAATAGTTTTGCAGTGTCCCGAAACCCGTCTAATCTAAAATATCCGACTAATCTTTGAACGGCTTTCCGATTTTCGATCGCGGCAACCCTAAAATTGTCAAAATAATCCTAAATTAAATTATTCCTCTATCACAAAGTTGAAACACTAGATTAATACAAAGCCTAATATTCAAATTTTTGAGAAGATTTAATTACATGAAACAAAGATACCAAAATTAAACCACAGGAATAATAGATAAAAGATTGTATTTATCGAATTTTCGTATACTTCCAAACCTATGAACAAAACTTTATCCTTTGGTTTTCGTTCTTTATAGCAGATAGTTGGAAACTTCGAAAGTGACTTATTAAGAGTTAACTTCTAAGCCCTTACAAATTACAAAACAGTCGGTACAGAAAAGAAAAATTGATTGGCATTTTGGGTCTCTGCAATTCAGTTTCTAGGAGGCAGTGTTACACAAAAGAGTCGCATCGGTTCTCTTCAGACTTCAAGTCAACCTATTCGCACCTTTCATCGAGCTATAGCGTGTCTAACACACTATTCATAAATGTGACTGCAAGCCTATGATAGTTCCTAAGAGCTTTTGATAGCTAAGAGCATTAACCAATTGACGAGCAGTGTTCGAGATAATATCAGTAACTGCGTGTCACCGACCTCGTGTTCGCCGTGGGAATTGGGATAGTTCACTTTAAAATCGTCATATTCGTATTTATGTTATGATTCTAGCGGGTTTATTATTATGTCTTTATAATTAAACTTTTCGATACTTAATTCATAGTTTTCAACTAGAGCCGAGTAAAAATACGTTCCCGGAATAAAATTCACTATATTTTTTCCTTTCTTGAAATTGGTATTAAATGCATTGGCAATAACCTACTCTCTTTTTTGTCTTTTTCCTTTTGAACTATATTTAAATTGAAACTATCATCCTTATTGTTATCCAAACATGACACCTCCCCCCACCCAAATTATAATCACATCAATTAACGTGACCAAATATATAAAAACCTACCCTTTTTGTTAGTAACTCGCATTTCATATTTCTTCACCGTATCTAATCATGTCTTTAATATCTTTGCAATTATTACGTTGATCTACTAATTTGTTTAGACAACGGGAGTCAAATTACCATGATCACTCCCTTCCCTTGTCCCTTGATAATATCTTAAGGACTGGTAACGTTATTTTATCGGGTGTGTCAGCTGAGCCCAAGAGGCAGTTCTGCCAACCCCTCAACAGCCTTCGAAAACAAAATGATTTATTTAGGGGCTGCTCGATCCACAGTTCCCTTTCAGAGGGTAAGTTTAAGGGTGCGATGTAATTTGCCAATTACAACGTCATTTACTTTGATGGACTTTGTAATGTAAGAATTGTCTAAGGTAGATTCATGAATTGTCTTTGTTTTCGCGTCATTGCGCTAGTGGTAATGTGACTATATTGTAACCTGTAAACTTATGAGTGTGTTTCTCAGTTCGGGCATGCTGTTTATGTTTATGGCGTATGGGATATAAAATTTTAGTTTCATCTAAAATGTAAAGAGATTCCAAATGGCTCAATACAATATTAAACAATTGTCAAACTTTACCTAATTAATATCCCGGTTCTGTCTACGTCACCGTGATTAATGTTTTCGGTTTGCTATTTAAAAAGTATGACTTCTTATGATAAAATAACGTTTTATTCAGTGAAAACATGTAGAGTACATTTTTTTTTTTTAATTCGAAATCACTGCGACTTTATTTTGAAAAAATATCCGGCTTGAGGATTGAATCCAAGGCAAATTCTATTCGATATGCGAAACCTAGATGTCATAAAAGAAATTAGATGTATCGACTTCGAGGCGTTTAAGAAATTTTCCCAAAATGTCCATACTTAAGTTTAAGTGGTCTCTCAGTGAGTCAATGTCAAAGGGGCGAAACGAGGCAGACTGGGTTATTCGTCTCGGCTAGCCAGATTGATTACACTTCAAGATTATGTTACGCCTTAAAAAGTATTTTCAAGCTTTTCGAGGACTTTTAGAATATTTCGCTTGTTTGATGGAAAACGGCTCCCTTAATAAGTAACAGCTTATTTCAAATAAGAACTGCGTGGACTTGCACTGCGCTCGTTATCTTGTTAGTGATGTGCCATATAATGCACTGGCTAGTATGTCAATCAAACTGCAAAAACAGAGCTTAGTATCTAATAATAAACAAAGCATTTATATCCTGCATACAAAAGACTTGTTAAACACAATAGTTAAAAAAGAAAAGTACGAAGTCATTTTTCGTATTTGTTTTACGAAACGAATTGCCGTTGTTAAACAATTTAACCGTATAATAGTCATTTGTTCAAAAGTGGTAACATCACCCCAGCACGTACTCAGAAAAGTCCTAAGGGGATCATATTTGCCAATTTAACTGATGCCTGATGAACCCGTTTTTAACTCGAATACGATGTGAATTTTTTAAATGCTATCAACATGCGTGACTAATTTTAACCGTATACATAGTAATCATTGACGTTGAATTAGGGAAACTCTATGGAGTATAGGGGTGTTGACTGTTGAGCTGTGAGGCGATAAATTTGGGTAACAAAAAAAAAGTTGTATGAGCTGTAAATATTTCTTTAGAATTGAATGTCGTGGCAACGCGGGTTTTTTAAAGTTTGATTTTCAGGGCAACAATATGTTTTTAGTCGAAATTGTCCATTTGAAGCATGTTTTGCTCCAATGGCAACTGTTTTATATTTATAATCCACAAAGAAAAGTCGTTTAAAAACCGTGTAAGAGTTAATTCTTATATAACTTAGACAGCACAGAGTAATTGCCTTTATAGACGGAGCAACATTCGTAACCGCTTAGAGTTAAACAATTTAATCCCCCGCGGCCCTCTCTGGAAGGCACTTTGTAATCACAGAGAGCTCCCTCAATAAATATTTAAACTGTACCTCTTGTTACCTCGTAATTAGGGTGCTGTGGAGGTGAGTCCTGATTTCTGTTTTTGTTGGTCTCTAGTTAATGCCGCGGTCTGCCATTACCGCTGCTCGTTTTATCTCGTTTCCAAACGGTTACGTTGCGGGTTGTTTACCTTCGTATGCTTGTTCGAAACTTTGGTTTGAGGGATTTGGGATCTCAGGTTATACTATAATGTTAGAATATAGATTTCTGATATAAGTGAGAAACGAAGCAGGGAAGTACATACATACTGGATTCGGTTGCCGAGGGAGCAGGATTTTGTTTTTGTAACGTAGATAGACCCAGACTACTGGATTTCCTAGGTATAAAAAATTTACTTAATTTTGCTTTTTCCTATTGTTGAAGAACGTATGTAATTCTATGTTAAGAGCCAGTTTCTGGTATCAATTATTATTTGACAGCGTTAAACAGTCAATGTACAATAAGAGTGACTTTTGTATTTGGTTGTATAGGTGAGCTCGTAGATTTATGTAACTAGTTGTATTTTTCAGCAAGTGGTAAAATCGACCTTAAATCTTCTACTTAAATTTAAACTCTGTATTACTTAATTCTAAGGTTATTAGTTTGATTTTTAAGCGAAGTAATCTGCACACAGCATCTCGACATCTATATTATTACTAGGTCACCTGTCAATTCTCTGAAAGGTCGCAATTTCATTAAACAGTGAATCTGCGTAGGCCCTCAAGATTGAGTTACCAATAGCATTTTGTTTTCACCTACTTTATATTAGGCATTATATAACTTAACTGACGGCCTCGGTGGCGTAGTTGTATTAAGGTAGGTCTGCAATGCTCAGGTCACGGGTTCGATCCCAGGGTGGGGCAAAGTGATATTGGATTTTTCTATTCGCTATTAGACCGGAGTCTGGAATTGTGCCCGATATGGCTATAGGCTCGCCCGCTATCACAACATGGGCGGAACACGTACGGCGAAAAGTGGAGCGTGCATTAGTTGCGCATCTGCCTACCCTTCGGGGATAAAAGGCGTGAGTGTATGTATGTATGTAACTTAGTCGATTATCTTTGTCGATTTATTTTTTGTAATTGAAAAGATATTTTAAGGAAGTTAAATATCTAGGTAAGTACTTGTTTTTTATATGGGCACGGCAAGTGATCACTGAACACTCTAAGCGGAGATTTGTCCAGATAGATATCGACTGACGAGCAATGAGTGTTCCTCGTCAGTCGACACGATTATGCCGGCCTGTATGAACCGGATACCTATACACAGACTGTGAGTGAATTGAAATAACTGTGCCAATCAAGTGTTTTTTTGTTACCGCCAAAACTCCTTAATAAAGTCTTGGTAATGTAGCCACTGTTTTACTGCTACATAGTGCATAGGTAAAAAAAGACAACCATAAATATGACTGACTTAAGACGAGCCTTGAACCCTTTGCCTAGTATAAGGGGAAAATTAAAAAAATTACAATTAAACAAATGGTTGGACGGAGTATAGTAGTTTCTTAACGTGGTTTTGCGTGGAGGAAACTTTCGCGTTTTACTCCGTAACCTCTGAATTTAGAACAAATACTGTGTTTTCGTAATTAACCCATATCTCAGTATGAAGTTTACATGATATTGTTTGTGCAAATTATTGTAATTATCTCGGGATTTAATTAGAATATTCGCAATTTCCGTCTAAATTAAATCCATAAATTATCCATGCATCCCTAAATGTAAAATAAGGACATTCAAAAGCATTAACCAATTCATTTACCAAACAAAGCCCAGCTAATAAGAAAAAACGTTACTCGGGCCTGACTTATGTATAATGAAAATTTTATAACATAAACCGTTTTTATTAATCGCCTAAGTCGGACAGGTGAAACTGGTGGGCTGCAGGACAGGGGAGAGGAGGCGGCACGCCGTCAAATTCAATTAATCTTACCTCGTCATGAAAATTAGTTAGGGCGACTTAAAACTTATGGGCTACGGGACAGGTAGAGAGAGATAGCGAGTTAGGTTTTATGCTAGAGATACGAGGCACAAGCTCTCATGATTTGAGTTTATATCTCACTACGGGTTTAATGCGGATAAGTTTCTTGTCTCATGCCAGAGAAGTTTCTACGCTAACGGTGGAGTGTTACATACTGAGAAGGTATAAGAAAGGATATGCCCGCTTTTTTGTATGGGTGCTGGGCCTTAAAATCTAAGCAAGTTCAAACTTTAAGGATATTAAAGGGGCAAACTATGAATCTTGGATCCATTGAAAATACTTACTTTTTTAAAACCGTTAATTTTAAGTTTAATTTTTAAGCAAAATAAAATTACATCAATCTCAGAATCCGAGGACTTTAAAATTATACGATTTATTGCAAAACCCTAGTTTTTGGGAATTATAACCAAATATATATAAAATATCTTAATTCCATTTTTTTAACCCGTTTTCGGACATGTTGTTTAAAAGGACCATAAACTATAATACCTAATGTGATTATTCACACACTTACTCCTTAACTTATTACACGGTGGTGTATTTCAATCAGTTAAGCGATGGACATAATATAATACTTATGTTTGCAAAATAGCTCTTTGCTTTCAGAAATGAAAATTTGACTACTGTGACTATGTATATGTGGTATTAGATACACCATAAAAAGTAGGTAATACTGATTTAGATACAAGGAATTAACAGTATAATCAGGTCTTCAAAGGACATTGCTTTTAGGAAATTAGGTGAAGAAACATCATAATTTTAGGAGCAGTCTGGATACAGGCCGCTTTTGACAGGTCCATCTGATAATCTTTAGGGAAGGCCCATGTTCAACATTATACTTCATATGGCTGATAATGATGATGATTCTCTGCCTTGGATATAGTTATTCCGCTAGTAGATCACATCTCACGCCACAAGTAAAAATTAAAATCTTCACAACTCCATCGAGGCAGGTAACAGAAACTGATGAATTAATTTGTCAAACACTTTATACGTAATAAGAATGGCCGGAAAATAGGGTCAAATAGTGGAACGGTGGAGGGGGGGTATACATGACATTATATATATGTCGGAGACAGTGACGGCCGATATCGATACACGTAGGTTCACATAATAAAAGTCACAAACGAATTCTCTTTAACTCGCTATTTATTGTTCGTTGGTCAATTATTGCGTAATAAACTGTTCACAGAGTACAATACCACGTCAGGATTCATTATTAACTTTGGTTATTATAACACATTGCATATTGGCCTCAAAACACATTGCATAATTGCCTAATTACTTAAACAAACTTCGCAACTCTAAACGACTCACCTAGTAACAACCCGAATTAACATAGTAACCGCTTTACTAAGCACTGACCGATATGAAAACCACCATAGTTACCACTTAGTAGTGATCTGCACCGTACTAGTTCCAGCACAACCGAACTTAATGACGACAGACTAAGACTCCCCCTTCAAATGATTCGGCTTCCCTTTTATACACCCAACTGTCGCTCCGAGAATTCAACACTATTTTTATTTAGTCTTACCCGACGTAATATATTCAGACACCCTCAATGTGATTAATAAAAATGATAATTCCTTTTTATACTTCCTTCCTGTCCCGACATATATATTTGTTGTTGGGTATATATATTTGTTGAAAAAAACTTTTTCGTGTCATGGGACGGCAAGAAGCCACGCTGCGCCACTGACATTTTGGTATCCTCGGATCCTCCCCTCCTATGTGAAAACTGTAGCTACGCTCATGTTCACACCAGGATAACGATATAAGTATAATAAATAAATAAATAAATAAATAAATAAGTGAACTGCATTGCTACTGGTTGCTTTATTTAGGTTGCATTTCTACTTACCCCTCCAGCATATAACATCATTTTATTTTTCTTCATTACGTTACGACATTCGTAATTAATCGTCTCTAAAAAAATCTAAAACTTTTATCAAAGCGAAATAGACATCGCAAATGATATAAACAAAATAAAACGAAGATAACTCTGTTTACTCGAAGAAGCCGATAAAAAGCTATCAGAAAAGCTCCGGCGGCGCCGAAAAAAACTCGCATCCGTTTCCCGGCGGCGCGGCGTATCTAGATTCTAGCTTAGCCCTAATTCAACAACTTAGGTCTATAAAGTGCTTTGAGCTATCCGCGATCACTTAGAGAATGCACCGTTTAATTTCACCGCTAATTTATGCTTTTAATGCTGGGTTAACACTTAACACTACCATTAATGTTAACGCTCATTATCGCAAAAAATAAGGTTAAAGTATTTAATTAAATCATAAATAAATATGAAAAGCTACATGCAGCATGCTAGACATGGGCCTCGCCTGAAAATTTCCAAACGGACCTGTCAAAAGCGGCCTGTATCCAGCGCGTTCCTGCGACCTTATTCAACTCGTCTGTCCACATTGCAGGTTGACGTCCACCGCGCTTGTTCGTACTTGGCAAATGTCAAATACTGAATGTTAAATTACCGTGATAAGTTGTGAGTCGTGACTTATACACGTCTTCTGCATTATGAGCATTAGTCGGGCCCCTGCATCAAAATAATCTATTGGAATTTATCAAATTCCTTTCTATATAATATAGCTACTTTAAAACACCTCATGCCTCAAAATGACGAGCGCAGTAAAGTGGCATGTTGTACTCCATTATGTATAGTATCAGTTTGAAAAATTCCGCAGTAAGGGTTTTAAAAACATAGGTTTTCCCAGAGTGGGTTTCAAACCTAGGATCTATGGTTCCACACGGTTCCTCACGGCTAATCGCCTACAATCTTATTAATCATAGTTATCTATTACATAAAACCATAATATACATACATAGTACATACACACTCACGCCTTTTATCCCCGAAGGGGTAGGCAGATGCGTAACCAGTGGACCCACTTTTCGCCGTGCGTTTTCCGTCCCATGATGTGATAGGGGGCGAGCCTATTTCCATATTGAATTCAAGACTCCGGGCTGATACTAAAACCCAAAATCACTGTACCCAACCCGAGCCCTCATTACTGCATTCATACCGTAATACAACTACGCAACCGAGGCAGTCAAAATATAAAATATCGAAATCAAACAATCTCATAAACACTAAACTTCTCCGTGAAACGAGACGTGACATAATGGCGACAAATTATTCAATTTGAGTTTTTCTAAGTGTAATCACCGTGCCACTTGACACGCCGAATTAAATTAGAAGGCGTTTTATGCAAAAATAATTCTCGCCATTTTATCTTTGAAGAGGACCACGTAATTTTTTCGCACCTCTCGTATTTTTCGTCAAAGGCTTGATGTTTTTTCAGTTTATCTTGCTTTAACAAGATTTCCCTCAACTGAGGCGAAAGGCGGAGGAACTCAAAAGGCGGATTGCGCAGTCCGCCTTCATCAAAGAATCTTCGACAAATTGCAATAATATTTATCATCTCGTACTAACTATGCGTTGGCGGTTTCATCCCGGCGCAGCGTCGTGTTAAGACAAGCTTGTAACTTCTGCAAAATGTATATACCGAATTTGAAATCCTACTCGATCATAGTAGTAAATTTTTTACTATAATATTTGATTTACAATAATATTATACATAGCTCCATAGTTGCTCTATTTTACGATAAGTTAGCAACGTCATAGGGATACTGAAATCATACAGAAAAATTGCACGAATACTACTTTTGGTGAAGCATTTCATGCGGTCTGTAACATTATAGTCCATATCTCATTTAACTCTCGGTTTGTCCTTTAATGTGGGTAAAGCGCCTACAATTTCACTTGTATTCAATGACGGGGGTAACTTCTCATAATGTGTTAAATGTTCGTTTGCGTGCTATAAAAACCCTCATACTTTCTGTTAAACAACCCGTATATAACACAACTCATAAGTCAGTGCCCTAAAGTTAAAACGTTCACAGCAAACTAATTTCATCCAAACCCAAGCTCAATGACATCAAACCAAGCGGAATTAATCCAAGAAACTGTCTGGAAAGCGGTCTATGGAAAAAACGTAACAAGAAAATCAAATTTTAAACGTACTTACACGAGATGCAAAGGTTGTACGCCGGGGAACTTTATCAAATCATTTAAATTTACTGTGAAAAATTTCTTTTCAAACGTGGCGCTGGTAATTTGAGGGGGGAGGGTGGGGCGGAACGGGACGGCCTGAAAGGGTAGGATGGATACGAACACATGGGTGCGAAGGACGTTGAACTAGTCGGGATTGGAAATGTTTTATTGCTCGTACGGTTAGATTTAGGGAAATCTATACTAATATTATAAGGCTGAAGAGTTTGTTTGTTTGAACGCGCTTATCTCAGGAACTACTGAACAGATTTTGAAAATTCTTTCACTAATAGGAAGCTACATAACTCCTGAGTGCTATAGGCTACTTTTTATCCCGGGAAAATATTTTTGTCCCGGAAAAACTTATTAACGCGGGCGGAGCCGCGAGCACTACTAGTAATTTCTAAACAGTATCAGATACGCAACAGCGATCCACTATAATATTAATGAATGAGGATAAAAAAGCCTTATAATATCAATTGTAACTGTTCATTTTAATACAGTATATTTAAAAAAAAATTATTAACAATGAGATGACATGACAAAAAAGCGTATATATAGTGCGCGTCTATTCCATAACTTCAAATTATAATCAAAATATTTTAAGAAAGTGACTGCCTCGGTGGCGTATTTGTATTATGTTATGACTGCAGGCAAAGTGATATTGAGTTTTTCTATTCAGTATCAGCTCGGAGTCTGGAATTTGTGTCCGATATGGCGATAGGCTCGCCCCCTATCATATCATGGGACGGATTAATGGGGAAAAGTGGGTGCACTAGTTGCGCCTCTGCCTACCCCTTACGGGGATAAAAGGTGTGAGTGTATATGTATGTATGTATTTTAATAAAGTGAATCGAAATAACAAAAAAAAACAAATAGCTCCTCCGCACAGATATTAATGATTATCATCCGCGGGTAGTTGTAAAGGCGAGTCAGAAAAATTTTGCTCTACATTTATTTTCAATAGAAATTGTATTAAGACAATATTGCTTACTATTTATGTCAGCAATTATTAACTAAAGTGTCTACCTGCCGGGTTTAGTGCGTATTTCCTCTAATATCATCTCCCTCACTTAGTAATCACTTCACCAGTATTAACCTTATTTTGTACATTCAATGGAGTCTGCATTGAAAACCACTATGGACGAAATGAAGCACGAATTCCAAAAAAGAATGGCGTCTTTTGAAAGCGATCTACAGAAGGCCTCAAATACTTCAGCTGGTACTTCAGGGATAGCAGCGGAGTTTGCCTCGTTTCGATCATTTGTTGCACAAACTCTCAACTTACTGCAGCAACAGATTGACACATTGGCTCATAGTGTGGACACCATGGAGATGCAGAGGCGTCGAAAAATCCTGCTCATACATGGTACTGATGAAGTGCAAAATGAGGACACGGCTCAAGTTACTGTGGACGTCGTGGTTCAGCGGCTGGGGATCACAGATTTTAAAGTTGACAACATACAGCGATGCCAGAGGTTGGGTCGTCCTTCTCCGCAGAAATCTAGGCCTATTCTTGTCAAGTTGCGAGACACTGCAGTTCGTGACAAACTCTGGCTTAATAAGACCAAGCTGAAGGGGTCCGGCGTCACATTGTCTGAATTTCTGACAAAGACACGGCATGACATCTTCCTGGCGGCACGCGAAAAATTCGGAGTCACCAAATGTTGGACAAGTCAGGGCAGAGTGTTCGCTCTAAATTCTGATGGTCGGCATCGAATCACGTCGCTGAGCGATCTCGGTCGGATTTCAGTAGACGCTACCAAGTCTGTTGCTGTTACGAAGACTTCGGCTGCATCGAAAACTCGACGAGCTGCAGCCGCAAAAAAGTAATGTGTGTCCAACTTCAATCCCTTATATTAAGGCCAGGTATCATTCTAGGAACTGTTTTTGTCGAACTCAAATATAATATAACCACCCTCCATTTCATAATAGCCAAACTAGCAGGTATCTTGTTTATTAATATTATTATATATTTAATATTTAATGAACTATTAACCTGGTCTTATGAGAAAACGGAACTATTCTTAAAGAGTAAATCATAAGGATGCTATCTTGTATTGTTATACCTAATTCTAGTAAGTTTAGTATGTTAAAATAATAACTACTTGAAGTGTGAACTATTAACAAATTTGTAACATTTGCTTATTATAATATGAATGTGAACTAATAATTACCCAGTAGTGTGTATATTGTAATACTACAGACCGCCAATTCTAATTTGTCTAATGATGTCTACCCTTGTTAATTCTTTCTGTCATTAATATTTAAAAATTCCTGCGATACAGGCCTGACCTAGTGCAGTGATTTTTTGTTAATTTTGACTATGGTGTAATTGCTTTGGGCGAATAAAGATTTATTTATTATTATTATTATTATTCTATTACCCTTCATTCCATTACATTTGTGTTTAGATTTTTGATCGGTGAACTGTAAATTGACACTTGACAGTTATAAGTATCGTTCCGTATACACGCACATTGGTTTTTCTAACTTTACGGCTTCACTGTTCCACTACATAAATTTTATTGTTAATTTTTTTTTTTTTTTTTTTTTTCTTTTCAACTTTCTTTTATTCAATATTAATTTCTGGACACACATTGCTTCCTTCTAATTACATATTAGATTTTTAGTACACTAAATAACCGGCAGATGGATTATATATTTCGTTTTAGCATTATTTATAGTATTATTATTTAGATATTATTATTATTATTATTTTGTTATAGTACGTATTTATAGACTTATTTATTTTTACACATATTCATAAATATACTTAATTCATATATATAAATCAATGTCTACAGGCGACCTGAATAGGGATAGTGAGGATTTTGTCTCCATAAGTAGTAATGACAGCTTTGTTAGCATTCCTTCGCTTTCTGAATCCCTTTCTTCTCAGTTCTCTGATGTTCCTGGGCACTTCAATGTAGTCCACATTAATGCGCAAAGCATTCCGGCACATTATCCTGATATGCTGGCTTCGTTTGACTGTACACATCTACATGCTATCCTTATTTCAGAATCGTGGTTAAAGCCGTGTCTGGCTTCCTCTTCTTACGCTCTTCCTGGGTTCCATCTTATCCGGAATGACCGTGCTATGGGTAATGGTGGTGGTGTTGCTATTTACCTCCGATCACATATTCCCTACACGGTTATCAGCACGTCACTGCAGCCCCCACCAGCAAATGCAGGAGAGCATTTATTTCTGGAAGTAGAACTATCTCATGCTAAGGTTTTACTTGGCGTATACTACTGCCCTTCCCTTCGTATAGATTATTTCTCTTCTCTGGAAATTACTCTTGAAAACCTAGTTCCTTCGTACAGTCAAACCATAATCATGGGTGACTTCAACACCTGCCTTCTCAAGAATGACTCCCGTTCTTCCTCTCTCAAGTCCACTATTCAATCCTGTAATCTATCTATCCTTCCACTTTCTGCCACTCACCGTTTACCTAACTGTACTCCTTCTCTCCTAGATCTCATCTTTGTTTCCTCCGTAGATCACGTGAATAAACATGGACAACTTCCTGCCGATTCCTTCTCGTATCATGATTTACTTTTTCTATCTTTTCGTATTCGTCCGCCCAAACCCACACCTAAAATAGTTTTACAGCGTAATTTTCGTGGCATGAATATTGATGACCTTCGCAGAGACGCTGCAGATATCGCCTGGTGTTCGCTTTTCGACACTAGCAGTATCGATGATAAGGTTAACATCTTTACTTACAAATTAAAGCAGCTTTACGATACGCATGCTCCAGTTAAGTCCGTTAAAATTAAACACTTACCGGCACCATAGCTTACGGATGAGTTAAAATCTCTCCTAGAAAAGAAAGCAGCGGCTAAATCGAGATATAAATGTCGACCTAATGACACAAACTGGGAGAAATACGTGGCTATCCGCAGTCATTGCAGCAAGGTGTGTAGGTATGCTCAACGCCGACATATTCATACTTCAGTCGAAAACGGTGATCCAGCCAAGGTCTGGAAATTTCTCAAGTCACTGGGAGTTGGTAAATCTTGTCAAGACTCTATTCCTAAAAACTTAGATATAAATTTCCTTAACCAACATTTCTCTTCTCCGTCCAACTTTGATAGGACGACTAAAGACATTACAATTAAAGACCTTTCTTCCTGCCAAACTCCCGATTGTTCCCCATTAGTCTTCAAACCATTTGCTGCTTGTGATGTTAAGAAGAGTATCATGTCGATCACTTCTAATGCCGTTGGAAGCGACTGTATCGGACGTAACATGATTCTTCCTATCCTCGACGAAGTCCTCCCCATAATTTGCCATATATTAAACCATTCCGTATCCAGTGGTATTTTTCCTACTGCTTGGAAAGATGCCCAAATCATCCCTCTCCCTAAAAAACCTAATCCATCTACCTACTCTGATTTTCGTCCTATATCTATCCTACCTTTCCTCTCTAAAGTTCTAGAACGTTTAATCCATTCCCAACTCAATGATTTTATCCACAAAAATCAACTGTTTAATCCTTTCCAATCCGGGTTCCGTTCCGGTCATAGCACCACTACCTCCTTGATTCATGTTACGGAAGATATCAGATCTGGGATGGATAAAGGAAAGCTAACTGTGTTAGCTTTACTTGATTTCAGCAACGCTTTCAATACTGTTGATTTTGACGTTTTGCTCTGCACATTGCGCTCCCTTAACATATCTCCAACAGCAATTGAGTGGTTTCGTAGTTACCTGTCTGGACGCCGGCAGCGTATCTGCATAGAGGATAATTATTCCTCCTTTTGCTCCATAGCTGCCGGAGTGCCACAGGGCGGCGTTCTTTCTCCACTTCTCTTCTCAGTTTTCATTAACTCTATCTCCTATCAACTTCGTTCATCCTACCACCTTTATGCTGATGATCTGCAGATTTATACACAAGCACCATTGGATAGGCTGACCGATGCAGTTATGAAGGTAAATTGGGATCTAAGTCATATATGTCAATGGAGTAAAGCCCATGGTCTAAAAGTAAACCCATCCAAAACCCAAGTAATTGTCATCGGCAGCCCTAGAATGATATTCAAAGCAGATTGGTCGCTACTACCCTGTGTGTCATGTGACGGTACAATCATTCCTTACAGCGACAGCGTTAAAAATCTTGGACTATACTTGGACAAGTCTCTTACATGGGGACCTCATCTTCAACATGTTAGTCGTAAGCTTTTTGCGTCGGCGGGGTCATTGCGTAGGTTACGCAACTTCTTGCCCATTGCCACTAAGATTTCGTTGGTACAATCCCTTCTCCTTCCCATCCTTGATTATGCTGATGCCAGCTATATAAATTTAACAGAAGTACAACTAAATAAACTTGAGCGCCTCCAAAATTTCTGCATACGATTCATATTTGGACTGCGCAAATATGATCACGTCTCTGAGTTTCGCACTAAGCTCAAGTGGTTACCTATTCGTCTTCGCCGAAATGCCCACATTCTTTCTCTTCTCTATAGCATTCTATTCAATCCTCTTACCCCCTATTATCTTAAATCTAGGTTTCTATTTCTTCACGACACGCATGAGAAGTCTCTTCGTTCATCAGAGAACTTGGTACTGAAAATGCCTGTGCATACTACTTCATTCATGGAAAAATCTTTTACTGTTGTTGCTATCAGGTTATGGAATACACTGCCAGTAGTTATAAGACAGGCGCAGTCACTACCGGTTTTTAAAAAAATGATAAAAGAACACTTACTCAATAGCTAAAACTTTATTTGTGTGACATTGATTATATTTGTTAATTTTATTAATTTGTTATACATCTCCTGTTATGTAATAAATATTTATATATATGTTTAAATGTATATGATTATTATATATATGTAGGATTATATATATATTATACGTATATAATTCATGTATTTTGTGTGTATGTATGTATATATTTGTTGTATTATTGTGTATTAGATTTTATATATATATTTGCTTATATGTACGCCCCAAACTACCCTTTTCGCTATTTTCTCTTATTCCATCCAATGGTTGTCTGTAAGAGATTGCCTCGAGCGATAAAACCGCCAATTGTACCTGTTCTCTGTCTTCATTGTTGTTTTTTTTTAATCTTGTTTTGTTTTTGGTGTACAATAAAGCTTTAAATAAATAAATAAATAAATTCTATTTGACTGCTAAATTTGAATTTCCAATTTTGATTTCTAAATTCCAAATTAAGTTAACCATCGTTCGACCCTCTAAGTAGCAACCAACAACGCGGTATCGGTCGGAGGAGCCACGGACTAATGCATACAAACCACTCGCTGTGCCGGCTATCGGAACTGTCAGTACCCGCTACCCGCTGCTCGCTACCCGTACCTATAACTTTACACACCAGAACCGTTTGCACCCAAGTGTTGCCAGCTAAGCGCTCTTCCGGACTCTCAATTCCCTATCCTGTGTGTTTGAGACTAACGAAAGTAATCTATACTTCTTTATTAATATTATAACCTTCTCCTTTTTTGGATTCGGTTAATAAAGAGGAAAGATTTGTATGTTTGTAACGAATAAAATCAAAACTGTTGACCGATTTAAAAAAAACATTCACCAATATAAAGCTACATTATGAGCGAGTAACATAGGCTAATTTTTATCCCGGATAAATATAAAGCGGGACTGTTATTCTGGAAAACTCATTCACGCGGGCGGAGCCGCGGGCAAAAGTCTAGTTGCATAGATAACAGAAAGTAATTGACACCTTTTTGCTGCAACTTTGTGTCACTGCGCCACACGTTGCTACGTTCAGCATCTACGAGCTTTCTTACTTATAAACTTAAAAAATCAATTACAATCAGTGTTTTAACTCCTTTATCATTAATAATATAAACTTAAGGAAGTTTCATTAAGGAAGCGAGTGACAAAACAGTTATAGTAAGAATAGTGGTTACATTATTTACGAGGAAGTAGGAGCAAGCCGAATCCCACTTCAATAACATTACGTGAAAGTCGACGCAACAGGTATACGATTGGTAAAAACACTGCACTCACCAAGTGGTACTTAGTAATGTGCCAGTGTCGAGTTGGAACTTTAATGGCAACAAACTGTTTTCAATATTGAATTTTTGAGTTAATGTGAAGTTACACATTTTGCGCCAATGTTGGTTACAAAATAAAATATATTTCTATTATTTCTTCCTTGCTCAGACTGAATTGAAATATTTTGTAAATTTATGATGGTAAAGCGAATGAGTACTAGGTAGCTTCATGTCAATTGATTATTGAAAACATTAAATACGTTAGCAATAAATATGTTACCAAAACCCAAAAAAATCAAGTTTTATTTGCTTCTAACACCACAAACCAATACATTAATTCCTTTCCCAACAAATCTGGTAACATCGGCTCAATTAAAGTAAGTATCATGCAGTGTTTACTTAAGAGGAACTGACGGTTGATTGGATACATTGGAGGGAATCGAAGATGCGGCCAGTTTACCCTCCCTGATTGATCAGATGCATTGCAACGTGTACAGGCCGACGAAGCTTTAGCTAATATTTGCCTCTCTGTTGATATAGACGGCTATGAGAGCCATTTTATATTACTCAACTTAATTTTCAGCCCGCTAGCTTACATGGTTATAGATGATTAGTATGAAAATGGAAATTTTCTCGTTCTTGTTCATGATACGAAATGGTCGATTATATTGATATTATTTCATTAATTATATTGTAGCAAATAGTCACGCTGTAGGCTAAGTTATCTAGAAGACGAACGTGATGGTCGAACACTACGATATCTCACAAAAAACCACAGTGGGTAACGTACTATTCTCTGTTGCGTATGGACCTTAAAAAAATTCAAAGACAAAAATCTAATTACCTTCTTCGGATGGCTGCCGAGCCATCCTATCCGTCTTCATAAACTTCATATTGTGAATCTAGTCTCTACCATCATAAAAAAATAGACCCTACAAATAACGGTAAACCATTTACTAATTACCCAATACTAACGGGTTCTCATTCCCGTCTTCCGCTCCTGAAACAATTAATACTTTATGTGTATGTTTATTTGCTTACTCCTAGTCTACAAATGACCCTTGATTTTTCGGTGCTTACCACTCGATAAGACTCTCACCCACCACTTGAACTTTCCGATGTGCCCACGTCGGCGCTTCTAATTATAGATATACTTTACTACACTCGACGACGCTTTATCGTTTCCCAAGATAGGAACTGGAAGCTATAACAATTCATAATCATGTTTTTATGTGACCGAATGATGTTCTCGTCTTGTAAACGCAAGAGTGCCCATAAATAGTAGCATCTGAATATTTTGAATTATAAAGTTTGAGTCGAATTGTGCTCGTCGTCGTAAAACGTTGGATAACAAGTCAATATTTTTACTGATAATCTTACTTAATATAAGAAAAGCTATGTTTATAAAGATGTTGAGGTGTTTGTTAGATTTAATTATAGGAACCGTTAAACAGATTTGGAAGACATCTGGCACACAGGCAGAACATGTTGCTGATTAAATATACACTACTTTTTAACCCGGAAAAACATAATGAGACTTGTAATACCAGAAAAGTCGTTTCCGTGGGTAGAAGGCGCTAAATATATAGTAATTAATAATATCAATATCAGTTAAACACTTACCTAAACTAGAATTATTAATGGTTAACCAAAAATATCGGTTGAGTAGTGTGAATGTGGCCATTAGTGCATCACTGATCCGATCGTGGTCACTGATCAAACGTAAATACGTTTAATTGGACGATTAATAACCTGATAGTATCTACTTAAATTCATATTATTATTATAATAGATAAATTCTCAATATCTGTTTTAGGAATACGTGGATAGCAATTAAACTGGGAAATGTTATATATTATTTATTTGATAGACAAATTGTAATGTTGTCTGATGAATGGCAAATCAGCCACTATAAAATATTTTACAAGATTTTTTAATGTTTGTATCTCAAAGTGTTGTTGGGTCAATTGTGCTGCCGACCCTTTAACGCTTGTACTGTATTCTATTTGGGAAAACTTTTAAAAGGCCTTCTTATATTTATGTTCCTTTAATATTATTTAAGCTAGCTGTAAGTTTTCCGAAAATAATAAAATAAAATAAAATAATTTAACGAATTATTATACAACGCTAAACTTGTACGTGTGGAAACCGTCCATAACGTTAGGCAGTACAAAATTATCTCTTTATATATACTTTATTTCAAGAGAAGTTTCATCGGATGTAAACAAACTAAGGCATTATATTCAAGGTTTTATGGAGTCCTATGTAAATTTCAAGTAAAGTACCATTTAGAATAAAACAAATTAAAAGAAACAATGCACTCCAGACTAAAAAAAGTAGGTATGAAGTGTCAATTAACTAATCGTAGCGTCGTGTCGCATCGCCATGGTGCCAGAAAACATAGATTCTCGTAGAACCCATACTTTAAAGATTACCTCCTTCGGTGCACTGCGTTACAGGCAAACGACCCAATCACGTAAGCAAACGCAGTTATCTCACATTCGGCAGTAATTGAATATCTACCGGCCTGAGGTCGTTCCGTCTAATGGCTTTGTGTATGCCAATGCGTTGTGCAGGGTTTGATCTTTATGATTTAACTCGCTTGTGGTTACACCTGCTTGATAATTTCGTAAACGTCCTCTGTCACCTTATCGGTATACAAAGAACCATACTTATCAAGCCATTTCAGGAAGAACATCGACCGACATTTCTCGCTTAATCTATACATATAATAAAGCCGTAGAACCTAGTGTGTTTGAACATTGAAAGAAAGGGGGTGACTAAAGAAGACTTGTTTGTTACTGCACATCTCAGAAACTACTGTACGCTCAGCTTATAAAAACCTTAATTCAAAATAATTTCAACTATCAGGCATGACAACCATTGTCGTAGCGTATCGATCCCCATCTAACACGTGACAATGATGCTACATCCTGTTCAAAAGTGGTACTTAATCGTTTAGATTTACCTTGTGCCGACCCCGCGGTAGTCTATAGACGATTATATCCAGATGCTCGTGTGTTCCAGCGGTGTAAGGTCATAGTATATCCATCAATAACTCACGCATTTGAATACTTGAAATGTTGATATTACATTAATGTGGAGCTTTATCTATATTACATAGTTTTATATATATTCATGTTTTGTGTAGAAGGTTGTATAGCCATAGAAGAGAGCATCGAATCAAATATTTACGAGGTTCAGAAACGTCCACAATTGTAGAGCAAAATAGTTGTTCAAATTTCAAAAATTCTTATTCCGAATATGCTCGATTTGAAGTATATTCTGAGCTGTTATTACTATGCTACTTATGTACGGACAAATCTTCGGATTATATACCCTCCGAGGACTCCCGAGGGGTCGCTTTAAGACTGTAACAGGATATTGGAAATCTCCAGTTTTTCAAACGGGTTCGGCGAAATGAGCTTTTCTTCAGTTTGCACGACTATTTCAATGGAAACTTCTGTTGGTCTTGTTGGAGTAATTAGTATTTTTTAATTAACTCTGGAGGCAACGGTAGAAATAACTGACGTATTTTTATTTATCTTTTTTACAGAGTTATGTAATTTTCCCGTAATTTAAATGAAACTTTATTTCTGTGATCAAAGTCTATAAAGAAAGTTGTTATTTTAAGGTTAAACTGTTCTACTCGTTAGAGTGTGGCCAAGTACTGTTAACATAAATCCTATTCGATTTATCTCACTACGTTTTGTATTTACTAGATGTTATCCAATGTCTTATTTAATACCAGGCAAAAATAAACTAAGTTCATAAAATGCACAAGTTAAACTAACTTAGCTACTTTCTTCAGCGCTTGAGTTTTGAGCCTCACAAAAGACTTTAAACTTCGCTGCCGTAGCTCTGAATTCCTCCTAAAATCATAGCATGAATGTTGAAAGTTTGAGCGTCACGTAAATTAGACGCGGGTTCTGTTCCCTTAAGTTCGATAAGTCACATAGTTTGTTGGCATCTATTTACAACTTGAACGTTCAATCAGGACTTGGGACGCACTCAAAAATAATTCTCAAATTAATTAAATTAAAAAACATACAAATTCTGAGTACGCATTAAAGTTTTGTGTGGCGTAGTTATGTGCATAATATAGTGGGACGTGGGAAGGATTATAGACTTTACCGATCCTAAAATTCATGTCGATCTTCATCTCAATAATGTATAAAGTGCACACTGCACGCAAACGTTGTAAATTTTTGCTCCAGTCAACCAATCAATAGGTATTTTTTATTTTATTTTATTTTATTATACACAAAACAGATTACAATTTTTACAATAATATGCGTTAAATTATACAGTTTAAATCTAGATTGTAGTCCAACAATATGTGTACACAAAAAACTAAAATGAGTTAGACGCTAAAATTACACAAAATATATTAAGTAAAAATAAAGTACTATTACCATATTAGACAAAGTACAAACTACTAGATGAACGCATCCACAGTTAAAACAGAGTTGAGTAGATGACTACTATCGATTTAATTATAAAAATGTTGATTTCAACCAGATTCGATGCTTATGTTGAGTTTAGGTTGTCAGGCATGGGAAATAGGATATTCTTTAGTATTTTAATAAATGATGCAATATTATGAGTGAATATGTCCAATTCCAGATGAGTTTTTACCAATTCATTATACTGACGAGCCATCCTAACCAGGGGATTGTAAAAAGAAATATTATTTTTAAAGGTTTGTAATGCAAAAAGATTTATGTGGTTGGACCTACGCGCGCTATACTTAATATTGAAAGCAACTTGCGAAAGCAAATCAGGGGTATCTATCATTGAGTGAATTATTTTGTAAAAATAAACGAATTCAAAATATTGACGACGTATCTCAAGGTTCTGTACATTGAATTTAGACAATCTCATTTCATAATTGAGGTTGGTACGTCCTAAGTTTTCACGGAAACATAGCATTCGTAAACACTTTTTCTGTACCCTCTCTAGTTCATCTATATGCACCTTGTAGTAGGGTGACCAAACAGGGCTACCATATTCTAGAATACTTCTGGCCAGAGTATTGAATAAATACAATAAAGATCGAGATTTTTTGAAGCCTTTGGTGGATCTAAAAATAAATCCAAGGAGTTGATTGGCTTTCGTTGTTATGTGTTGGTAATGTGCACGAAATGAGAGTCTCTCGTCAAATAGGATGCCCAAATCTCTAGCAACGCTTGATCTTGTGAGAACCCGACCGTCAATCATATAATCATTAATAACCTTAGAGCGCTTATTAGTAAATGTTATGATAAAGCATTTGCTAATGTTAAGATACATGTGGTTGGTCTTACACCAGTCTGAAACAGTATTTAAATCCTTTTGTAAGTGAATACAGTCCATGTATGATGAAATGGTGTTAAATATTTTCAAGTCATCCGCATACAATAAATATTCGCAAGACAAATGCTCCATAAGATCATTAATGAAAATAACAAACAAAAGGGGTCCTAGATGTGATCCTTGAGGCACCCCAGAGGTCACTAGAGTTGGAGATGAGATGAATCCTTTTAAAGCGACTAATTGACTCCTGTTATTGAGATAGGAACTTATCCAACGATAAAGGCTACCATGAATACCGTAAGAGGCAAGTTTGTTACAAAGCAATCTGTGATTGACTTTGTCAAATGCCTTTGAGAAGTCCGTATAAATAGAGTCAACTTGACCGCCTGTGGCAAAACTGTTGCAAAGATAACTTTTATATTCTAAAAGGTTAGTCACGGTTGATCTACCCTTCACAAAGCCATGTTGTTTAATAGATAGAAGAGGCTTAACAAAATTATATAGCTGACTGTAGACTAATGATTCGAACAATTTTGCGAAGCAGGATAAAATACTAATAGGTCTATAGTTTTCACAGCGAGACTTATCTCCATTTTTCAAAATGGGTATTATGTGAGCTATCTTCCATCGCTTGGGGAAGATTCCATTGGTAAGTGATTTATTAAATATAATATTTAATGGAACACTCAGCTCTGTGCCACACAATTTAATAAATGATGGCGGTAGTAAATCTGGTCCAGCACCTTTATTTTTGTCAAGCTGTTTAATTTTTAAAATAATATCCCTTTCCGTTATAAAAATACGCGACAGTGAATCAGTAGCTCTGGTTTTAAAAGATTCATAACTATTGACTGAATGATGTGCAGTGGATATGCAATTTTGATTGTCCGTTTCGAACACGGAACCACAATAATTCGAAAAGAGCTCACATATACCATGTCCATTTGAAGACCAAGCATTACCAAATTTCATGATATGTGGCATTGAGATGTGACCTTTCCTATTATTCACATACGTCCAAAAAAGTTTAGTATTCCTTTGCATAGATTCCTCAGTTGAGGAAATAAATTTTTTGTAACACTGATCAGCCAATTTCTTGAATCGGTTACGTAGTAATGAAAATGAGTCATAATCTCGAGGATTGTTGAATTTTTTATAAAGTTTATGATATTTGTTCTTTTCCTCATTACATTTTATTAGGGATTTGCTATACCAAATAGGATAATTTAAGGAATTTACAGTTGTAAGTGGTGTATATTTATTGATGATCTCGAAAAGTTTGTCGTAAAAAATGTCGGTGCATATATCTACATCAGAGCTAGATAAGGTGTCATGCCAGTCTATTATACTTAATTCATATTGTATGTCTTGGTAATTACACTTTGAAAAATTTAATCGCTTTTTATTGTTTTTACTTAAGCCTTTTACTTTATAACGCAATAAGGGAAGTTCTATTTGTAAAGCAGGGTGGTGCTTATCCATCAAACTAAGCGGTAAAGCTTCAATAACTCTCAAGGATTCAACCGTCGAAAGTACTAAGTCAAGAGTGCGGTTATTCTCATTAGTTATGCTATTAAATTGATGTAAGCAACAAATTGAAATGAATTCACGCAATAGCGAGAGTTTATTACTATTTGAAATCTGTGATGGCTCCTCAGTATTAAAAGTGCTGGTACAATAATCAGGGGTGTTGAAGTCCCCAATGACGAGGCAGTTGTCGTCGGGGCAATTATTTAATAATATGTTTTGGCAATTAGAATAAAAATCATCCAGTTTAACATAATTTAAATCCGGAGGAAGATAGCAGAGACAAATATTAAGATTTGGGATATTACGGGTTTCCGGTATTATGGTTACCCAGATATCCTCTAAACCACTGTCCCAAGTAGGCTGTCGGATAACTTGAAAATGTCTTTTAATTGCTAAGAGAACGCCTCCGCCTTCGCTTTTCGAGGATGTAGTATCTATACGATCTCGCCTGAAAATGTTATAGCGATCATCTACAACCTCTCCGTCAAAAATGCTTTTATTCAAATTAGTTTCTGTTAAACAAATTACATCGTATTCAGAATTTAATAAATTAAAATAAAATTGAGCTAACTTGGTACGAAATCTATTGACGTTTTGATAATATACACTAATCATTTTGAAAAGTTAAAGGAAACAAAATAACCAAATAATTTTAAGGTAAGATATGATCTTGTTACGATACTTTGCTAAGAGTGTCTATATTTTTAATATGTAATGCGGGGCTTTGTTCATCCTTGCGAATGTATATTTGGCCAAAGCGTACCCACACAAACTTAAAATTATTTTCTTTACAAAACTTCCTTGCTGCACTGTGAACCATTTTTACTTCAGAAGACAGATGTTCGGCCATGTAAATTCTGCGTGTTTCACCCATAAAACCGATGTGATTGGAGGCTAGTTTTTCTTTGGGATGAGCTTTGTTAAAACGTGTCACCGCTGATAGAACGAGATCACGGAGCCTTTGCGATGAAAGGGTTATGAGTATATTTCGTGGCCTGTTAGAGGTTGCATCCATTTTGGCGATACGACGACAAGCTCTCACGTCGCTCTCGGGGATATCAACTTGTAGGCAGTCGCATAATTTTTTGAATAAAACCAATAAGTTTTCATTCTTACTCTCCGGCACTTCGTGAATCTCAAGATTTAAATCACGTGAGATCTTCTCGACAACTTGTATTCTAGTCTGAAGCTTTGCTAGTGAATTTTGTGAATTAGATAAATCCGATTGTAGTTGTTTGATTACTTTATCTTTTTCTCTAATTTCTGATCTTAGGTCCTGTTGTTCTGCAGATAAATAATCGGTTGTAGAAGTAAATTCACTCTTTAGATTTTCAATGGCTTGATTTACGTGTACAGCGACAATTTTTTCAATATCTTTGTTGATTGCTGCCCTCAAATTTGTCATAATAGTAGAGTCAGGTGCCAGCTTAAGGTCGAATAGCTTGCTAATGCTTTCCATTGAAACAGTCGCATTCATTAAATTGGAACCTGCAGAAATACCAACGATATTGCCCGCGCTGGTGTCTTTAGTTGTATTATTCATAGATACGTTCATAGGTTCATACAGCGGTTGAATTTGACGGTGTGGGCGACACGGAGTG
The DNA here is from genome assembly GCA_949316025.1 of Lapara coniferarum. Classification (NCBI taxonomy): domain Eukaryota; kingdom Metazoa; phylum Arthropoda; class Insecta; order Lepidoptera; family Sphingidae; genus Lapara; species Lapara coniferarum. The sequence continues at coordinate 1,753,871 of OX438920.1, forward strand.
TCATCATTATTTTGACGTCGGGTTACGTTCCGACAGTAAGGACAACGTAACGATTTTATTTCTTCATTAGTAAGTCCCTTGCACGCATCTTTTGTTAAATTTAGGCATTCGAAACAATATTCTGATTTGCAAGTATTGCATTTTAAGAATTTTTTATCCTTTAGCATAGATTCACAACCGTGGCAATTCATGTTTGTTTAAATTATTTAATACAGTACACAGATAAAGACACCATTTAAGCGAAGACTGTGTTGCCTTAAATGCAAAGCATAGCGTAGTAAGTGGTTCAGCGGTCAGCCACGTAGCTAGCGCGAGCGTCCACGGCAACAGTTTTATGTCAGCAAAAAGTACCAGGATAGCAGCAATTGTTAGAGGCGTAGCACACACATACCTTGCGCTACCTTGGCTCCGCCCACCGTCTACGGTGCACAGGATGCTACGTTGACCACGTAGCCGATGCTCAGCGCCGCGCGGTGGCGTATTCACCACGATGCGCAATGCGATGGTGTGAACTCCTCACTGTTTATGATGTCCTATTTTTGTGCGTCGATTTTTTTGTGACAAAATATTAATTTTAAATTAAATAATAGAGAAATACGGTTTCACTCAAGCACGTCTGAACTCCTCAGAGGTCCGGGGGGAGGGGTATTGAGCCATTCACAGTCGTTTTACCTACTTTTGTCTGCATTTCAATCTGTAGACAAAAATGACTCTACTCGCTACTACGATAAACATTATTTTCTGTTCTTTAGTGGGTCCCAGACCCCCACAACCTACAACTCACGTACGATCTGATAAATTTGATTAAACAAGTGACAAGCGCTCTCGCCGCGCGGCGGTTGACGCTTCAATTTGTAATGTGGCAAACTTTGCACAAGTGTTACTTTCTATAGCGTAGGAAAATAGATCTATAATCATGAGGAACTTTATGTTTTATATATAATACACTACGTTTTGCGTGCAGTTCCACCTGTATATAAATCGAGTGACAAAGCTAGAATTCTCACAACGGCGTCAGTAGTACTAAGGATTACCTGCTTCCTGAGGATTAGCTACATCCAAAGTCATTTAGCATATGAGAATAATAAGTATAGATTATGACGTTAACATCGCCATAAATATGGCCGTAAAGGAAAAAATAAGTCGCATTTAACCTTTTACAATAATCTGATGACCGTATTGTAATATTTGGAATGAGTCACGTAGTTGGTGCAGACGGCACTCGTCTGTTACTAAAATAGGAGACGTTTATATTCATAAAATATTACGTGTTTTTTCCAACTAAAAGTGAGATGTATAGGTAGTCTATGAGTATCTCGTCTGTCCATAAACAGTAGTAACATCGCCGTAAATTGCATATGCATTATGACAATAAATCGTATAATAGTATAATCGCCGACAAAGAACGGCGCTGACGAATAGGTAGCCATTTTAGTTAAAGACGATAGAAAGAAATGTGGTCACATTTTCGAAGATTATACACGAATGAATGCAGTTATTTAGAAGTCGGTCCAATTTGTTGAGATGGTCTGCGTTCAGATCAAAATAGCACACATCACCATAATCGATTAAAGGAAGGATTTAGGCTTGCACAAGCATAGTCTTGGTCAGAGGCGGAGGAAGTTATTCAGGCGGTATAAAGCGTTATAAACACATAAGGTTTTAATATTCATTCAAGACCTTAATTTGTAGCCGCCGCGGAAACGTATATGACATATGGGTGGAAACTTGAGAGGTCTTGATTTCGACACCCAGGTCGCATTATTTGTTTGGAACTAGATGCCATTAAGGAGATCATGTTATTAGGTACTTAGGCTAAGGGTCAATCATAAAAACTATGTGAGATCGTTTCTAATTAAAAGAAAACATTATGCATGTACAATTATTAAATTTAGTACATTATACACAACATGCAAAAAGTAGGTAAAACTCTTTCATACTTTCCATTCATTCAATATTACTTAATAATATCCGCTATCGATTTAACCCGTCCTTTCATGTTCACTTCTCTAGTACACATTCACATTCATTCATCGATACTATTGGTACATTCATTCATTCATGTTCTAACATCCGCGCAACACAATATAGAACATTCGTAGCGCTGCGATTTCATTTCAATTCCTTCCAAAGAAATTCTTCGGCGACATTTTGAAAAAATCAAATACGTACCTAGCCTCTTATTAGTAATTCATAATACCAGCCTTGTGTCATAATATACTGAGCAGTTTCCTGACTATGTATTCCTTAACCGTTAAAGCGAGCCGTTAATTAAATGTGTCTTGGATTTTGAACCTACAGGCCTTTGTCTCAAAAGTCCGTTCCGTTCCCAACTAAGCCACCCCTGTTCTGAAACTCCCTTTTTACTAGCTTACAAACCAGAAAAAATATAGATTTGATGAAATATAACATAATTTAAAAAACTACAAATATAAAGTTTATAAGCACGACTCTGAAAAATATTCCAATTAGAAGTATAGTGATGTTAAGTGTATCATGTTAGATGCTAACAGAACCAAGAAGTTATAAGCTCGGCGGACCGTGAGCGCACTTGATGCACCTCTGCCTACCCTTACGTGCATAGCAACGTCACTCGAGCATATTACGTAATGATACAGTTATAAATAACTTACTAGCCGCGAGCACTACTGTGCTCGCGGCTCCGCCCGCGTGAAAAAGTATTTGCGGGACAAAAATATTTTCCCGGGATAAAAAGTAGCCTATAGCACTCGGAGTTATGTAGCTTCCTATTAGTGAAAGAATTTTCAAAATCGGTTCAGTAGTTCCTGAGATTAGCGCGTTCAAACAAACAAACTCTTCAGCTTTATAATATTAGTAGAGATATACAGATTCAAGGTATATATTGCACAGTCACTCCAAAAATTAAATTATGTTTTTAGTTAAAATTATCCATAGTTAGTTGATCTCATGGTATCTTATAAGCTTTACTAATATCAGAAGTTTTCTCCCTCGATGGTCGCCAAAATTATGACGGCATTTTTTCTATGGATAACTTATAAGAATGAACTCTATTATACCATGTTACAAAGATCTCATTTAGTCAATGCCATATCCAGGACTCCCTCACCCAAAAGTAAAAATCGCAAATAAAATAGAATAATTCTATCTGAATTAAAAGAAAATTCAGTTCAAATTGTTAATTGGTGTGAATTGAATTTTAATAACTTGACGTAGCGCCCTCAATCGACTGTTAGCCTTTGACATCAAAGGTGCCTTGCGAGACCCTTCCCTGACCTCTGCAACGGTACTTGGAAAAATATTACTATTTTGTGTCTTTAAAATGTTTTACGGTAATTATATTTACCTGTTGATGACCATCCCCGACTGTGAATTTAATATGTTTAGCGTGCAATTCGTCATATTCTGCAAGATTTAAATCAACTAGTTATTGAAGGTGAAGCCTTATGTTCCTCGGGTGTATGAATTCTCATGAGTCAGCTTTCAACAAGAGTACATGAAAAATCAGGAAGTTCATTCACAGTACACACCAAGGTACTTTTAAATCCATATCTATTTTCTGAACATGGTAGAGACTAGCGAGTATATTAAGAATCATAAATATATCACCAATGCCGACAATACAAAGACGCATCTTTAATAAATTATCGCGAGTGCATTACATCCCAATCTGTCGGCGAGTCTGTATCACAAAGCATTTCCCGTCCCGCTCGACTCCTCCGAATCCCTCCCGACGCCCTCTCGCTCAATTTTACGCAATCCCAGCATTAACGTCTGCACCGCCGACTACTCTTTGTGCGAGCCGACACATAAACTTACCAAATAATAAATCAAAACTTGATAGCATAAAAGCTTCCACACACGGTGGTGTAGTGTCCATTGTTGTATGCGACACGGCAATGTGTTTTTTACGGTGCCACTAAATGAATCAGTTGATATTTTATACATGGCATCTAAGTGTGCCTCCGGGTGTCCAGGTATTTGTAGACCTGTTTATAACTTACTGCATGCGCAAAGGAAGATTCCTTTTGTGTGTATTTATTAAGATCACTAGTGTGTTGTATTAAATAATAAAATCATAACGTAACATAATATTAGGTATTAACACAATAGTGTTACAACCTTCGGTTTCCGCTTCAAACACATCGTATAAATAAGTATTGTATTATCAGCCAGTATTTTTTTACTTTATGATATAGAACGTTTTGATCTTAATGTGACTCTGTCTAGTAGAAAATATAAAAGAAAGGAAGGTTGACACAACGAAATTCACCTCAATATGTATTTGGATATTACAATAAACACCGTAAATACTGTGCCTATTAGTTTTCTCCACCAACAATATCCAGCCGTCTTTCTGCGTATCCCGCTTCTTAGTACAATAGCGCTAAAGTTCTTGACATCGTAATGAATAGTTTCTTACAGCTGTGAAAAACAGCGTAGATTTCCCAGTTTCCCTTTACTAACTCGCAAATTATCCTAAAACTTTAGTCGCTTCATAGGTTCCTCGATATATCTTATAATTCACTAGTCATAACATTTACACAAAATTCCGCGTGAAAAATCTAATTGTAATAATACATTAATACATACAATACGACAATGGAACCGCGCGACACATTTGGGTCGCCTACGCAACCGATAGTACAAGATGTTGTAACGCACTCGCCTCAATATAGGACAGGTTTATGAATGAATTGCGTGGATGCGAAAAATATTACTTTTATTTACGTTCTGACAGGTTTATTGTGGTAGGCGACAAGTGTGAATTGGTGATGGCGATATAAGGGCGTGTGTAGACGCTGCTTATACGAGTCAACGACACGTGTTTTAGTGTGTAAAGGAGAAGGGCGAAACTTCACAGAACGTTGGGCTTAGTGTTAATAACTAGCAACATTGTAGAGGACGGCCTGATGATCCCGATAAAGGAAGTCGATTATAGTTAATAAAATAATTGACTTTCTTTTCCCCGTTGTAATACAATGTAATGTTTTTAAATGGGAGACATAAGATGAGAAAAAAAATATTGATACATGTTTCATAAGTGTAAAGTCAAGCCCAATTTCGCCCGTCTCCTTTGTTCGTGTTGTGTGTAAAAGTACTATAATTTCCGACCGTCTCGCGTTCAAGTAGCGTTTGAAATGCCGTCTGCCGGTTTATACTGGCTAAGTGGACGGTTATGTCAGGTTGATATTCATATTGCCTCATTAGCTTCTTTACAAATAAATTATGAACCATGTGGTTCTAGGTTTGTTTCTCAGAAGAGGCAATGATGGGTTTTCGTTTGGAATTGAAATCCTGGCACATGAGAGATTCCATTGTTATGTATGTGTTGTAAATCTATCTATATAGCAATACAAAACATTTTTTGTTCCGTAATAAAGTCTCCACTACTGCGAAACACGTTGAACCATGTCAACATACATCCGACCTATAGCGAACAAAGCCCTTGTAACGTCTCGTGTTACACTTATAATGAAGCTGTTGTTTGGACCTCTGGCTGAGTTCCTACCAAAAATAATAGGGCCTTGTGTTTTTCAATTATATCGTTGCTTAGATGGGGTCAGTTACATAGTTACGCATTGCGGAATAGAAAAGATTGGGTTTATATTTTAATAAATAACAGTATAAGAGACATGTTCGCCTGATGGTAAATGTCACGACGGCTTAGACAATACCAACATAACAAATACAAAAGCTTAAGTTATCCTGAGAGAAAACGTAGTAAAGATTCATAATCCCTGGTAATTATCAGTTAATTATCCCTGGTAAGTTGAATCCCTTTTTTATTTTATTTTTTCATCTCTGAAAAAAAACGCGCTATCGCTACCACCACTGAGGGGTGAGTAGAATGGTTATGTTGGTTTCACACAGTCTTACAGCCCAATGTCGACACTCGGGAGTATAGCTTCATCTGAGCGAGCATTGGACCGAGTCCCTAACACTGTGTACACCCTACACCGGCATACCGACCAAAACCCGCGGTGGTCTTCTTCGGTGCCTATGGGACGGCCCCGGGGTATCTTGTTGCACGAAGATAGTTGCACGGAACCGCCCCTGCGCGATGCGTCATTGCGGCCCCTCTCTAAATGAGGAGGCTGAGAAGTCTCCGAACTCTAAAGCACGCTTTTGCATCTTAGACTGCAGGAGACCGACCACCCGCATTGTCGTCCACCTCGTAGTCGCTTACATTGGAGTACTTTTACGACAGGCAGGGGATGCCGTGGCAAAATTCTTTAGATGCCCCCGGACCACAAGGCACGAGGCGCCGGTCAGTCGTCCACCCAACGCCTCCTTCGTCTCCTCTGGCTGCGGGCGAGATCACTCTGCTCACGATCCCACTTGGCGCTCTCCTTCCGGGAGATGACGCACTCGCGGAAGGAGGCCATAGCTCGCCATGACCTCCAGCCGCCGACTATGGCGGACACCAAGGCCGGCAGCGAGAGGTATCCTTCGACGACTGCTCTAAGAGCGCTGCGTTGTAGGTCCCAAGCGGGGCACTCCTCGAGAGTGTCTGCGGTGGTACTTAGCTAAGGGAACTTTCGCATACGAAATTTTATTAAAAAAAATATTGAAACATATATATTATGAACTTAACAAGTAAAAATCTCTATTTAAAATATCCATAACTGACAGTTTGTCGCTTAAAGTTCTTTGAGAAATGCCGCTGTAGGATACAACCGTCCACTGTGTCATAGTATAAATACTGTGTGCTCATTCTTGTATTATTCTATGGCGTGCAACAAGTGTAACCTAACAAAACACTATAAAGGACTTTTGACCTACATTACGAAATCAGAGACCAATCCGCCGGCACACCCAAAACTAACAGCAATCTAACATCATTAAAAAACTGTTATAAACTGTAATTCCGCCCTGTAGCCGCACCCATTGTTGAAAATATTTACCGGAAAACTAGCATTAAAACTTAATTATTTAGCAATAAGGCTGGGTGTGGCGTAGAACCATCGCAGTGGATCATTTACAAGCGGATACCGCATACATTGTCTCAATTCAATCCGTCTAATGAAGGCGGGAGCGAATGACGCGCCCGCCATCTTGCTCGGACAGGGCTGCCAACGGATAAATTTTAATAGAACGAAATTATAATAGAAATATTATAATTAAACTTTAAAAGACAAGCAACTGAAACAGTTAGAAGTTAATTGATTTTTAAATATCGCTCTTGGTTTGCATCTGTATTATTTATTTGTGATCTTTCATTCACTATCTCTATCAATAAACTATTATTTCAGCAAATCTACATAATGAACTATAATGCCGCTTTAAGTACATTTGGGACTATTTAGTTAACAGCCAAATTATAGAACAAACTCGAAATCCCTTAAAATCATTTCAATTTAAAAAGTATTTTCGCTAAAAAGTATTTTTCAGTCATCCAACCGTGTCCCTGAGCGGTGTCGAAAAATTTGAAATTAATATTCCATCAACGTTTCGTAGACGAAAACAACGGCTAACTTAGAATTTTAAGCAAAACACAATTTACTCATTATTCCAAACAACCTTAATTTGAAATAAAGAATGAATGGTTTCTCTTGAGTCTTGACGCAAATAACGTAGACTCTGGATTAATCACTCTAAAATCCTTTACAATATAAAATTAAATTGATTAATTGTGTTAAAATTACTAGCTGTATAGTTTGTTATTAACGGTCTTACATAAATTAATTTAAAATGAAGCGAATTTACTCTGCTGTTGATAGTTACTGAACGTTGCCCTTTAATAAAATTTTAAGACTTTTGAGATAAAATTTTATTAGTTATAGTTTTTTTAATTATCAATAATTTGTCTTACGTCATGACGCTTTAGCTTCCCTTGGTTCCTTTTTTAAGAATCGAGCGAAAAACAAAAGTGAGCTTTCCACGTTAATTTGTATTATAAGAGAATAATCCAGTATATTATCTTAATAGACTGCCTCAGTGGCGTTGTTGAATTACAGTACGACTGCAATGCTGAGGTCTCGGGTGCGATCCCAGGGTCGGGCAAAGTGACATTGGGTTTTTCTATTCAGTATCAGCCCGGAGGCTGGAATTTGTTCCCGATATGGCGATAGGCTCGCCCCCTATCACATCATGGGACGGAATATGCACGGAGAAAAGTGGGTGCACTATTTGCGCCTCTCGCCACCCCTTCGGGATAAAAGGCGTGAGTGTGTGTGTGTGTGTGTGTGTGTGTGTATTATGTTAAATTAAACTCCTCTTTAGTTATGTATATCATAATGCAATTGGCAACGAAAAACTAACTCTTTAATTCGTCTCAATAATAAAATTATAGCTCGCGCAAAGAATAGACGTCCCCGGATTAATCTGCGAGACGAACTAATTTGCATACAAATTAAATCAGTTTCTCTGGTTAGACGTGAAATGCTTTATGCAAAACTCGTATCCAATTCTGTGTTTACAAAACTTTATCCCGTTTCCAGAGAGCTGGATTGATATTTTGTGGGTTTATAAATAGATTCGTTTTAAAACGCAGACAATTCTGCGATATAGCGACGCTGTAATACTCGGCAAACAAAAGAACATTGCTTAAGAAAGAGATATTCGATGAGATTAGGCTTCCTAGAGCGATATCTCTGTCACTCATATGACATTTTGTTATAGACTAGCCGATTCTGTTGCTATAACTCGATGGATAATTTTGCTGAGTACTACTTGTACGTCTTTATCCATATGGACGTTACAATTCTTCATTAAAATACAAGCTGAAGCTAAGCTCACGCGTTTAATTCTGAACAGTTAGATAGTGCAATGGTCCGTTATGATCGAGTCACGGCATGTCTACGAGACTGTTACTCTGTGATTTACAGTAACTACATCGCCCAAAAGAAGATTATATTGTGTATTGCCCAGACATTTATATGTTGTGACTTACAAATCAAAAATTCCTAATAACCAATTTGAAAGCCGGTATATTGCTACATTACAAAATTTATATTCGTTGCTTACAATCAAACTTCTACCCAATCGTCTATTTCCGATATTATTTAATGTTTAGTAGATAATTTCGTTCACCGGTAACCCTATCTTCTGACAATGGCGGGAAAATATTGACGTCAGGAGCGCGGTGCGGGCTGCGGCGTTGTTGCGAACAGCCAGCAACGCAGTTTGTTGGCGTTCCATTGTGACGTGTGTAGCCGCTCGCAGATGCCGCCTGCCCCTCCGCCCCCGTGCCCCCTACCGAGCTCCCATAGCCCCCCTCTGCTTTATAACAATCACCGTTTGTGACACAACACACGCTTTTACTGTCGACCGAGTGTTTGTTCGTATTAATTATATTCAACAATATACTTACTGGCGGTTCTGATTTTGATTATGTTTGTAGCGTGGCCCGAATAAGAGTAAAAATAATGCAAGTCGGAATTTGAATAATAAAGTAAATGCCTTTTAAAACTTGGGAGTAATTGTTTATGTCGATTTTGCCAATAGCCTAGAAGGTGTCGAGATTGTATTTGTTACTTAATATCAGGTAACAAATTCTTAAAGTTACCTAACTTTAAGAATTCTTAAAGTACCTAATACAAATGTGACCACTTCGAATGCTATTGCAAAATCCACTACACATTTTTCCTTCCCAACCAAGAAAAACGAATAGAGCCAGTGTTACCATTAAGCAAGTGGTTAATTATCAGTGATTTTTATAACGATATTAATTAAAATTTTAGTCTCTATTTTAGTTTTTGATTTTTATTATTTATAATAAATTAAAACGGTATGGACAGTTGCGATTCCCAGTAATTGATAACTAGTTACGTATAACATTCGTAAACAATGGAGTGTATTTGGGACTGGTTTAACGCACTCCATTTATTAATTACTAGCTTTTGCCCACGGCTTCGCCCGCGTTAATTAGTTTTTCCGGGCTAAAAGTACATAAAAACCTTCCCGTTGAATCACTCTATCCAACACATTTTGGATAAGGATTACCTAATATTATGACGTTGATACAACTCTTAACAAATAATGCATTAATTTCGACCAAATTTGATTACCATAAAAACGGTTCTAGTGAGTTAATCTTAAAAGATAAACATATACTGTCGCGGACTTTTTTTTAGGTCATTTCAAGAGAAATAATTCTTTCATACATATATTTTTGGTATCTTGAACCGTTTTCGCAGCGCTCGCAATGGAAGCCCTCAAGGATGAATAATTTTCCCCGCTTTTTTCACATTTTCCATTATTTCTTCGCTCCTAATAGTTGCATCGTCATGTTATATAGCCTAAAGCCTTCCTCGATAAATGGTCTATTCAACACAAAAATAATTTTTCAATTCGAACCAGTAGTTCCTGATATTAGCGCGTTCAAACAAACAAACAAACAAACTCTTCAGCTTTATAATATTAGTATAGATAATCATTTACACGCAGAAAATATAGTATCCAATATTCGGTAACGTGATAATTAACAAAATGTGTGCTCGGAAAATTAAACTAAATTCGAGTAGTTTCCTATAGAACTGAATAATAAACGATGAATAGAGACCGTATAATATGCAGTTTATAATATCCACTTTACATTAGACATGGGCGCCGCGCCGGCGTTACGCCGCCGGGCAGGACCCGCGCGCCGCCGCCGCCGCCGCCTTACTTGGACGGCGTGGATTTTGTGAATACTTTTAATTTTTATTGTCAAATTTTATGAATGATTGGGTCTCAAATGTCATATTTAGTTCGATGTAGACATAGGCGCCGCGCCGGCGTGGATTTAGAATAAAAAAAATTTTCTTCAAAAATTTTATTCATAGTTATTGGCCGACTTGGGTTTCTTAAAGTTAATAACAGAGAAACGACTATTAGCGTTAACGATTCTAAAAGGCATCATCTTTCAAGCTGTCTAACCTAAAAGGTCTTGGCATCGCTAACTAAACTTTATGCCACGGAGTTATATGGTCCATGATCTTTTACAGCAGTACCTTTTCGGCCGAAACCTTGGACCTGCGAATCTCTCTGCAATGCTCTCCAGTGGAATCCGCAGCAGATAATAAGGGCGTACCACACGATCTTGTACGTGACTTACTTGTTGGTTAGATACCGGCCTAGGATCTGGAGTCTGGACCCCAAAGCCCTACCGCCACCTTCCACTGGCTCGAGGGAGCTTCCACACACGAGCAGCGTCTGGCTCCTAAATAGAGGCCAAGCGGGCACCTTTCGGCGGCGTTGCCATGGAGGATGTGGTCGTAGGCTGGAGACCCCGTCCTCGGTGCCCAAATGTTTTAGTAGTCCACCCTGATTTCACCAAAGCGTGAAGCAACTATGGGCCAACTATCAACTGATAAATGTACTCATCGGAGAACATTGTTTCGGAGTTTCTGTGGCAGATCGTAGGTCATGTCTTTTCCTTGTGATAACTGCCCAACGGCGGTGTCTTACGGTCAGGTGCATGTGATCGTTTTTACTGGTCCATGGTCAACAGGCGGAGGTTTTAGATTGCAGTAGCTAACTTTTTCGGAGTAGTCCTCCATCAGAAAGAGAGTGCTACGAGAGATCGATAGCGGGCCAATCCCTCTGCCATCAGAGACGTTAGAGACTCCTGGTCCTGACCTGTGAATTGGGGGCGTTTAGGGAAGTCCACTACAGCATCCCCGGTCTGTTATAAAAGCCGACTAATAGGGGCTATTGGGCGATCGTGGGGTCTCTCGAATAACCGTCCACTCGGCCTTTGAAGTTGCAATATACGGTCCAATATATAACCTAACGTTTATCGTAGTTTTAGCTAACCTTAATTGAGAGCATAGCGATTTCGTGTCATTTAAAGGAGGAGGCCTCTCGCTGTCGCTGTGTTACTAACCAAGACTACAGCAAGAGATCTTAATTTTTGATGGCCTACGAGTACGAAGGTAGACCTCTTATGAAAAGAGATGGTGCGGGAACACGAAAGGTCGGACTCCTCCCGCCAGAAGTAGAGAAATTTGAGGCATGAGGTGGAGAACTAAATATTACCCGTCCTTTCGATGGAGATTTGCGGATAAAATGATTAGGCGCACATGACCATGAGATCATGAAGCCGTCCCTGACGCAACAAAGTGCTTTGGTATACATTTAGTATGCCGTGGTAGTTTACGATGGCGGCACTAGACCAAATGTGGACGTCGGCAACATCAGCTTTGTGAGGCCCCTTTTATTTTCCACTTTTCTCTCGCCCGGGCCTAGCGGCGGCTGAACCCTCGGTTGACAAAGGGCACAAAGAAAAAGGCCACGTGCCAACATCTACCCCCGGAGCCCTACGTTGGCTAAGGCCGCCACTAACAAAAAGTAATATTAAATATTTTTTTTGTAAGGCCCCTTAAGCGCGAGGCCGTCGGCGGTCGCCGACGCCTAACGCCGTCACTACTAGTTTTCATAGACTAAAAGACTTGGTCCAGCTTGGTGTGTCAGTATGCTTCCATCTCTATAAGTGTCGTAACGCTAGGTCGTAAAAGCGGTGATAATGGTATAACCGCGCAGTCATTTTTGATAGCGGGATGGTGGCCCCAAAGGACATTAATGGTCATTTCACCTTCTCCGTGAAACAAGATAAAGACTCGCGAGTGCCATGGAGCATTTGTCTTTTTTGTTATTATTTTTCGCGGAGAAAGTGACTTCTTACTACCGCCCATCCTTCAAGGGGGGCGACTGAGCGGTTATGCTGGGTTCACCGTGCCTTACGACCCGACGTTGAGCCGCCCGGAGAGATGAAAGCATTAGGTGACCGCCCAACGTATGTACAACGCACGGCATACAAACCAAAGCTCCGCTGTGGCCATCTTCGGTGCATTAGGGACGGCCGCGGGCTTCCTCTGACGGAAGTGCCTAAGTATCGTCCGCAATCTCCCCTCCGCAGTGCCGCCTAGTGCGGCCCGTCTGCTGTTGTGTTGGGCTCAGACGCTCCCGCGCACCGAAGGACGCCCTCTGCGTCAACGGCAACGTGAGGCCTACCTGCCACGCTGCCGTCCATCACAGGGATTGCAACAATGTGCTAAAAAAACACAAAACTAAAGACGGACAGCCCCTTGCCGTCCGCCTGGGACCCCCGGTGACCTCTATTGTCTAATAGTCTTTTACGACAGGTAGGGGATACCGTGGTGGAATTCTCCAAATGCCCCCAATCCACAGGGTGGATGGAGCATGGGTCCTGAAGGGATTTTTATACCGATAAGTTAATTGGCTAGTGCTTCCAACTACCTACGAACATGTAACTGAGGAATTTATATGTGGCCTATACATACATTCAATATTCAATAAAAAATCCACGCCGCCGGCGTTACGCCGCCGCCGACCAAAAATTACCAGCACGCCGCCGCCGGCTTTTTCCTAGGCGGCGCCCATGTCTACTTTACATATAAAAAATATAAATAATTTTATTAATATATTATGTGTGGTCATATTACACTGTCACAATGCCATTTCATATAGATAAAGATGCATATCAGTTTCTTTATACGACGAGTTAATGTCTACATGGAAATGGTATACTTACTTGCAATAATACAGTCTGCCATCTCTCCCCGTGTGTACTGTCCATCCCTCCTTCAGTTCAGTCTGCAGCCGCTCCAGCGCCGCCTCGGCCTCCACAGCAGTCCTCCCGGGCCGAGGGGACCCTCCGATCCTCGGGCTACCATACTTCGGACTGGCTCCCAAGTTCGGGCTATTTGTGCCCAAGCTCGGGCTGTTTGTGCCCAGTTTAGGGCTGTTATTGCCGAGACTGGGACTGTTAGTTCCCAGTTTGGGACTGTTGGAACTAGAGGCCCCATCGCTGAGGCTGGGGCTGCCGGTGAGCCTTGGGCTTACGTTGGGACGCGGGCTGGGAACTAGCTTGGGACTGGCCGCGCCGCTGGGACCCGGCGAGGACTGCTGCAACAGCATCGCTTACACGTCATCCCATCATTTTATTATTGTGATCTGTGAACAAATACACATTAATTTAAAATATTATGTTTCGTATTTTTTTTACATATCCATTAAGAAGTTAATAGCATGACTATTATGTGTGACATGTTATGTGGCAACTGGCAAATCAATAGATAAATAAACAGTAGTATCGAAAATCAGAATGAAATATATAAAACAAATTGAATAATAAATTGTATAGTAGAGTATACTTTTACAAGAATGTCCAACATTTATTTTAGGTAATCTTACAAAAAGACACAACAGGTAAGACTCATTACTAAAATACGAGCTTCATTTCAGCAAACGCAACACGGCAGGTGACACAAAATGCCTCAGCAATAAAAAATTACGATTTGGACAAAAAGGTAGCATACAAATGAAACTCCTCGGCGCTCCAAAATAGCGACGCCGATTAAAACTGGTCACAAAAAGCGCACGAGAAACCAAAATGCCGCCAAAAAAGTCAAATACGCCGGCGTAATACCGAATGTGTCTGAATTTCCCGCCATCGAATATGAAACACCGCTATTTTCTTTTTGTTCGTTTTCGATTAAGAATGGATTAAGGGCTCGGTAAGAATTTATATTTTTATACGTGTCAAATCCGTAAATGGGCAGCTGAGTGGAAAATCCTTTTTCGGGATTGGCGATTGACTTACGACAATCAGGAAATTTGGGCTCAATTTTTTATAATATCTACGGATGTAATGTACATAAACAATAAACTATAAATTGTTATTATAAACATTTCAGTGGTTTATGGTATAGTACATTCGAAACTAGAGTATTATCAAAACAGTATTTGTAATAATTAATTATTGAGTGCAGTTTGTTTATACTAAGATTAGAATTTAATTGGTAGTTATCAACAGATCGGCGCTTAGATGAAACAGTTGCCAGAAATGGTCAGTAATTAGATGATGCGCGTCCAAGATGGGGTCAATGAAGTACTTGAGCAACAGTGTGTGACTTATTAGATATGATAATGGAAAATTATTTATTACAACTCGGAAGGCCGAACGGGCTGCTAAACGAAGATTGGGGTACGGAGATTCGACCTCAGGTCCATGCACCAATGCCTTTTGAAGTTAAAGTGCCGGTCATGTCGGATTCCCGTCTCCCCGGACTATGAGGGTGAGTTTTTTTTTTTTTTTGTGTCCATCTTCGGCGCATTAGGGACGGCTGCGGGCTTCCTCCGACTCACGTCTAAGTTGTCGTCCGCAACCGCCCCTGCGCGTACCGCTGTTGCGGTCCTTCTCCTGTTGTTGCGAGGGCTCAGAAGCCCCCCTTGGCGTCCTTGGCGTCCGAGGCAGCGTGAGACACGCTGCCGTCCATCACGGGGGTCACAGAAGTTGGCTAGACTAATAGGTGGACGGCCCCTCCCGCCCACCCGTGACCCCCGGAGGCCCCTATTAGTCGCCTTTTACGACAGGCAGGGGATACCGTGGTGGAATTCTCCAACGCCCCCAATCCACAGGGCGGGACTATGAGAGTGAGTGTACTTGTGTATTGCGCACACACTTGTGCACTATAATATCTCCTGCGTACCTGGCTGATCTGCGTTGAGATTGGCAGCCGTGGCCGAAACTGGCTAGGAAGATTACTAACAAAAATATCTGATGGTCCTCATATTTTGTTCGCATGTAGTCACTCATAATGGCGGCCTGTCAATGCCTGATGCGTAGAGATTAAACGTACACCATATTTAGCGTTTTTTGATGGAACGATCCACATTGTTCCCACAGAGGTTATCGCGGGACACACTCGTCTACCCAAATTAATGTCGCATCAAAAAGATGATACGGTTAAAATGCATAACGACATTATCAAGTGGCTGAATATTGCATGACATTACCGCGTGGAAGGGAAACGCTCTCTATACCGGAACGGTAAGAGAGAAGAACCATAACATTAACGAAAAACTATATTCATTTGCAAAGCTAAGCGATAATATTTACGATTTTAGTATTTCCGTAATTCATGCGCGCGCAATGTAAAGCGTACAAAAAACTACAAAGCAAACGCCGACAAGGCGGCGGCCGCCGCGCTGCGCTGGCACCGGCCACGCGGTCGTTAACCCGTCAGCTGATGTACGTGTTTCATTACAATTTTTTTGAAATATTGACCTTTTTTACTATGTTTTTCAGAATAATAGTTTGATTTATCTATCCATACGTGAAGCTGTACAGAAATTTGAGAAAATCCTACTAAAATTGTAACAATGCGATCGTGATTTTTTTAGTGCCATCACGTCAGGAATCACCAATACTATCACCTGTATTCGTTTCCGAGAGCGTTTCCCTTCCAACCGGTATGTATCTGGATACCGGGTCTGGTGTCCGTATATTGTATTTAGGATAGAGGACAAAAATTAAACTATTTCGGACTTGTGTAGTGTATGTATCGCGCATTATTCATTATGTATGGTAAGTTAGTAATCAGTAATAAATCGTTACTCAAGGAAAGCGAACGCCTTTTAATGACACCGCCACATTAACCCTATTACATGGCGACCCTGCCTTACTACGGTGGTCTGTCTGTGTTCGGTCGCGCAAAATAAAAATTAAGAAGAAATCAACTTTGTTAACATTATTTGTCGAAAATTGCAAATATGTGTCGATCAACAATTGAAAAAGACGAGGTGTTAATTAATACTTATGGTGGATCAACGGCTACGGTGGAACAAATTCAGACCCAGCTGTCCATGATCAGCATTATTACAATTATAATCTGCACAATCCTGGGAGTTGCTGCATGCTACGGCCTTTACAAACTTTACAAGCGTTGCCACTCCAACTGGATGAGGAATGAAATGCTGCTGCAGAATTTGCGCCGATCTGTCATTAGACGTCCAGCTGAACCCGAGCCTCGAGTCTGCTACGAGTGTCGTCGCCAGGAGGCTACAGTCTCCATGGACCGTCAAAAGTGATTGTGAGTGCATAATAGTGTTAGAATAAGATTTTATTTTTGTATTTTATTTTCCTCATTTCTTTTTTTGTATTCTAACATGTCATAACGATATATACCTATTGATGAATATTATTATTAATGGCGGATGAATTAAAAACATTGTATGAAAAATTACAAAGCATCAGACAAAACTTAGTTAAATTAAGTTATGCAAAGCGAACAAAAAACATTTTAGAAAATAAATTAGAGGAAGCAAATAAAGTACGTAAAGATTTCGATACATGCTTGAATATTTTAGTTTCACAAATAGAATGTAAACAAATTAAGGGCAAAATATTAAACGAAATCCAGTCTTATTGCGATTTAATTAAAGATTTATATGAGCAAATAGAGGAATTTTGCTCTAAGGACTATAGCCAACAAATTAGTTCCGAGTGCACTGTTCAGGGTATTACAGGGAAAGCGGACATAATGGAGACATTTGACTTTAAAACCGCAGCATCCGTGCTTCCGGTCATGACGGGCGAAGAAGATGTTACCAGGAATTTGATGGACGCTATCGAGTTATACAACTCGGCTCTTAATGAACAAGGTAAGAATATGTTAATAAATTTTGTTCTCAAAACTCGTTTGACTCGGAGTGCCAAATTACGACTCTCCAATTCTTATAGTTCTTGTGAGGCTTTACTTAATGATATGCAAAATCATTTATTGAGTATAAAATCGAGTACATCGATTCATAATGAGTTAATTAAAATGAGACAAAATGGTACTTCTATAGAAAATTACGGCAAAAAAATAGACGAACTATTAGTCGATTTGACGATTTCACAAGCTGACGGCGATCAAAATTCGCATCAAATTTTGCGCCCTATTAACGAAAAAATCGCCATCAAAAGTTTCACAGATGGTTTGAGAAATCGCCAACTCCGTACAATTCTGACCGCGCGTAATTATACTACTTTAAAAGATACAATTAGAGCTGCGAAGGACGAGGAGGCGTCTTGTAGCCGTCAACAAGATACGGAAGAATCTATTTACGTCGGAAATCGAGGACAACCGAGGTCTACGTATTATGGTCGTAAGTATAATAAATTCCATGGAAAGTATAGAGGTAATGTGACACCGCACCAACAGCCAAGACCAGTGAATAATTCCAGGTCATCACAGGTGCAGAAAAGCTCATTCGGACGAGAAGGTCATCAGCACCGAGGTGGAAGTCATTCCAGAGGAGGTATGTATACTAATCGTTTTTACTTTCGTGGAAAAAATCACAAAGTAAATGCGATGAATCGAACTTCTCTTCAAAGCGATCATGTAACGCAAAATACCTATAATGAACCAAACAACGCTAATGCCAATTCCGAAGAATTTTTTCGTTAGTAACAATTGTAACATATTTAGTTGCCAGCTTAGCAATTCGATTGAAGCGCCGCTGGGCAATACGATGCATAAATGGTTGATAGATACCGGAGCCTCTCTATGTGTAATTAAATATGAAACCTTAAGTGCATCAAACGTTCCGATGAAAAAAGAACGCATTTATATTAACGGAATCGGAGGCAAAGTGAAATCTGAGGGCTATGTTTACTTAACTTTGTTGATAAATGGATTAGAATTTAAAAATAAATTTTACGTAATTAAAAAGTTGCCAATAGCAACTTCTGGTATTTTAGGTACAGATTTTCTCCGAAAATTCAAGTGCAATGTTAACTTTGAACTAAATAACATTACATTACATAGTTCATGTAACACGGTTACTTTACCATTGCAAATGGGTAGTTTAGGTAATAACAGCTATCTAACTATACCTCCACGATGCGAGATGTTGTTTCATATCGATTGTAATACAAGAGAAGACTGTGTGATTTTTCCGAAAGAACTTTGCGAGGGTGTTTTTTTGTCTGGTGGAATTGTAAAAGCATCTTTAAATGGTAAAATTTGCATTCAGATATTGAATATACGAGAGAATCAAATAAATCTCAGTTATTTTAGACCAGAGATGGATATGTTGTCCAACTACTCAATCTGTAAGTTTGAAAAGGACGACATTAACGCCGATCGTGTTCACAGTATGTTTTCGTTACTAAATTTGAACCATTTAAATAAGGAAGAAAGAAATTCAATCATGAGTATTTGTGCGAAATTCGTCGACGTGTTTTTATTACCGGGCGATAAACTGACAACTTGCAACTTATATGAACATAATATTCAGTTAAAACCTAATTGTGAGCCGATTTACACCAAGCAATACCGTTTGCCTTATTCACAAAGAAACGAAATAGAAAACCAAGTAAAACAAATGTTAAATGATGGAATCATTGAACCGGCCTGCAGCGAGTGGTCGAGTCCCGTTCTTCTCGTACCTAAAAAGTCAGTGACGGATTGCGATAGAAAGTGGCGTCTAGTTATTGACTTTAGAAAATTAAACGATCGTGTTATTGATGACAAATTCCCTTTGCCCAACATCGCTGACATATTGGACTCTCTATCAGGGGCAATGTACTTCTCTCACTTAGATTTAAATCAGGCATTTTATCAATTGAATCTTAGCCCTTCTAGCCGACAATATACAGCGTTCACTACTCCATCGGGGCAATATCAATTAACCAGAATGCCAGTGGGATTGAAAACGAGCCCCAGCACTTTTTCTCGAGCTATTACAATTGCAATGGCGGGCCTTAATTATGATAAAGCTTTGGCGTACCAAGATGATCTTGTTTGTATCGGACGAAATTTAGAAAGCCACAATAAAAATTTAATAGATATATTATACCGCTTAAGAAAAGTCAATTTAAAGCTTAACCCGAAAAAATGTAATTTTCTGCAAAAGGAGCTCCTCTATCTTGGCCATGTCGTATCTGCTGAGGGAATTAAACCTGATCCCAAAAAAGTATACGTTTTGGAAAATTACCCTGTCCCACAAAATGTCCATGATGTCAAAAGACTAGTTGCTTTCGCGAATTATTATCGCAAATTTATTCCAAATTTTTCGGAAATAACATGGCCACTTAATAATTTATGTCGCAAAAATGTCATATTTAATTGGGACGCTAAGTGTGAGGAATCTTTTAGAAAAATTAAGAATTCATTAACTACACCGCCTTTGCTTCAATACCCTAATTTCGACGAAAATAATAAGTTCATATTAAAGACTGATGCGTCAGGTTTTGCTATAGGCTCAGTTTTATGTAACCAAGACGGGCGACCAGTGGCTTATACTAGTCGCACATTAAATAAAGCCGAAAGAAATTATTCTACTATTGAAAAGGAGTTACTTGCAATAGTATGGTCTGTAAAGTACTTTCGACCTTATTTGTATGGACGCGAGTTCATAATCGAAACCGATCATAAGCCTCTCGTTTATTTATTTAACATGAATAATTCTTCAAGTCGTTTAATGAAATTTAGGTTGATACTCGAGGAATATAAATTTGTGGTCGAGTATGTGAAAGGAGCTGACAATGCAGCTGCAGATGCCTTGTCACGTATCCAAATATCAAGTCAGGATTTAAAAGATATGTCCAATAATATTATTTCAGTTCTAACGAGAGCTCAAAGAGAACGTATGAATGAATGTGTTTCGAAAGAAAATAGCGACAACCCTATGGTCGATAAGGCTACCACTAACGATTGGACTGATCACCCGAAAGTTGTAGGTATTCTTAAACAACCAAAGGATTGTACCGAGCTATTATTCGTAGATAATCGAGAATGGGAAAAAATGGTTAAGGATAATGTAGGAAAATCAAAACTATTTTATTATGATTATTTAAAGTTGATTTTATATGTTAATCCATTGTTCCGATCATATTGTACACGAGTTGACTTTGTGAGGGAATTGGATGCATGTTGTAATGAAAATAAAATAGATAATCTTTACATTGTACAAAATGATAGCAATAAAAAATTAATAGAAGAGTTAACTCGAACTATTCATGAAACATCAAATCGGTCTGGACCACGTTTACATATTTTGAATGGTGTCCAAAGGATATTGGAACATGAAACCAAGCGTATTATATTAAATGACTATCACATTTTACCAACAAGCGGCCACGCCGGCATACGCCGCATGGTAAATAATATAAAGAAAAGATTTTACTGGCCAAAACTTGAAAAAGACGTGATTGACTTCGTTAATCGATGTGATAAATGTTTAAGAAATAAACATTTAAATAAATATATCAAGGAACCAATGGTTCTCACTGATACAGGCAAATCAGCTTTTGATAGAGTTTATTTAGATTTAGTGGGGCCCCTATGTAAGGATAGCGATAATAATGTTTATATACTCACATTACAATGTGACTTAAGTAAATATGTCGAGGCGTATCCGCTAAGAAATAAGGATACAATTTCGGTGGCATCAGCGTTCGTTAACAACTTTATTTTGCGTTACGGCATTCCTAAACAAATTATATCTGATAGAGGTACAGAATTCGTGTCTATTGTGATGAAACAAGTAAGTGAAATTCTCAAAATTCAGCAGATAACTTCTACAGCGTATCATCACCAATCAATAGGATCTTTGGAGAACAGCCACAAAAATTTGATGTCATATCTTCGGATTCAAACAGGTAATGAACCTCATAACTGGAGCACATGGTTACCTTACTGGTGTTTCAGTTATAACACAACAGTGCATACGGAAACAAAATTCACACCTTATGAGCTGGTTTTCGGAAAGCTATGTCGTTTACCGAGCAATTTAAGTTGTGACGTTGAACCTTTATATAATAATGATGACTATCCGCAACAACTTAAATACAGACTTCAAAAATCACAGTCTGATGCAAGAAACAATTTAATAACAAGTAAGCAAAATAGAAAAATAAAATATGACTGTAATTCGAATTCAGTAACATATAAGGTAGGTGATAAGATACTTTTAAGGAATGAACAATGTATGAACAAATTAAATCCAATTTATATAGGACCTTTTACGGTTATTAAGGATTGTGTACCAAACGTAGAAATAGACTACAAAGGTAAAAATATGTTAGTTCATAAGAATCGGACCAGACCTTATGTTAAACAATGAAACTATAATTTTACCTTTATATAGTATATAGCTATTAAGTATAACAAGTACCTTAATGTGAAAAAAAAAAAAAAAAAAAAAAAAAAAAAATGTAACAAAAAAAAATATATTACTTATATAGTTTTTTTTATTTTTATATCGATGGGCGTGTAGTGTATGTATCGCGCATTATTCATTATGTATGGTAAGTTAGTAATCAGTAATAAATCGTTACTCAAGGAAAGCGAACGCCTTTTAATGACACCGCCACATTAACCCTATTACACTTGTATATGCTTCAATTTTGATTTAACTATAATTAATGTTTTCGAAATAAAAAGATGACAGATAGTGAAACATTTTGTATTTATGATATGATTGTAAACTCCATTCGAGTACGTAGTTTATTTTAAGAGTCGCGCAGACGGTGTCAACGCGTTGAGAAACCCTTCAATGAAAACCACATTGTCTGAGTTGCTGAAGCAACTGCCAGTTTAAGTAGCTTTTTAGGCGTCTGCGCGGCACCTTATAAACAAATCTCTATTAGTGATCTATTACAATAATTAGTATAAATTCAAATATCCATAAAAAAATAAAAAATAAAAATCAATTGATTTAAGCAAGAACGGTGAAACAACAGGCTTCCTTCCGACGTGCTGATACTGTTACAAATGGCTTCCTGTGCAATTATATTTAATGTTAATGCAGTTGCGATACTACAATACCGAAAGTGGGTAGGAGAATTGGTGTAGGAACTTTACCTGTAGGTAGAGTAGGTTAACAGTAAAGTCAACTAGCATACTCCTCTACCAATTCCAAAAACTCTACTTTTGGTTAATTCCATTCAGCACTCTACTCTACTAAATCTGTTTACATTGATAAAGTTGGTAGCATATTTAGTACTCTCTTATACTATGTCATTCACTCTACAGTACAGCGGGCTTTGAAAGGCCGTATCTAAAATTTCGACTATTTTTGTCAACTCTTCATCGTGATTTTTTTAAAAACAAACTGATCTGATTAATTTATAATACATCGTCGGAAAGACTATTTCAACACTAATGGAATAAACGAACCAGATTTTTCATAGCTTTCTTAAAGGAGACTGAAACGATTTCATACATTCTTGGGCCCAGGATGTAACGAGATGAAAATGGTGGGGATTAATAGATTCAGACTTATCGATCCCTCAGTGAAAATTCTGTATGTTTTTACAATCTGAGAACAGAGTTATTAGAGTTTTAGTACAGGTAAGGTTATGTTTGTAACATAACCTTACTTTAACTAACAGCTAATTCCTGAAGTGACAAAAATGCTCTTTAAACACTAATGTGTATTAATATATTTAGTGGAGAATGTCTGAAGTCATATGAATGAACATCGATGACTTTCATAGATAGGTAACAGGTATGGAGTTATGGAAAGGATGTCTACATAAAAAAAAAAAAACAAAACATTTCATTATAGTATTTTATTCATCTTCTATTATAATTAAAATGTCGTCAAGAAATTGTGCAGGTGGAACAATATTGTTTTGATGCCTAGCCCAGCTAAGATACCATATAATACACATAATATGAGCGCAGCAGCCTACAGTTCGTCTACCTACAATACAATTGCAATAATGCATCAATATAGCTTCCTTCCCTCTACGAGAGCTGTCGACTAAAATATAAATAAAATAAGTTTTTCGACTTATATGTCGGGATTGTATTCGACCCCTAAGTAACCAGGAAGTACTGGCAGCCGACACCTCTCGAAGAAGGCTACTGCTAACCTCCCTGCACACTTCTATAATAAAACCATCATTTCCTCTTACGTGTTCACCATAATAGGAACGTGCCTGCTTGATTTGGTATGTTCCTAAAGAAATCATTATTAGTTCACTATCGGAGAGCTGTGGAAAATCGTTAAGATTATCATTGTGTATTGTGATTGTTTCAAAATTGGCTCGACGCTTATTGTAATTATTACTAATAATAAAATCAGCTAATTCGTTTTCTATGTTCATATACCTATTTATTTCTTGTATTATTTCCACAGCATCTACACGATCAACTATAGGAGGGTGAAACTTATTTAAAAGGGAAGCAGCCACCTCGAAATCTTTCATAAAGCTTTTACTGGCTACATTAAAATAATTTTGCCGTAGTAATTTAAAATCCCGTTTAAATCTGCCGTTTACGACTTCAACCACCCAACGGCATATGGTGACTGCTCTTGATTTATTTGCATCAATAGTTGATAGCTGTGTTTCACCCTCTTCCAGCGAAGCAGGCACGTATGTCCTATATCCACATTGGTGCAACAAAGGTAATGAGTCACGGAAGCCCCTATCTAATATAAATGCATCACCTTGCTGGAAATATTCCCGTAAAGGTCTTCCATTTGCAAATTCTTTTTTCATAATATCAGCATCAGAAGTTGTAGCTGGGTATGGGCCTAAGACATCAAGAATATGCCCATCCATACAAACAATTATAAATGGTTTCAGCAGATTTCGATACTTGTGCATGCTGTATGTTTTTTTTTGGTATAGATAATTTGAACTTTTTTCTACATAAGAATATGTTCCATCAAAAATGATTATTGGTTTGTCAACTCCTTCAAAGCTACCAAACAATGAATTTGGTATAGAAAGATTTCTTCCTACCACTTGTTGCCTGTTTATGTGGTTTAAACCAAGATGCATTGGTACAAAATATTCAGTGAGTAATTCTCTAACTTGATGTAACCATTTTTCTAGAGTTCGCCTCGAAACTTTTAATAAAGTTGCCAGCCTTTCATTGGAGTCCCCAGTTCTCAGTTTTATAAGATAAGCGGCTAGAGCTAAGGTCGCTTTTGGCATTTCCAACAAGTGAGGAACTTCTGTAAATATCTGATGGAACTGTGCTTTATTTAATCCAGTCCATATGTGCACAACATGGTCTTCCATGTCATGTATACTTTCAAAATGAAGTAATCCATTATCCACAACATCTTTTAAGGACATCATGTCCTGAATATGTTTTGCAGTAAAAGACTGTTCATAATTGGATCTTAAACTGTCGAGAAAATCCCATGCTTCAATAACTAAATGTTGGCCACAAAGACGGTTATTTTCGGGGATGTAATATTTATATTGATTATGCAACATTTTTCTGGTTGCAAGTGGAACTCTATACCTTTCTGTTCTTTGGCATCCTTCAATGAAACATCTTCTTTCAGTTTCAATTGCTCTCATATATTCTGGTAAAACAATAGTAGATTCCGGTTGATTCCTTTCAATTCCTTCATTTGGAGATGTTGTAGGAAGATCCTGTGCCCGTGATTGTATTTGTTGAGGGTTATCTGGTTCAGACGAAGTTGATGGGCCTGAGATCATATGGACAGCAGCTCCGTCTGCAGCCACCCAACAAGTATGGCATATATGACTTGATGCTTGTATCTGCAACATACATACATAATCAAGTTTGGAATTTATTGATAAAATTAAATTGTTGTAAATTACCCATCATGTATGATTTCTGGAAGCCGTTGTATTTAGATTTTGATTGAGAATACTAAAATACTGTTTTTTTCAACATTCTCACTCCACAAAAGTATTAATAAATAAATAACAGATATAAAATAGAAAAAAGAATGTAAACAATGATATATGTAGTAACTTGTTAAAAAATATTTTACTTAATGTGAGTGAGTTACTTTTATTTTGATTGGGTTACAGTATACAAAGTTACAAACACAAAATGTTGTATGTATGTATGTTTTGTGAGGACATATGCAGTTGCGCAGACGGGTGATCAGTTCACATTCATTGGAACTATTTCACCCTTAATCCCAGTCACAACACAAAATGTTATGGAACAGGTCTAAGTTTGAATTTAAAATAGGTATATTTTTAACATGCAGCAAACAAAATAGTAAATTAATTTCACTTACAGTTCGAGGAATAATCCACTCTTGTATAACATTATATATTTGTGATTCACGGATTGAGTTGGTATGAAGTGAGTGACTGGTTCGTGAAGAAAGAGAGTGCCCGCAGCGGAGACAAACTTTACGGTGACCAAGTAGTCTCCTTTGTTCATCAATGTTTGGGTTTTGTGCCAAGTCCCAGCATGATTGACAAATATAGTCATTACAGCTTACCTAAAATAGAACATTGTAAGCATTAGCCACATCAACAATACGTAATTAACTATAAGGAATTACGGTGTTATAACATTGTCATATAAATAAATCTTTGCTTCAAATATAAATAATCGCCATATGACTTGAATATAATTAATATGTATTTTAAACATGCCATGATGGTAGGTGGTTTGATGAGGATATACTTACAGACTGAGGTGCAATCCATTGCCGAATCACTGACAGTATTGTGTCGTCGTTTAAGAGACGTCGGCCAAGTGTATTGCAGTGACTAGGGGCTATCCCACAATTCACACAGCGATCCATATTTTCATCAATAACCAATCCACAAGCCGGCGGTAAAATTCCAAAATAACAATTCCAGGTCCAACGTGTGAGCGATCTTCGGTGTCCAGAGTGAAAGCAAGGGTCGTACAAGGTAGGCAGGGTCAGTATCCGTATAAACAAAGCAGTAGTCCGTTGTATATGAGGAACAATCACGAAAACACTCATAACGCATCGGAAAGCACGAAACGAATGAGCAAAGAGCATTATAATACTTGCGAATGAGACAAAAGTTAAGAATTCCAATCAACACGTGTTTACAAATTACAAGTGACAGGCAGTGTTGCCAACATTTTTTTTAACCCGCTAAAATGTCCCCACGGGAAACCACTAAAAGTAAGATCTTCTGTAAATCCACCAGAAATCTACTACAACTGAATTTCTGGTGAGCTTTTTATGTGAGTGGATTTTTCTGGCGAGTTTTTTTTTATTTGCAATAGTGGTGTTTCTTACTATTTTACGTGTATTATGTAACAAAACGAGTAAGATATTTTAGTAAATTTTCCTTTTCCTCCCACTGATTTTTAAACTAATCCAATTTAAAAAAGCACCGGCTATTAAAACATTTTTTGCGCTAAAAGGGCAGTCTTAACCACTAGTTTTAGTGGGAAATCCACTAATTTGGCAACACTGGTGACAGAACTAGCAAGAGCAGTACCAGAGATGGACTAAAAATATTTAGATTATATTAATCGATATGAAATCGATTATCATAATATTGGTTTTTCAGTAACTTATAGGTATTTTATTTATTAATATGACTGCAATTAATTGCACTATGTTGCATATACGTATATATAGTACATTTAATTACTTTGAGTTAATTACATAGTGAAAAGGTTTTATTTTTGTTATGGTGCAATCGATAACTCAAAATCGATAATTTCACAAAAACATTCTTTCTCATATTTCTCCGCTTCCAGATTGACGATTGAGGCGATTTTTCATTTTCTAATATAAAAAAATATGCCTGATTTTTTAGATCATATTTCATCTTATTACATTTTGGGCCCACTACTCTCCGTCTCCTTTCTACGCGAAATTGTCGCGTTTATCCATTAGGCGACTTTTATACAAATAAACAGTAATTTTCGTTAGTTAGTTTCAAGCACAATTTTGATCGAAAACGGCAAGTTTGAGTCTCCATACAACAAAATTTCTGAAACAGACGTTAGAACTTGGTGGATAGATTGAAATTAAAGAAAGAAATAAAAAATCTGGCTCGTTTATTCCATTAGTGTTAAAATAGTTTTTCCGATCATGTATTAAAAACTAATCAGATCAGTTTATTTTTTAAATAATCACGATGAAATATTGACTGAAATAGTCGAAATTTTAATACGGCCTCTTAATCATGAAACTATATCGCCATCACTTTGTGATTTTATTTTGGAACCTAGATCTAGAATATGCTTTGCTGTTGGCAAGCTAGCTGTAAAATTTCAATTAAGATGCAATTTTTATAATTCATGTTATTTTTGTGAGCTCTTAGACCCTACAGTTCCTCAATCACGAGGTTATTAGATATGGATTTTTCTAAGCAGTTGGATTTTTGGGCTGGAATAAAAACTCCGACTGGCAATGGAAGACGCGATATGGCACTAAAGACAAAATACTTTCAAGGTTCCTTCAGCTGGTATACACATATACTGACTTCTATTCCTAATCTAGGAAACGGCACACAAACACGTGTTTAAAAGCGATAAAATAAATCAAACCGCGACCTTCAAGATAAACATCCGCGGACGGATGACGCGTCATCGCCTAGCCGAGCTGTTTATTTACTTGTCAGAACTGAATCCAGGAAGCGCAGTGGGAGGCAGGACCACTCTAAGGGAGGAATTGACCATAAAAATCAAATAAACCATAGTTCTTTGGAAAATAGGTACAATTGCCTTAGTAAAATGAATAAGTCCAAAGTTATCAACAGAAAATTGGATACCTCAAACTACATATCGGTGGGGCAATTCATTCCCATCGAGAAGCCTTTAATACAAGCCTGTTACCATTTGTGCATTAATTACATATGTCAGGTTAGTGAATTACACGACCATCATAATGTCACAACTAATTATCACCATGATTTTCGATGAATATGATTAATTCAATATTGCGAATATTCCCCGGCGTATTTGCGCTCTATATTTTACGCTTATAACAAAATTAACGGCATAATAAACGAGATTTATGGTAATATGGGAAATGGGAACGATGTGCAAATATTGTAATATTTGTTAGTATGAAGTAGAGTGGCATATCATTTTTAATAGATTTAAGGAAATAATTCCTACGTATACTTCATTTTAAGTAGTATATAATAAACTTGTTTCTCCTCCTCTCTATATTACATTTTTGTTGTACAAAAACAACGAATCTGCACCACCCAATGCCACGTTAGCAGAATAGTTATTTTAAATTCATTATCGATATTCAAATGCCCAGGAAAAGAGGGCAGGCTCTGGAAATGTTTTGGTTCCCTGTGACGTCTCTACCAAACGCCCTTTACCGGTATAATAACCAAAAAGGCAAAATCCCCGATAGCGGTCTTCGAAACATTTACACTTCAATATAAAGGTCAAGTTATAATGGACATATCCAACATAATTAAATTAGTTGAAATCCACCACATAATCGCCGGAAAGTGAATCATTGTTAGGTAATTTACACACTACGGGTTAGAAAGAAACAAATTAATTTGCCAAAACGAGATAGCGCAATGACAGTTGTGGCCAGTGACCCTGCTATTGTTGGCGTATATTCTATGGGTTAGTTCATTATCTATGGTCACTAACGTATGCTGTCATTGTTCCAGAATTGCGTCGGATAATTCGCCGATAGTTTGTCGATGCAGCGTAAACGCTTTTGGTTTTGAATTGCTGTATGCAAATGCATTGTTTATAGTTAAGCAAATTATGAATTTTCGTGTTTAGGCTTTTAAATCAACTGGTTACCGAACGGGTTTGTTTTAAAATGTCTATCGAATTAACAAACCAGTGGGCTTAGCGAGTGTACAAAAACAACTCATAAGACGATGTTATTTAATTTTTATGTTTGTGGTTGATCGAGAGACCAACACGTCACACGCGGGTTAGGTTCTCAACCAATTTCAATACAACGAAACGGAGTGGTGTCGTGTGTTTATGCCACATTTAAAGCATGCAGCAGGATTAATAAAACAAAGCTGATTGATAAAATCTTTTCGCGAAGGTAAGTGATATAGACAAACACACACGCCTTTTATACCCCGAAGGGGTAGGCACAGGCGCAACTTATGCAAGCACTTTTCACCGTACGTATTCCTTCCCATGAAGTGATAGGGAGCCTATCGCTATACCGGGCACAATTTCCAGACTCCGGGCTGATACTGACTAGAAAATCCCAATATAATTTTTCCCTACCCGAGATTGAACCCGAGACCTCAGCACTATAGTCACATTGTAATACACCTACACCACCGAGGCAGTCTAGCAAACAAAAACAATGAAAAACCTGTAAAGTTTGATCAGTGCTACTATAATTATCTTAGAGATAATTATAGAAAATTAAATGTTAAAGCTATCACATAAACAAAAACCCCATGACATTTCGTAATTTAATAAATCAAGAAGTCGCTACTACAACAAAATGTAATAAAGCACAACGGTTTAATATTAAACATTCCGACCATACCATCAGGGCTGTGTAGACTGCAGAATTTGTTAAAGCATTTGTATGTAGATTCCCACGTCATGTTCACAAAACATTGTTTAAGCATTTGCAAGCCTAATATAAAATGTACAGATTTAATTTTGTAACTTAATATAAAAACATGGAAGTAATTTTGAAAGAGTGGGCAGAGCGACAATTAATTCGCTCAATGTTTACGTAAGTAATACATATATTTTTTACGACAGGATAAATAACGCAAGATATCAACTAAGTTATAACCATCATTGCTTTCAAACAGTTTTTAGTCAAAAAGTTCTCAAAACTACTCAATATGTTCGTACAGATCGGGATTCCAACAAAAATATTTTTTACTAAGCCTTTGATACACTTATTAAAAAACGATTTGCTGCTCGATTGAATGACGGTGCAAGCAGAATTCATTCACAGATCCAAAAAGTTCGATATCAATACGCTTTCCCAAAAAATATTTTAAACGTGATTTTTTCAGTCATAAACATTTTTACATGCAACTTTAACACAGTAATAGTCTTGGGTTATTATGTCAACTAATGTACAAATTTTCTTGCATCCTATCACTAGTTATGTTTTACAAATATATATATATATTTTATGGCATCGAATGACGAGACGAACATGCCGTCCGCCTGATGGTAAGCGATACGACCACCCATAAACAGTAGCAACAGCAGCTTGAGTCACAAAGTACTATGTGGCATTTCACTGCGCTCGTCATTCTGAGACATACGATGTTAAGTCTCATTATGTCCAGTAGTTACACTTGCTATAATGTCCTTCAAATCGAAACACAACAACATCAGTGGATGCACACTGATGCTTCGCGGTAGAAATAGACATTGCGATGGTACCCACCCAGACAGACTGTTACATATGAAAGACCTACCACCAGTTTAATAATAAAAATATAATACACACATATTACACACAACAATATAACAATCCCAAAGACACATTAACAAAGTCAAACTGTACCGCCGCGCCGCGCCGTGAACAAATGAAGTGTTAGCAAGTCCAGTGTTTAATTATGGAGTTAGGGCCAAAACGTCCATGCGACAGTTCGCCCGAAACGACCCGGCCAGAGCGGCCCTTGAAATTAGCCAATCAAAATTTAATCTGTTAACTGGGCTACGTATTTCCAGTGTAATTGAAATTTAGAAATTCTGTAATGAAATTGTTGAGAGCTGTTCTGTGACAAAAGGTTTCGGCCGGTCAAATAAATGCGTAACCTGTTTTATTGCGAATGTACCTAACTGCTGAGGGAGATTGGGTAGTTGTCCGATACATTGTGTTGCATTATTCGTTTATAAAATTTATAAATAAGACCGATTTTGATTTAGGACAAAAGCTTAGTAGACAAACTCCATGGGCGATAAGTCAGAAGGGGTCACAAATTCGATACTTACTTTGAGATTAATGTCTTTGGTTTCGCGAATATTTTTTTCTAGTTTGGTTGTTATTGGATCGAAACAGCTCCAAATATCCTACCACCCACAACACAACACTTGTATCGGGTGGTTATGTATGTATTCCATTGGGTTTATTTTATTATGTGCTTAAATCATGTTAATTTTAATATTAAGTTTGAAATGCAAAACTCCGTATTGAATTATAGCAAAGCAAAAAATATTATCTTTTTGTATACAGTGTTAATCACACTCTAATTGATATGACAACTCGTAATACAAGAATGCTAAAATATTTTTATCATAACATCTTTGACGTATTTTTGAATACATTAATACATAACACCCGTATTTCAAACGTCCCCATCTTTTAGGTATGCGAAGTCTGGCAACCCGCACTGAATTTTATAATAATGTTTTTATTTTATAATTTTTAGATAATTTTATTTCCACTGAACTCAGAGGCCCACGACCCACACGATGGTTAGCGCCTAGCATCGCTCAAAGACATGAGTAATACCATAATAAATGCAAACAAATCTTTTCGGTCATATTACACCAATAAGTATAAATTACTCGAAGCAGCTACAATGCTATAAGCTTTCAAACGGACTTCATAATTACTATTGAAATATTAAACTGTTGGAGTAATTGTTAAGATGCCTAGACGAGCAAGACATCAGATAATAGTAAGTAAATGCCATGACCGTTAATAAATCATGTACTACCATTCTGAACGTGAATTACATAACTCCAGGTGGTATTAATCTGCATTTGTCTTTGGCATTCACCGTCTTAGAAATAAACCTTGCACGTTATATGTTACAATAACTAAACCTATGTTATTATCATATGTATATTCTAATCCCTAGTGTTCAGTTTGTCTTGCTATGTTGTTATATATTACGCCAAAGGAAACATTTTTTTATTTGACTATGAAATATAACGCTTTAATAGGACGTCGCTTTATAGTAATAACACTGGCTACATTTTTGTAGTTTTGTATCCCAGTGGAAAAATTAGTTACATATTGATACTTGATTGTTTAAAAAAAGCAGCGCTACTCAGTCTACATCAGCCATATAGAAAAAGATACGTTGAAACATGTAATACCAATACAATGCAAATCGTTGGTACATCCTCTCGACAAAGTTTTGCGCATTTGCCATTAGCATACACTTCTCGCTTTCCGCATGGCACGAAGGAAAACATCCGTTCGGTTAGTGCCATTGGCGCATTGTGTACTTATGCTAAATTTAGCGTGAGTCATGGCGGCCTGCGTGGGCTCCAGTAAGGTCAACTGGCTGGTGTAGCTGTCATGGGATGGGTTCACTGATTATACCAAACGTCTAAGTTGTATAACAATAAGCCCGACCCGGTATTCGAACCCAGGACCGGTTCGGGCCAAAAAAAACTTTGTGACTGGGTTTTTCCATCTTAAAAAAATTATTCAGTCGCAGCTCGGAGTCAGGAAGTTGGCGGTGTGATACCCCCGTGCCTCGGAAAGCACGTAAAGCGGTTGGTCCTGCGCCTGATCTCTCTCCGGTCATGTCGGATTGCCGTCTCACTCTCACCGGACTATGAGAGTGAAGGCATAGCGAGTGCACCTGTGTATTGCGCACACACTTGTACACTATAATATCTCCTGCGTAACTAGCTGATCTCCGTTGAGATTGGCCGCTGTGGCCGAAACTGGCTAGGAGGATTTCATAACAAGACGTAATAAATAGCGTGAAGACCTGTACTATGATTCACGTAACTTTAAAAATGAGAAAAAGTATTATATTCAAGATAAGAGATATTGAAATTTGGGTGGTAGGGAACGCGATGATAGCGACCTGCCATTTCATGATTAAATTTTAATAGTTCACTAGATTTTGCTCTCTGGCTACGCCCGCGTTAAATCCTTCCCAGGATCTCAACTATCTCCATATTTCATAAAAATTAGTTGAGTAGTTCTAAATTACTTCCTGCAAACAAACTCACAATACCTCTTATAATAATAATCCTAAATGAGATGACAAATTTAATGATACCCAGATTATACTTTCTACGTCCTTTTAACCCTTCAAGTCCCGCTTATATATAGATGTATGGGAAACCCTATATATATGGACTACGGTGTCCGTCGCGGGGCTTGACGAGTCAACCACAATTCAAATGTAAATGCTATTTAGTGGTAGACTTAGATAATGCTTTGGTAGACAGACTACATAGGATACCTACCATGCTATACATACATTTTATTGCCCGGCTGATCAGGCGAGCATATTATCTATTTTTAGATTTTTTGCTAGGCCATGGGCACGGCCAAGACGCTGCCTGCTGAGAATTTAATAGATAATTCCAAGTAAACACCAATCAATCACAAATGACAGCGACTCCAGTAACCAAATGATGTAATTCCGTCCTGTTACAATCCACAGTACTCGTAGACAACTGTCAGTGTTGGCCGACGATGCTTCGTTACTTTAGAGTTTGGAGGTCACTCATATGTCAAGGTAACAAATGTTTACATTTTTAAGATAAATATTTAAAGTTACCATAGTGTTATACTGCACGCTGTTATTTTTTCTGTTTTTAACCGAAGACGAATCTGTCCCTTATTTTGGATATCACCTCATTGATATTAGGTCTATAACCGGCGAGAAGTTGGGTTTAATTCACAATTTGGGTATTTAAAGTGCCTATGTATACGTACTTCGAAATAGCACTTGTGATTTGCCTGAGGTTGGTAATCATGGCTGAAAAGGCGTCTAACCCGCTACGACCACGTCACAAGGCAGAAATTACCGACTGAGGGTAAAATAGTTCAGCTACTCCTACCCTTACGGTTACAACACCCAATTTGGTGGTAATTCACTTTCTCAAGATAAAATGCACATTTTTCATATTTTACCAAGCTGGTGCGATCGTTTCAGAGATGTACAAAGGAAACAGTAAATAACTCTTATTGTATACTTTAGATGTAAGTTACATGATGCTGACAGACGACGCGCAAGTCAATGCGCGGAAGCCTCTTTTTTAGAACCTTAAGGAGCACACACTTTTCTGACTATACTACATATAAAATACCTTCTTAGTTCATTATTTTTGTCTCCCGCTTTGCTATGGAGGGAAGTGGACAATATTTCCAACTCCTCCCTATCTTTCTATTTGATTAATTTCGTTGCGGGTTACCGACAGATTAGTGTTCCCTGAGACTCGCTGAGATTCACCGCTCGGTGTCATAAAATGCGTGCCACTGCCGATCCTGGCTTACAAGAATTGCAGTGGCGGGTGTGAGGGCGGGATAATCTTTATACTACATATATTGTTTTTTTTTTTATACGTGACAAAATACACCTAATGGTAAGTTTAGTAGGGTCCAGACTCCGGATAGAGTCGACTGCGGACTGACGAGAGATGATTACCTCTCGCCCGTCAACACAATTATGCCAACCTGAATCAAAACATTATCTCCGCTTTCCGGCCAGCCCGAGCTTGGCTCCTTTACTTATTTTTCATTGATTTTACTCAGATATACAGGGTCATTTTTACATTGCGTTACTAAATGAAACCACATATTCGTCTATATCTCTGCTAACATTGAGCTAAAAATTATCAATGAATAACGAATACTTTCGCTAAAAATCCCGGTTGTAGTATTCCAATTTTTTTATAGTTTTGTAGTTTAGTGCGAATATGGTGTGTGCGTAAGTGTATTTCTGACTGAAAGTGTAATGTTGCTGCTGCGACGAATTCTCTAGAGCAGTCATAGTGGCATTAGGGCGTGTAAACTTAAAGTTACATTTTATTGATACTTATTTTATTCCAAAATTACACTTATTTATTTTACATCTATGGTTAAAATAACCTGATGGAAAGTGTTATTTTCAACGAGATAAGTATGTGGTTTCATTTATTGACGCAATGTTAAAATGACCCTGTATAAATAGCTGGTGGTAGGTCTCTCATATGCAAGAGTCCGTCTGGGTGGGTACCACCGCAATGTCTATTTCTACCGCCAAGCAGCAGTGTGCATACACTGTTATGTTTCAGTTTGGAGGAGTTTGTAGCCAGTGTAACTACTGGACATAATAAGACTTAACATCTTATATGGTGTTGCTACTGGTTATGGGTGTTCGTATCGCTTACCATCAAGCGAACGACATGCTCGTCTCGTCATTCAATTCCATA
Source organism: Lapara coniferarum (assembly GCA_949316025.1). Classification (NCBI taxonomy): domain Eukaryota; kingdom Metazoa; phylum Arthropoda; class Insecta; order Lepidoptera; family Sphingidae; genus Lapara; species Lapara coniferarum. The sequence goes on from OX438920.1 coordinate 1,789,402, forward strand.
ATAAAAAACTTTTAGTAACGATAATAATTATTATTTAAATGGGTCTTGACTTATCATAAGCGCAACTATATTCGCCTACGTGATGAATGAAGTATTTTATTTTATAAAAACTTGGGCAAGATTTCGAACACGATTTTAAATTAACGCCTAAAAGATCACTATTCATTTATACTATACATAGGCGAATTAGGCATTCTCTGCATTTATTCTCCCATTAAGTTTTATGTCCCTACTTATATGATCTGCTGTGATCGCTTACCATCAGGTGCCGTATGCTCGTTTGCCCCCTATATCATAAAAAACAAGTTATATATGCGAATTTTAATACGTTCCTTATCGGTACTTAAATATAACTATCTATACAGAATGAGTGTATATCCATTTTTTTATTTACTAGGTAGTAAAATTGATTCCATATTTATATGGTTTTTCAAATTAAAATCACATTTATTTATGACACAAATTCAAAACCTAACCATAAAGGAAACTTTTGCCAAAACTTTGTTTCGCTGGCACAACGAAGTAACTACATCTGCTAAATACAATGCACTCCAAAAACAGCGACCAACGAAATACATCGCAAAATAGAAAGTACGATCGAAAGTACTTTTTGCCGACTGCGGTTTGTGACCACAACGTTATGTCACTCGAATATCCGATGTGGGTTTATAATATAGGTGGAACGGTATACGTAATACTTCACATAACTCACGATAAACCGGTTGTGACTTGAAGAAATAAGAATACAGATGTTGGTCAGTCGGTTACTCTACTCAACAGTATATTAAAGAACGAGAATTGACAAGTCGTTGATATAATGTCACAATCGTGAGTGACAGACATGACGCGTCATGACGCCGAAGCTAACTGCTTATTTGGTAATATTTGATATTCACTAATCTATGCTATCGACTATTGTATCTCTTCCTGTATCATGTGTGATATTAATACCAATTTTTTTTTTGTTAATGGCCCTACTGCCAGTAGCCTGACACGAGTCGGCTTTTCTGGCCACACCGGTCTTTAGGGTGAACGCAGAAGGCGCTCGCAACCCTTTGAATTAAGTGACCATGCTGAGGGCAGCCCACTAACGGGTTACGAACCTCGGCTCAGGACGGCCACTGAGAGAAGATGAGACATCAACGATTACTAATACCAAGGATATATGCAACGGCTATCCTTAAGAACTTTGATAGGGACTTGGAAGTGATGATCAACATTTCTATGGTATGAGCTAAAGATGTAAGGATAGATATTAATTAAAAGGGGACGGATTTGAGAAACGAATGGAACAATAAAAAACACTGCGCTGATGTGTCACGTGACAAAATTAGATCCAAGACAGGCGAAAAGAAAATTTGTTAATCGTATTCCATCCTCCGTTCCTTGACAGATCCACGCGAGCTAGGTTTCGAAACCACAGCTTTGTGATCGTTTCCTTCCTGTGTGGAACCAAAAGATTTAGTAATTCATATAATATTTCTGCCGCACCATTAAGCTTTTGGGACAGTTTACCAGCATATCTACGTGTGCTCTCCTTCCTACAATTAGAAGTGTTCAAGGGGAGCGTGAAGAAGCAATTAGTCAGGCCGGCATAACTGTGCCGACCGTCCGGGGATGTTGTATCTCTTGCCGGTTGACATGTTTTTTTACTTCTCTTCATTTACCATCAGGTGCCGTGAGGCCACTTTGTCGTGCCGTGGATAAAAAAAGACCAAAGATGATATCAAAAATTGGTACTCTGCTCCTTGCAGTGTGAATGTTGCTCGCACATTTATACACTAAATCCTTCAGACAAGGTCGAGTATAACAAGTCCATTGACTACACTCTTAATAGACCCATAAAGAAGTAAATAAAATATTCTAATGCACAAGTACATGCTACTTTACAAGTGTTTTATGGGTTCTGTCGGGTAACGGTAACAAAAGCGTCATGGTCGTAGAAAGTGATTGATTCGAGCTCTGGATGACAACATTATTATGGTTTATGATGTCACAAACTATAAGCTGCTTCAGTTATGTCCTACCACCTTATGTAAACAAAAATGTTTGTTTAAATCTTTTTATAGCAGTGTAAATGAGGCATGACTGAAGACGAACACTATTTTTTACACTTCAAAGGGCTACCAAGAAAAAATCACCGCTCTTTAACCATCTACTTTGTACCTCTTAATTCTCTTCTACCAATAAGCAGCCTTCACGTATCATTATCGTTTCTCATCTTTCAAGCTCAGAAAGAAAACGAGGCTAATGAGCACACGGGTTACCTGATGAGAAGCAATAACCACCTTCAATAAACATCCATAATAACAGAAGCATCAATGATACCATGCCAGCTTTTAAAGTAGGTAGGTCTTCTCTTAGAAGTCCTCAAATCATAATTCTGTAGCTTTGCAAGCAATTAAATAGTATCAGCATCAAATGTAGGTCATGATGAGTCAGTAAAGGAAATAGCGCAGTAAGCGCCGATGCGACCTGGATGCAATCGTGGCGAGGAAGATTATCCTAATTACCAAGCGGTTGACCTGACCACTTGAGTCACATGAGAGGCTTCGGCCAAGTGACAAATAGCACTGATGCTACTGATTTATTGAAAGAAGACAAGAATTTATGTAAGTAATGGTAATACAAACTAAGAGTTTCATATTTTTGGGAAAATTCTTGGTGCTCACTTTGAATTGATCTTATTGGAATGGTTTTAGACATAGTTGACTAAATGTACATTAACTTTCAGGTCAAGGAGGTAAATAAATACATTTCTGTGTATCAATGGCAGTTTCACTAACTATGTGTGGACAATTTCTTTCTTACTAAATATTTCTAAGTCACTGAGACCAAACTGATTGTCTATACTCTAATGCCCAAGGCATTTTTTTACATCTTAATAGATTTATTTCATATCAAGTCTAAATAAAAATAAAGATTTTTTTACTGATCAAAAGTAAGATCAGTAAGGTCCTATTTTCCCTAAACTACACTCTCCTAAATTGGATTCTATAAATTCCTTAACCCGAACAAAATTCTAGCTACGAATCGAAAATTAGGCCACAAGTTTTACAATGCATTGTCGTTCGGAACTCCAAATTCAGTAGGCCGAGAGCTAGGAACGCTGCGTCCCAGTTTGCAACGTAATTAAGACACCTATTGTGACTTGTGAGCCGGTAAACTCATCCAGCTAGGAAACTATCAGCTCTGTCAAGATAGCAGTAGCAACTTAGCAGAATCAAATCAAATATATTTTAGAATTTGTAGCTAATTTGTTGCTAATTAGTTACCACACTATCGATTTTGTTGCTCAAGCCGTTTAAAAAAAAAAGCTGTCACTGCTATCTTGATATCAAGATAGCAGGGAACTAACGAACCTTAGAGATATGTGATCAAATGCGGTAAAGGAATTTGTAGCTAATTTGTTGCTAATAAGTTACCGCAAAAATAATTTTTTAGCTCAAGCCGTTTCCAAAAAAAAGCTGTTACTGCTATCTTGATATTAAGATGGCAGGAAACTAACGAAACTTATTGATATGTGATCAAATGTGGTATAGGAATTTGTAGCGAATTTGTTGCTAATAAGTTACCGCAAAAACAATTTTTTAGCTCAAGCCGTTTCCAAACAAAAAGCTGTTACTGCTATCTTGATATTAAGATGGCAGGAAACTAACGAAACTTATTGACATGTGATCAAATGCGGTATAGGAATTTGTAGCTAATTTGTTGCTAATAAGTTACCGTAAAAACAATTTTGTAGCTCAAGTCGTTTCCAAAAAAAAGCTGTTACTGCTATCTTGATATCAAGATAGCACGAAACTAACGAAACTTAGAGATATGTGATCAAATGCGGTATAGGAATTTGTAGCTAATTTGTTGCTAATAAGTTACCGCAAAAATAATTTTGTAGCTCGAGCCGTTTCCAAAAAAAGCTGTTACTGCTATCTTGATATCAAGATAGCAGGAAACCAACGAAACTTATTGATATGTGATCTAATGTGGTATTGGAATTTGTAGCTAATTTGTTGCTAATAAGTTACCGCAAAAACAATTTTGTAGCTCAAGCCGTTTCCAAAAAAAAGCTGTTACTGCTATATTGATAACAATATAGCAGGAAACTAACGAAACTTGTTTATACATGATCAAATGTAGTACAGGAATTTGTAGCTAATTTGTTGCTAATAAGTTACCGTAAAAACAATTTTGTAGCTCAAGCCGTTTCCAAAAAAAAGCTGTTACTGCTATCTTGATATCAAAATAGCAGGGAACTAAAGAAACTTAGATATGTGATCAAATGTACTATAGGAATTTGTAGCTAATTTGTTGCTAATAAGTTACCGCAAAAATAATTATGTAGCTCAAGCCGTTTCCAAAAAAAGCTGTTACTGCTATCTTGATATGAAGATAGCAGGAAACTAACGAAACTTATTGACATGTGATCAAATGTGGTATAGGAATTTGTAGCTAATTTGTTGTTAGTTTCCTGCTATCTTGTTATCAATATAGCAGTAACAGCTTTTTTTTGGAAACGGCTCGAGCTACAAAATTATTTTTGCGGTAACTTATTAGCAACAGATTAGCTACAAATTCCTATAACGCATTTGATCACATATTTCTAAGTTTCGTTAGTTTCGTGCTATCTTGATATCAAGATAGCAGTAACAGCTTTTTTTGGAAACGGCTTGAGCTGCAAAATTATTTTTGCGGTAACTTATTAGCAACAAATTAGCTACAAATTCCAATACCACATTAGATCACATATCAATAAGTTTCGTTACTTTCCTGCTATCTTGATATCAAGATAGCAGTAACAGCTTTTTGTTGGAAACGGCTTGAGCTACAAAATTATTTTTGCGGTAACTTATTAGCAACAAATTAGCTACAAATTCCTATACCGCATTTGATCACATATCTCTAAGTTTCGTTAGTTTCCTGCTATCTTGATATCAAGATAGCAGAAACAGTTTGTTTTTGGAAACGGCTTGAGCTACAAAATTATTTTTGCGGTAACTTATTAGCAAGAAATTAGCTACAAATTTCTATACCGCATTTGATCACATATCTCTAAATTTCGTTAGTTTCGTGCTCTCTTGATATCAAGATAGCAGTAACAGCTTTTTTTTGGAAACGGCTTGAGCTGCAAAATTATTTTTGCGGTAACTTATTAGCAACAAATTAGCTACAAATTCCTATACCACATTTGATCACATATCAATAAGTTTCGTTAGTTTCCTGCTATCTTCATATCAAGATAGCAGTAACAGCTTTTTTTTGGAAACGACTTGAGCTACAAAATTGTTTTTACGGTAACTTATTAGCAACAAATTAGCTACAAATTCCTATACCACATTTGATCACATATCTCTAAGTTTCGTTAGTTCCCTGCTATCTTGATATCAAGATAGCAGTGACGGCTTTTTTTTTTAAACGGCTTGAGCAACAAAATCGATATTGCGGTAACTAATTAGCAACAAATTAGCTACAAATTCTAAAATATATTTGATTTAATTCTGCTAAGTTGCTACTGCTATCTTGACAGAGCTGAAACTATCCGATATTTACGTATGACGGTCCGGTTTTAAAGTCCGATTTCGGGGCTAGTTTCGGTGAGTTGCATTTTGAAATGGCAGCGCAAGTCTAAGGTCGGCGGGAAATGCATGTAATTTTTTGATATCTTTGACGGCCTTATACTTAAATCAGACACAGTAACTTTGAGCCTAGAACAACATAATGTTTTTTCTTTCGTTACTCCTTTTGTTATTGTGATAGCTACAGCTTGGTTTAAAGCAGACATAATTTGTATGTGTGTGTGCGTGTGTGTTGCATCAATTTATTTATAAATTTTTACAAATTACAAATTAATCCCTTCATTAACCTGATCCCCACACTAAGGTATGCTTGTGACGTGGGCAATCACAATCGTGTATTATGTTTGTGTGATGGCTGATTATAAATGATGAGACAGACGTATCTTGACGAAGATATATTTATTGTAATAAGACATTTAAGATACATGACCAAATAGATACCATCAGGACGCGGGAAGCGGTAGTGAAGTGACGGATGACCAGAACAGGAATCACAATACACAGTGATGTGACTTTTGTAATACAACTTACAGTCTAAACATCATTATGTAACAAATCGCTAGTATAATAAACGTACATAAAGGCAAAACCACTGTAAACTTATAAATCGTAACAATAACATGTGAGATAGAATCCTGAGAATTCGATTGCAATTGCGATTTCGATTATTATACGCTGTAATTAATTATCCGATCGTCAATGATACACGCATTAACTGATTAAATTACTAAGTCGGTGAAGGCAGAATACACGATGATTTTAACATCAGTGATTCGGTCCTGTGCCGCACTTCGGTGACTTCCCGAGTGCGGTCGTTGTGTTAAAATCGTACATTTATCAACTATTTAGATGCCGCTCCTCTTTATGTAAACGCTTTTACCGTATCACGCAGATGTGGATAACTTGCACTTAGCTTGTACAGTTTACTGGACACAGGACACAAGATGGCGACACCGAGCTGTCAATAATTCGTTTTCACACCATTACTACAAAACCGACAATGGTTTCAAGTAATTATGAAATCAACAGCTGATCATTTGGCAGTTTCTTTAATTAAATTACTAAACTGATTAATTTACTATTTCGAACTTCCGAGAAGCTAAATTATTTAATACTTGTGTATACTGTAGCCATAAAGTAATCAAACCAAATTGAAATGTATGTACGTACCATCAGAACTGATACGGCTTACATGAGGTAATCGCAATGACGTAAAACGTACAAATAATTATTGCATTTTGGAATCCATGCTGGTTATCCTACTAATATTATAAAGGCGAAAGTTTGTAAGAATGTATGGATGTTTGGATGTTTGGATGTATGGATGTTTGTTACTCTTTCACGCAAAAACTACTAAACGGATTTCGATGAAATTTGGCACACGGGTAGATCATGTCCTGGATTAACACATAGGCTATTTTTTATCCCGGGAAAATATAAAGCGGGACTTTTATCCCGGAAAAACTCATTCACGCGGGCGGAGCTGCGAGCAAAAGCTAGTTACAATATAATTTACTAGCTTTTGCCCGCGGCTCCGCCCGCTTTAAAAAGTTTTTCCGGGATAAAAGTCCCGCTTTATATTTTCCCGGGATAAAAAGTAGCCTATGTGTTAATCCAGGACATGATCTACCCGTGTGCCAAATTTCATCGAAATCCGTTCAGTAGTTTTTGCGTGAAAGAGGAACAAACATCCTTACATCCAAACATCTAAACATCCAAACATCCATACATTCTTACAAACTTTCGCCTTTATAATATTAGTAGGATTTTCACGTGGTAAAAAAACTCAAAACATAAAACAATGTAAACACATTATATCGCACTGAAAGCAAAGGTAATTTCATTTCATAAACAAAACCATAACCTCATATTGCTCTCGCTGTTTATAATAAATAATACCAATACACTACGATTCATCTGCCGTAGATGTAACTACTTGCAATAGATACATAAACTCTTTATGCACAAGATTTATTTTTATAGGAAGTAGGTATGTAATAAAATTGAATGTCACAAATCGACGATTTTAAGAGAAGCGCAAAACAATTTGGCCCCCGTTCAAAGAGCGCGTGTCGAACGGTCTGTGAAAGGTTTGTAAGCGGCTTAAAATTCTTATTCGATCGACCACGAGTCTTACTAACTTAAGCTACAACAAAGTATCAAGATATTTTAGTACGATTTGAATACATAATTTCAGTTTCACTACAACTGAAACGACAATTTTCGGTAAATTATGTGGTCATGTTTGATATTACTAAATTTAATATGGAGATAGTTTGACACTCCGGGAAAGCCATAGGTTTGTTATCCCGAGAAAATATATAGCGAGACTTTTACCTTGTAATAACTCAATTACTCAGGAAAACCCACGAAAAAAAAATCAATTTCTAGAATTAAACTTTTTTTTTACTTTCTTCTTTTCTTTTTACATTTAAATGTTTAAACGTTATTAACGTAACACGGCGACCTCACGGCCTCCAGACGACAGACCTCGATGTTAAATGTTAATGTTTGTCATTATTGCGGATCGTGATGACATTACGAGTTATAAAGATGTGTGCTAATGGGATTAGACATTTGCTAATGGGAAAGGTAAATGTCAGGTTACTGTAAGAGTAGGAGAGTGAATAAATAACTAAGGCGATACCGCTTATCTGATGGTAAGCTCCAAGTTTTTAATAGTAACACATAACATAGAGTCACAAACATGGAACAGCATTGTACCCATCATAAAGAATGCGGGTTCTATTCCCGCAGAGAAAATTATTTTATATAATTCGAAATATATTTTATGATATCTGTAGCGGGTTAAAAGTCCTTCGTAGTTCCTGATACCCAAGATATATGAGAAGCGACTTAGCACGGTATAAAGTTTTTCAATAAGGACACAACAATGATTAAATGCTGCTAAATGAACACAAATTCTGGTCTCATTGAAAACAAATGTTGGAATCTATCCTGCAATAACAGACACGGAACCTTGTAACATCTAAAACTCGTTTCATATGTATGGAATGTACATGCACTAACTCAGGCACAAATAAATGGAATCCTTAATGTCATTAAAGCATTGTTTATCGAGGTAAACTCGAATCATGAGCATTTGGGGTTCCCCCCAAAGTATTTCCGATACAACGAACCCTCGCTGATTCAAGTACGTTAATTATTCTGTTTACATTTAAATTTCAGCTGTTTATTATACAAGGATTTACGAACTTTAAATTTACGGGTTTAAGGAATTGACGTATATTTCATGATGCGTGTCTCTATCTTAATGATATCGTACTTTTGTACTGGCTCTAATTTATTTAAATTCAGCGCGGTATGTTATTTATTCAACACAATATGTGCATCAGCCCTCATCTCTGCATTTACCCGTTTTTCTTTCATTTCAATCCGTGTTTTAAGCTTTTTCCTATATTTCATTAAGTTTTACCCATAAATACCCACAACAAGACACACAATCTCAAATTATCTACCATTTTCAAACTCTTTCTAACTCATTTCCACTGCATTCAATCTTTATTCATCCATATTAATTACTCTTTTTCACATAGTTATCAGACAAGTCCACTACCAAACTTAGAAATCCTCTTAAAATTAGCAAGCTGACCTGTCAAAAGTAAATTTTCAGAATTCAGCCAAAGCTAATTACAGAACGGTCGTACCCATTACCAAAATCGTATTAATTTCGCTGCAAATGAATGTCAGAAATGTTAAAGGCAGCCTGTCCTAAGACACATCTACGGATATTATTCGTGGCTGTAGCTAACGACAGATATCCGCATATACGCTATTAGAATATACACGAGAGGATTTAAACTAAGCTGTGTAGATATACCTGTAAGCTATTCTAGTACCGTGTTAACAGATTTGAGATTTTGCGAATATGTTACTTAAATTAATGAGCTTAAAAGCTAAGCTAAGCTTATGTTATCTTGTTAATATAAGCTTCAAAGTCTTGAAATAGCTGGATAGTTTTAGAATTTATGGCATGAATATTTCACCTATTTTTCATAAAATTAGAAAGTGCATAAAGCAAATCCAGTTTTTTTTTTTTTCAAATATAAAATATAAAGCCTCTAATTTTCTAGTAACTTAATGTATTTGTACTTACTGAATATATACAGCTTGGGAATTAATGAGATGCTTGAATGTGATGTAATTAAATTGTCTTTGTCTTGAAAACTGTAGACATCTTTCATTTAAATAAACCGTTCTCAGAAATATTTTTTTTTAAGATTCAATTAAATATTTTGATTTACATTGATATTGTAAAGGGATTAATTTTATTAGTTTGTACTTTGTACGTGTCTCTCTCTGGCCTCTGGTAACTATTACTAAACCCATGTTAAACTTTTTACATCTTTCACTATTTAAAAGCTTCACTGCTGATATAAGCCATTTTATTTTGATTATATTTTCGTTGCGGGAAATCTTCTACGCAACCAACATTTTTAAAACGTAAGAAAAACATGCAACAGATTTGAGTGTGTCAATAGAGTGGGTAGAATAATCCTGACGCCCACGGAGACCCATCCTATTCGTGGGCGGGTAATCCGTTGGTACGGACCACAAACTTTGCGATCTGTAAGGGTATTTGTTTATTTATTTATTGATGCGGTAATAGTCTTATATGTATGAAAGTGTTCGCATTATTTAAAACAATATTTTTCTCGCGACTTCGCCCTCGTGAAAGATTTTTTCCGGGATAAAAGTCCTCTATTTTTCCGGTATAAAAGTAGCCTAAAACCTTCCCAGGGTCTGAAACTATCACCGTAGGTACCAAATTTCATCGAAATTCGTGCGGTAGTTTTTGAATTACTCACGTACAGAAGCGGCGGGCGATTTTGTTATATCCTATGCAAGGAAGGAAGGATGTAAGGATGGGACTATGTGCTATCTTAAATTATCCATACGTAAGGAAAAAGATGAAATATCCTGCCTCTCTTCAATAAAAAATTATCATCTCTTTTGTATTAGGACTAAAGAGTAATTAATGAAAATGACGCCTCCGTTGACTAATAAAGTCGGCAACGATTTGAGTGGTGCCCTTAATCAACCAAAGGGTTTAATGTCAGAAAATCTATACTTAATATTATAAAGCTGAAGAGTTTGTTTGTTTGTTTGTTTGAACGCGCTAATCTCAGGAACTACTGGTTCGAATTGAAAAATTCTTTTTGTGTTGAATAGACCATTTATCAAGGAAGGCTTTAAGCTATATAACATCACGATGCAACTATTAGGAGCGAAAAAATAATGGAAAATGTAAAAAAAAACGGGGAAAATTATTCATCCTCGAGGGCTTCCATTGCGTGCGCTGCGAAAACTGTTCAAGATACCAAAAATATATGTATGAAAGAATTATTCCTCTTAAAATGATCTATAAAAATGTCCGCGACAGTATATGTACATCTTTTAAGATTAACTCACTAGAACCGTTTTTATGGTAATCAAATTTGGTCGAAATTAATAACTCTGTCTGTCGCGCTTTCACGGCAATACTACAGAACCGATTTAAATGAAATTTCGTACACAGATATTTTAGAACCTGAAAAAGGACATAGGCTACTTTTTATCCCCGTGAAATACAAAACGGGACTCTTATCCCGGAAAAACTCTTTCATGCGGGCGGAGCCGCTGGCAAAAGCTAGTGCGGGTATAAAAACTAAGCCAAATGTTTCTTACAACACACTTGAAAAAGTATATTGCATCCCTCATTGCAGTAGGATAATATCCTGTCTAAAAAGAGTATTAATAGTAGTAAAGGATAATTAACACGTGCAAGAAAGTGTTCTAATTTAGTTTTCTTCTGATTAATAGTAAGACTATTCAGTGCTTAAATTATAATTGTAAAAAATATGCAAATACCGTAACCTCTTATAAACTTAAAAATTACGGTTGTAAGAGTTCGTACGTTGAATAGAAAATATTTGGCGCAATATTATGGGGCTTTCAGAGATAAAAGTAGTTTGTTCTTAAATCAGTTTAATTTTTTTTTATTAACCCAATAAATCAATGATATTAACTCTAATTCAAAGCTTAAAGATACAACTATTAAAATCCAAATCACCGAAACTACTTTTACATTTGAAGTCATTTAAAACCGTACTTTGTTTACTATTTTGTCCTGTTTTGTCGAAACGAACAACCCAATGACTACAACACGAGTCGCGTTGGTCGACCGTTCCGAGTGTTACTCACCGAGTGAAATGCTTCACTGCATAACAAGTAACGTACTGACGAGACGTGAAAATACGCGTGTAAGCCCACACATTCAACAGTTCAAAGGTCAACTGTTGTTTTCTCATTCACAGGCAACGGCCTGGTTCATTCAAACCGTAAATCTTAGTCTCTGTAGTGTTCCTGAGTTATCTTTTCTTTTTAGAGTAGGTATTTCTTGAGCAAATTAGCCTTACGAACTATTTAACAACCCAACCATGTCACGACTAATTAGTTTTGAACTTGTTAAACATTAAATGCATTAATTATGCTGACAATTAACTTCAAGGTGTCATGCAGACGCAGGTGCACTTTAGCACAAGACACACGAAACTAAATAGCGGGTTCCAAGCTTTCTTGTTAACGACTGGATGATGCACGCGGCTTCGCCCGCGTGAAAAGATTTTCTGGGATAAAATATAGCTTATAGCACTCAGGAGTAATGTAGCTTCCCGTTGGTGAAAGAATTTTCAAAATTGATTCAGTGGTTCCTGAGATTAGCTCGTTCAACCAAACAAACAAACTCTTCAGCTATATAATATTACTAGAATTCGTCGCGGCTGAAGAAAATCTGAAGGTGCAAGGTCAGAGCTATATGGTATATGTATTAATTAACACCTCCCAGCCAAACTCTCTTAATGTTTGCCGAGTGGTCTAGCGTTATCGCGAAGAGAGACCACACCATTTCTATTAATCAATTCCGGCCGCTTTCTCTCACCTTATTGCTTTAATCTCATTAGTTGTTGGTAGTAGAGATCCGAATCCATGGTTCTGGCCGACGGTAAAAGCTCATAATGAACAGTACCCTTCCAATTCTACCATACACGCAGCATCACCTTATTGCGAGTTACCCTAGGTTTGAGTGTGAAGCCTGACCGACCTTTGACCACGGCCTTTTTCGTACGTCCTTGTCGTACGTGATCCGCTTTTCATCACCAGTTATCAATCTCTTAAAAAACGATTCGGTTTCATTACGCATCATTGAAGAATCGCAAATGAGTACACGGTTTATTAGGGTTCTTTCTAGGGAACTCAGGACCAGGGAGATAAAAATACTTCTTTAGCGGTCTCCCGACGCGATGACGCTTGGGTCAAAATATTACTACGTACATAGACTACGTACTTAAACGACAAAGAAACTTTTATTATTTTACTTTATAGAGATTTTTGTGTCGGGGGCATTGATGTATTAAAAAACCTAATAGATCAATGGTTGGGGGTTATCTAAATTTTAATTTAAGTTTTTTATAAAAAAAAAAAAAATATATCGAATTTCTTCATATCTAATCATTGATGTATTAACCTCTTGCGTACATAGCGCTGGCCACACTGGCGCAAGCGCAATTTTTCGCGTGTCTGTCAACACGCGAAAATCGACCTACACGCACACACATAAGGCGCGTCAACACGCACACATATCGAGTTTGACAAGCTGTCAGACCGGCCCGATTGGGCCGGTCGGGGCTCGAGAGGTTAAAAACCCTACATCAATGTATCTAATGAAGAAATTCACTCATTTTTTCATAAAGAAAAATAGTTGAAAACATAATTTTCTCATTTCTTTCTTTTTTGGAATGTAACTTTTTTAATCTCATCAAAACCAGCCAGATACAAATAATACAGCCAAGGAGATTTTATTACATGTTTATACATACTAAGATGTAAGAATAATCTTCATACTCAGTCTATAAATAACTCAAATACAAATAAATTACGTCACAAACAAGTCCCACACAGACACGAAATTAATTTCCACGAGCGGCCTGTAATCCCAGATTCTGTCGCACTCCCCCAAGGAATATAATCTGTAACTGTAAACCTGTCAATGGGACCGGGATAAGGGGATTAGAGGCTAGACAGACCAGACGGACAGGTATTACCCGTAATTTCATCAAATGTACGTGTCTAGGATTAACTAGTATAGAAAAAGAAGGAATTTGTCATCCTTTTGACATACGGGGTAGGAACGACAGGGATTATTTGGGTGACAATGATTGAAATAGACCTTATGGTGATTAGATCAAGGTACAGATGTATTGATGTTTCCGATTCTGTGACCAGTTTGTATTCCAGTGAATAAATATACATAAAGTGTTGATATTCAGCTCTGTTTCTTATTTATTGCAATCAATGTTCATATTTTTAAACAAATATTTATTACAGATGCCATATTAAAATCTTACTCACAAAATAAACTGCTCATTACACGATAAAATATGGGTACAGAATAAAACGGTGAATGCAAATAATCCGCAATAACACATTTGCTTCCATACATGCATGAAAGAGCAATTTGGTTTAATATTTTACCACCAGAAGTAAACTTTGGTTACTCGATAACGAGTAAATATTGAAAAGGTGACCGCCATGTTGTAATATTTTGTAAGGCAGCACTGATTTTTAAAGTATTAGCCACTATAGTTACATTTACATAAATAAATTATGACATAAAATAAAAATCAGAACTAAAAAATATTTTTTTCCCATACTAGGCAATTTACGCTTTCATACAGTTTGGAGCAGTGACAGGAACGTCCACTCCCTAGTTACTACCTACGGCCAAAAATAATAAAAACAGGCATATTGTACGCAACCGCCGTCACTGATGATTGGTGCTGTCAGAAATTTATCACTCTTCATATAAAATGCAATAAGCTATAGCCCCACAGGCAACGAAAATTTTTCATTTCTGCCGACTATGCCTGCCACTAAAATTTAGACAACTCAGTTTAAACTGATTATATATCCACTTAAAGCAAACATCACTTAGGTTTTCCAGCCGTCAACAAATAAATTACTATGAATTTATATCAACTATAACATAAACCCATACAGAAATGTGTATTTTATACAAGTATACCTATAAGTTTTGAATTATTTATCCCATCGCAATTATCTCAGTATATAATAGAATTGCTCTGGATAGAGCAAAACTTACCTCAGATTAGCCGAAGAAACGAGCGGAATTTTTCCTCTTACAAAGATTAGGGCTTGTTTGTGTTCCGAATTGTTCGGTCCGGATTAAAAGGTAAATTAGCAAAGTTCGGTCGATGTTACCTTAGTTATAGCTCGATAAGTCTTACTTGAGTCTGGGGTCGATATGGTGGTTACATTTGAGAGACGACCGAAATTGTATTCATAAAAGCTAAAATGTGGATTTGTGTATGGATATATAAATAAGGAAAACTAAGGTAACATTAAAACCATTTTACAGCGAATAAAGACATTTAACAGTATAGATCGACGGTCCCATAGAACAAAGTCGTATATTCAAAATGTTAGCTTTGCAGTAGAGCGCTTTGAAAGTCGTAAGTTTGTATTCATGTGCGAATTAGTGCTATTTTCACACATTCGGTTCAAAGTTGTTACTGAACCCTAATAGATAATGTTTCCTTCATGTATAACTTGTGATTTTCACAATTAATTTAGACTTTCAAAGCGCTCTACAGAAAAGCTAACATTTTGCATATACGACTTTGTTCTATGGGACCGTCGAGATACATTGTTATTGACCTATTTGACAGTCATAAATGGTATTTCGCCCAATGACAAAAATGCAGCTACAGCCTACATTCTTTTTCTATACAGGCTAGTCAAAATTACCCTACTGCACATGACAATAACATGAGTGGGGTCTAGATAATCCCAACTGACGCCAGAAGAATATCCCTAGCCAGTTGACTCTACAACTTAGTGTAAGTTGGCATAAGCTTACAACGACGATGGTGATATATGAATGATATCGCGAGTGGAGCTCCACGGATAAACGTTGAAGGAATATTTTTGGAGTCACGCCGTGTATAGTTAGTCTAACATTATAGTTGAATTGAAGTCGCAAATAGCTCGTAATTGTTTGAAAGTATGACATGATGGCGTCAAAGAAGAATGATGGAGGAAAACATTACGATAGCCGTAGAAAATATGATCGCTTTTACAATATTCCCGCCTCGTTCGATTCACGAATCGCCATGACACGTTAAACTGGACCTTTACAATGACATATCAAGGAGTTAAGACCTAAGAGAATGTTCCTTTAATTAATCTTAATTTGTCGACACACGCAAGCACGCACTCGAGCCCCATAGCTCTTCGTATTTGCAATAATTTTCTTGGATGTATCACGGACCAATGAATACAAAACGATTTATTTTTAAAATAGATTTCGATCTTGGCTGTGTTAGCGTTAAATCATTATTTATTGATTATCCTATTAATATTATATAGGTGAAAGTTTGTAAGAATGTATGGATGTTTGGATGTTTGGATGTATGGATGTTTGTTCCTCTTTCACGCAAAAACTACTGAACGGATTTAGATGAAATTTGGCACACGGGTACATCATGTCATGGATTAACACATAGGCTACTTTTTATCCCGGGAAAACATAAAGCGGGACTTTTATCCCGGAAAAACTTTTTAACGCGGGCGGAGCCGCGGGCAAAAGCTAGTAATATTATAAAGGCGAAAGTTTGTAAGAATGTATGGATGTTTGGATGTATGGATGTTTGTTCCTCTTTCACGCAAAAACTACTGAACGGATTTCGATGAAATTTGGCACACGGGTAGATCATGTTCTGGATTAACACATAGGCTACTTTTTATCCCGGGAAAATATAAATCGGGACTTTTATCCCGGAAAAACTTTTTAATGCGGGCGGAGCCGCGGGCAAAAGCTAGTTGATTATAAATTCTCGACATAAAAACAACCCATAGCATTCGTTTCTTTGCTTCGATTTTCTTCATAGATGTATGCTGTATTCCTTCCACTTTTTGGCATAAATCCTTACTCCTTTCCTTGATTGATGTGATATAAGTACAATGTAAAGCTATATACAAACTTTACAACAAGTACTACCGGCCAAACGACCAATAATTTCACAAATGTTTATAATTATATGTACATCTTCAAAACGTATACCTACCACTCTTCGCAGAAAGTCCAAACCTAATGAGCGGTAGACAAGCGTTCCCCAGTTTCGCAACACATCAGGCGTCGGGTTACTGAAGCCGCGCCGCCACAAGTTTACAACACGCGTGTACGCTTACCCGTAAACCAATACAGAGGGTACAAGTTAGAACTAGGTATGGTGGCCCTTTATTAGGAGATAACGCACATTGATATAATCCACCGTATTGGTTTTTATCAGCAATAGCATAGCAAGCCTAACCTTTTTTTTTTTAACTTAAATCCAATGAAAAGCATCTGCGACCTTGTTTTTAATGCACTGGTGGGAAATCTTCGACGCCCGTGTATTCGCAATACAGCTACTAACTACAAAATCCCGGGACATTTTGTAGATTAATCATTAAACAGGACGGGACAGACGTCCAACTAAAACTCCTCGACTTTCGAATCCCCCCAAAATTTTTAAAACCACTTCAATACTCACTACACACTACTCACTACAAACTCAATTAAAACTGTTAAAAAATTATCTAGCTGAAAGTTATCAATGTGTACGTATAGGTAACTTAGTCAGTGATGACTTACCACTTACATATGGTGTACCACAGGGTAGCATTTTAGGACCCACTTTATTTCTTGCCTATATAAACGATTTAACTTCTCTTAAAATACCAAATGGTGAAATCATCTCATATGCAGACGATACAGCTCTCCTATTTGCTGCTGACACTTGGGAAGAGGTTTTTAATGCTTCCCAAAAGGGTCTTGATATAGTTAGGATATGGCTAAAAGACAACTTACTTACCCTAAATATAGATAAAACAAAATATGTTTGTTACACAATGTGCCAGAAGAAAGAAATTACTACTAATTTTAACATAATTCCACATAATTGCAATGTACAGTCTTCATGCCAATGTAAAGCACTACAGCAGGTCATGCATATGAAGTACTTAGGTGTTACTATTGATAAACATTTAAACTTTAAAGAACATATTAAAACCTTGTGTGGGAGAGTACGCAAACTCATGGTCGTTTTCAAAAATCTTCGACATGTATCTGACCATATTCTACTAAAACAAATATATTTTGCTCTCTGTCAATCATTGCTAAATTACTGTATATCTGCGTGGGGAGGTACCTCAAAAACTACTCTCAAGGCCCTCGAACTTGCCCAGAGAGCTGTTCTTAAAGTCATTTTATTCAAACCATTATTTTATTCAACTTCTTTACTTTATAAGCAATTTGAAGTACTAACTGTTCGACAACTATTTTTGTTGAACATAATCCTCAAACAACATGGCCAAGTACACTATGATCCAAAATTATTGGAAAAGCGGAGGAATTACTGTGTGTGTGAAACACCTCCTAATAATACTAAATTTTTCCACAGATTTTTCCCTTTTCTAGGACCATATACATATAATAAAATAAATAAAATAATTAACATCTATCCACTAAATAAAAAGGATTGTAAATTAAAACTTTTTCAATATTTACACAAATTAACCTATGAAGAAACAGAGAATATCCTAAATGTAATAATATAAAGCTTTATTTTTCGGCTACCGGTATGGATACATTTTTACGACTAATTTTCGATGTTTTTATTATTTGAAATTTTCCTTCTTTACATTTTATACTTATATACCAAAATATGTAACAAGCAAATATTATATTACCCAACTACGTTTATATTATATTATTACTAGCTGACCCGGCAAACGTTGTTTTGCCATATAAATAATTTCCTAGCAATTTCTAGAAACTAAAATGGCTATTAAAAAATAAGGGTTGATCGTAGAGGGGTGAAAATTTAGGGTTGTAGGTATTTTTGTATGCTGTATCATAAAAAAATTAAAACAAAAAATTTTGTCTGAAAAAAAAATAAAAAAAAAAAAAATTTAGGGGTGGTCCACCCTTAACATTTGGGGGGATGAAAAATAGATGTTGGCCGATTCTCATAGATACCGGATAAGCACAAAAAATTTCATCAAAATCGGTCAAGCCGTTTCGGAGGAGTATGGCAACGAAAACTGTGACACGAGAATTTTATATATATAGAGATAAATTATTATACTTACACACCCTCTGACACAGACACACGTACATTGACACTACACACAAACAGAGGACTTCTACACAAACTGAGTTTTATTTTTATTTTTATTTTTATTGTAACAAAATACTTATTAGATAACTATTAAATAAATCACATCTAGGGGATTAGCGCTGTAGACCGAAATACAGGTTCTTCCTAGTTCGGCTACAGATACTCCCATATAATATGAAATGTAGTATTTTTTACACCAAGCTCAGATTGTTAGAGACTAATATGTATTACTACTGTACCTTTTTGAAATAAATTATTATTATTATTATACTTTTTAGTCTTTGACAGTCTCCTTCAGTATTGAAGGGTAAGTAATAACCATACACGGGCCGAGGCCAAGTGCATAGCTATGCAATTTATAGTTTAACTATTACTTAAAAATTTGCGGACTAGGCGACACGTGTTTAAAATAACTGCCTTTTGGAGGAGTGTGTATGTGGATTAGAGGTGATCATTAAACGTTATAACTGTTAATTTAACTCATTATAAAAAAATAGCTGTTAATTCTATTAACTACTATTGCAATATTCATTAAACGTTTAAACTAATGAACGGACTGCGGAGGCAGTTAATGCCATCTGTTAATTTATCATTCAACTAAACTTGATAACTGTTAATCATAGAAAAATGCTAATAACGCTAATATAGGTCATTTATTAAATGAAATTTAATACTACTAATTATTTATTAAATGAAATTTAATACTACTAATAAGACTTAAATTATGCCTTGTCGTGATTTGTGAACAATAAAATCGCCACTTGCAATGATTGCGAAAATAATTTTATTTACGTAACGTCAGAATTGATAAAAGTGGCCGCCATTTTGAATTTCTTTGTTTTAAGGTCAATTGACCTCAAAATCGGTATGTGGGTATAACTTTAATTACCAAAGACTGATCCAATGTCAGAATTGAAAAAAGTGGCCGCCATTTTGAATTTCTTTGTTTTAAGGCCAAATGACCTCAAAATCGGTATCTGGATATAACTTTAATTACCAAAGACTGATCGAATGTCGGAATCGAAAACAGTGGCCGCCATTTTGAATTTCTTTGTTTTAAGGCCAATTGACCTCAAAATCGGTATCTGTGTTTAACTCTAGTTACCGAAGAGCGATCCAATGTCGGAATTGAAAAAGTGGCCGCCATTTTGAATTTCTTTGTTTTAAGGCCAATCCACCTCAAAATCGATATCTGGGCAGGCCTGTAGGTACAAAAGACGGATCCAATGTTAGAATTGAAAAAAGTGGCCGCCATTTTGAATTTCTTTGTTTTAAGGCCAATCCACCTCAAAATCGATATTTGGTCATGGCTTTAGGTACAAAAGACAGATCCAATGTTAGAATTGAAAAAAGTGGCCGCCATTTTGAATTTATTTGTTTTAAGGCCAATCCACCTCAAAATCGACATTTGGTCATGGCTTTAGGTACAAAAGACGGATCCAATGTTGGAATTGAAAAAAGTGGCCGCCATTTTGAATTTCTTTGTTTTAAGGCCAATCCACCTCAAAATCGATATCTGGGCAGGCCTTTAGATACAAAAGACGGGTCCAATGTTAGAATTGAAAAAAGTGGCCGCCATTTTGAATTTCTTTGTTTTAAGGCCAATCGACCTCAAAATCGATATCTGGGCTGGCCTGTAGGTACAAAAGACGGATCCAATGTTAGAATTGAAAAAAGTGGCCGTCATTTTGAATTTTTTTGTTTTACGGCCAATCGACCTCAAAATCGATATCTGGGCATGGCTGTAAGTACAAAAGACGGATACAATGTTAGAATTGAAAAAAGTGGCCGCCATTTTGAATTTCTTTGATTTAAGGCCAATCCACCTCAAAATCGACATTTGGTCATGGCTTTAGGTACAAAAGACGGATCCAGTGTTAGAATTGAAAAAAAGTGGCCGCCATTTTGAATTTCTTTGTTTTAAGGCCAATCCACCTCAAAATCGATATCTAGGCAGGCCTGTAGGTACAAAAGACGGATCCAATGATAGAATTGAAAAAAGTGGCCGCCGTTTTGAATTTAAAACCAATAGCCCTTAAAACAAGAACATTTAACATGGAATGCAGTTCTTGAAATTCCAACCTCGATTTATTCTATTTGGCTAAAGACAAGCCCAAATATCTATCTTAAATCCAATCAGTCTTAAAACAAAGAAGTTCAAAATGGTGACCACTTTTCTTGAGTCTACCATTAGATCTGTTTTTTTACTAACGATGGCATGCCCAAGTATCCATTTTGACGTCAATTGTTCTTAAAACAAATAAATTCGAAATGGTGGCCACTTTTTTCAATTCTAACATTGAATCCGTCTTTTGTACCTAAAGCCATGACCAAATATCGATTTTGAGGTCGATTGGCCTTAAAACAAAGAAATTCAAAATGGCGGCCACTTTTTTCAATTCTAACATTGGATCTGTCTTTTGTACCTACAGGCCTGCCCAGATATCGATTTTGAGGTCGATAGGCCTTAAAACCAAGAAATTCAAAATGGCGGCCACTTTTTTCCATTCCGACATTGGAATGTTCTATGGTAACTAAAGTTATACTCAGATGTCGAATTTGAGGTCAATTGGCCTTAAAACAAAGAAATTCAAAATGGCGGCCACTTTTTTCAATTCTAACATTGGATCCGTCTTTTGTACCTAAACGCCTGCCCAGATATCAATTTTAAAGTCGATTGGACTTAAAACAAAGAAATTCAAAATGGCGGCCACTTTTTTCAATTTTAACATTGGATCCGTCTTTTGTACCTACAGGCCTGCCCAGATATCGATTTTGAGGTCGATAGGCCTTAAAACAAAGAAATTCAAAATGGCGGCCACTTTTTTCAATTCTAACATTGGATCCGTCTTTTGTACCTAAAGCCATGACCAAATATCGATTTTGAGGTGGATTAGCCTTAAAACAAAGGAATTCAAAATGGCGGCCACTTTTTTCAATTCTAACATTGGATCCGTCTTTTGTACCTAGACACCTGCCCAGATATCAATTTTGAAGTCGATTGGACTTAAAACAAAGAAATTCAAAATGGTGGCCACTTTTTTCAATTTTAACATTGGATCCGTCTTTTGTACCTACAGGCCTGCGCAGATATCGATTTTGAGGTCGATAGGCCTTAAAACAAAGAAATTCAAAATGGCGGCCACTTTTTTCAATTCCGACATTGGATCAGTTTTTAGTAATTAAAGTTATACCCAGATACCGATTTTGAAGTCAATTGGCCTTAAAACATAGAAATTCAAAATGGCGGCCGTGTATACCAATTCTAACATTGGTTCTGAATACTATAGTGCTAATGTCCATAATAAATAAATAAGTAAAATAAAGATACTACTAACATAATTTTAAGGTGTAAAAAATTGAACAGTCATTACACCTCAAAGCAGATTTTTTCAATTGTATGAACGGCACGCAAGCGTCATTTACACAAATGTTCATGAATACGTAATAATTAGAAAATGTTTATTTCGATGTGACTGTTATTGTGAAAAAAAATTAACCTGTTGGTTATTGGTTCAATGTTAAAAAATTTAACATAATTAAAATAAACGTCGCAAGACACGTGTTGAACATGTTATTGCTAATGCTTTTCATGTAACTCCTTACTTCTTGACCGTTATAACTTAACTATTAATTTAACACGTTATTTTTTTTTAATGTTTAACTATTAACCATTAATAATTTTTAACCATTAATCACATCACTAATGTGGATGCGTGAATGTTGAGTGTTTTGAGGCTTGCGTGTAGTGTGTGGGGTATAACTCCCGTGGTCGACAGTACAATAGGGACAGTTTTGGTGCTATTAACTTTCCATTGTGTTTTAATTTCGATTGCAAGGTCAGTGTATTTCGCTATTTTTTCTGTATGCGTGGAAAGCAGATTATGGGTGTTGCAGACTGCGATGTCTATTATGTATACGGTCTTATTTATTTTATCTAATACTGTTAAATCAGGTCTATTGAAATGGATGGTTTTATCTGTTACTATTGTTCTGTCCCAGTAAATCCTATAATTATTGTTCTCTAGAACTGATTGCGGCTGATATTTATAATACGGTACTTTTTCTGGTATAAGTTTGTGTTCGAAAGCTAAATATTGGTGGATTATGGCTGCAACTTGGTCATGACGATGCTTGTAATCGCTTTGTGCTATGGCTTTGCACGCACCAGTAATGTGTTGTATTGTCTCGGTGCTGCTATGGCAATGTCTACAAATGTCGGTGATGTTGGGTGTCCGGATTATGTGTTTTTGGTAGTTTTTAGTCTCTATTATCTGGTCCTGGATTGCTAGCATGAAACCCTCCGTTTCTGGGAAGAGATCGCCTCGCTTCAACCACGCGTTCGACGCTGTCATGTCGACATGTTGTTGTTGCAAGTCGTGGAGATGTCTCCCGTGCAGGCTCTTCCGGGACCAGGCTTCTATTTTTTCTTTGTTATCTATAATATGTTCGTTATTTTGAGGATCTTTATCTTGGAGATTTAAAGGTGTGAGTTGTTTGACGGCTTCTACTATGGCTTTATGGAGATCAGAGTTTTCTGCTCGATTATGAAAGAATTTACGAAGTGTTGCTGTTTGTCTATTGTGCATATTGGTTACATCTATAATCCCCCTGCCTCCTTCCTCTCTTGGTAAGGTTAGGCGCTGCGTGCACGATCGTGGGTGGTGTTTACGCTGCTTCGTCATGGTGGTGTTAATGACACGTTGGAGGTTTACAAGCTCGGTGTGAGACCATTTCACAATACCAAAAGAGTAAGTCAGTATGGGGATGGCATAAGAATTAATGGCTTTGATCAAATTATGGGAATTAAGTTGTGTTTTTAATAAAGAGTTGAGTCTGTGTTTAAACTTGCGGATTAGCTCTGTTTTTGTTAGTTTTTGGTGAATCTGTCGGTCTTGCTGAAAACCAAGATATTTATACGTATCGTTTTGTTCTAATGGTTCCATTCGTTCACCTGTTGCAATTTCATATTCTGTCAATTCTAGTCTGCCTTGTTTAATTGTAAGTGTTTTGCATTTATCTATGCCAAACTCCATGTGTATATCTTTTGAAAACTGCTGTGTAATATCTGCGAGGTGATGAAGTGATGTAATATTGTTACTATATAGTTTTATGTCGTCCATGTACATTAAATGGGAAAGTGTGACAGGATATTGTGTTGATGGGGTCCTGTTAGTAATAATTCCAGAGTTTAAGCTATTTAAAAGGTTGAAAAGGGGATTCAGAGCAAGGCAAAACCAGAGGGGGCTAAGGGAATCTCCTTGGAATATCCCACGTCTGATCGGTATATTATCTGTTTGTATGGCATGAGCCCCATGACCTGCATTAAGGTTTGTTCGCCAGTTCTGCATAGTATAGGAGAGGAACGCTACCAATATGGGATGAACTTTATACATATGTAAAATTTGTACAAGCCAACTATGGGGAACGGAATCAAAAGCTTTACGGTAGTCAATATACATGGCACAGATGTCTTGTTTATTGGCATACGCTTGTTTCATGGTGACAGAATCTATTATAAGTTGTTCCTTACAGCCTTGGCTGTTCTTCCGACAACCCTTTTGCTCTTCGGAAAGAATATTATTGTCTGTTACATGTGTACCTATAAGTTGTGTTATGCAAGCTGTTAATATTTTATAAATTGTTTGTAGACAGGTGATCGGTCTGTATTTGGCTGGGTTTGTAGTATCGTTGTTATCTTTTGGGATCATAAAAGTCCTACCTTGTGTTATGTAGTTCGGCATTGAATCTGGGTTTTGAATGAAATTGTTAAGGTGATTGTATAATAAAGGGTGGACTGACGTGAACTTTTTATACCAATAATTTTGTATATGGTCAGTGCCAGGTGCCTTCCAGTTATGTGATTTTTTAAGTACATTTGTAAACACCTCTACAGGGATCTGCGTGAATGTCATTTGTGAAATAATGTTTAGGTTTTGTGTTTCTTTTTGTATCCAGTCGGCTTGTTGATTGTGTTGTACTGTGTTGGCCCAAATACGAGACCAGTAGTTGTGGAAATCCTCAGGTGATGGTAGAGGTTTTTGAGTTATGTTGACTGTTTGAGTGTTACTTGTAATTTGATATATCTCTCTATAGAATATTTTTTCATTATTTACAAATCGAGTGTTTTGTTTTTTCCTTAGTGTGCAATGGTCGTATCGCCTCAGTCTACTAGTAGCTGTTGAAAGTCTTTGTTTTAAGCTGTCTAAATATTGTTCATTTGTTGAATTTGGTTCCTCATAGCGTGAGTGAGTTTTATATTTTTCTTTAAGTATTTCTATATGTGTAATGAGTCTATTGCTTCTGTTTCCTTTAATATAGTGGGTGAGTCTACCTATATCTCGTCTAAGTGACTGTATTTTGTTTTGTAGTCTTTTCTTCCATGCTGGTATTTTTGATAGGTGTGAATTCTGTCGTTGCTCTTCAAGAGAGTCTTTTATTTTAGAGCCATTACAAATAGCGGAAGTGTATGCTGCGCAGTATATTACGGTTTGTATTTGAATGAAGTCATGATCTAGTGTAGTATGCTTTAAAATAATATATTTGTCAATATAATTTACAATATAAGATAATTTTCTGGAAGTTTTTTGTTTAGGAATGAATGGTCTCTGGGTTGGAATAGTGTCTTTATATTTGTTGTATGTGGTATGGAAAACTTCTTCAATTTTATTATTTAACCCAATATTTAGGAATGTATCATTACTCATAATATTATTGTTAGAAGTTTGTGTAGATGGTGTAAGACATGGATGTTGACTGCGATCTATATCCCTTGTTGGTAGTGTGGGTAGTGTAGGGCTTTCAGAAATATAGGTTGCTAAAGTATTTTGAACTTCAGTCCTTATTTCTTGTAGTCTTTCAGGTGATACAAGTTTGTTATTTATTATAGCACGCCTTTGATCAGCAATCCGTTGTTCGGACACATGGGCTATTTGTGGAAACTGTTCAATGATTGTTTCGTGTAGGAGTTTTCGTTTTTATTATTATTATTATTATTAATACAAATAATGAGGTTGTACACGACTCTGACATTTATACCACCTACGCTGGTTCTAGATTTGTTTGACGAAGTTTGTCGCGTGTATCCAGACTAAACTGTAAACCGTCACGGCATAGCTCTCGTATTTTACTACAAAACCAATAAAAACTTTGCATTCGTATTTTCTATTTAAAATCCATCGTTAAAATTTCATGAATAAATTACATAAAAGAAACATGTTAAAATGTTATGTTTCCATAAAATGGCGGTTATAATGTGTAACGTGATATTCGCAATTGAAAATTCCCCACTGACTGATGTGAGTTTTGCGACGCCAAAAATGTATACAAAATTACCCGACTTTGGAATCCAACTGAAGACTTCATAAGTTCCGCTTAAGCGCTCTTCAAGTCTTCTTTTTTCTCTTGCTCTTGAAGCACTCCAGTGATGACAATGCAAACCACCATCTCACGAATGTTGCAGAAACGATATGACTTAGTTTTTATAGCCTACCTCCTGTATGACCTACAGCTATAACATACCCGGATATTAAAATATATTTCATCACTATGCTTTTTCTTCGAAACTCGTACTTCATTTCGCAAAATTGCATAAACAAAACCGAATTTCAAAATAAAGTATGATTTATGGAGCTAAAAGCGAAATGTAGTTCCTGCTTCTATACAATAGCCGATTTATTGATAAACATCCTACGGTGGATTTGGAAACGGTTTACCGAATAATAAACATTCACATAAACTTAAAATATTTAAACGAGATTTAAACGCTGTAAATATAGCGAGAGCATTGACTTTGTGCAGAAAATTGATATTCATAGATAATTTAATAGACGTAATTTAGTATTTGTGTAGTATAGTCAAAGTATAGTAGTTTGTGTGTGTAAAGAGTGTCTATTTAAAATGTAGGTAATTCTGGATGAAAATCTCCAGACAAGAAATCGCTGAGTCACTACAGTTTTGGTCAGACGATGCGTTTTCAATATGACCGCCTACATTTTGAAATAGTGGCAATATTTTATACACTGTTCAAAAATGTCGATGTGACGTCGAATGATGCGACGAATCTTTTTAGTAAACATAGATTGAAAGCCTAATCTCTTAACTTAAATATTTGGTGGTAAACGAGCCGACAAAAAAAATCTTCACAATTTATCCACAAAAGGTAAAAAAGATTACCCAAACACGGAGGTTAATAGCAAACATAATACAAATGACTCATAATTTCTTCCTGTTTTCCGTAGAACGCGACGTAATAACTATAAATATAGCGATCTAAAAATAACTCCTGAGTAATGGAGAAAGTCGCAGGCGCGGCGGGTTGGCGGGGCGGCGCCGCGGTTAAAGCTTCTGACAGCCGTAGAGATTGGGCGGGAAAACACCGTGGTATGAACACTGTCACACTGCAAGTATCGGAGCCTGATAACATATTTGTACGTATGACTACTAATCAATACGTACAATTCGTACACACAAACGATTTTTATCCCCGAAGGGGTAGGCAGAGGCGCAACTAGTGCACCCACTTTTCGCCTTTATTCCGTCCCATGATGTGATGGTGACTGGCTTTGTTCAGTACAGCTAAAATGGACGTTGCCAATCTAACTGACAATTTTATCACATTCTAACAACAAGGTGTAGTATTTATTGGCTTAGATCCATCGATGTAGGGTTTTTTAATACATCAATGCTTAGATCTATATTATGCCCTCTGCGACAAGTCATCAGCCAGTCAGTTTTTTTATTAAATCTATTCAATGCACAGGAGCGCGACTCGTTTGGAATACACGTGATAGCCGTTTTTGCTACAGAAGAGGATAAAGTCGTACTTAGTAAACAATATTACAAATGCGAATGTTTATGAAAATGTTTAGATGGTCAAACAAGTGGACGATAGCCTAGTTGGGAATGGAACGGTCTGTCGAGACAATGTCCGGAGGTTCAAAACCCAGCACACACCTCTGACTTTTCAAAATTATGAGTGTATTGTTTATCAATTATCGTTCGCTTTAACGGTAAAGGAAAACATCGTGAGGAAACCTGCATACCTAAGAAGCTCTTTATAAGAATTTCGAAGATATGTGAAGTCTACCAACCCGCACTAGGCCAGCGTGGTGGACTAAGGCCTAAACCCTCTCAGTAGTAGATGAGGCCCGTGCCCAGCAGTAAGACAGTATATAATACAGGGCTGGTATTATTTCTATTATTATTAGATGGTTAAAAAGTAACCGCAGAAACCGCTGAACGGATTTGGACGAAATTTGCCACACGGGGGGACCATGTCTTACTACATATGTAATTTACTCTCGTAGGAAATATTTTATCAGATTTTTAGATAGATGGCGCTGGCGTCGGAAAGTTGGTGCTATGGATCGGTACAGTGATTGAGGGACTTTTTAGGCAGAATAGGCTTTACACCTAGTATAGAATAAATAGTAAGTATGCTGTATTAGAGAAAGTGCCAGACACGTTAAAGCGGGCGATAAAAACGTCTACACTGGACACCGGTGAAACGTCGCGTCATTTCGTCCGTCTAGCCGTCCCCAAACACGCCGCACAGATTTTCAGGAGCGTAAGCTGCAATAAAATTAAAGTGAAATGTGATTCACAAAGAGATAAACATGAAATCTGTAAAACCAGGTCTTTTGCGTCAAGATTTTTTAACAATAAGGCAACATGTTTTTCTTTTCTAATCATGCTGACTAAATATGATGGTACTGTTTTACTATTTAAACATTTCTAAATCAAAAAAATTGTTCAGGCAGGTCTTTCTACTTAATTACTTCATTTTGAATATTTTGTGGGTTCTCACATCTTAGTCAACATTTGGTCCTCTACGGCCGTCGCACCAAATGCAGTACAACTTTCGCAAACGCACAGGCATGTCATGTCCAGCCGGTGCCCCACTGCTCTCATTACGTACTGA
Source organism: Lapara coniferarum (assembly GCA_949316025.1). Taxonomy (NCBI): domain Eukaryota; kingdom Metazoa; phylum Arthropoda; class Insecta; order Lepidoptera; family Sphingidae; genus Lapara; species Lapara coniferarum. The sequence goes on from OX438920.1 coordinate 1,818,138, forward strand.
TGCGTCTTTTGTTTGGAATGCTACAAAACCTATTGGATGGTATAGTTTCTGACAATTTTGTGTCGCAGAAGGCGGTATGGAAGTGGGTCACTTAATGATGAGCATCGTCTAAAAAAGGACAGTGCTAAAAAAGGACCTTGGTGAGTTTTAAGGGATGTAATGAGAAAATTTCATAATAAGTTATCATTCGAAAATTCCTACATTACGTACTTTGATACTAGCAGCAACTTCAGCGATAGGAGCTCGTTGATATAAAAACAACTGTACACTATTATTGGACACAAGTAATACAATTGCTAGACTTCGCTAATAATAGTCAAGTTGTTTGCTAGTCTTGTTACTGAACTATTGAGTCTATCTTTAGCAAACGCTACTCGAGAAACAAATTCACCTGTAAAGGTACTAAAGAGAACAATGAACTGAATAAAAATCTTTTAGTATTCTTCCGTCTATAATATGTTTGTTCTTAAATAAATTACTTACTTAATTGAAGACAAAATAATATGGGGTTATTGTTATAACATGGAATTTTGTTTAGTATGGGCCGTTTTAGTAACCGGGCAATTAATTTGGTAGACTGACTCAATCCAACTGTAATTGCTGAACTGTATGTTACCCGAGCTGAACACTGTCTCTCAAGATACAGGTTTCCCTAGTTTGAGAGGCAGGGTTAATTAATTATGTCAACCTAGAAAAATCATATTCTTCTACCTACTGTAACAATGTTTTGTAAATTTCTGTTTCTATTTTTGTAAGAAACATGGTAGTTGACAACTTTTTTTAAATACATTTATTAAAAATGTATGCTACCTAAAATCTAACGGAATAAGAATTTTCATAATTGGCGCAATAATAAGTAATTTATAAAGCTTTGAAATTTGGTGGGAGGGGTAGCTGTCAAATAACAGTAATATCAGAGTGTGACGTCACCTAGTGTCACCGGCCATAACGCTGCTTGCGTACGAAAGAGATAGCTCGATATCCCCGCCACGCTTTTGCTCACAACAATATTTCAAATATGAATCGCTGGTTCAATTTTAAATCTTTTTTTTTATTTAATTGAATACGAGACGAGCATGCCGTTTGCCTGATGGTAAGCGATACGACTACCCATGAACAGTAGCAACAACATCCAGCACCTTTTTTTGTTAATGGCCCTACTGCCAGTAGCCTGACGCGAGTCGGCTTTTCTGGCCACACCGGTCTTTAGGGTAAACGCAGAAGGTGCTCGCAACCCTTTGAATTAAGTGACCATGCTGAGGGCAAGGCAACCCACTAACGGGTTATGAACCTCGGCTCAGGACGGCCACTGAGAGAGGATCAGACATCAACGATTAGGGAAAGATTGGTTTTTAGGGCTAATCCTATGATATTGTGTTGTCATCGGCACGCGGGCCGGAACTGCTAGGGGGGTCGGGGGCGACGGGGAACGCGGCGAGGTCCTCGACGGCGAGGACGGAACTGCGGTCTTGTGGAGTGTAGGAGTTTCAAGAACTCGTTCTTACGGCGGATGGCCAGAGTGATTTCGTCCTCTGGGTCGGTTAATACGGAACGCGGCCGTCTCCATTTGGCGCGTGGCATTCCACTGCGCTCGTCATCCTGAGACATAAGATGTTAAGTCTCATCATGTCCTGTAGTTACACTGGCTACAATGTCCTTCAAACCGAAACACAACAGTGCATGCACACTGCTGCTTAGCGGTAAAAATAGACATTGCGGTGGTACCCACACAGACGGATTCGTACATATGAGAGACCTACTACCAGTTCGAATCGATTTAGTTTAAATCGATTTTTATGCTGATTTCCCAGAAGAATTTATTTATTTATTTATTTATTTTAAGGACAGCCAGTAGTGGGTACAATAAAAACTTATACTAAAAAGACATAAGAGGTATTTTACAAAAAATTATATAAATGTACCACTTGTTTAAGGCAGTCACAACATCTACCATACGTGATACAAAAAACTATGTATTAAAAAACAAAAAATGACTATGCTTACCAAAACTAGAAACAAATAAAAGAAACTAAATTATTCAAAACTAAAATGAAAAATTAAAAACTAAAAATTAAAATTTAAAATTAAAACCAAAATCAAAATTAAACTCTAAATTAAAATCTAAAATTAAAATCTAATTTAAAATTAAAATCAAATTCAAAATTAAAATCAAAATTAGAATCAAAACAAAATTAAAATTAATTAAAATCAAAATTAGTATTTTTAGTCTTTTTTTTTGTCTTTTTAGTCCTATATTCTATTACATATAAAATAATGTACAAAATCAAGCATAATAGTAGTATATTGACTAATAGGGGCCTCCGGGGGTCACGGGTGGGCGGGAGGGTCCGTCCACCTATTAGTCTAGCCAACTTCTGTGACCCCCGTGATGGACGGCAGCGTGCCTCACGCTGCCTCTGACGCCAAGGGCGTCCTTCGGTGTACGGGGGCTTCTGAGCCCCCGCAACAACAGGAGACGGACCGCAACAGCGGTACGCGCAGGGGCGGTTGCGGACGACAACTTAGACGTGAGTCGGAGGAAGCCCGCAGCCGTCCCTAATGCGCCGAAGATGGCCACCGCGGAGTTTTAGTCTCGGCCCGGCGGTCGCCCGACGTTTTTCCTTTTCTCCGGGCGGCTCAACGTCGGGTCGTAAGGCACGGTGAACCCAACATAACCGCTCAGTCGTTCCCCTTGAACACTGGGCAGCAGTAATGTCACTTTCTCCGCGTCAACAAAAAAAAAAATAAAAAAATCAACAGACGTAGGGCGTTTCCACAACTTCCAAGTATATGCTGCTCGTCACATCTATACTAATAATAATATTATAAAGCTGAAGAGTTTGTTTGTTTGTTTGAATGCGCTAATCTCAGGAACTACTAATTACTGGTTGGAATTGAAAAATTCTTTTTGTTTTGAATAGACCATTTATTGAGGAAGGCTTTAGGCTATATTATAACATCACGATGCAACTATTAGGGGCGAAGAAATAATGGAAAATTGTGAAAAAAACGGGGAAAATTATTCATCCTTGAGGGCTTCCATTGCGTGCGCTGCGAAAACGGTTCAAGATACCAAAAATATATGTATGAAAGAATTATTTCTCTTGAATTGATCTAAAAAAATGTCTGGGACAGTATATGTCTATCTTTTAAGATTAACTCACTAGAACCGTTTTTATGGTAATCAAATTTGGTCGAAATTATTATTTATTTATTTATTTATTTAAAGCTTTATTGTACACCAAAAACAAAACAAGATTAAAAAAAACAACAATGAAGACAGAGAACAGGTACAATTGGCGGTCTTATCGCTCGAGGTCTTATCGAAATTAATGCATTATTTGTTAAGAGTTGTATCAACGTCATTATATTAATCTTTATCCAAATAAATGTTTTTGGATAGTGATTCAACAGGAAGGTTTTTATGTACTTTTAGCCCGGAAAAACTTATTAACGCAGGCGAAGCTGTGGGCAAAAGCTAGTAAATGTATAAGCCGAAATGTATAACCACAAAAGTCACAGTCATCTGTGCTCCCAAATGCTAATAAAGTGGGTACTTTTAGCTGTTTAAAACGATAACTGTCGATAAAATTTAATTAAAACTTGTGAAACAGGGTTTTTTTTAATACATCAATGGAAACAGGTTTATGTAGATAGAGACTTACTTAGGGTGATATTAATACATCAATCTCAAGTTTGAGTAACATCACAAGTAGAAATAATTCAATACATTATATCTGTTTGAAATGTAACTCAAACTTGAGATTATTTTATTAATACCGCCTAAAGACTAACTACGTAGGTAGAGAAAACTGAACATAACATAGCCCATATAAAACTATTTTAAAATAACTTCTATTAAACTAGACTCATATGCAATAGTTCAGGTGTTTCATCACGTTTCATCATATCGCATAATCACTTCATTTAGTTTGCTAAACAACTTATACTTACTGCCTGCGTACATCGCGAAATGCATGATGTTAATTAGTCGTCTGCATTCGAAACGCAATGAATAATTAACGTTCATTATAATGTATAGATAGTTTTTAACTTCTTTCAAAAAAGAAGGTTCTGCATCCGCATGTATGTAGTACATACTACATACATACGGGTCGAATGTAGAACTTACATAAGTTTGTATGTCAAGGATTTTCTTAAAAACTACTGATCGGATTAAGATGAGGTTTAGATTTATATTAATTTTTTCATTATATTTTTCTTTCTAGAAAAAAGTGGATATGAGTTCCTTTGAACTATAATTAGCTTTTGCTCGGTTTCGCCCACGGCCCAAGCTTGTACCAAATTTTAAAAACACACACAGTATGATGCATTGACAAATCAGGGTGGGTTAGTATCTGATTTGTCAGCAGTAAATACAACGACTGTGCTGTTTCGATTTATACCATAGTCAGTATCATATGTAAACACATGTCATTTACTGGTGGTAGAACTCTCATATGTAAGCGTCCATCTGGGCTGGTACCACCGCAATGTCTATTTCTACCGCCAAGCAGCAGTGTGCGTGCACTGTTGTGTTTCGGTTTGAAAGGCATTCTAGCCAGTGCACGGGCGTAGCCATACGTTTCACATGGGCGGGTCCTACGATATAAATATTTTAGTTGCGTGGATTCTTGTCTTATACGACACCTTATCCCCCCCACCGGCGGTCACGGCATTAGAGTGTGGACATGTTTTGTAGCTCGATCATTTTAAAAGCTAAGGGAGGTCCGGAATCCACAAGATGTCAGCGGTCAGTGGAGTAGCGTGGTTTATTGTAAGCTAAGGGAGGAATCCGGACTCCCCCACCTTTTTGTATACGCCCATGAGCCAGTGTTACTACTGGACATAATGAGACTTAACATATTATGTTTCCAGATGACGAGCGAAGTGAAATGCCACACAGTAATTTGTAGCTCAAGGTGCTGGATGGTGTTACTACTGTTTATGGGTGGTCATATTGCTTACCATATCATTCAATGCAATAAAAAAAAACTTTAATAGGAAATTAACACCACTGATAGTACCTAATCGTATACTCTGCTACTAATAAAAATGTTGCAAAAATATTACATTTCTACCCACTCTATATTAAACAACAATAGCACATACAATAATCTAAAGACAATTGCCATTAGGAAATGAATCGCGTGAAGCCATCAGAGGCGATGTTAACGGCAATCATGTCTCCTGAGCACGTGACGGCAAATTACGCCATTACCCAGCGTTTATAGCCAACACTCGACTTGCAATCTCAGATGGAATTATATTTTACTCTGATGAGCGGTTCGTAAGATATTTGTTTGTGTTAATCCCGTGGTGGAATTAATAGAATAGTGCTCGTATTCTATTTAGCGGCTGATAGAAACGTAACACTGATTGAAGTGAGAATATTGCATACAAGACACTCAACACCTAGTGAAGAATAATTCCGGAATCAAATCCGAGACAAATGTTTCGTAGTTGCTGCCGCCAGAGTCTAGATTGTGTCCAATATAGTACTCGTTACAGATAGGCCTATCGCTTGTTATTAGTAGGGGTACGTAGTATACTAATAGTATTACAATAGATTATGTAGAGTTCTGTGTACACAAAACAGTAGAGCAAAGCAAACAATTTATTAAAGTACGGCTATTAAGTATTGAGTTAGGCAATTTAAACATAAAACTATCTCTCTCTCTCTCTCTAAAATTTACATGTTGAACAAAAAAACAAGTACTTAGTTTAAATAAAATTCCACCTGCTGCAAGTGCCTCTTAGTTACCGCCGACAGATGGAGCTACTAGCGAGGAGCTACGACCACTCGATAAGGACCGAGAACTTTCAATCCAATCTATTGCCGTGAGAACTTATTGCTCGGCATTTGCATTTTGTATTGAAAAGGGATTGGAAGAATAACATTACACGTATTGAAGAACGTAGAAGTTTGTAGAGAAGGCTGATTTACTTTTGTTCATCTGAAGTATATTTCTATAGTTAAATCAATCGACTAAAGAAATAGTTTAAAAATGGCAACCGCTTAATATTTTAACAATCTTGCAATCTTTAAAATAACGCGATTACAAATAACATTGTTCTATTTTGTGTCCCCGAATGCGTAAACAGAGATACAATTACAGTCGGGCCTTACTTCCTGTGGCTCTATAATAGGTGTCATAAGTAATAACATAACTAATAGCATCGGCTCCGCCCGCGTAGAATGGTTTTTCCGGGAAATAGGTTTATAGTTTCCCGGGATAAAAATATATTCTTAACACAAATCTGAAATGAAACTCTCAAATTGTATCAAGTTCGTCTTATTTGCAGTATTATGCAAAATTTCGGCTAAAATTCTGGACTTCTACGACCCGACGATTAATGATCGATGAATAAACTTCCTTCCTGTTTTCGAACATTGATCATCAGCCACATAACATCCACTGCTGAACATAGGCCTCCCCTAATGATTTCCAGATGGACGTGTCTAAGCGGCCTGCATCCAGTGTGTTCCTGTGACGCAGGGCTTGCCGTGTGGTCTCAACTAGTGATGTGATTAATGGTTAAAAATTATTAATGGTTAATAGTTAAACATTAAAAAAAAATAACGTGTTAAATTAATAGTTAAGTTATAACGGTCAAGAAGTAAGGAGTTACGTGAAAAGCATTAGCAATAACATGTTCAACACGTGTCTTGCGTCGTTTATTTTAATTATGTTAAATTTTTTAACATTGAACCAATAACCAACAGGTTAATTTTTTTTCACAATAACAGTCACATCGAAATAAACATTTTCTATTTATTACGTATTCATGAACATTTGTGTAAATGAAGCTTGCGTGCCGTTCATACAATTGAAAAAATCTGCTTTGAGGTGTAATGACTGTTCAATTTTTTACACCTTAAAATTATGTTAGTATGTATCTTTATATTACTTATTTATTTATTTATTATGGACATTAGCACTATAGTATTCAGAACCAATGTTAGAATTGGTATACACGGCCTGTCGGAGTGACTAAAATACTATAAAATAGGATGCTAGCTAATTACCAGTATTTCAATATTGCACAGTGAGATTTAAAATACACAATGTTGCAGATTAATTTGAATTTGTAAAATAAGTTGTTGATTTGACTATTTTTATTTATGAATATTGTATTACTGTTGACTACAATAAATCGAGTAGTATGAAATTATGTAGAGGGGAGCGAACCTTTATAATGATAGTGCAGACGCGCTTCAGGGCATTCGAAGTTTAGTTGGCTAGCTCAACAGAACGTTGTTATTACTCTGTATTGTTGTTCAGACGAAATATATTATGTTTATATGAGAAAAACCAGCTTTTAATTATTATTGAAAGCTTAAATCATGACGAATCTAAAACATGGAAATACCACCTTCGCCCATACATCCATTATCCAACTCCGAAACGGCCGCCATTTTGAATTTCTATGTTTTAAGGCCAATTGACTTCAAAATCGGTATCTGGGTATAACTTTAATTACTAAAAACTGATCCAATGTCGGGATTGAAAAAAGTGGCCGCCATTTTGAATTTCTTTGTTTTAAGGCCTATCGACCTCAAAATCGATATCTGGGCAGGCCTGTAGGTACAAAAGACGGATCCAAGGTTAAAATTGAAAAAAGTAGCCGCCATTTTGAATTTCTTTTATTTTAAGTCCAATCAGACTTCAAAATTGATATCTGGGCAGGCGTTTAGGTACAAAAGACGGATCCAATGTTAGAATTGAAAAAAGTGGCCGCCATTTAGAATTCCTTTGTTTTAAGGCCAATTGACCTCAAATTCGACATCTGAGTATAACTTTAGTTACCAAAGAACATTCCAATGTCGGAATGGAAAAAAGTGGCCACCATTTTGAATTTCTTTGTTTTAAGTCCTATCGACCTCAAAATCGATATCTGGACAGGCCTGTAGGTATAAAAGACGGATCCAATGTTAAAATTGAAAAAAGTAGCCGTCATTTCGAATTTCTTTGTTTTAAGTCCAATCGACTTCAAAATTGATATCTGGGCAGGCGTTTAGGTACAAAAGACGGATCCAATGTTAGGATTGAAAAAAGTGGCCGCCATGTTGAATTTCTTTGTTTTAAGGCCAATTGACCTCAAAATCGGTATCTGGATATAACTTTAATTACCAAAGACTGATCCAATGTCAGAATTGAAAAAAGTGGCCGCCATTTTGAATTTCTTTGTTTTAAGGCCAATTGACCTCAAAATCGGTATCTGGATATAACTTTAGTTACCAAAGACTGGTCCAATGTCGGAATCGAAATTAGTAGCCGCCATTTTGAATTTCTTTGTTTTAAGGCCAATCGACCTCAAAATCGATATCTGGGCAAGCTTTTAGGTACAGAAGACGGATCCAATGTTAGAATTGAAAAAAGTGGCCGCCATTTTGAATTTCTTTGTTTTAAGGCCAATCGACCTCAAAATCGATATTTGGTGTTTTCTGTTTCCATTAGATCTGTTTTTTTACTAACGATGGCATGCCCAAGTATCCATTTTGACGTCAATTGTTCTTAAAACAAATAAATTCGAAATAGTGGCCACTTGTTTCAATTCTAACATTGGATCCGTCTTCTGTACCTAAAGGCTTGCCCAGATATCGATTTTGAGGTCGATTGGCCTTAAAACAAAGAAATTCAAAATGGCGGCCACTTTTTTCAATTCTAACATTGGATCCATCTTTTGTACCTAAAGGTCTGCCCAGATATCGATTTTGAGGCCGATTGGCCTTACAACAAAGAAATTCAAAATGGCGGCCACATTTTTCAATTTTAACATTGGATCCGTCTTCTGTACCTAAAGGCTTGCCCAGATATCGATTTTGAGGTCGATTGGCCTTAAAACAAAAAAATTCAAAATGGTGGCCACTTTTTTCAATTCTAACATTGGATCCGTCTTTTGTACATACAGCCTTGCCCAGATATCGATTTTGAGGTCGATTGGCCTTAAAACAAAGAAATTCAAAATGGCGGCCACTTTTTTCAATTCTGACATTGGATCAGTCTTTGGCAATTAAAGTTATATCCAGATACCGATTTTGAGGTCAATTGGCCTTAAAACAAAGAAATTCAAAATGGCGGCTACTTTTTTCAATTCTAACATTGGATCCGTCTTTTGTACCTAAACGCCTGCCCAGATATCAATTTTGAAGTCGATTGGACTTAAAACAAAGAAATTCAAAATGGCGGCTACTTTTTTCAATTCTGACATTGGATCAGTCTTTGGTAATTAAATTTATATCCAGATACCGATTTTGAGGTCAATTGGCCTTAAAACAAAGAAATTCAAAATGGCGGCCACTTTTTTAAATTCTGACATTGGATCAGTCTTTGGTAATTAAAGTTATACCCACATACCGATTTTGAGGTCAATTGACCTTAAAACAAAGAAATTCAAAATGGCGGCCACTTTTATCAATTCTGACGTTACCTAAATAAAATTATTTTCGCAATCATTGCAAGTGGCGATTTTATTGTTCACAAATCACGACAAGGCATAATTTAAGTCTTAGCTAAAGAAAAAATATCATTTTTGCGCTTATTAGTAGTATTAAATTTCATTTAATAAATAACCTATAGAGGCGTTATTAGCATTTTTCTATGATTAACAGTTATCAAGTTTAGTTGAATGATAAATTAACAGATGGCATTAACTGCCTCCGCAGTCCGTTCATTAGTTTAAACGTTTAATGAATATTGCAATAGTAGTTAATAGAATTAACAGCTATTTTTTTATAATGAGTTAAATTAACAGTTATAACGTTTAATGATCACCTCTAGTCTCAACTCGAGAACTTTTTTGCCCCATCTGCCATCAGTTCTTCGAACTATGTGCCCTGCCCACTGCCCCTTCAGCTTGCTAATTCGCTGGGTTGTCAGCGACTTTCGTTCTACGGATCTCCTCATTTCTGATGCGGTCGCGTAGAGAAACACCTAGCATAGCCCTCTCTATAGCTCGCTGAGTGACCATGAGCAGTCTTAGGCGGCCCATAGTCAGAGGCCACATCTCAGTGCCGTATCACTGGTAACAAATATTGATTGAAAAGTTTTGTCTTCAGGTACTGAGGTATTATGGACGAGAGGACCTTGCTTAGTTTCCCGAATGCTGCCCAACCGAGCTGGATTCGACAATTGACCTCCTTCTCAAAGTTGTACTTGCCTAGTTGGACTATTTGTCCTAAATAGACGTACTCGTCTACAACTTCAAGAGTTGAGTTCCCAACGGTAATCGGGGTAGGCACAACATGAACGTATGACATGACATTGGTCTTGTCCATGTTCATCCTAAGGCCCACCAGTTGAGAAACTCAGTTGAGCTGACTGAGCATTGTGCTAAGATTTTCCAGCGATTCCGTCAATACAACGATGTCATCGGCAAAACGAGGATGTGTCATGTTAATGCTGAGTCCTTTCCAATCGAATTCCACCTCTGTATAGTTGGATAGCCTTAGAGCTCTGTTCTTGTACTTGGACCGACATGGTGGCGTTGTTATACAACATTGTCCAAAGTTTATGTCTGTAGTCCCAACTGAATCTCTTTTTCATCGGAAATGTATTTTAACTATAAAATCATCACTTTAATAACCTTTAATACTAACAATAAATTAATTTACTATGTATATTAAAAATCACTGGTAGTTTGTGTATGAGAAACTTGTACTTTAAACCAGAATTTCGTAACGAAACATTCAAGTCTGCGTTCACAGTAAGACTTCGGTTGGAATCGCGCAACTCTGTCAATTACAGCCAGTGTTTAGCCCGTAAGGAACAGACGCTCATTCGCTAACAAATTGACACATTTCGTATATCCCAGTACACGGGAAATGGGAACGCGACACGCTCCCGTCCACAGATACGTACTAGGGCACAATAAAATTCTATTTCGGGCCCCGCCACTCGGTATGGAATCTCTGCGCCTTGAACCGCGCGCTTTTTCAAAAAAGGAACGTGACCCGATTACCGACGGAAGCTGTCAGTTGTCTATGGGCGCAGAAGCATCATGGCACCCACCGCCATGCCACTACAGATCGTATCCACCAGAGTGTAAGCTTGAAAATCGCTTGCAATAATTTGCCCACGGTTTTCACAATTCGCTCATGAACAGTTTATTGTTCGAGCCGAGGACGCCATTCCTTCACACTTCACTCTAATAGAACGACTTAAACGGGTGCGAGTTTATTATTTCCAGTTCAATTGAATTATTCTTCGGATTGTAGGCTTCGTTAACACAAATCGTGTGAATTGGGACCTACTAAGAAATGCATAACGAATTCTATAAAGTCACAAATCGGTTTGGAATATTTTTAAGCCGGTATTTGTATTTGAAAGATGAAATTCATTTTGTAAGGCGAATTTCTTGCTAAATTTGAAGTAAAAAGTTTTCCGGCGCGTTGATCCCTAAGTACACTTGTAATCATTTTGGATCAAATAAACTACTTTCTGTGCCCTATTCATCAAACATTACAAGTCTACAAGCTCACAAGTTACATGTTAAAGATTTTTTTTACAAGTTCTTGAAAATTATGTTCATGAAATACTTTTACTAGACTTGTAGATTGTATTAACTTGTGGTGGTGGCAATGGCACTGCAATGGTGACTTCTCGGGTTCGATCCCCGGGTCGGGCAAAGTGATACTGGGTTTTTCTATTCAGTATTAGCTCGAAGTCTGGAATTTGTGCCCGATATGGGGATAGCCTCGCCCCCTATCATACCATGGGATGCAGTATGCATGGCCTGCACCTACTTTGTGCCTCTGCCTACCCCTTCGAGGATAAAAGTCGTGAGTGTGTATGTATGTATCATCTTGCAATTTAAATTTACAAGACTTTTTTTGATGCATTACCAAATAATGCTTCTATCATATTTATACGTCGATAATATAGAAATTACGGTAAAATAACTAGTCAAGTTAATGTTAAAAATAAAAACAATTTGCAATAATTTGATTTTTGTGCGTAAATAACCAAAATAAAACAAAAAACAAATAAATAAACCATAATAATAAAACCTATTTTATTAGTTTCATGAATTACGATTTATGGTTAAAACTTTAATGTTTGTTTATAAGCGACTTAAAGTTTGAAAAAACAGGATGGTCTATTGCAGACCCATGTAGGTTTTTTAAAAGCTTTCTTGGAGATAAATAACATGGTAGCAAATCATTCCCGCCAGGCATTGATTTTGTTACTCTTCGAATTACACTTCTTCAATTATTTCGTGATAAAACGATTTATTTACTTATTTATTTTGTTACGGTGCACCAACAGCATATTATATATTAACAAATTGATACATAAAATAAACAATAATTGTGCCCCTCAGATGTATTATCATATATACCATTAAAGGTATACTCTGCTATTATATCAAAATTACGTAAGAATAAGATAAGAATAAATTATGATACCTATATTAAGATATTTTATATGGCGTTATTACCGACGAACTATGTAAAGACCAAAAAAATTGCAGAGAAGAAAAATTAGTAAAGAAAAATATATTAGTACCCTAGTTTATTAAACGTTACGAGGCTTGTATTACAATAATGCGTTCATCAAAACTAAATGAATACACTACAACTACAAGTGATATCACTTGTATTATAAGTACTTTTTACACTTGTATTTGTTATTTCTGTTTATCAAAAATGCCTTTGTAACTTGTAGTTTGTAACTTATGGCGAAAAAGTTGAAGAGTTTTTGTGGATTTGTAATATATGTTACAAGCCAATAGTATCTCTTTCTACTCTGTTATAATTTGGTTTTTAGGTAGTTTATAGGTGAATTCAATACAATTTCGTGATGTCCGAATCGGATTTCGACAGTTTTGCGGTATAAGTAGGTAATTCAAGAAGTAGCAAATCAATTAATGGCGAGAATGATTTGCCGCCATGTTGTTATTCTCAAAGTTTTTTTTAAGTACTTTGTATAGTTCGTCAATAGACCACTAGTTTTTACAAACTTTAAGTCGTGAATAAAAGATGGTTAAATTTGTAATCATAATTCAAATAACTAATATAATGAGTTTTAAAATAGGTGTTTACATACAAAATCAAACTATGTACATGTAAGAAAAAAATACATTCCCTTGGCGAGTTATTGTCAATAGTTGTCATACCATAATTTCTACCTTACCAACATAAGATCGCCTCTTTGCTTCAATAACCTTATACATCTAGAAGATTCCATACTTAAATAACACTTTACCGAAGTAAAAAGGCGATATAATACGATATATTTTTTATAAACATATCAAAAATAAAAAAAATGTCTTGTAAATTAAAAATACAAGTATGTACCATCTACAAGTCTTGTGAAATTATTTGATGAACGTAATTTACACAGTCTTGTATAAATATTCTTGTATCTTGTAACTTGTGGGTTAGTGTCTACTATGTATCTACATATTTTCTATGAACGCATTTTACAAGAATTTGTAAATATGTCTTTGTACCATTTAACTTGTAAGCTCCTAGACTTCTACCATTTGATAAAAGGGCATTTTGCCATGTTTATAAAACTTTATAACTTTTTTGAAACAAGTTAAAAGCTAGAAAGGCATTTATGATAAAGAAAACCACAAATACAAATGTGAAAAAGAACTTGTAATACAAGTGATATTACTTGTAACTTGTAGTTTACACATATAGTTTTGATGAACGCATTTTTGTAAAATGGGCTAATTTACAAGAGAAAACGCTTGTAATACAAGGCTTGTAACGTTTGATAAACAGGGCACTGATCACTGAAAATGTGAAACTTTGTAGCAGAAGGGTCTATAGGTATATTATATAGTAGAAGCTAGCAAAACACGGAGACACACAATTTTTATTTGATATCTATTGTAGGTATAATATACACTAGGTAGGTAGGTAGGACTGCCTCGGTGGCGTAGTTGTATTACAGTACGACTGCAAAGCTGAGGTCTCGGGTTCGATCCCCGGGTCGGGCAAAGTGATATTGAGTTTTTCTATTCAGTATCAGCCCGGAGTCTGGAATTTGTGCCCGATATGGCGATAGGCTCGCCCCCTATCACATCATGGGACGGAATGACGGCGAAAAGTGGGCGCACTAGTTGCGCCTCTGCCTACCCCTTCGGGGATAACAGGCGTGAGTGTATATGTATGTATGTATATATGTATAATATACACTGCTATAGATAATTCCATGATCCTAAATTAAAGTAAACGATGATGATATTGATAAATTTTTAGCGGTCTGCAAAACTCAATTAAGAATGAGATCATAATCCCCGTCAATTACACCATAGACAAAAATAAACTTTAGACGGGTCTACTTTTGATAGGTCCAATAAAGATTAATAAAACCTGCATATTTCATAATCGCTCGCGTTATTTCAAACTCATTTCAACTGCGCAGAGAATATTTTTTTTTTGCACACACGCCAGATAAAAACTATTGGAACAACTGTAAACTACTTCGGTAGCCAGCTGCCAGAGCCGTTCTACTTAAATGCGTAAAGTAATCGTTCAACGGGATGCGCGCTGTATCGCAATACGCGTTTTTAAAAGGTAAAAAAATGGCAACACTGCACGCTCGGAAACAAATACCATAGAGAAAAAAGGTATTTTTTGCGTGTTTCAAATATTGACTATTGACTTTGCTTATTGGCTCGTTTTTATATATTGGGAAAGTGTCGATGTTTATTGTATTTTGTTTTATTGTTTAGGGCTTCTAATTTGGTTTACTTTCTGCTATAATAACAGATAATGGGTTTAATTAAAAGATTTTGGACCATAGCAGAATGATAGAATCTTTGTCTTAGACAGTCCATGTCACTTACATGACACAATTACTATAGGATGGTCAGATTCCAATCACATAGTAATATCACGGATATTTTTTTTAATACAAGTACTTCATTAACAACACACATTAACTTTAGAAAACGCACACACACACACAAACGCCTTTTATTCCTGGGGGGTAGACAGAGGCGCAACTAGTGCACCCACTTCGTATAGCTTACCATCAGGCGAACGGCATTGTCTCATTCAATGCAATAAAAACTAAAAATAACTTTATGTTAGTTAATTATAGAATAGTGTAAACAATACATCAAAGATTCGATTGCAGCATTCGAGAGTCCGAAGATCTTCATCAGATCTTCATAAATTATACTATTTTTTTAGTTTTAGTATACTAAAACCTTCTCTGAAAACTATACATTTGAACATCGAAAACCACATTCAAATCGGATCAGTAGTTTTTGAGAAACGCGCGGCCATACAAATTTACTTACATACATACGAACAAACATACAAACATACATATTATACACACGGATCGAATACAGAACCTTCTTTTTGAAGTCGGTTAAAAATCTTAAGTTTAACCTTGATTATATTAACATTTTATTCCTTACTTAATTTTCCATTTTTTACGCACCTGCCTTCTTGTATCTCTGTACCACTTTAGGTTGACTGGTAGATAATGCCCATGGCATAAGTCCGCCTTTACTCCACGTATAAAGTGTAAAAACATAAATTATTGCAGCGTTGAAAAAAATCTATAAAACCGCAAAACTTTCATTCCACGGTAAACAGACAAGCAACATCATTAGTATTGTTACGTTGCTTAGCTCTTGTACGTTGGCACGGCGCCCAATTGGCTTCCCAGCGCGAGGTTCCGGAGTCGAATCACGGTCACTGATACACGAACACAAGATTACTTCAAGCATGTGTTCATTTTGTATTTATTAAGTCAACGAGCATTTGATGTTAAGTGATTTTCAACGCCTATAAATAATTAAAATAGAAGTATGGGGTACGATGTTGTACTTAAAGGAGATAAGGATTTTTTTTGTTTTATACGGGCAAGGTAAACACTACACCAACAAGTGGAGTGAGACCCAGTTAGAGTGTTGACTGACGGGAGATGATTGTCCCTTGCCAGTCGACGATTATGCCGGCCTTTGAAACCGGATATACCCAGACTAATCTAATAAAATACAATTTTTATCGATATTTATAACTAAACCAATGCAGATCCGCAAAGGTGGCCATCCAAATTTGGCCGCAATTAATTTTAATTAAAATGTAATTAATTATTTATTTTTGAACAATTACGTTCACTTGTAATTGTTAAAAAATATATTTCATTAGAAAGAAATATACCTGAGATACCGAGAAAGTTCAAGGTGCCATCCCTCACTTGGCCGCAACCTAATGTCAGCCAGGTGTAAACAGGTATAATTTCGTTAAATATATACGTTCATAATGTATTATCATGTTATACATACCAAATTGAAGATTAATTCTTTCCCTACATGATGAGATATAGGTGCCTATGCAAAAATGCCCGCAAATAGTGACTGCCAACGATTAAAGATAAATAAAAGCGAGAGAAACTTAAGATAAACACCGCATGTCGAATAAAGATAGAGCATGCCAGCTGCTTGTCGTTTTCATGCTACTGCGCATGCGTCCATAGATAAGGTGCTCAACTAGTAGCTCGCGTATTTGCTTGGAGTTTAAAATACTCCAAAAATTGAGCAGTAAAAATAATATGTCATAATAATTAATCTACCAAACTAGTGTTTTCAATATTTTTTTAATTATATTCAACTAAAACAACAAAAAACACTTCTTCATTTTATTCTTACGTTTTAATAACGGTAAGAATGAAATATATCAATATTAATATTAACAAAGTTTTATAATTTTGGACTTGAAAAAAAACAACGTGGCGCATAAGACTGTTAAAAACATATGATTGCAATATTCAGTACGGTATTTAGTTGAGCACCTTGTCTATGGACGCATGCGCAGTAGCATAAAAACGACAAGCAGCTGGCATGCTCTATCTTTATTCGACATGCGGTGTTTATCTTAAGTTTCTCTCGCTTTTATTTATCTTTAATCGTTGGCAGTCACTATTTGCGGGCATTTTTGCATAGGCACCTATATCTCATCATGTAGGGAAAGAATTAATCTTCAATTTGGTATGTATAACATGATAATACATTATGAACGTATATATTTAACGAAATTATACCTGTTTACACCTGGCTGACATTAGGTTGCGGCCAAGTGAGGGATGGCACCTTGAACTTTCTCGGTATCTCAGGTATATTTCTTTCTAATGAAATATATTTTTTAACAATTACAAGTGAACGTAATTGTTCAAAAATAAATAATTAATTACATTTTAATTAAAATTAATTGCGGCCAAATTTGGATGGCCACCTTTGCGGATCTGCATTGGTTTAGTTATAAATATCGATAAGAATTATATTTTATTAATCAAACATATGAACGTATAAATCACGCGGTCGGATCTTAGACTATTAGGCATAGATGGTAGGTATTGCTGTTGCATTTCGTGCGATCAATAAAATACTTGGAAGTCCATATAATATTATATTTGTACCACGAACTTTATTACCCAGGCCTCTTTTTGTTTCTTATTTATTCTTCTGATCCTTATACTCTCCAAGCTCTACTAGGTGCTCTTCACTGACAACTATGTACTAATTTGCCATCCCTATGCAGAAAAAATACTAATGTCGAGCAGCTTACAGTAACAATTTTGATTTGGGTTATCATCTAGTTTTTCATAATACAAGGGCATCATTTGCCAGTTAACGTCAAGTCGGTAATTCTATTAGATCAATTAGATATCTAGGAATCGAAAACACGTAAAAATTATAAAAGCATCGGGAGATCACATCGTTTGGTAACACAATCGCAACACTAATGGACGGCTCGTTACTAGGGTTGACAACGGTTTACTATGTTCAATAATATCGTAACAATAACATACCACTAATTGACATTTTATTGCTAGTAAAGATACTTAGAGCAATAAATGCAATGCAATTATGTATGTGCTAGTGTTGGGATATATTTTACATCCGACCGGATAGCAACCATCGATCATAAGGAGTTAAAACCCGCCATGGTAGCCCACGTAAGTGAGCCAGGTTCCGAGACCGTGTATGTCCGGTTTAAAGAGGCCGGCATAATTCTGTCCACTGACGAGGGATAATGATCGCTCGTCAGTCGATCGATCTTATGATAAGACTTTTTTTTATGAATAACATACGCGGCAATAGAGACGTACTAAAAATATTGTGTATTCAAGACTATTGAAAAATAAAAAAACTTTCTTTGTACTTCTTTTGTTTAAATTCTCCATATGCCCACATTTCTTGTACAAGTTGGCAACCCTGCTCGTTACACATTTACAACACTAGCCGACAGCCGATATTGATTGCACTCGCAAATATACGATTAATTAATCCTTTCACTCGTTGATTGATCAGACAACTTATTCCTAGATTTTGCGCTCGGGTTGGATCAGCTGAAATATTATAATGTGTAGAGTAAATTTAGAATCCTTATTCATAAGAATTTAGTAGAGTTTTCTACCCAAACCCTATTAAGACATTAAAAAGAAAATGTAATTTTGAAACATTTAATCTATACTAATATTATAAAGCTGAAGAGTTTGTTTGTTTGTTTGTTTGTTTGTTTGAACGCGCTAATCTCAGGAACTACTGGTTCGAATTGAAAAATTCTTTTTGTGTTGAATAGCCCATTTATCGAGGAAGGCTATAGGCTATATAACATCACGATGCAACAATTAGGAGCGAAGAAATAATGGAAAATGTTAAAGAAAACGGGGAAAATTATTCATCCTTGAGGGCTTCCATTGCGTGCACTGCGAAAACGGTTCAAGATACCAAAAATATATGTATGAAAGAATTATTCCTCTTGAAATGATCTAAAAAAATGTCCGCGACAGTATATGTCTATCTTTTAAGATTAACTCACTAGAACCGTTTTTATGGTAATCAAATTTGGTCGAAATTAATGCATTATTTGTTAAGAGTTGTATCAACGTCATAGTCATAGAGTGATTCAACGGGAAGGTTTTTATGTACTTTTAGCCCGGAAAAACTTAATAACGCGGGCGAAGCCGTGGGCAAAAGCTAGTCTATACTAATATTATAAAGCTGAAGAGTTTGTTTGTTTGTTTGAACGCGCTAATCTCAGGAACTACTGGATTGAATTGAAAAATTATTTTTGTGTTGAATAGACCATTTATCGAGGAAGGCTTTAGGCTATATAACATCACGATGCAACTATTAGGAGCGAAGAAATAATGGAAAATGTGAAAAAAACGGGGAAAATTATTCATCCTTGAGGGCTTCCATTGCGTGCGCTGCGAAAACGGTCCAAGATACCAAAAATATATGTATGAAAGAATTATTCCTCTTGAAATGATCTAAAAAAATGTCCGTGATAGTATATGTCTATCTTTTAAGATTAACTCTCTAGAACCGTTTTTATGGTAATCAAATTTAGTCGAAATTAATGCATTATTTGTTAAGAGTTGTATCAACTGACTGCCTCGGTGGCGTAGTTGTATTAAGGTACGACTACAATGCTGAGGTCTCGGGTTCGATTCCCGGGTCGGGCAAAGTGATATTGAGTTTTTCTATTCAGTATCAGCTCGGAGTCTGGAATTTGTGCCCGATATGGCGATAGGCTCGCCCCCTATCACATCATGGGACGGAATAACGGCGAAAAGTGGGTGCACTAGTTGCGCCTCTGCCTACCCCTTCGGGGATAACAGGCGTGAGTGTATGTGTGTGTAGTTGTATCAACGTCATAATATTCATCTTTATCCAAATAAATATGTTGGATAGAGTGATTCAACGGGAAGGTTTTTATGTATGTACTTTTAGCCCGGAAAAACTTATTAACGCGGGCGAAGCCGTGGGCAAAAGCTAGTGTGGTATAAAAACCTAAACACGTTTTTTTATCTGAATATTAAACGGTGACACGAAACTACGCTATCTCTAATTAAGTCGACGTAATACATAAGCCAGTGAGAATACTCAAATTATAAGCTACTACAGTTAATTTTATATTATGATTTTTAATACATGTTAATGGCCATGTTGTGCCTGGATAATGATTTTATATTTTTATGGAAGAGCACTGACACGGTACGCCGGAGGTCGTGGGTTCGAGTCCCGCCTTCGACTGTTTCTTTTTCAAGATTCCATAAAAATATAAAATTACTACAGTTAATATTTTCTGTCGTATCAAAAGCCGCTACAAACTTTCTTTTACGCAGATTGAATAAGAAAAACACTGGAAAACTCAATAAGCCCCGCAAACTATTCGCGAAACATAAAAGTATTCCAACTTGGATACATAACCTTTTCGTGCCCCAACTTGGCAACATAACATATTACAAATTTAACTCTAACCCGGATTCCTTGGGACATATGTTCGGGTAACGGCCAATATCAACTCAGTGCTATAAATCAGAGCATCTATAAAAGGGTGGGATGGAGAAAATATGTCAGCCTGCCGGAGACGATTTGTTATTTCCTTTTTAAGTGAAAGGAGTTTGTTTGTGATTTGTATATGTGATACGGGCAATATAGTATTACTGTATTCTTAAATTCTAGGAACAAGTGAGTACTGTAAGTAATTTACT
Organism: Lapara coniferarum; assembly: GCA_949316025.1. Classification (NCBI taxonomy): domain Eukaryota; kingdom Metazoa; phylum Arthropoda; class Insecta; order Lepidoptera; family Sphingidae; genus Lapara; species Lapara coniferarum. The sequence continues at coordinate 1,838,621 of OX438920.1, forward strand.
TGCTCCTTGTTTGTAAAGTAAAGATTGACAGATTAAAAATTGACTCACAGACTTCAATTTCGAACGAGATCTCAGAATAATAACTAAGGCAAGCTCAGATACAATGTGTCTCCCTCTGGATATTTCTAGAAAACATTTTGAATGATACGAAATAATTTATTTACAAAAGGTTACGAAGGAATATAAAATGAAATCTTTCGTGTACAAGAAGATTTCTAAGAATGTCTTATACTTGAATGTCTATGTGTACAAGCCTGTCGGTAATCGGTATTTAGGTTCGCATAAATTCTGTGTATTATAGCGGTTAATTTAGAGAAATTTATAAAATCAAGGTTACTTATTAATATACCTGTAAAAATATTATTAATATATGTAGGTATGTCCAAGGTACCCACAAAATTTTGCAAAGAACTGTTTATAATGCTTATTCATTTTCGGGAAAGCATTTTGCAACCCAATTTTTAGTTCGATATTTGCAAATATATTTTACTGTAACCGTTAAAACCACGTCCGTATCTGAGATAAAAAGTATACTCAATACTAAGATAAAAGCATACACGATAAAAATTCAAAATATCATTTCAATTTTAAAGGTTTCGGAACGCACCAACTTTTCGATGCATATAGTAACACTGACGTCTATTATACTAGTACGCTGGACTGGACATTCGAATCGTATAAGTGTGCCTATTTGATTTTCGCCATATTGGCGCTGATAGCAGTAGCGAGTGTCCATGGAACTAACGATAGAGTTGGAACATAGAACAGCTGATATATCGATAATCATACGAAATAGTCGACGGTTTATAAATTGAAAAAAAAAATAATTTGTTATTATTAACAATTGAAAAATTACTCAAAAATTTGATCGAAACAATGATTATAACGGCAATCGGATGTACAGTCTAGTGAAGATTCAGACAAATCTGTCGTTACTTATTCATTGTGGCAATATTAGCAGTTTAACCCACGTTACCACGGAATAAAAAGTAGTCTTATTCGAAGTTGTAAGCTATTGACATACCATATATATTATCCGTAAAAAAAATTATCTTATTTCAGTTTGGAAGTTACCACCACATCAAATTCGTTCAACAATTAGAACGGGAAGCCGTAAGCAATAGACATACGAACGTACACATAAATATTATAATGTATTTATGGAAGGGATAAAAAAAAAGACAGTGTGACGGTAGATCAAGAGCTATATTTTATTAAGTCACTGACGTGCCGAAATTATATTACGCGACAAATAATTCGGTATATTGACACCTGTAATATTAAGGGAGTAGTTTTTTGTTGCTGCATATAAACGAATGTCTATATATTAGTCTATATTATATTTAATTAGAAAGTATGCAATTGGCAGCTTCCAATTATCTTTTAATGGCACAATCATAAAAACTAGGGCATCTTTACAATATGGTACATAAAATACGGTAAATCATTATTTTCAGAAGCGATTCCTAAATCAACATGCCCACGTATTACTCCATCATGACTTCTAGTACAACTTTTTTTTAATCTCATTTCGTCAATCATTAAAGCGCAAATTAATTTTTCGCCTTTTTCTCTAGCTTGCTCACTTTTATACCTTAAGGTACTAAAACTTTCGGTAGTGAAACCTGGGTTTGCATCTTCCGAAATGTACCACGATCGTATAATTCGAGGATGAGGCAAGGCTAAATTAATTTTTTTCGGAGACATGCATATGCCTTTGGCGAATAGAAATGTAGAGTAATTTCAAAAGCCCTTAACTCTGGGGAATATTTAGCATGACTAACATTATTTTCTGAATTTCTTGCCATCTTTTTAAATAATTGTGGTTTAAAATCATTGTACTGACTTAACAAACATACACAATCATCAGTAACTAATTTCTTTTTCATTTATTACTTTTTTCAAAGAAGAAACTTTAATCTTCAATCTTATCACATGTTGAGATAAAGTTTTGAGGCGAGTCTGAGAACATCGTAAAGCTTTTTGTATTCTTTGCATAACCCTTTTAGATGACCTAGGAGTATTTTCGTAGCGGTGTCATGATTGATATTTTCACAGATTTCGATGGAAGACCGCTTCCCTTTCTGGGTTTCATTTAGTTCCTTGTTGTAGCTTGTGCTGGGTCCTGTTAAGAATATAAAAAAAATATTCAATTTGAATTTCGTTAAGAAACAAAATATAAGAATGCAGTTTCACATTAATCGAAGCAAGTCAACTATAAGACAGTATAAAGAAAAAAGAACTCGTTGAGAAATAATAGTAATAATAATAAAAGATTACAAGTAAAACAAAATAATTATAAACAAATTGAAGCTGTTGTTGCCTCAAAAGGTTTACCAAATAAACTTTATTTGCTAAAGGTGTAAATAAAATATAATGTGTAACAACTATAAACCATGTTAATTAATAACAGTTATAAATCAATTATGAACCTGTTATTTACAAAATGAACTACAGTGAAAAATAGTTACTAGGCTTGTAGTTAGTAATATTTGTAAATAGGTGCATTGACTTTATGTATAAATGAAACACCTTAAACTACATTTAAAATAATCTGAAAACCAGTAAATCTTATTTATTTAGTACTGAGTTTTTTGAAAAAAATATGTCATTATACCTGACATTGTTTCTAAATTCATGCCATCAACTTGGTTTTCTCCGCATTCATTATTAATTAAATCAGCTTCTCACTCTCTATTTTCCTCAGGAATAATACCTAAATCTGCAATTATAACATCACCATTGCAAAACGTCTTACAATATACTATATGCATAAAATGCTCAATAGAATAATATAAATTATTATACCCACCAGAAAATATTGTGGGCACACTATCCTTTTTCAATTGGGTTCGTAAAACATGTCTAATAAAACAATCTTCTATAAAATGTTTAGAGCATACATGACTATTTTTATTCGGAAACCAATTTCCAAATTAAATGTTTTTCAGCCATAGTTTTTGTATAGTTGAGTCAGTTGGAAACCTGTAACAATACATTTATAATGACATTTTTATGATTTTAAATTGATATTTCCTCTTCTGGAGTAGATAGAGTACATTCTTTATAGAATAATACATTCCTAACCTTATTTTATTATCAATCTTAATTAATGATTTTATGAGTTTAAAGGTACAGTATAAAAGTATAAATGCTAATAGAGCCAAACCAAAAATTTATCGATATGCATTGTCGATATGAAACTTGGACAACACTATCAAGATATACTTACTTTATAAATATGCTATTTGAAAACAAATTATCGTGTAAATACGTTTGAATTGAGTTACTATTTACTTGTAAATGATAGTTTGCTCTTTACAATAACTAACTTTAATACAAATAGCTAAAAGATGATGTAAATGTATGTACTTATGAAATGTTACTTCACTACCCGTTTCGTAACGGGTTTTACAACACACACAAATTCTCATTGTGGATTACTATAAATCACACACAAATAACACTTAAAAACAACACGTTTCACCGTAATATTTTGTTTTAATGCACTGACAAAACAGAGAGCTCTCAAAACAATACGACGGCCATATGCATTATACGTCATATTTAGTTCCCTGGACACTCGAGAGGGGCGTTTCAAATCGGCACAAAATATAGCTGTCATTTTGTATCGTAAATCCTGTCCAGCGTACTAGTATAATAGAAGTCAGTGATATAGTAATGTTTGCCGTTTTTTAATTAAAACTTTGCAAACGTTGAGCTTAGCGGAAGGAGGCGGATTATGTTGATTAACATTTTCGTTGACAGATATTAAAATGTATTTTACATTTATATTGTGGGAATTTTAACAATATCCATTCATTGAAATTACTGTTGTTATATCTGTTGTTTAATAGTGCTGCAGATTTAAATAGATACCGGAATGAAAAGGTCTCAAAGGATAAAAAGATCGAAATACTTCTCAGTTAAAAAAAATAACTTACATCTAGGTAAATTAATTAATGCTCTTCTAGTCACTCATAACGATGACAAAAGTACTCAGTTTACTAAAGCTTAAATGCTGCCTATTCTATTCAAAAACAAAAAAATCTGAATTAAAACATATGGTATAAAAAATACTAGGCATGTGTAAAAATTAAAAGAGAGATTTGGCAAAAACATATTGGTAAAATAAAAATATACACACCTAACAAGTCAAAAGATACCTACAGCCAATCCAAACATAAAATATGTGAACACATCAAACAAATAGGAAATCTAATTTCACGTGTTGAATCAAAAAGATGTAAAGCTAAATATCGAGGTTACAAGCGAATGTGTCACCCACGTAACATACCACCAGAGCGGATATTGTTTTAATCAGCTGCGGGTCATTGCTTCTTGAATGTTAATAGGTATTTCCCACCAAGAGGTAAGTGTATAAAATGCTATAAATACCAAAAGGTTGACAATGCATCTGTTTTTTTATATCTGATGAGATGAGGTCACTCGCCTGGTAGCAGTCACACATCTAAGTTAACTGAATCAAGAACATAACATAGAAAGTAGAGATTGTATTCAATACAGATTACTGAAATCGAGTGAATCAATAAATTGTATACCAAATAGAGGGCTAGGTTTAATTGCACGCCATGTTGCCGTTCAACGCGGCAGTAGCTGTGTCGTCCATAGACGTCAAACGGCGAGACGATACCAAAGACATTCTGGCACTCTATGCCTGGCAGCCACAGCATGCATATTAATTCAGCTAAATTGCGCCAAGTACCTTTACAATCCTGGCAGCATGCATTCGAAACGACGACGTAATTGGAAAGGGAGAGAGAGCATTCACACAAGAATTCACGTATTTTTGTTTGGTAGTTAGTCACAAGAACTTTTATTGAATGCTGAATACGACATAGTACATATTTAATACGTTTTTACATAAACTTTCAATCTGCTTGCTCGCAAACAATATTTTTTAATTATGAATTTGTGATGGATGCGTTTTAAAATAGAACTTTACCATTGACTTGGATAGCTTAATATTATATTCCACATTTCAAATTATACTTACGTGAAATGTATCCAAAGGTGCCTATTGTCTTCTATTTGTAATTCGTAAGAGTATGTTTATTTTGTACTTTATATTTTTTGTGTTGAAAATTACATAACGTCAACAGCATACCTGCTAACTAGATTTAAATGCATTTTACTTTCTACTGGAGAAATTGAATATTGTTTGTGGTTGTAATTACTCAGAAACAAATTTCATATTGTTTTTAGAAATGCGAAATGAATAATGAGTACCATTATACAAGTACAAAACATTTCTATTAATAAATATTCATTAAAAATGTAATCATATAAAAGAAGTAATAGAAGATATAGTTATTCATAAAATATTTAATTAAACAAATCGGCATAGCAGTGGATTATACAATAATAAATTTAAATAAAATGGCCTGCGGCGTCTTGCCTAAACATAGTACAAACGTCTTCAGGTCTTAGGTCTATCTTACCCTACGAAACTGTCGTGATTTGCAAATCATAATTTTTTGTGTAAGAATGTGACTTATCAACCCCATACTAAACGGTTAAATACTCAAAGTACTAAACAAATATATTATAATATATTTTATCTGTAAAACAAATAAGTATAAACAACTCGCTCGTTCAGCCAGTCTCATTTCGAAAACGTTTCCGAATTTCATGCAACCATTTAAATTTAGACCACACGCTCTAAAAGAACATTACAAAAAAATATTAAAATTATACCCGCCGTAGAACAAAGTATCCTGGTACTAAACTTTACAGTCTAATTTTAATTGTACACGCAAGCACATAGAATGTAACGCCGCGCGTAACGCATTTTGAGGAAGTAGTGGTAATAAGCACAGTAATTAGGATTTTTTATGAATGTTTCGTTATTCGACATCCCTTTGTTTATTTACATGACACTGGTTAATAACAAACGAATTTGGACTTTGTTTCATCTGAGCAGTCACATAGATTTTTTTATTTAATCACATGAACATACATTGGTTGGTATTGTTACAATATATTGGCATCATGCACTGTGCACTGTCTATTAATATGCTAAGCAACACAACTCCTTTTCCCTACAATTATCCACTCAAGTTTGAATAAGGAACGCGCGCTGGCAACAAACTCTTGTCTATTGTCTTTGGACACGGTTTTTTTTTGGCGGGAATGTGGAAGTGTCATGAGGTGCTCTTGTTTTAATTCATTATTTTGGTGATACTTAGTGTTATATTGCATAATTATGGTGGTATATTATCCAATATAGTTCTATTAAAGTGCTCAAATGAAGTGAATTGAAATAACTGTGCCAATCAAGTGTTTTTTCGTTGCCGCCAAAACTCCTTGATAAAGTCTTGGTAAGGTAGCCACTGCTTTACTACGACAACCAGAGATATCACTTAAGACGAGGCTGTATGGGCTTGAACCCTTTGCCTTCCCTGTAAGGGAGAATTATAAAAAAAAAAAAAAAAAAAAAAATGTCTTTGGACACTTAGTTGTCAATATTATTGACACTTGCCTTCCGCCTGCCGTCTCATCACCACCATTGAAGATCGGAAGAACCGGGATCCCGGGGAGCTCCAGGAACAGGCAGGTCACCGCGCCTCAGTAAGTCCCTTATTTTATTCCCGTACCCTTTATCAGTTGTTTTAGCATACTACCTATAATAAAACACTACCAGTGCACAAAAATAAGCCTTAATATCAATACAGTCCACCGTTAAAATTTTCAAATTGTGGTATTTTTAACTACCATAATTTTTTGGTCGTTCGAACCGCGATATATTGCATTGTGCAAGATATCAAACGCATATTTGCCCCGATTTTACAATCCCGCTAAATTACGTACGTGAATTTTGTGCTGGTCAGGAAATAAAATCTGTCAAGTTTTCGTACGCTGTTATAGTGTTTTTAAAACTTTAATTTTCCGCTTTGACAGACTTATTTTATTGTATTTATTATTAAAATAAATAACCACCGCAAGATCAGTGCAAAAATATTGGTTTTTACGTAGTTACTTTTTTTCCGAAAGTCGAGGGTAGATTTGTGTAAGTGTCTGTAGTGTCTGTAGTGTTCAAATAATTAAAATACAACTGTTTTAAAGTGACTACAGTGTGTTTTAACACGGATTGTACCGCTTAAGGTTGGTAAAATCAATTATTATATATTGTTTTAACTTGTGGAGGTCATTTGAGTAGGTTTCGATAATGGCTAAAAAACAGTCGGAAACTGTCTCTCAAAAATTTCAAGATGCCATTGATGTTGAAAATAATCAGCTTACGGTGTATCAGGCCAAGAGAGATGCACTTTTTCAACGTATGCAGTACATATACGACAAGTCAAATGATTTAAATGATCAAGGTAAATGTAAACTTTTTGTGTCAACTGCGTCTGGTATAGATAACTTGCGCAAAGAGTTTGAAACTATATTAGATGATTATAACTTGCTTTTTTTAAAGTTAAATCCAACCGCTACCATTAGTTACCAGTCATTTATTTCCTTTGATGAGTTGTACTGCCATGTAAAACAAGTTTTGTCGGAATTAACCGACCAAAATAAACCAAGTAATGAAAATAGTGCACAACCTCAGCGCTCTAAAAAATACCTCCCTCCAATTGATTTGGTTTCTTTCTCAGGGGATGTTCGTACCTGGCCTATATTTTACCAACAATTTAAATCTGTGGTTCACGATAATGTAGATTTGTCAGACGGGGACAAGGTTCAATATTTAGTAGGCAAGTTGTCAGGCCCCGCTTTAACAGTTTGTTCCGGATTGGCACCTACCGAAGAAAATTATTTAATTATTTGGAATGCTTTAGTTGATAAATATGATGATCCGCGGTCTTTAGGTAATTCTTACCTGAACCAAATATTAAATTTTAAACAAATAAATAATAACAGTGGAACTAATTTAGAGTCATTTTTAATAAATTTTGATTCAGCGGTTCAGGCATTTAAACAATTAAAATTAAATGACTTGTCTGATTTCATATTTTTACATCTTGCTTTAGAAAAATTAGATTCCAATACTGTTCATTTGTTTGATATTATGCACCGCAAAGACAAAATACCTTCTTATAGTGATCTTGTAACATTTGTGAAGGAGCAAAGTAAATCTTTGTCACGTTCAATTGGAAAGCCTGCTGTCACCTCAAAGGTTACTACACATAACAATAAAAAGAATACACTGCCGCAGGTTAAATATACAAAATCTTTTGTCAATACTGATACGGGGTGTAGTTCTAGTGACAAGTTGAGGTGTGATACAACTACTTATAATACAAATAAATGTACTTTATGCAACAGCAGCCATGAACATCTTTATAAGTGCCCTTCTTTTATAAAATTAACTCCGCTCCAAAGGTTTAATTTTGTTAAAGCAAATTCATTTTGTATCAACTGTTTAAGCATTAAACACAAAATTTCTGTATGCAATTCTAAAGGTAGGTGTTCAAGTTGTTCTGGCAAACATCATTCATTATTGCATTTTAAGCAACCCGCTAAATCAAATAAATCTAGTGATGTGGTCGCTCATGACACATCTCGCTCCGCTCACACTGAGGTTCTCAATCCCGCTACTGCGAGTGGCTCTATGCATTGTTTAAAGACGCCCGAGTCACAACATATCGCATCCGCTACTCTCAACTCTGCGTGCAGTACGCACCATGTTGTTTCACCGCATTTAAATAAGAGCAACCCATCAGTGTGCACTATGTCGTGTGATAGTGTTGATCGTTTATATAAAACTACTTTATTAGGTACCGCTAATGTTAAATATGTAGATAAATATAATCACACTCATTATTTGAGATGCTTAGTGGATGCTGGCTCTCAAAGTGATTATATTACTGCTGATTGTTGTATGCGCTTAGCGCTGAATGTACACAATCAAACTCGCTTTTCTGAGGTCCAAGGTATAGGAGGGATGAAACAAAAAATTTTAGGTGTTACCAATATTTCAATTACATCTCGCTTCGACAATGGGTATGCGTATAATATCGAACCTTTGGTTGTGAACGAAATAACGTCACAACTCCCGGACGCTCGCATCAATCTCGGGTCTTTAAAACATCTTAATAAGCTGCCCCTAGCTGATGACTCTTTCTTTGAACCTGGCCCGATTGATATGTTGTTGGGTGTAAATATTTATTGCAAAATTTTGTTATTCGACAAAGTTGTTGGAGACCCCTCTGCCTTTGAGACTTCTTTAGGATATTTGATCATGGGTGACGCGCCCATTGTATCCCCTCCCGCTTCCCGCAACTTTTGTGCTTTTACTAAGGAACCTCTTAATAACTTGGTTGAGAGGTTCTGGTCTACAGAGGAGCTGCCTTCTCGAAGGTTTTTGAGTCCTGATGATCAAGCGTGCGAGCAAATTTACACCTCCACTACCAAACGCCTTCGGGACGGTAGCTACTCAGTTAGTCTCCCATTTAGGGAGGACCCGCGAAAGTTAGGAAATTCTTACATCACCGCTAAAAGGAGGTTTTTACTTCTCGAACGACGGTTCACGAAGTCACCTGACCTTCGTGAACAATATAATGCTATTATTAGCGATTATTTGCAAAGGGGTATTATGTCGCGCGTCCCTCAGGAGGAATACCATTTGCCTGGTTATATTATACCGCACCATCCTGTGATACGTAAGGATAAAACTACGACACAGGTTCGTATTGTCCTCGATGCCAGTGCTGATACAGATTCAGGGCTGTCGCTCAACGACATTCTCTATACAGGGGACAATTTACAAGCTGATATCTTTGACATTCTTCTGAATGTTCGTATATTTCGTATTGCGTTTTCGGCCGATGTAAGGCAAATGTATTTGTGTATTTCCATGCACCCTCCGCACCGCAGGTATCAGCGTGTTTTGTATCGTTTTGCCCCAGACGACCCAATCGAAATGTTTCATTTTAACCGTGTCGCCTTTGGCCTGCGTTCTTCTCCATACTTAGCCATACGCACTTTGCGTCAACTTGCTAGTGATGAGCGCAGGAATTTCCCAGCGGCGGCTGCCATCGTCGAGAGGGATGTGTACATGGACGACCTGGCCTCATCTGCTTCATCCTTAGATGAAGCTGTATTGATGGCTCAGGATTTGATACATCTCTTTAAGGCTGGTGGGTTCGATCTAGTGAAATGGACTAGCAACTCTTCAGAGTTGCTACGACACATTCCTGCGTCTCACCGCCTTTCGGAGTCCATATCTTTCGACGATGACAGTGCGCTTAAGATTTTGGGTCTTCGGTGGCTTCCCGCATCTGATAATTTTGTTTTCGCAACCGCTGTTCCACCGACACATTGCACTAAGCGTATAATTCTTTCAGTAACCGCACGTTTGTATGATGTTTTAGGATTGGTGGGACCTGTCATTCTTTTCGCTAAGTTGTTAATAAAAGAGTTATGGCTTCAAAAAATTGATTGGGATGAAGTACCATCCTCACGCATAGTTAACATTTGGAAAAAATATTTATCCGAGTTGCCTTTGATTTCTAGCCTTAAATTTCCGCGTTATATGGGTATTGAAGATGGCTCAGAGATATCGCTGGTTGCATTTTCTGATGCAAGTCAGCAAGCGTATGGTTGCGTAATTTACCTACATGTCGTTAACGGCGATCAACCTCCGCTCGTCTCGCTCGTGTGTTCGAAGTCTCGAGTCGCACCTGTAAAACCTACAATAACGTTGGCTAGGCTTGAACTCAACGGTTTGGTGTTACTTGCGAAATTAGTGCGCGCCGTTTATATTAGCTTATCGAAAAGATGTACTATACAAAACGTATCCGCATTTTCTGATTCAGAAGTGGCACTCTGTTGGGTTAGCTCTTCGCCACACCGGTTTGGCACATATGTAGCTAATAGAATCTCGGAAGTGCAGACTACTATGCCTTCTGGGGAGTTTTATCATGTGCCTGGGTCTCAAAATCCTGCTGACTTTATATCCCGCGGTATGTTACCCTCGCAACTTTCTGGTAACCAATTGTGGTTTCAGGGCCCTCCATGGTTGTGTTTGCCACGCCAAGAGTGGCCAATTCAAGAATTTTCTTCAAAATTATCAAATTTACCAGAAGAAAAAACAGTTTCGCATGTTGCCACGAAGTCAGAGGAACATGTTTTAATAACTCTTGGTTCTAAATTCTCTTGCTGGAACAGGTTTTTGAGATCCACGGCATATGTTTTAAGGTTTTTGAAACTTATTCCGCGCTCTAGTGTCATAACGGCTGAGGATCTTGACGCCGCAGAGTTGAGGGTGGTGCAAGCGATACAACATACTTATTTTGTTGATGACTTGCACAGTATACAGAATAACAAAGTTTGTTCTTCCGCACTTCGGAAATTATTTCCATTTGTTTCTGGGGGTATTCTTCGGGTAGGTGGTCGCTTGTCGCAATCCTCCCTGGAATACTCACAGAAGCATCCCGCATTGCTGCCTAAAAGCGGACACATTGTAGAAATGCTAGTTGATTGGTACCACCGTAATAACGCACATGCTGGACCTCAACTACTAATGTCAATTTTACGTCATAAGTTTTGGATTTTATCCGCTAGACGTCTGATTCGCAAACGTATTTACAGATGTCGTAACTGTTTTCGCACGAATCCAAAACCTACTTTTCCCGCTATGTCAGATTTACCGAAGTGTCGTTTAGAGGAATGTAAGGCTTTCACACATACCGGAGTCGATTACGCGGGCCCTCTATATATAACGTTAGCTAGGAAACGAGGTGTGCGCAGTCAGAAGGCATACTTGTGCATTTTTATATGCCTTGTGACAAAAGCTGTTCACATTGAACTATCCTCTGATTTAAGCTCCGCTTCTTTTCTAGATGCGCTTAAAAGATTTCTATCTAGACGTGGCCCTTGTAAGTTTATTTATAGCGACAACGGTACGAATTTTATCGCATCCAAGGCCTACTTGAATGACCTTCACAAGTTTTTAACATCTGACGATTATTATAAGGTTTTTTGCGATGAACTTTCTAAGCATCGAATAACCTGGCGTACGAATCCTCCCACTGCTAGTCATTTTGGTGGTATTTGGGAATCAAACATTAAATGTGTAAAGTCTTTGTTATTCCGCATAATTGGTAAGCAAATATTAACTTATGAAGAGATGTTCACAGTTCTCACCCAAATCGAGGCTGTGTTAAATAGTCGTCCATTGTATTGTTTAAGCTCTGATCCATCAGAGCCTTCCGCATTAACTCCGTCTCACTTTCTTACTACTACGCCATTGGCGTTCTTGCCCGCACCTGATTTAACTGGGAGCCATACCAGACTTACCACACGCTTCTCTCTAATGGACTCGCTTGTCCAGTCGTTCTGGAAACGTTTCCGTGCTGAATACCTGCACACCTTACAAACTCGTGGAAAATGGAATACTCCCAGCAGTCCATTGCGGGAAGGAACTGTTGTTCTACTAAATGTCGATAACGCTCCGCCTCTCCAGTGGCCTTTAGGCATTATTACCAAGTTGTACCCTGGCAAGGATGGTGTAATTCGCGTAGTTCAAGTAAAAACTAAAACTGGTATTTATGATCGTCCTGTTGTACGGCTTTGTCCTTTGCCTATACAGTAGAGAGATAGTGTAAGATGCATTTAGTTATAGTAAATTAAGCTATTATAATGAATTTTTGATAGTAAGTACAATGTTTGTAACTCTATTGTCATTATACCGCACAAACATTCGCATACATACGGGTTTTGTTTTGTCGGCGCCTTAATGTATATGCGTTTGATTTCCTTTTATTTATTTTTTTGAAGGGAACCTTCAAACCCCGGGGGAAATGGTTGGTATTGTTACAATATATTGGCATCATGCACTGTGCACTGTCTATTAATATGCTAAGCAACACAACTCCTTTTCCCTACAATTATCCACTCAAGTTTGAATAAGGAACGCGCGCTGGCAACAAACTCTTGTCTATTGTCTTTGGACACTTAGTTGTCAATATTATTGACACTTGCCTTCCGCCTGCCGTCTCATCACCACCATTGAAGATCGGAAGAACCGGGATCCCGGGGAGCTCCAGGAACAGGCAGGTCACCGCGCCTCAGTAAGTCCCTTATTTTATTCCCGTACCCTTTATCAGTTGTTTTAGCATACTACCTATAATAAAACACTACCAGTGCACAAAAATAAGCCTTAATATCAATACAGTCCACCGTTAAAATTTTCAAATTGTGGTATTTTTAACTACCATACATATTATAATAAAAATAAACTAGTATTTCCGGGGTTGAAACTTAAATGTGATAAAACAATTGTCACTAAAAGATTTACGTAATCATCCGTTTCCTGTTATGACTGCTTATCATTTTTATTGAGCCATGAATCAAAAATTATACATCCGTATATAAAATTTAATATAGATTCACAATTGAAACGCTATTTGAACAGCCGTTATGCAATCATACTAGCGCATACATAATTATAACTATCCGAATTAGTCAAAACAATATTATTACTAAGCCGTTATAAATCGGCCAACGTTCCAAGTACATCTATTATTGTGTAATCTGTATAATAAACCACAAGTAATTCAGTAACTATTGATTTTATTTCAGCTCAATTCACTGTATCGTTCGTCAATGAATTATTGAGCTATAATAAAGGTGGGTGTCATTAATAAAGTTTTGTGAAAGAAACCCCCGCAGCCGTCACGAGCAGCGTCACAGCGGAGTGCCGCCAAACGATTTGTCTTTCTAATAATACAACTCCACAGGGATTTTAGCAGAAATTCTCGTTGTAAAAATCAATACAGATTATTTCTAACGTTATCGTTAAATGCCCGGGTTCGATCCCCGGGTCGGGCAAAGTGATATTGAGTTTTTCTACTCAGTATCTGCTCGGAGTCTGGAATTTGTGCCCGATATGGCGATAGGCTCGCCCCCTATCACGTCATGGGACGGAATAATGGCGAAAAGTGGGTGCACTAGTTGCGCCTCTGCCTACCCCTTCGGGGATAAAAGGCGTGAGTGTATATGTATGTATGTATGTATGAAAACAATCCTTTAAAGTTGAAACAAATGAGCTAATGTAACGCGTTTCAGAATCGCTAGTTTACTAAACAGCGCTCGAAAGTTTGTGATTCCATCACGAAGCCGCTAACTGTGCTTCGTATTTAAGCTGATTGCATTGTGGCTATGGGCAAAAATAGCACGTGCAGCCTGCCACTATAGCTATCAATTTTACACAGCAGTGACTTACGGTGACATCACGAAACACCAACTGTAGGTACTGCGAATCATTATACACTGTTTGATATACCGCCATTTCGGGAACAGATTTAATTTGTATAGCTTTTTCCTGCAGCTCCGCTCGCGTTAATAATTTTTTTCCGGGATAAAAGTCCCGCTTTATATTTTCTCGGGATAAAAAGTAACCTATGTCCTTTTTCAGGTTCTAGACTATCCGGGTACCAAATTTCATTTAAATCGGTTCAGTAGTTTTGGCGTGAAAGCGCGACAGACAGCCAGGCACAGTTAATTTCGCATTTATACTATTAGTAAGGATAAATTAATCTAATCATAGTACTAAAGGGAGACTTCAAACACTCAACATAATTCTTCGAACATCGTTTACAAGATTAATCTCTATGATAGTCACAGTAACAAAGCGTTTCATTTACGAATGGTACTAAGCCGACGCTCTAGAATCTAGATGACTGAGACTTGTCTCGGCATGACAATCGGATTGTTGCTGGCTAGTGGCATGGGCAGCAGATTAGGCTTTTAGCTTAAAAATCTCGTTATACCAACAACAGGGTTATCGTACTTAATGCTCGTTTGCTTTTTTTATGGCATCAAATGACGAGACGTGTATGCCGTTCGCCTGATAGTAAGCGATACGACCACCCATAAACAGTAGAAATACCATCCAGCACCTTGAGTTACAAAGTTCTGTGTGGCATTCCACTGCACTCGTCATCCTGAGACATAAGATGTTAAGTCTCATTTTGTCCTGTAGTTACACCGGATACAATGTCCTTCAAACCGGAACACAACAGTGCATGCACACTGCTGCTTGGCGGTAGAAATACGCATTGCGTTGGTACCCACCTAGACGGATTCCTACATATGAGAGTCCACCACCAGTAACTAACAGTACTTTGGGAATGTTTCGCCTTTATGAATTGAGTGAACATCATAAAACCTAACATGATATTCTTTTGTCACCTCACAGACTACTCTTTAATCTTTATCACCCTATCATAGTATGATGAGACGGAAAGAAGCTCGATGAAGTTTACTAATTGCATTCTTGCTTACCCTTTAGAAGATAATGGCCTCAACTTAAATTATGTAATTTTCGGTATAAAATCTAGGCAAATACTATTAGAAACAGTTAATCGATATTACGATGTCATTTGTAACATTTCTCGAAAAAATTGACAGCCCTACATCACCAGTTCAAAAATAGATAGCTTTTAAAAATTTCACATTTCCGATGTCCATCATTAATCCCATTACAATCAGCCACACGTGTACTTAAAAAGTCAAACACAATTAGAGTCTGACACGTGCATTGATGTATTAAAAACCCGACACGTGCCTATACTGTATCATTTTCACATAACAGATGAGCGGTGAGATAACGTAGGCCCACTACCTGAATACTCAAAATAATCCGCTTGGCTCAGCACTCGGCTCAGGGACGTCGCCAGAGGCATGTCGGTAACGTGAATGTTGTCTGTAGCGAAGCGAAGTATGCAGCCTTTTGTGTGCAGGCCAATTCAGTTTTTCTGTCATCAAGGGCTTCGTAATCTAGTACTACGTAGGGCACTGTTTGAATTTTATTTACTTATTTATTTATTAAACTTTGTACATAATATGATATACAGGAGTTCAGTTCAGGTTCTCTCGCAGTCAACCTTAAGGTGCTACAGTTTTGAAATGGGTAAATTAGAATTTCTTTATGCTGTATCATGAACAAACAATTAATAAACCACATTTTGTAAACAAAAAAGACACAGAGTATGTCTAGTGTCAACGTATTTAACATACATAAATAAAAGAGAAAACATTGAAGCAAACCTTTTTTAAAATGTAATATGGTTACAAACGTATTCAGTAGATCTTTACCCACGTACCCTGCCAGTCCGACTCTGGATACCCTAAACATATTTTTTATATAAAAAAAAAGAAAACCTAAGGGACGCGTGTGCCGACGTGAACATATTGGTATTCATAAAGCAAGCCGAGCGTAAAATTTTTAGAATAGACACATAATGACGCTTTGCCCGCACTACACTGTGAATTACTCACGGGTTTTTTACTTTTATATTTCTCGTTGCCTACTGGCACATATATTTTTACTACGCGCGCCTAGATAATGGTGTTTCACATAAACTATACTTCTTCATGTACAAATTTAAAATTCTATTTTTGAACATGATGCTTTTGTTTGGAAAAGGTCTACGAAGAAAAGTAGTGTGCGAAGTGTGTAAAAGTATATTATTGATCTAACTTCTAGTTACTAAGCCTCTTTTATAACGTTGAAAATATAATATGGTCTTGTTAAGAGCCTATGTCAGGAACTTTAAGGACTTTCAAATTCAAATTTCTCGTAAACTACTAAGATCAGAAGTTAGATTTTTGGATATGTGTAAATTGAACGTATAACTCAATAATATGTCAAAGCCAAAACACAATTGCTATAAATTTTCTCGATCGAAAAAAAATTCAAAGTTACCTCTGATATTTTCTTTAAACACGCTTTATCTCTAAATGGTGGAATATGTACATTCGTAACTTTATTTAAATACAATACAACAATTTTTTCAAAGTTTTATCAATACACAATTAAAACGAATTAAATAGTATAATCACAATTAAAAGAAAATTGTTTTGGCGCTTACGCCATTTCATTTCGCCATACGCGTGCGCCTCCCGTCACTTTCTCTCATCCGCGACGTCCAAATACGCCATCGCTGTTATGGGAGTGGCCCGTGCCGGCTTCAGTCGTCCGGAATCTTTACTGACGACGGACGTGCGCTCGAAATTTTCGGACGCCTTCAAAGTTTGAATTGGCCGTCTAGTGTAGGGATTGGTCCGCGCTACCGCGCGGCAAATTTGAAGGTGCCCTGGAAATTCTGTTTTATAGTGTATACAGCTCACGTCCGTGTATCAATATAAAATTATAGGCTCTATTAGGTCTATAAGATAGACAGCAAGCGTAATTATTACATCCTTTCACCTTTGTAAATTGTTTCTAGTCGGAGACCTGCTTTAGTTATATTTAGTGATCGGTACGCTGAGGTGCCGGGTTCGAATCCCTGATTGAAAAACAATAGTCACTGCTTTTTTTTGTTATTTATTCTGCCTCAGTGGTGTAGTTGTATTACGTTATGACTGCAATGCTGAAGTCTCGGGTTCGATCCCCGAGTCGGGCAGAGTGATATTGGATTTTTTTCTTTTCAGCCCGAAGTCTGGATTTTGAGCCCGAAATGGTGATAGGCTTGCCCCCTATCACATCATAGGACGGAATACGCACGACGGAAAGTGAGTGCACTAGTTGCGCCTCTGCCTACCCCTTCGGGGATAAAAGACGTGAGAGTATATGTATGTATTATTTATATTGGGTAATTCATAGCTAGGGACGCCCTGGAATGCCGGCCCAATTTTGCGTAAATGACGCTTGCGTGCCGCTCATACATTTAAAAATTTCGTATTTTGCATGTAAAGGCTGTTCAAATTTTTACACCATAAAATTATTTTAGTATGATTTTTTGTAGTACTCATTTATTTATACATTATGAATCAATAATAACTAAAATGTTAAGAGCCAATGTTAGAATTGGTATACACGGCGGCCATTTTGAATTTCTTTGTTTTAAGGCCAATCGACCTCAAAATCGATATCTGGGCAGGCCTTTAGGTATAAAAGACGGATTCAATGTTAGACTTGAAAAAAGTGGCCGCCATTTTGAATTTCCTTGTTGTAAGGCTAATCGACCTCAAAATCGATATCTGTGCAGGCCTTTAAGTACAAAAGACGGATCCAATTTTAGAATTGAAAAAAGTGGCCGCCATTTTGAATTTCTTTGTTTTAAGGCCAATCGAACTCTAAATCGATATCTTGGCAAGCCTGTAGGTAAAAAAGACGGATCCAATGTTAGAATTAAAAAAGTGACCGCCATTTTGAATTCCTTTGTTTTAAGGCCATTCGACCTCAAAATCGATATCTGGGCAGGCCTTTAGGTATAAAAGACGGATCCAATGTTAGACTTGAAAAAAGTGGCCGCCATTTTGAATTTCGTTGTTTTAAGGCTAATCGACCTCAAAATCTATATCTGGGCAAGCCTGTAGGTATAAAAGACGGATCCAATGTTAGAATTGAAAAAAGTGACCGCCATTTTGAATTTCTTTGTTTTAAGACCAATCGACCTCAAAATCGATATCTGGGCAGGCCTTGAGGTATAAAAGACGGATCTAATGTTAGACTTGAAAAAAGTGGCCGCCATTTTGAATTTCCTTGTTTTAAGGCTTATCGACCTCAAAATCTATATCTGGGCAAGCCTGTAGGTACAAAAGACGGATCCAATGTTAGAATTGAAAAAAATGACCGCCATTTTGAATTCCTTTGTTTTAAGGCCATTCGATCTCAAAATCGACATCTGGGCAGGCCTGTAGGTATAAAAGACGGATCCAATGTCAGATCTGAAAAAATTGGCCGCCATTTTGAATTTCTTTATTTTAAGGCCAATTGACCTCAAAATCGGTATCTGAGTACCACTTTAGTTACTAAAGGCAGATCCACCGTCAGAACTGAAAAAAGTGGCCGCCATTTTGAATTTCTTTGTTTTAAGGTTAATCGACCGCAAAATCGATATCTGGGTGTAACATTATTAAAAAAAGAGTGATCCAATGTCAGAATTGAAAAAGTAGCCACCATTTTGAAGTTTTTTGTATTAAGGCCAATCGAACTCAAAATCGATATCTGGGCATTGTTTTGTGCACAAAAGGCAGATGTAATGTTAGAATTTTAAATAAAGGCCGCCATTTAGATTTATTTTTCTTTAAAGGCTATTGGCTTTAAAATCAAAATCCGCTGGACATGACTGGCCACAAACTCTAATAGGTATAAAGGAGACGGCCTAAATTGGGCTTGACCTTACACTTTTGAAGCATGTATCAATATTCTTCTATTTTTATATCTTCCATTTAAAAATATCCCACCAAAAACATAAATGTAAAAAAGGATAGCCAAGTTCAATACCAAAATTATGCTTAGCTGTGGGCTTCGCCGCAAAAAGAATGGAGATCTAAATGTGTGCCAAGTTTTATGCAAAATCTAAATATGTATTTATAGGAACAAAATAACATTATGAACAAGTATTAAATTCTATTTGTTTGCTTTATTGAATACCTATAATAGTTGCTGGTATTTACAAATGTGAGATCTTTTACATTTATGTTTTTGGTGGGATATCATTACTTTTTGTAAAGAAAACTAGGTAGGTATTGAGTTGTGTGGTGCCGCGCGCCGCCGACGACACACCGTTGGCCGGCTGTTTAGCGCGTATTACAAGTGTTTTTTTATGGGGACACCACAAATGTTTTGGCTTAACTTTATCTTTATATTTCTGTTATAAAGCAAATATAATAAAACATATATTGGGATTGTTTCAAATATTTGCTTGTAACGGTTCCAACGCTACCATTAAAAATATATTTTTTTTTATGTGGACCCCTGTATTTTTAACTTTTTTTATTTTTAGATTTTTTCTTACGCTTACACATAATTACCGAGCTGGATTCCAAATTTCATCCTTCTAGGTCATCTGGAAGTAGGTTAGGTTTAGATACTATAAGTCTGTCAGTCAGTACAAAAATTTACGATTTTGACCTTCATATCTTTATAACCGTTTGAGCTAGCTTCATGAAATTTGGGCTTCTAGATGTCCTTATAGATATAATTAAACTCACACAGTTTTATGTGTTTACTTTAAATAGGTTTTGAGTTATAGAAAGGTGAAAAGTGGCACCAAGTGGTTCGTGTAATATTACACACGGCGGTGGCACCAACTTAGAGCGTTGGTTACATACTCAAAGAATACCAAGCATGTATAACAAGAATAATATTGACATAATAGTATTAATAATTCTTTGGGGGAGACCTATGTGCAATAGTAGCCTTGTAAAGGCTGAAAAAGAATAAGAATTAAAAACTATAGGTATTTTAGAAATTAAACTAAAAAGACATTTTCGTGAATGACTTGTCGAAACTACCTTGATGTCGCAACTCGTAGTTGTATTACGTGCCCGGTACGGCCTCCACGCTCAGGTCTCGGGTTCGAATCCCGCGTCGGGCAAATACTATTTTTTCTGTCCAGTATCAACTCGGTCTGTTGAATTGGGCCCGGTATGTGACAATAAGCTCGTCTCCTATTTGATAAGACCTAAAATAGCTAACGAAATGTGAGGAGAAAAGGTGTGATGCTATGTTTGACTGCCTCCAAGGCGTAGTTGCACACACGATACGCCTATTGTGCTGAGGTCCCGGGTTCGAATCCCGAGTTGGGCCGAAAAATAGTGACGCCATTTATTGTATTATTATTTATTTTATGTCCACCAAAGTTAGGAAAGTCCATAAGAATAAATCAAAGCAAAGCAAAATATAATTTAAAACATATTATAGAAGTTTCATACTGCTTTGCTTTTTACCTATATACAGACCTACGTAGGGGTAAGACTCGAACCTACCACCACACCAAATTTTATCTTGTCAACAAAAGTCAACTATAAGTGAATAATACTTTCGATGAGTTTAGATAACTTACAATGTCATTTTACATAATATTCAAGTAATTAGGTAGATAATAGTGACATAATAATGGTTCTATAAACGAATTAAAATAAATTCTATGTTTTATAAGTTATAAATTTATTAGAAATTATAATAACTATAATATTTACAACACAGACATGCATTTGCAATGACGATCTTTTCGCGGGCTTGAGTGCAACGACCTGTCGCAACGACGCGATGCGACGAGGGCCGAGGCGCGCGATCTATCTCAGCGGGGCCGTGCGGCGCCTCGCATTTGAAATACGCTAAGTCACGCCCATCACGATTCCATATGTTTTTCACATAGGCTCTTAATATGTCATAACAATATTTCATTTTTTGTTGCCTGAAGTAGGTAAGTGTAGGTCATTTACCAGATACAATCTTTATTATAATAAATTATCCATTCGTACAAAACATAAATCTATTTAATGTTACGTCGAAAGTTATATGTATACTAATAATAATACAAAACAATTTTAGAAGTTTTGGTGTAATATGTAAAGTGTTTGTAATTCTGTCAGTTCAGCATGATGAAATTTTATAGTATTACCGCATAACTTAGTTTTGATTTTTTGTTACTTCTTTTTTGTGTAGTTCTATTTTTTTTATGTTTACTTACTTGTGTTATTTATTATTGTATTCCCGTATGTATCTAACACCTACTCCCTTCTGGTCGAGAGACAATGGCCAAATAAAGATTGTTCTTTCTTTCTTTCTTCTTTCTTTGTTCTTAATAAACATCTGCAGCAAGTCCTTGCATTGATAAACACCCGAAAGGATATGTACAATAATGGGCTTAAAATTCTAACGAAGATACTTTATTTATATATTTGGATAGTACTCCCAAAAACGAGGCCTTTGCAATCGTATAATTTTAAAATCCCCCGATTTTAAGGTTTATGTAATTTTATTTTCTTAAAAAATTAAAACTTTACTTAAAATGAACGTTTACAAAAAAAATCTATATAGGTACTTAATATTATAAAGCTGAAGAGTTTGTTTGTTTGAACGCGCTAATCTCAGGAACTACTGAACCGATTTTGAAAATTCTTTCACTAATAGGAAGCTACATAACTCCTGAGGGCTATAGGCAACTTTTTATCCCGGGAAAATATTTTTGTCCCGGAAAAACTTTTTCACGCGGGCGGAGTCGCGAGCACTACTAGTAAGTTATAAATGGAGGGGTCCAAAAATATTTTGAATAGATCTTAGATTCATATTTTTGCCTCTTTTATATCCATAAAGTTTGAGGTTGTTTAGATTTTGAGGCCCAGCACCCATACAAAAAGCGGACATCTTGATTGAAGACATTAGGTATACTTACCATTATCCCATGAAGTCGCCAACTAGCAGATAACACAACCAAAATCATTGTATAATAAATAATTACGCCTGTAACAACGCTTACAGCTATTAACACAAATGGAAAAACGTGACAACTCATAACCGTATATTTCAAAATACGTAGTCGAAAACGTTTGTAAAATTAAAACAATAAAATTGTCGGTCACAAGTACCACGCAATTTGTTTATTGTATAACATTGCGTTACTTTTTTGTTATATTGGTGTAAAATAAAAATTGACGGAAAATTATAATCTGTGCGCGCAGTTCCCACTCATTTTATTCATCAACTGACCCATGACGCGTTACGTTCTATCGCGCTATTTTTTTTACTCCATTGTTTATGTTGCGTAATGGCGTCATAACATTATGCCTCGACGCGCCGCGGGACTTTCTTTTACGCAATCATAGTAAAAAGAGGTTAAAGTTGTAATTTGGAGGTCTTAAAACATGAATAATTTCAAATATCACAATGTTCTTTGAAGTACTTTTGCAGTAGGTAATTTCAAAGACAGTATTGCTAAAAACCTCCATAGCGACCTAGATTAATAACGCTATAGCACGGGTAGCTATAGTTTTTACATAGGGGGTTCTTGTATACCAAAATGACAGTGGCGTAACGTGGGTTCTTGCCGCCTCATGACACCAAAAAACCTCATTTCAACAAATAAGTCACGTGTACACCCAAAAGTATGTGTGTTTCACCAAAAGAAAAAAATAAAAAGTTATATTTTATGCATTTTCAGTTTCAGTGGTGTTTTTGCGTTGGGTTTACCATACCATACCAGCCCTGTATTATATACTGCCAA
The DNA here is from genome assembly GCA_949316025.1 of Lapara coniferarum. Classification (NCBI taxonomy): domain Eukaryota; kingdom Metazoa; phylum Arthropoda; class Insecta; order Lepidoptera; family Sphingidae; genus Lapara; species Lapara coniferarum. The sequence continues at coordinate 1,861,549 of OX438920.1, forward strand.
CTGCTGAGTACGGGCCTCCTCCATTACTGTGAGAGCTTAGTCCTTAGTCCACCACGCTGGCCTAGTGCGGGTTGGCAGACTTCACATATCTTAAAAATTCAGAGAACTGCTCAGGTATGCAGGTTTCTTCACGATGTTTTCATTCATCATTAAAGCAAGCGACAACTCACAAAGAATACACATACATTTTTAGAAAAGTCAGAAGTGAGTGCCCTTGGGTTTTGAACCTGCGAACATTCGTTCGGCAGTCCGTTCCACTCCCAAGTAGGCTATTGCCACTCTATTGTGGAGTTTATTACATCTTATAAATACTAAAGTTTGTGAAAACGTTTGTATGTTTCTTATAAGTGCACATAGGCATTATGATGTGTACAGTCACTAGCATAAGTAACTCAACAAATTTAAAATTTCAAATTGCCTGCATACTTTTGTGTTCTTACTAATATTTTTTTTCTCTTCACAAAAATAAAACAAAATTTATTTACTTTACTTCAAACGTAGAAAAAACTGTTTCAGATAAGTTAACGCGTATATAGGAGATTTGAAATTTTGATTTTGTACAAATACTTATGCTTCTGACTGTACATGTTTTGTAGTCCGGATATTTTTTTTGTAAGCTAGGGGGGATCCGGTCCCCCCCACCCTTGTATACGCCCATGCGCTATAGCGACATCTAATACTTCTTAATTTAATAATTCGTATAAATAAGGTAGAACATTAATGAGCCTATTTTTTACATATGTCTTAAAATCTTCATTCCTGGAGCAGAACATTCTAAATATTATATGGAATTTTAAAAATCCTTATCTATCAATACCTATCAAATTCGGCTCCCTAGCAAATACATCGATTTACTTCAAATTTCCTCGATTAAGTATAACCACAATAGGTACATTACAACTAGAGGTTACGAGAGTTACAGGAAAGGATACACCTTTCCATTTTACACGCCATTGTATGAATTCAAAGGAGTTGAAAATAACGCTGCGAGGGAAATAACACGCGAGTTTTTGACACAAACGCCTCAGGGCACCGTTAGGGCCATCTGAAATCCTAGCATGAATATATAAGATTCTTTGAACGAAGTAGTGTGTTTGAAATCTAATATGTGCAATGTGCATCATTACATATTTTCCTTTATTTTTATCATTCTTGTTTGTATCGGTTATAATAAAAAAATGAGAAACATTTGTAATACATACCTAAGTTTCTTTTTAAACAATTACATGACCAGACAAGCAAAATGCTCGCTTGACGGTAATTACGCAAATACTAACTAACAAGCCATCAGACAAATATTATTTTAAATAGCCAACGGCTTACCATACCGTAGGTATCAGTTACAACTTATAAAAGTCTTGCAGTAGTGACATCCAGACTTGATGCGTAGTCTCTACTTTTTTCAAATCTGTCCTCGTGAATAATTTCATTGAAGTTTTGTTTTTATATCCGTCCATTAATTGCACTTGATTCATTGATTTATAAAAAAAAACTATATAAATCAATGACTGGATTGGTTAATATGAAGATGTACCTGCACACAAAAATTATAGTCTCAGGTGAAATAAATATTCACGAATTATTTATATTTAATAAATAAATAAAAATGAAAAGAACTACCAGAACAATTGATGCGCAGAAATTTCGATTTTGCGTACACATACCATTGATGTATTAAAGGTTTTTTAATACATCAATGATACAGACTCAAATAGCCGACTGCCCCATCTCTACATTTTCGTTAAAACGAGCGGCCAATAAAAGCCGCTTGCAAATTCCAATCGTGCAACTTTCACGGGTTAAAGGATGAAAAAATACAAACGTGAATACCTTTGCCTTTGGAATAGGGAAACTTTAAAAATCAACATTCGGAACAATCACTTGAAATTAGTGTTGTGAACACTTGTGACCGCGGTTCCGGCGGGTTCAATCGTGTGCGATGCTCGATTGATTGCCCCCGAACCCCGGCGTCTAAACGCTCACCCAGTTTACTATCAACAAAAAAAACAACAGCAAATGGTAAAAAATTTAACAACGCACAAAGAAATCCCTTACTGGAGCCTATCGTGTTTCGATTCTACATAATATTTCTACTTTACGAGAGCTATTTAGAATGGCTTAATGCAAAAGCTTGTAATTAGAAATGATTGGAGGATTTGATTTTCCTTTACGTGTAAAGTTTGAAATCCATTTAACGCTCTATTTTTATTATGAAGATTTCAAAAGTATAAAAAGATTTTTCTCACCCTCCCATGAATAATTTATTTGAAGCTATATAAACTCTTTATTTAATAACCTCTGTGTCTCGAAGGAGTTTTTGCCTGTCTCATTTTAGGTCAGAACAAATTGTATTGCTGGCCTTTAGCGAAATATTTGGAACAGTCCACGCCTACACAGCCTCGTTATTTGGTGAACCGTGGCATTTTCCCGGACATGGTTCGACACTACCGACTATAAAGGGCACGCACGAAATGTCAACTCTAGTCCCACAAGTTAGTTCAGCATATAAGTGAAAAGACTTAAAACTTCGAGAACGGTGACGCTTAAGTTCACTTACACGAAACTTTGTATTATGTATGTAACTTTTACACTTCTGTGTTTTATAAACTTAGTCAAGTTTAATAAGCAACAAAGTTTTTATCTTACTGCCTCGGTGGCGTAGTTGTATTACAGTACGACTGCAATGCTGAGGTCTTGAGTTCGATCCCCGGGTCGGGCAAAGTGATATTGAGTTTTTCTATTCAGTATCAGCCCGGAGTCTGGAATTTGTGGCCGATATGGCGATAGGCTCGCCCCCTATCACATCATATGACGGAATAACGGCGAAAAGTGCGTGCACTAGTTGCGCCTCTGCCTACCCCTTCGGGCATCACAGGCGTGAGTGTGTGTGTGTGTGTGTTTTTATCTTAAATCTATGTAGGTATAAATGTACCGTGTTGATAGTCAGCAGTTATGTAAAAAATTCTATCTCCATGGTATTTGTACACATGATAATATGTATTAATAACAAAAATTGTAGAGCTGTTATTGGATAAATAGGAGCAACATAGCACCAAAAAGAAGGAACACGCTATCCAACATTCACATATTTTATATATAAATCTAATCCCAATATGATTTCATCTCGTACAAAATCACATCCATCACCGATTAATCGTTAAATCAAAATAAAAACCAACTTCACCATACTGATTTCCATAAAACCATAAGAGGTCTGGATATGTTTTGAAGCGGTCGCGCTAAGGTCACGCAGGTGTATCGCGTATTTTAGTGGTTTATATCAGTACCTCTAACTTTAGGGGGATTTTATGGCCTATCAAATACGGGTACGTTTATTGCCATTACGTGGCTGCTGAGGGAAGTCCTCCACACTCTTGTAAAAGTATTGTACCACAGCTTTTAACTAAAACATTTGCTGGTGAGTACTCGATGCTTTATGTACTTATTTATGTACTTTATGCCGAATTGGATAGTGACCAATGTCCTTATACATAGAAATATCTGATATATCTTTCAAATAGCCTTAATAAGACGTATCGTGTTCTAGGATCATCAGTGGATAGCAGGCTGGGATAATTCTGCGAATCATCGAGAGACGTTTCTCAGTGGTTAATCTTATATTTAGATTAGATTTTACTTGCAGTACGGCTGCAATGCTGAGGTCTCAGGTTCGATCTTCGGGTCGGGCAAAAGTTTTGGATTGGGTCGGGTTTGGTTTTTCTACTCAGTATAAGTCCGGAGTCTGGAATTCGTGCCCGATGGGGCGATAGGCTCGCCGCTATCACATCATGGGACGGAAAGGACGGACGCCTCTGTCTACCCCTTCGGGGATAATAGGTGTGTGTGCGTGTGCTGTTTCACACCTGTAATTGGTGAGTAGACTAGTCCTTAATATCGTAAAATTTCACACAGATATTGACAGCATATTAGGCCGTCAGGGTTGAGATAAACTATCCTCTCACATTAATGACGTTGAATAACCCTCTTGGGACACTAACATCTAATTAAAGGAAGTCTATATCAGCTTACAAAAAAGATTTCAGAGTTTAGACCCGAGAGCATTAGTGTCTTATTTCAAAAGCTACACTTTCAAAATGATAACTGTTACGAGTCTAGACATTCAAGGAAATACAGCGTAATGTCTTTCTGAGAATTACTTAAACTAGAGAAGGTGGGGAATTGTTAACTACATCTGAATATTACGAGAATTAGAGTGTATTCTATATGAGAAATAACCACGAAAATGGATAAGTTTGTAAGTGATCGCTAACGCACGCCCACATAGAAGAGGGATCTTAAGTGCCTTTTCAAACTCTGAGAAACGGAAAGGTCATAGCCAGGTTTGAATGATAGGAAGAGTGATTCCCTAATTCAGGATTAAAAACCACATTAGTTGCCATGAAATTTATTCTTTCACTGACTTTGACTTAGGTAAATCCTATATCGCAAATCCGTGTTTGCATTAAAGTTTAAGTATATAACAGTGTAGATAAGTATATCTAGATTACTAATAACTTAGATCAAGTTTTATACAGCAAAAAAGGAACGCCAGCTGCACCCACGTATTAGCAAATATTTCAACCTACTACATCATTTATGTTACTAACTAGTAACGATTGGTCAACACACACTTTATTTTTATGATACATGAGTCATACCTTTTTACGCTTTAAGAATACTAATTAATACTTAGTTTGGTCAAGTTTACAAGCTTGAATACGTAGTCAATGCTTATACCGCTTGCGAAGTATCACATTAGGTCCTGACCAATATTATCCATGAATGCCAGGACAATTGTGCATTACCTTGAGTAAACACGGGAGAGATTGGAACAGCGCTATAGACTTCTAGCATTAGCGATAAGAAACGCTACAGTAAAATTACCATATTATATCTGGAAAAGGCCATTACTCCTTGCGATCCTTACCCTCTCTTTCTATCCTGAGCAAGTGATTTTTTTTATTTAAGGTGTTTATAGGCACTTAAGGTGACCCGCTAGCTCGTTGGTCTTTACCAAATAAAACACTGGCTGCTTTACTCCAGTTTTTGTTTTTATTGCGTTACGGTAATATGACACTAGACCTGATGGCGACAATAACAGTTGTAGCGGTTGTAGCGTTGCATGGAACGTTTACACTCTTTCGTAAACTGTCTATGGCTTCAGCTACCAATCGAAGCCCTTATGCGTGCCGATTGGTCGTTATTTAGTTGTCATTCGTTTGACGTACGTCGGAATGGCGACCGAATAAATAAGCGTGCACTGTCATGCGGCCCTTCTTTTGAAATCGTCATCGCCGTAGCACCACATTTATTTAACTACGTGTTGCCACGCATACCGTTTTTCCCGCTGGGGTGAGTTGCCAATTAATCCCTACTAACCGCTACCAGTGTATTCTGTGTAGGGGAGACCGGGGATGGTTGGCGATAGGGGCAGGATGAATAATCGGCAATAACTCGAGCTATTTTAAAGTGTTGCGTTGTCCTAATATACACGAAAAACCGTTAACTGTTTACGAACCTTCACTGCAAACGCGGCACCGCGGGCGCACGTAATCCGGGAGAAAAAACGATTTATCGAAAAATGATACCTATGAGTAATTATTTTCGTCTTAATATTATTTGTATTGAAGCCTTTATACTCGATGCTATGTACTTTTAAGCAATTTAAAGTAAGAGTTTGGTTATTGATGATGATTTTAGTGTAATTTTTTTAGATTTCGACACAGTTTTAAGGTACTCACATGTGATTGAAATTTAAAAAAGTTGTTTGGGGCTGGTCGACAAACTTTGTGTTGGGGATAGTTGACTACCTAGAAAATGTACTACGTAATAATCGAAATATTCCTCACATGGAGTAAAGTGAATTTTTTGTCAAATTTATCAAAAGTTTGTTATTTTAAAACCATGTCAATTTACAAAATAATAACTAATCGAAACAGTAAATCTTCTGCTGGTGGTATGATTTTTGTTTCCGCCTCAGTAACGAATATCGTACAAAAAGTGACAAATTATATGTAAATTACGTAAATGTTACTGACATTTTGTCTCAATAAGGCACATTGATAATAGTAAATAAGTGTTTGTTGTATTTTCTTTTATTTTACTGCCGTATTTTATACCAAACACTTCGTAGGCCAATTTACCCCAAGTGAATAGTCCACCAACCCCTGGCATGGGGTAAGTTGACATGATTTTCTTGTTCCACGAAATGGCTTTTATACACTATGTTATAAACAATCGCGAGGTTTTTGGTATTTTTTTTTAAAGCTTATTAGTTTACCTATCGAACCTATAGGTTTTTTTGACATTGTATACTAAAACAAAAAAATTATAAGCGTCCAAGCCGAAATTTGGTCAACTATCCCCGGTCTCCCCTACCTGGGCTCGTGAGCTGTCACGAGTCGCTGGCGCGGAATGCAAGCCTAGCTTGCATTCCGAACCGCTGGGTGTCTGATTCCAGGTTCACCTCTACGGTACGGCGTTGACGCACCTTCTAGCACGGGGTGCTGACTCCGTGCTCACCATCAACGTCGCGGGTGCTGGCCCCGACCACGTGCTCACCATCAACGTCGCGGGTGCTGCCCCCGACCACGTGGGCACCGACATCGTCGCGGGAGCTGCCCGCCACGTGCTCACCTCCACCATCGCAGTCGGGCGCGCTAGCCCCGACCACCACCTGACCATCGCAGCGCCAACCACGTGGCCATACCACCTGCCCGGCGAGCTGTCGCCGGAGCCCGCCACGTGCATCAGCGTCGTGCCGTTCGCCTGAGTCTGAGACCCGGCAGGCCAGTGACTCGTTTGCATACCACCAGCAAACGTATCGGGTGTACGCGGAGATGTAAAAATAAAGCTCGTACCACGAACCTAAACCCTGAGTTCTTCTTTCTTTTTTTCTACCTATCTGCGGCATCACGCCGCACAGTCATTGTATTTACACCGGTAAAGAAACGAAACTCGTCGAAATTAGCTGGACGGTTTTTGACGATTATCAGTAAAACGGTTACGGCTAATATATACGGTACCCTCCCAACCTTTCCGCTTTCCAAACATCAATTTGAACGGGCATATGATGATGGAAGTAAGACGTGACACGAAGATCGATTCCCAAAAACCCGCACAGATTAAGTGTCTCGGCGGGATCGAGCTGCGTATCAATCCGCACCATCAATCAAACCTGACAATATACCCTGATAGAACATCTGGACCAGAAACGTATATCACTATCTCTTCGCAAGTCGAACTTTTGAATCAAAGTTGGACAACGCGGACAATTTCTGAAAATTTAGTTCACGTTTACTTTTGGTTTCGTATAAATGGCACCTAATAACTTCGTACTTACATAATATAAAAGCGTGTGAAAATCCTAATTTGTATTTTGAATTTCTATACTATGTCGACTCACTTCCGATTTCAATAAAATTTCTCTGTCGCTCTAAATACCAAAAAAGGGTAGCCAGTCTTATGACATAATAAAAAATAAGATATTGATGCTCCTAATATGCCTCATTTAGCATTTAATATAATAGCACTATTATCTTTATAACGCAATACCCAAACTACGAAATTGTAATGTCACAAACACTTATCTAAAATGACATAAACCGATACACAATATGGTTTATCGATTTTAGGCCAGATTTAAAGTAAGCCCGAAAACTTTTTGCGGAATGAAGTTGGTCGCTTGCCATATTAGCTAATGGGTTCACAAGACATAAGATTTAAGATAGTCTATTTTGGTCACTGCACCGTTGGATATATTTTACAAATAACTTCTTAACATTGGCCCTAACATAGTATTGAGCACTAGGTTGATCCGATCAATAAGAAACGAGTTTCAACACTTCAGATTGATGACAAACAGCATAGGTCGCTATTTGTTAGCTATCTGTACAAGGAAACAAATGATTTATATCTACTTCATAAATTACATCTATACTAATATTATTTATTTATTTTTATTTATTTATTTATTTATTTTTAAGGACAGCCAGTAGTGGGTACAATAAAAACTTATACTAAAAAGACATAAGAGGTATTTTACAAAAAATTATATAAATGTACCACTTGTTTAAGGCAGTCACAACATCTACCATACGTGATACAAAAAACTATGTATTAAAAAACAAAAAATGACTATGCTTACCAAAACTAGAAACAAATAAAAGAAATTGAATTATTCAAAACTAAAATCAAAATTAAAAACTAAAAATTAAAATTTAAAATTAAAACCAAAATCAAAATTAAACTCTAAATTAAAATCTAAATTAAAATCTAATTTAAAATTAAAATCAAATTCAAAATTAAAATCAAAATTAGAATCTAAACAAAAATTAAAATTAATTAAAATCAAAATTAGGATCAAAGCAAAAATAAAAATTAATTAAAATTAAAATCAAAATCGAAATTAAAATTAATGTCAAAATCCAAAATTAAAATTAAAATCAAATTCAAAATTAAAATCAAAATCGAAATTAAAATCAAAATCAAAATCCAAATTAAAATCAAAATTAAAATCAAAATCAAAATTAAAATTATAAGTTAAAACCAAAAATGGAAATTAAGTGAAAATCAAAAATAAAATTAAAACTAAATATAAAATTAAAATCAATATTCAATAATCAAAACAAAACAAATAAAACATATTTAAAAATTTAAAACATAAAACTTTAAAACATAAAACATGAAACCCGTTTAAATATTAAACCTCAAGACATTAGTGTAGTGGTCAATTAAACATAATAACAAATAACAATGGTAAACAGTTCAACTATTTATATTTGAAGATAGTGACTTTCTCAGAATAATAACTAATGGCTTTAGTTATTATTCTGAGGTGACTTATCTCTCAGCTGCTTTAAAACATTTCTTATGTATTTAAAAAAAGGTTCATTAAAAATGTCCACAGACTCACCAATCAGATTATAATTCCGGGACATTCTAGAAACAGCTGAAAATTGCTTAAGATTAGTCCTAGCATACGGTGGTTGCAGCAGCCCAGAATAGTGTCTGGGAACCCGACGCGGAACGTAGAAGTTAATTTGTTTTAAAAGTTCGGGACAATCAATATAATTTCTAACAGTTTTAAATAAAAAATTCATATCCAACAAGTCCCGACGATTTATAAGACTATCTATGTTATAATGTTGTAGTTGTAAGTCGTATTTTTGCAGTGTATTCTTTAAATTGTCTTTGTATACAAGATGTCTGACAAACCTTTTTTGAATACGCTCAATACGTAATTGATGTATTTTGTAATGCGGTGACCAAACAATGCTGCAATACTCAAGAATACTTCTTACGTACGCATTCTATACTGTTATTTTAGTAGCTGGATTTTTAAAAACTTTGCTGTTCCTTATGACAAAACCTAAAGTTCTAGACGCTTTTGAAATTATGATATCAATATGTGGCAGGAACGTTAATTTAGAATCAAAATACACTCCTAAATCTCTGATCTGATGTACTTCTTGTAGTGATGTACCATCTATATTGTAAGTAGAGGCAAAAATGTTTCTGTTTCTTGTAAATTTAATGTGGTAGCATTTACCAATATTTAATGCCATGTTATTATTAGAGCACCAGAGGTATAGTTGATCTATATCGTGCTGAAGATTTCCGCTATCAGAATCGCTTTTAATTACCCGTGCTAATTTTAAATCATCCGCATATAAGAATACTTGACTGTATTTAATTGCATCGGTAATGTCATTTATGAATACATTAAAAAGCCAAGGTCCCAAGTGGGATCCTTGGGGTACACCAGAAGTAGAAGTGTATACCTCAGATTGAATTATAAAGCTGAAGAGTTTGTTTGTTTGTTTGAACGCGGTAATCTCAGGAACTTCTGAACCGATTTTGAAAATTCTTTCACTAATAGGAAGCTACATAACTCCTGAGTGCTATAGGCTACTTTTTATCCCGGGAAAATATTTTTGTCCCGGAAAAACTTTTTCACGCGGGCGGAGCGCGAGCACTACTAGTTATGAATATACAGCCAACTCCTTAATAAACTTTCCCACTCATACACACGCGCTAAGTAGGTTGTTAAAGTAATTAAAGATAATAAAACCTAAATTATTGAAGATAATAAAACCTAAATTAGGAGTATAAATCTTACGCTTTATTATCCTAAAGTAACATCTAAAATATTCATCTGCAATACTTTCCTAAACAGTCTAGAACCTAGATCTTAAAATACGCCATGTTTTAAGTTATTTAAAAAAATTTAATAAATAAGGTTTAAACAAATGACATCAGGCTGATTGACTGAGAGTTGTTCTTAGAGAATGAATTAATATTGCATGAAGGTCACCTAGGTATTGATTCATATGCGAAACTACTCAACGAATCATCGAGGAAAGTATAAGGAATTCTTAATCCACGTTTCTTGAACAGCCGCATTAATAAAGGCTGTATTAGCTTCTATATACCATAATTTACAAAGCTATTCGACAAAAACAAATACCCTAACAGAAAAATAAACTAAGTGTACTTGTATATGAGTTCTTTTTTAAAAGACCTATTCTTTTACTTAATCACACGAAACAGAAAGACCTACAGTCGCTGTTCAAATCTATTCAGCTTGTTGCAACTGAACCATCCCGTGGGAGATTTCCGACCAACACTCATCCGTATGCATATAACATGATGCGCTCGCCACGTGCAGGAACTAAAAGTCACGCTTCCACTCCTCTGCCGAATCACGTATCGGATATCGTGAATAAATTCCTTTGAAGATTCAATCTAACATTTATAAAAAAATACCTTGGTTTCATGAGTTTAAATCTCATTATTTATCTATGCCATTGATCTATGCTCTATAAAATACTACTTCGTTCTAAAGCAGATGTCCGCTTTTTGTATGGGTGCTGGGCCTGAAAATCTAACCAGTCTCAAACTTTATGGATATTAAAGGGGCAAAAATATTGAAATACTAGCTTTTGCCCGCGGCTCCGCCCGCATTAAAAAGTTTTTCCGGGATAAAAGTCTCGATTTATATTTTCCCGGGATAAAAAGTGGCCTATGTGTTAATTCAGGACATGATTTACCCGTGTGCCAAATTTCATCGAAATCCGTTCAGTAGTTTTTGCGTGAAAGCGTAACAAACATCCATACATCCAGACATCCAGACATCCATACATCCATACATACTTACAAACTTTCGCCTTTATAATATTAGTAAGATTGGACAAAAATATTATAAATCTTTGATCCATAAACAAAAATTTTAGACCCATCCATTTATAACTAACTTCAAGTTTTAAACGTTCAGTTTAATTGTAGTTTTTAAGCAAAATAAAATTACGTAAATCTCAAAATTTGAGGACTTTAACATTATACGATTTATTGAAAATGCCTTGTTTTTGGAGTACTATCCAAATATAGTTATATAATGTATTTTGGCTAGAGTTATAAGCTTGTTTTTGATATGTGCTTTGAATTGCACATTGTACAGGTACGCTACCTACCAAGTTAACCCTTTTGGTAGGCAGACCACTTACTTTTTATACAGCGCATAAACATTTCAACCGCATATACTAATAACATCTGTTAAAAGTCGTCTAACGCTATTAACAACGCGATGGCGAAAGCTAATTAAACAAGTTGTGTTCAGCGCCATGACTGTCGGCTGTTTGTTACTTGATGATTTATAGTAATGATAGCTCTAAGTTTCTCTGAGTATTGCACGGAACTACGTTCCCGTTTCGCCGCGCCAACTTTATTGGAATGAGGTTATAAATAATGGCTTTAATTGCTTTAAATATTAAAATTATCTATTTCCATTTAATAAATATACCCAATAACTTATTACACACATGCCTTCAATAAAACAATTAAAATGTGAATTATAAAAAACACGGAATCGATCTCATAGGAGTAATCAGCAAAAGGAATTTGAAGCAGATGCTAACAACGTAAGCCGTGGGTATTGAATTCCAATTTTCCACACACAAAATTGAATATCAATGAGCTATGAGCGACAGATTTATAATATTATTTATCAAAAATACTCAGATTTTCTGCGTACATTAAAGCTCTCTAAAATTGCACGGCTACTGAGGAATTCTGGAAAATTAGCAATAACATACATTGATCGCCATGGTATTGCATGTACAAAAATTCAAAGTTCATAATCCGAAACGAGTAAAACATTATCAGATTAGAAATGTGAACTTTCCATAAACAATCGCTAATTTATACCATAAACAGTAGACCATGGTATTTACTATGTGCCAAGATAATGGTTCTACGATCAAATCACCATAAGTGATTCAAATAGTGGATTGTGGGAAAATGTAATATTGCAATAACATAGTCGACACTCCATCACATCCACAATGGCTACCCGTTCGCTGAATTACTTATGTCTTGGGCTCTGGCGGCATTTCTATTATTGTTATATAGAGCAGTTTGCAAATCAGCAGGCCACGCTGTTGTTTCTGGTAAATGTAGAATAGATCGTACTTAAGAAATAAGTTATCAAAGGGAAGCTATATTATTGCCAAAGTTAGCAAATTTACTGTAAAACAAAGGTTAATTATCTGTAATAAGATTGTGATATTTTTAAGGCATCCAACTAAGTTCCTTTTTAACTGAAGGACTGTGCAGGTCGCTTGTCTGTTTAAGCTTAACCTGCATCAACATATTTAATTACAATGCACTGCCTTTGCACTGTATTCGACGTCCGAAGATTTTAGATGTTTAGCCTCATAACGCAAATTAATTTCATGACATTAAAACCGCAACACAACTTTCATACAGACCCGCGACCACAGTATTTGCTACCAACAATAGAGAACCGCTCAAACTTTAATGCGACCAAATAAAACTGCACATTTATTTAAAAAAATTGACACCAAATATCAATGTCAGCTATCACTGGCCATACCAGCCCACAGGGGGATGGCAAAGGTATCCCAAACTAATTAACCGTAACATAAACGAGCCGTCCACTTATCGGTTCGGTCTAGAGCGACCTGCACATTCAGCGGTTGCCATACGGCCGGCACGCACACTGTCACTTACGTTTTCATTACATTTTGAACCATATTGACCCAATAGTACTTCGGAATTAATTTTAAGGGTGAGCTCGGAATAACATAGGCGTATGTAGAGGGGGGCCGGGTGGGCCATGCCCATCTCAGACTTTCATGGTGCCTGGTGCCCACCCACAGGATTTTGAAGAATCCTACTACTATACATTTTTAAAACGACCAAAATGGAAGTCAAAACTGTAAGTACACAGAAGTCATTCTATCTATTTGGTCAAGGGCATTGAGCCTCTTCTCTCCTAGAAAATAGATTCAGGAGGTACACTGACCCGAAGATAATGACCTTAATAAATTTAGAGAAAAAGATACGAATATGAATGGCAATACGTTTTAAAGTTAAACATATTGCCCCCCTAAGTAATAAAAAAATATTGGCTAATATTTCAAATCAGTAACCAGCTCGCAGTTACCAGCTCTGATATAACCAAAAAGGTATTAGCAAAAACTTTACTTTTCTTTAAACTATTGGAATGTGCACGTATTTCAAGGCATATATCACTTGGGTAATGCGAAAGAGAAGCGTCCGGCAGCAGTTATATCGTAGAACGGAAGTTAGATTTGTTCCACCGCGCCGCTCCGGCGAGATACAGTTGGTTTGTTCGCAAATTAATGTTGATATTACGAGGTTTCAACGCTATAAATGTATTAATAATTCTGGCTAGGTATGTGGGACGATCTTAATCGACCTCGGTGTTAGGTTATAACATGAGTATTATGAGTCCAATTTCGTTTCTATAGGTAGTTACTACAATTCATTACTATATTATTATATCACAGGAAGTGTTATAAACTACTGTTCATGATTTGAAGGCGTTTGTAACCAACTATGGTAAAAATAAAAAAAACCTCATATTTTTTACCTATCCTTACCCCATTCTGATGTTTGGTCGGCGCAACATATTGTCAGGCATGCTGCAGATACAGTTTTTCTGGGATAAATAGTAGCACTCAGTAGTGATGTAGCTTGCCATTAGTAAAAGAATTTTCAAAATCGGTCCAGCAGTTTTTGAGTTTATCCATTACAAACAAACAAACAATCAAATCTTGCCTCTTTATAATATTAGTATAGATATGCGAAAAACCATCTGGATAGATACTGTTATGCCTACTAAAGTGTGATTGTCATTATTCAACTTTGATTACTGCCAAAAATATCTTATGCTTGCTGTTAGTATTGATCATTCGTCGCAAATCAAAATGACGAAAATTATAACTGAAGTATTTGACTTGAAAATCCATGCATACTGAGAGATTATTGAGTCGAGAATCAAATCAAGTGTCCATTTTTTTATTAAGCAGCAGTCGTACAAAGAGACTATGCAAAGATGATATGATACATATTGTAAATATTCTAATGACCGAGTTATCTCGACCATCGCTATTAGAAGTCGGCGCTTAGAAGTAGAATGAAATCCTCCTAGCCAGTTTCGGCCACGGCGGCCAATCTCAACGCAGATCAGCCAGGTACGCAGGAGATATTATAGTGCACAAGTGTGTGCGCAATACACAGGTGCACTCGCTATTCCTTCACTCTCATAGTCCAGTGAGACGGCAATCCGACATGACCGGAGAGAGATCAGGCGCAGGACCAACGGCTTTACGTGCTTTCCGAGGCACGGGGGTATCACACCGCCAACTTCCTGACTCCGAGCTGCGACTGAGTAATTTTTTAAGATGGAAAAACCCAGTCGCAAGAAGTCGCTTAGAAGTAGGCCGTGATAGTGAAACCTTATGACGTGACCTGCTCCTGTGTTATTTTATTTGTATAAAACAATATAGATTGATTTTTTTTACAGCGCACACGCTGATAAACGACATCATTCACTTATACAATATTAGATATCAAAGTAATTGCTGGGCATTATTTACCTCTCTCAGTCACATTTTATGCATTTTAAAGTGTTTGTAAGTGTATAATTTGGTGACTAAACTTACATCAATATCTTTTCAACCGTTTATAATAAAATTAACAGACCTTGTTATTTATTCATTGTTGTATGTAAATTATTTTATTGTGTTGTTATTTATGCGTTTCAAAAAATTACACGTACGAAAGTAAGTCTTATTTTATCTATTCGACCGCGCCAAATGGAGACGGCCGCGTTCCGTATTAACCGATCCAGAGGACGAAATCACTCTGGCCATCCGTCGTAAGAACGAGTTCTTGAAACTCCAACACTCCACAAGACCGCAGTTCCGTCCTCGCCGTCGAGGACCTCGCCGCGTTCCCCGTCGCCAGAAGCCGAATTCTACAGAATGGTGTTCAAAAGCTAGAGGTCTATAAATGTGTTACGGCGCGGTGTGACATATGGACACTTAAACGGTTAATCGCCGCATGGAAGTTGTGCAAACGAAGGGCGATTTCTAACATTGACTCGGCGGCCGGCGGCGGTCGGCGCTCCTTTCCTTTTGCACCACTTTTTACTTCCACCTATTTGCAACTGCTTTTAATATGGATGCTCATTAAAACTAACGATAGTAATATACCATCTTTTCTGTTTGTTTCTCTTATATCCTGCGAGGCATAGGCCACTGCCTGCTTTAGCGAAGTTATGCTATGTTGGACAAAGAAGAACGTGAGTGCAATATCCTGCGCTAGAAAGAAGAAAAGGACGTGAATCAAAACCACACTGCTGCTTCTTGTTCCTCCCATGCAATTAGATGCTGAGTAATATTGATCATTTGGATGTTCTCGATATATCGCGGTTACTTTAGTCTTTCTGAGATCAGACTAACGTTAAGCAAGAGCTGGAATTTCTTGGAACGAAGAAGCATATAGATAAAAATGGAGACAACACTTTAAATACCTAAGTGAAGACGACTGTGGCCGAACGCTCTCTTTCTAAATACACATATAAGAACGTGATATGTGTTCTCTATGTCTTACGTATATTTCCAGAGAGTGTGCGACCACAGTCGTCTTTACTTAGATATTCAGAGTGTTGCTTCCACCTTTATCTATAATCTTGCTTGGAACCCGCTCCACAGATACTGATTTTTGAATTCTTTGTACTGGTTAGATTGAGAAAATTCTGCAGTGTACCTGCTCCCCAAAATTGTCAATTCGTGTCTTTTACACAATAAATTAATATAAGGCACCTATATCGTTTAGGCTTTAACCATTACCATTATTATTTTATTTTTGTAGAAACAAATAGTAGATGGACAATTAACGTCTTTTCATAAAGGACTAAAAAATTGTTTTTTTAAGGACGTCAGTATATACCTATTTATGCATTTTGATCTTTATTCATAACAAAGAATTGCGTGCTACCTTTAGAATCTATACAATTCATTTCGTATACAATCATAATAACTTAGTTGTCAGTTATGCGCAATTAATTATGAACTCAGAATCTTAAATACCAGTCATTAGTATTATATACAAAATTGCAGTACTAAAAGCCATACACAAGGCACTTTGGAAGATACATATGTTAGTCTAAGCTAGGGCTGCCATCATCTAAATTGCTAACGCCGGATAAACACGGCAAAATCCCGGACATTTGGGCGAAATATGGGTATTTCCCCGGACACCTCTGAAAAAATATTTTGCCGTTCCTTCTTGAATGCGGGGAAATGCATGAAGTTTTAACTAAGATTTATTTCAATTTGTCGCTCATCTATAAAAAATGGATTTCCCCTGACAACAAAAGTGTCCGGGTTTTGCCCGGACAATTTTTAAAACCCCGGCCGGACGGCCCCCGGACGCCCTTCAAACTAGGACAAATCCGGGGAAATCCGGACGGATTGCAGCCCTAGTCTAAGCATATAACATACTGCCTCGCTAAAATTACTATTTCATTCACAAAATAAAACCGCATGAAACCTTTTTAAAAGGAACAATTTGCTTTTCAATTAATTTTATGTTAACTAATACTCTTCCAATTACATTTTAACGAGTGTAGCGGATAGCGGTCTATTAATCTGGATTTTATCTCAGGACATAAAGACGAGATTGAAGAAGCTAAAATGCATCTAAAACTCAATTACTCTAAAAAAAACCTGGACAGACATGAGAAAAATATTGAACACGTAAATACGGATTCTGTTACGAAACGAAATACACCACGTTGTATTTTCATATTTTTTTTGTTTTAATTTCCGGGCGGCTGTCAAGAGCTCGTCGGGACTCGGGGCTGTCTGAAGCTAACACCTATTCAAGGAAAATGAATGTTACAGAATAAATATAATTCCTACGTCTGCAAGTTATTTGAATTCAAATAACATTGTTTTAATAGACGGTCATTGAAACTACCCTCTTTTTAAAACATCCATACAATTTGACGTCTGCAGTAAATATAATTATTCCACGTTGTACAAATATATTACATTTCACTATAAACACACAAAAGAAAACAGGAACAAATACTTTCAATTGCGTTCGTAATAATTAGAAAATTATTTCCACACCATAAACAGCGTGGAGAAATGTTTTCTAGACATGATTTGAATATGACACTCCTATATAATATAAATATAATTGTTTTACGACTGTATAATGTAGAACATTAAAAATTTTACACGCAATTCGAGGACTGTTGAATGTTGGTCGCTTAAGGCGCTGCGGGCGACGAATAAGGTAGCCAAACACGCACAAAGAATAGCGATTGCGAAGTCCAGTTACCGGCGTGGCCGAGAACGTCGGTGCTTGCTGGTTGCCGCCTGCCGCCACTCCACGGACCCCGAGTGTTTCACTTCCACTCGTTGATATCAAGACGGAAATAAATAAATCATCGTGCGCACAAAATCAAATGTTACATTTCACCACGCATACGTACCTTACGAAGCGTCCGCCTTCATAATCGCGTTGTATAAATCCATTCACAACACTATACGAAAACAAAACCAATCGGCCACTTAACATACACGAAAATAATAAGAAACCAACTTAGGATGTTTGCGGTGCTAGACCATATGGCGGGCTGTGGAACACACACATCCTTTAGGTTTGTTTTCAGGGAAACAATAAAAAACTTGCACAATATTTAAACAGATGGGATATTTATTTTGGTTCACGCGCGGCGTAAGATTGTGTCAACAGTTGCGACACCGGACCACCTTCCTCGAGGAGGGAATCACGGCACTGAGCCGGAAACATTCGTACTTCGTTTGTTTGGCTCTACGAATATGCCGAGCCTTCCCTTTCTAACAAAACTAAACTTTGGGACAGCGCCATCTATTTTATCCACGCGGCGTTAATATGTTTAGCGCTTCACTAACATTCGAAAAAAAAAATCTTTATTAGGGAACGTGCATGTCGTAAGCTCTGCCATCTGGAGGCGCAATCTGAATCTTTTTCAACCCATTGATACTTGGCATTACGTAAAATATTCATATTGGAAGGTTGGAAAAAACATTTAATTTGTTGATATTACCGTGTACTGTGGATACTACAAAACAAAAATAAACAAATCAAACGCTACCATTGTTTCTAAGAATAGTAGGTACCTAAGTACTTACATTCCATGGCTATGTGAAAATCGACAAAAAAAAACAAAGGTGTATAAAACATACATAATTATGAGTTCCAAAGGCATTTGGAAATGTCTAAATACGTAGTTTATAAAAATAAAGAAGTTTTGAAAGTAAAATTCAATTATTAGTCTAAGTAGGGAACATACCTAACCTCCTAATTTTGCTTCAATAACATCAAAATAACTAGCTCCCATCTAAAAAAAAGCTTATTTTGGCCCACATTTGAACCCACAATTCATCATTCTTTACGTAAAAAAATAATAAAAATAAATGACAGCTTCGAAAGTTCCATTTTTATCCACGTGGCTCTCTTGTCGCTTTTGTGCTGTCCCCTATAGTTCTTGCACGTTCCCTATGCATGAAACTTAGACTTAGCATGAAATTCAATTTGAAACTAGGCGGACCATCTCAGTGTATTAGGCGCTTCACACACTGCCCCGCACCACGCGCGTGGGTGCGGGGCGAGACGCAAGGTATGGGCACAGCGAGTTCTGCTGTATGGTATGTCTGCTGTAAAAACATTCCATCAAAACCCCTTAATTTTAAACTTTAGGGACTATTATTCCACCAAAAGAAGGTAATTTCCATAAACGAGAGTAACGTATGCACCCCCCACCCCCACCCCTCCGTCATCAAAGTGAATATTTTAAATAAAATTTGCCGCCCCTTAAAAATACTGCCCCCGCCGCCCGAAACAGCAACATATTAAAGTAAGGAATGGTAAAATATTAAAGAAAAGGGGGATTTTAACTTTGAATTGCTGGAAATCGGTAAAAAAATCGGGAGAATCTTCTAGCTTTCAAAAAATCGTTGAAAAAGCATGTCATTTCGGTAGGACAGGCCAAATATCGGTATAAACCGAGAAATCGGTAGGTAGACCACTGCTAGGAGGACCATCTCAGTGTATTAGGCGTTTCACACACTGCCCCGCACCACGCTGCGGGGTGCGTGGCGACAGATCCACGCGCGTGGTTGCGGGGCGAGACGCAAGGTGTGGGCACAGCGAATTCTGCTGTATCATGTATGGTGCGTGATTTCTTCGAAATTATATATTCAAAAACAAAACGGATAATAACATTACTGCAGCATTGTGAATGAGTTCTGCATTAACAACCATTTTTATGTAGAAAACAATGCTCTGCACTGTACTATCACGAGCTGCTGTAAAATGAGGCCTCAGGGCCACCGCATATTATACTGCAGCCCCGCGCATTTAAGCGAAGGAATCTGCACGATGCTGCAGTGATATTATTATGTGTTTGGTTTTTGTATATTCAAATTAGAAGAAATCACGAACCTTACAGCAGCACTCGGTGCGCCCACACCTTGCGTCTCGCACCGCATCCACGCGCGCGGACGCGTTTCTCAATTCTCTGCATGTAGGCGCGTGATCTGCAACACCGCGCGTGAATGCGTTTTCTATGTGTTCACTATATTTTTTTCAATACAAAAAGAGATACTTACAAGCAATGTAAGAACACGCATTCCCGCACAACGCAGCGTGGTGCGGGGTAGTGTGTGAAGCGCCTAATCCCCTATACAAGATGGTCCTCCTTACTTCTACCCTCCATATTTTTAGTGTAAAATCAACTTGTGGGCGCGTATCTGTGATTTCTATACATAATTAATTCAATGTTCTTTTATGTGACTGCCTCGGTGGCGTAGTTGAATTACAGTACGACTGCAAAGCTGAGGTCTCGGGTTCGATCCCTGGGTCGGGCAGTGATATTGAGTTTTTCTATTCAGTATCAGCTCGGAGTCTGGAATTTGTGCCCGATATGGCGATAGGCTCGCCCCCTATCACATGATGGGACGGAATAATGGCGAAAAGTGGGTGCACTAGTTGCGCCTCTGCCTACCCCTTCGGGGATAACAGGCGTGTGTGTATGTGTGTGTGTTATTTTATGTTTTTAACTATGTGTACTACATTATAGCTAGCTTTTTTAAATTATATAAACCAAAGACGAATACGATGGGAGAAAAACAATTTATTTAATAAAAAAATAGAGATTTAGTAATAACATCAAACTAACGAAACTTTGCATGATAACGATGTTTCTGTTTGTTCTGCAACCAATTTGATGAGATTTGAAGCTAAATTTTTAGGTTGGTAACCGGCTGTGACCCATGAATCTAGAATTTCTGTGCTTGGCAACATCGTCCTTAGTGTATTCCGTATGTAAATATATGCTTGTGGGGAATATTTATAGATGCTAAGAGCGAAATTCTTTAGATCCTCAGTCTGTCTCATTGGCATGGCGAGAACAAGTCCTGTGGTGTCCTCCTTGATTTTATCCTGCAGAGACAATAAAATCCGACATTTTTTCTTTCTCTTTTGATTAAGAACTTTTTTCTTCATCTCTATGATTTCTCTTATTCGCAATAGAAATCTGTTTTGTCTGTTGTGTACTCTCATGTTGCACTTGAGTTTCTCCTTGAGACCTATCGCTTGTCTCTGCATCCTCTGCACTTCACTGAAAAGCTTCAGAAGCTCAATGTTTCCACTTTCCTTTGATGGAGGAACATTGTTGATGTCTATTTGTGTGTTGCCATTCATATGTTTTTCCTCCTCTGAATCAGTCTCCATAAATTCGTAATCATTATCCAGGGTCTCTTCATCAATGTATTCAACCTGTTGGAAAGTAATTTATTTATTCGTTCATTTCTAACACAAACCTTATAATTCAAAATTATTAACTTTCATATAACCATATACAAAGGTAAGCAATAAACTTAACACAATTTTTTTTACTTATATAACTAGTATGTTATACTGCCTAAATATTGATCTTAATTTTCTTTTTAGGTAATATACCACTGACCTCTAAAACATGCCTCGGAAGCTTTAGTGAAGGCACTGCCTTATCCACCAACACCATCTTATCATCCTCATCCATCATGAAACAGTCCACTGCAAAGTGTTGTATGCATATGTACGAGTAGTCTGTTGGCGTCCAGTTGTTCCGACCTGTCAGGTCTGTCCATATCTGTCTGCGATTTGGGTCTTCGGGAAATCTGGAAGACAAGGAAAATTCTCACAATGCCATAGTTCAGCCTCAGATACAAGCATAAGTCATACATGTTAGGTTAGGTTAGGAATTAGGTTACTTTTTGAATTTCAGGTTGAGTAGTGATATTGGATTTTTGCACTCAGTATCAGCCTGATGTCTGGAATTTAAGCTTGATATGGCGGAAGGCTCATCCATTGTCATATGAAACAGAAAGCAAATGGCGAAAAGGGGGTGCCCTAGTTACACCTCTGCCTACACCTTCAGAGATAAAGGCATGACAGTTTAATTGGTAAGTTATTTTTTAAAAAACGTGAGTTGCAGCAAATTTGTTGTTTAAACATAGAATTAAAAAAAAATAGGAGAGTTCTGAACAACATAAAAGAAAACACAATTTAAGACACGTATGTTACCGTAAATACTGTTATAAACCACTCATTTCTCACCTAAAAAATGATTCTGATTCCAAGTTCTTAAAGTCCTCACATCCGAGGACAGCACACGTTTTTGTTATCTCTGTGTTAATATCAGCATTCTGTTTTAATTCTGGAGCAACCTTTGCTAAAACAAACATAGTATGTTATTTCCCCCATTGCCCTACACAATTTAAAGACGTAGTTGATTTCTTTGATGATGTTTCCGAAAGAGTGTTGAGATATCCAGAGTGTAACCATATAATTATTGGCGACTTTAACATAAGTAATTCCTCTTGGTTTTTAGATCATGCAGGTGAAATTGCGTTGCGTACAAGTAACTGTAGTGATATACTTGTGTCAGCATTGTCTAATTTTCTCTCGTTTAATTGCTTTAAACAATATAATTATGTTTCAAACATAAACGATAGATTTTTAGATTTAGTAATGGGTAATGTTAAATGTAAAGTTAATCGATCGATGTCTCCCTTAGTTAATGAAGACGGTCATCACCCTGCTCTAGATTTGGTTTTCTCTGGGTTATCTCCTAAAAGTCTCCGTTCACCGCCTCGGCTCATTCGGTTATTTCGCAACTGTGATTATACACAGGTAAATCAAGCATTATCTGAAATTAACTGGGATCTTTGTTTCCATGACATTGACATCGACTCTGCAGTGACAAGGTTCTATGAAATTTTGGAAAAAGTTATTACGGATCACGTGCCTACTCAATTTATAAAAAAGCGTTCCAATTATCCGGTGTGGTATTCACCAGCTTTAATCAAAGTTATTAGAGAAAAATTAAAATACCACAAAAAGTGGAAGTGTTATGGGCGTGATTCTGATTACATTTCCTTTTCTGTTCTTAGAGAGAGGCAGAAGCGTTTACTAGTCTCTTGTTATGATTCTTTTATAGAACTGTCTGAAAATAAAATTTTAAAATGTAATAAGTATTTTTGGTGCTTTATTAAGTCAAAGAAAAAGAGTGGGGATCTACCAGATCAACTTTATTTAAATAATGTAAACTCTTCCGACGGTAATGAGATCTGTAAATTATTCAATGATCACTTTAACTCAGCTTTCCTTAATTTTACTGTTGATAATACCATTCAGCCTTCAATGTTTAGTAATGTCAACCAGGCTGTACAAAGTTGTGCTGACATATCTAAAGTTCCCTTATCAGTTGAGACTATTGAGAAATATCTTAATCGCCTTGATATCTCCAAAGGAAGTGGCCCTGATGGCATCCCAGCATTATTTATACGTAAGTGCCACAAATATCTGTCGTATCCTTTATTCTTTTTATTTAATCTTTCTTTAAGTTCTGGCATTATGCCTAGATTATGGAAAAGAGCATATGTTGTACCTGTTTTCAAAAATGGCGACAAACACAACATATCTAATTATAGACCCATCTCCAAAATTAGTGTCATTCCTAAATTATTTGAACGCATTATACAGGGTCATTTTGTAACCGAATACATAAATTTAACTGCGATAAAATCAATTTGAAAGAAACACCATGCAGTTAATTAATTTAACCATAAGTGTAAAATAAAGAAGTACATTTTTCAAACAAAATAAATAACAAAAAAGGTCTTTTAATTTTAGACATCCTATTGCCACTACTAGTATACGAGAAATCATCGGAGTGTCAACATCGCACTGACGTCTGTGTGTTTCATTGATAATATGCTCACGCACACGCGAACAAGAGATGCACACACGGAGCGCAACGATAAGCTGTCACATCGCGCCATCGTAACCAAGAAACTTTATTCCAAACCGAAAAGATGAGGTCGCTATTATTACCAATGCTTGTGTGTCAGGTCACATAGGTCAATCTAAACAAAAGTCACTTACTAGATTCTGTCAGAGCCAGTTATGTCTCCTTTAGAAGACTGAAATCATTGTGGCATCTTCGATAATGGTCACAGTCCGTACACCGCACGTAGCTTATCAAAAAGCCTCACAACCCTAAGATTCTATCAACTATCACACGATACATCAGCAAGAATTGCACGCTCAAGCCGTCAAATTCGTCGATCGATTTCGTGAAACCGACTATGATGCTACCGTTATGATACGAGTGTCAGCGAGGTTCTGGAAAATTGGAATTTTGAACATTTACTCAGTAATCCCTAAAAGTACAAAAGACATTTCAACGACCTTCTCGGAAACATTAACACTTTATTCACGAGCTTTGTAAATGTAAATCATAGTTTACCGAAGCGATGTCTAAGGCAAGGTAACTCGGATCGATACAAAACGATATAATAATAAAATTACAATAGTTACGAGTAAGTACATAGGGCGCATCGGCCTAACATTCGGTACATAAATCAACATACGCCATGTCGTGTTGCTGCCGGGCGAGTGGCCGCTAACAAAATGACAAGTGCCGAGTACTGTGGCCGAGTGGCGACTGGCGGGCGACGCGCGCGCCGTCCCCCGCTTTCCCGCGGCGCATGCGCCTGAAGGAGCCAGTGCGGGGCCATAGGCATGAAGTCCACGAATCCCGGACCGCGAATCTCGATGTATTTCGACACGTTACACATTTTGATAAATATCACTTGTACTTATTGCTATTACCTGGAATTATCGTAATTTACTAGTAGGGTAAAAAACGTTTAATTCTTACAACTTCATAGAATACACGCACACTTTTGTCAAGAATAAGTAACATTTACGTACGTATTGGAGGCTTTAGTATTTAACTAAAGCTTCCAATAGTGAGTAATGACTGAACTTAATTTAAGATAACCAGGATATTCAATTGACTAATGACCAAAATTATTGTAAGTAGGTAAAACATAGGTATTTAGAAGGATTTTTAAGCACTTGGTCGAGTCACTTTATAAGTGGTTAGTAAATAACGCCAGTTTTAGGTATTATTACTCAGGCAGGAACAATTAAAAATTGCGATTGTTATTGCGGTGCGGAGATACTGGGGTACTCTGTCAGAGGTGTCCGGGAATAAACCCCATATTTCGCCCTAATGTCCGGGATTCTTGCCGTGTTTGTCCGGCGTCAGCAATTTAGGTAATGGCAGCCCTATACAAAGAACATGCCGACAAGTGCGCCGTGCGCCCGCTGGCGCGCGCGATCGTTGGCCCCGCCAGCTGATGTTCGTGTTACACGTGCTCCCACAGGGATACCAAGCTTTGGTACTATTACCTTATTCTGCAATATCTTGCAATTTTAGTTTTACATTGTTCTATGCTATTTAAACCGTACCACAATGCATATTGAAATTAAATGATGTTAGAGCTCTGGTATGCTTTATTGCTTAAAGTAATGTTATTTTTACAATACAAAGATATTGCTGCGTATTCGTTTAAGTAAACTTTTCATTAGCATAATTACCCTAGTTATTTTATTATTTAATACACTTATTTAAGTGTGTTAGAAATCCATGTGATAAATAAACTAATATCCGATTCTTTGAAAAGCTGTGTCATTTTAGCAAACTTGTCGGTTAAAATGTTTATACTGGCAACACAGCGTGTTTGAGTGCGTGTTTGTATTGAATGGCGTGCGAAAGAGACATAACATGTTGGTATCTGTACGTTAATTTCAATGTGTTAGTAACAAGATCAACGACTCTGACGCGATACAAAATGTAGCTAGAGATTAGAAGGTACAGAAGGCATAATAAGGCCATTGGTAGTATAAAGTATTTACGTAAACCTATTTTAGGCATGACGTCCAGAAATATTGATGTTAAAATTAAAATGACCGTTGAAATATCATACGGAATCTAAAAAATATGATATCAATAGATTAAAATCCTGTAACTTATTAATAACCCGACTGCGAGTTGTTTAGTACCTACCTATTTCGGTAGGTAAACTTATTTATTAACGAAAACAAAGTTTATTATGAAAGAATTAATACTTTTCGTTACAGCATAACACTTAAAAAATAATTAGTTCCTTTTCATACAATAACATGACAATTTTTTATTTCATGTTGATATTTATAACGTATTAGTTAGGGAGTAGGGACTGCTCTAGTAGCAATTTAATTATTTTATTTCAAATTCCACGTCTCAAGCGGTACTGCTGCAGCTATGTGAGTGAATGAATTGCAAGTGAATTTGTGAGTTGCCCTTCTTAATCCTATAGGTTTTGTAATAACATCGTTAGCTGTGACGTGATTCACTGAATAAAGTCAAGCGCGCTAAAACACAGCGTGATCAAAAAACTATAAAACTATAATCGGGATTATTGGCGAAAGTATGCGTTACCCATGGATAATATTTTGCATGATGTTAGCAGAGGTCACGCTGAATATGTGGTTTCAGTTAGTAACGCAATGTTGAAATGACACTGTATATGATCATATATTTCCCTTAATTAGACCCTTCATAATACAGCAACAACATGGTTTTCTAAATAAAAAGTCCACTGAAACGAATCTTAGTGAATTTGTTAACTATATTACAAACTCAATTGAGAAAGGTTGTCAGGTGGACACTATTTATACGGACTATTCTAAAGCGTTTGACAGAATTAATCATGACATCTTGATACTTAAACTTATTAACTTTGGGATATACGGTGATTTACTAAGGTGGCTTAAATCTTACATTAGGGAGCGTAGTCAGGCCGTTACAGTTAAAGGTTTTTGCTCAAATTTTACTCCTGTACCTTCTGGGGTACCACAAGGTTCCCATCTTGGGCCATTGTTGTTTAATATTTTTATTAATGATATATCCTCAGTTTTCCAAAATTCAAATTTTATTTTATACGCCGACGATAATAAAATATACAAAACAATAAATAACATTAATGATTGCTTTGATCTACAGCATGACCTACAGAATTTGTCAAGATATTGTCTTAATAATCTTCTTTTCCTTAACACAAATAAATGTAACGTCATTACTTACTCTAGAAAAAAAACGAATATAATTTTTGAATATGGCATTAATAATCAAATTTTGGAACGAGTTACAGTGGTTAGAGATCTTGGTGTCCACTTGGATTCGAAGCTCATGTTCGATATTCATATAAAAGAAATAGTTAACAAGGCTTACCGTATGCTTGGATTTGTCCTTAGAGTTAGTCGTGATTTTAAAAAAGTCTCCACGCTTACGTTACTATTTAATGCTTTTGTCCGCTCTATTTTGGAATATGCCTCCGTAGTTTGGAACCCTTATTATAAAGTGTACGCAGAACAATTGGAGAAGATACTGAATAAATTTAACAAACACTTAATTCACCGCTCATCTCTCTCTTCCTTACCATTACCTAAGAACAGTTCAATGTCGTTATCAGACCGTAGGATACTTAGAGATCAATTGTTTTTATATAAAATTCTGAATTACCAGGTAGATTCTCCATATCTTTTGGGCCAAATCTCATTAAAATGTCCTCGTATCAGTAACCGTAAAAAAAATTCTTTCCAACTCCCCACCGCGCGAACTAATTATGGTTCTAATATGTTTCTACGAAGAACATGCACAATGAATAATGAACGATTTTCTGACATCGACTTCTTTCATAATTCAGTTACAGCAGTCAAAAAGGCTATTATAGATAATATGTTATCAATGTCTTAGATTTGTATTGTATACTTATAAAGTACTTAAGCGATTGTATTGCATTTTTTTTTTCTCTTTACCATAAAATTTTATATAATATTGATGGTTTTGTGTATAGTGTATTTTAGTGTTTAGTATGTATTTTAATTCCTTGTCTTGTATCCGCTGTCTTCTTTAAGTGTTATATTTCTGTGGAAACTTTTTTGGATTGTGATTGTCTTATTGTATCTAGCTTATATATGTAATATTGTTCTGTTTGTTTCCTAAATAAAATAAAAATAAAAAATAAAAAAATAAAATAGTATAACTTTATGGTATAACAATTTGACTCGTCAAACCCCGCGACAGACGCCGGCGTCCATATATATAGGGTTTTCCCATACATCTATATATATAAGCGGGGCTTGACAGGTTAATAATGACTTGCTAATGACATTTAGTATCTATCATTGTATTTTTTTTCTCTTTGTTCCTATGTAGAATACTGATTTATAGCTTGTTTGTACTGTGAGTTATGCATGCTGAAGTTCATTGTAAGTAGAGAAACACCGCTATCTTATACCGTAATATTGCTATATGTAAAACAAAGTGTATTGTATGTTGTAAACTCCAATAAATAAATAAATAACAAATGGAAGTAAAAAATGCTACAAATGTTTCTAACAAATAAAAAAAACAACACCTACACTAAATAACACCTTCTTTTATACTGTTAGTAAGGTTTCCTATAATAAACACATCAAAATAAAAGCAAATTATGCTATGTAATGATATGTTTATGGTAAATCTGGGGTTATATTACTATACACTGTATAATATACAGTATATGTTGTATTTGACTCAATGGATATAATAACAAGTATTGTTATTACAGCTAAACAAGAAATTTAACATTAATAACAACTGAGATGTAATGTCTTCACTAGGGACAATAATTGTCTCTTACAGGATGAAGTGATTATTGTATAGCTGAATCACATATTGCCGACAATAAAAGAAGGAAAATAAATATATAAAACACAAAACCCCATTATACTACAATTCTTTTTTTTACTGGCATGTGTTTGCAACTAAGCAAACCTTAGTGTTACACAAGACAATAATGGTTTGAAACTAAAATCTATTGCCAAAATAAAAATACGTGAAACCAACAAACAAACAAAGCTATGGAATTTATGCTATGTCAGCTGTTCACTCACCAATTGGGGTAGATTTTGTCTTGTTATCGCCGTGCTCTAGAATTGTACTGTCCTTCATTTTGTAAACTGGATTGTTGTTCATTGTAATTCCTTGTTAAATCGCAATTATCTGAAAATAATAATAAAACACAGTCCCCTTATCAGTCCGACATTGGTAGAAACTGAAGTTATAAATAAAATATTGCTAAACAATGTATAATTTACTTACAACACAATTAGCAAGCCCAAACGACCGGGGCGCCAACGAAGGGCCATGTAGGTTATATCTTCAATAATTATTTAACAACTATTATAGAATGAACTATAAAGGAGAGTAATTAAGAGTTTAACATCTAGTGATTACAACAATAAATGAAAGCCATTTATAGATTTTTAAGAAAGTTTAAAACACACATATCCGTCAAATAATCTGCGACTGAATGAATGAATGATGTAAACAAAACTTTTACGCTCATTCAAAACCGCATAAGGAGGAAACG
This sequence comes from Lapara coniferarum, assembly GCA_949316025.1. NCBI lineage: Eukaryota > Metazoa > Arthropoda > Insecta > Lepidoptera > Sphingidae > Lapara > Lapara coniferarum. The sequence continues at coordinate 1,890,729 of OX438920.1, forward strand.
GATATTAATTACTTATTGTAATAAAATACTTCACATAGATTTGTAATTATATAATTAATAACATTATAAACATCAGAATAATAACAATTGTTCTTTTAATATATAATGATTTCCAGCGTTGAGAAGTAATATTACAATACACAATAACAAAAAAAATAATTAGAATGTCAATTGAACTCTAATGAGGAATCATAGACATTTTTTTTTTTTTTTTTTTTTTTATAATTCTCCCTTACAGGGAAGGCAAAGGGTTCAAGCCCATACAGCCTCGTCTTAAGTGATATCTCTGGTTGTCGTAGTAAAGCAGTGGCTACCTTACCAAGACTTTATCAAGGAGTTTTGGCGGCAACGAAAAAACACTTGATTGGCACAGTTATTTCAATTCACTTCATTTGAGCACTTTAATAGAACTATATTGGATAATATACCACCATAATTATGCAATATAACACTAAGTATCACCAAAATAATGAATTAAAACAAGAGCACCTCATGACACTTCCACATTCCCGCCAAAACTCCAGGAATCATAGACAATAAAGAAGTGTCACTCTGTAATGTGAATTGTGACGTGAGGTTGGTGTCAGTCGATGTTTTCTATTTGTCATTTTTTACAACACGTAATTTTCGACGAGACCATTGTTTTTATCAATTGATGTTATTGAAAGTGCAAGCAAAAAATGGTCGATCCAATATTTGATTATCAATTTAGGCTAATCCTTATTGGCGATAGCACAGTCGGAAAGAGTTCTTTACTAAAATACTTTACAGACGGAAAATTCGCGGAGGTAAGTAATGTCCTTTGTTTTTGTACTAATTTGAGTGCTTTAAAAAATTAATTGCGTGTTAATTTTCAGTTGTCCGACCCAACCGTGGGCGTGGATTTCTTTGCCAGGATTATTGAAGTGCAGGATGGTACTAGAATTAAGTTGCAGCTATGGGACACAGCGGGACAGGAGCGATTCAGGTCCATTACAAAGTCCTACTACAGGAACTCAGTTGGAGCGCTCCTGGTGTACGACGTGTGCAATAGATCGAGTTTCGAACACATACCATTATGGATGATGGAGGCTAAGAGGCACATAGAGCCACACAGGCCAGTGTTCGCATTGGTAGGGTGCAAAGTGGACCTTGTCGGAACAGACAACAAAAATGGTGCAAGAAGAGAGGTATCTTGCGAGGAGGCGAGGCTGTTTGCTGAAGAGAACGGTAAATATTTAGAGAACCTATGTTATGTATAAATGGACATTACCGATTTACACTAATCAACCAATGACTTAGGTAACACTTATGGTCCACACATACCACTACAGTAGAACATTGGTCTATTTATATTGTTTATTTTAATACCATTTCCAGCCTGCTCTAAAATTAGAGAAAGTAACCATGAATAATAATTCATGTAAAAATGTTTAATGTTTATACACAATTATTCTGGAAACATGTTGTGTCCATTAGGGTTGGCATAAATATATCAAACCCCTTTATTTATTCATTGTTATGCATTATAGTGCAAAACTAATCAGCATAACTCTTAGGGAAACCAGGAAATAATATGACCATGATTTTTAGTTTGATAAAGGAATGTGACTACAGCATTGTTCTTCATTTTGAACCTTATATACAAGAGCGCACTAGTAGACTTTAAACAAGGGGTATTGTACTAGTCAATGGTGAAAGATATTGGTAGGTCGCTGGAATCCAAGAGTTTGAAGAATGTACCACCAGTTCTCTCAATACAGTATCTTTGGGACATTTGGCATTTATTTATGGGTGGTTGTGATGGTTATCATAAAAATCACCCACTCTTCTCATCAGTCATTTATTAAATAAATGTATCATAGTATGTAATCAGTTGACAAAATACCAATAAGTCAATCTATTTATTATGTCTATTGTGACTGCCTCGGTGGCGTAGTGGTATTGCGTACGCATTACGAGTACTATTTGCGCGCTGAGGTCCTGGGTTCGAATCCCGGGTCGAGCCAAAAAAAATTGTGACTGGGTTTTTCCATCTTAAAATTTACTCAGTCGCAGCTCGGAGTCAGGAAGTTGGCGGTGTGATACCCCCGTGCCTCGGAAAGCACGTAAAGCCGTTGGTCCTGCGCCTGATCTCTCTCCGGTCATGTCGGATTGCCGTCTCACCGGACTATGAGAGTGAAGGAATAGTGAGTGCACCTGTGTATTGCGCACACACTTGTGCACTATAATATCTCCTGCGTACCTGGCTGATCTCCGTTGAGATTGGCCGCCGTGGCCGAAACTGGCTAGGAGGATTTCATATGTCTATTACACAGCCATTAAAATAACAATAATAATAAATATTATCATCTTATTGCATCACATGTAAATACTGATAAGCTATGATACAAGAATTGCTAAAATTATTTTATCCCTAGTTCTCTGTACAAGATTGCAAATGCAAATCAGATCCATAAAATCTTATGTAATTGCACTCAAAATCAACCTCTTTTGTGGAAAGTTATGGTAAAGTCAGTTTCAAACATTTATTTTACTTCATTGTATCACAAATTACTGTTATCAATAGAATAGAAAAGTAATTGTGACCCAATAATAGCATCAATTCACATAAATGGCTTTTCTAATTAAATTCTCATTACTAAGGCTTCACACTAAAGTTTGGCACATTTACTGTTCAATATGTACTACACAGTTATAGCATTTTCTAACAGTGCTTGTGAACTAATTGAACTCTCAATATATCACCTTTAGTTATAGTACATCCACCATGCTTTTTTAACATAATAATGGGTTTCTATTCACTTTATCCCAAACTGTCTAAAAATCATACCATTTTATTTGTTTACAAGTAAAAAATGTTTTGTAGCTGCTAAATAAACTATGTTGTTCAGTTATCTTTGTGATATTTTTAACTTCTCTACTAAAGTGTGTTAATGTTAGATATAAAATAGATTTCATTTTGTTCTCTATCTGTAGTATTTGTCCCAATTTTATGTTGGCTTAAATCCAAATCGTATGGCTTAATGTTGTTGTTTAGATGGACTTGTCTAGATTGTAATGTGCATGTACAAATAAAATTTCACTTTTATCAATGAGTGTATCAATGTAACATTCACAGTTATATACATAACAGGGTATCCAGAAATTTATTTAATGCAGATATTTTGATGTACAATAATTATAGGTGACCCTATCAACATATAGAAAAAAATCTGATCCTGATCAACTTATATGCTTTTTTATTGAACTTACAACAAACATGGTAATAAAGAAACACAATTGTTTTAGGTTTACACCATGTAGAAACATCAGCAAAAACAGGACTGAATGTGGAACAAGCGTTTGTTCTGGTCGCTCAAGAAGTGTACAACCGTATACAAACTGGTGAATATAAGGTGGAGGATGGATGGGATGGTATAAAAACTGGCTTTAACAGGCCTAATGGTATGGATTTCAATTTACTTGAAGCAGAAACAGTGCAGTCCACATGCTGTTAAACGTACACACATATAATATGATGTATATAAATGACTCATTATAGATATACAATATGTAAGCATAATTTTATAGATAAGATTCCATTTAATTTTGTCTGGTGTGCTGCATCACAGATTCAGGTCGGCATTGTTTATTATATTTGTATGCACTTTTTTATAATTTCACACAAAAAATACCTGATAACTACTTTTCTAAATTTCTTAACTGTGTCTCTTTATTTCTGCTTCCAAAGTTTGTTCATAACTTAAAAATAACTTTACAAGTGGCTACTTGTAAGTTGCATGCTTCCTGTTATAACCATTTTTGTTTTAAATTATTTTTTCAAGTTTATAGCTTGCTATGTGTCAGCCTGAATTTGTATACAGATGTTTCAGCCTATATTACAATATGGTAGTTACAGTAATCGATTTATCTGCAAGACGTATCATATAAGAGTTGTAAGATATATGATTTAAACCAAATTTTTATTTAATTTGCTCAAATTCATCACATATTTCTAGTTGAATGAGTTCAAAATATAGGGAAATTGTTAAAATGTTTTTCGTTTAATAATAATAATGAGGGGAATGGGTAAAACTAACATAATTGACTTTTGTATGGAAAAATATAAGCAAAAAAATTACATTGGACCACGGCATAGACAATTTTTTTTTTATATAATTTCATGAAAATATGTAGTCTATGCCTATTTTTTTCAAATTTGTATGCAGAAGTGTGTACTCAATAATGGAGTAAATGTAAATATGTATGTAAAATTTAAATCCAATATAAGTCATATTTGTGTAATATTTCAAATGACATTGGAACTCTTCTGTCATGTTAGATATGATTTATTAATTAAGACTTTGCCTTATATAAATCAGTAATATATGTATATCTATGATACATGGCAGAAATGTTGAGTGTCTTTTGAAGGTCACACAAACCGACGCTTTAGAAATATCACCGCGGTAATCGACATACTCGGCCGTATTTAAAGACCTCTGAAAGAAATATAAAAGAATATTCAACGCTATTTGCTGTGATGCGGAAGGCAGATGTCGTTTTCTTTAGTGGGCAACGCGGCTAAATTTCTAAGCACCAAACTAGTTGAGCCAAAGAGTCGAAAACGAAACACCGGATATAATTAATTTTATCAAAAGTGTATAGTCATTTTTTGTTTTTTTTATTAAATAATGAATTTGTACATTTGTACTAACATTAACATTTATTTTAATTATAATCGTACCTGCGACATTGTAATCAATAATTTAAGGATTTAGTTTTAAACACAAGTGTTTAATCAATATGTTACTTGGTCACAGTTCATTTAGTCCATGATACAAACGATAAGAATGTGTGAAACACTATAAAAGAGTCTCGTAAATGTGATTACATGTCCTTTGTATAATGTATTTGTAACAAATGAACTATAATTGTCATTCGAATTAATGCAGTTTATAAAATAATTAGCTCAATTTTGGGAAAATATTTCGCAACTGAAATCATCATCGTAAGGAATAATAAGACATTGTTCTATGGATTATATAATTTTTTCAAAGGTAACCATTACAGCTGTGTTGAAATTTCGTGCTGATGTTACCGTCCATTTACAAAAAACGGGCGATTTAAGTATTCATTGGGGCTGCCATTTTATTTTATTTTGTATTGAAGATTTGTGCCTCAAATCTACGTAAACACGTAATTATATTAAAGTTTACATACTATACATAATTAAAACTATCGGCAACAACCAGGCTGTGGCCCCGGAATATAGACGTCGAACACTCGAATTAAGCATCTACTATCTACTTTTGTTTAGATATGTAACATAATAATACACAACTTATAAATATTCAAAGAAACTTAGTGGTAGTTATTATAGGCGGATAACAATAATGATAACAGTAATATTAACAAAAAATATACTCTCGTCTCACAAATGCAAACTATATTTTAGTAGTATAACTAAAAAATGAAAATCTTGCAATTAATAATCCATAGTAAAAGTGGGCACATACGATGCGATTTGGTACAGCCGAACCATTAAAACGGTATGCCATCGAACCATATCGCATCGTGTGGGGCACGGTTCGATGGTCATTATTATTATTATTGTTGGTACGGCTGGTTCGATGGCTTGTCCATCAAACTTGGTTGGATACAACTGGACATCGCATGGTACGGTTCGATCGTGTGGCGTGAAGACTGTACCGCGTGACGAATTGGTACGACGATACCAAATCTAATCGTCTGTTAGTAGTATAATATTATAAATGCGAAAGTAACTCTGTCTGTCTGTCTGTTAAGCTTTCACGCCAAAACTACTTATCCGATTTAAATGAAATTTGGTACACAGATAGTCTAGAGCCTGAGAAAGGACATAGGCTACTTTTTATTCCGGGAAAATATAATGCGGGACTTTTATCCCCGGATTTTATGTTCTTGCGAGTGGAGTCGCCACAGCCAAACCACTGAACCGATTTCGATGCAATTTGGTAGGGATATAGTTTAAGACCCTGGGAGGGACCTAGGGTACTTCTTATCCCGGGAAATATAAGCCGGGACTTTAATCCCGGAAAAAGTTTTCTGCGACTGGAACCACAAGAAAATAAGTATAGAGAGAGTTTGAGATCCACATAGGCTACTTTTATCCCGAAAAAACATTACCCGGGAATTTTATTCCGGATTTTATGTTCTCGCGAGTGGAGCCGTCACAGCCAAACCACTGAACCGATTTCAATGAAATTTGGTAGGGAGATATTTTAGGACCCTGGGAAGGACTTAGGGTACTTCTTATCTCGGCAAAATAAAAACCGGGACTTTAATCCCGGAAAATAGTTTTCTGCCAGTGGAACCACAAGAAAAAAAGTATGTAGATAGTTCGAGATCCAGAAAAGGACATAGGTTACTTTTATCCCGGAAAAATATTACCCGGGAATTTTATCCCGGAATTTATGTTTTTGCGAGTGGAGCCACCACAGCCATACCACTGAACCGATTTCGATGCAATTTGGTAGGGAGATAGTTTAAGACTCTGGGAGGGACCTAGGGTACTTCTTATCCCGGGAAAATATAAGCCGGGACTTTAATCCCGGAAAATAGTTTTCTGCCAGTGGAACCACAAGAAAATAAGTATGGAGATAGTTTGAGATCCACATAGGCTACTTTTATCCGGAAAATTTTTTTTAACGCGGGCGGAGCCGCGGACAAAAGCTAGTTTTCTATAAACTTTAAATTGCGTAATGTATTTACGCAATTTAAAGTTGAATGTTGGACTACTGTGGATGACGTAATTTTTACTTTTTCGTAATCAATAAAATCGGACGTATAATATAAATGTATATAATAGCATTTATTGTATGAAACTATCTACTTAACATAGTAATAAAAAGTGCAGCCAACATTAAAAAACAATGTTAAATATTTTCTAATATAAATTAGCATCATTCACATACACGAAAAATAAATAAAATATTTTCCGATAACCGAAAAACTAGCATTCGATACACAATGTCTTAAAAATAGTAGGTACTGGCACGTACAAGGTTTGAGGCATAAAAATGTGTAAAGGAGGTGTCCCCTTTTTGTATGGGTGCTGGCCTCAAAATCTAAACAGGGTCAAACTTTAGGGATATTAAAAGGGGCAACATATGGACTTTATATCCATTAAAAAATATTGTTAGACCCCTCCATTCATAACCAACTTTTTTGATAACATTCATATTAAGTGTAGTTTTCAAACCAAACAAAATTACATGCATCTCAAAATCGGAGGTCTTTAAAATTAAACGATTTATTGCAAAAGGTTAGTGTACAAGAGTTCTATCCAAACATAAACTGTCTTGTTTAGATTTTCGGGCCCATTTTTGGACATGTCCTTTAATTAGTTGTAATTCGTAAAGTTGGCAAATAACATGAGACATAGAGACGATAAATGGTAATCCATTTACTGTCCATCGGGACGGGTAAAAATAAGATGATCGTGACATTCATGACTATCTTCCCCTTTTTCACGAATAACGTGCAATCTAAATTATAAAATAACGACTACTTTTTCCTTAGAAACGCTAAAGAATATCACAATATTTTAAAATGAGAGTAATCAAAAACGAATTTTGCTTGTTCATTGTTTCATACTTATGACGGCATACTTCAGTTGGCATAGCGTTTTGGGTTCGAATCCAAAGTAAGGTAACCGCGTTTTTATTACAAAATAATTATTGTTAAATTAGGACCAAGACTCAAATGACAAGAAAACATTGTTGTCGAAATGCTTGTCTCTTTATCTTAATATCGGGATTATTGGCAAATTAAAATATTGTGCATGTATTTTTCAGTTTTATTTAAATACGAATGACCTACTATAGAGACTAAGGTAAATGGTAAAGAGCATTGAAATCCATGAGCATTATAACATTTATAACAACTCACCTAATATGAAAGGTCATAATGAAATAAAGAGTTAAATATTGGTTTATAATTTACAAGTTTTACTGAAAACTTCACACGAAGACTGCCATTTGAAAATTTTTAACAAAAAAAATGTCTTAGAAGCACTGTTTTTATTCCGTTTAGGACTTACTTGGGTGACTAGAGTAGGGCGAAGCTGTGCGTCTCTAATTCAACCTACGATTTCTATGAATGGCGTTCTGTTTTTGGCCCTGGCGCCTTACCATTAAAAGAGCAACATGCTTCCGTCATTTATTTATGATTTATTTTGTTATTTTTTCTTCACGTGAAAGTTAACGTTTTTTATCGTCCGTGCATAATAATAACAATGCAATCGAGTTATTTGTTAACTTTACTTTCAGTGGTGTAGCTTATCATTATACTGTTATAATATGCTTTAATACAAAGTAAAGTTTTTGTTAATTACGCCTTGTTTTATTTATCGTAATCCGTGTGTGTGGGTCAAACGATGATTAGGTCAAGTGTCCAAGCTATTTGCATTGAGCATTTAAAGTGGAACACGCTCAAACAAACGAAGAAACGCATGTCTTTCATACAGTGAAAGCTGAGGAATGAACTAATCTAGATCGATGTTGGCTAACTTGTCTGCGAAATAAAATTGCGACAATCGGATTTCGACCGAAAAGTGTTGTGTGTGTTGTTTGTAAGTGCATCCTTTCAAGAGGTAAACTGCTTACATCGATCTTTTTACACTTTTTTTTACTATAATTGCTATTATATATTGTTCCTAAAAGTTTAAAATTGTGAATGTTGGTACATCTTTATTTGGTATTACAGAATAATAATAATAATAATAAAGCCTTTAATCAGACAAAGCATACAGTAATAGTTATTAGTTAAGTAATGAAGAAAATAAAATAAAATAAATAATGTTGGTTTTGATTTTTTTCTTAATTTCCATCGACAGCCTTGTCTGTATGCCTCTTATAGGCAAAGGCCTCCTCCAACTCCTTCCATTTTAATCTATTGTTTGCTGTTGTTGTCCAACATCCACCTGCTGTAGTCTTTAATTCGTCGGCCCATCTTCTGATTGGCCTACCTCGCTTTCTTTTTCTATGTCCGTTATACCAGAATATGATGTTTTTCGACCATTTTTCCTTCCCTCTAATTGTATGACCTGCCCATCTCCATTTTAACTTTCTGATTGTTACTGTAATATCCTTCGTTCTTGTGTGCTTTTTTATAGTTGATGTTCTAATTCTGTCAGATAATTTTTTCCCGAACATGCTTCTTTCCATGGCATTCTGGCACGTTTCAAGTTTCTTGATATGAGATTTGTTAAGTGCCCAGGTCTGACAGCCATATGTGAGTACAGGTAATATACATGTATCGAACAGTTTCCGTTTAATGGCCATACTCGTTCCTTTATTTTTCATTATTTCTTTTAGACTCCAGTATTGTTTCCATGCGTTTCCTATGCGTCTATCTATTTCTTTTGAAGTCAAGTCTTGCGGTGAGATTATTTGTCCTAGGTAAACGTATTCATTTACATATTCGATTATTTTATTGTTGACATAAATAGGGTCTTGCTTTCCGTTCGTCATGGCTTTTGTTTTTTGAGTGTTCATTATTAGACCTACTTTACGACTTTCCCAATCGAGGTCATTTATCATTGTTTGTAATCCTTCTTTGGACGGTGAGATAACTATGAGATCATCTGCGAACCTAAGGTGCGATAGGTTCTCGCCATTAATTGTCAGGCCACACTCATCCCAGTCCAAATGTTGGAAGATCTGCTCTAGAACGGCTGTAAAGAGTTTAGGTGACAGGGGATCACCCTGACGTACACCTCTTTCTATTTTTATTTCTTCTCCTTCTTTCTCCAGTTTGATTCTAGCCGTACTGTTTAAATAAAGGTTCCTAAGAATTCGGATATATTTGTTTTCGACTCCTTGGCTTATAAGTGCTTTCCAGATAATCTCGTGGTCTAATGAGTCGAAGGCTTTGCTGTAGTCTACAAAGCAGCAGTAAAAAGTTATATTGAACTCTTTGCCTTTCTCGAATAGTTGCTTCACTACGTGGATATGGTCTAAAGTTGAATAACCACTCCTAAAACCTGCTTGTTCCCGTGGTTGGTTTTCATCCAATGTCTGGGTTATTCTGTTTAGAATAATTTTAGCGAACACTTTATATATGTTTGACATAAGGCTTATAGGCCTATAGTTATTAATATTGTTTTTGTCACCTTTCTTATGTAACAAAATTATAGTCGATGTTGCCCATTGATCAGGTACCTTCTCGGACTGCAGCACTTCGTTGAATAAATATGTAAGAGTTGGTACTAGGTGGTCTATATTTTTGATGAGAAATTCATTAGGAATACCGTCTGAGCCAGGGGCCTTATCTTTCTTTTGAGTTTTCACCGCCTTCTCCACTTCTACAGATATTATATCCGGAACATCGCTTCCTCCTGCCACGTCCGTAGGTTGGCTCGTATTTCTTTTCGCGTAGAGGTCTCGGAAAAAACTAGTTGCTATTGACATGATTTCTGGACGTCTAGTTTCATGTTTGTCTTTCTTATCTGAAATATTCGGTATCCAATCTACTTTCTCCATCAATAGTTTGGCCGCTCTTTTGATGCCTCCAGTCCTTTGAATGCTACTTTCCAATGTTTCTAATCGATGTTTTTGGCGGTCTTTTCTCATATTGTTCTTAATTTTATTACAAATTTTGGCTATTTCTTTTCTGTGTTCTTTTGTTTTTTCAGGTGTTGTTATTAATTTTGCTCTTATTTTCAGCAATTCTTTGGTTTCGTTTGTTATCCATTTCACCATGCTACTTTGATTCTTTGGTTTATTTCCTACTTTGGTATGAATGAGTTCTTCGAATTTGTTGTATTTATTTTGAGTGTCTAATTCCTTTGTACTCTGTATAAACTTTTCTAGCTTTTCTTGAAGTTGTTCGGTATTTTCTAGTTTTATGATTTTTGCTTGTTTTATCTTGAAGGGTCGATGTTTATGGGTTGTATTAATTTGGAGTTTCGCTCTGACCATTCTGTGGTTACTGTTAAAATTTAGATTATTTATGACTCTGCAATCCTGAATCTCGTTGGTGTTTTTAGCAAGAATATAGTCAATCTCGTTCTTGTAGCGGCCATCTGGAGATATCCAAGTCCATCTGTTATTGTCACGGTTTTTGTATAAACTGTTTAGTATTTTTAAGTTGTTCTCGTAGGCTAGTTGTATAAGTTTTTCGCCGTTCCTAGTTCTTTTGCCTGAACTGAATGGACCTAGTATCATCTCCTCTCCTTCTACTCTGCTTCCTGTTCTAGCATTGAAGTCTCCCATCACTATTAAGTTGCTGTGCGTATTTATTATTGCATCTGTTAGCATAGAGTAAAATGAGTCGATTTCTATTTTGCTTGATTGCTCAGTAGGAGAATAAATTTGTACAATTGACCAACTTTGGTTCTTAGGTGGCAATTTCAAATTAAGTATTACGATACGTTCGGATACCCCGATAAACTCTTCAATGTAAGATTTTAATTCTGATTTGATTAAGAATCCTGTTCCATTTTGGCCTGGTGTGTCTCCTTTGTAATAGAAAATAAAATTTCCATAATCTTCAATGCCTTCGCCCAAGCGTCTAACCTCACTCAGACCTATTATTGACCAGTTTATGTTTGCCAATGCTAAAGTCAATTCCGCCAAACTTTCCCTGGTTCTTAGGGATAGGGCGTTAAATGTGGCAATATATAATGTTATGTCGTTATTTTGGGGATGTGTTTTTGTGACTGTTTGTATTTTATGGTGAATTAGATCAGTTGGAGGGTAATGGTCTTCGACCCCCACGGTGACCGGCCGGCTTGGGGGCTTAATTTCCAAGGTTGGTATATATAATGTTGAGAACTTTATTTCGTTTGAATTTCGGGTGTCGATGGCAATTTCTAGTTTTTTGGAATATCAGATATTGATGCTGAACGTTTGCGTTCTATGAAATTGAGCAAATTATTTGGTCTCGTTGTTACTTTTGAATTACAGAATAGTACCTATATAATAAGTGAACTGTAGCAATGTTTGTTATGTGTAAACTGTGTTGTTCCTATGAATAATAAATAAATCTATACTAATATTATAAAGCTGAAGAGTTTGTTTGTTTGTTTGTTTGTTTGAACGCGCTAATCTCAGGAACTACTGGTTCGAATTGAAAAATTCTTTTTGTGTTGAATAGCCCATTTATCGAGGAAGGCTATAGGCTATATAACATCACGATGCAACAATTAGGAGCGAAGAAATAATGGAAAATGTGAAAGAAAACGGGGAAAATTATTCATCCTTGAGGGCTTACATTGCGTGCACTGCGAAAACGGTTCAAGATACCAAAAATATATGTATGAAAGAATTATTCCCCTTGAAATTATCTAAAAAAATGTCCGGGACAGTATATGTCTATCTTTTAAGATTAACTCACTAGAACCGTTTTTATGGTAATCAAATTTGGTCGAAATTAATGCATTATTTGTTAAGAGTTGTATCAACGTCATAATATTAATCTTTATCCAAATAAATGTGTTGGATAGAGTGATTCAACGGGAAGGGTACTTTTGACCCGGAAAAACTTATTAACGCGGGCGAAGCCGTGGGCAAAAGCTAGTATATAACAAAGTGCGTAAGTATAGGAGATTTAGTAATGTTTCGACCACAAAATAGAGCGTTTAGGCCAATTTATCCGAATCTGTTATTCCGAAGCGATGTACAGAAGTTTACCTATAGTCATATATCTAGTATCGAGTTCAATGCAGTACTCGATGATATCACGCTTTTCGTCCGACTTTGCTACCAACACCCCTGGGTTGCAACGGTATCTGGTCAACCATAAAATTATTTTACACTGCACAGCAATTGATGTTATCCGCGTATCTAAACATCCGTGTGAATCTTTTTTTTTATTGCCTTGAATGATGGACCTGACTGTACAATGTAGTCACCAGCATAAATAGATGAACAAATTCAAAATTCCAAATGTATGTAGGCAACATACTTTTGTGTTGTTACTAATCTTTTTTTCTCCTCACAAAAATAAAATAAGAGATTTGCAGTTTAACTTAACGCGTATATAGGCGATTTGAAATTTTGATTTTGTACAGATATTTATGCTGCTGACTGTACATAGATATACTAAAAGTGCGCGTATTTCTAAACAATAAACAGCTATAAATAGGTCATCTCATTGCCATGCGTGGAGTGCGCTGTTTTGAGACTTTGGCCGGTATTAATAAATGAATCGCAAGTTTGAGTTACATCTCAAGTAGACATAATGTATTGACCTCTTCATACATTTATAAAAAAAAAATTCGTAGTTCAACTAGTTCATACATAAATCTTCATTGGAAGCAATCTCTACACCTATAAAGATAGTTGAATAAAAGTAGCATAATTATTTCAAGAGGCTTCGTACGAACTGTAATACCGTTACTTACCTAAGTATACATATTGTATATACGCATAAAGTGCTTGGTGTGATAGTCTGTTTTTCTTTCATAAAAAACAATTTAAAAAATAACCGCAAAAATACACACACACACGCGCGCCATTTATCCCCGAAGGGGTAGGAAGAGACGCTAATAGTGCACCCACTTTTCGCCGTGCGTATTACGCCCCGTGATATGATAGGGGGCGAGCCTATCACCATATCGGACCCATATTCTAGACTCCTGGCTGATACTGAGTAGAAAAACCCAATATCAGTTTGCCGGACCTGGAGATCGATCCCGAGACTTCAGCATTGCAGTCGTACCGTTTTACAACTACGCCACCGAGGCAGTCAGAAATATCTATGTGCCTAAATTCCCGTAGATAGTAGATTCATATATCTTATAATATATGTTTGGGGTGGGAATCGAACACTGAATATCCTCCTTAACCAGATGACTAACCTTACCTACATGTACTATACCGGGTGGAAGGGAAACGCTCTCGGAAACGAATACAGGTGATAGTATTGGTGATTCCTGACGTGATGGCACTAAAAACATCGCAATCGCATTCTTACAATTTTAGTAGGATTTTCTCAAATTTCTGTACAGCTTCACGTATGGATAGATAAATCAAACTATAATTCTGAAAAACATAGTAAAAAAGGTCAATATTTCAAAAAAATCGTAATGAAACACGTACATCAGCTGACGGGTTAACGACCGCGGGCCGGTCCCGGCGCAGCGCGACGGCCCCCCAGTTCTTTGTACGCTTTACATTGCGCGCGCATGAATTACGGAAATACTAAAATCGTAAGTATTATCGCTTAGCTTTGCAAATGAATATAGTTTTTCGTTAATGTTATGGTTCTTCTCTCTTACCGTTCCGGTATAGAGAGCGTTTCCCTTCCACCCGGTATAAACTAAGTTTTACTCGCGTTTTGCAGCTCTGCATGAAAGTCCTTTGTACGGAAAACCTATTGTGGCTACCGTACATTTTTTCAATTTTTTGGGACACAAAGTAGTTCATGCTTTTTTTTTTATGGAAACATTGAAAAGAAACAGTTTAAAGCTGGATTTGAACCCGTGACCTCAAGCGTACCGTGCCGGTGCTCTGCCAACTGAGCTATCTCGACCTTACCTTCGTCTGTTCAATTTCAAGTTCCCTATTTATCTCTTTAAAGGAGATGCCTAGTGATATCTGTTTAACAATTATTACAATTGCCAAACGCAGCGTTACTCCTTTACAGGCGTAAATGCACTGAAACATTATATGAAAAAGTTTATGTTATCAAAAGAAACTGGTAAGTAAAAGCGCCATGAAAATCAACATCCAGTCTTTGAAGCCAGGCTTTTTGGTACTGCTAACGTCCGACGAACATTGCAATGCAAGTGAGTGAGTAGAAATTGTGGTTTAAGTATTTGATACCTAAATAAGAAAAATAGAGCAATATCAAATAATAACAATTTTTAGTGTCGTTAGTCAAGTTAGTGGCAACTGGTGAAATAAGTTAAACTAAACCAGCATGCCCAGTAGGAAATAGTATTTAGCAATTATACTAAATACTAATTCCCGCCTCTGGGTTGGGCGTAACCTTTTCTGGGATCTACTTTACCGAGATAAGTACCTGTTAAAAAGTTCATCTGTGCCTTGAAATGCTAACACTAAATCAGGCCACAAAGTAGATGATGTTGGGTTGATTGATCACAGTGGGCATTTTATTCTAATAAAACATTGTATTTTCATTCTCGGATTTCATATTTTTATATTTATATATTTTTATTTCTGCGTACACAGATTTTGTACGGCTGTAAGCTTCGACTTTACTTAGTTTCAGTAATATAAAAAATAGAAATGACATTTGATTGACGTTTCCATAAATGTCATCGCCCATAGGTCAATACGAGTTTTTCGTATCTAGAAATTTAATTTATATCCTAAAAGTGTACTAAAGGCACTCAAATAAACAAAGCAGAGTTAAAAGAGATAGATACAAAAAAAATGTTGATAGTTTATATTGAATTCTAGGGGCTAACAGAATTCAGAAACAAAACGATTCGATAGTTGTTTGGGCGTACGTAGATTTATTTCCGGATTTAGTCTTCATTTATGAGTGGTGTATTTTGTAAAAGTAATTAGGTAATAAATTAGTTTAGAAAGTGCACTAACAATCGCTTTATTCATTACAACAATGTCGTCGAGTCGTTCAAAATCATCAATATTAGATAAACCACTGAGCAAAGGAAAAGGGGAAGTTTCGTTGGCATTTTATGCGCTTTTATTCTCAGAAATAGTACAATATTGCCAAAATCGATCACATTCTATACAAGAGCTACAAAACAAGTAAGTTTCATTTATTAGATTGGTATATGTTATTAAAAGTGACGGTTCTAACTGAGGCTCATATTTTTTCTTATTTCAGGTTATCGGAAATCGGTCAAGATGTTGGAACCAGGTTATTGGATTTGTATTTTGTTAGAGAAAGAAACAGTAAACGTGAAATTAAATTACTGAACATGTTACTCTTTGTTAAATCAACTCTATGGAAGGTATTTATTATTAAACCTTACATTTAAATTACTTTATGTAAAATAGGGAAAAAACTTTTTCACTTTAATATTTTGCAAACAACACTGTTGTTTGATATTTTGCTAATGTTTTCAGGTGTTGTTCGGCAAGGAGGCTGATAAGCTTGAACATGCAAATGATGATGAGAAAACCTATTACATCATTGAGAAGGATGCTTTGGTTAGTAATTCGTCTTGTGATATAATGCACTATTTTTTTTTATGGCATCAAATGACGAGACGAGCATGCCATTCGCCTGATGGTAAGAGATACAACCACCCATAAACAGTAGAACCACCATCCAGCACCTCGAGTTATAAAGTACTGTATGGCATTCCACTGCGCTCGTCATCATGACACATAAAATGTTAAGTCTCATTATGTCCTGTGGTAACACTGGCTACAATGTCCTTCAAACTGAAACACAATAGTACATTCTCACTGCTGCTTGGCGGTAGAAATTGACATTGTGGTGGTACCCACCCAGACGGACTCTTACACAGAGAGAGTCTTGCAAACAGTACTAGAGTAAGATTTATGCCTTCCAACATTTGGGTACATAATAGACTGGATTGAATTATATACCTTTAAAATTGTAATGAGGGACCGTGAGGCATGTAGGGTAAAAAAGCATTATGATGAAATAATGCTTTTCTAGTTAATCAGTAATCACATTAAAAATAAAAAAGTGTCATATGTCCACTTTTTATAAGGGTAAAGGCTGTGCTAATCCAGGCCTAACATTTTATTATACATACAAATACACTCACACCCTTTATCCCCGAAGGGGTAGGCAGAGGCGCAACTAGTGCACCCACTTTCCGTCACATGATGTGATTGGGGGCGAGTCTATCGCCATATCAGGCACAAAATTTTTAAACATTTAATTATACACACACACACATACACATACACTCACGCCTGTTATCCCCGAAGGGGTAGGCAGAGGCGCAACTAGTGCACCCACTTTTCGCCGTTATTCCGTCCCATGATGTGATAGGGGGCGAGCCTATCGCCATATCGGGCACAAATTCCAGACTCCGGGCTGATACTGAATAGAAAAACTCAATATCACTTTGCCCGACCCGGGAATCGAACCCGAGACCTCAGCATTGCAGTCGTACCATAATACAACTACGCCACCGAGGCAGTCATTTAATTATGAAGGTACTAAAATCATAAAATTATTGTAGTGATGCTAGTTTTTGAAAAACTATTGATTTGTTGGTCTGAGGGACCAATGTGATAGTATAGGAAGGTTAACAATCTTGAAGGCATGTATAATATTTTAAAATATTCTTAACATTAGGAATTTATAGTTAGGAATGTGATCTTACTAAGTATGATCAGAATTCAGATCACCTAACTTTATCCCAACAGTTCATAATAATCTATGAAATATTGGTATGTCATTATTATTATTTATTTGTCAAAAAATTTAGTTATTAATACCTATTATAAGATAATTAGCAGCTGTTTATCTCCTGCACTATACATCCATATAACTGAGTAATCATGTTTTCAGATAAACAAATTCATAAGTGTACCAAAAGACAAGGGCTCCTTAAACTGTGCCACTTTCAATGCTGGCATTATCGAGGCTGTCCTGACCAAGGGAGGCTTTGTAAGTACATATATAATATATAGTAGTCTGTTCTTGATGATTCATGATACTGTTTTAACTGTGTGGAATCCATCATATAGGGAGTTTTGGTGAGCATAACCTAAACCTGCTTTCCTAAGGGAGGAAAGTGAGACTAGTTCACAGTTTACCAAATTTATTTCTGTTTCCACACTGAGATATAATAGTTAGCTGGTTTTCCCATGTCAAATAAAAATAATATTATGTATGCCGTGTATTTTCAAATGGACAACTTCATGCATGTTTGGATTTTTTTATTAAGCGACTTATTTATTTCTTAAATAAAACTATCTTATTTTGCAGCCTGCAAAAGTGACAGCACACTGGCACAAGGGAACCACATACATGGTGAAATTTGATGATTCAGTCATTACTCGTGATAAGTCATTAGATGATCGCTAAGTTGCATTACAAATTAAGTTTTAGTGGCTTATTAAATTGATTTGTGTTGTATAATAAAATACAGATGTATTGTAAAATTTATTAAGTAATAAAAGTTTTATTTAAATATTTAAGGTTATTTGGACATTTATCTATGTAGAAACAATACAAAATATTAACTTCAAATTGATAAATAACCCAATCGAAATAACTACCAACACTTGTGAATGCTTATTTGTCTGTCTTGCAAACTAAATACTTATTGGTCCATTTTTGCTATAGTTCTCAAGAAAAACATAATATATTGGGAACTTTCTTTTCATACCTTAAATGTGGCGAATGAAAATCAACAAATTTCACAGTATTTACTGTTATTGGAATTTGAACATTCTCTCACGGTATTTAATTCTACCACAGCGACAGTCCTTTTCAAACTGTTGTCGTTCAGTCCACACAAAAAAACCATACACAGCCATCGGCATCAGTACTCCAAACAAAGTAAACCGGACATTCTTGAACGAAGGACGGAATGTGTCATATTGACATGTTTTCATGGATATAAAGCGCTGCACTGCAGGGTCAAACTGAAATTTAATAAGGAGACTCCCAATGTATTTTTCATATTGTTTATTAAATAAACATTACCAAGCAATTTTTAGACTATACTAAGTGGCCAATTTCACTGCTTGCTGATAAATGCTACTTATCACATAAATGTATGCTGACCAAATACCAATGTCTCACTCTAATCTAAACTTTCAAATGTAATAAAATTACCATTATCTACATTAGCTGTTTAATAGGATAACAGTCAATAAAATTTATTTGAAATTAGGAAAATTTTGGAGAATTAGGTCCTTAGGACTTTTCACCCTGATGAAGACCAGGACTTTGTGGAGTTTTTCAAGTAATTAATAGTGAATATGTAAAAAAAAATTGGGTCATTCAAATATAAAACTTCATGCAATTAATTTATAAACTAATATTAAGGTGATAATTTCTTTACCATGGCAATACCATTTAAAAGCTAATTCCTTAATGTAGTGATTATATTCTCTTTGCTAATTCCCTACAGAATATTATTAATGAACAACTTACAACAAAGCCTGCCTCCATGGAGTGTTTGCAAGGGTCTGACTTCATTCTCAAAAACTCCTCTCTGTATTTTGCCCGTCTCTCTATTTGGTTTAAAATTATTTTACACTCTAAATCAGAGAACCCATAGTTTGACATCTTTTCAAGCAGAAAAATATTAAATGCTGTTATTTCATGTCAAATTAACATTAAAACATGTCAAAAAAATATAAGGAAAAAATTAAAACACATTACCACTAGCCAGCCAGTGACAGAGAAGTCTTAAAAGAATAAAAAAGAATTACAACAATTAAATTAATATATTTCTACAGTTTGATTTAAATTGTTTAACACAAAATTACGCAAATTTGAACATCCTTTCTCTGTAGCGCAATTCTCCAGACCTTATTTTCTGTTCACGGTTTGTTCTATCCTTCCACACAAAGTATCCGTAAACAAACATGGGTAAGATAATAGCGCCGAAGCCAAATAAACTTGTCCTCTTGTTAGCAGTAAAATTGTCGAACTGCGTAACCTTCATAGACATGAACTTCTGCAGAGCAGGATCGAACTGAAATGAATAATTTACAGTAGAACATTCAAAACGGATATTTTTTTATTTTGTTTGTGTAAAATTATGATAATAAAATTACGTAATTAACTTCAACTCACAACATAGCCAGCTTCCGCAGCGTGTTTCCAAGGGTGAGACTTTTGTTTCATAAACTCTTTTCTCATAGCAGCCCGCCTAGCGGCTTGCGCTTTGATAAGGTTAAGTTCTGCCTCAGATACTCCATATTTCTCAGCCATTATTATGGAAAACACTCGCTTTATCCCGAGAAGATCGAGGGACGAGGAGTTTTTATTACACAATTGTCAGATGATTTTGACATTTGACAGCTTTGGCATAGTGATGCGACTGAAGTAGAAATATTATAATCTTCTTGGACTGAAGTCATGTTTTACTCGAGTGAATTTGTCAAACTCGTACTTGAGTGAAAAAAACATTGACGCGAGTCCTTTTGTACTCGAGTTGCCGAGTCAACTCGGCGCACCGGGTAGTCTCGGTGACCGCTGGAAATTACTAGAAGTCGCTAATTCACTAGTCGCTGTATACGTCGTGAACGTTATTACTACCAATTTAACATTTTTATGGCTAATTCAACTTTATTTACTGATTGATTCCACAGATAAAAGTTTATTTCTGACTTTGCTTAAATCCTTTAATCTGAACTGTCATTTTCTCGAGCCTACTAGACTAACATTAACTTCGGCTACTTGTATTGATAATATTATAACAAATTTTAAACTTAATTATAAAGAATTATTAGCCGGGGTTCGCTCAGACCACACTTGTCAAATGGTCAAACTTAATTATGAAGAAAATAAAAGTGAAAAGATTATTAAATTTAGACCCCTCTCTCAACATCATTTGCAAAAATTTAGCACTAGACTCAACTCTGTGTTACCCATGCTGACTTGCGACTCAGACCACCCAAACAAAATGTTTGAAACATTATTAAACAGTATTACAAATGTATTTAATAAAACATGTGGTGTAAAATCAGTACAAATAAAAAATAAAATATCATTCAGTGCTTGGGCAACTAAAGGTATAAGGCGTAGTAGAGATGTTCTTTACGAATTATATGACAGAAGGTCCTTTACACCCGATGTCAAATTTACTAATTATGTAAGATCATACTCTAATATTTTCAAAAGTGTATGTAAGTATGCTAAGGCTGCTTATATTAGTAGTAACATTAGAAACTCAGATAATAAAATTAAAACAACTTGGAAAATTATTAATACTGAAACTGGCAAAACTAAGTCTAATGACAAGATTGTATTGAACATTAATGACGAACTAGTTTCAGATAATAAAATTACGGCTAATTACTTCGAACATTTTTTTACTACCATACCGTTTGAGACGACAAAATGTCTGCCATCCTCACCAGGAGCAGCTGAGTCATTTTTAATACACAATCTAGATTTGACAATACCTAATTTTAAATTTGAGTTTGTTACACAATATGATATCATAAAAGTGTTTAAGAGCCTACACATGAAAAGCACTGAAGATCTTTGGGGTCTGTCTGTTAAAGCGTTGCAGTCAGTAATAGTTAGCATCGCCCCAATCCTTGCTAATATCTTTAATTCCTGTATTAGAGACGGCATATTTCCTGATCTTATGAAGATAAGTAAAGTAGTACCAATTTTTAAAGCAGGTTGCTCAAACACTCCTTCAAATTATAGGCCTATTTCTATTTTACCAGCTTTAAGTAAAGTATTTGAAAAAATATTGCTTAATCAAATGCTGGTGTTCTTTAATAAAAATAGAATATTACATGATAGGCAATTTGGATTCACGAAAGGCAGGTCTACACAAGACGCTGGATGTGCTTTAGTTAAAGCTGTGTTGGATGCCTGGGAGGGATCACGGGATGCTCTAGGGGTATTCTGTGATCTTTCCAAGGCATTCGATTGCGTAGATCACGGTACCCTAATTTTAAAACTTCGCTATTATGGTATTAGGGGAAACGCGCTAAATCTTATATCTTCATATTTATCAGATCGGAAACAACAAGTATGTATCGATAACGTCTTGTCTGCAGGGTCCTCAGTTAGGATTGGGGTTCCCCAAGGATCCATTTTGGGTCCTTTTTTATTTTTAGTCTATATAAATGACCTTCCATATATGGTTAACAAGAGGGCTGATGTTGTGTTATTTGCTGACGACACTTCGTTAATATTTAAGGTAAATAGAAGGGAAGATAATCTTATAGAGCCAAATAAAGTACTTAAATCGATTTCCGACTGGTTTTCTGCTAATAATTTACTGTTAAATGCGGCAAAAACTAAATGTGTTCGATTCTCGTTACTCAAAAATAAAAATGAAGTAAATATTAATTTAGACGGGAATAATCTAGAATTAGTACCCTCAACGGTCTTCCTCGGGGTTTCAGTCGATAATAAATTGCAATGGGGACCCCATATTCAAAAAATTGCAAGTAAATTGAGTTCTGCCGTCTTTGCTATTAGGAAAATTAGAAATTTAACTGACGTGGCTACGGCGAGATTGGTATATTTTGCTTACTTCCACAGTATTATGTCGTATTGCATTCTTCTGTGGGGTTCTGCTGCAGATCTGCAGACCATTTTTATCTTACAGAAGCGAGCAATTCGTGCCATTTATAACCTTCGCTCTCGCGATTCTCTTAGAGAACTGTTTAAGGAGGTCAATATACTGACTTTGCCGGCCGAATACATTTTTCAGAATATCATGTATGTACGCAAAAGCCTTAGTGCTTTAAAGAAAAACAGTGACTTGCACTGTCTGAACACTAGAAATAAGAATAAACTAGTTGTTCCAAACTTTAGGCTCTGTAAAACGAGTAAATCATATTTAGCAAATGGAATTAAATTTTATAATAAACTTCCCTCCGAAATAACCAGTCTACCCGGACACAAATTCAAGTGTTACGTTAAGCGCGAGTTAACGTCTAAGGGGTATTATAATGTATCGGATTATCTTGATGATCAGTCAGTTTGGAAAATTGGTCCTGCACACCGTGGCTAACCATGTTAATACATATTGAAGCTAATTGCTTAACATATATCATGTGTATCTATCTAAAACTGATTATACCTAATATTGACATTGTAATTAATATTAAATCTCTATATGACATTTTTATAATTATCCTCGTTTTGACATATCATTTTGTTAATGACGACCGACCGATCTTTGTGTTGCGTTTGCTTTTAATTTATAAATCAATTATTTAAATTGTGCGTATTGATTGAAATCCCCGTAATATTGAAAAAAATCAACGAAGATTATGTTTGTAAATGTAGGCGTCTGCACGCTGTACACCGTTTAATTATAATTATTTACCTAATTGTGTTCTGTAATTTTGTTATGAATTTCTTAGGGATAGTGTTTACTCTTAGTTAAATTCCTTCAATTGATTTTAATCCCTATTTTACGGTGATGTGTGTGCATTAGCTTATGTAACTGATCTGACTTTGTAAGCAAAAGACTTGAAAAAAAAAAAATGTAAAGATTCAATGGACAAATGATGACAAAAAAGTAAGCCCGGAGTTTCTTTCTGCCTTTCTTCTTCGGGTAGTCATCGCTTAGGAAGCTAGTGAAAGGCTGGTAGGTTAGCTAGGCTAGGGCCTGTAGTGTCCTCACCGGTGAGGATCGCGACGCGTTCCTCCCATAATTTTTGTAATAATAATGATCTCTTTTTTTTTTTTCTTTATATCCCCTTTCCTGCCAGCCCGAGCTGGCTTTTTAAATTCTAATTTTCATCATTCTTTTTAATCTCAATAAAATTGTCGGTAGTTATATAAGTGACCTTTTGTATCAATAATAATTATTGCAATTAATTTAATGTATGACTTATCATAAGTGCAACCATGTTCGCCTACGTGATGAATAAAGTATTTTATTTTATTTTTTATTTATTTTATTCATGTGATAGAGCATGCAGAAATTCAATTTAGCTAAAGGACAATAATTATTATATTGTATAATATTTCATCTTCCTACATATTAGTAACTACATAAAGTTGTTTAAACAAATCTTAGTCGAGTTACAGGTCTGTAAATAGTGAACTCAAGTGACTCGAAAACTCGAGTGCAACTCGAGTGGCGCACTGAAATTACTCGAATCATAAAATCCTACTCGAGTCGCAACACTAATTTGATAGGGATGAATAGGTACTGGTACAGAGCTCATTAATTTAAAATCACTTTAAAATATTGCAAGGAATATAGTCATTGAATTGTTTCAAAATAACTATCATCGTGATGTAATGTTTTTTTTTATTTTCTATATGTCGGCAGACGGTCATAGACAAACCAAACACGAATAATGAATGAGTGATTGATGCGGCAACATAGGTCGTCGTTCTTCCGGCTGCCATCTTTTTGGTTTCTCTTGTTGTCGTTGTCAGATCGGCGATTTTTATAAAAATCTGCCAGCATGGGTCGTATGCACGCACCTGGGTAATTTGTTGTGTTAATTAATAGTGTAAAACGTGTCTTAACGATTGTGTATTTATAACGCGGTCACAAACTTCGTAGTCTTGGAAACATAACCTTGCCGCTGTCACCACATGGTCTGTATGAACCGCTTCATTTTATGTTTTCAGTAAGGGTATTTCCCAATCGGCGTTGCCATACCGCCGCAGCGTCCCTACATGGTTGAAACTTACAGCTGACGATGTCAAGGAACAGATTTTCAAGCTTGGCAAAAAGGGTCTCACTCCCTCACAAATTGGTACGTAGCCACAGTGTATTTTTTGCAGTGTGCTAGATTGGGGGCAATTAAACTTTATTTACTGTTTAATTCTCTAAGTTATGCTTTCTGCAATGATAAAAAAATAGTTTCCATGAGATCTAATAAAATTCATCATGCCAGTAATATGTTGTTGCTGATCTTTCAATTTTTTTTTATTCTTATTTAACAAAATATACTACTTTTTTATACAATGAATTATCTTGGAGTATTGGCCTGTAATGCCATAGGATGATTGTGTAGAATTCGGCTATGCTTACACTGTACACTATACAATTATATCAAATGAAGGAAATTAGAAAGGTTCCTTCACCAGCCATTGATACAGCCTCGATAACCTTTGATTTAACCCTTAACAATAAATAAGTCTCTCTCTTTACTAATACACAACTGCTTTTAAAAATGAAAATCAAACACTAAGAAGCTGATTACAAACATTATATGGCTGTTCTAAGTTTCTAATAGGTACAATGTTAGCAATGAGAAGTCTTTATTGATCCTCCAATTCAGCTTTTTTTTAAACTTGTTCATTTCGTGGATCCCTAGAAAACTAAGGACAATTTCAAGGACACCGTTAATAAAAAACAGGAATAAGTTTAGGAAAATTTATTTAAGTAATATAAAAATATATATTTGTCGGAGACAGAGTGGCGGCCGATATAGGTATACGTGGGCACACATAGTAAAAGTCACAAATGAATTATCTTCAACTCGCTATTTATTGTTCGTTGGTCAATTATTACGTAATCGAGTATTCGCAGAGTACAATACCACGTCAGGATTCATTATTAACTTTGGTTATTATCACACACTGCATATTGAGACAATTACTTAACCAAACTTCTCCATTGTAATCCACTCACATAGTAACAACTCGAATTAACATAGTAACCCCTTTACTAAGCACTGACCGATATGAAAACCACCATAGTAACCACTTAGTATTCAACTGCACCGAACTAGTTGTAACACAACCGAACTCTACGATGACTGAACTAAGACTGTTCCTTCAAATGATTGCGCACCCCTTTTATGCACCCAACTGTCGCTCCGAGAATTCAACACGATTTTTATTTAGTCTTACCTGACGTAATATATTCAGACACCCTCAATGAGATTAATAAAAATGACAATTCCTTTTTATACTTCCTTCCTGTCCCGACATATTTTTTTTAATTAAGATACTGTATTAACCCGCCAAGCCCCGCTTATATATATAGATGTATGGGGTAACCCTATATATATGGATGCCGGCGTCCATTGTGGGGCTTGACGAGTCAATATGAAGGTTGGTGTTGCTTGTTTGCAACTAAATTAGTAATTCAAATGTCCATAGATAAGTTGACAGACCACACACATACTTGAGCTTCCCCAGAGGTTCACAAACCACAGATTAAGAAACACTGCTCTAATTTAATGGCATAGTGTCCTACTACTTACTAAAAATATTAATCTGTCTCAAAGGTCTATTTTAACAGAATTTTATTGTTTTACTTTCTTTTGTGTAGCTTTTCTTCACTGAATTTTTTTAAATTCATAAGAATGAGTGTTGATTGCAGTTTAGTAGCCAATCAACATACTAAATATTACAAAATCATATTTCAGGTGTCATGCTCAGGGATTCCCATGGTGTTGCACAAGTCAGATTTGTCACTGGCAAGAAGATCCTGCGTATCATGAAAGCCATGGGTCTTGCCCCTGACCTACCTGAGGACCTCTACTACCTGATCAAGAAGGCCGTCGCCATGAGGAAGCACTTGGAGCGCAACAGGAAGGATAGGGACAGCAAATTCAGGCTGATTCTTGTTGAATCCAGAATCCATAGGCTAGCCCGTTACTACAAGACGAAGAGTGTGCTGCCGCCTAACTGGAAATACGAGTCAAGCACTGCTTCGGCTCTTGTGGCTTAAGTTAATAAAATTTATGTAACACATGCTTTTGTTTAATTTTCCATATTCGATTTAAAACTGAGCTTGTGTTGCCTTTTATGGAGCTAAGGCAATCTCAACGAAGACCTAGATTTGATTCCCAAATCGCTGGTTCACTATTACAAGGTTCTATGTTATATTTCTTGCACAAATTGTATTGTACCTATATAATTATCACATGATTCTGTCTTTTTTTGTAACATTCCAATAATCCTGAAACATAAATAAAGGGGAATAGTGCCTTAATTGTTGTCTCTCATATTTACCAACATGAGAATTTGAAATCGCATTTTTCGAAAGTAATTAAGATTAACATAGGACCTTGTAATAGTGAGCCAGCGAAATTTAAAACCTTTCAGATTTCGAACAATATTGGAGTCATCTCATTTTATAGTATGGTACTTATAAACAGTGATAATCTAGAGTTATAGTGAAGGTGTGTGCTAAATGAACCAACACTGATGTACTTTTTCAGTAAATGTCTTATAAACATGAAATCATTCATACAAAATTAGCTAAAATCCCTGTAATATTGGTTTTTAGTGAAAATTAAAAAAATATTGAAGGACTATCATGTAGTAAATTACAATATTAACGATGTTAACCACAGCTTGTTATAAGCAGTTTGGTAAAAGTATAGTAATTTAGATTGAAAAAATGAAACCCTCCTAGCTAGTTTCCGTCACGGCAGCCAATCTCAATGGAGATCAGCCTGGTACACAGGAGATACTATAGTGCGCAAGTGTGTGCGCAAAACACAAGTGCACTCGCTATTCCTTCACTTTCATAGTCCAGTGAAAGAAAAGGGCGCGAATGACTTGATGACGAAAGATAGAGGAGAATGGATGAGAAAAACATGTTGCGACGACCCCAAGTAATTTGGGACCAGGGCAGGAAGATAATGATGATGATTCAAGGAAAGGAAAATATACATGTCAAGAAGTCTACCTAGTTATCAGTTATTTGTCTGAAGTTATTTTTTGATAGGTCTGAACTTAACTTCAAAATTATTTAATCACTTGTACTTTTTGTGAATCCCATTCCAAGTGCCTCAAGTACAGAAAATAACAAGGATTTTTAACAATAATACTTTTATTCGATAAGTTTATTTACATTCATTTTATGAAAAATATCACAATCGCCCATAAGGCCTAAAATTTATAGATGACAAAATAATATACAAGTTTATATGACATGACATTCAGCAAACTGATGATTCAGATGAGAGAATTCACAAATTATAACAATGTAGGAACAATATTAAAGTAAAACTTAGACATAAGGGTTCCAATTACTACCATCCTCTGGGTGAAGACTATTAGTGATCAGCAACACGACGTCAACGATCCACCATATACCTAAACCTCCTAATGTTAGTAGTTTCCCTACTGCCGTTCCTGTCTGCCCCAGACAGAATCTGTCCATGCCTAGAAACCCAAGCAGTATACTATATATTAAGGTCGTGGTAAAATAGTGTCCAGAGTATCGCACGCAGGGGAATCCGTCGCGCGGGAAGCTCCTGGGACCAAAACATTCGATGCCATCCAACGCTTTGCACTGCAGTCTAGTTTTCTCAACTTTGTCGTATCTGACGCCTCCAAATTTAATGCATCCGAACCCAGTAGAGTTTTTAGCGGACGCGTTACCCTTGTGGTCAATAGGTTCGTCGCACTCAAGGAATTCTAGCGGTAAGAAACTACATTTAACTAGTGGACCCAATGGTTGATATGGTTCTTTAGCATACGGTTCACTCTCACTGGAACTACATGGGAGTGCTATAACTATTACAGATAGCACGACCATTAACTTCTGTGCATGTTTCATATTTAACAAGTCCGTGGTTACATATTTATAAATAATAACTATGATAATAACAAAATAAATGTGCAGTCTGACGTGATATAAAAAATTGACAGCAGATTGACAGATTGAAAAATGAAATGGCAACTTATTTTTTTTATAATTTTCCCTTAGTCTGTTTTATTTTTATTTAAATATTACGGCTGTGGATACTAGTCCATTGCGCCTGTCTTTCATATATTTTCTTCCTCAGTCCTAACTAATATGTCGAAGTAAAGCAGTGGCTACCTTACCATGACTTTATCGAGGAGTTTTGGCGGCAACAAAAAAACACTTGATTAGCACAGTTATTTCAATTCACTTCATTTGAGCCCTTTAATAAAACTATATTGGATAATATACCACCATAATTATGCAATATAACACTATTAATAAATTAAAACAAGAGCACCTCATGACATTTCCAAGTTCCCGCCAAAAATTTCCTTTAAAGTCTGATTTTTTTTTAATTAATTATTACGGCTCTGGATACTAGTCCATTGAGCCCGTCTTTCATATATTTTCATCCTCAGTCCTAACTCCTAACTAATGTGTCGAAGTAAAGCAGTGGCTACCTTACCAAGACTTTATCAAGGAGTTTTGGCGGCAACGAAAAAACACTTGATTGGCACAGTTATTTCACTTCACTTCATTTGAGCACTTTAATAGAACTATATTGGATAATATACCACCATAATTATGCAATATAACACTAAGTATCACCAAAATAATGAATTAAAACAAGAGCACCTCATGACACTACCAAGTTCCCGCCAAAACTCTCTTTAAGTAATCTGTGCATACTTCTTCTTCTTACATATACATATACACTCACGCCTGTTATCTCCGGAGGGGTAGGCAGAGGCGCAACTAGTTCTTCTTCTTCTTTTATATAAATAAATTATGGCTTCCATCCACCGATTACTTATTGATGATTTCGCCTCAATGTGTAGTAATAATAACAGATACAAAACAATAAATATAAATTCTTAGAAATTTTTGTCCTTGTGCATATTTAATACGTTTATGAACGAAACAAGTAGTGTCAATGTCATGTTAAGTTTTTATGACATTTATTAATTTCGGGCCAAATTCGTGATGGTTTTATTTTTTCCAACAAAAGGCTGAAAAGTATTACAAAATGGAAGTTTTTAATAAGTTCTACTCGTCAGTAAGCAATACAGTGTCTCAATTGTCGGGTGTTTTGCCAGGAAATCCTGTGACAAGAGAATTTGAAGCGACACAATACGTAGCTAGCGCTGGACCTGGTAAATTGGTCATCATTACATTATATGTATACTTAATACCTTTAGATTTGCAGTTTGTGTCTATTGTTGCTTGAATATGCTAGAAAAGTAATTATAGAAGTAATATTTAGGTGTTAGAGAGTTTGTTTATTTATTATTATTTCGTATTGTGTTTTGTATACACACAAAATTATTCATCCGTGACTGTTCTTATTCTAATGGGTTAAGATTTAGCGTCTTGTAACAGGAGTTTGAGGTCAAAACTGGCACTAATTGGCTTAGTTTTTGTTTTCACTTATAGCAAAACCATTTTCGAGCAAAGAGCGTTACTTTTTTTTTTGGATACTTATATCATATTAATATTATGTTTATATGACTAAAATACGTATATAAATACGTGGAAATCTGAAAAAATAGTGTTTGGTTGTCAAAACTCGTTATGCGTCAATTTTTACTTTTAGAAAGGCGAAGGCATTCAGTACCATACAGCCTAAAAATGGTTTTTATGACAATTAAGTGGTTGCTATTAGTAAAATCATGCTCGCTGATTATAAATTCGACATTCTCGAACTTCGCTGGAATACTGTTTTGGTAAAAATTTAATCACAAAATTTTTACCTCAAAATGTACGAAAAATAATTGTAAGTGTAAAAAATTTTTTTTGGCGCTCGCCGGCCGCTGCCGCGGCACGCTGGCTGCGCCCGCTCGGCTCGCGCGTAGTGTTCTCGGTTCTAACATAACCTAACCAACTTTAGGATTTCTGTCACATAAATTATGTATTTTTTTATTTATTTTATTTATTTATATTTATTTATTCGGGTAACCAAAGACCCATAGTGTTAGTAGAAAATATAAAAATATAATAATATTTTTGTACCTATATTTATTGTCATAAAAACCATTTCTAGGCTGTGCGGTACTGAATACAAACATTACTTTTTTAGTTGTCCGCGTATTTATTTACGTATTTTAACCATATAAAAATAATTTTGATATTAGTATTAAAAAAAGTAACGCTCTCTGCTCGAAAATGGTTTTGTTATAAGTAAAAACAAAAACTAACCCAATTAGTACCAGTTTTGACCTCAAACTCCTGTTACAAGACGCAAAATCGCAGCCTCCTAATGAAATAGCAGGGATGTTATGGAGCTCAGTAACGGGAACCGAAACTATCGGATATCCGAATTGAAAATATATTCATAACCATATCCGTTACAAACATTTCGATGGTTTCGGATAAGGGCAGAGTCTAAATAAAACGTGTTACGACAGGTTTTCGTTTCACCGTTCGCGCGTCACGTGAATTTTGCATAGCGTTTTTGTTGTTATAGTCATAACATAACCTCATTCATAACTAGTTTTGAAGTTAAACTTCTTTATCAACATACAAGAAAAATCTATGTTAAAAAATCTTTGAACGAAAGTCGTCACATTTCTGTCACTTTGAACTGTCACGGCACCTTCTTGTAGGGTCATTATTTCAAGGAGAATCTTGATAATGCAATGTAGTAATTAGATGAAACTACAGAGCCATCTATTGTCAGCAAGTGGAAACAGTTTATATACTATGGTTTGCTACCCTTATTGAAAATCATTTAAAGAAGTAGTGAAAGTGAGTGATTGTTTTGAAAAATCATATGTTGTTGTGATTTCGGTATTATTTTTATGTTACCCTCACTTTTGATTGTGAGTATTAGTAAATGTATACTAAGTTATTGAAATTAAGCATCATTTCAAAGTATGATGGTCAATTTAGCGACAATAATCCTACTAATATTATAAAGGCGAAAGTTTGTAAGAATGTATGGATGTTTGGATGTTTGGATGTTTAGATGTTTGGATGTTTGGATGTAAGGATGTTTGTTCCTCTTTCACGCAAAAACTGCTGAACGGATTTCGATGAAATTTGGCACACGGGTAGATCATGTCCTGGATTAACATATAGGCTACTTTTTATCCCGGGAAAGTATAAAGCGGGACTTTTATCCCGGAAAAACTTTTTAAAGCGGGCGGAGCCGCGGGCAAAAGCTAGTATTTAAATATGTTTAAAAACATAATAATATTAATCGTTGGCCGTATTAATGGAATACAGTAATAACAATAAGAACAGTGGAAAAAATAATTGACTGAAAATGTTTCACTCCATACATGTGTACATCAACACAAACACGCACCCACGCACGCAAGCATACTCGCACGCACGCAAGCATGCATACTCGCACGCACGCACGCATGCATACTCGCACGCACCGCCCTGTGGATTGAGGGCGTTTGGAGAATTCCACCACGGTATCTCCTGCCTGTCGTAAAAGGCGACTAATAGGGGCCTCCGGGGGTCACAGGTGGGCGGAAGGGTCCGTCCACCCATTAGTCTAGCCAACTTTTGTGACCCCCGTGATGGACTGCAGCGTGCCTCACGCTGCCTTTGACGCCAAGGGTGTCCTTCGGCGTACGGGGGCTTCTGAGCCCCCGCAACAACAGGAGACGGACCGCAACAGCGGTACGCGCAGGGGCGGTTGCGGACGACAACTTAGACGTGAGTCGGAGGAAGCCCGCAGCCGTCCCTAATGCGCCGATGATGGCCACCCCGCAGTTTTGGTTGGTATGCCGTGCGGTGTACATAGGTTAGGGACCCGGCCCGGCGTCGCCCGACGTTTTCCATGTCTCCGGGCGGCTCAACGTCGGGTCGTAAGGCACGGTGAACCCAACATAACCGCTCAGTCGTTTCCCTTAAACACTGGGCGGTAGTAATAAGTCACTTTCTCCACGTAAACAAAAAAAAAAATACACGCACGCACGCTAGAGTATAATTTGGAAATTTTTTGATCAAGTTAATGTAGGTTCAGCAAAATGTAAAGCTAGACGACATAGAACCTAGAAATAAGACCTAGTTATTACAATCTATTTTACTTTAATCTAATATCCGTAACTGAAACTGTCCGAAACTAATGGATAATCCGAATTAATTACATATCCGTAACCATATCCGAAACCGATATAATTTTATTCATATATCCATATCTAGATCCGAAATATTATATCCATAACATCTCCATTAAATAGTAACAAAGTTTTGCTGCATTGTACTGTAAAAATCCGATCATGCAGCTGTTGTTAAACCGAATCACTAGTAAATTTTTAGTTTTAAAAATGTGGTGGAATATTGCATCAAATAATAAATAAGAAATTTATATAAAATTATCTCATTCAAAGTTTTGCCCAACTAGGTTTGCTATGGAAGATCTACAAAGGCTACAAAAAATCGACCAAACAGGAAGCATCCATTTTTGTATTTGAAAAGAAACAACTGGACAGATGGCAGAAAGGGGACAGGGATATCATGTTGGACACTTTGAAACGAGGAATCATCCAATTAACAAAGTTACGACATCCTCAAATATTAACCATACAGCACAGCATAGAGGAAAGCAGAGAGAGTTTAGCCTTCGCCACTGAGCCAGTGTTTGCGAGTTTAGCTAATATTCTCGGAAACACGGAAAACATGCCCCAGCCCACCCCTACACATTTAGTAAATTACAAACTTTACGAATTAGAAATCAAATATGGATTAATGCAGATTGCAGAAGGTTTAGCCTTCCTACATAATGATGTTAAGTTACTTCACCGTAATATCTGTCCAGAGTCAATTATTGTGAACCAGCAGGGTGCTTGGAAGATATTCGGTTTTGACTTCTGCATCGCAAATCAGAGTTCGTCTGGCTCTGCCCCGTTTTGGCCATTTACTGAGTACTGCCAGGCAATGCACCCATTAACACAACCAATACTTGATTACTTAGGTCCGGAGTACATTCTATCTGCATCCCACTCTCCTGCTAGTGATATTTATTCCCTAGGGATGGTTATTTACGCCGTACATAGCACAGGACATGCAACTTTAGGAAATATTGGTACCGATTATATGAAATTTAAAAGATTTGTAAATGAAATAAGGAATCTTCCAGCATCTCGGCTGGCTTGTGTGGCGGAAGGATTGAGAGACTATGTCAAACTAATGTTGAATGTTACACCCGAATTAAGGCCCGATCCACATCAGTTTTTGAAGGTAAAATTGACAGGCTTTTTGTTACATTCATTATTTTTCTTTGCTGCTATACTATTTTCATGTACTGCCTCGGTGGCGTAGTTGTATTGCGTACGCATTACGAGTACGATTTGCGCGCTGAGGTCCTGGGTTCGATTCCTGGGTCGAGCCAAAAACAAAGTGACTGGGTTTTTCCATCTTAAAATTTACTCAGTCGCAGCTCGGAGTAAGGAAGTTGGCGGTGTGATACCCCCGTGCCTCGGAAAGCACGTAAAGCCGTTAGTCCTGCGCCTGATCTCTCTCCGGTCATGTCGGATTGCCGTCTCACCGGACTAGGAGAATGAAGGAATAGCGAGTGCACCTGTGTATTGCGTACACACTTGTGCACTATAATATCTCCTGCGTACTTAGCTGATCTCCGTTGAGATTAGTCGCCGTGGCCGAAACTGGCTAGGAGGATTATTATTTTCATGTGCAATTTTATTTTCCAGATACCATATTTCGAAGATGTTGGTGTAAAAACCCTCAACTACCTAGACTCGTTATTTCAGTGGGATAATCTACAAAAATCGCAATTTTACAAAGGTCTCCCACAGATAATCCAGAAAATGCCCCAACGAATATGCATCTACCGCATCCTTCCCTGCCTCACGAAAGAGTTCATTAACCCACCAATGGTACCATTTGTCTTGCCAAACGTTCTTCTAATCGCCGAGAACTGTTCAAAAGAAGAGTATGTCAAGTACATACTCCCAGTTTTAAAACCTGTCATGTTAATACAAGATCCGATACAGATTTTGTTAATATTTATGCAAAAAATGGAACTATTATTAAAACTAACTCCTGGTGAAGAAGTGAAGACTGACATATTGCCAATGTTGTACCGAGCTTTGGAGTCTGATGCACAGCAGATCCAGGAGTTGTGTTTATCTGTTTTACCAACATTTGCCTCTCTCATAGACTATCCTGCTATGAAAAATGCGCTGCTCCCTCGTATAAAAAAATTATGTATGAACACCAATTATATTTCTGTGCGCGTTAACTGCTTGTTGTGTTTGGGCAAACTGTTGGAGCATTTGGACAAATGGTTGGTGCTTGACGAGATTATACCGTTTTTACCGCAAATACCGTCGAGGGAACCTGCGGTTTTAATGGGGATTTTGGGTAAGTTTTAATTCTGCTATGGTGGTAATATACTCTGCACGTAATTTAAAATACGTTGATTAATGTGTCCGATTAGTATTATCATACATTAATATTATTTTCACAATGACCCATGTAGTTAGAATACTCATAAATACTAAATTGAATTATTTTACTCTAAAAATGTAATGTTAACAAACATTTAGTAATAACATACCAACAATACATGTTTATCCTGCACATTTCCGGGTAGATAAGCTTCTTGGAATTGCGCTCCATTCATTAATCCAAGCATGGCGTCATGATTAAAAGGAAGTCCGTAAAGACTCTGTCTATTCATACGTATTATGAATGGAAAACCAAAATAAGTAGACATAATAATATTGAATTACTAGCTTTTGCCCGCGGCTCCGCCCGCTTTAAAAAGTTTTTCCGGGATAAAAGTCCCGCTTTATATTTTCCCGGCATAAAAAGTAGCCTATGTGTTAATCCAGAACATGATCTACCCGTGTGCCAAATTTCATCGAAATCCGTTCAGTAGTTTTTGCGTGAAAGAGGAACAAACATCCTTACATCCAAACATCCAAACATCCAAACATCTAAACATCCAAACATACAAACATCCATACATTCTTACAAACTTTCGCCTTTATAATATTAGTAGGATAATTATACGACCAATGTGACGCCGCTTAATTAACTTTCTGAACACTTACTATGCAATCTGTTAAATCTTAGTGAGCTAGTATTGGAGAAGGAAGGAGAGATTAGACATTGTAAGATCAAACAGGTTTATTACCTATTGCATCAAAACATTTAGGTTGGTTCATGGTTATACATATAGCGAAAATGACAAAAAAAAAATGCATTTCAAAACTTTTATTTGAGCTGGCTAACAATTCCATTGTAGGTTTAACAAAATATGGCTCCTTAATACATTTAATAAAATTAACATCTCTCTATTCTACTTCATGTGATATATACATAATCACAAATCTAATTCCTAGGTATATACAAGCTAGCCCTCAGCCACAAGAAGCTTGGCATCACTAAAGAGGTCCTCGCGACGAAGGTGCTGCCATTCCTGATCCCACTCTGTGTGGAGAATGGCCTCACGCTGAACCAGTTCAACGCACTGGTGTCCCTCGTCAAGCAGATGGTGTCCAAGGTCGAGACGGAGCATAGAGCTAAGTTGGAGCAGCTTAATTCAATACAGAATGAGTCTAAGTGAGTGGTTTGATTTTGTGTAGTAAATATATTTGTGGAAATCTAAAATTACGTAGACTTTTGGTTTTAATCTGACACGATGTGGTGTAAAGCCTCCTGTGGATAGAGCAATACTTGTATGCATTTATAACTAGTACTAATCGCCTTTTGAATATCTGTTAAAAGGCTCCTATAACTGTGTCAACGTGGGTGAGAATTTTTTCGCCATTGTAGACGTTCAGACAAGGTTCAATAACTTTTCTTTCTTAATTAAGAATCCGAAACCTCAGCGTATAAATTTTCGGCCTTCGAATCAAAAAATATCATTATTCCATATTTTTCTAGAGTAATGGAACATTCATTATCAACGTCAGACACGTTAGTACCGACGCCGCAGCCGCAGACGGACATAGACAAGATGTTCACCGGGCTGGGCATAGACACATTCTCATTCAACAACACCAAGCCAGAGAAACCAGAGTCCAATATACCTAATATGGCGGATGTCTCGGGATCTATGAGCATTGAAGAGAAACAAAGGTATTCACAATTAACAATTTATTTTACTTGTTATCACGACTCAATATAATAATCTGTTATTAATATATTATTTTAACAAAATCATATTATATCGACTGCCTTGGTGGCGTAGTTGTATCGCGTACGCGTTACGAGTACGATTTGTGCACTGAGGTCCTGGGTTCGAATCCCGGGTCGAGCCAAAACATTGTGACTGGGGTTTTCCATCTTAAAAATTACTCAGTCGCAGCTCGGAGTCAGTAAGTTGGCGGTGTGATACCCCCGTGCCTCGGGTAGCACGTAAAGCCGTTGGTCCTGCGCCTGATCTCTCTCCGGTCATGTCGGATTGCCGTCTCACTGGACTATGAGAGTGAAGGAATAGCGAGTGCACCTGTGTATTCCGCACACACTTGTGCACTATAATATCTCCTGCGTACCTGGCTGATCTGCGTTGAGATTGGCCGCCGTGGCCGAAACTGGCTAGGAGGATTACATTACAATACTAGCTTTTGCCCGCGGCTCCGACTACGTTAAAAAGGTTTTCTGGGATAAAAGTCCCGGTTTTCATTTTCCCGGGATAAAATGCCTTTGTGTTAATCCAGGACATGATCTACCCGTGTGCAAAATTTCATCAAAATCTGTTCAGTAGTTTTTGCGTGAAAGAGTAACAAACATCCATACATCCATACATACTTACAAACTTTCGCTTTTATAATATTAGTAGGATTATAAAGAAAAATATCGTTTAGGAAAGTGGGATCCACATAATGCGTCGTCTGACGAGGAAGAACTATCCCTCGCCAGTCAAGATAATTATTCCGGCCTGTTCATGCCGCTGGCCTGGATTTTAAAACCTTTTGTATGGTGGTCGCCAAACTGGTGGATAAGATATAACACTAGCAGTGGCGGGCTTAACCAATCCGAGGCTCGTTGAGAGGGTTTTTTCTTTGTGTTTGTGACCCGTATCAAAGACGCGAGGCCCCGGGGCGGGAGCAAGAGTCCCCGATTTTAACAATTTCGTAGGTAAGATGCTAAAGTGCGCAGGTAAACAGTGTGGTGGCACAAAAGAATCAGGTCCTTAGTTGGAAATCGTGAGGTCCCACGTCTAAGTGTATGGCCCTGGGCGTTCACCCGATTCGCTACCCCCTTCCCATATGAGGTCGCCGCTGACCACCAGCCTGCTGCTTTTTCGTACAAACTTAAAACCTTAGTTTAGAAAATATATCATTCCATGTTTTCTTATTTATTTCAGGATAGCACAACAGCAAGAGACAGTGAAGAGGTTCACTCAGCAACCACCCCCTATGCCAATTGCAGCACCTCCGAAGTCAACTCACAGAGCCGTTGATCTCACATCGTCCCTCCTCCAGTCGAACCTCTCACAACTATCCACACAGAAGTACCCACAAAACACACAAAACATCACCTCACCTAACTATAACCCACCGTTAATGGGAACTCAAAATGCGATGTTGCCAGCCCCAACACGCCCACAAAACTCAGGATCATTCGTCTACCAAAGTCAAAACACGTCAAACATTGATAACCAGTTGGCACTGATGCCGGGGTGGTCAGCCACAAACCCAAATTTCAACAATAAATGGTCGAACAATCACAACCAAAATCAAAATAAAAAGCAGGATTGGTCGGCGTTCGAATCTCTATTACCGACTCAGAGTACGTCAAATAATAATGTTAAGAAACTCAGTGACAGTGAGATGATGGATTTGTTGAATTAGATTACGAGTGAAACATGTTTTTGAACGGTCTCAGAAAGTGCTACTGATTTTGAGATGTTTTGATGTTATTATTTCTCCGAATTATTTTGTATTCACTACAATAATTTCGCTTGTGCTGTTTATTATAGTCATTTTGTAACAGAGGAAAGGAATATTATTAACCCCTTATATCTATATGGGGTCCTTGCTCTGAAGGGGTTATGAGGCTTTTGGTCCCTCCAAATCTCGTAATTTGCTATAGTAATCAGCACGAATCAAACGCTTTATTTGCAGTTGGGACGTGATACTTATCTGATGCTATTTAAAGGGTTATCGTTTGCAGATCGCAACAATCTGCATTTAGTTAGGTTGTTTCAATTGATTCCGAACGAAAAATTCATTTCAACGCACACGCGTTTCATGAATTCTGTTGATATTAAACAGACATATCTATACTAATAAGAAGTGAGATTGTTGGATACACTCCGAAAAGACATAAATAGATTAAAATGAAGTAGTATACATTGTTCGGTATTTATCATCGGAATGGCATGTAATTTCTGTAAATTTGACATATACTATGCTGATATTAATGCTTCCATGTATTTTTTTATAATCAGCGGTAATCAGTGATTTTGCCGGTACACTGAGAATGGTGTCAATAGTTGTAAATATTTTATTGACAGATATAAGTAGAAGGATTATCGTTTTGATAATATCTTAAAAAGCACTTCACGCTTTTTTTTACTATAAAAAATATTATTTTTTTCTTATTTATTTAAATTTATTTTCTGCTTTTTAATTGGATTTTATATAAAAGCGCGGTTTTAAGTTTTTTTTCTGTTATTGCACCGTTTGTATTTTTATAGGCTGTTGCGTCATAAAAATTTAGGAAATGGTGACAACCGACAATCATCCTAGGTGATTGGGGTCAGATTGCAATTATTTGAAATTAATTGAACTGCTGATTAAAATATAAGTGGAAGGCAATTTTTTATTTAGAATGTAACGCAGCTTATAAGACTAGTTATACATTCCTATTTAATTATAATATTTATTGTACGAAGGTACATATAATTCAAAGTTTTTCATTAAAACTGTCCATCACAAGGAAACCTTTTTACTTGAAAGCTATATATACATATCACGCCTGTTATCCCCGAAGGAGTAGACAGAGGCGCAACTAGTTCACCCACTTTTCGCCGTTATTCCGTCCCATGATGTGATAGGGGGCGAGCCTATCGCCATATCGGGCACAAATTCCAGACTCCGAGCTGATACTGAATAGAAAAACTCAATATCACTTTGCCCGACCCGGGAATCGAACCCGAGACCTCAGCATTGCAGTCGTACCATAATATAACTACGCCACCGAGGCAGTCAATTACTTGAAAGCAGCACCGGCTTTGTCGGTCCCCCGAGCCAGCATACAATAGGGAGGGCGCCAATGCATTGGGCAACAGCGAGAGGGGGGGGGGGGGTTCAAACTCGATGCTCAATGAGCTGCTCATTCAGTCATCAATGACATAAGATAGTTTGTCAGCAATAATAGTCTAAAAAAGAGCTCGTCAGAAAAGGGGGCGGAGTAGTCTCCCCGAGAGTTTGGGGTATAATAATAAATAGGTTACACTTACCTATCATTTGCTTTGATGGCATATGAATTGATAGTAACTCGTATAATTTTTGGTATAAGGTACGCAATTTTTTAAGTTGTAGGTATTGTCGAAAATTAACCGATTAGTTAACATATTATGTTATAAGAACTTATATTTTTTCTCTGATGAATTATCATACATATAAATATGTATTTATGTTTATAAAATCTATATGTAAGTCATAATTATGTATTTATTTATGGAATCCGTTATAAAATGATCTCTTTTTTAATAAATGAAAAAAATGTTGATGTATTTTTTTTATTACAATTAAATCGTGTCATAAATCAATATATTAATTTACTTATAATTAGAGTATATAACGCTAATTCCTATATTTAAAATTTCCATAATACTTATTATGTAGGTATCGTATGTTTTGGAAACTAAACCTAGCTATCATAATATAGCAATATGGAGTATGTCTTTCGCATATTTAATTGTTATTGTATACAATGAGTAATACCCTATATTCTACCATTTTTGTATGTTCAAAATAAAAAAGAAATTGACCCATAGGTAACTTACTGTGTAATAGAGCATAAGTTTTACCTTTTTCTAAATCTTTCCTTCCCATATAGGTACCTACCCCAATATGAGGCGCGGTTATTCGTGTCTTATCCCATATTTATTTCGTATTTCCGAATCTAACCCCCAATTACATAGTAATTCTAAGAACCCTGAATCTACCTCCGCCTCCTAAAAGACAGTGCAAAGAACATACAAGCAGTAACAGTCTGCAGCACGCTGGCTGTCAAGAAACAAGTCTTGTATTCGTAATTGTGTGTGAGAGACCAAATCATAATAAAGATGGCGACTATCGCGTTTGACGCTGTCATTGTAGCTGTTGTGTCGAATTCGTTTAACGTGCTGTTGTATAAGGGCTGTTGGAGTATGCTGGAGGCTGCTGTGGCGAAGCTGGCGAGCATGCACCAAACTACAAGCAGGCTTTTGCCACTGGTCAGTGTTATTCCTGGAAACGGAAGAATGGTTTTATGCGGGATATAATTTAGCTCATGCATGCAGAGATTTATATGCGGTTCTAGAAGATATTTTTGTGCTTCTGAAGTACTACCTATTGGAATTAGCAATGACATGAAACTAAAGCATGTTCCAGATATAGCAGGAAATTGAAATACAGCCGTCCTTGAGTATCCAAAAACGGCTATAAAATATTGGCGAAACTGAGGCTGAAGTTAGCTTTGAACCCCACTCTCTCAAAGTCCATCTGATACATGACATGTATGGTAATGTTCATGGGCGTAGCTATAGCTTTCACATGAGGGGGGGGGGGGTCCTACGATATAAAAAAATTAGTAGAGTGGGTTCTTGCCTTGCATGGCACCGTATTTTAGAAGCTAAGGGGGGTCCGTATTCCCGAAATGTCAGCGGTCAGTGGCGTAGCGTGGTTCACTGAAAGCTAAGGGCGTGGGGTCGGTACCCCCTGAACCTCCCTCCCCCTGTATACGCCCATGGTAATGTTAATAAAGATTAAAATGCCATGTCGAATATATAAACTGTGAGGCCTGATAATATAATTACCATAAAATCCAACAGCTCCAGCGACACAGAAAGCAGCGCAGAGTCTCGCCTTCTCGTTGATCGATTTGGGCAGCACGATGCACAGCATTATAAAGCACAGCGCTGACCCGTGCGCCACTGCGATTAATGTGGACACCTGAAATAGGAAAACGTGATAAGAAAGTTTAGCGATGAGAACAGAATAATGTAGGTCAGAAACGAAACTTCCATTTGTAGATGCCTTATGGGCGAGTCCGTATTGGTCGGTACCTACCTACTACATCTTGGTATATTTCACTCACTAAGCAGCAATATGCAAGTACCTTTGTCTTTTGGTTCGGTATCAATTGTGCCA
Source organism: Lapara coniferarum (assembly GCA_949316025.1). Classification (NCBI taxonomy): domain Eukaryota; kingdom Metazoa; phylum Arthropoda; class Insecta; order Lepidoptera; family Sphingidae; genus Lapara; species Lapara coniferarum. The sequence goes on from OX438920.1 coordinate 1,932,225, forward strand.
AATGTAGACCAACATGCTCGCTGTGGCAATATTAAGTCAGGAGCAAAATAAATTTGGCATCATGTGATATTCAAATAAAGGACTGAGTATAGGTACTTAGTAATTGCATCATCTTAATGATATCTAATTTAAAATTCCCTATTTGAACGAGATTCAATATTTTTATGAAAACTTGAAAAAGAAACAGTCGAAGGCGGGATTTGAACCCACGACCTCCAGCGTACCGTGCCGGTGCTCTGCCAATCGAGCTACTTAGCTTTGTTTCTTTTTCAAGTTTCCATAAGAATATAAAAACATTACCAAGCACTACATGGCCATTAACATGTAGGTATAAAAATCATAATATAGGATTAGAAAAAAGTTTAGTGACTTCGTTTCAGTGAATTTACCCCTGTAAAGGAGTAACGCTGAAGTTAGTAATTGTAATAATTGCTAACAGATGTCGCTGGTCATCTCCTTTAAGATATTCAAATAGGGAACTTCAAATTGGACAGCCGAGGGTGGGGTCGAAGTAGCTCAATTGGCAGAGCACCGGCATGTACGCTGGAGGTCGTGGGTTTCAAATCCCGAATTCGACTGTTTCTTTTTCAAGTTTCCATAAAGATATAAAAACATTATCCAGGCACTACATGGCCATTAACATGTATAAAAATCAAAATAAAGGATTTTAATGATAGTTATCATTTCCATAAAGGTTTTGCTACAGCATTGATTCATGGTAAGATACGACTAAGATTTAATCGATAAGTCATAAAAATACATTCTCATTAATTAACAGTCTATTATGATGGCGTTATTATTCTAATGGTAAAGTACCTTTTTCGTTGAAACTCTTAGGCAATTTAGTGGCTGTGAAATTATTTGTGTACCAATAATATTACCTACGTAGGTAGGTTCTTAATAGATTTTAATCGCTGTATGGGGTTGATTGCGTTTCTTGCTTCCCTATTATATATGGCAACTTGTGGGTAACGGGCGATGTAGGTAGAGGGCTATTGTCCTGCGTTTCTGGCCGGCTATCTTAAAACAATTGCCGTGTAGAGAAACTATGTCACCCTAACAGTACGCGGACTGTGAAAGTTTTTTTTACCGATTTGTCCTATTTGACATCTAGATTCTAGAGTACAGCTCCAAGAAACGAAGTCCGGGGGAATCCCTCCTTTGATTTACAACATTACTGATAATGAAAACAGTACGATCATCATTCATTATTATAAAGAGTGGTGTCTTCTTTGAACGCACTAAGAATTTGTGAGCCATCGCATATTTCGGAATGAATTACTTACCTACCTAAAAAAAAAAATGCCTAACTAGAAAAGAAAAATGTTCTAAAAACGTTGCTCCCGGTATGTGAAGAAGGGTTGTCGTCGAATTAGGGTATTATTTAAAACTAAGCAAAAAAACAATTTTATAGTATCAAATGGGAGAACACTTACCGACCAAATATTCATCGAAGGATTCTGCTCCCAAATAAGTGGCGGGAACACCACTCCCAGTACAAGAATCGAAAATGTCGTACACAAATGCAGAAGTGCGTACAAATAGAAATTTATGTCTAAAAGCATATTTGTAATTGTAATGAAATTCTTCTTCAATGACGCCGTCCTTCTCGCGGTTCCCGGAGTCATCTCGTCAGCGAACACCACAGCTTGTGGAGCGTTCACTGTTGTTTCTCTATACAACGGCTGAGGAATCTGTCCATCTCTGTCTATACTCTCTAGTTCCTGGTAACCACTAACCCTCCCATAATTAGCTACATCTAAAGAACCAAAATCAGAAGAGAATCTACTAGACGAGTCTCCGAAATTAGATGAAAATCTATTAGTGTTAGCACCATCGAACATCGAACCGAAGTCGGAAGAAAAACGTGATTGGTCACCGTTTTCTCGATTTTGCATCGACGGATCTAGAATTTCCTTAGCATTCCTTCGAGATTTAAAGACCACGACATCCGTGGCGTCTTCGTCTTGTGTTGTTCTGGGAACTGGCTCTTCTGTTTCAGCGTTTTGTTGAGCTCGTTCTCTCTCTTCAGCATTGCGTCTTTGATTAGAAAATATAACTTCATCGTCATCCTCCATGGCGTCTCTTAACATGTTGTAAGTGCTACGAATAACCCTTTCGATGTAAACTGGTCGAGTGTATGAAGCTAAGAAAACACAATTTTGCATAATAATAGCTCCGTAAATCATGACGACGACATCTCCAGTATAAATTGTGCACAAATAGCCAATTAAGATAGGAATTACGCAGTTTCCGACAGAAGGTGCCATGCGAACTATTCTTTGAGCCATGGTCAATTTTTCTCTGAAGAAATGTGTTATGATTACTTCTGTCTGCTGACCCGTTAAAGCACACCCGATGCCTGAAAAGGATAATCATAAACATCATTAATAAAACAATTGTGGTCTTACGGGTCAAGTGCCAGTAAACTTATTTTAAGTAAGAAATCAGAGATATGCTGGGTTTAATCCTTGGCACGGACAATATTTGTTTGATTTTGGTATGAAAAACAAGGAAATTTATATTAAGAAACTGTATGCAGAGCCACTTCTGTCTGACCCTTCATGGATACTGGCGTGAGTTTATATTAATTAGCATTTAATTTTTATTTAGATAAGCTTGCGAAACGTTAAATGCCACTGGTCAGCTGTGTAAACACATCACGAGTTTTAGAACAATGAGTGTTTCGAGTTGTTCAAATAATTGGTAGTTTTGTGAGTTCATTATTATGTAAATTTATTTTCCGTTTGTTACATGTCAAAAATAGTTTGCATCTTGCATGTAGGTAAGTATGTTATGTTGTTGACGTCATTTTATCTTCACGTGCTTGTGTTTTCATTTCAACGATAAAGAATACAACACCATGTATAGATGCCAATATGATCCACCACTATATAAGAATAATACCCCTTTTGATTTATTAGAACCATCAAATAAATGATTCAATGCCCATTACTTATCTAATTACAATAAAATAGGTAACACCTGGGTAGGTACTCATGAAATATGGATAAAAGTACATGAATGTTAATTAAAACGAAAATGATCAAGGCAAATAAATATAAAAATACTTAGTACACAGTACTGACCCATAAATATTCCTGAGAATATATTGATGATGTGATCATTGGTATCCGCATCTGTGGAGTAACTGGAGAGCAACACGCCGGCCACCGTCATGCAAAGACCAGCCAGTGCCATAAACCTCGGCATGTTGAATATTTTCACCACAGCACGACACCATGACTCCAGCAGCAGCCTTATGACCACCATGATTACTGGCACCAAGGCGATGTCGACATCCCATAGCCTCATCAGCTCATTTTCTTCATGGTCTTCTTCTCGGATACTTTTCAGAATAATCAATCCATATAATGATAACAGAGCTGGTACTGTGATGTGATAAATTACCGCGGACACTACTATGAGCCACCCATACCCGCCGTCAGGGGGCGTAGGACCGATTTCCGGCTGCGAAGCTACAACCCTATCAAGATGTAGGTCTTCTACCCTATTGTCACCTCTTTCTGCTTGGTTCGCAACGGGGACTCTTGGATTTTCCATTATTTTTAAATAAACAATAGCTTCATATTCGTAACTAATGATTAGTGAATGAGTTATCAGTGTGGTATAGGTGTGTTATCTTATCTTTTATCATTTCGTGTAATCACTTGTGCTATATTTTTAAAATCACCGCCAATCCAGTTCATTATACGTAAACTTAAAACTATGATAAATATTTTTGTTATTCAAATGTATTTTTAATAAATCTAAGCCTTCACAGTTTATATATACTTAACAAATCAAAACGATAAAAAAACATTTTGAGATAATTTAAATCATATTTCTGAACGGATGATAAATAAAATCAAAGCCGGTAAAATAGCGAAGCCACAAGTATAAGTGGGGTAGAAGGTGAGTGTTATAGTAACACATTCACGAAAGAACGAGACAATCGATACATGATTAAGTCAAAACATGTTTTCGTACTTTATTGGGTATTTCAACATGAATTCGTTTGATCGACATTCGTAAAGACGCTCCTATTAGAATTTATATATTTTTTATCCAATATGATAAGGTTTTATTGTTAAAATATACAAAAACATAAAAAAAGACATTCCGAATGCTGTGTTTTAGTAAATAGGTCTTCAGCTTACTATGGGAAAAGAGATATAGTGGCGTGGTTATTGCGTGTTCAGATGCCGTGACTGCGGGCATAATTATTGCCAGTGACTACCTATATTTAATGGGAGGTTTTAAGTTTCTCTGGGAGTGAGCCTATGGGTGAGTCGAAGGAAGAGGGTCCTCGCAGAATACATCAGGATTCGGGGCCATGGAGACTGAGTCTGTGAGATCGGAACTGAGTAGTCGGTCACGCCGCAGCTCTCGTCACCGACACACGCATAGAAGCACCCGGTATGTTTACTTTACTGTGGACCGGTGATTGATTAGTCCTATTGTTTACTTTATGCACATAATTGTTGTTCCTGTTTGCATTTACTGTTGTTACCATGTGTTGAATATTTAATGACGATACTATACCCTACGAAAGTGTCCCTTCTCCACGTTTTGATTCTCAATTTTCGAACACGTTTTAATTTACTTACATGAGTTGATTTATTTTATCAGAAGTCTTTGTATTTGAGCAGGAGTTTACTAAATACATGATATAATTACTACTACAATTATAATTTTTCACTGTAATAAAGTAATTTAATATCCTATTGTATTAAGTTAATAGCAACTGCAGTTCAAATACAATCGATCTGGTTATTACATAAATAGTAAATTCTCAATTTATGTATCATCATTTGGCCAAAAATGTGTATTAACTAAGGAAGAATGTTATGTGAGCACTTAGTATACCTTATAACATGGGGGTGATAAACAAAATTATTATAAAATATTAAATAAAAAATTTATTCAACTGAGATTTAAATTAGGAACCCATTGTGGATTGGATCTTGAGAAGATAAAAAAATAAATAGGATGGCAGATGAATACACTTTCTTTGTGGTATCAATAACAGAAATAATTCAGAGAAAGTATGAAATAAAACATAACTAGGGCATGCGATTGCCTGTTTTAAGTTACAATCAATAGTATAATTCTCAGATCTGATTGGATTATGACAACATTTTTATTGAATCTAGAAATACATTGATGAAACCCATTCCATTTGATAATTAATGTATAAAGGACATGTCCAAAAATGGGTCTTAAAATCTAAACAAGACAGTTTATATATATTTGGATAGAACTTCTGAAAACTAGCTTTTTGCAATAAATCATTTAATTTTAAAGACCTCAGATTTTGAGATGCATGTAATTTTGTTGGGCTTGAAAACTACACTTAATATGAATATTATCAAAAAAGATGGTTATGAATGAAGGGCTCTAAAAACATTTTTAATGGATCTAAGATCCATATGTTGCCCCCTTTAATATCCCTAAAGTTTGAGCCTGTTTAGATTTTGAGGCTCAGCACTTATACAAAAAATTGACATCTCCTTTATTTATTTATTTATTTATTTATTTATTTTTTTTTTTTGGAGAACCAACAGATAATAACTTAATAACTATAAAGAATAACAATTGAGTTCTTATTAATAGGTTCCCACGATTAGCAATACGTATTACATATATTGAATGTGAGCAGATACATTTCGCCGTTAATAATTGTAACATTTATAACTATATAAAATAAAAAAAAGAATCTGTACACAATAGCAGATTTCATAAAGGTTTGTTGTCTCATGTGTTAAAAAAATCTTTGCTTAAATGTTTCCGTGCTGTATTAATATTGGTACAAAAAACATCAATATCCATGCGCTTGCTTAGCCTGTTGAAGTTGTCACTTGCTCGCCACAAAAAGGAGTTTTGCCTATAATTAGTCGCTGCCACAGGAAGATACAACGGGGCATTCGATCGAGTGGATTTAAAGGGAACATGTATATTGATTTTCCTTACTAATTCCGGACAGTCAATCTTGTTGGATGTAATTTTTAAAAGGAAAAGCAAGTCCGCGATTTCACGTCTCTTAGAAAGTGGCAAAAAATGGAATTTTTTGCAGAGACTTTCATAGTCATAGTCTGAACTCGTGATTCCCAGGCGGAAGCAAAGGTATTTTAAGAATTTTGTTTGAATGCGCTCAATTCTAGCAGTGTACTTCAAATATCTCGGATTCCAGATTTGGGAAGCGTACTCTAGGTTGCTCCGAACGAATGTGCAATATAATATTTTCAATGTTTTGGCACGATTAAAGTCAGTTGAGCTTCTCATTATGAAACCCAAGGCTCTTGAGGCCTTTGCAATAATAGATTCAACATGACTGTCGAACAGAAGTTTAGTATCGTGAATTACTCCAAGATCCCTGATAGAGTTCACTCTATCAAGTACCTGGTTTTTTAATGAGTACATCGATGGTATAATGGACTTTATGTAACTCTTTTAATAAATTTGCAGGAGTACAAAGTCTCAAAGGAAAGAAGGTGGTGACCACACAATGGCACCTTTCCAGACCAGTGTCAACATCAATCCTGACATGGGTCGAGATGGACAGGAAGTTATTGAAGTACAAATACTCCCACAGGATGAAAACTGGGGTGAAAACACCACTGCAGTTACTGGGAATACCTCTGAAGGTTCCCAATCAATGGAAGATGTCAGTAACTGGCCTGTGGAATCAGACAGTGGCTTAGGGTTTGTTTGCTCAAGATACTTTGGATCAACAATAGCACTTGGGCTGTCATTTGTGTCATTTGTAAGTCCATTGGCAATGGTGGTACTGCCCAAAATAGGATTTTTCCCAGGATTCACTGATAACATCGCAATACAGCCCAGTCAGAGGATGCAGCTACTAGCTTGTGCAGCAGAATGTAAAGGAATCTTGCTTTCATTAGCTTTTAAATTAGTTTTACTGGCAATTGGAGTTTGGGCCGTATTCATGAGGCCAAGGAATGCTATATTACCAAGGATATTCATCTTCAGAGCAGTCACATTAGTCATTTTAGCTGTTTGTATATTCTCGTACTGGCTTTTCTATATAGTTCAAATAACAGAGGCAACAAAAGCTCTGGCAGTTGGTGATGAAGCAACTGATTATAACTCTTTAGTGTCATATGTATCAAGTTTCTCTGATACATTGCTCTTCATACATTATATAGCAGTAATATTAATGGAAATAAGGCATTTGGAGCCTGTATATTATATTAAAATTGTCCGGAGCCCTGATGGAGAAAGCAGGTCATATGCAATAGGACAGTTGAGCATACAAAGGGCAGCTGTATGGGTCTTGCAAAAGTACTATACAGAGTTCCCAATATACAATCCATATTTGGAGAAGATACCAATATCTAAGAGTCAGAGGAAAGCTCAGTCAAGTATAAAGTTCTATGAAGTTGATGGATCTAATACCAATGGACCACCAGGACAGGCCAGGTAAGTTGATTCCTTTAGTCAAAGCTAATTAATGCCAAAGGTTAATTTCACTATGTATTTTGTTGTAATCTTAGGGTGGCAAATTATTGCACTATATTATTATTATTTACTAATAGAAGAGGTTGAGTCCCACATTCATCAGAGGTAAACCAAACTGTTGTTAACTTATTATTATTAATGAGTATTGTGTACTGATTATGGATACTGTCATCCATAGTCAGTACATCCTATTCCTATCTGTATAGGAACGAAATTTGTATACATATAAAAAAAATTGAAGTGTTTTTTCACCAGCATCTTGTCTATCTCATTGAATAATTCGTTGTGAATATAATCAAGGTTAACACGCGATGGTACCGTTCATCTTTCTTGGAACAAAAAAAATATTTTTAAGCCTTAAATCCAATTATTATTCTGATCATGTCATGTGTAAAAGATGTGACAACAATCCGCGTACATTGCTTTTATTAATTGTGTAAATAAAGATAGAATTTTTATGTATATTTGAAGGTTCCCTATTGAATTGCATAAATGTATTTGTAATAATATTGTTACGCATTTTAGCTTTAAGCCTAAATATCAATGTGCATAATAATCATTATGCATAATTGTTTTAGCGTAAAATAAAAAAGCATAAATACTAAAGCACAACCATCAAAACGACTAACGTCAAATAGCATAAATATCAAAAGTCATAAAAATAAATTTAAAGCATCATTCATGTTTGGTTTTGTCTGAGTTGGAAACTACTTAAAGTCGGTTCTGGCACTAACCGCTCGGCTTGTGCGGTGGTTCATGTGCACCTAACACGCTCGTCGCTTCGCTCCTCGTTGACCTAATTTATTATAAATACATATTATGCAAAATGTGTATTAGTCTAATACAAATTAGTCGAGCTAAAAATATTCCAATAGCTTATTATGACAAAAAAGTAGTAGGCCAAAATATTACTATGCGATAGTACTATTATGCCAATACATATTAAGCAAAGTTAAATATGCGGAAAAATAATAGTTTAAAGAAAAGTAGGCGAATCAAAGGGATCCCTTATTTGAATGTGAAACTTGATACTTTTATCACTATTCAAGAGTCATATTTGTACATAAATAATTGTTATTGTCTCAGCTTAGAGTATACATACATACATATACACTTACGCCTGTTATCCTCGAAGGGGTAGGCAGAGGCGCAACTAGTGCACCCACTTTTCGCCATTATTCCGTCCCATGATGTGATAGGGGGCGAGCCTATCGCCATATCGGGCACAAATTCCAGACTCCGAGCTGATACTGAATTGAAAAACTCAATATCACTGTGCCCGACCCGGGGATCGAACCCGAGACCTCAGCTTTGTAGTCTTACTGTAATACAACTATGCCATCGAGGCAGCTTAGAGTATGTAAACACGTAATTGTTGTCAGGTCGACGACGGGTTCGTGCACGGGGAGTGCGGGTCGGCGGCGCGACTCAGGCTCGGCGCACAACGAGCGCTACTACGAGGAGGCGGAGCGCGAGCGGCGCGTGCGCAAGCGTCGCGCGCGGCTGCTCAGCGCCGCCGAGGACGCGTTCGCGCACGTCCGCCGCGTGCGCGTCTCCAGCGCTAATGGTCAGGATGGTACAGTATTTATGCTTTAACTCATCAATACTCGCTCGGTTACATTGGGCTGGGACGTCATCTGTCAACAAGCGAAAATCGACCTTATACGACGTCCCGGGCCAATGTAACCGAGCGAGTATTGATGAGCTAAAGTCTAAAACTTACACTACGTTTTGAGATTGTAGTGTTTGAAGAAAGGACAAACTTAATAATTGGTGAATAAAACGTAGGTGTACTCAATACTATTTATTAGGTGCAACAGAGAGCATGCGGCCGAGCCGCTCGCGTATTTATACAGTTGTCGATAATTATAAACAATGATATGACATAAATAGCACAAATATGGAATTGCTTAAAATTATTAAGACCTTGATTGATTTGGGCTTTAGCATGGACTAATATTGGGTATGGATATATAATAATTATCTTTATTCATATAAGAGGTGGGGAAGGAATTTATCCAGTCAGTCTTAGCTTTTACTTCATGCGTGTTGGCAGGGAGTTTGTTTTTGTTTTGGTTGTTCGTAATAAAGGAGAAACCAAAGTAATAACGTCTTTGAGAAATTGAAAATGCGATTAGTAAAACCAAGAGAACCTTCTTCTCTTGAAGTCTGTTAAAAATAGAAGTCAATACTAAAGTCACTAAAGCCTTAATATTTGTACAGGTGGTGCCCTGGGTCCTCGTGAAGCAGCACAGGCGGTATTTCCATCGCTGGCGCGCGCCTTGCAGAAGTACCTGCGAGCTACACGCCAGCAGCCTAGACATTCTGCAGACTCGGTTAGAAGACTACTTTTGTCTTTTATAAGATTCATATTAATTTTTACTGATTCAATGTTTATTTGTTCACTGTGGTGGATGAATGCTAGACAAAAACCAGTGGATGAATGCTAGTCAAATACCTTTACGCATACAATTATTTCTATTTCATAATAATTATTGGACTTCCGTATAGCAGATTACAGCAATATTTAATCTTGCAAAAAAATTGGATCAAATTTAGTAAAAAATGAAATTTTAATTCACCTCTAATGATTATTAAAAAAAAAACGTAATCCTCCTGGTCAGTTTCGGCCACGGCGGCCAATCTCTACGGAGATCAGCCAGGTACGCAGGAGATATTATAGTGCAAGAGTGTGTGTGCAATACACAGGTGCACTCCCTATTCCTTCACTCTCATAGTCCGGTGAGACGGCAATTCGACATGACCGGAGAGAGATCAGGCGCAGGACCAACGGCTTTACGTGCTTCGCGAGGCACAGTGGTATCACACCGCCTACTTCCTGACTCCGAGCTGTGACTGAGTAATATTTAAGATAGAAAAACCCAGTCACAATGTTTTTTAGCTCGACGCGGGATTCGAACCCAGGACCTCAGCGCGAAAATGGTACTCGTGACGCGTACGCAATACAACTACCCCACCGAGACAGTCAAAGACAGAAACTTACACAAAACCATATTATTTTTATTTTTAGGTGCTGGCACATCTCGGCCGCTGCCTATCACAAGATGCGTCCCCGCGCGCTTTCCTCGAGCCATTCCTCGTGGAAGGACCAGTCCTCTCTGCTGAACAAGAAACCCGGCCCATCCAGAGATGGTCACTGATCTCCGACGAGCTGCTTGCCCGTCCACTGGCAGACAACATCGAGTTTCAATTGAGGCAAGGCGATATCTCACTAATATGTACAATAAGACAACTTCCCAAGTTCAGCTTGTCAGAGGAGGTTGTGGACCCCAAGAGCAACAGGTTTGTTTTAAGGCTAAACTCGGAGACATCCGTCTGACAGGAAGAGTATTGGGGGAATGATGATGATGATAGGCTGGTATGACATACGGAGTGGTTTTAGTTTGGTCAGCAAAAGTCAGGCATTAGAAGGGCTGGATTCAGGAAATTTGTTAGGGGCACTTTTAAATTTTAGATTAAAGGTAATTAGCATGATATTATAACATCCAGTGAGCCCGCGGGTCCTGCGTTAGTTGATTTTGAAGCAAAGAAAAATTGTATAAGAATTTGGGGTAAAGATGATTCAGAAAACTTTCGGGGGGGAACAAACTTTCTTATAGATTCTGGTATCTATGAGAGTATTTGTAAGCCTATTAGGTTTTGACAATATCAAACAAGCTTCATGCTTTAAATCACCATGAATATGCTATCTTGCAGCAGTAAATTTCAGTCACCCATTTATTTATTTTAGTGACTAGTGCCTGGAGATTGCTGTCTATTCTAATGTAGTTTAATTGTAGCGCATTACAGACGCTAGCTTTCTTAGGAGATTATTAGAAAATTAACTAATTTTAATTGATAATTGGTGAAATTTTATACAGAAACCACAACTTTTATGCATTCTCATAAATTCATAATATCTCATGTATAGCAGAGATATATTAATTAAAAAGGTTTTCCTAAGGGATTAAAGTGTGCAATCTCAGTTTGAGAATCTCGATTAAGTTTTAAGCTCAAATTATGACATTTATGTAAAGACTAGACTGCATTTAATGCACAATGCCCATTATGCCTATCACTTACCGTGAGCTCAATAAAGCTATAAGACCAACTATTTCATTAGAGTCACGATCCCCGTCGCCCTATGCTGAGTCCGCGCCTGAATGAGCAATAGCTTTATTGGGCATAACGGGCATTGCATTATTTACAAGATAATTTAAGTTTATTTTATAATTGTACATTTTGTGTCATATATGTATTTCGAATGTGTTCATCACATGATCTAGGATTTAAGTTATTAGGATCAATTTGGAATGAAATGCTAAAGAGCGAGCAATATAGTACTTTTTCGGACATACGGATATTTTGGTTTCACAAGAACTTTCTATAACAAACTGTAACATTAGCGATCATATTATGACGTTACTTTGAAATACCTAAAACCATTGAATGTGGGGGTAGAAGAAAACGCAAAAAAAATAAAAATAATAAGGATGATAAGGATAATATAAGTTTTTTATTGGCTCTTGCATTAGCGTTATTGTTATTTTGGTTTTTATAAATTGTTTGGGAGGCGAAATTATTTTATATTATCTAGTTTCTAAGTATTCACTAAAATTCGTGTGGAATCAAAATTAAATATCTGTTATTATTATTTATTAAATTGTATTATGGGTCAAGTGTTTTTCCTCTTTAGCATTTTCGTAACATTCTATTATTTTAGTATAATTTGTTGAATAAACATAATTTTATGTGATCCCATCTCCGCGTCGGAGTTATAAATTGCATTTATTTAATTCCATTGCTGTGCATATAAACGTAACCTGTGACAGCTAGTGTGCATCTCAAATATATCTATAATAGTTTAACAGTCATATCATAGGTTAGTTTTTGATATTTATTGAATATTCCAATTGTTGCAGTGCAACAGACAGATATTTATATGCTTAATTACTGACGTTTACACGTAATTTTTTACGTACAGTATTTGAACGTTTTTGGGGGGGTCTTATCCCCCAGCCGTTTACAAGAGATTATTTTTTGTATTATTTTTTAGAACTAATTTTATCTTTTAAAGACTTGAACATTTTGTAAATGGAAATCCTGTGTGTTTATGCTGACATATTTAAGACTGCTTTTCATGACATTTTTGAAATCTTTACACGTTTTTATGTAAGTTATGTAAGGTTGTGCTCGGAATAGTTACAGAATAAATTTTTGAAATTATATAATATAAAGGTTTCGCTAATCTGACCAAAGACTGCTTAAAAATATAGTTGTAACATATCATAAGATCGAAATTTCAATTGGCTTCGCGTATTGGGTGTGAAAATTATCAAGTCACGGATTGTAAAAGTTACAGGGCCCCAAAACAAAATTGTTTTTAAAATATCTGTTTACAAGAATAAACGTTCATTATGTATCTTTGATATCAAAAATAAGTAATGCACTAGAAGTAATTGACATAAAATTGGCGCCCAGAAAATACTGTCAATTAGGGCCCTGGCGAGCGAGACGTGCTTAAAAATTAAATAGCCTTTGTAAGATGCTTGTGCCTGCTTAGATATTAAGTGTAACAAGATGTTAATGTAAGCGAAACAAAATAATTAAAAATGAATTGTATTAGTAAATTGATTAGGTTTGAACGACATTGTGTATAGAAGAGATTGAGAAGATTGTCAGATATTGATGAGGGAAGTGAAGTCGCGTAACTCATGTGTCCATTGCAAAATAAGATATACGCCACAAGAAGATTAACGATCTTATTCATAAACAATTTATAAGCCTCTTTTTAATTATAGAATGTTTTGTCTTTTTCCTTCAAACTCAATTCATAATTCGTTCGAAGAAGACAAAACACTCGTTAACTGAAGTAGGTTTATAAACTGTTTACGAATAAGGCCGCAAGTTTTCCCTGAATTTGTTTTGGGTTTACACTCTGTGGCATTGAAAATTCTTCATATTTCATTAAGCCTCATTTATACGCATCAATTATTGCAAGAAACAATCGTACGCAAGTATTGCTAGCGATATAAGTTTTTGAATATCTGTCAAGAGACATGTATGTCAATGCGGGCGAGTATTGTTTCGCCATTGTGAATGTTCAGCCCCCTTAGAATGTCTCCAAAGCGCGACTCGCAAGTCGATGTCGTTTAATTTTGATGATTGTGATTGATCGAGAGACCAATACGTCAGTCACGTGTTTGTCTCTCAACCAATCACAATAAAACGAAACTGAGTCTTATCGTGATTTTTTACCACATTCTAACTCAAATTCAAATCATTTATTAAGTAATTGGGCCCCTAAGGGCACTTTACACGTTATTTTTAACAATCTTATTTTACTAAAAGATTCTACCAGTGCTTCGGAAAAGCCCACTGACCTGGGAAGAAGCACTAAGAAATTCAGCGTAGGTCTTTTATTATCATTTCTTTTTAAATATATATATTTTACAATTTGCAAATCACAATACAAATTCAATTTCAAAGATGGATATTAAATGCGAAAATTAACGGAGAGAACCTAAGTCGAACAACCACCTACATGTTAAAGTTTAAGTAAACAATAGAGTCAACCACCAATCAGAGCAGATCAGTCCAGCAAGCAGTACCCGTACGAGTTTTTTTTTTATGGCCTCGAATGATGAGACGAGCATGCCGTTCACCTGATGGTAAGCGATACGACCACCCATAAACAGTAGAAACACCATCCAGCACCTTCAGTTACAAAGTACTGTGTGGCATTCCACTGCGCTTGTCATCTTGAGACATAAGATGTTAAGTCTCATTATGTCCAGTAGTTCACTGGCTACAATGCCCTTCAAACCGAAACACAACAGTACATGCACACTACTGCTTGGCGGTAGAAATAAACATTGCGATGTAGCCACCCAGACGGATTCTTACATATGAGAGTGATGAGTATGACGCATGTGCCAGCCATCGGCCTCCTCAACCATGTTGCAGGGATGTGACCGACCCGGCACACGACGCCGCCGCAAGCACAGACGTTCTATTTTCATCGCCGCGGTTTTAAGACGTTTTTAATAGTTAATTACGATGATTGACGTCTAATAGAGGCTTTAGTCACACAAAAACTTACATTGGAATTAGGGCCGTATGGCCTTTTTGGTGTATTTTTAGTTTGCTGAATACTTTTTGCCGAATAACTTTACTACTTTGATGGAACGCGATTTTATGTAACTATGTATTTGAATTGAAATATGAAGCTGTTTTGAATTAGAAAATCTTGTGGGATACATTTTGTAGTAAGTCTGAAATTTAAACAATGTATGGTCATCCATAATATTTATGGTATTTTTATGTAAATATGTAAGGTTTTGGATGTATAAAATAAAGAATACTTGCTTCACTTATAATATATTAAGGTGTAACAACGGTACATTTGCAACAGGGACCACAGAGAGAAAGAGTTTCTTAGCGGGAAGCGCACAGCGTCAAAAACCACAGACTATCAATATACAATATATGCATTTATGGTTGCGTTCCAATTACATCACCCTCCCCAGAACGCAACAACCCCATATTACAAACACAAAAATAATGCTTTTCTCTACTAACAGGCTTTGTTAAAATATCAGCTAAATTTGAGTTACCCTTTACATAGCAAAATTTTAAGTTAAAGTTATTGACATGATTTAAAAATTGATATCTAATATCAATGTGTTTGGACCTAGGCAAATAACTATCATTTATACTAAGCTTAATAGCGCTTTGATTGTCACTGAAGATGGTGATGGTATCTTCATGCTGTGGTTGCTGGCCCAGTTCCCTCTGCAGCTGTTGTAGCCAGAGAGCCTCTTGTGCAGCAGCGGACATGGCCATGTATTCCGCCTCAGCCGTAGACAGAGCCACAGTTTGTTGCTTGCGAGACCCCCAGGAAATTGCACCTCCCTGCAAAACAAAAACGTAACCCGTGCACGACTTACGATCACGGGCATCACTCGCCCAATCTGCATCACAGTATCCTGTGATATTGTTTGCACCCTCTTTGGTATATATCAATTTAAAGCTTTTAGTACCTTGCAAGTACCGGAACACTCTTTTTAATGCCATCCAGTGCTCAGACTTCGGTTCCTTGTTATATCTGCTTAATACATTCACTGCAAAGGATATGTCTGGCCTGGTTCCCTGTGCTATATAAAGCAAACATCCGATGGCTTGCTGATATGGACAAGCCAGAGTTTCATCTTGTGAATTATTGACAAATTTAAGTCCCACTTCTAAAGGAGTCTTAACTGCCTTACAATTTGCCATTTGAAATTTTGATAGAGATTCAGTGATGTACCTCTCTTGGTCCAACATAATAGAACCTTTATTTTTGGTGACAGTAAGTCCCACACATTGGCTAACCTTGCCTAAATCTGTCATATTAAAATGTTGTTTCATTTTTTCCTTTAATATATGCATCATTTCCTTGTCAGAAGTAAATAACAATATATCATCAACCCATACTGTGATAAATGCTTTTTTCTCAATATCATAGTAAACACATGGATCAGTCCTTGATTGCTTCATACCAATTTCTTTCAAAACATTACTTAATTTTAAGTTCCACAGTCTGCTTGCCTGCTTGAGGCCATAGAGAGACTTTTGTAAATGGCACACCTGACCTTCCTGCTGGATGTACATTTCTGGTTGCTGCATGTATATCTCTGTATCAATCTCTCCTTGTAAAAATGCAGAAATCGCGTCCATCTGCTCTACTTCAAGATCATATTTAGCAGCCAGGGCAAATAAATACCGAATAGATGTATATCTTACCACAGGTGAGAAGACTTCTTCGTAATCTATACCCCTTTTCTGGGCATAGCCTTTCACTACTAGCCTCGCCTTATATTTAATTACATTTCCTGTTTGATCTGTTTTGGTCCTGAAAATCCATCTGCATGGTAAAGCCTTTTTGTGCGGAGGCAAACTCACTAGGTTCCATGTATGGTTTTTAATTAAGGAACTATATTCCTGATCCATTGCCCTAACCCATTCATTTACATTAGGTGACGATAATGCCTCATCAACAGTTTGTGGGTCTGAATGGTTTGACAAAAAACAAAGATGAGTACTTCTGCCATCCGCATGTTCTTCCTGACCTGTCCTTTTTGACCTGAGCGTCACATTACTAGTTACTTTCTGTTTTACATACCTTGGCGGTTGGTAAGATTCATCTGAGTCAGATTGGTAGTCACTTGAGCTCCCATTACCAGCTCCAGTCACATTTGTATCCTCATTAGAGTCTCGGAATGACTGTGGAGCGATTGCTTTGACATCTGGCTGCTCTGCACTGGTGTGACGTTCAGGGTTGATGACTTCTGTACACTCATCAGCAGGCACATTAACTGAAACATTGTTTTTGTCAGGTATTATTAAGCAGTTATTTTTTTCATAGAAAATAACATCTCTGCTCTTGGTGATTTTGTGTGTCTTTGGATCCATCAACCGGTATCCTTTAGTGTTGTCACAGTAGCCTACAAATATTGTTTTAAGTGATTTTTTATCCCACTTCATGCGTTTTTCTTTGGGTATAAACATCATAGCCATAGAGCCAAAAATTTTCATATGGGAAAGGTTAGGCCTTTTACCAGTCCACATCTCATATGGGGATATGTCCTGTAATGCTTTAGTTGGGGAGCGGTTAACTATGTATGCTGCTGTAGCTATGGCTTCAGCCCAAATAGGCTTATCTAAGTTGGCATAAAATATCATACAACGAGCTCGTTCAACAAGAGTTCTGTTAAATCTTTCAGCTACACCGTTGTGCTGAGGTGTGTAAGGGGTAGAGGTCTGATGAATTATGCCATGAGTTGCCAGAAAACTGTCAAAAATATAATTACAATATTCTGTCCCATTGTCAGTTCTTATGGTTTTAATTTTGGAATTTAATTCATTTTCTACTCTTGCTTTATAATCTTTAAAAACTTTCAAAACATTTGACTTATCTTTGAGAAAATAGACATGTACAAATTTGGTATAGTCGTCCACAAAAGTGATAAAGTATTTCATACCTCCATATGACAGATGTTCCATTGGTCCACAAAGGTCAGAATGAATAAGTTGTAATGGACCTGTTGCTCTGGTACCAACATGATTAAATGGAAATCTTGTTTGTTTACCTTCTTGACAAGTTGTGCATCCTGGAACTACTTTCTTTATTTCACTTAATGTAACACCATCAGAACAACTGGGTAATTTCATCACACTTGAAATGTTCAAGTGACCCATCCGCAGATGCCATAGATTAACATCATCCTGGTTTTCATTATTTGTACTGAGATGTGTACTGACATCCATTATGGTGTTTAAAACATAAAGATTATTTGTTAGTGTTGCTGAACATATCATCTTACCATTTCCATTATAAATATTGCATCCTTTATCATTAAATACTATTTTGCAACCATTTTTAACAATAGTACTCACAGAAAGCAAGTTGGCTGCCAACCCTGGAACATATAGCACATTATTAACCTGTATTTTATTACTCTCAGAAACATCAATGTTAATACTCCCAGCTCCCAGTACTGACAATGGCTCCTTGTTGGCTACAGTGATAGTTTTGACCGACGGCTCGGTGACGTTGTACATCCATTCTCTTCGGCCGGACATATGCATTGATGCACCAGAGTCTATATACCATTTGTCACTCACCTGACTATCTGTCGCTGAAAAAGCTGCCACAAACTTTGTACTTTCTTCCTTTTTAGTTTCTCTTTTAGCGTTCTTAGGATTCTGGCAATCTCGAGCAAAATGACCATACCTGTTACACACATAACATCTTGGTCCTTTAGATTTGACTGAGTTGGCTTGATTATAAGCTGGCTTAAACTTGCGTTGGTTAAGTTTTCTTGGATGTGAATAAAAAGCAGCATTTGATTCAGGTGTTTTAATTTCTTGCAGAAGTTTAGTTTTTATAAGATCAGCGCTTACTTTTGCTCCGGAACTCTCAAGTGCCATTATCATGGGCTTATATAAGTCAGGAAGGCCTGCCAACATCAATGTGCCTAACCACTCATCATTCACTTCAAAGCCTATATTTCTTAATTTGTGCGCTGTACTCATTATTTTATTCAAGTAATCTTCAACATTGTTACTTGTTTCTAGTGATGTGTTGATCAAATTCTTAAGCAATCCAACTCTTCTGGTCAATCCGTTATCATCGAAGGCTTTCTTTAAGTTGTCCCAAACTTCTTTGGCCGTTTGACAATCTTTAATGTGAACATATAATTGAGTATCCAATAACAAAATTAACTTAGCTTTTGCTTTTATATCCTTAGCATGGTCAACGGTTGCTTCGGATTTCGGACATACACAATCCCATAGGCCCTCGTGCTCTAAATATGTTTTCATACTGAACTGCCACGTTTCGAAGTTTTCTCTGCCCGTCAACTTTTCTAGGTGAAACATATTATTCGGTCCCATCTTGCCGGAATGTAATTTTTCTTTAAGAACCACGCTCTGCTACCATGTAAGGTTTTGGATGTATAAAATAAAGAATACTTGCTTCACTTATAATATATTAAGGTATAACAACGGTACATTTGCAACAGGGACCACAGAGAGAAAGAGTTTCTTAGCGGGAAGCGCACAGCGTCAAAAACCACAGACTATCAATATACAATATATGCATTTATGGTTGCGTTCCAATTACATCAAAATAACAGTTCATCTTGTCGTTACATATGATTTTTTATAAATACATGGTGGGCACGGGACCCCACATTTTTTCTGCTTAATGTCTTGCTGACTGACCGAATTTTTTATGTTACAATACTATTACAGTTAATTCAAAACTAATAGTATTTGTAATGTAAACGCATTATAAACTTGATTGACCAATAAATTATAAATTGTTCAATTGGACATAATATTGTCAGAAGCACAAAATAATCGCCTCATAGTAAATCAATTATTATGCACAACATTGTATTCATTGTATAATGATTTGTACACTTGTATTTTATAAATATATTATGTGAATTTTAAAATGTTTTCATTTTACATAATTATATTGTAGAGTATTTATATTTCAGATTCGCGAAATATATTTCTACCGAATTGCTACCGATTCTGAAAATACCATATTACAATTCACAAATCTGCTTACTATTTCAGTACTTACTACTAAGCGCTCTAATCGATGAAAAATGAATATCATACGCTACTAAGTAGGTACTAGGAAATTAAAATAAAAAACAATGACATTAAAAACATCTATTTATTTTCATCCGTCATTACATGACGGCAACAGATTTTTTTATTATGAAAATATAGACTTGTCATGACATTCTCCTACTTACTCGTAACTTACACATAAATGTATTAGGTAACTTTTTATACAACTGAATAACAAGACAAGCCGGTCCTTTTATAGTGAGTTGAAACCCGTCACATTGCACTGCAATTGGCACCCTGATAAGACAGATGAAGTCCCATTTCCCTGAAATTCTGTACTCTTGTCAGGTGGAAAAATAAATCTCTTAGATTAATTTCTGTAATCGTGTAACGTCGCCGACATAGGTAATATACTGTATGCTGTAGAAGAAATATTCATTTGCTGTATAATATTGCCTCTAGATATAAATTTTGGTAAGAACAGGAATATCCATATGGCAAGAATAGAAAGTAAGAGGCAGACAGCGACTATAACAACGATTCCTGCGATATGTCGCTTTTTGGCACCGCAAGTAAAGTATTTCGCATCTAAATCGAAAATACGAGCGTTGTACAGCGGCTTTGGCGTGAAACATCTGGAAAGAATGAAAGCGTTTGTATAAGTACCCACATTTTATTTATGTACAGTTAGCAGCATAAATATCTACAAAATCAAAATTTCAAAACACCTATATACGCGTTAAGTTAAACTGAAAAAAAAAATGTATGTCGTATGAAGTAAAGCATATTTATTTTTGTGAAGAGAGAAAAAAAGATTGATAAGAACACAAAAGTATGTAGGTAATTTGAAATTTAGAATTTGTTCAGCTACTTATGATGGTGACTGTACGAGGTGTATTATTAATCGAAGGTATAATTATTTTCCTATTGAATATGCTCATCTGTAGGTATAGGTGGAGCTAGATATAGAAAATACTTAGGTATCTATATAATCTTTTGTGTTTGGAATGGAGCAGATTTAATTTCTGTTCTATGAATCATATCTATTCGTTCTTCTTCCTACATAATGTCATCTCTACGATTAGATTCCAAAATAATATGGATAGTGATTTTATTTTTAATGAAAACATTGAAAAAGAAACAGTCGAAAGCAGGATTTGAACCCGCGACCTCCAGCGTACCGTGCCGGTGCTCTGCCAACTGAGCTATCTCGACCTTACCTTCGTCTGTTCAATTTCAAGTTCCCTATTTATCTCTTTAAAGGAGATGCCTAGTGATATCTGTTTAACAATTATTTCAACTGTCAAACTCAGCGTTACTCCTTTACAGGCGTAAATACACTGAAACGATATCATCAAACTTCTCTTTTTTCCAATCCTATATTATGATATAGAAATATATCCTATATTATCATTATATGATATCCTTTATATGAAAGTATAAAATGTTCTATGCAACGATGTCAGTAAATGCCTAGATCACGATGTATGCATCATTATTGGTATGACGCGATCGGATTACACCGATAACTCCTCGATTACCGCCCGAGCAGCTTTTGTTTGGCTATGACTAATATTTGTACAGTAGATGAAGTCAATGGCACAGCCTTGATATTCCTTTGTTTCAGAGAAGACACGATGCTTCAATGCGCCTTATATGGGGCAGAAAAAATGCGTGATTGTGTTATAATGGAGTGGGTTTGAAATGCGGGAAAGGATTGTTAATAAAATCAAATGAAGGAATGCTGACTAAATATTGTAAATCTATAGCTGTTTTGATGGCAGACACGAGCATTGTAGCTGTTGTTTTTAAAGACTAGAGTGATAAGAGTTGTGATGTAGCAATCGGAACGGCAATAAACTTTGAAGATCTGAGATATTATTTTTGCTACATCTTAGGTTTATAAAGAGCCTTACCTCAAATGTTCGTAGTATTGCTCTGTAATCTGCAGCTCCTTCAACCAAACCAAGCTACAGTCGCATATCCATGGATTGCCCTGGAGATCCAGCTGGATGAGCTGTCCAAAGGGATCGAGCAGGGCCTTATCCAGTTTCTTTATTCTGGACCCTTTTATAGACAGTCTTTCCAGAAGAAAATCATCAGGATCTTGAAGAACGTCCTTTCCAAAAGCTAACTTATCAAATTGAGTCAAATTTTTATTTCTTTCTAACTCTAAAGTTCTTAATGCGTGTAAAGGTTCGAAGACATACTCTGGTACTTCTTTTATAGATAAATTGTTTAATTTAAGAACTCTTAAAGCTGGTAAGTCCGTGAAGTCTTCACTTGATATTTCGTGTATAGGATTATCGGATAAATCCAAATATTCCAATGTGAATGGGATTTCGAATATATTCGTCATGTTATTTCCTGAGATCACAAGTTTTCTGAGATCATACGCGTCGACGAAGAAATTGTCAGGAACTATGTTAAGATCTATTCTACTTATGCTTATTGTCTGCACCTTCTGCGTCAGTCCAAACCCGCTGCGATCGAACAAATTCGTGTCTTCAAGACTCGGTCCAATCCGATTCCCGTCCAAGACAATCTCATTCAAACTATTAAGGTAATGAAACGTCAATTTCTCAAAAGTCGTAAACTTATTATTCGCCAAATTCAAATACTGCAACTTTTTCAAGTTTTTGAACGTTCCCTTATCGATAAACTCCAAGCCGTTGTAACTCAAATCGATTTTTCTCATCTCGGGCAACGAAAACGAATCTGGAGCGATATCGGTTATGGCATTGTTATTTAAAAATAACTCGCGCATTGTTTTCGAACGCAGCACGGCCGTGGACTCGATGCGCGATACGTTGCTGAACGATAAATCGAGGGAGTGCACTGTATTCGGAAGACTGACATTTTTATGAAAAATGCCGACACTGTGCGAGCAATCGACGGTTTCGCCTGGATAGTCGTCGTTTATTTGGTTGTTGTATTTACAAACACACTCACTGTCACACACTGATAGGGAATTGACACGGTATATGAAGTAGAGTAATATTATGATGTGCATTGTGAGCGCGGGCCGGCGTGGTACTGCGCAGGTGTATCGCTTATCAGCAAGATAAAGGTGTTATCGTCGATGGCGCTGATTGTTGGTCATTAGGCTACACTAGAATCAATATCCAAGTAAATTTTATTAATGCGACAGTAACTGTTTGTCTGCGTATGACGGCTTCATGATTAAACGGCTAAACAAATTTTGATGAATTTTAGTATGAGGGTAGTATGACTACGAGGGACGGACATGGACTATTTTTTTTAAATGAGCCTTAAAGTGGGAAAAATAAGGGATGAAAGTTTGATATAGAGATAACATTTTGAATCTTAAAGCATGTTTTTTTAATCGCTCTATTTGGTGTATTGGACCCAGAACTAAATACAATGTATGATGATTAATTTTAAACCGGCCAACCAAATAGGAGTTAAATAAGGGAACTACAAACTAACGCATCCTCTAATATAAAACTAACAATGATTAAACATAAAGGAAATAACTAGGAATGCATGCTATTCAGAACCGTCTCCTTTTTGCGGTTTAAAAAACAGGCTTTCTGCAAACCGAAATATTTGCAGGTGTAAGGTGGGGTAACGAGCATTATCTAGTTAGTCCCAATATTTTGCACAATGAATGACGTCTATATCTTTGTTATGACAATCTTTCACTTTACAAATGCGGGATATTAAATTATAAGAAAAGGAACGCAGAAAATACTTTAGGCACTAATTTTGCAGTAATATCATGTTTGAACTAATATAATTACGCAACCTACACAATATATTGTATATCACGAATGAGTAAATATTCGCTGAACAGCCTGCCTTCTTACCTATTATAAATGGACAAGTTGTGGGATGTTTGGAGGTGTTAGTAAAAACATAAATCGTTGAACGGATCTGAATGCAATTTGACGGATAGGTTAAGTTCGGATTAAAATGCAGACTACCTTTTGTCTTAAAAACTGCCCAGCGTAATCTATATATTAGGAGAAGACTGTGAGGCGGGTGGAATCTCGAAACACTAACAATATTGTTTTAGGAAGTTTTTCGTTAATCCATTGTTACGTTTGTAAAATAACTTTGTATTTATTGTTGTTTGATTAAAATACCTCTTTGTTCATTTACGTGTTTATTGCGAGATTACATTGATAAGATAAAATGTGTTTTGTTAGTTTACACTAATTAGGTATAGAATTATATTTAGATCCTTACGAACTGTCTAATGTGCTAAACAATCTAGGTTCAAGTATGAGGGTTATAATTATTATGTCATTTAAATATGTTTATAACATTGAAAGTATAAAAATACGTTAAATCCTGAAGGTAGTAGCTATTACATGTTCGTAAAAACAACATCACTTATAATTACTGTTGAGTAATAATCCAAGAAACTTTATCTATGTCATTATATATGTAATTGTCTATGTTCGGATGGCAGCTGTCATCTTGACATTCCTGGTTTTCCCATATAAAGAAATTGCGCGGTAATATTGTTGATATCTTTTATTAATTACAACTACCGCTATACAACAAACTGGCGACAAGGATGGGATATAGCGGAGACAACAAATCCGTTACATGTAAATTTGCATAAATTATACATTTTTGGTTCCACAAAATGGAACAACAACTAACGCAAGTACTGGCAAAAATGATGGAGACCATGACAGGTATGCAATTACAACAAGCTCAATTACAAGAAGCTTTTGCACAAAATCAATCTAAATCTACATCGTCGACAATCAGCGGAATCATTTGACAGCTACTTGCAGCGATTACAAAATTATATAAACCTTAAGGGTGTTACGAATGCGGCTACGAAAGTGCAAATATTTTTAAACTGCATAGGTCCGAAACATTATCAAACACTGAAAAATATCACAGCACCCGAACAACCTGAATGCAAAACATTTGAACAACTCATAAATACCTTAAAAAATCATATAGCACCAGAACCGGGTGAAGTAGCTAAACAACATAAATTCTGTTTGAGAGCCGAACATGAAAATGAGACTATTGCTAATTATGTGTCAGAGTTAAAAGAAATCGGCAGCAAATGCAATTTTATTTGTACCCATTGCAAACATAGTACTTTGACACACACCTTCGTGTCCAATTTATAAGCGGTCTTCGGAGTATTGATATTAAAGAAAGGTTATTACAAGAACCGCCTGATACAACATTTGCAGAGATAATTAAAATAGCTATGGCTATTGAAACATCCAAAATTGAATCTAAAGAAATTAACCAAGACAAGGACATATCAAATATAAATAAAATTTCAGTAAAGAAAATGGCATTAAACAGAAAAATATTAAAGAAAAACAAGAATACTGTTAATAAAGAGACTTCAGAAGAAAATATAATACAGTGCTATAGATGTGGAAAAGATAACCATAAAGCATATGATTGTAAGTTGAAGAACATACTGTACTGCAAGAAATGCAATGAAAAAAGGACACATACATACCGTTTGCTTCCAAGAACAAAGGAAATTGGAGGTCGAGGATGACGATTTCATGTCAGTTGAAGAAAATGATACAATGTATGAAATAAATAAAATACCATTACAAAACAGTAATAATGATAAATACAATATTTCCTTACAGATAAACGGAAAGATACATACATGGGAACTAGATACCGGTGCAGCACTGACAACATGCTCCATTAGTTACTACAGAAAATATTTTAATTCTCTAAAACTAAGCAAAACAAATATTAAATTACGCACATATACAGGTGAAATCATAGAGCCCATTGGAGTGTGCAACATTAAATTAAAGTATAAAGATAATGAAATAAATGGAAGAGTGATAATTATACATCAGGAAGTTGATCCGGTAGTGGTTAGAGAGTGGATAAGAAAATTAAACTTACAATTTGATTTATATAAAATTGACAAAGAAAGTGATGTTACAGAAAGAGATTTTAAACAGACGCTGCAAAATTTATTATATGAATACAAAGAATTATTTTCAGAAAAAGTTGGTAAAATTAAAACATATGAAGCTAGTTTTATGCTGAAAGAAAAAGTAAGTCCATTTTTTTGTAAACCAAGGCCAGTACCATTTGCATTAAGGAAACAGGTTGAAGAAGAAATCGATAGATTGGAACAAGAAGGTATTTTTCAAAAAGCTACTTATGCACAATGGGGCACACCCATAGTTCCAGTCATCAAGCCAAATGGCAATATACGCTTATGTGCCGACTACAGAGCAACATTAAACAAAAACTTACTAGATGATAATTATCCAATCACTAGGATAGAAGAAGTATTCTCTAAACTTAGTGGAGGAAGATATTTCTGTAAACTTGACATAAATAAAGCTTATTTACACATGACAGTGGATGAACAAACAGCATGTTACAAACTGTCAGTACACGTAAAGGAACATACAAGGTCAACCGCTTAATGTTTGGAGTAAAAACAGCACCTAATATATGGCAAAAATTTATGGATCAGACACTTCAAGATTTATCAGGCACAGCTTGTTTTTTTGATGATATTGCAGTCCAAGGACGAACACGTACAGAGCTTATAAAAAGATTGCAGATAGTATTAAAAAATTTGCAAGATTGTGGATTGCACCTTAACAAGAAGTGCATTTTTTTCGAAAAAAGTATTGATTACTTAGGGCATAGAATTGATGAAAACGGTTTACATCCCATGAAAGAAAAGATAATCGAAATTGTCAATAGTAAACGACTAACTGATATATCATCATTACGGACATTTCTGGGAATGGTAAATTATTATCAATAATTTATTCCTAATCTTGCACTAAAACTTAATCCACTGTATAAATTACTACAGTAAAACACAAATTTTGTATTGAATAAAGAATGTAAAGCTATATTCATAAAACTAAAAAAAGAATTATGTAGTGATCAAGTGTTAGTTCCATTTCACAATAACTGGCCAGTCAGGCTAGCTACAGATGCTTCACCTACAGGGTTTGGAGCAGTTTTATCTCACATTCTACCAAATAAAGAAGAAAGGCCTATAGCTTATGCATCAAGATCATTGACAAAAGCTGAAAAAAATTATAGTCAACTAGATAAGGAAGCAGCAGCATTAATATGGGGTCTCAAGAAATTCATCCAATACTGCTATGGACGCAAGATCTTTTAATAGTAGATAATCAGCCTTTATCTAGAATTTTGCACCCAGATAAAGCTACCCCAGTTACTACAGCAATAAGATTGATACATTATGCAAATTTTTTAGCTGGTTTCAACTATGAACTCAAATTAAGGAAAACTACAGAACATTCAAACGCGGATTACCTTTCAAGAATAGTAAATACCAATAAGATAGAAAAGGAAGACAAACTAACAAATGATGATAAATTTTACATTAATCAGATTAAAGCACTACCAATTATATTTCAAACAATTAAAGAAGCTACAGCAAAGGACCCAGAACTTCAGAAGATGTACCATGAAATCCAATCAGGTAAAGACTTTGGGAAGCTTCATGAGTTCTCTTTGCAGAATAATTGCATTTTTTATGGTATAAGAGTTGTCATACCTAAACAGTTACAAGGTGAAATATTACAAGAATTACATGCAGCACATACTGGTATAGTTAAAATGAAGGCATTAGCTCGGAGCTATGTATGGTGGAGGAATATTGATGCTGATATTGAAAAAATGGCAAAAGAATGTAAAGCATGCTGTTTAGTACAGAAGAACTCACCGAAGGTTCCTGTACACAACTGGGAATACCCCAAAGAACCATGGAACAGACTTCATATTTACTATGCTGGACCATTTATGGACCATTATTACTTCATGATAGTTGTAGACGATTTTACAAAATGGTTAGAAGTAATACCTACAAAGTCAATGACGGCTTCTTCAACAATAAAAAAATATTTACTACATTTGGTCTTCCGATCACAATAGTGTCAGATAACGGTAGACAATTCCGTTCAGAGGAGATCCAACAGTTTTATCGTGAAAACGGAATCACAGCAAAATATACTGCACCATTTCATCCGTCTACTAACGGCCAAGCAGAACGATATGTTCAAACATTCAAAAATAAATTAAAAGCAATGGCACACGAGAAAGGCAGTCTAGCCAACTTCTGTGACCCCCGTGATGGACGGCAGCGTGCCATACGCTGCCTCGGACGCCAAGGGCGTCCTTCGGTGTACGGGGGCTTCTGAGCCCCCGCAACAACAGGAGACGGACCGCAACAGCGGTACGCGCAGGGGCGGTTGCGGACGACAACTTAGACGTGAGTCGGAGGAAGCCCGCAGCCAACCCTAATGCGCCGAAGATGGCCACAAAAAAAAAAAAACACGAGAAAGGCTGCTTAGAAGATAAATTACAACGATTCTTAATGGCTTACCGGAAAACACAAAACAATGCAACTGGACTGAGCCCTGCAGAAATGATGTTCAAAAGATTATATAGAACTAGAATAGACTAGGTCAAAAGAAACATATCTACTGAAATGAACAATAAGAATGAAGAATACAAAAATTATAAAGAATATAAGGTAGAAGAAAGAGTGCAAGTAAGAAGTTACGATAACTACAAATGGAGATTTGGTGAGATAATAAATAAAAAAGGAAAATTATAGATGGATAGATGTGGACCAGACATGTTGCTCAAATAAGAAAAACCTTATATATACCTAGTGAAAAAAACATCTGAGCTCATATTCTTTTCGTAGTACACCGACATTAATAGAAGAAGAAAATTCCATATTACCAAATACAATGAATGATGAAATCCAAGAGCCACCAACTGAGACTAGTACTACTCCAGAGGATTTAATTACAGATACTATGCCTGAAGACCATAATTTGCCAGAAACAACTACAAGGCGCAGCGTAAGAATAAGGAGAGCCCCAGAAATTTTGAATCTGTAACGTGGGGGAGTGTTGAGTAATAATCCAAGAAACTTTATCTATGTCATTATCTATGTAATTGTCTATGTTCGGTTCGCTATTCATTCCTGGTTTTCCCATATAAAGAAATTGCGCGGTTATATTGTTGATAATATCTTTTATTAATTACAACTACCGGTATACAACAATTACAATAAAATATTTAACTCGCTTTAACGGTGCAGGAAAACACCTTGAGGAAGCCTGCATACCTGAGAAGTTCTCTATAAGAATTTCGAAGATATGTTAAGTCTACCAACCCGCACTAGGCCAGCGTGGTGGACTAAGGCCTAACCCAGCGACTATATAACCCCTAGACTCCTAATAACAGACGATCGGCTTCGGGCAACACATCTGACAAATAGATCCAATGTAGCTGACCGTTCAAAATCTTCAAGTCAGTTGCGACCACAACTGTGAGCTGTAAATAGTTCCGTGTTTGCGAATAAATAACTATTGTAATGGACCCGTGCACAATAAAATGGTGTGGTATAAATAGCCATAATTAAAATTTTCAGTAAAATGGCATTACATTTCACAGGCAAGTCAATAACGACACATTATCACATTTTATTTAAAATTTTACGGAGTTCATCTTAGACTGGCCATTTGGGTGTTTACGCGCCATCTTGTTATATTTGCATCTCTTTCCGACGAAAGTACTTTTTACATTTTCTATTTCGTTTTGTTTTTTTACATGAAAGTAAGTGATACACCAAAAGGATTTGTCGATAGTTCTATCGATAAAATTAAAAATAAGAGAAACTATCGCCCGAATACTCAACTAATCAATTTATCTGACGCCTATTTAATTTTAACAGGCTTCTTATCTTAAATGGTTAATTCATTAGTAATAGTTAATTCATTTTAAAAATGATTAGGATATATTTTTGACTAGCGGTATCAGAAATAAATGTTATTAGGATAATTTTTTATTTTGTTTGTTGATTATAACGATTATTTTGAGTTATTCTTTGTGTTATTCCTACAAGTCAGCTCTAATATTCTTGTTAATGTCGATGAGACTTTCTAAGCGCCATCTGTCATTTGATAACATAAATAGTTTCGTTAAAATATTAATATGTTTAATAAATAATAATAATATTACTATAAAACTTTATTACATAAAAGTAATATCGATAAAAAATCGTGTTTTCATTTAACTCGTCCTATCCCTATGCCTATGTTTCCAAGGTTTTATAATGCGATAAGGTGTTGGAAGAACCAATCATAATGCAGTACCCCGCTTCCTCAAACCTCAGGTAGTTGACAGAATTAATTTGAAGAGAAATATTGAACATTAGGAGTCTAGGGGTTATATAGTCGCTGGCCTAACCCCTCTCAGTAGCAGAGGAGGCCCTTGATCAGCAGTGGGCAGTATATAATACAGGGCTGGTATGGTATTTAATTCTAGAATTATATTCTTCCCGGGACATTTTTACCCTTCTAGAAGTCTTGGAAATTCTGTTTTATATTCTACAAAACGGTGCCTGGGTGGCGTAGTTGTATTATGGTACGACTGTAATACTGAGGTCTCGGGTTCGATTCCCGGGTCGGGCAAAGTGATATTCAGTTTTTTTATTAAGTATCAGCTCGGAGTCTGGAATTTTTGCCCGATATGGCGATAGGTTCGCCCCCTATCACATCATGGAACGGAGTAATGGCAAAAAGTGGGTGCAGTAGTTGCGCCTCTCGCTACCCCTTCGGGGATAAAAGGCGTGAGTGTATATGTATGTATGTATCCTACAAAAAATTGGCACATCATTTTTTCAGTAACATTTGTTTACACTTTTATATCTATCTTCTTTCTCTACTTGCCTTTATCTCACTACAATGTGGGGTCGGCGCAACACACTTTTTTAAGCATTTCATGGGAGGTATTTAACTTAATATTACCGAGAAGCCGCAAGCCTGAAGTTAACTCTCTCGGGAGGAATTAGCCCCAGACAGATTGTGATACAAAAAAGCAATTATTACTCGACTAGAGAATCGAACCCAACATCGCCTAGTCCAATCCTATGTACGGTTACATGCTAGTCCCTTTATTTCAAATACAGGGGCAAGCAATTGTGGTAAATTACAAAATAACACTGCAGACTGTGTTATTGGCATTAACAACTATAAGATTTAGCAGTAATTTTGTAAATGTTTTTGATGTTCAATGAGAAGATACCAATTACAGTCTTTGTGATTATTATTGATATCTCCATCATACAATATATTGTTCCGTTACATTTTTTTATTGATACATGACTTTCTGCTATCTATATTATTATACTACTAATTTGTATTCTATACTACCGAATTGAATTTAATTTCGTATACTTAACCTAATGTTTCTTCTTATTTCAAAATCTTCCTCTGGTGGTCTGCGCGTTGCCTTTGGCTGTGGGTTCCTCGTGTGCCTGGAAAGAATATATTATTACCACTGAACCCCCTTCATAATGGCCTTAAATCACTTCTATATCTAGCTATTTTTGTTAAAAGAACAAACTTATCAGCTCGGGGTTTATTATCCTGAATCCGACCTTACTGCTTATTTTTTATTCATAACATATTAATATTGACTGAGGAATTCCAATAACCAATTAGTTCCCCAAATATTTTCCAAATCTCTCGCCATGAAGATAAAAAGCTAGCATATAATTAATGTAGAGTCTAAACCGAACGATCGTATCAACACTTCTATTAAAATTACAACCCATCCTAACCTAACCCCACTTACCTTAATAACAATAGAGGTCCTGGGCCCAGTGTTCCAGAGTTCTCCCTGCTCATCCACGAAGGCTGCCTCTACAGCCACTGTGTACAGCCCAGCTGCGTTCACACTGATCAGCTGCTGCGCGGAGAAGAAGTCTCGTACAGGAGTCACGGTCTGCACCGCCGTCAGGACTGGCGGGATGTTTGTTA
Organism: Lapara coniferarum; assembly: GCA_949316025.1. Classification (NCBI taxonomy): domain Eukaryota; kingdom Metazoa; phylum Arthropoda; class Insecta; order Lepidoptera; family Sphingidae; genus Lapara; species Lapara coniferarum. The sequence goes on from OX438920.1 coordinate 1,963,652, forward strand.
GTTCTACCGTCTGAAGACAAGGATTATAAGAGATTATAATGTATAATTTGGTGATATTTGTAAATTTGTGATAAAAAATTGAAAAGGAATGAAGGTTTCTCAAAGTCAGGTGCACCAGCTGTTATTCTTCTTTGTCGGTATCACTCTTGACAGAGTGGTCGTAGTTATCATTTCAGGTGTTGGTGGCAGGCTTCACAACACGCCGCCACTCTTCTATGATGGTCGCCTTCCTCGTGCATTCATATAGTGATGATGAGCCAGCTGTTATGCCAGTGCGTTTGTAAGAAAATGTTGCTCAGGCGTTGTATGTATGTATGTATGTATGTTTTGTTGGGACGTATGCATTCGCACAGACGGGTGATCAGTGAGCTTTAAAAAGTTGCTCAGGCGTTGCATAATGAACAAATTTTTGTTTGGGTTAGACTAGCCGGATTGTTGGATGTTTTCTATTCAATTATGGAATCACATATGTATAGTCAGTTAGATTTATTCTGATTTTATTAAGCTATTTATGCTGCTGACTGTACATATTAAGACAATCTTATTTTAAAATAATATTTATTTGAAAATATGTACTTTATAGATAATGCAATTTAAAAGTGGTTTACATTGTAATACCTTTTCGTTAGTACGCGGGTGCGGTGTGGCGGTAACAGTTATTTGCACTCCCTTCACTTGACGTTGTTTTTGGCGTTTACTGCAACAAATAACATCGTTGAACAAGTTATAATAAACTTCAAGTTATTCTCTGAGAGCGCCACGCGGCACTAACCATACTATATGAGCAGCTCCACCGCATGCGTGTACATTACCTGAGCGGCACGGCGGGCAGCACGACGCCCTCCAGCTTGAGCGCGAGGCGGTGCTTGAGCGGCAGCGCGGCGGCGTGGTCGGCGGGCGGCGCGCGGGCCCCGGGCGACAGCGCCACGCGGCACTAACCATACTATATGAGCAGCTCCACCGCATGCGTGTACATTACCTGAGCGGCACGGCGGGCAGCACGACGCCCTCCAGCTTGAGCGCGAGGCGGTGCTTGAGCGGCAGCGCGGCGGCGTGGTCGGCGGGCGGCGCGCGGGCCCCGGGCGACAGCGCCACGCGGCACTAACCATACTATATGAGCAGCTCCACCGCATGCGTGTACATTACCTGAGCGGCACGGCGGGCAGCACGACGCCCTCCAGCTTGAGCGCGAGGCGGTGCTTGAGCGGCAGCGCGGCGGCGTGGTCGGCGGGCGGCGCGCGGGCCCCGGGCGACAGCGCCACGCGGCACTAACCATACTATATGAGCAGCTCCACCGCATGCGTGTACATTACCTGAGCGGCACGGCGGGCAGCACGACGCCCTCCAGCTTGAGCGCGAGGCGGTGCTTGAGCGGCAGCGCGGCGGCGTGGTCGGCGGGCGGCGCGCGGGCCCCGGGCGACAGCGCCACGCGGCACTAACCATACTATATGAGCAGCTCCACCGCATGCGTGTACATTACCTGAGCGGCACGGCGGGCAGCACGACGCCCTCCAGCTTGAGCGCGAGGCGGTGCTTGAGCGGCAGCGCGGCGGCGTGGTCGGCGGGCGGCGCGCGGGCCCCGGGCGACAGCGCCACGCGGCACTAACCATACTATATGAGCAGCTCCACCGCATGCGTGTACATTACCTGAGCGGCACGGCGGGCAGCACGACGCCCTCCAGCTTGAGCGCGAGGCGGTGCTTGAGCGGCAGCGCGGCGGCGTGGTCGGCGGGCGGCGCGCGGGCCCCGGGCGACAGCGCCACGCGGCACTAACCATACTATATGAGCAGCTCCACCGCATGCGTGTACATTACCTGAGCGGCACGGCGGGCAGCACGACGCCCTCCAGCTTGAGCGCGAGGCGGTGCTTGAGCGGCAGCGCGGCGGCGTGGTCGGCGGGCGGCGCGCGGGCCCCGGGCGACAGCGCCACGCGGCACTAACCATACTATATGAGCAGCTCCACCGCATGCGTGTACATTACCTGAGCGGCACGGCGGGCAGCACGACGCCCTCCAGCTTGAGCGCGAGGCGGTGCTTGAGCGGCAGCGCGGCGGCGTGGTCGGCGGGCGGCGCGCGGGCCCCGGGCGACAGCGCCACGCGGCACTAACCATACTATATGAGCAGCTCCACCGCATGCGTGTACATTACCTGAGCGGCACGGCGGGCAGCACGACGCCCTCCAGCTTGAGCGCGAGGCGGTGCTTGAGCGGCAGCGCGGCGGCGTGGTCGGCGGGCGGCGCGCGGGCCCCGGGCGACAGCGCCACGCGGCACTAACCATACTATATGAGCAGCTCCACCGCATGCGTGTACATTACCTGAGCGGCACGGCGGGCAGCACGACGCCCTCCAGCTTGAGCGCGAGGCGGTGCTTGAGCGGCAGCGCGGCGGCGTGGTCGGCGGGCGGCGCGCGGGCCCCGGGCGACAGCGCCACGCGGCACTAACCATACTATATGAGCAGCTCCACCGCATGCGTGTACATTACCTGAGCGGCACGGCGGGCAGCACGACGCCCTCCAGCTTGAGCGCGAGGCGGTGCTTGAGCGGCAGCGCGGCGGCGTGGTCGGCGGGCGGCGCGCGGGCCCCGGGCGACAGCGCCACGCGGCACTAACCATACTATATGAGCAGCTCCACCGCATGCGTGTACATTACCTGAGCGGCACGGCGGGCAGCACGACGCCCTCCAGCTTGAGCGCGAGGCGGTGCTTGAGCGGCAGCGCGGCGGCGTGGTCGGCGGGCGGCGCGCGGGCCCCGGGCGACAGCGCCACGCGGCACTAACCATACTATATGAGCAGCTCCACCGCATGCGTGTACATTACCTGAGCGGCACGGCGGGCAGCACGACGCCCTCCAGCTTGAGCGCGAGGCGGTGCTTGAGCGGCAGCGCGGCGGCGTGGTCGGCGGGCGGCGCGCGGGCCCCGGGCGACAGCGCCACGCGGCACTAACCATACTATATGAGCAGCTCCACCGCATGCGTGTACATTACCTGAGCGGCACGGCGGGCAGCACGACGCCCTCCAGCTTGAGCGCGAGGCGGTGCTTGAGCGGCAGCGCGGCGGCGTGGTCGGCGGGCGGCGCGCGGGCCCCGGGCGACAGCGCCACGCGGCACTAACCATACTATATGAGCAGCTCCACCGCATGCGTGTACATTACCTGAGCGGCACGGCGGGCAGCACGACGCCCTCCAGCTTGAGCGCGAGGCGGTGCTTGAGCGGCAGCGCGGCGGCGTGGTCGGCGGGCGGCGCGCGGGCCCCGGGCGACAGCGCCACGCGGCACTAACCATACTATATGAGCAGCTCCACCGCATGCGTGTACATTACCTGAGCGGCACGGCGGGCAGCACGACGCCCTCCAGCTTGAGCGCGAGGCGGTGCTTGAGCGGCAGCGCGGCGGCGTGGTCGGCGGGCGGCGCGCGGGCCCCGGGCGACAGCGCCACGCGGCACTAACCATACTATATGAGCAGCTCCACCGCATGCGTGTACATTACCTGAGCGGCACGGCGGGCAGCACGACGCCCTCCAGCTTGAGCGCGAGGCGGTGCTTGAGCGGCAGCGCGGCGGCGTGGTCGGCGGGCGGCGCGCGGGCCCCGGGCGACAGCGCCACGCGGCACTAACCATACTATATGAGCAGCTCCACCGCATGCGTGTACATTACCTGAGCGGCACGGCGGGCAGCACGACGCCCTCCAGCTTGAGCGCGAGGCGGTGCTTGAGCGGCAGCGCGGCGGCGTGGTCGGCGGGCGGCGCGCGGGCCCCGGGCGACAGCGCCACGCGACACAGCGCGCCCCCCGCCCGCCCCGCGCACGCCCCCCGCGGCCACACCGCGCCGCCGCCGCATGCACGTACTGCCGCCAGCACCGCCTCCGCGTGCTAAGGGGGACGTTCAACACATAGGTATATAGTAGGACTGTGTTCTAGTACACCTTCTTAATAACTGTTATATTGCTTTAAAATATGGTCTGCTTCACTAATGGAAGTCATTGAAATGAAACTGAAACATTTGGTTACATCTCGTAACCAAAAGTTTTATTTTTGTTAACAAATATAAAACCAAAAGTTTTATATTTGTTTTAACCAATATACTATAGAATGAAACTGAAACATTTGGTTACATCTCGTAACCAAAAGTTTTAGTTTCATTCTATAGTATATTCTGTACGTCAACTATTCATTCTATTAACGATACTTAAAAAACATTCAGAACTGCCATTCGTCTCCGCATCCTCCGATAGAGTCAGAGATTAAGGGGCTTCCTTTCCAAATCTGCGAAAATACATGTTTTACAATTCCTAACTAGTACCTTAAAATGACTGAACAACATGACATGGAAAATATATATAATAATTTGATTCATTAACTTTAATTTTGCAGAATTAGATTTTCAATTTATCATTTGTTAAGAAAAATATAAACGAAATAAAAAACTAGTACTTTCACTTAAATTGGGTATCAACTTTTCCATCAATGTATTTATGAATATAAAACTTACATTTATTAATAGAAAACACATTTATTGTCGATATTGCAGAAATGTTTTTTTGATTTACGATAATTTTAAGTCATTTATTTACATTTTTCGAGTTTCCGCTCGGACTATTGAAGCGGGTCTCTGCCGGGCGACAGGGGGAGTACGGCGAGCGCCGTTCCAAGGAATGGACGTACGCAATTTTTTTGTCGTGTTTACGTCAATAAAATATTCTATTTGAACAAAATAATGACTGAAATAAGTATTAAAATAATATTATCCACATTTTTGCCACATTGATTCTCTCGGTTATTTGTAGAATAATAAGTAATAATTATAATTAGTTTTACATTGACATGTTGTCATGCCACAAAATTCCTGTTTTCGCTGTCTCGGCTCTATGACATAATGAATGCGGCAAATGAGTATTGAGTCCGCATATTCTTAAAAAAATCACGGCTTATTAAAAGAGTAATTATTTCATTTGTCATTTACGCTCTCGCGTGCCAGGAGCGTACATGTACGTTCAAAAAAGTGTTCATACTCTGCCGAGAGTGTACATAATATAGCTCGGGCCTATTTCTGCAAAATGTGTGAAAACTGAACATCTGCAGATTATTTTTCTTTCGCTACTTTTGGCTTGCCGTTGATTGCAAGATCTTGACGCAGGTAATGTTAGAATTTTTAAAGTAGCCGCCATTTTGACTTTCTTCGTTATAAGCTCAATTGACGTTAAAATAGATATCTGGATATAACTTAGGTTGCCTAAGACTGAACCAATGTCAGAATTTAATAAGGTGGCCGCCATTTAGAATTTCTTTGTTTTAAGGCTAATTGACCTCAAAATCGACATCTGGTATAACTTTGGTTACAAAAGACGAAACTAATGTCAGATGGAAAAAGTGGCCGCGATATTTAATTTCTTTGTTTTAAGGCCAATTGACCTCAAATGTTATATCTGGACACTGTTCTGTGTACAAAAGGCATATCCAATGTTAAATAATAACAAATCTGCCTCGATTTATATTTTTCTTGTTTTAAGGGCTATTGGCTTCAAAATGAAAAACCGCTGGGCATGACTGGCCACAAATTGTAGTAGGTAATAGGTATAAATTTTAGAACTTTAAAATATGGCCATCATCAATGTTCATTCAATTCAATAACGATATCGGAACTTTATTTTGCAAAGATATTTAAGAAGTGGCACGTGGCCACAAACAGCAAATGAAATAAATTCTTGTGTGAAAATATCAAAATTGTTTAAAAAAATATGGAATAACTAACATTTCAAATATTGCTTTAAGTGTAAGTAGCCGCATAGTAGGAGTCACCTTGCTATATTTTTTTCGTTCCCCTCATCGTAATACCATGTTATTAGGTGACTATTCACTTATTTTATTGCTTATTTTTATTTAATATTTAGCCTCTTTACTATACTTTACAAGGCTATGCAGCATGATTACTTTATTGGTTTTCAAAATATATTTTTTTTTTTTTCAAATCAAATCAAATCTTTATTGTGTGATTTTTGGTACAGTAGCTGGTATTATTATATATTATTCTTAAGTTCAACAAAAATCGACCCTATTGGGTGTACACAATTATTTCAATATACATAATTTAACTGTTAGAAGTTACTGAAATAATAACTATTTTGAAAATGTAATTATAATGTCACAATATTATTATCAAGTCAAATAGAATTATTATTATGTCTTAAAATTGTCAGCAAGGAATTCGTCAATTGTGTAGTAACACCTATTTATTAATAAATTATGTAATTGTTTTTTGAATTGTATGAAGTCTAATTTTTTTAAGTCATGTGGTAGTTTATTATATATTTTCGGAGCCATACAAAGGACGCTTTTATGCAGCAAGGCCGTTTTCGATGCTCTTAAAGAAAGATCATGGCGATAACTTTGTCTTATGCTTGCTTGTCGTTGTAAAGGTGGTTTCTTAAAAATGTCACTGTTTTTTCTTACAAAAAGTGCGGTCTCATATATATAAAGACAGGGCAAGGTTAATATTTTCAGTGACTTGAAGTGCGGTTTACAGGTGTCAGTTGTTTTAAGTCCGCATATGCACCGAATACATCTTTTTTGTGCTTTAAAGATCGATTCTCTTTCACACGAGTTACCCCAGAAAATGACTCCATAGCGCAGTAGAGAGTCAACATACCCATAATAGGCAGTAACGACAGCGGCTTGGTTGACTATTTTATGAAGTTTTTCATGTAAATTCGTATTTAATTTTTTTCCGTAATGGAAGACGATTCAAAAACGAATGTTATAAAATCGGGGGTTACAGTTTAGTGTGTGGCGGGGGACTTTATTTTATAATATCTTAACAGTATAAAACAAAGTCGCTTTCCTCTGTCTGTCCCTATTGTAGGTTATGTTGGTGAAATAATTACGGCCACAGAGGATTTAACTTGCTTATATTAGAAAAAACAATTAAATATCCAACATGTTACATGTTGACGGGGAAAGAGGCAGAACAGAGTGAGAGAAACGTCACTTTTGACAATGACATTTAAAATTACGTTTAGTTTACACAATATTAATATTTGTAACACCTATGACCCTATGTATGCTTAGGTCTTTAAAATTACGTAACGGATTTTCATGCGTTTTTTTTATATATAGAGTGATTCCAGAGGAAGGTTTATATGTATAATACATGCATAATATAGTAGAGAAATAATTTGTATGTTCTATTGTGAGCGCGAGTGCCTTTCTGACAAAAGTCGGGGAACTACTTATACTAGACGGAAAGGCGTTTCGTACCAAAGTGTCGCCGACCGACTATATTGCAAGATCTCTCGATCTGTATGTGTAACGAATACTGTTAAAAAAATTATAGTTTTTGTATATAAAGTGATTTCTATACAGGAAACCTCTTTAATGCGGGCGAAGCCGCGGGCAAAAACTAGTGTAAGGATATGACAAAGTCGTGTTAATTAAACCCTTTATAACTTGTCTAAGTCCCGAATAGCAGAATAACTATAAAAGATTTGAAGAGTTCACGAAAGTAAAAATTATGAAGATAATTTAATTTCTCATACATTTTGTACACGACGCCACTTGACATCTCTCATGCAACACTATATGAAACGGTGAAGCCATTTTTAAAAAGAAGAAGAAGAAAGTATTCTTACTAAACCATTTTATGATTATTCAAAATAGTAAAGTAACGCAAAATGTTTGTGCTAGCTATAAAAACATACATAAGTATAAGGTCCAAAAGAACTTAGAAATATCTCATTGAATAATTTGTAAAATTAAACAAGGTTTGAAGTTAATATTCATTAGAAACAAATATAAAATTCAGGGAACATAACTTTGCTTCAATTATATACAAAAACTCCAAATATCATTTAAAAATAAAGCATATTCTGCCACGCTGATTTAAAAAATAAGCGACTGGAAGCCATATTTTATATTTTTTACCATATTATAACTAATTAAATTATAGGTTGTAAAAGTTTTCTTTTTTATCCACATGTGGCTCTTGTGTCGGTTTTGTACTTCCATTTACAGTTCGTAAACGTTCGCTATTTTATTAAGTAAATATCATTTCTTGTACATTGATTTGAATCTTATTTCGCTCTCCTGAAAAACACTATTTCTGACATATCCATATATAATAAGGCACCATCGCAACAGTATTGTAATTAGAGTGACAAAGTACCTACAGGTCGCGCTAAAAATATTTTATAATGCTGGAAACGAAGTTAACAATATTTTTCGCCTAAGCAAGGTCGAATTCGCAAATAAAAAGATCATGTAATAATCACAAGTAATTAAACAATAAAATCAGGTTATTAACGATTCATTCTGATTTTGTATTTAATTAAAATGAAAAATGAAATATTATGCCGCATCTAATATTCTTAGGTTCATGGTGTGAAATCGCTATAGTCGCTGAAAGTTGTTTCCTAATTTTCACTAGATGGCGGTCAAATTTGACGTAATATTAGATGTGGAGATATGAGGAGAGTGTAGTGACGACTAGTCTTGAGGGGAAGCGAACGCGTGACGTCATTCGGGTATAGGTGGCCCTTAAGAAACTATGACTGCATAAGAGTTGAATTTAATACTAGCTTTGCCCATAGATTTTATTGTTTTCTTGGACCATATCTATATAATAAAATTAATAAGGATTTTTCTTTAAACACACTAACGCGGGCAAACTGTAAAAAAAGGGTTTATAACTGGTTGCAACGCCTTGACTACAATCATACGGAAGATTTATTAATTCCCATAACCTAATTTAATCAATACATACAATAAAGCGCGCACACACACGCACACACACACAAACACACACATACATATACACACACGCACACACACACACACACACACACACGCACAGACACCTTGTATTCTTAATGTTAAATATTATATTGTATATTGATATTATTGTATAATTTTAATTTTGCATCGTTATATATATTGTGTTACTGTTACTGTACGTCAAAGAAATGAGTACCTGGTGACCTGAAACACAGGCTTTGCCTACATCGGGCACCACTCTCTTTAATATATACTGTGTACTTTAATATTTTAGTAACACTTTAAGATATGTGATGATTAATATGTAATTTTAATAATAATAAATAATAAAAAAAAAATTAATAATAATAGTCTGCGCGCGAGCTCCTTGGGTTGGCACGTCGAAGAACGAGTCGAGTGCGCCGCACCCCACCTCCTTACACACACGCACACACCCACACTCCCGGTACGAGTGTTTGAAACGCGAGAATACAGCAATGTCGATATATTATAATTCATTTTCATCATACTCCTAATTTTACGAACTAGTCACAACAAACATCGATAATATAATATTGACTAACCGCCAATTCTTAATATATTTTTTTTCGGTGCATCCAAAGAATGGACCAATCAGAAAAATATTTTTTTTGACATGCTTATAAATTACTTATTTTTATTAATATACTAGCTGACCCGGAAAACTTCGTACCGCCTCAGAATCAATGAATAAAAGCTGAATGATAATTGCAGAATGTTTCAACTTTAGATGAGATAACAACCAAAGATATCGATTTAAAGTCAATCGGCCTTAAAACAAAGAAATTCAAAATGGCGGCCACATTTTTCAATTCCGACATTGGATCCGTCTTTTGTAACTCAAGTTATACGCAGATATCGATTTTGAGGTCGATTGGCCTTAAAACAAAGAAATTCAAAATGGCAGTCACTTTTTTCAATTCCGATATTAGATCTGCCCTTTGTACCTAAAGCCATGCCCAGATATTGATTTTGAAATAGATTGGCCTTAAATCAAAGAAAATCAAAATGGCGTTCACTTTTTTCAATTCCGACATTGGATCCGTCTTTGGTAACTAAAGTTATACTCAGATATCGATTTTGAGGTCGGTTGGCCTTAAAACAAGGAAATTCAAAATGGCGGCCACTTTTTCAATTCCGACATTAGATCTGACCTTTGTACCTAAAGCCATGCCCAGATATCGATTTTGAAGTCGATTGGCCTTAAATCAAAGAAATTCAAAATGGCAGCCACTTTTTTCAATTTCGACATTGGATCCGTCTTTTGTAACTAAAGTTATGCTCAGATATCCATTTTGAGGTCGATTGGCCTTAAAACAAAGAAATTTAAAATGGCGGTCTGTGAAATCATAAAATGTACTTTCGTAACTTCAGGTATGTAACGTAAAACTAATACAAAAAATAGCATTCCGGTTCTGTAACAATCAACTTTAAGTAACGTAAAACTAATACAAAATAATAGCATTCCAGTTCTTTAACGGACAACTTTTTTCAAAAAATGTCACCTTTTATACCTTCCCTGGACTTCCACAAATAATTCAAAATAAAAATTAGCCAAACCAGTCCAGCCGTTCTCGAGTTTTAGTTGTCTTAACGAACAGCAATTGATTTTTATATATGTATAGATTCTCATGATCAGATCGAAGATTAACATTGGAAACATTTATTGAAAATGGCAGTAAGTCACTACATTAAGGCAATACGTCATATTCTCAAAACGTCACGTACAGACTGTAAAAAACTTTACTTACCCGGTGTGTGATACCAGGATTAGTAGTAGGATTATCGAACAACTTCCTAGAAATCTCAGTGAGTTTTTTGCTGGCCGAGAGAGCGATCATCTCGTCCAAAGTGTTCGGTGTCATCTCTCTCATAGTTTCCGTTGGTCTTTCCTGGTGGTTAGAAGTTATTCGGTCTAGAAACTGCGCTAACTGCGTGTAAGTGTGCTGGGAACTGGTACAGAGTTAAGAATATTTCGTTAACTTATAAAGTCTATAAAAAACAAATGATAAAAAGATTCCGAGGTGAAATTGATATTACTTGGCTAATAGGTGTTGCTCGTGTCGGAATTTATCGTTTATGCAGTTATTTTTTTTTCACAGATAACTTTTATGCTGTTATAACATGGTTAAAATATTGTATCACTTTTTTAAACAGCCTGTACATTATACTAGATTTTGCCCGCGGCTTCACCCGCGTGAATGAGTCTTTCCGGGATATAAGTCCCGATTTATATTTTCCCGGGATAAAAAGTAGCCCATGTGTTAATCCAGGCCATGATCTACCCGTGTGCCAAACATCGAAATCCGTTCAGTAGTTTTTGCGTGAAAGAGTAACAAACATCCATACATACTTACAAACTTTTGCGTTTATAATATTAGTAGGATTATGTAACCGTAGGACTGCCTCGGTGGCGTAGTTGTATTATGGTACGACTGCAAAGTTGAGGTCTCAGGTTCGATCCCCGGGTCGGGCAAAGTGATATTGAGTTTTTCTATTCAGTATCAGCCCGGAGTCAGGACTTTGTGCCCGATATGGCGATCGGCTCGCCCCCTATCACATCATGGGACGGAATAACGGCGAAAAGTGGGTGCACTAGTTGCGCCTCTGCCTACCCCTTCGGGGATAACAGGCGTGAGCGTATGTTTGTGTGTGTGTGTAGGATTATGTAAGTTATTCAGAACAGTATAAAGTTCGTAAAGGATACATGTGCAGGTGCCGCAGCGTGGAGTCGTCCGCGTGGAAGGCGGTGCGTGCGATGGCGCCGTACGCCGCCGCCGCTGCAGTCACGGCGCGGGCGGCACGACGCAGTGCCGGGGCTGCTGCGCCTGCTGTCAGCAGCGGGTCACGACTCGCCTGCACAGAACACAGAACAGCTTTAATAATAATAATACCAGCCCACTGCTGAGCACGGGCCTGTCCTACTACTGACCTTAGTCCACCACGCTGGCTTAGTAAGGATTGGCAGACTTCACATACCCTCGAAATTCTTATAGAGTTCTCAGGTATGCAGGTTTCCTCACGATGTTTTCCTTCACCGTTAAAGCGAACGATAATTGATAAACAATACATACATAACTACGAAAAGTCACAGGTGTGGGCCTTGGGTTTGAACCTCCGGACATTGTCTCGGCAGACCGTTCCATTCCCAACTGGGCTATCGTCCACTAGGCTTTAAGCTTTACGGATTAAATTTTAATAAGGCAAATTATGCAATTTTTGTAAAAAAATTAAAAAATATTCATATACTATTCCTTTATACAGAGTGTTTTATTACTTGAGGTTTACTTTTTTTATATATTTTGTTAGATTTAATTAACATTGTCTTAAATTTTATTTGGAAGACTATATTCTCCTGTGTTTTACCTTTGAATAGGTAATATTGTAGTTTCTAGAGCCGAGGGGTCGGCAAGTAATTTTTAATGGGGTTCGAATCCTGTTAAACCTTTGTATTGAGGGCAAAAAAACTCATAATACTAAATGAATGTAGAACCAGTTATATAAAAATTTAATTTAAATTGAATAGGTAAGTAGTTATATTTAAAATTATTCGGTGGTCCAAGGATCGACCTTCCAAACCAATACGGACGGCGGTCTGCTTGTTGCTGACCGTTGCTCTAGAGTCTAAAGCAGTGTTTTTCAACATTATTCATGACACGACCCCTCTAGTATAAATAAATATTCCGCGACCCCCCGCGCCTTTCCTTAGCTATTTTTCATGTATTTTATTACGTTAAAAATATTCAATCCACACAAAATTTTACAATTATAATTTGGATAAATATATAAACGTCCAATCATTTTTAACTTTACTGCTTTTTTATACTTAGGTACTTTTTATGACCACCTGCGACCCCCCTATAGAAGTTTCGCGACCCCTCAGGGGGCCGCGACCCACAGGTTCAAAAACACTGTTCTAGAGTCTAGAGCCGTGTATCCTGTAGGTGTGTGGTGGTGTGGTGGTACCTGTGCGTACGCGTGCGCGATGGCGGGCGGCGGCTGCGTGCAGAGTGCGCGTGCGGCGGCGGCGGCGGCGCCCAGCGACCGCAGCGCGCGGGCCCGGGCGCGCATCCACGCGGCCGGCAGCGGCGCGCACGCACCGCACCCACCGCACGCGCCCAGGCACGACCCACCACCACCACCACCACCACCACCACCCGCGCCCGCCACGCCGCTAGACACCTCCCAGCCAGCACTGCACTCCTCCAGACCGGAAATGCCTATCGATAAAATAAAATAAATAAATAAAATACTTTATTCATCACATAGGCACTTATGATAAGTCGAGACACATTTAATTAATTATTATTAGTCACTTACATAACTACAGACATTTTTATTACGAGTAAAATAAATGATGAAAAATAAAAAGTAAGAAGCCAGCTTGGGCTGGCAAGAAAAACAATAAAAACAAGAGATAATTTTATTAATAAATAATAATAATAGTAATAATAATGGGAAAAACGCGTCGCGATCCTCATAATCCTCGATAACATACATACATATACACTCACGCCTGTTATCACCGAAGGGGTAGGCAGAGGCGCAACTAGTGCAACCACTTTTCGCCGTCATTCCGTCCCATGATGTGATAGGGGGCGAACTTATCGCCATATCGGGCACAAATTCCAGACTCCGAGCTGATACTGAATAGAAAAACTCAATATCACTTTGCCCGACCCGGGGATCGAACCCGAGACCTCAGCTTTGCAGTAGTACTGTAATACAGCTACGCCACCGAGGCAGTCGACGTACCGATAACATTATCAAATATTTTCAATGATATTACGCTTCCCAGTTAAATTAAACACACACACACACACACTCACGCCTATTATCCCCGAAGGGGTAGGCAGAGGCGCAACTAGTGCACCCACTTTTCGCCGTTATTCCGTCCCATGATGTGATAGGGGGCGAGCCTATCGCCATGTCGGGCACAAATTCCAGACTCCGAGCTGAAATTGAATAGAAAAACTCAATTTCACTTTGCCCGACCCGGGAATTGAACCCGAGACCCCAGCATTGCAGTCGTACCATAATACAACTACGCCACCGAGGCAATCCGAGCAGTTAAACAGGTTGACAATTTATTGAAAAAAATCTAATCTTTTAGTTTAAATATTAAGCACCGGAAAAAAAAACCTCATAACATTTTTACAATTTTAAAAACGTACAAAACACCAATAAAATTCAGGTAACCTTCTTCAACAAGTTTAGCATCAGCAACAGCAGCTCTATGCAATGCTGTGAGCCAGCGCTGTGCTGCTTCGCTCGGTGCTTCTTCACACAACCGCGACAGGATATCCGCTGCTAGGCTATGATGACCATACCTAAGCACAAAAAATATAGAGTAACAAAAATTACGACATGAATAAAAAAAAGAAGGTAAGCTGCAAAAAGCTTAATTAATATAGTATAGTATAGTAGACAGACCTATGACGAGGTTTACGAAAAATATATGGAAAAAATTGATCATTCGAGTATATAGGGTGTTAGATAGGCGTGTAAAAAAATTAAACTTACATAAAAAATACACTCAAACAGATCTAAAAACTGCACAATTTTTTTGTGAAACATAAAACAAACCAAACAACCACGAAACTCATTGGAGTAAGGACATATTTTGCCAATATCAACTAACTATCCTGATATCATTCCTACCTGAGAGCGGCCCTGGCGACCCTGTAACGCAGCCATCCATCTGCTTCCTCGATGAAGTCAAGCACTGCAGGCTGCCAATTGGCGTAGATCTGGCAGGTCAGGGCGGTACCAGCACGCTCTTGGAACAGCACAGTGCATGCCAGCACCAGGTTAGTACCGTCATCGGACTGCTTGCCTGACTTTAATTCGCTGAGGACAAGTGGGTAATACAGGATGTTTGCATGAATTATATTTTTACATCAATAGACTAATTGTTTTCCCCAATAAAGAAATATTTTTACATTCATGATTTGTGTCACTTACATTTATTGACACTGGCTTGCAAACTATCACAAACCTTTTTTGTGTTTTGTAGTAAATAGTGTACGATAATAATAGTCGACAATAGCCTAGTTAGGAATGGAACGGTCTGCCGAGACAATGTCTGGTGGTTCAAAACTCAAGGCACACAATACTGACTTTTCGAAGTAACGTGTGTATTGTTATCAATTATCGTTCGCTTTAACGGTGAAGGAAAACATAGTGAGGAAACCTACATACCCGATAATTCTCTAAGAGTTTCGAGGGTATGTGAAGTTTGCCAACCCACTCTAGGCCAGCGTGGTGGACTAAGGCCTAACCTTTTTCAGTAGTAGAGGTAGCCAGTGCTATACAGGCGGGATTGCATTATAATAAACTAGCTTTTGCCCGCGGATCTGCTCGCGTTAAAAAGTTTTTTCGGGATAAAAGACCCGCTTTTTATTTTCCCGGGATAAAAAGTAGCCTATGTTTTTTCTCGGGCTCTAGACTATCTGTGTACCAAATTTCACTTAAATCGGTTCAGTAGTTTTGGCGTGAAAGCTTAACAGACAGAGTTACTTTCCCATTTATAATATATTTTTTTTATGGTATCGAATGACGAGACGAGCATGCCGTTCACCTGATGGTAAGCGATACGACCACCCATAAGCAGTAGAAACACCATCCAGCACTTTGGGTTACAAAATACTGTGTGGCATTCCACTGCGCTCGTCATCCTGAGACATAAGATGTTAAGTGTCATTATGTCATGTAGTTAGTATGTATGGTTACCCATGCAGCGTGTGCAGCGTGGCCATGAGCGATGGCTTGGCTGGTGTGAGTGCGGCGGGGCTGGCCGAGCCGAGTGCGGCGAGTGCCTCGAGTAGTGCGGCGCGGCGCGGCGCGTGCGCAGCGGTGCCGGCCTGCCGCCCGAGCGCGCCCGCCGCCCGCCCGGCTGACTGCGAGCCTTGCGCGCTGCACAGCCGCACCTGGGGACCAACACGACCACACCGATTACAATCATTTATCTATACTAATATTATAAAGCTAAAGAGTTTGTTTGTTTGAACGCGCTAATCTCAGGAACTACTGGTGCGAATTGAAAAATTCTTTTTGTGTTAAATAGACCATTTATCGAGGAAGGCTATAAGCTATATAACATCACGATGCTACTATTAGGAGCGAAGAAATAATGGAAAATGTGAAAAAAGCGGGGAAAATTATTCATCCTTGAGGGCTTTCATTGCGTGCGCTGCGAAAACGGTTCAAGATACCAAAAATATATGTATGAAAGAATTATTCCTCTTGAAATGATCTAAAAAAATGTCCGCGACAGTATATGTCTATCTTTTAAGATTAACTCACTAGAACCGTTTTTATGGTAATCAAATTTGGTCGAAATTAATGCATTATTTGTTAAGAGTTGTATCAACGTCATAATATTAATCTTTATCCAAATAAATGTGTTGGATAGAGTGATTCAACGGGAAAGTTTTTATGTACTTTTAGCCCGGAAAAACTTATTAACGCGGGCGAAACCGTGGGCAAAAGCTAGTAATATTATAAAGCTGAAGAGTTTGTTTGTTTGAACGCGCTAATCTCGGGAACTACTGAACCGATTTTGAAAATTCTTTCACTAATAGGAAGTTACATAACTCCTGAGTGCTATAGGGTACTTTTTATCCCGAGAAAATATTTTTATCCCGGAAAAACTTTTTCACGCGGGCTGAGCGGCGAGCACTACTAGTTATTCATATTACATCTTATAGTAATTGAGTAGGTAAGTTTAGTTCAAATAGGCTACTGTTTTAAAATTTTATAGAGTACAGTCAGCAGCATAAATAGTTGAACAAATTCAAAGTTTTTTAAATCGCCTACATACTTTTGTGTTCTGACTACTCATTTTCTTTTCTACACAAAAATAAAAGAGATTTATTATACTTCATATAGGTAATTGTGTTTTATAAAATATAAATATAATGAGGGTAGGTTTCAAAATAATAAAGTTAGTCTTAGCAGAGTCGTGGTGTTTGATTGGCATATAACCTTTACACTTCAAACGAAGAAAAAAACGTTTCGGTTTAACTTAACGCGTACATAGATTTTTATTTTGTTCAGATACTTATGCTGCTGACTGTACGTGTTTCGATCTGAAACAACTTTAAAATCGCACCGTAACATTAGGGTACCAGGTTGAAAAAGCGAACCATGACGAAAGTTCCATATTGTTTTACTTGTCAAATACATAAAAAAATATATGATCTTAAGATAAAATTAGTGTACTAACCAAGCACCGCAAACCAATCCTCAAGGGTTTAATATTTTTTGGGTTATTATCCACCCCAGTTGCAATAACTAGTGTTTCCAAAGCTATCATCAAATCTGAACCATCCACTGGCAGCGATTCCTCATAACTAAAAAAAAAGTTTTTTTATTACCATTATAGAAATTATTATACAGGGGGTGTTTTTCTAATTTCAGGGATGCTTAGAAGGAGAACATTTTCTTATGTTAAGAAAGTGTTAATATAAATATGATGGTAATGAGGTATACCAGTGTACAAGCACATCAGTGAGCACATCGGCCGCGGTGGCGGCACGGTGCAGGTCCTTGCTGAGCGCCGCCGCGCCGCAGTACTGCCGCAGAGCGCTCGCCTCCTCGCCCGCCGCCGCGCACACCGCCGGGCAACGCACCAACATCTACCACAATACACGACACTGTCACAAACCTATGGATAAAACTATTTAGCTAATGATACTGTAAAATCGTTTACTTCTTTGAAACTATTGCATGACAATAATTAAACATGTAATAAATTTTATACAAAAAAAAACATCCCTTATAGAACGGATGGTTTTAATAAAGAAAAACGCGTGTGATATCGCGACAACTTCTTAATAATCTCCTTCCTAATAACTTAGAATTTGCACACACCGTAAACATACCTGCATGACCTGTAAGCATAGCATGGTGTGCTCGTTGTCCTGTGTGTCATCTGCGGCGCGCACCAGTTCGTGGATGCACGTGGCCGGCCACAGCGACGCGTGTTCTGCCAACTTCTTCAGACCCAGGAGCGCCGCCCGTCGCACTGATGAGCGGGCGTCGTTACGGGCCAGGCTTAGGAGAAGCTCCACCTAGGAGTAGTGACTTTAGTGGAATTATTCTAAAGCTTATACTTGAGTGATGTTGATTTAACTTTACTGACAAAGTATTATGAATTCAAGGTTAAGGACAATCCTAGACCACTTGTCTAATTAACTACAATTTGTAGGTTTTGATCTATTGTAGTAGATACATTGATACTTTACATATAAAATATTTTTTTGTAAATTATTATGAATGGAATGAACAACACATTTTATGTGCAGATTTATTTCACCGGTATCCAGTAATGAAATATGGGCAAAAAAAATTGGCAAGTTTTGTTTGACGAATTCACCTGATCAGGAACATGGACAACTGTGTCGGCGGCAATATGCGTCAGCGCTGTGATGGCAGCGCGGACAGAGCTTGATGATGGAAACTTCTCCAGCAGTGACCGGAGAAGCTTCAGAACGCCTTGTGCCCGAACAGCTAAGGAAACAAACAAGTTTAATTGACTACTTGTGTGGTGGACATATCATTGTATTTAATTTTTTTAATAGTCATACACACACACACACACACTCATGCCTATTATCCCCGAAGGGGTAGACAGAGGTCCCATGATGCTAAAGGGAGCGAGCCTAATAAAAGTACTTTTATTTCAATGTGAATATTTTCCAAATTTATTCATTCATAGATAAATAACAAGCTCATTTTACCTCCTCCATGCACAGTCCTCAAAGCCCTCACAAGCTTGGCGCGTCTCTCGGCTGCTGTGCTTTCACACTCCACCATGTCTGACAATTTATTGCACATGGCCACCGCAAATGTGCTGGAATGATTTACAGTTTAAGAGAATTGCCAACACATAGATACAATAATCACGGCTTACACGAATGGAATCTAGCCAAGAACCAAGTTTGATTCTCAAACACTGTGAAATTGGGTCAGGCAGAACTTTACCATCAAATTCATCTATACTAATATTATAAAGCTGAAGAGTTTGTTTGTCTGTTTGAACGCGCTAATCTCAGGAATTACTGGTTCGAATTGAAAAATTCTTTTTGTGTTGAATAGACCATTTATCCAGGAAGGCTTTAGGCCATATAACATCATGATGCAACTATTAGGAGCGAATAAATAATGGAAAATGTGAAAAAAACGGGGAAAATTATTCATCCTTGAGGGCTTCCATTGCGTGCGCTGCGAAAACGGGTCAAGATACCAAAAATATGTGTATCAAAGAATTATTCCTCTTGAAATGATCTAAAAAAATTTCCGCGATAGTATATGTCTATCTTTTAAGATTAACTCACTAGAACCGTTTTTATGGTAATAAAAATTGGTCGAAATTAATGCATTATTTGTTAAGAGTTGTAGCAACGTCATTATATTAATCTTTATCCAAATAAATGTGTTGGATAGAGTGATTCAACGGGAAGGTTTTTATGTACTTTTACCCGGAAAAACTTATTAACGCGGGCGAAGCCGTGGCCAAAAGCTAGTCTCTAATATGTTATTAAATTTTGACTATAATCCTCACTACAAATGAGATATCAAAACAATCTGTTAGGCAGCAAGTTACACATAATATTATGTCTGTAATGTTTGGATAGGATTTAGTGATAGGATGTTATTCCAAAAATAGAAAATTTTTAGAAGTGTTGCAATCTTACTTAGAATGTGCAGCAAATCTGGTGGTAGCATAAATAGCAGCATCCACTTCCACATTATCATGGCTGTCCAATCCCCTTCGTATCGCGTGATGTACGTTTTGCTTCTCCGGGATAATCCCCGCAACCGCGCCCAAAGTTCTGAGCGCCAAAGCTCTCGCGACAGGGTCGTTAGAATGTAAAACACTAAAAACTCTTCGTAGAAACTCGTCTATATTAAGGATTTTGTCCAAATGCTTTTCACTTTGCTGGCAAACGCGCAGAACCCAAAGTCGCAAAAAGTTGTTTCCCATACGAAACACATCCGCTAATTTGAGGAATGATGAGTTAATTAGAATAGGAAAAGGGTATTTTTCGAATAAACGAGGGAAGCGCACAATCGCTTCACATTGTTCTCCAACTTTTCCTGAACGAAGACCTGGAAATGTGGAAAACATTTTAAAGAACTATGTTCCAATAAGTTGAATACTTTATGGTTATGTTGTATTTATACCTTTATCTAATTCAGTTAAGGCAGAATTAGCATCTTGTTCTTGTTCGCTATCGTTAAATGGATTCATTTTGACTCCAAACATAGTATATATTCCAGTATTTACGTAAAATGATATAAAAAATCCACTGCCGAAACTTGTAACGAAAAAAGTGGAAAAAAGTGTTGTTTGGTTGGACACAGTGTTGCCAACAAGATTTTTAAAAATCCGTCAAGTTAGTCGTATTTTTCCGCCAAAAATCCGTTAGATCAACAATTGACACGGGTGTAGGTATAATTTTAGCATGGGGGAGGGGGGGGGGAGGTGCAAGCGTGTGTTCTTGCCGCCCTATGAAGACCTCCTTTCAAATTTCGCCCCCCTCACATAAAAATGAAATTTTTGTCCCGTTAAATATCCTGTCAGCCGTTAGATGGATTTTTTCCCGTTTCACACGTATCCAAATCTGTTAAAAATGACGGGAAATCCGTTAAGTTGGCAACACTGGTTGGACAATTGTCATTTTTAACATTTGTCATTTGTGCAAAGTAAACATAAACTTTCCACCATGGACCACGGTAAACATTTCACAATATAGGTAAGTTTACGCAATTGTTGGTATAATTTAGTAATTATTTTGATTGTTAGAACATTTTGCATTAATTATTCGACTATTATTTAAATACCTTTTACCACTAGTGACATCTATTGAGGCAGGTGTAGTTACTTTTTAGAAATTGTTAGTGAACAAAATAAATAATTTATTTATTTATTTATTTATTTATTTAAAAGGTACATCAACAGTACATGTATATTCCATACTAAATACACTTTACTTAGGATTAAGACTAATACATGCACCAATTACAGATGTACACAACATTACTTAAAAAATATATAAATTACGATGGTATCGAGCTTAACCGCAGGTTGTACTTACAGGTAACAGTATAATATTGTGATTTTTGACTAAAAGGAACGTCTACATTTGTTTTTGAATATATTTATGGAATCAAAAAATATGTCGATATCTGGTACTTTGGCACAGATTTCATTGTAGGTAGTGGATATTCTACATATAGGCGAGTTATATCCAACGTTTGTTCGGCTTTGTGGTAGGTGGAAGAGTTCAGTTCGCGCCTGTCTAGGCAGCCGATATGGTATCGAGAACCCAAAGCGCTCTAGCAAATGCTCACACTGAGAGAATCCATTAACACATCTGTATAAAAATGTAAGGTCGTGTTGTTTCCGTCGATTGCGTAACGAAACCATGTTAAAAAAAGAAAGACGAGTTTCATAAGGACATCGGTGTGAGATGCCTTGTGAGGTAAACGCTAAGTACTTCGTGAAAGCACGTTGTACTGTTTCTATGCGCTGCGAATGCACTGAATACAGTGGATTCCACACGACACTTGCAAATTCTAGATGACTACGAACCAAGCAATTAAACAATAAAATCTTTGTTGAAGGTTGAAATATCTTTGCATTTCTCTTTACAAACGCTAACATCCGTGACGCAGCTCTAACGACCTCAGAGATATGACAAGTGAATTTTAATTTGCTGTCGAGGATAACACCAAGATCGCGTATTTCATTGGTTTCCACCAGATATTCATTATTTATTTTGTAGGATGACAATACTGGATACATTTTCTTAGTATAGCGAATATAAGAACATTTGGTCGCATTTAATACCATACAATTAGCGTCGCACCATGACTTGATGTTGTCTAAATCTGATTGGATAAGTTCTGTGTCACTGTATGTCTTTATTGTTTTATAAATTTTGAGATCGTCAGCAAAAAGTGCGTATTTACAATGGCGAATGTAAGAAGTTATGTCATTGACATAAGCTGTGAATAATAGGGGGCCTAAATGGGAACCCTGAGGCACTCCCGATTCAGCAATGTACTTGCAAGATGTGTGACCATTAACAACGACCACCATTGGACGCATATATAAATAGGATCGAAACCAGGATAACAATGATCCAAGTACACCATAAGAGGAAAGTTTTTTAACCAATAGTGAATGGTTCACTTTATCAAAAGCACTGCTGAAATCTGTATATATTGTATCTACTTGAAGACCCTTGTCTATTTCTTGGGCCAAATCAGAAACAAAGCAAGTTAAGTTCGTTTGTATTGATCGACCTTGTCTGAAGCCATGTTGATGAGGAGACAGGTATTTTTCAAAGTGACGGGACAATATTGGTTGCAGCAGCGACTCAAACACTTTTGAAAGGCAAGATAAAATTGCAATGGGTCTATAGTTTTTTATGTCATCCTGATTTCCCTTTTTAAATATCGGAGTAATTCGGGCTTTTTTCCATTCGGATGGAAAAACACCTGTCTCTAGCGAGTAATTATAAATGACAGTTACAGGTACAGCTAAACCGGATGCACTACGTTTAAAAAATATCGGCGGGATGGAGTCGGGTCCAGCACCCTTGTGCGCATCCAGCTGTTTTAGTTTTTTGAAAACATCAGTCTTAGAAAATTTTACAATGGATGGAACACAATCACTAATGAAGCCTTTACCTTCAGTGAAGTTAGAATCTGTGTTAACATTGTGGGAATATATAGAAGAGAAGTGTGACGCGAACAAATTGGCGATGTCAGATCCATTTTCAGCTTGAGAATCATTTAGATGCATACGTGAAGGATAAGAAGAATTGTTGCCACGCTTATGTTTAACGAATTGCCAAAATAATTTGGGGTCTTTAGTTATGGCTAATTCAATTCGATTTTTATAGTCAATGTAGCACTGGTTTAGCAATTTATGACATCTAACACGGAGCAGTTCATATTCGATTTTATCGCGCGGGTTCTCATATTTACGATATCTTATTCTGCATTTGTTTTTTTCAGCGGTTAATCTAATCAATGGATAAGTAAACCATGCTGGAAATGTCGTCTTCTTACTAGCGTGCATGGGGACGTGCTTTTGAATAATATCATTTACTACCTTGTAAAATCTAGATACCATATCGTCCACCGTATGGCAGTTCAAAAATTCTAGGCGCCAATCTATAATCCTTAGCGCTTCTACAATAGAGTCATAATCTGCTTTAAAATAATTGTATTTAGCGACATTTTTATTGCGGAGGTTAGTAGTTCTAGTATTCGCGACACTATACATAAGATGTGGATGATGTTCGTCCAGCCTGCTTAGAAGAAGCAGTGGTTTATTTACTTTACTATCATGAATTGTACTCAAAATCAAATCAAGCATCCTACCATTACTATTAGTTATGTGGTTGTATTGTTGCAATCCATTTGTTGTTATACAGTCAATAAGATCGCATTCAATTTTACTATTAAAATTATAAGGCATCATGTATCCAGCATCGCCATCCTTACTCCACTGTATTCGACCAAGATTAAAATCACCCATTACAATTACGTCATTAAAATAGTTAAATACATTACTCAGGCTATTAATAAATATTGTTTGAGTTTCCAAGCTTGGTGGAGAGGGCAGGTAAACCGCGCATAGTGCAATTTTTTTAAACACATTGTTCAATTTTATGTTCAACAATACCCACAGATCCTCACAGTCCGATTCAAGGTTGGAAAGTCTACAAGAATCTATGTCACGTGATACTGCGATAAGGACGCCTCCTCCATCACGCTTGGGAACACCATTGGAATTGACATTATTTGTGACGCTTGATACATTACATTAATAATAGATGACACTAGTATCAACCATTTGAATTAGACCATATTTTTTTTATTCACAATAATAGATGGCGATAGTATACAAATTTGAGTAACGAAGCAAGGGTAATCGTAGTAATTTGTTACTCCCTGAGATTTGAGAATAACGCAAGTAAGCTCAATGAATGTCAAACAGTTTCCCTACCTTTGTCCTATATGAGTACTTTCCTAAAGAATACTACAAAGACTATCTCAAGACGAGCAAGCCGAAATTATCGACAAATACAACTTGTTTTTGGCTAAATGCACAAGATGTGCGAAGTCATGAAGAAAAAAAGCTCAATGAACGGTCGGAGGGTACGTATAATTTTACAATCTAATAACTAATTTTATACGGCCTAATATGTAAAATGTCTATAGTGATAGGACGAAATGAAGTCTACAATGTTTTAAATTATAGACACAATGCCACCGACTTCATTCTGGCAAGCCCATATGGAATGATTTACGCTCCCAACAGCCATATCATTCAAACAAGGAATGGCTTGCCCAGTAGCGAGAGATGACCTACAGGAAAAAATCTACATTTATAATCCCTGCGTGCCCCGAAGAATCGTAATTTGTGAATTATGGACTAGTCTTAACTGCATACGCACGGGCTTTGCAAGGTGCAACTATCATCTGCACAAGTGGGGCATCACTGAGCCTGTAACTGTGGAGCAGTAAACCAAACCGTCCAGCATATCGTGGAGGAATGTCCCATCAGGAGCTTCGAAGGGGGTTTGCAGGCCTGCAGCAGATGACACCGGAGGCCGAGGAATGGCTGTCAAATTAACTTATACCATAATATGATGCCATACAATGATGATGAGTTATAAACAACGTTACCTAATGGAAGTGATCACATGGCTTACACTAAACTAGTTAACAAGCGACCCGACACTATTCGGCGCTCCCTCGTGCCATAGCTCGGTGGCAAAGCGGTATTTAGCGAACATCGGGCTCGTATCACAAAGGTAATTGTATGTCACTGTAACAGTAACCGGGTGTGTCGCCATTAGCGGGGAAATTACACGAAATTGCGCCAAGGCGAGGTACCTGCTAATCACGATGGATCGCTCAACTAAATGCCGGTGTTTTGTTACTGCGTTCTCGTTAAAGCTTTGTTTTTGCCAAATTTATAGCTAGAATCAAATGGATAGCGAGTTAAAAGCTTTGATCTAAACTTTTTGTTTATTCATATTGAAAATTAATGTAAATTATTTGTACAGTTTATAAAAACAACACTGGTGCCGGGCTATGAGTTTTATGTAATATTTCTTTTCAGCAACCTTTTTTTAAAGAATTAAGTACTTGAGTTATTAGTGCAATTTATTAAAGCTATCAAATCTTTTTTGAATTTGGGGAAAGTCATTTGGTTATCTATCTTACGATGTAATTAACCAGAATACTTAACATTATGTTTGTAATAAATAGGTAATATGAATAGGGTAGTTGACTACTTATATTAAATACAATTATGAAAAATGTATGCCGTCCAAAATCTAATGGAAAAAGAATTTTCAAAATTAGCGCAATAGTAAGTAAGTTATAAAGCTTTGACATTTGGTGGAAGGGGTAGCTGTCAAATTACAGCAATACCTACTAGGCTGTGACGTCACCAAGCCCCATCGGCCATAACGCTGCGTGCGTGCAAAAGAGATAGTGCGATATCCCCGCCACGCCCCCACTTTTGCTCACAAGAATAATTAAAAATTGAATAACTGCGTTATTATTCAATAGATTTTGATGCTGATTTCCCAGAAGAATTTTTTTCGTATTATTTTCTGTTTTATCTAAAATAATATACAAAATCAAACATTGGAAGCTACCCTATTATAATATCTGATGGAATTAATAATGTTAAGTAAAATTCTGAAACTTAAAGATTATAGTCAATCGATCTGTATCTCACATGACAGGAAGCTAATGCTCAACTCGAAGCCCCTACAATGGTTTCTCTAACTGATGAGTGGGGTATGTCAGCATTAGATTAGTTGCAAAATATTCAAGAATAATTAATTAACTTTCGTTGTAAAGATCACAGATTCGCTTACTCATTTATTAGAATTGTTCATTTCCGTGCTATAATACGTTGTAGATGTTTGATAATGTATTCATTTGTGAGAATGGTTTATAACAGCAAAGAATTTCAATTAGAACCAGATGTTACGCAAAGATAAGCCGAGTAAAATGACTCTTATGTATAACTTTATTAAAACTCTTTATCTTTGGTTAATCTTTATAATCCTTCCGGAGTGAACAAAATACTGTTTTGACATGTTTTAGTAGCGAAAAAGTTTTTTCTTCGCCAGTAATCGATGCCGGACGTACCAGGATGTCATTAACCTAGTTTCACATAAAAAAATACATTCTTCGAAACAAGCTATTTGGCCAACGTCAATGCAAAATGTTACTTGCGGCTGTAATTTTTATTCACAGTTGTATGGTGTTCGAATGCAAAACCAACCCAACGGCAAAGTTAAGTTGGCAGAAATAACAACTTCTGTTGGAAATAAGAAGCTCAGAAATCCATTGACAGGGACTGGATTGTTTGGGGGATTAAAATGGGAATCCGCATTTATTTTTTTCGAGTTCTTTCAGGATGGGATTAGCGAGCCCTAATGACAATAAGATTTGTGGACAGTTTATGATTTTTGCATGGAGCCATTGTTGATTTTCCTTGCATTGTACACGCATTGTGATAATGCTGATGACTCGGTGAGTCATATAATATTATGTTAATCGCGGTTGACAACGCATTTAGATATTACGTGTTTTAGTATGTATTATTTGACTCATTATATTTGCTTCCTGAGAACGTACAAATTAACAATAGATGATTAGTTTATCTAGCGTAGAGTCGATTTAAGCATAGAGTATTCTTATCGAAATAATTGAACAGGTAATCAGACATAACAGCTATACAAAAACTTTGTTTATATCAAGGTACTTTATGAACAGAATGCAATATGTTAGCAATCATTGTCTTAGTTTTTTTTTAAAACCACCGTGTTTATTTTAGATTTTTGTCAATTACAATTTTATTAATACATATTATATTTATAATTACGTAAACTCTATACGTATAATCAGAATCAAAATATTTACAACTCTCGTAATATTTAGCATAAACCAAAAGAGCGAATAATAGACGCGATCATGCAAACAATATCAGTATCGATGCGTTCATTAAATATTTGTCCCCTGCAATCATAGACAAACTGCGGATCAGCATAAAAACATTATGGTACGTATAATGGACAATAGAGCGGGGACACCATTCACTCATCCTCTTATTTATTTACACTGAATAATACACAAATAATAAATAGTGTGGGTTTTGGCCGCAGCCGTTGGTGTCAAAATTGACGCCATCGCACCGTGTCGTAGTGTGACCATCGTTTTGATATCTCATGGATGGATGTAAGGTATTAGCTGAATTTAATGTAGGAAATGGACAGTAGACGATGAATCAATTCGTTTTTTGGGCATTCTAAAAACATATATATTCCTTTGCTTTAAAGTTTCCGAGTCTTGGCACAGAGTTCTTTTTCGGCGAAAAGCGAGAAGTTTTATTTATAATCCAGAATGACTGCCTCGGTGGCGTAGTTGTATTACAGTACGATTGCAAAGCTGAGGTCTCGGGTTCGATTCCCGGGTCGGGCAAAGTGATATTGAGTTTTTCTATTCAGTATCAGGCCGGAGTCTGGAATTTGTGCCCGATATGGCGATAGGCTCGCCCCCTATGGGACGGAAAAACGGCGAAAAGTGGGTGCACTAGTTGTGCCTCTGCCTACCCCTTCGGGGATAACAGGCGTGAGTGTGTGTGTGTGTGTATAATCCAGAATGAGCCTATTCCTTCGATGTGTCTCAGTATTAACATAAACTAGAGTGGAATATAAAATGGATGCATATACACTTACATAGGGCGTTAAAATCATTACCCTTCCTTGCTTCGCCGTAGTCGGGTAAAAAGAGGATATTCCAAATAAGAGAGTTACATTAAAATATCCGTAAAATAAAGAGCAATGTAGTTAATATACAAGCAAAAGGTGGTAGATTACCGCGAGATATCGATCTGGGACTCGGTGAGTTCGCGCCGCATTACCACACCGTTCCACCACGATCATCGCATCCATACCATTTGTCACCGCACAATAGGGATTATTTCACCATATTATGATAAAAAAAACTAAAACGTGTTATTTTGATCCTTACGCCTATAGATATAAGGGTTTATATAAAGTATGGGAGATGGATGTCGATGATGCGTAAGTGAATTTAGCACTTCTGAGATGTGTGAAAGATCCTTGAAGGTCTAGTGTGGTGGAAATATCATTATTGACAGCTTTATTTCTTGATGCGCTTGATATGCTAGTGTTTCAGTATGTGTATTAAATAAAAATAATATCTTATTTTATTTTTTCAATACGGACCTCTACAATTGATATTAGGCTCATTGCAAACCTCGTTGATGCGAATTACATATTATATTTTCTAACTCTTATGAAATATTCTGAGGCTTTCCTTAGTGAACTAGTGAATAACGAGCAATTTACGCGCCTGATGGTAAGCGCCACTACTACCCGTAAACAGTAGCAACACAACTGCGAGCTTTGAATTACGAAGTACTTCAGACCTTGCAGTCTGTTCCTAACTTCGACAGATTGGATGTTATATCTTGTTTTATACTGGACCAAACACTGCAGGTAAAATGTTACTTGGCAATAGAAATTAACAATTCATTTTGCTTACTCCGGTGAACTTCAGTATGGAAGAGAAAAACTTAGTCTAAACTCGTTTCAAGGAAAAGTATTTCCAGTTCAAAGTCTTCGCAAGTTTGTCTCTCGTATCGTCTTCTATTTCTTTTGTATATTGTTTTGCTGGTTACACAAGAAAGAGTCATAAGTATCCATTCGTCAATCAGTCCACTATTATGTAAAAAACATCCTACTAATATTATAAAGGCGAAAGTTTGTAAGAATGTATGGATGTATGGATGTTTGGATGTATGGATGTAAGGATGTTTGTTCCTCTTTCACTCAAAAACTACTGAACGAATTTCGATGAAATTTGGCACACGGGTAGATCATGTCCTGGATTAACACATAGGCTACTTTATCCCGGGGAAACATAAACCGGGACTTTAATCCCGGAAAAACTTTTTAATGCGGGCGGAGCCGCGGGCAAAAGCTAGCTTAAATATAATTCCGTTTACATAACACATAATAGTTGCATTTGGAGTAACAATGATAGAAGCGTTCGGAGCCAGCGTACCGTGTCTCAGATAACTATCGTTCTGCACCCACTGTCATTACGTACTGTATGTACGTGTATTGATTATTTCAAAATGTGTTATTATGTGGAAAGTATTACGTCGCGTTTATTAATCGCGTCGGAAAGTTTGTTTTTTAACAATTTACAATAGAACTTGCAGAGAGTGGATGCAGTAATGTGGTGTGAGCTAATTGGTTTTTGAAATACATTTATAGCCCAGAGTAGAGTTAAAATATTCATGTGAACCATCAGAAAAACTGTTTAAGTATCATGTACCTATGTTCATAGCGAAATAAATATTGGGAGGACTTAAATTGTCTGCATTACTTAAACTATTATATTCTATCCTTTTACGACTAGGTTTTCAGTTTTAATTTAAATTATGTCCTTGGCAAGTTAACTGCAGTCATTATTTTAGGACTGATTTTCGGCTGCCAAGGTATTTTGCATTTGTTTTGTGCCTATCTTTTACATGGTAAGTAGTCTAATAAAAATAATAAATAAATAAAATAAAGAAATAATCAAACTGTCTCTCATTCAAGTTTCGCTTGAATATATAAATTCCTATGTATCACAATATTATAAGTCACTCATCTTTTACAATTATATTATGTCCTAAAACGTTAAAGAAGGCTCATGTTGCGCAAAATATGGTACAATAGATTTAAACCACATCAGTCCTACACATAGCCATGATATTGTATTCGAAGTATCCTAAGTACGAATTCCATCAAACTAGATCTATGTAAAAAATGTAATAGGTCCCGACAGGACCCATTGTGATCAAATCACTAGGTGTACAGTTTCAGTAAGACGATGCATGGAGCATCAATTATTTGTGGCCGTGCTCTGTCGCGAGTCGAATTACTCTTTGTTGCTTTAACTATTTAATATGGAATTTTTGGGGGATTTAGTGTGTTATACTGTGGGTTTTTGTGTCATTGTGGGTCTAGATATTATAGTAAAAGTTGTAAGTTGAGAGTACGATATTGTAGTTATGAGACGCATGAGAAGTTGCGGCCTCAAACGTTCAATAAAGTCTCTGATTATACACGGATTGGAATAAGCTACAAAATAAGTCAAGTAAATAAATCTAGCAATCATGCAAATAGTCCTTAAACGGCTCAATATTTATATAACACCAACAAAAGAATAATATTCTTGCTTAAAAATTCTCAAACATAACTTTTAGGACATCAGTGATGGATATTTAGGCCTATGCGTTAAGAAAAGGGGTTACATAAACAATACCACAAAATATCAAGAAAGTTCCGGAAACATTTGTCCGTGATATTGCATTTTCCCATGGTCTGTATTCAAAACGGATCAACGTGCCTTTCACCCTTTGTTACAATGGGGTAAGCTGGGAGTTATCTCGAATATTGAAATGAACGAAACTGATTAAACTATGAAAGGTCCACTGTGAAAGAGGATAAATAACTTGATCCTCTTTCACAGTGGTTTATGTATGCAATGCGAAATTACTAACCCAGGTTACGCAAGTGGCTTGTAATTATTAGTATTTGGTTATTGGCATATAGAAAATACTCGAAATGCAGTGAATGGTGCAAAAAAGGAAGTATCTTCAGGTCTATCTTACTACGAGCTACCAATATGTGATTTTTTGTTCTGACGGATTTTTGCATTTAAGATAACTAATGTTCATACGAATATTTATAGTCTGTCTCAACCGTAGACATGTATTTCCCTCTACAGCTAGCACCATACTTCAGCTCTGCAAAAAACAATGTATCAAAATGCCCAACCGCCATTGCTATCTGGAACGCACGGCGGGTGTCGCGACATACCAACGATACATTGCATTGTCCTGGCACCAGTGTGCCAAGTAATTATGTACTATGTGACATGGGGGCACGGAGGGGGGCGGCAAATAGGGTGCCATAATGCGCGTCAACGGACACCGCGTGAGACTTGCTAAATGGTTGTATTACACTCAATGGATTATATGCGCTGTTACAATACTTGATTATGTATTAGGGATGAAAAACGAATGAATTTGAATGAAATGAAACGACGAGAGTGCGACATTAATTTAATTTTTTATGCGTGAATATAATATTACAACAATAGCCAAATAATTATTAGGTTTATCCAAATTGTTTCTAAGGCTGCTAAGTCCAATTTTATGCGTACTTTTTTCCAATAACTTTGTGCTTGTGAAGTTATTCATTCAGTGCTTGTAAAACTTACAATAGAATTGCACCAAAAGAAAATAATTCTTTAAATTACTTATATAATTCATGGACATAACTTAAGATTATGGTTGATTTGTGTCTATACCACCATGTAAGATGTTCCGTCATGGATTCATTTACACAAAGAAGCAAAATTTTGATGCGTAATGACTGAATCTGGTAGAATACTGACAAGACAACCATAGCGTAGATATTTAGAATAAAAAAATACAGTAATTTTGCTGTATAAGAAATTCTATTCTCTGTATACTTAGAATCAGAAGCGTTGGATACCAACATCCTGTTAGAGATGACCCGCACTCGCGCACAATGGCCATGTTCCCACCATGATCGTAGGTTCTACAGAGTACCGCTGTTCAATTTGCAACATTGTTTCAGAGTCCACTTTTACGACATTGGACGATGGAGCCACCCTATCTTTAACTTTGAGTATGAGTAAGCCCGTTGAATTGCATAGGTTACTAGTATTTTAACCGACTTCATATAGATCGAGGTTTTGGTCCCGTCTCGGCCCGCGTGAAATATGTTTTCTTGAATAATAGGTATAATCTAGAAAATGCTCTATTGACAAATATCATTAAAATACGTTTAGTGGTGTCTTCGTTTACTTGCAATAAACATCCAAATCTAAAACTTGTGCATTAATAATACTAGATGAATAGTGACTGTCCAATTGACTACCTACTTTTTATCGGGTTTAGCCACTATATTCTTCTTACTACATGCACAGCAGTCGCTATTTAGTTAGGCAGGAAGGAAATATATCACCAATCATAGAATTCACCAATGATTAAAAACACAGTGGTCATTCTATATATCGCACTTTTAGAACGAAAACGACACAAGTCAAAAAATTTAAAATTGAGTTGTCATTTTGAAATGACTAAAAACTAGTCCCTTATTTATAAAAATATAATAAAAAAGGACCAATATAACAGTTTTGTCCTTTTCCTGCTTGAATATGGCTGTGTTTGAACTATTGTTGTATTTAGTACTTCGTTTTAAGTAATTTTATGACGATGACCCAATTTTCTGTCATTTTGATTTGTGTCGTTTTTATCCTAAAGGTGCGATATGTATGTATATTCAATATATACCTACTACCCATGCCTGATACATTTAATTTTACATTATAATACAGTGATAACTAGTAAACCAAAGCCTGGTAGCGTGTAACAGGAGAGGCAACACCGGCCGGCCGGAATTATCCGTAATGGGGGGTAATTGGGCGGAATAACCGCATTAGCCGTAACCCGACCCCCCTGTCCAACGATACATGTTTAAAATCAACCAATTACTATGTTAATGCAACTAAATATCAGTTTACCGTTTATTTGTAATTAAATTAAATATTATTTGGGAGAGGATATTGTCTAATTTAGTTATGTTTGTTTTTTCAATGACTACAGTGATTTAACTGAAATAAATTTATAGTTTAATATTGCGTGTATTTTTACTAAAATATACTAAAGTGCTGTATAACCCGTTTTAATCCCGAAGGGGTAGGCAGAGGCGCAACCGGTACACCGATACTTCATCATGCGAGTTCCGTCCTATGATATGTTATGGGGCGAGTCTATTGCCATATCGGGTACTACGACTCCGAGCAGATAAACCCAAAACCTGTAACTGTATTTATTAGATAATATTAATGTGCCTGCGATGGTAGAGTGATGCTGTACACATATCTGTCGTCATGAATTGGTCGACTAGACCGGAGCATTATAACAATGTCACAGGACACACTTTACTATCATAAACTACTCAAGAATAGCATGCGATGTATAGATAATATTGTCTATACATGGTTGTCATTGTCGCGTGTATCCTTAACAATGGGTGTGATGTGGTGAGGCGTCGGAGTGTGTCCGCGGATAATGTGCCAGCGGATAATCTGCTTACTGGACACTGGGAGATGTCGTCTTATCCCTCGGTCACATGATGCCCAAGTTATAAGATTACATTGATTTCTTGTCTGTTAATTTGTTTGTGATATGTTTATAATACTTTTGTGTTCCCACAGAAATGAGACATGCTGGAACCATTCTTATAAAATTATATATTTAGATCACAAGCACATGCGATTATTATTATTGGAAATGAATTTAAGAAAGTTAACATAAATAATTTTACACTACATTAATTAAACACAGATTTAAAGTGTGGACGATAGCCTAGTTGGGAATGGAACGGTCTGCCGAGACAATGTCCGGAGGTTCGAAACCAAAGGCACACACCTCTGACTTTTCGAAGTTATGTGTTTATCGATTATCGTTCGCTTTAACGGTGAAGGAAAACATCGTGAGGAAACCTACATGCCTGAGAATTCTCCATAAGAATTTCGAGGGTATGTGAAGTCTGCCAACCCGCACTAGGCCAGTGTGGTAGACTAAGGCTTAAAACCTTCTCAGTGGTAGAGGAGGCCCGTGCTCAGCATTGGGCAGTATATAATATTATTATTAAATTGTAGTTCATTTTCTTTGAAAATTAATATTTATTTCAGAAATGTATAACACCCAGGTATTCGTACTATCCGTCTGGAAATCTTTGCGGGAGGCCTATGTTCAGCAGTGGACGTCATGTGGCTGATGATGATGATGATATTTGCATTAAAAGCTATGAGTGCGAAATATCTCTGTAGAAAATTTCAAATCGCTTGATCTTATAACCTGGAAGCATCCAATACGGCATAACGCGTATTCTTTCAAACGCATCCAATGCAGTTAATATGTTTGGACTGATCCGGCTCTTTAGCACCTTTTAAACATCCCAGCATCGTATTAAGATAAATACACTTCGTAGAATAGATTTGCGGATAAGGCAATTGTTAAGTGTATATGCTTGATATTGTTGAGAATAATTTCACTGGATATTAAGGTGACGTTAGAGAGCCCGAGAGTGCAGCGTTACTTTTTATCTATTTTTATTTTATTTATTTGGGAAAATAAACATTGTTACAGTAAAGTACTTAAGTAGCGTAGTATAGCTTATAAATAATATTAATCAATGTAACAATCATAACATTTTCCACATATATCTACAGAGTACATAAAATTTTAGCCATATCTCTGTCTGGGACATTTCTCATACAATTGTATTATGTGAGCTGACTAAGTTTAGTTGTTATTTGTTTTTTAAATGTACATTTTGATATGAAAAAAATATCAAGGTCTGCAAAATGATTATTGAAAATTCCACTGATTCGTCGTAGAGGCGCACGTTCACCCGCGTTCGTACGACACGGGGCCGTCGCGAATAACGGATAATCGCGCTGTCTACGGCAGTGGTTAATTCGAGGTACTATATAACTCACTTTCTTTACTAAATACGTGCTATCTAGATTATTGTGACATAAGTCGCAAAGAGTCATCATCTGAAGAAGCATCCTTCTCTTTTCCAAAAGAAAATTGAGTAGGTATAGCGTAACGCGCTGAAAATCTTGTTTTGAAAACACATTTAAATAAGTTTAGTCCGTATGTTTACTACAGTATTGTATGGCGTAGCACTACGCTTGTTAAATGAAACTTTACGTATAAAATAATAAGTTTCACAATGCTTTGTAACGCCATTTATTACAGAACTCCTTAATCGGAATACACCGAATGGTATCTAAGGAGTTTTTGACTCAGCCACCTATATTAATAATGTTCTAGCATTTTAAATGAGATGTCGTCCCTTCACATACGTCTTGCGGTCTAGAAGCGCATTGTTATCACTTATCACTCTCAGAAAGGGTAATTTGGTATTGGATGTAGACAAAAAGCAGTGTTACGAGTGTAGTTTCATCTTACTTCTTACTTATATTACAAATGCGAAAGTTTAAGTGTTTGGAAGTTTGTATGTTGGTTAGAAGTAAACGCACAACTTTGGCACACGGGTAGATCATGTCCAGGATTAACATATAGGCTGTTTTTGACCCGGTAATTTGTTCACCTTGGAAATAAGGGATATTTTTTATTTGATTCTTTAAGTAGATGGATTTGACACCACTGTGTTTTTGGGACTTTTGTCGGGGAAAGGCTTTTCACGCGGGTGGATCCGCGACCAACACCTATAAGGCAATACAGATTACTCATCACACTTATATGTGTGAGTTGATGAATCAATTTACCTCACACGAATATTAACCAGCACGGTACGTTGTAACTTATAATGTTATGCACGATTCCAACTCCGACGTGGGATTGTTATGCATTGTACCGTAAATTGGTAAAGTTGGGTGACGACAAAGTACCATTAAGGCAGTATTGTGAGTATGCCTATATGTATTGTGTATGCGTGATTGCAATATTTATGGAAAACACGATATAGAACAACTTAGAAAGCAATTTGTAATTGTAATTTGCTCTTGATAATGTTGTACTTTTTCCTGTCTCTTAATAAAGTCGGCTCTATGCCTACTATTACTATCTATACTACAACTCTTCGACTAATTATATACAAACGCGTCGATAAACACAGAGGCGAACAATTCACCACTAAATGAGTTCGAGTGAATTCATTTTTGTTACTTTTCATGGATATAATTTTCTCCCCGTTTTAATAGAAACCACGTAATACTGGTATCATTATGCGCGCACACAAGGATACGCAGAATGATGTAGCGATAGCGTATGACAGCTGTCGTGCATACTAGGATAAGAAAAATGGGCCTGATTGTTTTAGTTTCATTGTAGCGCGTAACTCTATCTAGGTATATAATTAATCAAACCTATTACTATTACTAAGCCGGCATAACTCACACGACTTTATCAAATTGATATATTCATAAATATTTTGCTAAAATAGGATTTTTAATTAATAGAATTTAGGTCAATCAGACCATACAATAACAACCCGAACGAATAAGACTGATATAAAAATAAATAATTAAAAAGCAAACCAACAAACCACAGCTTAATCCGACATTGAACATTACAAGGGTGTAAGTGGGGGTAGTTTGAAACGAATAGGTTAATACCAACCCTATGCCAAACATGAGCTTTGGACAACGCAAACATTATTCCAGTAACCCGATGAGCTTAACGAAAGCTCCCGATTATAGCCCCACGTAGCGAGTTAAATGTTGTTGTAAGGATTTTATGTTTTCATGTTAATTAAATATTACTGAGCTCTGGTAAGGAGTTTTAGTTTGAATAAGGTGTTATTGTTTTATAAGGGAATAAGTTAGGATACGTATTTTTATAGTGAACTAGCTTTTACTCGCGTCTGCGCCCGAAAAAGTTTTTCCCGGATAAAAAGTAGCCTATGTATTAATCCAGGACATGATCTACACGTGTGCCAAGTTTCATCGAAATCAGTTTAGTAGTTTTTGTGTGAAAGAGTAACAAAGATACATCCATACATTCTTACAAACTTTCGCGTTTATAATATTTGTAGGATGTTGGCTGTATATTTTCAGCCCTTTACTCTAGTGGTAGTATAGATGTGCTCTGTATCGGGAGGCTCTGGGTTCAAATCCCAGGTTGGCAACTTGGTGTTTTTAAGTTTTGTCGTCTCCCTCACACTATGTACAAGATATATGTCGTCACTTTCTTACAAAAGTTTGAATCTCATTTTCAAAATCTTTTTACAGGCTACTTACTAATATTTGATTGTTAGAATGTATTGTTGAATAGATCGTTTCAACGAGGTTCTATGCAAATGTGATATTGTTAGTTTATCGAGATTTAAAACCTTATATTAATATGTGCGAGAAACGGTGGGACTACCATAAATATTATGTAAAAGTTTCAACCGCACACACCGCGTGTTTGTGGTGCAAGTTACAAGATTCTGGACATATACATGAAACAATAGAGCATTTTATGGTAAAATTTGTCTTTACCCCTTATTACGGGTTGAAGATTAGAGACAACTCTTGAGACAGTACTTGTTTAAATGATGAAAGCAGGTTTTGTCACAGATTTAATATTCATCATAAACTTTGTTTTGGTATTAACTAATTTTATTCCTAAAAGCGATGCTGCTTTGCATGACAGAGTGACGGTTACATGCTTGTATAACAATATTGACGAAATGTTGCTTTGGTACAGGATTTTAATATAATAAATATAACACTTAAGTAACGCCGTAAAACCAGCGTGCGGAGAGATATAGTGCCAGGCTGCTATCTGCAAATAAATCACGTCCACCCGCTCCCGCTTTTCCCCTATACCACAGTACAAGTAGGCGGGTGAACAAATCCGCTTACGCTCATGATTGACAGGTCTGCGGCCGCGGCAGGGGTGTCGGTGAAATAATGTACTGCGCAGTGCAGTGTCAACGGTATTCATAAACACTGTCGGATCAATGCTTTGATTGGGGATAGGTTTCTCACACCACTGGCTATGTTTAATTCAAATTGTTTCTTCAGTAAGTAGCGTATTAAGGCCTAAGCATGTATAATTTTACAAATATCTGCAGACATAAAGTATGGCCGCTTTGAGGTGCCGTGTTCGAATCCTGGGTCGGGTAAAATGATGTCGGGTTTTGCTGCTCAGTATTCCGGAGGTTGGATTTTGTGCGTGATATGGTGATAGGCTCGCCCCTTATCACATGGGATGAAATACACAAAGCGAAATGGGCGATCACAAAATGTGTTATACCTATGTGTATGAACCTAGTGTAATTTTTAGTGTACAAATATTTTTTTAATATTATACAACTTGACAAGCATATAGTTTGTGTGACGCTTTTCTTTGTAACTATACTAACATAATGTATACATTAATCAGACAAGATATGTAACTACATTAAAGTAAGGCACACAGACATCATGTAAGATAAATGCTCGGCTCGTCACTTTCTGAAAAGAAAAAATGCTTGGCTAATCCATGCGATGTATTCCATAGTATTAAACATTAATTAGCGTATAATACAAATGATTGTAAACATCAGGGATTGTGTTTGAATGCGTGGTGTAAATAGTAACTCATGTCCATTGTTATATCTGACACGTCAAGTTGGGAAAACACAAATTATAAAAAACTGATCATATGTCCATTTAGGATCAGGGTGGACTGTATGTTTTCAGAACTTTATAACGTACATTACTTAATGTACATAAAAAGATTACGACAGATGAGAACAATCATAACATTGTATTTGTATTTATTCTGGCAATGTGCTATACTATCACTAAGGCAACTTTACCGCATTCTAAGTTATGACTGGTGGAAGGACTCTCATATGTAAAAGTCCGTCTGGGTGGGTACCACCGCAATGTCTATTTCTACCGCCAAGCAGCAGTATGCATGCACTGTTGTGTTTCGGTTTGAAGGACATTGTAGCCAGTGTAACTACAGGACATAATGAGACTTAACATCTCATGTCTCAGGATGACGAGCGCAGTAGAATGCCACACAGTGCTTTGTGACTTAACAAGCGGTCGTATCGCTTACCATCAGGCGAACTGCATGCTCATCTCGTCATTCAAAGCCATTAAAAAAAGTGACGTGTTGTATATTATGTTAATGGAAATGGTGTCGAGGATTAACGTTACAGCGTTAAATAGTTCGTGCAGATTATTTAGTGTTAATGCACTTAGCTAATACGACGCTCAGCGTCAGCTCGGCTGTGACATGAATACCATAAAACTGCGGATTTATTCCTGATTTACTTGTTTCTAGTGTACACGGATGTTGTTTGTAGCATAGGCCAATCGAGTCAACGGATGTTGAGTGATCACTACTTTCCATAGGCAAATTACCAAAATAATGGAGGCGTTGCCAACCGTAAAAGATAGGATTCGGGATATAGAAAGTACGTTGGAGGTCGCGGGTTCGAATCCTGCTTTCGACTGTTTCTTTTTCAATGTTTCCATAAAAATATAAAACATATAGAAAGTCTTAAGGGTGTTTGCGCCTCTGAAAATCACTGATCATACGAGAGGTCATAGAAGAATGTATTTATGACGTTGTTTTTCTGTGCGGCGGAGAGTGGTAGAGCTATGCTGTAGTCAAATATGTCCACAGCGTAGCTCTACCATTGTTCCGTACTCGTACCCCAAATAAATCTACAAAATTCCCTGTTCTTTAAAAACTAAAAACCCTTTACTTAGTATACCAGATTTAGCTTTAATCTAGCCCGGTATAAATCCTATGCTCCCAGTATAAGATACCACACAAATAGCCATATATCTAGGGTCTTGAGCCTAGTAACCATTGACCATTTTAGAATGGTTTAAAGTCATCGTATGAGGTGGTTAAAGGTTGGTATCGGCGCTGCGAGTTACTGTAGCGTTTAGCTGATAGCGACCGCAGCGTTAACCGTGATTCATGCTCAACAGAATGTTATCTCACAAGGTCCCTTATTACGTGTCGCGTAAACATATACTCTTTGGTGGAGTTGGAAGACTTATTAATAGATTGTGTTTTTATATCTCCTTTTTTGCTCAAAATATATTTTGTTATTTTTATAGTAAAACAAGTCCAACCATACAAATAACCACTTATAAGTATTTAAATGTAATATGTGGTTATCAGTGACATTAATAGAAGTGCGAAAGCCCTTCATTTAATCTTATTTAATTTGATAATTTCTTTGCTGCATCTTCAAAATCCAAAGACCACTTTGTAACCGTTACGTCCACGTAACACAAAAATCAATTAAATCTGACAAAGTGTAGAGTTGTCCTCTTCTAAGCTCGGTTTATTTTTTCTAACATTGGACCGTATATCTTGCTTCATTAAAAAACATGTATCCAATACCTTTCGTGACACGTAATATGGCGGCCACAACCGCAGAGCTGGGAACAGTCACATAAACTAATCATCGGAAGATGGACGGCGACGTGTCCTAATAACGGACGCAGGAGCGCGCCGCCGCAAGCACCTTTTGTTCGCACCACCGACCATAGACAAGGTTTTTATTTTTCTAAATGACTCATGGAGTTATGAGGACATTTTGGTGACTATCTATAGCTGATTAATGTAGAGAAGGAAAATTATGTGATATGAGAAAAAATATCTTCAATCAAAAATCATTTTATCTCGCGTAACTGTTTAGTGGTAGAGTAGTAAGATTGTGAAAGGTAATGTTTTGGATGCGAATCTTTTTTTTTGTTTACGCGGAGAAAGTGAATTATTACTACCGCCCAGTGTTCAAGGGGAACGACTGAGCGGTTATGTTGGGTTCACCGTGCCTTACGACCCGACGTTGAGCCGCCCGGAGAGATGGAAAGCGTCGGGCGACCGCCGGGCCGATACCCTAACCTATGTACACCGCACGGCATACCAACTAAAACTCCGCGGTAGCCATCTTCGGCGCATTAGGGACGGCTGCGGGCTTCCTCCGACTCACGTCTAAGTTGTCGTCCGCAACCGCCCCTGCGCGTATCGCTATTGCGGTCCGTCTCCTGTTGTTGGGGGGGCTCAGAAGCCCCCGTACACCGAAGGACGCCCTCGGCGTCAATGGCAGCGTGAGGCCCAACCGCCACGCTGCCGTCCATCACGGGGGGGATGTGAATCTTGGCAATTATTTTTATCAATTTTCCAATTTAGAAAACAGATGTGTTATCCAACATTGGAGTCTTATGAGGATAAGCTTCCCACACATTCATGCGACACAAATGAATTCAACAATCATAAGTAATTGCGCCACTGCCCACCGCCTAAAGATATATGCGTGAGTTTCTGTCATCTAAAATTGATTTCCTGTCATATAATATGCGCGGTGCGTTCATATCTGTTGCTCGTTCTTTGCAGTCGCGACTCGCATAAAAGACAAAATTGCTTTTGCTAAACTGTCGTTTGAACAAAGGAACTCACAGCGCTATGTGCCGTTTGCATGTGTCGCAAGTTACAAGAACATGGCGGCTTATAATCATGTTATTGCTCCAGGAAAATGTGAAAAGTATTCCATAAAACATATACATACATACATATACACTCACGCCTGTTATCCCCGAAGGGGTAGGCAGAGGCGCAACTAGTGCACCCACTGTTCGCCGTTATTCCGTCCCATGATGTGATAGGGGGCGAGCCTATCGCCATATCGGGCACAAATTCCAGACTCCGAGCTGATACTGAATAGAAAAACTCAATATCACTTTGCCCGACCCGGGAATCGAACCCGAGACCTCAGCATTGCAGTCGTACCATAATACAACTACGCCACCGAGGCAGTCCATAAAAATTATAATAAAACGGTATAACGTAGACTTCATTGCAATAACATCAAAAATTTGTTGTGATAAAATTATCCGTTATATATGGTTTATTTAAAATTTAGTTAAACGACTTCTCATGTAAAGGAACGGTAGAATCCGAAACTTATTGGATGTTATTCATGCGAGATACGGCTCATGAGATCTGTAGTTATATCTAATAAAGAAAAAATGAATGATTCAAACATTATAAATATTTTTATAATGTAGTACTTTAAACCTGCATTGCCATTATTCCTTCAGTTCCTCAGTATTAAAAATACTGGTTTTCGTACGCAAAACTGAAGAATAAACACTGCATGGCATTACCAAGTCCACTCGACCCAAGTCTAACGCATAAAATCACTATCTTTTTCTTTTTTTTTTAAAGCTTGCTCGACACAGTGGCTTCACTGTATTTTTTTTTTTTTTATTGATCACCAACACAATGTACACCGATACATAGCAATAAAGACATATTAATAATATAAATCTGCCTAGCTAAGTGCCATTGAAATTATAGGTGAAGACTGCATGCAAATTGTATATAACTAATTAAAACAATATGTCTAAAATTACTCATCTAAATAGAATTATATAAAATTAAAAAATATCAATAATTACATTAAGATTAATATTAATATTTTTAATTGTGACAATTAAAAATCCTAATGACTACTTACAGTTAAATAAAACCTAACACCTAAAATTAATTTGATGACCATTTTGACCATTTGATGGTAAATGAAGTGAAGCCCAAAAAATAATGTCGACCGGCAAGAGATAAACATCCCTGGTCGGTCGGCACAGTTATGCCGGCCTGCTTAATTGCTTCTTCACGCTCCGCTTGAACCTTAAGTCGTAGGAAGGAGGGAATACGTACGCTGGCAAACTGTTCCACAGCTTAATGGTGCCCCACTATCAGCCCCACTACGTGCACCCTTGAGAGTTAACTCTCATAGCTTACGCCACACATAAAGCGATAACAAAACGTCGCGTAACAGCGGAAGGCTTGTACCGTACACGCCGAATGTCCCTTTGTGGGTGTCCTGCACAATGACCACTACAATTCCATCATATACCAACCCTTAGTCCATGATTTGAATATCAATGCTCTGCCACAATCGTAGCGCATTAATAGTCTTCGTGTTTCGGATTAGCTTTTCGTGATAGATTTTTGGTTAAATTGCGTGGTCCTTCGAGCCGGAGTTTTTATCTTTGGCCTGTTAGGTATAGAACATCTCATGTAAGAGCGAACAACGAGACATACTGTATCGCTTCTTAAACGATAAAATGATGCCGAACTGTGTTATAAAATTGAATCTACACTAAACTAAAATGGCCTCCTTTTATTCCTACTGTATAACATTTTGACGCCGTTGCAAAGGATTTCATAAACTTTTCTTCAATTTTTTTTAATATTTGTGTTTGCCAAGGCAGTCAAAGCTAACAGCCAACCAGAGCAACTATTAGCTTTGTTCAAAATATTATCTTAGTAGTTTGTCCGGGATAAAAGTCCCGCTATATATTTTTCAAAAGCAGCTTATGTTCTTCCCAGGGTCTCATCTCCATACTAAATTTCATCGAATTTACATACATTGATAATAAAGTCAAAATATTATCATCTAATATGTTGATATGCCGCTAGTATAATAACTTGGCTGTCATATTAGACGGAATGCATCAGAAATGGATTAATTATGGTAGCCATTTGGAGATAATTGACAATGAGATAGGTATAATATCTTAGCATTCCAAACATAAAAGAAGAAGATATACAATGAACGTACCTACTATATATTAATAGTATTATTGTCCCGGAATATAATAGGAAGCGAGTCTGTAATGGGCACAAATATCAATTCTAGCCAAGTGTTATCCTTCATTCATTTATATACTATACACAATAAAACAGTATACAATGTGTTTGCAGAAGAAGTTATAGATCATACGAGACGTTAATGAGACATAGAGTTAACGTGGGCAGAGTTGTTAATAGGCAATGAAAATTATCAATATGAAAAAGCATGACAATACGAGTCAGTTACCTAGTCTAATGGTATCGATTTATAAAATACTGCGTGACATTCAAGAAACTAATCTAAAAGTGTTGCTAACACTCCAAACTGAACTTATATAAAGACAAAATAATGAAATCAATCGTCGTTCTTATGAGTGGTAATAACACAACGGTCAGACCAACTCCATCCTATATTTATAGAATATAGATGAACTTAGGGACGTGATTAGAACTCAGTAATTCACCTTTTGATGTCCCAGAATGGGCTATTGAAATGCATTTATCTGCATGCCGACCAATTTCATGTGCGATTACCCCGAATATGCGCGGGCGGTCGGAGGCCGCTAACTAACCGTACTGAAGGGTTAACCGGCCTCTGTGATCATTCTGTTAGTTTCATTTTTGTCATTCTTGTTGGCCAGCCGTGCGGTGATCGTCCGCTGGTTCGTCTGCATTTGATTGTTAATATAATTCTGTTGCAGGGATTGTTCTTGTTTCTTTGTGGACATTTGCAATTACTTTTAGTGCCAGTCGGTAATAATAGTGTATTTTTTACGTAATATTAAGTTGCGTGAATTGGTTTAAAGGTTACGTCTTTTACAACATAAAAGGCAGATGCTAAGATCTACAAAATAAAGTTTTTGGTAAGTTTAAGTACATATAAAAACACTAAAATTGAAAACAACGTCACTTTCATACGATATAACACGAAATTGCTTTCCGAAAGAAAACAACGTGAGAGGGATGTCTCAAGCATTGTTTAAGTCCATTTATTCGATTAAACACCTATCACTCAATAGAAGATGACACGTTTGCAACACAAAGACCAGCATTTCACGTGCTTCACTGCTAACCAATAGGATACATAAAAACTTTCGATTTCAACATAGTTGATCAATTCGAAGTCTAACTCTCCACAAATCATCGACGTTAAGCGATGTGTCAAACAGCTAGCGATACCTCGCGACCGTAAACTCACCTA
This sequence comes from Lapara coniferarum, assembly GCA_949316025.1. Taxonomy (NCBI): domain Eukaryota; kingdom Metazoa; phylum Arthropoda; class Insecta; order Lepidoptera; family Sphingidae; genus Lapara; species Lapara coniferarum. The sequence continues at coordinate 2,007,918 of OX438920.1, forward strand.
GTGACGTATTACTCATTGTCTGACGCGAAACCGCCAAGGCGGGCCTCCGGGACCGCACAGCGAGCACGAGACGGTTAACCCCTTCAAATAAGGTTGAATGTAGGATGTAGTAAGTTACATAGTTGCGACACAGTAGCTTCGACATTTTACTTTCAAATTTGCAAATGCAAAATAGCATATTGTGTAGCGTTGGTAGCTGTTTTATAGTGTTTTATTATTTCGTCGTGCAGACGGATTGAGCGGCGCGTGGGTATTCCGAATAGGCCATTGTGCTTGTGGTTCGGGAGCTCGGCAGCTTTCGTATTGCAATGTTATGGAAAATTTGGGAGTTCATTGTTCTGTTATTCTGCAAATGTAGATTACACAATAGGCATTACGATAATACGATTGCTTCGATTTCTTAAATAACATAACGTCTTGACTACATATCTACGGAGGAGAAGTCGGGCTGAAACTCATGCATCCAACTTCCCTGTTATGAAATAGAGTTGAGTTTATTACGTACCATACCGAGACTGCAGATTCACTCACAACAACAACCAGTAAAATATTGTGTTAACATTAAGTATTGTGCACATCATAAATACATAGTTATGCAATAAATGCACCCAGTTTTCTCCGTGCGTATTCCATCCTATAATCTCAAAGGCGGCGAGCCAATCGCCATATCGGGCACAAATTTCATACTCCGGGCTGATGGTGAATAGAAAAATCCAATATCACTTTTCCCGACCCAGGGATCGAACCTAATCCCTCAGCATTACAGTCGTACCGCAATACAACTACGCCACCGAGGCAGTCCTACTATACTACTATGGAACTACTTGGCTTATTAGTATCAATCGTAACAACGTATAGTTTTATGACGGATGTAGAACTCACGAGGCATATATCGCTGGAATTTGTGTCACAATGGACGAACCACAATCCTAGTATTCCGACATTTAGAGCTGATGTAATTACAAGAGTGAAATTTACTTACCTACTAGACGTAATAGGTTAACTTTGTCTATCATTTTGAACACGTTCGGCCTAACGCCGCGCCGCCTTAGTCAAATACGCAGTGACACAATATTTCCTCATACATGCCATGCGGATTTAAAATAGACGTGATTAGACGCTGTGTTTATTTGTTTCATTTTTTTTGACGTAATCAAACGTTGTTGAGCCAAATGTGCTAAACTACAAGTTTACTAACATATTTTACATCCAAGCTCCTGGACTGTCCTGACGCGTCCACGACAAAGCTCTTGCCGACTTGTAGTAGACAATTCCCACAGCATCCCGAGATGTTTGCAAACACTACTATTATCTTATGAATGGTACTATTACGAGGGACAGGGAACAAGGCTTTTTAAAAGAAAGACTGCCTCGGAGGCGTAATTGTATTATGGTACGACTGCAATGCTGAGGTCTCGGGTTCGATCCCCGGGTCGGGCAAAGTGATATTGAGTTTTTCTATACAGTATAAGCTAAGAGTCTGGAATTAGTGCCCGATATGGAGATAGGCTCGCCCCCTATCACATCATGGGACGGAATAACAGCGAAAAGTGGGTGCACGAGTTGCCCCTTTGCCTACCCCTTCGGGGATAAACGGCGTGAGTGTGTGTGTAAAATAAAGGCAGTTTTTGATTCCGACGGAAAAACGGCAGCGTAACGACCGATTAGTATTAAGGATGGATGGAGACTGGCTCGTTCGGGCAGTGTTCTGGCTTATATGAGAAGCTATTATGCTGACTCGGCAGATGGTCGTGTCAATGTTATCAAGGATGCAAACATCCAAGGGGTTTAACAGTACGTCAAGTGCGAATGTTCAAGCCCAACTGGCGGGCTGGAAGTCCGAGTCCAGTAATAATATTTATAATGTACATTTACTTATGAGTTTGACTTATAAGATAGTTTATAAGTAAGAGATTGAAGACTATCCCGACTTCCCACCCGCCACTGGAACCCTTGTAAGGCATGATCGGCAGTGACGAGTATGACCAAGCGGTAAAGTTTGGCGAGTATTTTGGAACGTTAATGTTTCTCTAAGCGCTACGAAATTAACAAATATCTATTTGTATAAAGTGCGGCTAATCATAATATTTGTTTTTCTTTATAGTATGTAGAAAAGTGGTGAAGTCTTGATCTAAACATTCGATCTTTGGTTAATATAATAGTGTGTGATGTTTTCGAGTGGAGAAATCACAAATTTATCTTGGACTGGTTGTGTCCAAGTTACGCCTCTGCTTACCTTTTTTTCATAAAGGCGTGAATTTATGTTATTAAATCATTGCAATATTTTTTCTATTTTTCTCACAAAGCTTTAATAAATCCCAAATAAATATACAACATAAAAAAATAACAAAAAAGGCAACATTTTCCATTTTCAGACCTATTCAACAGTCGAAAATCTTTTTCAGCCATCCATCAGCGAAATAAGCTTCGAAGGTACAATGCAGGAGATGTTAGTAATGAAGTGTCGAGATGAAGCCACACCTACACGGTGTCAGCCAAACAAAGACATCTCCCGGCATCGATCGCCGCCCGCCGCCCCGCGGGGACACTGGGCTATAGAAAAAGTGTTAAACGAAGCTTGATCTATTATTTAGGATATACTTTGATGATGTAGCTCTTCGGTACAATTTATGCAATGTTAATCATTGGTGATGATTATCATGGAACACAACAATCTTATGCTATTATTGATATAATAAATGCAAATGTTTGGATTTTTGTATGTTGGGATGATTGTTATAATTAAATGCAGAAACCGTTGAACAGATTTGTGTAAATTGTTCCCGTCGGAATATTTAAAATTTTAAAATAAACGCGCTTCACGTCGCGTCGTTCAGATGGCGCTATGGATAGCTACAATGATTTCAGGACTTTTGTAGCGGAAAAGGATTTCCACGCGGGCAAATCCGCGAGCAATATCTAGTCAATAAACAAATTATACATACATATACATATGTACATATACACCATCACGCCTTTTATCTCCGAAGGGGTAGGCTGAGGGCGGCCGCAACTAGTGCACCCACCTTTCGCCATTATTCCGTCCCATGATGTTATAGGCGTGAGCCTATCGCGATATCGGGCACAAATTCCAGACTTCGAGCTGATACTGAATAGAAAAACTCAATATCACTTTGCCCGACCCGGGGATCGAACCCGAGACCTTAGCATTGCAGTCGTACCATAAATCTCACATCAACCACTACATAAAGTAGTTTTTCCAGTCACAATACCTTTTTTGCTATTTTTAATGTAAAACATCATAATCTTCCCCCTTCTCACCCTTCGAAGGCAACTTTAAAGGCAAACTTTTCAATCATGCTCCCACGCTCCTAAGACTCAAACTAAATAATTATTCAAAAGTAAATAAAGAGTTCGTTAAGATTCTGGAAATTTTGACAACTAAGTACCCGTGACTTGTCCTGACTTATTATAATAAGTAGGTTTTATATTAACAGCTTTCTTGTATGTAAATATAGTCACGCTGTAGAGCTTTGTCTGCATGAAGGTAATGGCCAGCTCGACTGAGGTTTTATCATTGCTTCGCAAAAAACTGGTGGAAAAATTTGATGTTACTTTTTGTAACTTTTATAAATCGGAAACCTTATCTCTAAGTAATTATTTTTTGTTTTCAAAGGCTATACATTATATTTGATACTAGCTTTTGCCCGCGGCTCCGCCCGCGTTAAAAAGTTTTTCCAGCATGAAAGTCCCGCTTTATATTTCTGTAGTCTATGTACTAATACAGGACATGATCTACCCACGTGCCAAATTTCATCGAAATCCGTTGAGTAGTTTTTGCGTGAAAGAGTAACACTAAATAAATAATATAATAACATCCATACATCAATATTTACAAACTTTCGCGTTTATAATATTAGTAAGATTGAGAGGGTTTAAAGACGGAGGTCTTTCTCCTAAAACGCAAGTCACACATAACCTAAAAAAGTCTATTAGATTTATCTAATAGACTTTGTACAAACATAAGAACAAAATATTATTTCCAAAAGGGTAGGCAATTTTATTTCTGAGCTGATCCATCCGTCATAATGAAATATGTAAGCCTATCATCATATTATTATAATTCTTGCCAAATACAGCATCAGTTATTTACTACATCCTTAAGTTAATAACACAAGCAAAACCACCGACAATTGCTAAATGGATTACAGTTGGCAGACACTCAATCACAGCGGTACAGTATGTAGGGAGTGGAAAAATGCAAATATGGTACAAATCTGTAGAAACAACGGCGGATCTGCCGCGCGTATTACGTGTGGGGAACAGCCAATGTACCAAAAATTGCTATAAAGACTCTTTAGTTTTGACATGCTTGGAAGTCGGTTAATACATTGGTGAAAATTTCATTGCAGGTCGATTTGTTGTTGACGCGTTTTGCAGTAAATATATTTAGTGAAGCCAGCATAAATGTGGTAATAATGTTTTAATAACAATAACAAATCAAGTAAACTACAGCCGTAGGCTTGTCAGTTTTTACCTTGCTTAACGAGTACATGCAGCCAGTAATCATAAAAACTTTATAATACGAAATATATTTTATTTTGGATTATAAAATTTAATTAATAATGTTATTTAAATTTAGTTTATAATCAGTAGAAATTTCTCAAAATATTTTATTACTTCTACGGATATTATTCGTTACTTAATTTATTAAGTCATTGCAAAGCAGTCACCTTGACGTATATTAATAAAAAATACGTATACCACAAAGCAATTTGGAGCAATCAATTTAATAATAATAAAATATTCACAGCATAATTATATTAACAGTAAAACTAAATAATCATAGGAAAAAAATATCACGTTTACCGACGGCTCTACGCCAAACTCTATCTTATAAGAACTATTTATTCATATTACGCTACGAAATTCTTAATAACCTACAAATAAAAAAGTTTATGATATAAATTTACTACTTCTGATCAATTATAAAATTTTTGACATTATCAATCTATTTGATGTAAAGAAAAACAGATTTTGATAAAAAAAAACATATCAATTACTTCTACAAAGAATATGATTATAATAAACAAGAGAAAGATGGCTCAAGGGAGATGTAGAACAGATATATATTCTGAATGCTAAAACATGAACATGACAGTGCTTGCACTTTAGTAAAAATAGATCGAGCGGTTTTATTTATTGAGAATAATTTTCTCAATCTACTACTTATATATCTGATAAATAGCAATTTATAGCCAGAGACCTCTTCAGGTTGATTTTTGTTAGTACGTCTTTTTTAAAAGTTGTTTGCTATGAATATCAACTTGTAGTACCTATGGTATGCCTATGTCCGTCACTATTGTGAGCGCGTTCTCACACATGATTCACTCGAGTTGTTGACAAAAATCGTTACAAAAAAATCACCCGCTGTAACTATTTAGTTTATTGACTCATGTTAAAAATGCCTTTTTCTAATAACAATACATAATATAAATAAGATCCATGGCAATACGAACACGTAATAGGTCACAACAGGACGAGTAACACGACCCACAATCCCGGGGGGTTGGGTGGTGGGGGGAGTCTAGGAGGTCTGCGGGGGACAGCCCAGGGTGTGGGTCCACCTGGCAGAGTTACAGCCTGGGTGTGGTTTGCCGTTCAATAACTTAATACTCTCGAAAGGCTTTCACGCTGAAATCTCCGGGTACAGCGCGACTTAACATTTTGATATTTTAGATTTTCTTATTTTATTTGTTCGGAGATTTTAGATGTTAAGTTGGTTATATGAATGGTTCTCTTAAATCGGCTTAATACTAATGTTTGTTTGATTATATCATTATCTAATAAGTTCCTTTAGTACTATGTATCTACGTAGGTATCCGATAGAATGGTAAAGATAAATTTTGTACGTAACACTGCGACATGATCGTACACTTGATATTAAGTTTGATCCATGTTCAAAACAGGAAGCAATATTTCAACAGTTTATAGTCTTACTCGCATGATGGCGTTTGTGGTGAGCAAGCTGTCGGTAGAGTCGGTACGTGCAGCTGCGGGCGTGCGCCGTGTGCGCTCAGTGCGCTGTGTTCCGTGTGCGCCGTGCTGAGGGTGCCGCGCTAAGTATGCAAATTACAGGCTAAATATTTTATCGATTAGTGAATCCGTGGCACACAGGACAAACAGCGCGCCATGTAATCCACCCGGATGGTTGTATGGAGGCTATTAATTGCAGGTTTGCAGGTAATCGATAGAGGTAGGCGGCGGTGGCGGTGGCGAGCGGCGGTGCGAGGTGGCGCGAGGTGGCGAGCGGTGGCGGATCATGGCGGCGCGGGGCGGCGGGCGGCGGAGAGCGGGATCGCCGCCCGCCGCCCTCGTTAAACGCGGCCGAGTGCCGCGCCGAGATAGAGCTGAGTCGCGCCACGCCGCGCGGAGCCGCGCCGCGGTTGAAAGCTATCCGGCCCCCGGGCGGGCGCGAGCGCGATTGGCCCGCGCGCGCTCCACGCCGTAACCGATAGCCAATCGTGCTCGGCGACGAGCCCGCCCCCGGCGCGGCGCGCGAGGGGCGAGCGCGGGGTGCGGGCGGGGCTCTCGGCGGTGCTCGCCGGCTCACACCGCGCGCGACGCCGGCGCGCACACTCGCACCGATGCGCGGCTCCTGGGACGAGTCCACGACGGCGGCGCTCCACGCGCGCATCCTGGAGGCGCACCGCGGGCCTGCCGCGGCGGACCGCGCCGCCGAGCCCGCGGCCTGCGCCGAGCCCACGCCCGCGCTGGCACTTAACGCCATCGAGCTGGCGGCGCCGACGTCGCTGTTGCCGTTGCCGACGCTGTCTTTTAGCGCCGCGCAGGTGGCCACCGTATGCGAAACTCTGGAGGAGAGTGGAGACGTGGAGCGGCTGGCACGCTTTCTGTGGTCGCTGCCGGTGGCGCACCCCAACGTGGCCGAGCTGGAGCGGTGCGAGGCAGTGCTGCGAGCTCGTGCCGTTGTAGCGTTCCACGCGGGGCGACACCGCGAGCTGTACTCCATCCTGGAGCGACACCGGTTTCAGCGCTCGAGCCACGCCAAGCTGCAGGCGCTGTGGCTGGAGGCACACTATCAAGAGGCGGAGAGACTGCGCGGCCGTCCGTTGGGGCCCGTTGACAAATACCGCGTGCGCAAGAAGTTCCCGCTGCCACGCACCATCTGGGACGGCGAGCAGAAGACGCACTGCTTCAAGGAGCGCACTCGGTCGCTGCTGCGCGAGTGGTACCTGCAAGACCCGTATCCAAACCCGACGAAGAAGCGCGAGCTGGCTGCGGCGACGGGCCTCACGCCCACGCAAGTCGGCAACTGGTTCAAGAACAGGAGGCAGCGGGACCGCGCGGCCGCCGCTAAGAATCGCTCGGCGTTGCTCGGCCGGGGGTTCGCCTCCTCCTCCACATACGACGAGGACTCGGCTGACTCGGAGATCAACGTGGACGAGGAATAGCCGCGGGGGCCGCCACCGCTCCAGGACTATTTGTATAGCGTGGTGTAGGCGTGAGAGTGAAGTGTCGCGAGTGCCGGACGCTGCGCGTGCGCCGGCGGCCCTCGCAGGTATGTACCGATTTTGATGTGGACTTCCACACAATGTAGCACTGTGTTAGGTTTTCGCGATTTGAACACTAGTTTGGACTACGTATGTGGCTCTTTGTCGCTTTCTTTTTCCTATAACAATCAATTCTTATCAGAATTTTACAAGAATCTTCACAACGTTACATAAAAAGACTTAATCATACTTAACACGATAGTTCATACGTTTTAAAATATAAACAAAGCGTCAGAGAGCCGCTGCGAGTCCAGTGTGTCGGTTATAGTGGAGGTATAACAGGGTTATTTTACGTTATGAACTCGTTCTGAATGTTGTTAGTTTATTTATTGAAGCCTCTCGGACCGACGTCGAATTTCAACGAGCATTTACTTGCCTGAACATATTACCAATATAGATTTTATTTATAACATTTAGTTGTAACATATGGATATATTTTCGCGTAGTTAATGCTATTGGTGTGTACCTGAACACGAAGTTTCATTTTAGTTATTTGGACGCTTAGTTATCAAATAAATATTTGGATTTCACAATACCTCTACGTATGTTAAGGAGTGTACCTATGCTTTAGTGATGTTTATAGTATGGTATCAGTTAAATTGTTATTGGAAATGCTGTAAAAGTTTTACGAATGCGGTTTACGGTTTAGACTCTAGGCCTATATGGTTACTGACAAACAGTTACTTATCTCGTCAACGTGTTGTTGTTAAGTTGAATACATGTTTACAGAAAAATCAGTATAATTAATAGTGGAAAAAGACATATTATTTATACTCAAAAAAAAAATGCTAATTTGGAGTAGAATTTGACATTTAAATATTTTTATATAATCTTCTCAGGATATGGCGAAATTCTTTTCTTTTTATACTATCCGACGGCTAAAAGTGCTTTCCGAGATTTTAAAACATTTGTGAATTTTAAAGCCAACATATCGGTCCGCGAGACTCGAACCTACATATTCCACTTAATTGACCTCTTCATCAAAATTGTGTCATCCTACTTCCTACTAATATTATAAAGGCGAAAGTTTGTAAGAATGTATGGATGTTTGGATGTTTGGATGTATGGATGTATGGATGTAAGGATGTTTGTTCCTCTTTCACGCAAAAACTACTGAACGGATTTCGATGAAATTTGGCACACGGGTAGACCATGTCCTGGATTAACACATAGGCTACTTTTTATCCCGGGAAAATATAAACTGGGACTTTTATCCCGGAAAAACTTTTTAATGCGGGCGGAGCCGCGGGCAAAAGCTAGTTAAATATATAACGGTTTTCCAATTAGCATGAAATGTGTTAGTTTTCATTGTAAACAAATTACCTTTAGCTTCCGATAGGTACAATAGATTCGTTACGGAAATCAAAACCAGCAAACTACTTTTCTAATAACATACGTATTTATAATGAAAACAGACAGGATAAACACACACTTAAGTCAATGCTTCTTATACACGTGAAGCCTCTTAGTTACCCTATTAGAGTTTTAGTATTCCTTACGGTTTTTTCAACAGTTCTTAGAGATGGCGATAGGCTCGCCCCCTATCACATCATGGGACGGAATAACGGCGAAAAGTGGGTGCACTAGTTGCGCCTCTGCCTACTCCTTCGGGGATAAACGGCGTGAGTGTGTGTGTGTGTGTTTGTATTCTTGGAGATCGACGGCAGCGAAACTATGAATATCAAATCACTGATTAAGAATTGATGGGAATACATGTTACTGAAAGAAGATGAAGGGAAAGTGGTGTATCAAGACCCTGTAAAATGACAATCATACATACATAGTATCACGTCTCTGTCCCCTGGGGGTAATCAGAGACTATGGATTGCCATTTAGCTCGATTTTCGTACACTTCTTTCGCTTCCACTACCTTTATCAATCTTTTCATGCACTCCCGCGGTTCAGGGTACTTTTGACCTGGCCTTTAGGAAGAATGTCAGACATCTGACATTTTTCGTAAAGAGGAAAGGAGTGACAGTCTATAGTTACCTACTGTAGTTGAGTAGTTATGTTGGGGTAGCGGGGATGTTAAGTAGGTAAATAAAATATAAAACTAATTTAGTATACGCCAAGTCTCTACCTATCCTACTAGGATAGTACACGTGTGATAGAATGTGTGTGTTTCAACCGGATTTACTTATATTCAGTTAAAATTGTAAAAAGAACACCGTTACAGTGTGAACGATCTTATAAGTGATTTTATCTCAAGTTTTAAAGGTTACGTATAAATGTGAGTAGACGAAAGATGTTAAATCATCTTATTGAACATAAAATGCAGAGGTCTTGATGTATGCATTATAAGTTATATTTTGTTTATTCGTTAAAAACATATTCCCGGCAATTATTTACCACTTTTTCAAATATCATTGATTCCCAGAATAATAATTTTATGCCTGATAACATAACTTTCTTTTTCAAAGATGTGCAATATTCTTGACATCTTTTTGGGACGTTAGAATTGTAGAATAACACAAACATCATGTTTAGTGTATCGTTAAATAGGGGCAAATGATTATAGTAACGCTCTACACGGGACATTCCATTAGTTTTTTACCGAGAATATGTACAGGTCATTGCATAAGAATCTTAGTAATAAATTAACAAGTAAAGTAAAAACAAAACACGTAATAGCTTTCAAATACATGAAAGATGGAGTGCGTAGTTTTAAATAGAGGGTTAGTTTTGGAGTATACATATTTCACAATTGCATATTTTGACAACTTAGGCTAAGTATGCATATACTAACTCTCTAGCAAGCAAAGCCGCGATTAAGAACTAGTAAAATAAAGCTGGGTTTAGATTATCAATCAAACTTGTAGGAGTTATCTTCCGCATGTGATTTTAACCGTATTAGTTTTGAAGCTTGCCGATCTTACGCAAGCAATTTTTCTCATATTGATTTTGAAGCTTGCAGGAATGACTACGAGTCACATGTATATAGAATTATTGAATGTTAAAGCATCTGGAAGTTCTTCCGCAATATATTGATGCAAGAACTTGCTAGTCTAAACTTACCTTTACACTTATTAGTAAGTTCATAGTTTACGGTACTTGATAAAACAGGCAATAAGGCGCTACACTAGTGTGTTTTATACGGTCAAGGCAAAGTGACTCTCTGGTATATACTCTCTGCATCTGATGGTAAGTGAAGAGGGGTCCAGATAGAGCGTCAACTGACGAGCGATGATTATCTCTCGTCAATCGATACAATTATGCCGGCCTGTGTGAACCGGATATACACAGACTGATCTCAGAACGTGGAATCACAGAATCGCATATTTACGTGGGTCACTATAGCGGGTTTTGACACCGTATATATCGTCGTCGCTATCCGGATGGATATAGAATGCAATTATCCTAACACCAGTTATGTTTATGTTTTTTTTTATTGCCTTAGTAGGCAAACGAGTAAGCGGTCCGCCTGATGGTAAGCAGCATTCGCCGCCGATGGACTTATGCAATGCCAAAAGCACAGCTAAGCCATTGCCTACCGATGGTGTATTCCTTTTGAACTTTGAATTTTTAAAATGAGGAAGTAAACTGGGTTTAGAAGCAATGCATTTGACTTTTGAGGTGTAAGCCGGGTTTGATGGATGGAGAATTACTGAGAGTTTTATCACTACATAGTATAAAACAAAGTCGCTTCCCGCTGTCTGTCCCTATGGCCCTATGTATGCTTAGATCTTTAAAACTACGCAACGGATTTTGATGCGTTTTTTTTTAATAGATAGAGTGATTCAACGGAAAGGTTTTTATGTACTTTTAGCCTGGAAAAACTTATTAATGCGGGCGAAACCGCGGGCAAAAGCTAGTGATTTTATAAAGTTGGCGTAGGTTGCACAAGATTGGTATTTGTTTCCAATATGGTTTTAGGATTTTAAACAACCATGTAGTGATTATAACATATTTTAATGAGGAATAAAGGCGGCCAGCGAGCGGCGTCTATGACAACGCGGGAAAAGCGGCTGAGAAATGAGAGATTCCAGATTGATTCCTGCGTTGAACTAAATCATACCAAACATTTAATGTACTTACTGATCAATATCAATGTCTTTTTTCTTTGTGTTATAGTGATAGAATTTGAACGATATCTAATTTGAACTCTTTTTAATCCCCAGGGCCACATTAAATGAGTTAGTGCGAATTATAATAAAGCATTTAAAATGCCTAGAACGTTTCTAGCTATTGTTTTATGTAATACTTGATTATTTCGAAAATCTTTCTACATTATCAATGGCTATTTTTACAATAACCTGAAATTGTGTAAGAATTTATAAAAATGTCAATAGTAGACTCTATGTATATGCATAAAGATGATTGTAGAGATAAAATTCATACTAAATACGTATATCATGTGATAATTTATCACTGATAAATAAGAAATCTTTTAACACTCTTTCTAAGACAGTTTTCATAAAGGTCTGTGGTCTCTTAAAATCGCTACCTTTTTTTTTCCGTACGGAAATCAAACGCGTTACCTTTTGATACAGGGCACGGGAAAAAACTGTATAAACCTCTGATAGTCATACATAATAACAATAATACACACACTCAATAAATTCAAATGATTTCTAAGATCTATTCTTTATCATTGAAATCTGTGGCGCAGTTTTTGATTTCATTCGAATAATTTTCTATATCTTTCAACACATCTTCAATCGTGATTTCTGAAACCATTGTTTTTTAATTTTTTTTTAATACAAAATAATTAAGGCGCTACATCACTGACCTTAACCTGAAATCCATACCAAAATGCATTAAAATATGCTGGGCGTATCAGGGACGCAATATCTGCGTCGTAACTTACCCCTTCGTATGTATATTTATAATTTGGCAACACTATACTAGGACCAAACTGGTTAGACTGGTTGAGGTTATTGGGTCGACTTTATAATTTACTACTATAACGAGTTAGGGGAAGCGAAGCCGACTCTACCTTAAAAACAGACTATAAAAGAACCCGTACACGTACTTTAATTATGGATCCTAAAAGTTAAGGTTGCGAAAATAAATGGTCCGAAATTGTTACTTCATTATATTATATATCAATAACCACCTTTACAATGTTCAAGTTAATATCCACCAGTAATCGTATAAGACATTTAGGCATGTAGTACTCTTTTGGTATTTATTTATTTATTTAACACAAAACAGGTTACAACCATGAATACAATAATTATTGATCACAAAATATGCTGGCTTCTAATCATAACCCAAAACTTGTGTATAAAGAAAAGTTAAATAAAGCGGACTAGTTTACAATATTATTACAAAGTATATAGAAATGTTACGACAAAATTTTGTATATTGAAGTTATTTTAACTATAGAAACTAAATTTAAGTAGTAGTAAATAGTTAACGGACTAAATAATAAGTATGTAAGATGAGATTAATTTCACTATATATATTTATATATATATTTGAAGCATGACGTTTGCATTTGGTCACCTTATATATTCGAAGTTTAGCATTTACTCATACACGTGAACAGGTGTTAAACTACATAAAATCATCATTGTCATCCTGTCGATACTAATTCTATGACACTGGTTGTTTTATGCTTATTTCAGAACGGATTTAAAATGATTTGGTTTTTGGAACTAACATTTTGGAGGCATCCTCCTAGAATATTCTGTTGTATAAAATTAATAGACTAAAAGAATATTTGGAAAGAACTTTACTACTCATTGTACTAAACTATAGTACACGCCGCTTGCGTGGCGTTGTTCGCGTAATGATCTGGATTTTTTTCCGGTAGTCATATATTATTCCGGCATGTAAACAGCGATGATTGATTACTGAACAAATACGCTGCTTTGTTTAGTTAAGGTTAATGTGATGAACAACTATTATTTTATCAAAAAATCTGTGGTGATTCAAATATTTGATATACATATTTCGGTACTAGATGATGGATATACGCAATTTCGTTTGGGTCCCACTGTTTTGTCTATTTCTGCTTTCAAATATTTGTTTGTCAGTATCGTGCGTTTTGGTGTTGTGAATGTTTATGGACAGGCGTGCTATTTGCTCGTATTTTTTGTATAAAGTAACACGTCATGTAGCGCTGTAGATATTTAATATCAACTCTACATTTGCGTGCGTAGATGGTTCAGTTATTCCTAGATATTTTGAAAAATATTTCATAATTAGCAGAAAGTCAGTCAGTGTTTATATACAAACTTAAAAAATAAAAAGAATATATTTAATAAACCTGGAGAGATAATTGCTATTAATTTAGTAACATATTACTTATAATCTTTGCATTATAATTTCAATTTAATTGAATGCTCTTGGTGGTTTCATTACTGAGTTATTTAAATTTAAAAATATAGAGATGAGTAAAATTAGTAGTAATTTAAAAGAATGCACTTTTTGTTGGATTTAATTTATTATTCTGCGAAAGCCGGTAAAGTTCCTTAATTTTTGTAATTACAATGTATTTTATATGTAAAATAATCTTATCAATCATTATATGTCATGCCTATGTTTCATACTTATAATTTATTTACATTAGCCTTGTAACCAAAATTTGAAATTCAATTTTATAACGACGAGAATATCTTGTCCTTAAATATTATTGCGCATATTAGTATTTGATTACTTATAAATATAATATAATTAATTAGTTCTGTAACGCGATTAATGATTTATTATTATTTAAAAAGAAACGTGCGTATCGCGTATTTTACAATGGCCATGTCTTTGAACACCATATTGTTTGTGATATAGCGCGTTAAAATCTTTTGTTATATTTTTTGCGTTTGGTCATTTTCCAGGTAATTTAGTTGTGAGATTGATGGTTCTAAACTGTTTTGTAATTTTGGTCAATTTTCATAAACCATGACAAAACGTATGATTTTTGTATTTAAGCGTAAGAAAATTCTACACACATTAATAATAATTATAATGATATTGAAAAATATATTCCCAAGTATAATTTATTATATTTTTGTAACCATGCAAAATAACTAAAGGTACGATTTAAACATTGTTATATAACTATAGGATGTGACGAGCATTTTGTTTGCGTAGTGGCTCGACACATACATGTAATATAGCCAACACCATCTAGTTTTGAATTATACAGCATTGCATGCTACTTTTATTCCTATAGCATCGCAAAGTTTCTCTGTTCTGTGGTAAAGACTCAAAAGTATGTTATAATTAACATTGCCTTGTAATTATTTCAAGTCGTTACAACAAGATGATGCTTGAAGGCTGCTGTTTGGTAGCATAAATAGACACAAGGTTATGTTTACTTACATGGACTCTTATATATAATATCTATAACTAAGTAGGCTATCAGCTAGAAACTTATTTATTTTTACTTTAACTGTAACCATGCGCAGCAATTCTAGGTGTATCTAAAAAACGGTCTAGCTATGCATATTTTTGCATAACATTTTGTGATTACATAACAACATATCAAAGGCGGATAAGCATTTATTACAAAACTAATATTTTCCCAAAATTGTCTAAGTATTAGGGTTATAAAATATTATTTATTGAACAAAGTTTTCACATTTCACCTTGCTGTACGTTGGTTTTGCAAAAAATATATAAGAACCCTTATCAAACTCTGAGCTTATAATCTTAGCAAAGTTTATTAAGCGACTTCAATACTTTTTTCTGTATACCATTACTCTTGTCATCAGTTCATAAGCACAGTAATTTCTCCATTAATAAACATCGAATGTAGTGTAGTAATCGTTCAAACAATTGCATTACACTAGCTTGTAATTCTACAGGGCTTGCGTTGTATACTAAACACTAGTCTACGCGCAGTCTATGATCATCGGCAATTACTAAGCTTCACGCAACACTAGCATTAGTGTCATGTAGGTTTAACGTAAAAAGCATTATCTGTGCCTCACATACGTAAAGCGCTATGGGCATTTGTATGGGCATGAAAAAATCTATAATCGTTACATATAACACAAAGTCCTCGGTCTGTCTGAACGCGTTCTTTTACTGGTGGTAGGTCTCTTATATGTTATAGTCCGTCTGGGTGGGTACCGCCGCAATATCTATTTCTACCGCCAAGCAACAGTGTGCATGCAAGTTGTTGTTTTGATTTGAAGGACATTGTAGCCAGTGTAACTACTGGACATAATGAGACTTAACAACTTATGTCTCAGGATGATGAGCGCTGTGGAATACCACACAGTACTTTATAACTCAAGTTGCTGGATGGTGTTGCTACTGTTTATGGGTGGTTTTATCGCTTACTATTAGGCGAACGGCATGCTCGTCTCGTCATTCTATGCATAAAAAAACGCGATAAACTCCAAAACTATACGGATTTCGATGAAACTTAGTATGGAGATAGTTTGTGACCCTGGGGAAATCTTTCACGCGGGCGCAATCGCGAGCAAAAGCTGGAATTTTATAATTGTGAATGTTTGTGAAGATATTTGAATGTTTGGATGTTTATTAGAAGTAAACTTTCCTTTTATCTGGACAGATCTTTCACGCAGGTGAAACCATAATTAATACTTAGTCATATTACAAATATAAAGATTTTGTTCGTTCACAAGCGCTAAACTCCGGAACTACTGCATCAATTCAGATTTTTTTAATTAACAGGAAACTACTTTACCTTGAAAGTTTTAGGATACCTTTGTAAGGGTTTTATGCGGACCGATCCACATGTTGAACCTACTTGTAAGCTATTCTAATTTCTATAATACGTCTATACGCTCTCTGTGAGCCTACATACTTATTTGTGTCTCAGACGTAGTATAGTATTTTTAAGTTCAATAGTAAAAGAAACAGAGAATATAATTAAACATGTGTTATCATCACTTTGACCATCTTTTGGCCTATGCGCTTTGGGAATGTAGCTATTAATTTTTATTCTACTTGTTATATCACTCCAATGTGGTATTGTATATCGCCTTTACAAGCATTTCGCATAAGCTATTCGAGATTAATTTTTACGACTTTTAACTTACGGCGGTTATTTTGTTCTATATTTTTTTTTGTTAATGGCCCTACTGCTAGTAGCCTGACGCGAGTCGGCTTTTCTGGCCACACCGGTCTTTAGGATGAACGCAGAAGGTGCTCGCAACCCTTTGAAATAAGTGACCATGCGGAGGGCAACCCACTAACGGGTTACGAACCTCGGCTCAGGACGGCCACTAAGAGAGGATGAGACATCAACGATTAGGGAAACATTGGTAGTAAGAAGTTGTAATAAGAATTCCTTCTTACCATATCGTATATTTAAAATTCTAGGGAATTCATGTGGTTTAGAATGAGGTAACTTTCATCAATATCATTTGCCAAACGTGGGTACATCCTGAGACCTTAACCAGATTCACTGTTATGATTTCTAGGTTCCTAATTATTAATATTGGGTAGATGTAGTACACACACACACACACTCACGCCTTTTATCTTCGAAGGGGTAGGCAGAGGTGCAACTAGTGCACCCACTTTTCACCGTACATATTCCGTCCCATGATGTGATAGGGGGCGAGCCTATCGCCATATCGGGCACAAATTCCAAACTTCGGGCTGATACTGAATAGAAAAACGCAATATCACTTTGCCCGACCCGGGATCGAACCCGATACCTCAGCATTGCAGTTTTACCGTAATACAACTACTCCACCGAGGCAGTCGAGGTAGATGTAGTATGGGATAATTACTGCGGGCACGTCGCATTACGATTTAATTTTCTTCCTTTGATAAATTAACCGCAAGATGTTTCACAAGTCCTATTGTTAAATAGTTGTAACAGTTTGATAGGGCACTTATACGGAGGTCAATTGGCGACCATAGGTATATAGGTAAAAAATTAATATCTTAATCTTCTTTAGTAATTTTATTTAGAAATTCATTAGTATTAATATGTATGAAAATCTGTTTGTGGCTTGCTACAAGGAATATTTCGACGGTTCCGTAGAACAAAGTCGTATATGCAAAATGAAGCTTTTCAGTAGAGCGCTTTGAAAGTCTAAGTTAATTGTGAAAATCACAAGTTATAGTGAACAAAACATTATATTCTATAGGGTTCAGTAACAACTTTGAACTTAATGTGTGAAAATAGCACTAATTCGCGCATGAATACAAACTAACAACTTTCAAAGCGCTCTACTGAAAAGCTAACATTTTGCATATACGACTTTGTTCTACGGAACCGTCGATTTATTCCTGTGTTTTTATGCCATTATACTTCTTAACATATATTACTACATATGTAATAGTTATACTCATACATAATGTATGCAGGAATCATATTTATTCAAATAAGGCTAATAATAACACTTTAGTGCATACAGTTACAGGCATATAAATATCTATAAAATAATTCAGTTCTTTTCTATTACAGTAAGAGAATCGACAGCCATGTTTCTTATGTGATTCTACCAATAATGATTTATTTTATTTAATAAGGTACACCCACAGCATACATATCCTTAAGCTTAGAGAATATACATTTAATGAAACTATTACCTGATATGCATGCCACTTACAGGCATACACAACATTCACAAAAAAATGGTATATTAAAACTAACATATAGCAATACTTTAAGTAAACAAAATTTTCGTTTGAGAAAACTTAAAAGTAATAGGAACTTATAGACATTAAAGAAAATGAGAAATAAAAATAATAAATATTTTATATATAAACAAAAAATATTACGTAAATTAGGTTTCTTATTCAGATTTTAAAAAATGCCAAACCACTTTTATATTGGATATTTTCATATTTTTTTAGATATTTTGAATAACACACAAGCTTACTCTCTGTTATATAATATGCATTAGGTTTTGCGTATGTTTTGTATTATTTTGTGAGTATTATTTATTTTTATAAAAAAATCTACTTGTTTTATTTTGTTATATTACTTTAAAGAATTATCTTTAAAGTAATATAACAAAATAATATAAGTAGACTTTCTATCTTAATAAGCATTTGAAATTCAGCAATATTTTATTATATTCTCTGCAATATTTCGTTCGGTAAGTATGTAAATACGTAATGAGTATGAAAAACTAATAACCGCAAGACGCCATGCTTAATTACCATACATACAAATTGCATAATTTTTTAATTTAGCTTCATTTAAATTACTTAGAAGTTATCGTTAAAACATCGCTATTGACAGAGTATTATTTATTTATGGTTATTTTAGCTCTAATGTGTAAAGCCTTAAGCACCCTAGGCGGCAATATTTTAGAGTTAACATAAAATTAATTTCATGTTGAAGTTTACTTTGTCGTATGGAAATTCGATGTATCATTCATGTACCGTGAACATTATAATGAGCCGTGATATTACAAAATTATTGATTTATGTTATTAAATATTTAAATCCATTCAATAGCTTATGTAAATAAACTGTGAGTTATACGTAAAACGAATAGTTGGGTACTTTTTACGTTAAAAGATTATTTTATTGTAAAATATATTTAAGAAATCTGTCTTTATGCATTGAAAGCTGGGAACTTTGTATCTACATATTTATTTGGTAATTATTGTATAGGTATGAAGAGATAGAATTTACATAACTTTATACTTTTATTGATTTCATGTTTCATCATGCTAATTTGGACTAAGGAAGTAGGTACCTAAAGACTCTACTCGTATTCTTTCGAATATTATAAATGCGTAAGTTTGAAAAAAGTTAGGTATTTGTATTGTTCTTATAAGTAAACGCAGAAACAACTGAACGGATTTGGATGAAATTTGGAACATGGCTAGATAATCCTGGCTTAACATATGCAATGCAATGCAATGCAACTAGCCCTGTATTATATATTTGCCCACTGTTGAGCACGGGCCTCCTCTACTACTGAGAGGGTTAACGCCTTAGTCCACCACGCTGACCTAATGCGGGTTGGCAGACTTCACATACCCACAAAATTCTTATAGAGATTCTCAGGTATGTAGGTTTCCTCACGATGTTTTCCTTCTCCGTAAAAGCGAACGATAATAATTGATAAACAATACTCACGTAACTTCGAAAAGTACGAGGTGTGTGCCTTGGGTTTGGACCTCCTGTCATTGTCTCGGCAGACCGTTCCATTTCCAACTAGGCTATTGCCACATAGGCTACTTTTCCCCGGTAATTTGCGCCGATGGGAAATAATCGTTTTTTTATCTCATTCTTTAATTAGATGGCGCTGGCGACGTTCTGTATTTTAGAGACTTTCTGGAAAGGTTTTTTCACGCGGGCGAAGTCGTGAGCAACCCCTAGTCCTACTAATATTATAAAGGCGAAAGTTTGTAAGAATGTCTGGATGTTTGGATGTTTGTTCCTCTTTCACGCAAAAACTACTGAACGGATTTCGATGATATCTGGCACACGGGTAGATCGTATCCTGGATTAACACATAGGCTACTTTTTATCCCGGGAAAACATAAAGCGGGACTTTTATCCCGGAAAAACTTTTTAACGCGGGCGGAGCCGCGGGCAAAAGCTAGTAATATATATTTACGTTACATTACGTTTGTAGCACACAATTTTAATATTTCATTTTGAGAATTAATTAAGTAAGCCTCGTTTGGGAATATGTGCGCCAAAATATCACGAGAAATATTTCTATTTGATCGATTAAGCACGTTAATTGGATAAAATCCTGGACATTTTAAACCTTGGAAAGCACTTTAAATCGTTGACCTAATAAATGTGTTTCGTAAGGAATAGGTGAATTAACATTTAATTTAAACAAAAACAGAAAACTGATAAGCAGTTTGAAAAATCAGATACCTAGATTGAAATTACTAAGGCGCAAACGGACGGGAATGTGTGAGAGGTGCTTTAAATCAACAAGCAATGGTAAATCACAAGAAACTTCATAGAATTTACCTAATTCTATGTTTATACTTGGTGTATATCGGAACTTTAGCGACTAAAAACTATTATAAATTAATATTTTGTTTATCTTAAAGTTAACTACGTTTTGTACCGCGTCGTATTCTTATTTTAATATCGATTACAATCAAATTGTCGTTACTTAAAAATAACATTTGCATTCGATATATTTCGTAGCAGGTTCACGTACTTGACATTTGTTTTAGAATCTAGATAAATTAAAGTGAAAGTCAATATCAGATTTACGGTTCTATTTCAGTCAGTAAGCACTACGTCGATTAGAAATTTTAAATTAAATATGTTAGAGCTACAGAACAAAACGTGGATAGTAAAAACTGGAAAAATATTAGCTTCTAACAATTCTTTTGGCTATTGACTTCTCGAATAATATTAACATAAAAAAATTTGTGTGATAGTGATATAGGTACATTATTCGCTTAAATAATGAAATTCTGCACAGATAGCTTTAGTATCGGATTAACATAAAAAAATCGGAGACCGCGAGCAAAAAAAAAATAATGCTGCTTTTCAAAAAGAACTCCGTGATACAGCTGAATTTTATCTGTTTTTACATCGCATTTGGATTAGTCGAAGTTTATTGTACAGATCAGACTCGGTTAGAATTTTTAGGGATTATCGAAGTATCTAGATTTACATTAACTTTGGTAAATTGATGTTATCCCATCGCTTTGGTGGTTTTTATTGATTTTTATAACTTTTTGATGCAACAATAACATTAAACGGTCAATGACTTAAAACAGATAGGAAGAAACTTTTTAATTATTGTCTATTACTTACAAAAAAACATACTAAGTGCAGTATTTTAGCAGGATATTGGTTTTATACGTATATCGGCATAAATATATTAATGACTATGTCTATAATTCGCGTGTTTTTAACAGCTGTGTATCGCGTGGGCAATGACATTAACATTATTCGTAACAAATAAAATGTTATAAAATATTACAACTATAACGATTATATTACTGCAGCCATTTATGGTTATGGTATAGATAAATACATACAATATGAAATTTAAAATGATATGTATTTTTAATATCTAACACAAGATTAATAATAAATTGCAACAAAAACAAGCAGATATGTAAATTACTGTCATTTGTTTTTATATCTGGAGTACGTAGAAATCGTTAATTTGGTAGCATCGTACCCATTAAAAATAATATTTTAAAAATCTAAAATATAATTTTAATAAGCAAAGTAATTTTAAACTTTGCATAACGTTATAACAACAAATTTCCATTGCAAAGTATATTTATCCCATTAAATGAGTATTGAGGAATGTAAATCCGACTTTAATCAGCTTTTATATCAACTAATATAGTATTTGAATGCAAAATAAAATATACGCATTGGAAATTTAAAACGATATAACATTTTTATAACAGAAAAATAAGTATTAAAAGATAACTGTTTGATTGTAAAACATATTCTTCATAAAAATATCGAATGTAAATAATAATAGGAATTGCCTTCTGTGAACCAACTCTCAAGACATATTGCTTTTAGTAGGAGTCATTTCAAGATGATTTGGGAAAAGTATTCGCAAAATTAAACGCTGCGGCCGGACCGTCGCGTATTTCATCATTTAGTATTAATTAGTATTGTCAATGTATAGTCCCGTACCTTGAAATTAAACCGGGTAGACTATTTTCAACTCATGCTATACAGTTGCTATATACGTAAACATAATTTATTATGTTTGCGTAATGTGTATTCAACAGGACCAAATTATGTAATTAAGTTTATTGCATGAAATAACACCGGAATAGTCAGAAATATGACTGGGCTTTTTGCAAAGAATCTTCTTTTACTTGAATTATTTTATTGATTGGCTGATTTTAGAAGCATACATATTTTGTGTTATTGATGTATATTTCCTATATTATTTAGCGCAATAAATTGAGTTATTAATAATATTATAGTTTTATGGAAATAACACGTGACGAGGTATTAAAAAGACGAGAAATCAACCGAAATAAGTATTGTACTAGTGATGCATTCTTTTTAATGTTTTCTGAATAAATCTGTTAATATAGTTGAGATATTAAAATGAATGCACATGGAAAAATACGTGTAAACTTTTACAGCATTTCTAAATAGACGTACTAAGCGTCAACATGTAAAATTTTATATATTTTCAAGTCTGGCAATCTTTCCGAATTATTATTTTTTAAGATTTGATTTATTTATCAACTTGTGCATTATACGTGGGACGGACTAACTATTAGTTGAATAGTAGATTAAGAATTGTAAAAATGTATCATAATATTATTATAAAATCGCAAATTGTAAATACGATATCGACTTACAAGTGCAGTCATTAAATTAAAATTGTTAATAAAATTATATTCGTAAACAAAACGCTTCTTGTATTATTTACACTTGCAGTAACAAAACGTTCAGTTTTTACGAGCGTTCCTATCGATCCATTGCTTACAAAACACTGTATTATGAAAATAATTTTACTTCGAAATTAATGTGTTGCTTTAATTTTTCGTTACAATTATACCATTATGTGTTTCATTAAATGTCACGGAACGTGGTTTTGTTCCTTTTTGTATTCTAGACTTAAGTCTTGAGTAGTAAATAGTAATAAACAGAAAGGTACAGAATGTACGAACCATGATATGAATAAAACTTACCTAATTTTCGTAACACAACCACAACAGTAATTGAAATTCTTATTATTTACAAAAGGAGTAATTTTGTATTCTATGATAATAATTAGCAACTCTACAAATTTACATTTACGCACTAGTCACGATTCACAGCACATCTAAACAACAGAGAATGATAATTATTAAACGCAAATAATTAATTTCATGTCTAGTTCCAAGAATTATGCTAGCAAATAGTACATTGGTTATTGCATTTACCGTATTTAAAATTTCGACTATTTCAGTCAACTTTTCATCGTGATTCTTTAAAAAAATAAACTAATCTGATTAATGTATAATACATCATCGTAGAGACTATTTCAACACTAATGGAATAAAGGAGCCAGATTTTTCATATCTTTCTTTAATTTCAATCTATCCACCAAGTTCCATTCTGTTTCAGAAATTTTGTTATATGGAGACTCAAACTTGTTGCTGTTTTCAATCAAAATCGTGCTTGAAACTAACTAACGAAAATTACTGGTATAAAAGTCGCCCTATGGATAACACGACAATCACATCCAACGTCATCACTAAAATATTGTTTTAAAGAAAAAAGTTAAGTTGTGATTAAAGAAATTTAATTCATATCATTTTACAAAAGTGTAGTGTAGAACATATTTTACAATTAATACTTTAACGAAAAAGATGGTTTACAAAAATATTTAGCACTCGCCAACTTTATTAGCGAAAATTTAAGTTTCTTTTAACACCTAATTGCAACTCACAAATATGCCTAAACCCATTATGTTCGTTAAATCTTCCTACACCCACCGATATAATCTAAAACCCATAAAATTAGCTGGACGTGTACAAATTGCATAATATAACGCAATATTCACAAGAATTTACGCCAAAGGTAAACATAAGCTTAATTAACATTATGGTAAGGTCAGAGTTATTGAAAGCTCGCGACTCGCAGCTGTAATGGAGTTATACGCCGTGCTAGTTAGTGTGCGAGTTACTGCCTATTCGCACAATTATATTGCCATGCTAACCCAACAGGTAATTTTGGTTATTGGATTTTTTGTTCCTACTGTCCACCTTGCACGGCAAATTAACTGCGTTGTACTTGGTGGGAAGAACAGGCACTCCAAATACAATGTTTACAGCTTTGGTGACTATCTTATAGGATACGAAAGAAGACTGATACATGAATCGACGGAACAAGCAACTACGAAGTTCTTTCCGCCTTGTGTATGGTGGTGTGTAATATATATAAAATAAAGTACATCCTTCTGCTAGTATAGCCTTCGCCACACGCATATACGGTGTGTCTCATACCATCAAAATAAACCAGTTGTGGGGACACCTCGCCAAACTTCTAGTGACTCGTCGCACGAGTGAGGCGAGTGACAGCAGTTCGCACCGTGTAACCAACTCTTATGACTAAATAAATTATGTCTGTCACATGCTATTCTTGTTTTGTAATTTCACGGCGCTATAGTCCTAATGACGGCCTATAGCCATTATATTTCAAAGAAATTTACTGTCAGTGGAGCAAGTCGGGTTAAAAATGCGTAAGTGAGTTAGACTAACCCGTATTTAATGTTTACAAGATTATTAATTTAGTGTACAACATATTTTAAAATAATATCTCCTTTTTATGATTGAATGAGGAGACTTGTCGCTCGTCAACGTGTAGGCTACGCCTGCCATTATATTAGAAAGCAGCTCATGACTGAATAACAATGTATCTACATGCCACTGCATTGCGCTCCTCACTCGTTTTATCTTGAGTAACAAGGATTATTGTGTCCTTAAACTTAAAACAATAGAGCTTGTTTGCCTAGAGGTGGAAATAGACTTGACTAAGTATACTCTACCAAGCTTTCCAACAATTAAGTATATAATGTATTTACCTCCTTAGTATAATATTTTTTGCGGTTTTGCAAGGGAATCAAAACCTATAGGGTACTTCCCGTTGACTTCGAATCATGAAATTTGGCCAGAAGCAAGATCTTACAGCACATATTATAAAGGAAAAAATCTGACAACCTACTAGCTACTTTAATATAAAAAAAACGAATTTACAAAATTTTAAATTTGTTTATTATATTAATTAATTTTGGTGAACTATTGAACTTATATACTTTATCTACAAGTTTGTCGGAACCCTCGGTACGTGAGCCCAACTCGTACATGTCCGGGTTTTTTAAGTTTAAACGTAATGGTTTGTCTGGGTTAATTAAATTTGTTATATACTCTTTTCTTATATACTGAAATCATCATCATCATCAGCCACATGACGTCCACTGCTGAACATAGACCTCTCCCAAAGATTTCCAGATGGACCTGTCAAAAGCGGCCCGCATCCAGCGCGTTCCTGCGGCCTTTACTAAGTCATCGGTCCACCTTGCAGGTGGATGACTGACGCTGCGCTTGCCAGTACGTGGTCTCCACTCGAGAACTTTTTTGCCCCATCTGCCGTCAGGTCTTCGAACTATGTGCCCTGCCCATTGCCACTTCAGCTTGCTTATCCGTTGGGCTATGTCAGTGACTTTCGTTCTTCTACGATATTATATACTGACATGTGTAATTAATGACAGATGACAGACTGCCTCGGTGGCGTAGTAGTATTACAGTACGACTGCAAAGCTGAGGTCTCGGGTTCGATCCCCGGGTCGGGCAAAGTGGTATTGAGTTTTTCTATTCAGTATCAGCTCGGAGTATGGAATTTGTGCCCGATATGGCGATAGGCTCGCCCCCTATCACATCATGGGACGGAATAATGGCGAAAAGTGGGTGCACTAGTTGCGCCTCTGCCTACCCCTTCGGGGATAACAGGCGTGAGTGTATACGTATACGTAATTAATATTTTTTACGACTACTCGTATTTTATTATGTGGGCTACATTAAACAATTCATATTATTATACTATATTCAGTTTGTAATAACGCCGGAAACTAGACTATATATCTCTATATACATAATTACAATAAATATAGCCTGATGTAGGGTATCGGGTAATGTGTTAATTTAATGTCCTGCGCTTATTAGAAAATACTATAATGTTCTATTTTGTCTGCGGTGGTAATTATACTCCATTTCTGATAATAGTCTTAGTGTATAATAAATAATTTGGATAATTCAACGATTAGGGAATATTCGGTTACTCTTGTATACTGGGGCCATTGGTATTATAAGAAAGTCAGGCTCTATTATCATAATAAATATGACGAAAACTTGTGTTAAATCAAAATAAAATACTACCAAATAATTATAGCGATAAATCATGGTTATTCGAAGTGGATACGACTTCACTAATGTGTAGATACTTCATTAATGTTATACTAATTGTGTGACATTTGATATTGGTAATATTTCAGCATTGTACGCGATTTTGTCTGGGTATCCTCATCATATCATCAGCCACATAAAGACCACTACGAACAAAAGCCTCCCCTAAAAATTTCCAGACGGACCTGTCAAAAGTGGTCTACAACGAAACCCATTGTATCCGTCTGGGATTAAAAAAAAAATTACCTATTTGTTACCGGGTAACAGTGCTCATTCTCTGTTTGAAGGTTTGTAGCACGTCGAAGCTAAAGTAATTGCTGGGTTTTGTTTGAAATCTTATGTATGACACTGACGAGCGTAGTACTATGTCATATTGTACTTTAGGCCTTCAAACATCTGGAAGATTTTCTTCTGTTTAAGCAGCGCTTATCAGCCATGTAATCTGTTCGTCTTGTTATTCAGTTGTAGATATATTGTTCGTCATAATGGAAGCAATCTCCGAAGATGTCGCCGGCTTGCCGACGGCTTTCACACGGAAAAATTGCCGGCGGTTATAGAAATATCGCTGCTTGTATTTCAGATCTGGTTGAACCACGCAACCAGTACTACTGACTATCATGAAATTACACTGCAACTTAGAGGTGGCTCGTAATGCAAAATAGTGTAAGAATTCCTTAACGGATAAACTGCGATAGAAAAAATGTGATGACAGAAACTACAAGTCATAATTGTGACATTTTTGGACTCCAGAATCCTACTAATATTATAAAGGCGAAAGTTTGTAAGAATGTATGGATGTTTGGATGTATGGATGTAAGGATCTTTGTTCCTCTTTCACGCAAAAACTACTGAACGGATTTCGATGAAATTTGGTACACGGGTAGATCATGTCCTGGATTAACACATAGGTTACTTTTTATCCCGGGAAAATATAAACCGGGACTTTTATCCCGGAAAAACTTTTTAATGCGGGCGGAGCCGCGGGCAAAAGCTAGTCATGTATAAATTAATATTGTTTTTTTTTTCGGAATTTTTATGAGAGAAATAAGGTGATTTTCTTTAGCCAGGTGTGTATAAATAATAATATAAAAAAAAAATCTTTTCAATTTAGTAGTGAAACCAGGCGCAATATGTTAAAATATTATCTTGTTTTCAGGTTTAGAAGTTGCAACAAACATGCTTATAATATTCAATACTAATGTTAAGAACTTATAAGGAGTTATACTGCACCCATGTTTAGTAATAAATAGATGACTAACAATTAATTAGTATACTAAATACAGATCTAACACATAAATAAATTAATAAGGCTTAGTCTAAACCGAGCCTATTCTGGTTGTAATTCAAATTACAGCTGCTGATGGTTAATTTAATACTATTACATTAATTTAATATCATAGTTTTTAATTAAGTTTTTGAAAGACTTAATTATTAATTATATTAATTTATTGTTGTATTATTTATACTGTGTACATACCTTTTCTGAAACATAGTATTGTAACTAAGTGCAACAAAAGTTAATGTTTTTTGTCTATAATATGAAATGTATTTTTTAAGGTAGACTTTGCCACATCAGGGGCGGTTCCGTGCAGCTATCTTCGTGCAACAAGATACCCCGGGGCCGTCCCGTAGGCGCCGAAGAAAGCCACCGCGGGTTTTGGTTGGTATGCCAGTGTAGGGTGTACATAATATTTAGGACTCGGTCCAATGCTCGCTCAGATGAAGCTATACTCCCGAGTGTTGACATTGGGCTGTAAGACTGTGTGAAACCAACATAACCGTTCCACTCACCCCCAGTGGTGGTAGCAATAACGCGTTTTCCCCGCGATAAAAAAAAAAGACCTTGTCATATGATTGATATACAGAAAGCCATGGACATAAGTTATCTATTAGCAATAACCTGTGGAAAGCTTAATGATGTGTGTAAGGATGCCTATGTCCAGTAGACGAGTGTTGATTTATAACTACGATTTTCCATAGAAATTTACTGTGGCAGACTCTGAATATTTTATCTCGACATTGTAGGTACTATATTATGTAATTTGTAGTTAATAAACTATAGCTAGCTATTATTCTAGATGATTTGTGAATGTATTTTTAGTTCTTGCAACTATACGATTTGCAACTTATTTATTTTAAACGTTAATAACTTTATTAGTTACAACTAATTCATATCTCCGAAACTTATTACACGTCATTACAAAAAACCTAATCTATATAGGTACCTACTCTACCATGCTCCTACCGAAATATTCGCGCTATTTCTAATATTCTTTTATCTATGTCCTTAAGTTTAATATTTCTGTTAGATTAGGAACAAACACAATAACTATTGTGTAGGCAGTGGCCTTTGTGCCGGGTGACCCCCGTAACTCCACCGGTATGTGGGCACAACACTATTAATTAACGTGCCGGTCTCGCGGGCCGCGCATTCGACAGGGACAACTCTAGCGAATGTGTTTATGCAATGTGGATGAGATGGCCGAGATGTCAAGTTGATAGGGATTAAATAATATATTATGTTAACACATATAGAGATTTAAACTGAGAATTATAAAGTAAACTTTGTCATAGGTTTAGCATAAGATGTATAGTTAATGATATTGCCGGTTATTGTTAAAAAAATAGCATTTTCTTTTCTTGAATATTCACGTTTATCGCTTTTTCGATAAAAAGGGCATGCAATTTATAATACAGAAGTATTGACATGAAATATTTGTGACGACTTAGATTTATGGATTGATATCTATATACTATCATATACTATGATTAGTATATGGAAACTAATATAAACTCATTTGCAAAAAAAACGGGCACCTAAGCAATGAACCATTTCAAATGTTACTATTGGTTTGTTTGATAATTATAGGTAGTTTTACTTTCACAATTTTGTAAATTAATAAGCAAATAATCGTTTTCGTCAGTATTATCATAAAATTTTGATAACATTTAGGGGTTTTAATGCTAAAGTTCACTAGTAGTGTATGCTCGCTAGTAGTGCATATGCTCGTGAAGTAAAAGTTAACAAAGATTTTTGTTTGTTTTTTCTTTAATAAAGTAAAAGCAGATAAATGTTTAGTATTGAGTGTGACCCCCTCTAGCTGAAATCACAGCTTGAATTCGTCTGGGTATGCTAGCGAGGATATCCCGGATACTTACTTGCGGAATACGTTCCCACTCCGCGGTAATCACATTCTTCAGCTCTCTGATGGTTTGCGGAGCCGGTTGTACTGATCTCACGCGTCGTTTCAGTACGTCCCAGACATGCTCTATAGGATTGAGGTCGGGACTTCGAGCTGGCCAATCCAAACGACGAATGCCGACCTCTTGCACATACGCTTCCACATCGCCAGACTGGTGGGCGCGAGCGTTGTCGTCCATAAAAATTGAGTCTTCGCCTAAAGCGGCCAATGCGGGTTGTGCATGAGGAATAAGAACTTCCGTTATGTATCGATGTCCAGTCAGTGAGCCGTTTTCAATGAAGACTAACTCTGTACGATCCATTGAATTTATTCCTGCCCAAAACATAACAGAGCCCCCACCATAAGGTGTGATTTCTTCAAAACAAGCCTCTGCAAAGCGTTCTCCTCGTCTTCGTAGCACTCGCCGACGTCGATCTTCACCGAACAGAGATATCCTGGCTTCATCGGAGAACAATACCCTATTCCAGTCTTCTTGAGTCCATGACTCACAATTTCGAGCAAACCTAAGCCTGGCAACTCTGTGCTCACGGAGTAACTTAGGGCCGCGGGCCGGGCGATGACTGCGTATATTGGCCGCGAGCAGCCTCCTCCTGACCGTCCATAGACTAATATGCACATTTCTTACTTCTTCGAGGTTGTTCTTAAGGTCCACATACGAAGACTTGCGATTTCTCAATGCGCGGCTCACAAGAAAACGATCATCCCGTGGTTGGGTACATGGTTTTCTTTCAGAACCAGGCCTTCTCTCGACGGAACCGGTGTCTTGATACCGCTGCCAGGTCCTTTGAACCGTCGAGCGACTCACACTTAGCCTCTGAGCCACGAAGCATTGGCTGCAGCCCTCTTCGAGCAGCGCAATAATTTTTGTAGCTTTTACCACTTTCTCTAACATTATTGAGACAGCTAAACAGCAATAAATGAAGCTTTGACGATTAAGAATATGAAATAAATTCATAAAAATTGACTAAAAGTTATGAAAACCGATATTATCTTTTGGAACTTCGCACCAAAAATGTAGGATAAAAAGTGGTTTTCTGTAAAAACGAGCATCAAACGAAAATTTTAATTTAGAACGTACTGTTTTAAACACCACGGCATTTTTAAAACCGGCCAGTAACATGTACAAGTGATTGAAATCATATTGGTACCGTATTTTTTTAAAAAAGAATTAAAATCCAAACCGCCCGTTTTTTTTGCAAATGAGTGTATATTATACACTAGTCTTTCGTGTTGGGTATCAAAAAATATGGACCTCGAGTTAGAGCTTAAATAATTCATAATTATATGTGGAACACACAAAATACAGATCTGTTAGACTAAGGTAGAGTTTGGTTAGGTATTTTTATCGATTTATCGTTGCGTTAACAAGTTTTAAGCAGTTTAACTGAAAATATTAAAGAACGATGATTATTTTTAATTAGAATACTGACACGCAACAAGCAAATCTAAACCATAACCAAACTCATTAACAACGAAGACTTTCAACAATAAACATTTTGACAGACAAACGTCCAAACAACCCACAAAATCGTAATCAAATAAGTGGATTCTTGTGTTAATACTTCATTGAGACAGACGGACAAGTGACTCAATACGCCTGTAAGTGGACTGCGTTATTGAGGTATAAAACATCCAATTGTTTAAGTCGTCTTAATTGCCACCTGTAGATCATTTTGTAATTACTTAATCATTATGGAACACTTATAAGGCAAAATTGATACTTGAATCGCCTTTTTGATAGATAAAAGAATTTTGCTGTTCCGGGTTTTATGTAAAAAGGAAATTTATAATAAGGACCTGTCAATCAAGCTACATAACATGGCAAAATGTTATATGGTTATTTGTTATTCTTATTTTAAATAGTTATAAGCAACGCGAGTTGATGCGGCTATGTGCCTTGCATAATCCGTTCTGGATAACAACAGTAAAAGTGTATATTTGTTATTGGTGTTCAAGCATACTTATAATACCTCCTAAACGTATTTTATTTAACATAATAATTTCGAAGGTATGTGAAGTCTACCAACCCGCACTAGGCCAGCGTGGTGGACTAAGGCCTAAACCCTCTCAGTAGTAGAGGAGGCCCGTGCCCAGCAGTGGGACAGTATATAATACAGGGCTGGTATTATTATAATATATTATTATATATATTAAAGACAAGAAAATGTAGGTACCTAGATTTCTACTTTTAAGGGAACAGAGATTAAGAGTTTTATGTTTGTAATTTTATGACCTAGATTTGTGGGAATTACCGATGGAAATAATATTTTCTTAGTTCGTTGTATGAGAATATTAGTCAGCTTTAAATAATATCGAATTAAATTGAACTGTATAATAGATATTAGTTATTATAGCTTTTCCTCGTATTGAATGAATACAATCAGTGCATGCGATGAGTTATAACAGTATAAGATTACTTAATTGTAATAATAACACCTCAGTAATTGCGTTTGTATGTTTCATAAATTATAATGTATTTTTCCTTACATGACTTCAGTACGATAAACATTATTGTAATTAAAGTTTGCATTGCAGTGTTTATAAGTAAGTTTTAAGTGCATGAAATACCTTTAAAGTGACCACTTAGTCGTATATATCAATTTATAAAATTATGCATAAGACACAAATTGTAAATTTTCATCAGCTAGAATCTAGCAGATATTTATTAAAAAATTAAAAGTTTCATTACATTTAGTATTCGTGCGGTATGAAGACTAGGCCTTTATGTCAAATATCACATGGTATGCCGTCGGTATCGACCTTTATGTATAACTGGCAATGATAAAAGACGCACTTATCAACAGACAAATATTATTTAACAAGAAAAAAATATTTTTTGACATCATTTTACCTACAATTACAAAATTAAGTGCTAATAAATCAACTTTCAGTTACCACTGATTAATTGTGACATCTTAACAATGGATTGTTCAGTTCATATTGAACATTACAACATCGATTACTACTAGTTTAATGAATTTACTGTTTAAAAAACATGTTGCAGTCACAATGGACTTTATTATAATGCGGTATTGGCGAAAGGGTTCGATTTCAGTGCGCGCTCTTTTTTTAAAACGGCTGACCGAGCTGTCAAATCGGAGCATAGGCATAACTTTTATTGCTTAACGTTCCATATTTAAACACGTTGTAGGACAAAAAACTTAGGTTTTAATGTAATTGATCATATTTGAATAAGGAATCTTTCGACTCTGCATTTTATTTTCCACGGGACATTATTTCTGGATAATGAATAATTTAGCTCAAATTTTATTACAATTTTCTTCAGTTTCATGAAGAAATATTCAGCTGCATTAGAGTTTAGGATTCACATTTCTGCCTACACTTATCATAAAATATGTAGTCAGAATATGCAAACATCAATAATAGTTTAAAAAATTCCGTTAAACTTTATAATTTAGGGATCTATGAATATTTCTTGAATGGTAAAAAAATGAGTCCTATAAGGCTACAGAAAATTTATTCTTTCGTTAGAAAATTGAGCCGTGGCGGTCCAAAGTGACAGTAAATGTGACGAAGTTTTTAACATAGACTTCTACTGTAAGTCGATAAAGAAGTTTCACTTCAAATATATTTATTTATAAGGATATAGGCCGTTATACAAAGCCTTTGAAGGTCACAAGATGTAGAATGAACATTATTCATGTATAAACTAAACGAGATATCATTTCAATTCTGTAAATCATATCGCCATTTGTTGAATCAATGTCATCACCTCATTAGTATTGAATGCAAATGTCGACAACTATGTCTTGTAATAAAAAGGTAATCCGCTGTGATTAATTGGTATTATTATTATTAGTTAAACATAAAGAAACATTTATTCATAATTAAAATGTAAATAAAATGCTGAATCTATTTGCATATTTGGTATAAATCATGGCGAAGGTTATCTTGTATTTTTTGTTTCGTATTTATTCCCAAAAGGATTTATATGTGGTTACTGACTTAAAAAAATATCTAGAAGTATTGAATGAATAAAAATACTTCCTTGAAAATAGTAATTCTAAAATAAAGGTATATGCGCCTATACCCTTCGTGTACGCAGCTATAGGTTTTCGCAAGGTATTCCCGTTTTATAAATTAACAAAACAATGGTCACGTTTTATCGGAAACACGGAATAACGGAATAATCTGTAACATAAAGTATTAATGTGATTATCAAAAAAATCGTCTATGATTACAAAAACATACAATAAGTGAAGAATATACGGAACATTAGAATATTAAATCAGAGCACGCGTGTCTCAGTTTTTTGTAGTCGCTTAGTAAACAAACAGCGAGCAGCCGTCGAAGCCGACATGTTAATTGCAACTCAAACAAATTAACGGTTGTATCGTTGGCTAATGAGCCTCGGACGGACAAACACTTGCGCGTATTCATGTACTATTGTATAATGTATGTCTATACTCTACATCACTTACTACACAACACAAATAAGTGTTGGCTTAAGACTTTCTATAGCAAAGAAGTGTCTGTCTTTTTTTTCATTAGTTTTCACCATTGAATCATGGGTAAGTACATATACAAGGCATTAAAAAAAATGCATTTTTTATTGCATCGAATGAGGAGACGAGCATACCGTTCACCTGATGGTAAGCGATACGACCACCCATAAACAGTATAAACACCATCCAGCACCTTGAGTTACAAAGGAATGTGTAGCATTCCACTGCGCTCGTCATCTTGAGATATAAGATGTTAAGACTCATTATGTTCTGTAGTTACATTGGTTACAATGTCCTTCAAACCGAAATACAACAGTGCATGCACACTGCTGCTTGGTGGTATAAATAGACATTGCGGTGGTACCCACCCAGACGGACTCTTACATATGAGAGCCCTACCTCCAGTTAAAGTATATAGACAGAACTCTGTTGCGACTCTATCTTCTCCGGTTGGTGGTAAAGAGTCACAAAAACTGCCTTTGTGTTGAAATTAATTATAAATCATCAGTACCTATCAGTTACGTTTCGGCATCAATTTCTATTTAATTATTTTTAAGATTCTGTAAGATTTGACGTAAATATCGTTAATTCATTTATTGCTAGCCCTTAGAGCAACAAAATAAAAAGTAACAATAATACGAAGTATATTTTTTTATTTATAATCATAATATAGAAAATGGATCCGAACCGTATCGTTATGCCCGGAACTTCAAAAGCAATTTCCAATTATAAATTTTTGGATTACTAGAAAGTCGACAGCGTCAACTATTTAATATTTACCTCGTCTACTTCTACTGATAATTGGTATAGCGGCTTAAAAATTCAGAAGGCTTAACAGGATCTTATCGCGGTTTTTTATTAAATTTTTCTCCCGATGTTTCAAAGGCTTTGCAGCACTTCATGGTTACGGGCGACAAAAATCGTAATAAAATCCGTAATAGTTGTCTAAAATGCGTGTCAACGTAAGAAATCATTATATATAATGGATATATCCACTCACTCAAAAATCAGCAATGCATCTATGATTTTTCTGGCGTTGTATAATGCAGCCCTGATCACTTACCACCAGCTGATGCACTTGCTCTATTACCTTTTCTGATAAAAAAACTCATTTATTGCAAATAAAAATTCTATTACAGTCGTTTTATTTACAAATGAACAGTAACCTCTTATAAATTTAAATAGACTTAGAGCTGCAATAAGGAAACGCCTGGGTATATTTATTAGCATCAATAATAATTGTACATTGAATGGGATGCGTTTAAATCATTTATTGTATCTCTGGATGTTTAGAATCGATAAAATTCGAACCATAAACAATGTTCATATCCGATGCACCCGGACTATACAAATATCAACGCCACACGTAATAGGTAATGAGTATTAAACGATATCGTGTTAAAACTACCAAGGTGTTAATAAAAATATGTTTATAATTCTCGTTCTTCTAGCCGATATATTATAATCGCTAATTATTATATAAATATTTATTAAAACTAAAATGATACAAACTTCATTTAGAGTTTTAAATCATCATCATCATCATCATCATCAGCCACATGACGTCCACTGCTGAACATAGGCCTCCCCCAAAGATTTCCAGATGGACCTGTCAAAAGCGGCCCGCATCCAGCGCGTTCCTGCGGCCTTTACTAAATCATCGGTCCACCTTGCAGGTGGACGGCCGACGCTGCGCTTGCCAGTACGTGATGACATACGGCACTGAGACGTGGCCTCTGACTATGGGCCGCCTAAGAAGGCTCACGGTCACTCAGCGAGCTATGGAAAGGGCTATGCTAGGTGTTTCTCTACGCGATCGAATCAGAAATGAGGAGATCCGTAGAAGAACGAAAGTCACTGACATAGCCCAAAGGATAAGCAAGCTGAAGTGGTGGTGGGCAGGGCACATAGTTCGAAGAACTGACGGCAGATAGGGCAAAAAAGTTCTCGAGTGGAGAGTTTTAAATAAGATGTACAAATTACCGTAACTTGTAGGCCTATTGACGTCTCATTCCGTACCCGTTTCCCGCCTTTTGAGCTGTCACTTTGACAGCTGTGCTGCGACTCCTCTTTTTTTTAATCAATTCTATTCAGTAGGAAAACATTAATTTTTAAATTGACTAAGTGACAAAACTTTTTGGGTTACGTAACATTATGATTGATTTGTCGTTTGTGATTTGTCGTTTATGGAAAAGAAAATACAATGCAACATGTTGATTTTGAATTGTGTCGAGTATTTTATTGATAAATTGTATTTGCTTCTAGCGAGTCCAACTGTGCACTTGTCTGTGATATAAATAAACTTATAAGACTTGAATACAACTTCGTCTATTATGTGGTCATATTTCATTAAAATCAATATTTTAGCAGTTGTTCATCTTGTAACGTACATGTTTCACAGTCTGCAAACTTTTTACACATAATTAGTACCTATATTATGCGGCGCAAGATTACAGAACTTGACCAACTATAATCCTACTAATATTATAAAGGCGAAAGTTTGTAAGAATGTATGGATGTTTGGATGTTTGGATGTATGGATGTAAGGATGTAAGGATGTAAGGATGTAAGGATGTAAGGATGTTTGTTCCTCTTTCACGCAAAAACTACTGAACGGATTTCGATGAAATTTGGCACACGGATAGATCATGTCCTGGATTAACACATAGGCTACTTTTTATCCCGGGAAAATATAAACCGGGACTTTTATCC
The DNA here is from genome assembly GCA_949316025.1 of Lapara coniferarum. Lineage (NCBI taxonomy): Eukaryota > Metazoa > Arthropoda > Insecta > Lepidoptera > Sphingidae > Lapara > Lapara coniferarum. The sequence goes on from OX438920.1 coordinate 2,044,583, forward strand.
CGAAAAACTTTTTAATGCGGGCGGAGCCGCGGGCAAAAGCTAGTTAACAATATTTATTGTGATTATTAGACGTCACTACCACCATTATATTTTGATGTCCAGAAATAATTAAAATTACAATGAAAAAATGCATTAATTATAGCCGGGGGATGTAGTAGTCATGGCGTCACACAAAATGTAACAAAAAATTAATGACGGCCTCAAAAAACTTTATTACGCAATCTAGTATCTCGGCCAAAGACGCACAATTAGTGCGTGTGGGCGTGATTAATAGGTGTCACTGCTACTCATTCATCACCGCGCGTCACTACACGCGAATATCATTTGCAACTAAAAAAAATATATTTTGAACACGCGTCGCACTTATACTACTGTTTTGTTTTAATGTTCTTAGATAGTTTATATACGGACTTGATACGTAGAAGCTAGTTTTAAAAAGTTCAGTAAGCAAGTAGGTACTACTGTTTTAAAATTATATGATTAATTTTATTCCAGAAAAGTCTCTTACTCGTAATTATTTCAACAAATTATTTGAAAGCGTCTATTTGCTACATTTAATACTGCCAACATAAAACTTGTCATTCAGAGATCGCAAAGAATTCGTGTTGTTACCACAAACACTGAGCTAACAGCTCAATCGCCTTTTCTGTCTATAGAAAAACATTTAATAAGCAAATGGGGCTATTTAGAAGCGCTTGGTAAGGTTCCAACCGGGCTGGGGTGGCGGCCGGGCGCAATAAAGTTGTTGTGTGAAGCAACACTTGAAGCGCGCCCCGGGTTGAGTACCCCTGACGTTTGGCAAACGACTCAAGTCATAGACTGAAGGGTAATATAGGCATAAATTTGTAACCCTTGAACCCTTAGAGGCAATAGTGAATCGAGGAGGTGTAGAATGTAAAATAGATTTTTCGTCGATTGGATTAATCACTCCCTATTACATGGGTGATGGGGATAAAGGATACCTAACTGGGAGATACTATGCTTTTATTATTATAATACAGCAGAAATACCGTGAAAAATAATAAGTATTAAATGCCTATTAAAAATAGTAAACGGTACTGTAGCCTCTACACTGGAGAGCTTTTCGCCTTGTACGGACAATCCGTTACTGACTTCTATCGGATAGATGGCGTTAGCAGTAAGAAAGATAAAACGAACCCGCTGCAAACCTCTCCTTGTACCACACGACTGGAGTCCATTTTCAATTAACCACTATTTGTGAAAGGCGACTAAGAGTGTCGGAAAACACCCAAAGTCGACGTTTACTGTGTTTTCACACTTTATTGAAGTGTATCGCGGGATTTCTCCTGGGAATTACACTGCGTCTCGTGTTTCATATTACGCTTCTATTAATGTTTGCTGTTGAACCTTCAAAGGAGATATTATTTCGATCTATAGGTATGACAAATGATAGTATGTAATCGAAAAGATAAACATCGTTTTGAGATTCCATTTCATTTCTAATAAAGCACGCGATAGCACCGATAATATGCAGTGGCAAAACTAAATTCGCATGGCTTAATTTTCTATATGCCCATATGCCATTCAATTTAGTTTTGTTGAAAAGAGGAATTCAGCCCCGGGGCTCATAGTACCAGAAAACTCATATAAAATATTTCCCGCGTTGTCAATTGAACCTGGAAGCACCCTGACCATATACACGACCGGTTGACCAAAGAAGCGATTTATTTATTTAGTTAAACTTTATTGTACACCAGAGATATAAAGCACAAAACAAAAAAAAAAAGTACAAATCGCGGTCTTATCGCACAAGGCAATCTCTTACAGACAACCATGGGATGGACATAAGGGATAACGGAAAGATAATAATACATACATTTATAAACTTACAAACATTTATAAACAGTTTAGAGTTCATACATAGCCCTTAAAATATCCAATTTAAAACACTATCGCATCATGATATTTTTTTTTACCTTACTCCATAAAGGAACTGTTGAAGTCATGTCCAAATAGAGATTATCGAATTGGTGTTCCCGTCGAGCCTCCTCGCTTCCCTCCGAGAGGGTCCACTTTATTTAGTTTAGGAGGGTCTGTCGACAAATCGTTTCGTTACTTATAAAAAATGTATGTCGTGTTTGTATTCATGTAGATGATTGTAACAAAGTTTAATAAAGGATTATAATGTTTGTATTTTCTGGCATTGTCACCGGTGCTATTGATACTGGTGGAGTACTACGTCAAATTACTGTGAAACATTGTCTTCTAATATTCAAATATCTATTGAGGAATACTTACTTATTTTATAAGTGGGGCAATCAACAGTGGATTTGCACTCGTCATCTAGAGACCAAAAACTTACTTTCATGTCATTCAGAGGCTACTGACTTCATTGTAGTTTAAAAATGAACACAAAAGTTTCCACACTGCTTGACGGCACAAATAAATCCTTAGTACCTATCCAAATCCTACTTACAAGACCCCAGGGGTTGACGCGCATTTTCGATACACACACTATATGCATATATTATATACGCACATTTATATGTTCAAGCATACAGTATGTTAACTACAGCATCGCATTTACTTTGCGATTCAATTTTCAAGCATGGGCTCTAAGTAATTTAGAAACCAATATCTTCTTTCTATAACATAGTTTTAATATAGGTATTTATTACCCAGTCGATATGAATGCAAACATCCTGTAGGACACGTTAATGTCTCGTTTGTGCGCCCGCAATATTCTGGCGTGCCCTCGGGCTCTAGGCCATTGGGGTACTGTGTTAAGCGTTATTATTATGCTCGAAGGGGAAAATATTCATTATGCGATCGGAAAATTATCATTTGTTGGCACGGTTTTAGTTTAATGATGTCTAGGCAATTTTTATGTGCTGCATCTCAGTTTTTTACATGCAGAAGATTTAGACTTTCGAAATCTTAATTGACGCTTAAAACGTAACGGGTAAGCTTACGCTCTACGAAGAACGATATCAACTCTGTTGGATTGATAATTGTTTATTCGTTCCTTTACTTAAAAGTAGAGATCTTGTTCACACTTGAGTGTTTACGACTACAATGATAGAATAAGTCCTGGATTAATTTATACACTATGCATTTTATTCCAGGAAAATCAGTAAGTCTTTAATTCTGGAAATCGACTTATCCGTGGGGAGAGCTGAGAGCGACATCTAGAAATGAGTAATCACCAATACCTACTCTACTTTACAAACCTGCCCGCTTATTCTCTATCATCATCATCATCATCAGCCACATGACGTCCACTGCTGAACATAGACCTTCCCCAAAGCTTTCCAGACAGACCTGTCAAAAGCAGCCAGCATGTCCTGCGACCTTTATGCTTATTCTCTATGGCACACTTTACTTTCACCACTCGTTACAAACGCGTAACGGAACTCATCGCGTTTATCACTATGGAAATTGGGATACAGAATACCATTTAACGTTAATTACACGAAGTTAACGTAACACGGCCGCGTATCAAGCTAACACTGTCGTAGAGAAAAAGGGGGCTGCTTGCTGGTTGTCTGGAGGATAGAACTTTCTAGCTATAATACCGTCTATTGTCGCACGTAGTAATACAAACAGATTTATTTAGTACGTGGTGTACATATGATATCATTCATTTAACCCTAAAAGGAGAGTTCGATCAATAATCGATACTTCGATGTACAGTGTCACCTATCGAATTATTTCATGGTAACGCAGATTGCATCAATATGCGTGGTGTGGAGGAGCAACGGTCCGTGGAGCACTACTCGGTACTCGCAGCGCTAAGTATGCGACGCACGTAAATCTGGTACTTGTTACTTTGTAGCTATGGCGCCTGCCTGCTGAGGGTTGCTGCGTGAAATTCATATAAACTAGATTTTTAGAAAATATAGGGATTTTTCAGAGATGAATGGAGATACGAGTAAGCTCCTTATCTAGTAAACGACACGTTTATGAACTGTAACGCCACTCAAATGTTCAGTTACACAGCTCTATTCAGTGGCATTGCGATGCGCTCGTCACCACAAGAAATGAGATGTTAAGTCTCTTAATGCTCAGTTACAGCTACAAAATAAATCATTCTTCAACATGGAAATGTATGCTACGCTAATTTCACTTTGAAGTGGCATAAAGGTGGAAGGAAGAATTTATTTTATTTTATTTTTATTTTATTTTTATTTTTGAATAAGCAATGTTTCACAATGTTCGAGTTTTTTTCGAATTCTTGAACTACAGAACCCATTTCGATGAAATTTGGTATGGAGATAGTTTGAGATCTTGGAAAGGATATAGGCTATTTTTTGTCACTGGAAAATATAAAGTGGGACTTTAATCCCGGAAAAACATAATAATGCTTATTCAAGAAAAAGTTCTTAATCCGATATTGCGTCAAAGCTGCTGCACAGATAATCCTCAATTATAGTAAGATACACTACGCATGAGAGCACATACATGCTACTGGCCTGTTTGTTTCGGCAGCCAGTGTGGTGTAAGTATAATTATATTCTATTTTCAATGGGTACATCTAAAAATTATGTAGTGCAATGGAGTGCTGCAATTATAATTACAAATTCTGGGTGGTAAACATTATTTATGGGTAGTCTACAATCAGTCGAGCTCGACTTGTCATACAATTTAATTAAAAATATACTTCAGTTAATGTACACAGAATGATGTTTATCGATTAGGACATAAATTACTGTAGCGTATGCAAATAAACTGCATCGCGTGTTTGTCTGCGGCCTCTTCCGTCTCAACTTTTGCTATCTTTAAATATTAATTAAAATGGTTTATCGACATGCTAATTTAATTTTCTTTTTATTGACGCCTTATTGGTGTAGCAACAACGTATTCAGGCTGTGAGACCGACAGGCCCGGGGTTTGATTCCGAGCCACTACGTCGTAAATCGTGTTAGTATTGGGAAACACTCTTGAGTTGCCTCTATCGGATGTATTTGATGATGGACTCATCGAATTCTCTAAATAATAGACAAGAAAAACACGATGTATAACATTTTTTTACTGTAAAAGGTTTTTAATTTACAAACATAAAAATACACGGAATTATGATTTTATTTGTTTTTAAATAAAAATACATCCTCGACAACCCTAAACACCATCGTCTCTAGTTGAACGGCTTCTGAGTGGATGTGCTACGATCGGACAAAAAGCACATAGTTTTGATATACGTACACACTTTGGGTTATTGAAGTCATCAGGCAATTGATGTCCGTTAATACAATTATCTTAATTTATTGACGACGCATGACATAATGTTTTGATCGGTACGAGCTCTTTGAATTCATTTCTTTTCAATTGTGTAACCCCTGTTATGCAATTGGTTTAGGTTGATTTAAAAAAGGGTAGTTTGTTACTTATTATGACTAGGTACAGTTGTTTCATCTTTAATGTGATATAACGTAATAATTATAACGTCATATAATTTTTGCTCGATTTAACAAGTTACCTTATAGACTAGGGAATAAGAAATGAAATAAATTGGCCCACCTATCCCTTAAAGAATTTTAAGGAAGCAGAATTGGATGAATGAGTCCATTCGTTGATCCACCGACATTCTCGAAAATCGTAGGTACAATAAGCAGCAACAAGACTGCTACTTTCCACCGGATTTTGTGAGGTATTAAATACATTTCAATAAACAAATACAACACTTACTAAGTTTCAAGTTTCAACTAGTCTTGGGATTTGTCGTATTAGGAACTAAAAGGGATTTCAAGATCTTCAACAGATCAGACAAATTAGACCCCAGTACCTCTTATAAAGGCTTTTAATATACAAACAGGTAGAAATCAATGTACATTATAATAAAAATACCAGTCCTGTATACTGTCCCACTGCTGGGCACGGGCCTCCTCTATTATTGAAACGGCTTAGGCCTTGGTAGACCCACGCTGGCCTAATACGAGTTGGCAGACTTCACATACCTTCGAAATTCTAACGTAGATCTCTTAGATAAAGGTTTTCTCACGATGTTTACCTTCACTGTTTATGTTAATGTACATTAAAGTGTAAAAAAATGTATTCTCTCGTACTCTAGAAAATTATTTGTGCAGTTGGAAAATGCGATAACTTTTAAAGTGACACGAGTATGTTGTGTACATCCATTTAATTTAATAGGCAAACGTCTAGACGATTATAACGCGTTACAGGTGCTGCGGGTAGACAGGAATTCACTGGAATGTCTGAGAAATACATTCGAACGGAATTGACTAAACATGCGGCAAAACTAAAGAAATGCACTGGAGGAGGTAGCGGGTAATTTTAAAATCTCAGTCATCTGCGAAACAATAGATTTGTTTGAGGCTCAGCCCACGTAAAATTTCTGCTGTGCACACACATTTACACCTTTTACATCCGAAGGTAGGCAGAGGTGCAACTAGTGATGGTGCACCAGTTGGCGAAAAGTAGGTACTTTTTGCTGTGCATGTTCCATCCCATGATGTGATAGGAAGCGAGCCTGTTGCAATATCGGGTACAAATTCGACTCCAGGCTAACACTAAGTACGAAAACTCAATATCATTTTGCCCAATCCGGAGATCGAACCCGAGACCTCAGCACTAGAGTCGTACTGTAATACAATTACGCCAGCGTGGCAGTCCACTATGCACTTTTAAAAGAATCTAGAAAACGGTCAATTTGTACGCAAAATGTCATCCAAATTCATTTAGCAGTTTCTAAGTTAACCTGTAACAAACGTCCATATATCATAATATAATCTTTCGTATTTATAAATAGCAAACGCTAAGTTATTCTAAGCTATAACAATATATAACAAGTATCAGTTTCATTTATTATTTGCTTAATTACCTAACGAAACAAACCGTCGCGTAACTTACATTTGAACAAAGCCTCACAAATCATAAGTAAACGCGCGCAAAAACACATTCGGAATTACATAGCTATGGCTACATTCCGTTTCATTCTGCTTTGCGGATAAAAAACGATTTATTATATATATCAGCGACTAAATATCGTTACAGTACTCATACCGGACCTTTATCAACATAATTCCGCCATAAAAGCTCATTAGGTTTGTGGTAAAAACCCCGTGATCCAACTCTACAATTTATGGTTAGAGCACTCAATGGTTTGAGACTGAACTTTGGTGGTGTCTCCCATATTTGATGGTTCAGCTGCGAATTTTATTCAGATGTGGTTTTTGTTGGTACTGTATAAGGTACTGGGTACTGTTTTGCAACTTTGTAATGGGCGAAAATAAATTGAGAGTTTGCTCGTATGTGTCAATTATGTCCGTCTTGAAGTTATTGATTGGGGATTGGATTCTCGAAGGTCAGGCGGAGGTGTTGGTGCATTCAGGCTGGACCACTTTGTTCTGTCTCTTAATGTTATAGAATGTAAGTAAGGTTCAAATTGGTATCATAAATTAAACACCGGTACTAGGCATTGAACCTACCACAGTGCCATAAGAGGTACCTAGGCATATTGTCACACGCGGCATGCCGTTCCTAAAAAACTCATGAAAGATTATTTTTTTGCCGGACCGGGGATCGAATGCAGGGCGTCACCGGTTACACAAGCTAAATACTCTGCCCTTAGACTAATTAGTGAAATCTTAATTTTTGGTTGATCAATCAAGTGTAACGGATTTTATCAGTTGCAATTGCATTGCCGGCCTCCAAGGCTGTAACGTTCTTAATTAAAACAGTATTGCCTGTATTTTATAATAAGAATAGTAGCGAAACCCTAGCCAATTTGCATTCGCGTGCTAGACATAATATATGTCTGCCTGGCTCTACCGATCTGACTATTATTATATTATTCAATTTCTCTACGCCGACAGGCTCACCCACTATCACATCCTGGGACGGAAAACACATAGCTAAAATGAATGAATGGGTGCTCTGGTTGATCTCTGCCTATCCCTTACGGGATTAAGGCTTCATGTGTTTCTTTTTTTTGGCTCTACCACTTACACACTTTTGATTTTCAATGTAATTCGAAATTTTACAAACACCCTGCCTATCGATTAAAACTTCTTGTTGATGGCGTTTATCTTTCAAATTGTATTGATAAACAAACTAATTTGCATTCACAGTATATTATATCTACACTGAAGCTCTACTAATTTATCCCACTTGATTATTATAATCACCCAGATGAAGTTCACTGCTGACATAGACCTCCCCTAAAAATTTCCAGCCTGACCCTAACTACTAATACGTAAAGTCCATAATTCATAATCCCGCCATCACAAGAACCTCCCTATCTCAATTGCAATAAAACTCGTGTTGATCACATACATCATCATCAGCCTATATTTTAGTCCACTGCTGGACATAGGCCGCCACCAATACGCACCAGTTTATCCGGTCTTCGGCCTGTCGCATCCAGTTTACAAATGATCATACACGATTACACCTAAAATGGTGGGTTTAAAAAAGGCGATACAACAGTAACTCAATAGTGGAGTAATCAGTCGCGTTACCAGGTAACGGAGTCACGGCCCGATGGCAATTTTTGTCCAATCTCATGGATTTCCGGCGCAGGCAGTGCGCTTCCGGTACGGCGGAAACGAGGTGAGACGGCACGAGCTTGTTGCGCGACATGTTGGCGCGTGTTTATACGATAGTTTACAACTGCAGTGTGTAGATTGTCATGCAGTAGGTGCTCAGCTGTGAATAAGGAAGCTGCGGAGTCGATTCCCATACCAATGTAGGTAATGTAGTTTTACCAACATTTCCTATCTACCTGTATTTTTGTTATCTATTGAATTGTTTGTCATTTAAAGTATTGAAACAAAAAATAAAATATGTCTGTGGTATATTCGCTCGCATGGGACCAAACGACACTCGTAGTACCTGATATTCATAAGACTGTCTATTTCAATATGATGTGTATAATTATTGACCATCAAAAAACCTCCTATTCATTATCTTGCTGATATAATTAAGTAGTGACCCTGGCCAAGTATGGAACTGTACAAAAAATGGCCATCTATTATTAATGCGATGACCAGGATGTGCCCTTGTGTGGCTCATATTACATATCAACCACCCGTCTGTCCAATATCACAACTGTAATCTTAGAAGCAAATTAAATTACTACAGATTAACGCATGCGGGTAATGTTTACTTGTTGATAATTTAAATAACGTTAAGGCACCGCGCAGACACTGTTCATTTATTTCAAAAGAATCTATAAAATCGCAACATTGAGCAATCAATGTTTTGTTTTATTACTAATTAAAATTAATAGTTTCAATTTCGTGACATATTCTGTGAAACTTAACACAGGCAAAATATTCACTGAAAATGATAACTTGTCTGCGCGGCGTCTTAACATCCAGAATTTTTAAACACAATTAATTAGGCTGAAAATGTATTCTGTCACTAGCGCAAAGACCGATACGCTACGTAGGCGAGTTTTTTTTATAACTAAACAATCTGTGTCGGATAAATCCGACTTTGCAAAAGTCGGATTTAACCCGCAACATTATTTTCATATGCATAAATCAGATACTAAAAGGTATAGAACCGTGGGCGGTAAATCGGAGACTTCACGCAACTTTTTCAATTTATCCTTCGATGTATCGAAGTTCTGCGGAGAGATTGAAACAATAACAGGGGTTGAAAAGTGAAATCCCCCGGGATTGGACGCATCCCCTCTCGCCTCTTATCCACCCCCTTGACATGACGTCTAAGATGATGCTTCGACAGCGAGCGTTTAGCGGTTTTTTGAAGTTTATAATTATTTCATTAGCTTAGGCAATAGGAATTATTTTTTATACTATTTGGTTACAATTTAAATGTTTTTTTTTGTTGTTGAAAATATGTGTATTTGCTTGGCTACATTCTTGTGAAAGTGTTAAGTGCTGGAGCCCCTTTATTCAAATATGATGTGAATAATTTATAAGACTAAACTACTTTTGTGAGTTTCTTTTTAATAAATCTAACAATATCACAGGTCTCTTTTTCAGTTTAGAATAAATATATTCATTCACGAAGTATAAGAATACTTGAGTAAAGTAACGAAAAATTGTTTTATATATTACGATTATGTTTCTCATGGATTAAACATCTAAATAACGAAATATTTCACTCATCTCATGGTTTTCCCCACCTGCCAAAAAATAATAGCAATACCATGTAGATCATTGAATTCCAAAATACCTTTATTCTGCTTCAAAATCGTCATACTGAGACATTAAAAGTAAGCCGCAAAGTGATTTTACTTCATAAACAAGAATCATAAACTCGCTCCCGCTACCTCCTACAAGAGGACTGCGTCCCGCTTTATTGATTCGATTTACTGAACTTGCCGTTGATGTTATATTGGAAGAGAATTGATGGTTATTTGCTTATCAACTTCTTTATTGAGCACTTTATTTTCCAACTGGTTACGGTGCTGTTTTGTAGCATGCTTGTGTTTATGCACACATTATGCACTAACCGTGGGTGTTTTGCGGGCTGTCTTATCTATTAATTTGCATGTCGTTATATTTGTACACGTATATTGTTATTTACACACACACACACACACACACACACACACACGCCTGTTATCCCCGAAGGGGTAGGCAGAGGCGCAACTAGTGCACCCACTTTTCGCCGTTATTCCGTCCCATGATGATAGGGGGCGAGCCTATCGCCATATCGGGCACAAATTCCAGACTCCGGGCTGATACTGAATTAAAAAACTCAATATCACTTTGCCCGACCCGGGGATCGAACCCGAGACCTCAGCTTTGCAGTCGTACTGTAATACAACTACGCCACCGAGGCAGTCAGATTGTTATTTACATTACTAGTTTAACGTTTTATTGGATGAATATAACGGCTCCCGAAAAATATAGTCCTTGGATTGGATTTAATTCTGATCATAAGTTATTTTTATGTTAGGTACTAGTTCAATACTACAATGTAGTGGTATTTTGTGAGATATTCATAGATTCTACCTCTATGCAAGTCTTCATAGTTCAAAAACAGAAAACTAGCTGTAGCATGATTTGTGATCAACTAACTATACTGTACTACAAGGAATGCGCGCTCGACATCATCCAGGCTTGATGTAGAGCTGAACATTTCTCGTAGTACATGATTTGGTATATTCGCTAATTTGTAGTGCGAGTCAGGATTATATTTAATTGGTGGGTGAAGTTTTTTTCTTAATGTTGCGCTATATTCCACGTCAGCTAACTGAACACTACAACTATACGAAGGTTTGTACAATAAAAAAATTTATTAAGCATTACGGTAGAAAGAGACAGGAAGAATAAAGAAAGAGGCAGAGATGGATTTATATAGCAAAAAGTGCGTGGCCATTACACGGGAGCTGATGGAAGTGCTCATTACATCGTTGGGCCGCGGATGGCTCACCGCCCACCCAGAACAGGTGCTAGAAAAAACTCTGTCGAATCGATTGAGGATTTCACAAAAAGCCTATCTTGCTATATTTTGGGGCAATAGACGAGCCTGTACACAAGTATGTTTTTGTATCACGAAATTATGTGGTGATATCGTTTTGCACCAACACACACGTCACGCCTTTGTTCCTGAAGGGTTAGGCAGAGGTGCAACAAGTGGACCCAACTTTCACCATGTGTGTTTCATCCCATGATGTGATAGGGGGCGAGTCTGTCACCATATAAGGCATAAATTTTAGACACTGGGCTGATACTCAGAAGAAAAGCCCAATATCACTTTGTCTGACTCGGAATTCGAACCCGGGACCTCAGAGCCGTGTCGTACCGCGCACGAAATACCACCACCAACCTCTACCATATGAATGAAAGTGAGAACAGTGTGATTAATAAATATTTCCTACTTTATTTAGTTTTATAAATTACCCATAATATTCCGTAAAGACTTGCCATCTAATTTGTACAGTTTGATTGTACCATCTTTCTAAAATCAGGCATAAAACATGCTAGAAAGTTGGCACATAGCACTCTTTAGGGAACCCTAAAAGGAATTTCTGCTTTAGACCTGAGTCAAAATGTTTAATTGCGTCACGAGTATTTCCGTAATGATATGTGAGGCGCTATAGCGTGCAATTACAAGTGTCTCCAGATAATGATGCGCGATATAATATGCATTAATGTTCGTATTTATTTTTCACTTGGTATGCTGATTGTAATTATGGTTGATAGAGTTTAAATGCAATGTTAAAGCTGGCGAAATACATGGAAATGTATGTAACATTTCCATCTCTTTCTTTTACTCTCATGAGAATAGTCAAAAGGCCGGTTTCCCAGGCTTATTTATTGCAATAAGGAAAAAAAATCTTAATGCCACGTGCTTATGCACCATTTTATTTTCAGGGTTTTAGTTCCACATAGTTTCACTTCATCAAGTCAGATATATTTTGTGGTTTACTATATATAAGTCTTCAGGAGACAATAACCACGTATTTACGTATTTTTAGATGAGACATCATTATACAATGATTACTGCCCAGTTTCATCTGTTATGAATCACGGAGAAACGGTTGCGTGTGACACACCGCCATCTCGGAGAAACAATACATTTTACTTTCTTTGTCATCTGCATATGCACATTCGTAAATATTATGTGCATAATTTGTATCAGAAGAAACTGTTTATATCTTGTCGCATTATAGGTGAAAATTAAGTTTCAGATATTTGCATGGAATTATAATTTCTTCATGTTGTAAGTATTTGTAACGAAGATAAAACAAGATAAGTATAAAAACATACCTTGAATCTAAAATTTACCGTAACAACCCACTCAGTATGTTTACTTAGACATCGATGAAACGCAAAAGAATAATTATACGTACTGCATTGAATATTGTATGTAAGAATGAATATAGAACGTAAGAATTGAATGTATACGTGTAAAACAATTCCATGAAGTGTGACGCGCCTGTATCCGTGTGTGACTTTATCACGTGCTGAAGCGACATTACTCAGGCCACTTCACATTCAAATTTCTATTAGATAACGACTCGTATCACGATGAATAATTCACGAAATACATGTTTTTACTCAACATTAATCAAATTTTCTTTAATTGAGTCGATCGTCGCGTTCGTGATTCATTTGGTAGTATTTTTTTAATAAACGGATTAGACGAAAAATGCAACCTAGAAGTTTGAATTATCATTACCTACGCTCATCATTACCGATAGTTAAGGTCTCATTTTTCTTCTTTCATTTGCCCTTGTACAACAGCACAACACAGCTTTTCATGCATGTTGCAGTTTATATCATTAAACGCCTGTTATAAGGATAATCATATAATCTGGCAGACCGAAATCTTATTGAGGACTTTACAACATCACATCACATCATCTATCAACGCTCTAACTAGAAGAAAGTAGTTAATAATAAAATGTTACAAGTCGCTTATACTCACGTCATTAGCTACAATGTTCTTTGAATCGAATTTTAAGAACTAATTTTGTTGCGTCTCGCACAAAACTGTGTGTAGGGCAGATACCGCAGTTTTGTGTGGCACTTTGTGTGTCATTAATCAGTTAGTTTTTTATGGATTTATATGAGTTTTATGTGTGAGTGTAATTGCGATTTTTATTGTCGGTCGTGCATTTGTGGTAATGAGTAGTACAAGGTGGAGTTGTTTTCATCCGATGCCATTTCGTACGCTCCGTAATCAGGGGTTTGTTTCCCCCATGGGTAGAGGCTTTAATGATCACAGTACTTAAAATCGCCAGTTATCTGTTTGTTGGCGTTTTGTGATTGTAACAGATTCAGATTAAGAGATCGGATGTGTGATGCTGCTTTGTTTAAGAAGATGAATGAAGACTCAAGTTAATTCAAAAATTCTAAAGTATGTAAAAAATATAAACACCTTAATTAAAAACAAATAAAAAATTGTTTCTGATGTTGCAGTACTTCGCAAACAAGAGTTCTAATTTCAAAAACATTATCCGTATTTTAATAAGTGAAGGAAAAACTTTATACCGCTTTTAAGTACATTGCCAGCACAGAGGGTTTGAGATTTAGCATAAATAAAAGTTCATGTAGAGGAGTGCAGAAAAATTAAATTTATGTACTATACATTGTGTTATACATATATCAAATTCGACAATCAAATTTCGACCACTAGACCACTAGTAAAACTAAATCTATATCATCAATTTAAAACAGTAGTAATCCCATTTCAGTGATTTCATTCCTAAGGTGATAATAAAGAAATCACATCGGCATGTGCCAGTGGAATGCATGTGAACGGAGGTGGCAGACAGTGACTTGGCAGTATGGCGGCGCCAGAGAGCGCCAGACAGCGGCAGCGCCAGGCCCTCGCAGCGATGACAGTAATGCCATACTAGATCTCACTAACTAATGTATTTGTACAAGGTTTTTTTATTTGTTAATTTGTTTATTTTATTTTTTCAATGACGGAGATTTTATGTAGGATAAAATTTACACACACACACACACACACACACGCCTGTTATCCCCGAGGGGGTAGGCAGAGGCGCAACTAGTGCACCCACTTTTCGCCATTATTCCGTCCCATGATGTGATAGGGGGCGAGCCTATCGACATATCGGGCACAAATTCCAGACTCCGAGCTGATACTGAATAGAAAAACTCAATATCACTTTGCCCGACCCGGGGATCGAACCCGAGACCTCAGCTTTGTAGTCGTACTGTAATACAACTACGCCACCAAGGCAGTCAAAGACAAAATTTTCATAGCTTACTTTTAAGTTTCCTGTAATCAGAATAGATATAAAATGATGTTAATACTTTTAATGCTAAGTGTAGTTTGTGAATATTTACTGGTAAATAAAACTAAATCAAATATATGCAAAGTACAGTCAGTACCCAATTTACTTCTTCACCAATATTTTTTCAAAATAAAAAGCAAAATATACCGACGGGTGTGACATGTTGAATGCCAAAACACAGTCTTAACTTTATAACTGACAGTGCTCTATATTTCAATCACAACATTCTCAATGAATTATACTCTTTTATGTTCAGAGCTACTACTGTCCATGGACAGTTTAACTTAGTCGAGTAACTAGCCCAGTATGGTAAAAATATCATTAAATGGCAAACATACCTCATAATATCTACTTGTTTAGTGTTAAGGATTAACACTATATGTAGACATATATCTTATCTATACTATCTAAAGTAAATGATCTAAAAAATGTCCTATGGATATAATATTATAAAGCTGAAGAGTTTGTTTGTTTCTTTGTTTGAACGCGCTAATCTCAGGAACAAGTGGTTCGAATTGAAAAATTATTTTTGTGTTGAATAGATCATTTGTCGAGGAAGGCTTTAGGCTATATAACATCACGATGCAACTATTAGGAGCGAAGAAATAATGGAAAATGTGAAAAAAACGAGTAAAATTATTCATCCTTGAGGGCTTCCATTGCGTGCGCTGCGAAAACGGTTGAAGATACCAAAAATATATGTATGAAAGAATTATTCCTCCTAAAATTATCTAAAAAAATGTCCGCGACAGTATATGTCTATCTTTTAAGATTAACTCACTAGAATCGTTTTTATGGTAATCAAATTTGGTCGAAATTAATGCATTACTTGTTAAGAGTTGTATCAACGCTATAATATTAATCTTTATCCAAATAAATTTGTTGGATAGAGTGATTCAACGGGAAGGTTTTTATGTACTTTTAGCCCAGAAAAACTTATTAACGCGGACGAAGCCGTGGGCAAAAGCTAGTAATATTATAAAGCTGAAGAGTTTGTTTGTTTATTTGAACGCGCTAATCTCAGGAACTACTGAACCGATTTTGAAAATTCTTTCACTAATAGGAAGCTACATAACTCCTGAGTGCTATAGGCTACTTTTTGTCCCGGGAAAATATTTTTATCCCAGAAAAACTCTTTCACGCGGGCGGAGCCGCGAGCAGTAGTCTAGTAATTAATATATTTGCAACACAGACTTGCTAAGTGTGTAGAACTTGTCAGTAAAATGAAACACGAATCTGCTCTGTTGCATTTGCATTAATTATGGGAATGTCAGAAGTCTTAGACAATGTTTCTGACACTATTTTAACTAATAGCTCGTGAAATGACCTAGATCTAGTGCTTAGATCTTACATTCACATTTCAACAATCTTGCTTTAGAAACTGTTGGGATTATTTCATTCGGGCTCCTATTTTCATTGTGTAAATTTGTTTATTGTGTTAGAGTCTGTAGTTTCGAATAAATGCTACAAAGAGTATAAAAATATGTCAGAGAGTGAAAAAAAAGTATAAAACAAAGCTCAATAAGTTCACTTTTTAGAAGTTAAGCCGTGTATAGGCTCTACATATTCTGGTCAACTAGAGAAAACAATTAGATTCTACTTAGCATTCATACATCAACAATAGAACATGAGCAAGAACAACAAATCTCGCGACAAGATGTGATACCACAAAAACAACGGAACAAAATCGATATGTAATTGTTACTTAATGTGTGTGCCTTAATGCTACAAAAAACTTAAGTCCACAATCAACGGGGATCAGTGTGACAGTTCACAACACACAGACAACGTTTCAATTATCTGGCTGTAGCGGCGCCACGCACTTGCCTTCACAAAGAAAAAACTAATAAACTGATTGCTTGTTGTTTGAGGGAGAAGGTCGGGTTTTGTGAGTGATTTTGTGGTCTTTTGGGTGGGTTGGGATGATTTGATGGCTCATGCTCACACCGTTCCGATTAAATTTTGTTGTCCATAGTAAGACGGATTTATCTAAATAGGAGTAGTTTTTGAGAAAATCGTGGACATGCAAACATACATTATACGGGTCCAATATAAACGGGTAGTATTATAAAATAACATATCCCAAGCTAGGTACCATATTATAATATCAGTCTGTCTTGATATTACACCAGATGACACGTGAATGAGCTATCTGCTAACGGATGGAAAGAAGAAAGAAATACGATTTGTTAATCAAATGTCTAGCTTAAAAAACGCCTATAATATAGAGATATTTTTCGGCTTTCCTACAAAAGGTAAACATGGACATTTGATCATAAATAGTACCAAATATTTACAAATACATTCTGTTTTCTCATCCAAGTTCTTTCGAGAACTAACGAGCGTTACAGCACGGTGTAACAGCACTTAGTACGTCCAGTTTCACGGCACGAGATTGATTTCTTATAAGGTATCGGTGGACTGGCATCGGCGTCATCGCGCTCGACGCGGGCGCGGCTGCGGCGCGGCAGCGGTGCCTGCTGCTCGACGGACTAAGAACGGATCCAGGCTCGCAGGATCGGGGACCTGTATTCTTTCTTAAATATAATCAGAGGTCGTTAGGATCATCTCCTTATTTTAAAAATATTTATTTACATCATGCGCGACAGATTAAGCGTTATAGGTAAGTATTATTCTAATGACTTGCCTGACGTTAACATGGTTTGGAGGAGACACGATTGTATAAGCTTCAAAATTTATTACATTACAATCTCCAAATCATCTTCCAGCATCAAAAGGGGATTTTAGCCCCCTAACATCTCGCTTCAATCCACCACTGGCACAAGCTTTGTTACATATAAGCTGATTACGTGGCAGGCGTTTAGACGCGACACAAATGGCTCATCAACTCGCTCTTTAGCTGACGGCTATCGGCTCTGCGATCGAGGTGTCTGGAAGAAAACTACCTGTCACACAAACAACACGGGATGGAATAAAATTACTGGACGATCGTGTTTGTGAATAATTAATAAGAAAGCTAAGAGTGCGTACATTTTCATTAACTCGGAGTCTAAGAATTAGCTGACAGTAAGATACGATCTTGTGTATAAGTTCTAGAGATTTTCTGCACCATATCCAGGCTCAAACCTAGAATATATCTATTATTCTCATAGTACTCATACATTTGTTAACTAGTACTCGCGGTTTTTGGAAACCACATCAGATGTGAGCTTCTTTCGAACCCATATAGACTGTTTAGTGAATTTCCGAAATTAAAAATATTATGACGAGCATGCTGAATCCCTTTCAATCTCAGTTTTACCTCTACATTTATGCAGCAATTAAAACCTACTACACTTGATAATCAAGTAATTAGATTACTACTACATACGAACACTGCGAGTCAATGTCTAGTACACTTTCCACTCGACATTGATGTCTCATTGTCTACAGACAATGATCGTGAATCATGATTTCTCCTAAGCGTAGATATTCTCCGGTATCATACGCCAATTATAATATCAAATGATCGATCTTCCGATCAAAGTTCGGGTCATCCCTGCTCTCTAAAACATCGCCCAAACCATCGGTAAGATCTCATGCAGCACGGCACAGCGGAGCACCCCGTCGCTCGGCGCTCCCCACAACAAAACAAAAGAATTTTAATCTGTCAAAAAACAAACAACTTTTTTTAATACATCACATCTGAGTATCGGACAAGTCGATATTAAAACCAGATAGAAAGGGACCATCCAAAAATCACGACTCATTGCTGCGTGATCTGTTTTTTTCGACGTCTCAATAATAAATTTGGACACAAAATAAATAGTTATATCGCAGCGTGGCGTAATTACGTTGTTAATAAGTACAATGGCGCGCGATCCGAATCAATCGAGACGTCATTTGTTTGACGTTTCAATCAACATCGCATTGTTTGTATTGTGTGTTTAATAATGTATAGATTGTGTTACCGATATACCGGTTTTTTGTGAGGCTATTGTGTGACGGCGGCCGGTTTTTGTTTGCGGGCTTGGTTGGATTGAGTCGGTGGACAAGACGGTCGTTCGGTCGGCCAGCTCGGTCGTCGGTCGCCGCGATGTGCCGCAAGTCCGGTCGATTAACGCATCTTTGTCACGGCAACTCGGCCGCTTAGCACCTTGAGATGTCGCTGTAATTTATTGTGAAATATTAGCCGGATTATCTGCGCGGCTCATCGGATTTGAACAAAAAGTCTTCTAACGTTACATGACAGATAACTTGCTGGTGGCACTCGTTTTGTATTAAAATGTTTCATGTTAAACCACTCTTGTATGCACATTAATTTTTACTAAGACCTCATTTACATGAAGTTATAGATATTGATTAACATTGAAAGCACGAGAGATCGTTGAGTGTATTAACAAGTTGTCAAGTCGCGCGATGTTGAGCTCGCTGAAAATATCAACAAAATGTAACATGAAAGAATTATGAGTGGATATAATAAATGCCTTTGCGATCTTAGTAGCCACTTAATATTGGTCAGTAAAAAACAAATATAATACACTACAATTCATAAATCATTAGCTGCCCATATTACGCAAGGACGGATCGTGACACACGTAACCCTTGCGGCGCGCTGTACATTACGCAGAAGGTCACCGGCCAATTGATTAAACTCCGCTCATTACACATAATGATGCCGATTTTTATAAAATATTATAAAAACAAATTATCCAAGCACTTAGAGATAGCAAACGTGTCACATGTGTATCGCTGCTACCGCACGCCACTCGCTATAATGAGCATTCGCACCCGCTTCCTATATTTTAATGTCTTCGCTACTTTTTGCACTAAATAAATTAAAACGAAAATATCGAAGGCACCTGACACGATGTTTAACTTAGGACAAAAAAACTCTGGCCGTTATGAATTACGATCTAATGACTCCTTCGATTTTATATGTATAAAAAAAAATTAAAAGTAAACACGCGCTGAGGTGCGTTTCAATTTTGTAGTCGCCACATGTCGACGGTGACTTGCGGAATTTGGGATCGAAAGCTCCGTAGTTGACCATCGACTATAACGTTTTTTTCTGTAGTATTTTATTTTTGTCTTTACTAATCTAAGCTTGGTTAATGCAAAATCAAATAGCTACTGAGTTTCTTGTTGGTTTCTCCACTGTTAATAGATTGCCGGTATATTCCGCCCATTAAATTGCATCAAAAGATTGACTGTGAAATATTAATTGAAACCATAGAGTAGAAATCTACGACGACGTATATTATTCTCTGAAGAAATTTAACATTAATTTTGAAAGTTACCTAACTATATAATTACAAGTTGTACTTATTAACATTCATAAATTGCATTTTTTTAATATCGTAATTACTGAGTCACTATATTAGGTACTATTTTATGTTTTTTAGTTCTTAACAGGTATGTAGATCTATATAGACTTTTACTGCGTATGTCATTTATTGTAACACATAATATACATTTGTTATAAATAATATTGAAACAATACGTCACTTGGTCTTTGATAGCTTGGTCTCTGTGTAAAAAAGTCCAATCGGAAAATAAATCAAACTAAATATATTTTTTTAGGTTCAACAAAACCTATAACAGATATTCAAAATCTGGAAACCCTCTAAAATGAATGAAAGTGAAACAAAAGCTTACACAATTTCTAAACAGTTATTCAATATCAGTGGATGGGTGGCTATAGCACTAAGTGCCCTCAACGAGGGTGCCTGACAGTGACCACCTTCCCCACGGAATGTAATTTGCCATTACTGACTCAGTGACTGCAAACACTCATTGCTGATGCCATCGGGTGCTTGGATAGATTTTTTCAGACCACCATTATAACTTAAGGCTATAAGATAATATGGGAGACTTGGAAATACAAGTTGATTGAATAGTAATACGAAAGGTTGACATAGTGTGATTAGTCTTGTGTATGTAGAGTCCACACCTCTCGTAGATATATTTATTCATCACACACACACACGCCTTTTATCCCTGAAGGGATAGGTAGAGAAGCAACTAGTACACCCACTTTACACCGTGCGTATTCCATCCCATGATATGATAGGGATCGAGCCTATCGCTAGATCGAGTCAGTCACAATTTTTTGGCCATACCCGGAAATCAAACCCAGGACCTCAGCGTGCTCGTAACGCGTATTCAATACAACTATGCCACTGAGGCAGTCATTCAGTCGTTTATTCATATAGAGTTATTATGCCGTCTACTACGATGGCTATTTATGATTATGACAAACGCACTTAATTCTGGTACAGGAATCGAACGAGCAACCTCCCGTTTGTAGACACCTGCTCCTCCACGGAGGTCATCAAAATAAATATTCGTATCAATCATGTCCTCACAAATTGGATTCTACCAACATTATAACTCAATATGTACTCGATCATGTATGTCATAGTTTTTACTGTCAAAATTTGCATCAAAACTTTCGTTTTTGAGTAATGAGTTACTTATCATATGATGCTATATCTGATAAATGGGTTTAAATAAAATTTTACGATTCAGTTCTGCTGGACAAGAGTGTCTATTTTTTGTTGCATCCGCGCCTTGTTAGTTCCCTTAAATAGCTGAATTAATAACTCCATTTGTTGACACACTTGTCTATGGTAAGATAAACTGCGTGCTGTATCATTATTTATTGTCTTTGCGCGGATATTTATGGCCGTTGTATTTGTCAGTAGGTGTCACGGAAAAATGTAATTTGAATGCTATTTAGCATATATACGTGCGTATTTTTTGTCGTTAATCATCGTTTGTGTTTTGCGTCTTCACGCTTTTTAGCTGTTATTTATTGTGAAATTGCTTTAGGAAAGTTGTAAATGTGAACTCGTTGAACGGACCGTGTTGAGATAATCCTCTCTTCTGGCCAGAAAAGTAGCTTCATTGGTTTCATGTTAGCAGTATTATGACGTGAGAAAAGTAAAATTTTTATTTAGACTGCCTCGATGGCGTAATTGTATTACGGTTCGACTGCAAAGCTGAGATGATTGCAAAGGGATATTGGGTTTTTCTATTCAGTATCAGCCCGGAGTCTGGAATTTGTGCCTGATATGGCGATAGGCTCGCCCCCTATCACATCATGGGACGGAATACGCACGGCGAAAAGTGGGTGCACTAGTTGCGCCTCTGCCTACCCCTTCGGGGATTAAGGTTTACAGTGCATGCGTAAGGCTCTTGGTATTCAGTAATCATAATATCCACGCTGCTATTTCATAAATGAAAATAATAGGGCCGCCATTTTGTTGTCTGTTACACCATCATCAAGAGCATTTGAATCTTTTCAAATGAACGCAAAAAATTATAAAAATCATCAAACCGCAACAAGATTCATGGATGTTGATACAAAACATCATTTTGTATTGTGAAGCGAGTTGAAGGATGCGCTGGCGCAGGACGGCTTGAGCCTCTTTGTAGTCCTCAACCCTTTTGATTCGAGTGCATCTTCCATCAACACAAAGCCCACAAAAGACGGTGGCTTTATGTGCCACTGATTCACAATAAATCATTACTTTTGTGTTTTTTTTTTCTTAATGCGAATATGTTTTAATATTCTGTAATAGAGTAACTTTGTGAGTAATACAATTAGACTGTGCGGTCGTTATACCTTTGCCTGTTCAAGGACTAGCGTATTGTATTTTTTGTTTTATTTGGTTTTAGAATGTTTAAATTACGATATTTTATTGATGAGTTTTTATTATTTTAACTTCCAAGCATTTTTTACATTAAGGTTAGCCTTTGTAGGTCAATATAGACTGTGATATTTTAAATAATCTAGCAAAAGCACCCTATAGTTAACTGTTATAAGCAGTCATTCAGGAATAACCTTGTCGAAATCGAATTAACCGCTTTTAGAACAGTAAAACAATACTTTTCAACTGGTCCACCCTACAAAAAGAGCCAAGGAATAAGAATCAAACGCACATTGCACTTCACATTTCAACCCCAAATACCGACGGAGTAAACGACGCGTGAGTGATTCGAATCGACGAGTATACCAGCCGCCCACTAGCTCACTCGCCCAGTCGCCCACGCGTGGCCCACACCCCTCCGTGGCCCCCACTTCACGCAGTGCTGCGCTCATTCACATTAAATGCTCTATCAATGCATGGCATTTTGAGTTTCCATACCGTTTCTTGTTTATGAAAGACATGTTTTTAATGTCGAGTTGTGCTTTTTGCAAGAATGATATTTCAGTATCGGATTTTTTTGTTCTACCACTATTTTGTGTGTATCATTGTTTCTTATGATAATATGAATATGATTCTAAATAAATTGTTAATTATAAATATATCAAGATCGCTCTACCAAAAATACCTATACTACAGACTACTTGTGTAATTATATAAAGAACTAACAGCTAATGTCGTAATTAGCCAAGTTAATGGTTCTCGAAATTGTCATGAACATCATAAATATTTGCGTATCATAAAAGTACATCGCTGCAACTACAACCACTTTCAACTACTCCCCGTCATTAAAATAATGAAATACAAACAATCCTATACGTTTACATAGCATATGTCATTGTGAAATGGTTCTATAATCTGTTCTCGTGAGGGGACAGCGGGAGCGGACACGCGCTGTCAAACTTATGTCAAAACGAACGAATTAAAATAAATGACGCGCGCTATCTCCCGCCTCCGCCAATCACGGCGCGCCCGGCCTTAGTAGAGAGGAGGAATTATTGATAGGCGGTAGCGAGTTGATATCACATGTAAATATTATTAAAAAATATACTGGTTATTAAATTTTTTTTTAAGCATATTCTGTTGCTAGCAAGGGACAAAAAGCGAAGGTGTCATAAAATATACTTCGTTTGTCAATAACTCTAAAATTATTAAATCGGTGGTAAATGTAGTATTGGCCCCTACCATTTACCTACCTACCTACCTTTCAGAACATCTCAATGTGTGGTGTGACTGCTAAAAGTTTATATGTAATAGTTTGGACGCAATGAAATTCATATTTTAAACTGGAAATCTAGTTGATAGTCGGTTTGGAAAGGTACACAATAATTGTGCACACTCATGCATAAATCTGCAATGTGGGTAATTCACAATAATAGTTTCTGTCAATATATCAAACTCAAGATGAAACTACTAACGTTATTGTTCAGTAAGCGTATTAGTTATAGAAAATATTATTTTTGAAAGAAGAAAATATAATGTGAAACAAACAGCTATTATCTAATAGATATTGTGAATTTGTCTCGAAAACAATATTGTAAATACCTAATATTTGACTGAATTGAAGATAATATAAGATTTCTCAAAATCTCTCGTCGCTCTGATTATGAACATCAACACAGCATTAAGCTAAGTGTTGTCAGTTTAAAAAATTAAAACACAATTTGTGGGGCGTCGGGAGTCTTCACCGAGCGCATCTCAATCAGTGAATCCAAACAGAGTTGTTTGTGTTTGGGCTCCCGATGCCCCACGCTTAATTAGTTCCACGGCGACAATCCTCTTTACGCGACAGTACACACTGCACGACCGAGGGAAATCAAGTCGGTTTACAAATGAAGTGTAACGCTTATTTAGGACTTAACATTCACAAGTATGAAGGAAATTTTTAGCATCAGTTTTCTTGTTTGAAATATAGTACGTCGCTCTCTTCCAGTGGATTATTTTTATTAAACATACTCAATTGACTTTCCCAAATTCGTAGTTGTTTTTGCTTTAGCTATCGTTTTTGCATCTTTGACTAAAAACAAACTGCTATGGTTCCTCTTCGGAACCCATTGCAAATGAGCAAATGCTTGGGATTAGGTTGCTCAGATTCACACATTTTCTACAATTAAATTGTGTCTATTATGTTATTTATTGATAATATTTGTTGTTACATGTAAAAAATTTGACGTTAAAAGAAAATTGACCTACCTACTAAGAAATTATTGGAAAAAATATGTATTATTTTGACAGATCGTGTTGCTGTGGTTGCTGTAGGCCAGCGTGGTGGACTAAGGCCTTAACCCTCTCAGATGTAGAGGAGGCTCGTGCTCAGCAATGGGCAGTATTACAGGGCTGGTATGGTATGGTTGATGAGGGAGTTTCTTGCGCCGCTTCTTCTTCACAGCGATAACTTCCGAAGCGATGGTAGATTCATGACGATTCAAAATATCTTGTTAAAGACTATTTGAATAAAGAAAATTTTGAGTTTGAGTTCTGTTAGCGGTTATCCAAATAAAAAGGCGTTGCGCGCCCACGGAATTCGCGGCGAGCCTGTTGCGCCATCGACGCGCTGTGAATTCGCTCGCAATTCGTCAGAGTGGTATGAGCCTTTTAATTGTACAAACTATTGTATTATTAACGAAATATTGTCTTGGCAGAATTGTTTTTGATCTAAGCCCATTTCATAAAAAGTATTTATAAAAAAGATTCATAAAATACTATGTTAATTTTATTCAGTTGAATAATAAAACTTTGTTTGAAATAATTCTCTCACTATTTCGAATTTTCTATAAAGGAGAACGAACTGAAAATTCAATTTTTCGTTAAATTAATAGCCGTCATAACTTTTGTATAAATTACATACATTAGCTAGTTAGCAGTTAACCAAAGGTTTATCTTTAAAATAAATCAGCGATTGTATTAATTAAAGCTAACGTTAACTATGATTAGAATTAATTTTGTATTTAAGTTTATATTATAAAGTTGTTATATTTTTGATAGACACATAGGGCTAGTTCTTACGGCGAAGGAATAAAATGGGGTGTTTTTGGTTCCACACTGTTTTTTACTAGATTTAGTACATAAACTAGCCAGACGTCAAGGTAATGACTTTAGTAAACTACAGTATCGTGGGCCAGACAAAATATTGATAATTTTTTAAATAATAGCCGTTTTAAGGTTTTTTAATAATAGGCAAGTGAGATGTTATGCAAGAAAATGAAATCAATGGTATAATAGGAACAAAAATGCATAATACGCGACAAGTATAGTACATAACAATATATATTCTTAATCTCAATATGTTTATAATATTAAACACACAGCTAGCGAAGATAGGAATCTAATATTTGTATTTTGTCCCGGAAACTGAGTAATATACAAATAGAACATAATAAAAACGACACGTATAGGTACTTAGTATCCCGTATGATACCTAACTTTCATCATATTACATTTTATTAATACACGAACAACAGCTCTGCGAAAGTTTATCACATTACGTGTACGTAAATCCAGACAAGTGATATACAGGAAAGTGATAATTTTGAGGTTTTTCATGAATACTACAAAAATGATGTCTTTAATTGCAATTTTAAGGCTTTATATTACATTTACATCAATTACATTAATTA
This sequence comes from Lapara coniferarum, assembly GCA_949316025.1. Lineage (NCBI taxonomy): Eukaryota > Metazoa > Arthropoda > Insecta > Lepidoptera > Sphingidae > Lapara > Lapara coniferarum. The sequence continues at coordinate 2,070,520 of OX438920.1, forward strand.
AAACTATTAAAAATAATTAAAAGATTCATTTATTGTGTACGTGAGTACTTACCATACGAGTGAGAATTTGTCTGACCCAAACACGTTTGCGGTCGAAAAGATCTTCGTCACGACCGTCTGATTATCTTATTGGCTGCAGATCGAGCGGCAATGAGATCATTGAGCTACGCACTGTGTATCGGCAGTCTGACATCGTCGCTTTTTTTTAAATTGTAGGTGTTATTAACGTGTTTTTAGCTGACAGGAATGTAATACGAAATTCTTGTCGCCTCTATTCTCTTACGAAAAAATGATTAAAAATAGGGTGTGATGTGTTTAGTTTTCTAAGTTTTAGCAAAATTATATTAATAGTTACTGTAATTTGATGCCAAGTGTTTGATTATGTACATAGTTTGCGTAACATTATGGTTGAAAGCTCGAGTTTCGGAAAATCGCCCCACAGGATAGTGATAATTTTGACGACATTTGGGTATTTTTTTGCAAGAAATTAGTTTCTTACCCCTCTGAATTTCAGTGCCCAAATAGAAGACCGTTAGATAATTGTTTCAGATTTAAAATAAATCGGGAATATTATAAACTTAAGGAGCTACGACTTGAGCCCACTAAAATTCCTTCACTGTAAGAACTAACCATAGATCTAAGACAAGTTTTTAAAATGTATAAATCAGTACCTATTAATAAAAAGCCATATCAGTTGGTAGGTACATATCGCCCATTCTAGGTAATGTACCTTCTTGGATTAAGATGTAGGTAGGTACATATTTCCTTTCACTTTCATAATTTTATCCTTGTCTAAATTAAAAATGATACAAATAAAATATCACAAAAAATAACCTAAAAATACAAATTACAGTTCAAATAAGCGGATATACTGGTTTTAAACCAAAAAAATTGGCAGCCGGTATAGGATATCGGTAAGGCGCGCCGCACACGGCCAGCGCGGCGGGATCGCGTTCACGCTCCATTAGCACGTAACGTGATCTGGGCACGCACGCCACGCGAGATCCGCACGGGATCCGACGGGATCCGCCGAGATGGCTCGGCTCGGATTTGCACGGTTTTAATTCGCAATGAATTATCAATGCATCGGTTGGTAGCTTGGTGTAGTGCTGGCCGGTAGTATTGGGCTAGGGAATACTTGGTAATTTAATTATTTATGTAAGCCGAGTTTGTGATAATGTTAACTATTCTGTTGTTTTGGAACAGTATTCAGAAACAATGTTAAAATGCACGTTATATTGCTAAAATTTGTGGGATTGATAAGTCCGATGGCATGAAACAATAAATAAATAATTTATATCAATATACTCTACTTTGAGTTCATCTACCTAAGATTGAACTGTTAGGACATTAACTTTAATATTTTAAGTTGCAATGTTAAGTTGATAAATATCATAATAACAAGCTGAAATAACAGCTGTAGTAAATTAATTAAAATGCTTTTACTAATACCTGAGCAAATAGAAGTTTGTACGTAGCTGACTGACGGAATGGTACAAATATCCTTGTTAGCGAAACATAGATATGTCATGATAACTTTTTAATTGCAGGATGGCTGTTCCTAGATCCCATTTGGCGATATTTCATGCTCCGTGTAATAACATGGCTTTGTGTCATTTGTAAACATGTATTTTTTGCAGATCAAATGGTGCAAAATGTGCGGTCAAAGCAAGCAAGATAAATGAACGATAAGGAGTTAGAATATAATGTCAGTAATTGTCTAGAAGAATATTACGACAAAGAAAAGATAGTCGCCAAATTTATGCTATAATTATGAGCGGTATGAGTGAACGGCTGAGTAGTGAGTGGCTAGAGCGCTGTGATGCCTTTGCGACATTGTGTATACACTAATGTGTTGCGGTTTGAAGAACATTATAGCCAGTGTAATGACTGGGCATCATGAAATAGTATCTCATGTTACATAGTGAGATGCACCTTGTAGTGGCTGACGAGCTCGTTATAATGGTATCCAGTGCATGGTTATTCAATGTCTTGGTGCCATTGCTACTGTTTAAAGGCATATCATGACGCTAGCGGCTTGCTTGTTTCATTATTTAAAAAAAAAAAATGTAGCCAAAATTATTCCCCATAAAAACGCGTCTCAACTTGGCCAGCATTCCACGATCAGCAACTAACATGTATCAGGTATCGAGTATCGGTTGCGGCGCGTCGCATCATCCGCCCGGGTGCTTCGGTCAGCGGGCCACACCTGGCACAGGCCACCGGACTAGCCTGCCTAGGACGTTGTAATGTTACCCACAATGTTGTAATAGGTGACTCGGTGTCTGTAAACTTGTAGGCTACTGGGTATTTAGAAGAAGGGTTTATGGGTGGTCTGTTTTATTGAGGGCAGTGTGGTCCATTAAGGATTCAAATATAGGGAGGTGATGTTCTATAAATTTATTTGTAAAATATTCTTATTAACCTTACTAGATACTATACTATACCAGACATGTAATACTGCCCATGGCTGAGCAAGGGCCCCCACTACAACTGAGGAGGTTACGGCCTTAGTCCATCACGCTGGACTAGTGCGGGTTGGCAGACTTCACATACCTTCTAAGTTGAGAGAACTTCTCAGGTATGCAGGTTTCCTCACGTTGTTTTCCTTCACCGTTAAAGTGAGCTATTCACAAAGAATACACACATATTTTTTTAGAAAAGTCAGAGGTGTGTGCTCTTGGGTTTTGAACCTGCGGACATTCGTCTCGGCAGCCCGTTCCACTCCCAACTAGGCTATCGTCGCTTCATGCTCATGCATACTAGATGGAGAGACAAATAAGTGTGGTAAGGATCTACGTCTACCCTCAAAAGAAACGATACCAATCAGAAATTAGAATTAGTCACTCCGATTAAATATTACTTGCTCAATAATTACACTAGCTATAATGTCCTTTGAAACGGAACACAATTCTTGTAATGATATTATTTTGAAAGCTCTTTATAATTCTTTTCGCTTATACACTTTACGAATAGATTAGCGGATAACGTAGCACAGTAGTAGCTGACACGTCAAGGAATTAACTAATGCGTTGGAATTCGATTGAAACACCTTGTTAAACGTCTGTTGACTCTGTTTTAAAAAATATACATTATCGTTTATAATCTAAACTGTTTTTCAAATGAGGCTAGATTTTGATTGAGGACATAAAATATCCGAAAATATTCATAAAGTGGCAGCTTCGTGTCGGGAATAAAATTCCGAAGGTCAACACACTTCCTCTTTGCTAAACCCTATTCGATACCTTCAACGCCAGCAAGGTATGCTCCTTCTGGTGCCGCGTTTAGGGGTGGTAGACTTCACTTAACTTCAGGCGACTCATTAGATCCTTATGACCTAAGATGTTAATTACAAATGATTTTTTTAGTGTTGTAACCATCTAGAGATAATCGTTTACCACCATTGTTTGACATCAAAGTGTAAAAAAATTGCTTTACCACCTACACTGTCCTTTCATAGCTACCACTGCAGGTGAACTAATAGAATATTGGACCTAAATAGCAAAGAGCATTCTAAGCGACACAAAAACATTTCCACTTAGCCGGGTCCGTTAGACGGCGACATTAAACCTTCGCCAAATAATAACTCTATTACGTGTGGTGTTTATTTTTTAATTATATTAATTACCGTGAAGTTTTTGCGTTGCTAACGGCGGCGCGGGCGCAATACTAATTATGTTACAATGTTAACGAGCTGCGGCGAGCGCTGACAGCGAAATAAGCTCACAATCGCACAAAATCGCCAATAATCGCTGATTATCGCGAATGTACCGATCGCAGCGATAAAGCATTGCGTGAATTTTTTTAAATTTTGATAAAATATTTTTTGGGTACAGAAAGTGTTTCAATTGCTTTCTAATTACCTGCATTATAATAAAAAGCTTACATGTAAAGTGATACGGTACTCGTTCGTAGCAGAATTGTTACGTTAAAAACATCCTGTGTTGTAATATCATGCTCTAAACAAACAATACTTTCACAAAAAAAAAATAGCAAAGTGAAATTTAATACTATTTCAACGTCCATATCTTGTCTATACTGTAATATACAAATCTATTGAACGATACAGCGATTTGGGTAACAGATACCATGGTTTACGCTTAATCACAAACATAATGAAATACGTACATGGTAAAAATAACCGAAGCAAAATACGACACAACGGAAAAAACGTACAAGGAAATCGTTTAATGAGCCATAAAATTAGGGTCGGGGTGTACCTAAAGCGGCATCGGACTAGTATCGCGTTACTGCGGCGCAAACTATAAGCGGGCGAAGGAGCGATTAACGAGTGGAAAATATCAATCATATTTATAATATATGGCGTAGTATATAATCCCAGCCAGTATAACAATTTGGACACAATGGTCTAAAATCAATTTGATATTAGTATTGCAATTAACATTGAAATAAGTAAGAACTAAAAATGGTGAAAAACGGCATCGGGTTCTTACTTGATAGAATTTGGAAATGTCGAACGTGAAGCTTCACTTCAGCGGTATCATTACAATCGACAATTCTATAGTCAATACGGATGGCATATTCGATTCTTGCACCGGGAGGCAAATAATTAAGTTATTACCTATTATGTATCTATTTATTTCGGCTTCGTGTATTACAAAAGCGGAAATCAAGACTTATCTTATTGCGAGGCCAGGGCTAGGTGTTTTATTATAAAATTCATTTATCTATCAAAATCGCCCTTAATACCCGTTGCAGTATACGCCATCTCTCCTAACTCACGTCTCCATCCCCAAAGATCCGCATTATTAACACATTCTGCGGCGATACCGCAGCGCGCCGAGCGCTGCGTAGTGCGCGCGGATTTTCAGTAATCCGATACGGGCATTGTGCTTTCCGTGGTTTTATTAAGAGGCGAGGTAAGCGCTCCGCCTGGTAGCTGATCGCGTTACTTATTAATGAATTAATAGAGCCATTAACTGCGGTCGGACTTACGTCTATATCAAGTTTTTAAGATATTATAGCGTCGTATGGGGGTAATTTTGTGTGCGGTACGAGATTAGTCGTATTAAGTGGGACAGCAACCTTTTCTTTGTTATCTACGTTCTTTTTGTGTTAATATAAAAATCTGTTGTTTTCGTGCCAAAGGTTGTAATTATTGGAATTATCGCTCCTACACCACGGATGGAGACTAGACAAAGTGAAACAATAAAGAAAAAAAATATTTCCACGTTGATCCAACAGAATTAATAGTTGATACTTTTCATATTAAAACCATAAAGCCATTTTACAACTCAAAAATACATGATTTAATAACGTAAAAAAAAGAAATCTGCCCAAATTAGACCGCACCAGTAACAGTTTTGTAGGGTTGTATGTCAGTCCAGTTCGCAGATACGATGCACTGGACCGGTGTGGAGTAACGCAACACCAACACGCCTCACAGGGCCGACCACCTGGCTGGTAACTCTACCTGCGCCGCCATATTTACCTAAAACATACAGCCTCTGTACCCTAGTGAACTAGTAGAGTATGCCAGGGAGTCTTGTTAAACCATGGATGACATTTAATCATTTTATGAACGTGTACTTTTAAACATATAGAAATGAGACACACACACACGCCTTTTATCCTAAAAAGGGGTAGGCAGAGGCGCAACTAGTGCACCCACTTTGCGTCGTTATTCCGTCCCATGATGTGATAGTGGGCGAGCCTATCGCCATATCGGGCACAATTTCCAGACTCCAAGCTGACACTGAATAGAAAAATCAAATATCACTTTACCCGACCCGGGGTCGAACCCGAGCCTACAGCATTGCAGTGAAACCGTAATATAACTTCGCCACCGAGGCAGTGCAGCCAAGTAGGTAATTGAAGCACTTTCAACATAAGACCTTCCAGTATTAATTATAAGTGACGAGTGACTTTTTTTCGATATCCCATCCCAGAGGTCAATGAGTGACAGACGACGGAGGCCGAAGTATGTCTAATTAATTACACAATATTAACTGCAACGTCAATTTCACGAGCCCGTTCTGGATATTACGCTAATTAAATTTACTTTTTGTGAAGGAAAAAGTCGATGAGTTTGTCATGTAGTATTTTAATCTAGAAAAGCAAATTCGTACTGTTCATATAAAAAAGTTATAAAAATTTAGATGAACATCTTGGCGACTGGCAAAAGGTCGCAGAAACACGCTGGATGCCGGCCGCTTTGGATAGCTCTGTCTTGAAATCTTTAGGGGAGGCCTATGTTCAGCAGTGGACGTCGTGTGGCTGATGATGATGATGATGATGAGATCTACGTCTTAATAAAGAACTTATATTTATAATAACTTTGTATTACAGGAACATGAAAACATCAGCCATAGTTTCTGATTTAATGAAATATTTTCAGATCTTATGAATATTCCCATCTCTAGACTATTAGTACCTAATGCCTTATATACACATAAATATAGCTTATACCGTGGTCTTTAACAATACGTAAGTGTAACTCGATCGGTTAGTTAACAATCGCTTTGTAGACGCCGCCGGCCGAGTATACGGAGTGAGCTTAATTAACGATGCATAAGATAACCAGAAGCAAATAAGGTCATTACATGTTCAGAACCTACGTGGCCGCCAGTGAGTCAACGAGAGGCCCCGGGTTTGATTCTGGCATTAAGAAATATTTGTCATAATATGCATTTTGTTCGAGTACCTAAGGCTTCAAGGACCTCTATTTTTTTATCACTACTATCCACCACTTATTTTATTAAGTTTTGGTTTTGGTTTTAGGATTGTAGGTTAAGTACCTATATGTGATCAAAATGTAACGTTAAATATAAAAACGAGCGTAATGGAATGCCACATAGTACTTTGTAACTCAAGGTGCTGGATGGTGTTTATGGGTGGTCGTATCGCTTACCATCAGGCGAACAGCAAACTCGTCTCGTCATTCAACGTAATAAAAAAATACCTAATGGTAAGTACGTAAACATTAACTCCGTTATGTACACTATACTAACCCAGGCACCACTGGTCATTTTTCGAACTTAAAAATCTCACTTTTTGTAGCTGGATTGAGATTCGGACACAGAAAGCCTAATAAAGCGGCCACTAGTCCAATGAGGTGATAGGAATAGTATTATTTTTAATAATCTTCAAAGAAAAAATATCCTGAGATATACACAATGAACAACCCAACACGGGGGTCCAACTAGTCGGTGGTATAAAAATAAACAAAGTTATTTACTTGATAAGTAAATAGCTTGCGGTACAAAATAATTTATTCAAATAGCATAAAAACAGGTGGCGAATTGTTCGCGTTCTTAGAAAAACGTTTTTAATTGATACTTCCCATTATAATTTATCAAATGTGCGTTTATTCGAAACATTCGCATTATCAGTATGCGCTTATAATGTGCGCTGTACATTTGCATTGTTACAAACTAAACGGATGGGAATGAAGCTAAGGCATCGCGCAAACGGTGCAAATTATTACCAAGATATTTCTTGCTATACACACTATTGGTATACAAGATATTTCTTGGTATATACACTGTTATTAAATAGACAGTTGTTTAGAAAATTTAGCATCGTTAGTTCATATGAGTAAGTTACAGAGGATCAACTTTGAAATCAGGAAAATAAAACAGCCGCTTCATATGTTAATTTGTAGTGTCTATGAACTTCTTCTATGAACACAACTCTCGGTGTGATTTCCTAGCCTTTCCTCCCAACCCATACTTAGTTATAGAATAGGCTGTCTTCTAATTATCTTATTCCCTATACCTATGTAGGATTGATGTAAAACTCTCATTCAAACATGTTGCAAACACGACTTAGCTTTATCGCATTAGAAAAACCGACTTACAATATTGCCTGACATGGAAATAGAAGTCAAATCGTCTTAGTCCACAGCTTATATACATTATACACTATCAATAAACCAAGGAAGCGATAAATATAAGCATACCCACATGCATTGTTCTGAATAGTCATTAAAGAAAGAAAGAAAGAAAAATCATTTATTGGCCACTAGTTGGGTGGTGAGTGGTGAATAACACTATACTACTATTCAAAATAATTTACAAGTATCATTTAATTCTTGGAAACCTCATACTTCCTCTGCCAATGCTCTACAATTCAAGGTGTGAATATGACGAATGGTGATGGTAATGAGTTTTAAATGATCTCACGTGACTAAGTCGTTCCCACAGATATTATTCTCGTGGTAGATCGTCACTTTGTCGGAGTTCATACGAGGGGAAATGTCACTGAATGAAGATAGTGGTAGAAGCACTGATATATAACGAAACCCAGTAGAAGAAAAATACTTTGTGTATAACGAAAAGCTATCACGATAAATTATTTATATTTGCACTTTGATAACATATAGTGAGTTTTAGGTAGGTGTACGGTTCCTTGGTGAATCATACACTATTTGTGTGATAATTGAAATGCTTTAAATACTGATAAAACGTGTATTGTCCAAAACCTTGATGAAATGAACTTGATGATACACTTGGTAGTTTGATGATATGACAAGCTAGCGCGCGCGGCCCTTGTTGGCTGAACGTTAACTCGGCCCTTGATGGCTAAGTATGGACTGTGCTGTGGCATGAAATTAAGTTGCTTTATATTAAAGTAATTGGGACGCACGCGCAGCGAATAACTGCTGACCTAAGAAAATGTACGGTTGCACCGTACAGTAGGCGCCCATAATTATTTAACAAACGAGACATTAATTTCTACGGGTTTGACCTCATAATCCGAAGAATTAAAATGTATACAGTATCCTAATTGTTAATTCTATCTAATAATTATATTTTAATTTATTCATTATGTAGTTCAACCCAAGGAAAAAGTCCCAAACTTGTTAAAATACTGAAAAAGTATTTTAACAAGTCACTATCCTTACTCGCGTATATTTTGAACATGTATTCAATTCCAAATATGTTTTCAGTTTTTATTAATCGCGGCCGCTACTCATGTATCGTCTGTTTCTTTGTATGTATGAACTTTTTCATGTATGTTTGAGTGTGTGTGGTGTCAGCGTGTCGTTGCTCCGTAACGAATGGGCCGCTGTAACCTCAGACATAAACGTTTTTCCCAAACTACACATTAGCGACTGTCTCCTGTGTAAGTTATAAACTGATCGAAAGTTGCTTATTATACTAGCCGTTTTAGTATTAAAATGTTGTAAAAATGTCTCACATAGCCAATGTCCTTTCTCTGACATTAAATAGCGCGCAACATAGCAATACAAAACCATTACTGACGTATAAAATATTTATTAGTAATTGGTTTGCCTCATATGTGAGACTTCATTTAAATGGGTACTAGGCTATAATTAAATGGTTACTGCGCTTTTCTTTCTTTTATATGGCCATCTTCGGCGCATTAGGGACGGCTGCGGGCTTCCTCCGACTCACGTCTAAGTTGTTGTCCGCAACCGCCCCTGAGCCATTGGTCAAAGTGCCATTCAGTTAAAAAGGTAGGTATTAATACCATGGAAATGAACTAAAAACGTATATTTCGTTCAGTCTATAACGATAAAGAATTGAACACATAAAGTTTAGGAAATCAGCGAATTTATTCCAACTTAAATTCCATAAGCATAGCGATTAACCAATCCGCTCACCGCTACCGCCCATTCCTTACACCATGGAAGCAATTCGTCAACTCGTAGAGTTTTTACGTTACAGTGTACGTGTATCAAATCTGACGAGTGTTCCTGTGACATTCCTGTCATACCATGGCAGCCTCGCTGGTCGCCGGTCGCATCGCCCAAATGGACCGTTTATAATTCGTATGAATGATATCAGATTTTTGTGGCAAGTTTTGATTGATGCCCTGAACTGATGATGAAATTAGTTGAGGTTTTGCGAGCAGGTAATTTAAATTATAGACTGGTAGTTCCTTAGCGAATTAAAGATTCGTAAGTGTCCTTTAAAATATTTGGAGAGATTTTAGTTATGATGTTATAATTATAATAATAACAAGATTACTTAACTTAGGGCCAGTTTCATAGGTTCCTGATAAAGTTCCAGATAACTGTCTGACATATAACGCTATCTAGCTAATAAAATTGACACCTTACTAGCGACTTTTTCTGCCAGATATTTTTATTCCTGAAGAACTAGACCCGTGAAACCAAAATTTGTAGTTTATATGGTGGATAAGTTTCGAATATGCTATCAGAGCTTTTATCTGCGTGTGGTGAAATTGACCCTTAACAATTCAGGCAGCAGATAATGGATTACTCACGCAATGGAAAATTGTTTATTTAATAATCAAAATGCTTTATCGCTCCCAAAAAATGTCTTATGTCCCTTCACTGTTTTTAATCTTAAGTACATTGTTTTTGTTGTACAACAAAACTTTGAATTAATAAAATTTGTAACATAATATAAATAATAACCTATATCAAGGTGCCTTGTAACCTATGGAGACAAATAGAAGAATGAGCCGTACAGCTGCTAGTAATTACTACTTTGACGAGCTATTTAACCTTGGTAATAATATCTTGCCGCTAAAAATATTATTTTAGTTTAATCTCCCAACACATTATCACATCAGTAAAAAACGGATCAATTTAATCCATCACGAAAGAAGAAAGTCATTATACCTCCATCCTAAACGATGCTCCATCCCTTCGCATTTCAACAATTAATTATAACGTCAAAATCGTATCATTACACTGAAAAAAAGCAAATTCCATCCGGACGTAAAGACTTTCACCTTTGGTAGCGGCAATGAATCCCTTAACGTATCAATTTTAACCCTTAATTACCCTGGCCGGTCGCAAAGGTCCGCCGCGGCGCGTCTCCGACTTATATTGATGTTTCAAGCGCATTAACCACCTCGGGCCAAATTATAGTAGCTATCGCGCAGGTGTCAAAAGCTTTGCCGAAGTAGAACAAAAAAGGTCATCAGCTTGTAAAACGCGCGTTGTGCGCAATCGTTCGCGCTCACAGCATACGTGCTCGCAGACCGGTCACCTACGCGCGGTCATATGACACTAGTTCGTCTTTAAAACATTCATAGACACAATAATACATTCGTTAATAAAGTATTTTGTTCCCACAATCGATTTTATACCCTATAATAATCTCAATACCCATAAACGTATTGTCTAAAAGCTACAGTATCTTAATTAAAAAATATAGAAGTTAAGTACGTTCAATTTAGTTGTTTATTGATGCGTGTTTGAAACTTGATTAATATTGCTAGTAACGTGAGCATAATACATAAAATTTCTCTCGACATGTGGAAAATTCCACCATTAAATCAGCGATAGAAGACATCAATCAATAAAGAACTTGCACAATACGATCATGCAATCACAACAAACCGCCCTCAAGACAAAAGGCATAGAGGCACATTGAACGCCGTATCTGATCCGGTATTATTCAATGGCCGTCTCATTGCGTTAACGCGCGTTTTTATTAATATGACAATATTAAATGAGAGGGCCGGGCGGCGGCGGGCGATGATTTATCGACACCTTGTTGGTCACACGGGCCGCTTTCAGAAAAACATTGTACGGTTTTTGTTGTGATTTGGTGAATTTTGTGCGGTCGCGGTGGAGGGCTAGTTTTGTATTTCGCGTTGTGATTTCCACACAATGGCTTTTGCGATTGCGTAAATTTTGACAGAATTTTCTCCGTCTGAAGTATGATTGCGAATGAACAATGTCTTTTTTTTTCATTAGTAATATTACTTATGCTTTTATTAATATTGCTTCCATATGTAGGTATCATAGGACATAATAACCTCGCCTGCACTCAAGGAAGATCGAAAACCAGGGTGGAGAATCCGAATGTCCAATTTGGCCATAAGCATTTATTGTATTATCTTGAAAACTTGTCTTCATGTTTAATACGGTATATCACTCTATATGTCTTCCTGAAGCATATATCTATTATCCAATCTCCTAATTAGGTGCTAGTACACGTTCTAAAGTCAAACGCCTCTTTTTCATAAAAGGAAACAGCAGATAACAGCGGTAGGCAACGGCTTGGTTGTCCCTCTGCCGTTGCTTAAGCCCATGGGCGGCGGATGCTGCTTACCATCAGCCGGACCGCTTGCGAGTTTGCCTACTAAGGCAATAAAAAAATTAAAAAAATAACTTATTGTCTACTTTAGTTGTAAGTTGCATTTTGCCGACACACATTTGGTCGAGCGTACACTTTTCTGATTGTACATAATATATGTTTACGTCCAATTTCCAGTTTTTTCACTTTATCAGACGCTTATGTGGACGGTAGAGTTATTACTTAGCTTATCAAATTGCATTTATTATACCATGGGCCATATGCCTGGAAATCTTTAGGGGAGACATATATTTAGCAGTGGACTTCATTTAGCTGATGATGATAGCATGAAGGGGTAAATGAGCAAACAAATCATCAGATGTTAATATCCAATATCGGAACATTTGGAAAGGGAGGAATGAGGAAGCGAGGACGCTGTATTAGGTTTCAGCAAAGCAACAACAATCTGTCGCATCATCTAGTTTTCCTATGAGTACAAGTGACCATACCGTTTTATCTATTTCTCTCTCCAAGCAACAGTGTAAGCATTGCTATGTAACATAATATGTATCTAGTCTTATTAAAAGGAATTATGAACAAAATGCTCACTTCACCTTTCAATATCTAATTTTCATACAATAGATACCTAACATCCAATGACACTTAATGAGTTTAAACTGAAGGGTCTCAGGACATTTGAATGCAGAGTTTACGACGTCGTTTCATCATCTCGACAATTTTCATTTGGGAAAGTCGTATATTAGGCGCATAACATAAACGAAGAATGTGTTCGAGGGGATCTGGCACAAGATATAAGCTCCGACGTGTTTGGCATAAAGTATGTCGAAAAATCAATAATGTTATTGGATATCTGAATTACCAATGACTACAAATTCAATATTTTTTTACGATTGTGAGTATACATTATACGTAGATAGCGATGAAAATACCATATTATGAAGAAATATTAGTGAACTTAATAAAAAATAAATATGTATAAAACGACCCAACTAAATCTTTTTCTGGAGATTTCTATTCGAGTTTATGGAATTTTCTCACTTTTTGATTATGAGGTGATAGAGACAACACGCTTTCTATATAAAACTGCTAAACCTGTATAGCATAGCTGTTATTAAGAACAAACATCTTTCTCTCAAATGAGCAGCGCTTTTTTCCTTTACAGGAGGTACAGGCATTATTAATGTTATCTAGGAAGAGTGATAGAATTAGAATGAATTCGCAATAAGCCATCATTAAAGTTTGTACCTTACACCAGCTGCTCGGCGGCGTCATTTGATGTCGGCTGCAAATGAGCGCGGCTACTTATCGCCCAAATGGCTCACTTACCCACCGTGCTGGTGAGGCCCATTTGCAACCACCTACATTGTTGGCGATATACCTTACTACGTCTTTATTAGTACCAACAGGTGGGTTTTTACTGCGAGCGGACTAAAAGCCATGATATCTGTTGATAGGCCGTTAATGCGGCTAAGGTCGCCATGCGTCTTCAGGGGGATCAACCTAAGTACTGGCTGTGAGGTCGCTGTAACTTGTTTTCGCATTCCTAGAAGCGCACCTGATGCACGGAACAAAAATAATATTCTATGTTTATAGAGTAATGTCGGCTTTTAAAACAAGGGCCTTGTTGTTGAGTTTCTGGAGGAGACTGATGAGTTGTGAGGAGCTTGTTACCCTCTTTATTTATTCATACATATATTGACTCTTGATTGACTAACTTCTTTTCACAGGCGCTTTATTGCATAACGCATATCAATTTAGTACGACAGGTTGTAATTTGTAAGCATACATTACAATTTACAATGTATGCTTACAAATTACAACATTATTACAGTTGTGAAATTCACAACTCTTATTGTCGCTTACGACATCGGATATGTCACTCATAAACCTGAATAACAGCGATAAAAAAACATGTAGCATTCGATTTTTACGTAGTACACACCAAATTAAAAATTAAGATAAACGAAAGAGAAATTATTTAATTTATTGAATTTATCGTTTTTATCGTCCGAGTATAATAAAAATACTATCAGAATTGTGAGAAATCACAGCGATAAGTTGCTAAAAAGAAATAAAAATCCACGACAATTCTCCGCCTATGATTTCTTGTCCAATTAACAAGAAAAACAGCGGGCGATTATCAACAAAACAATAGTCGACACTGACACATTATTTCGATTTCATTCTTGTAATAACATCCCAATAGCTTTCAAAATGCCAAGCTTCTAATTCCAACTCTACCGTGTACGATTCAAAGTCCGAATTTCTTCTCAATTTTTTTGACGGTTATTACGTTTCTTATGTTATGTCGAATGGTAGGAGACTTATTAAGGGTTCCCGGTCTCGTGTGAAAGGACGAGTGTGTTTGACAAACTCAGAGCATTACTGACCACAGCGGCATTGTAGTGTTGACTGATTGAGACAAGTTGTGATAGATAATAGCAAACTAAATTAGTTCACGTTTTCTTGTCACGTGAGCATGGGGAATTTATGTTATTGTATAAAATATGAGGTATTCTTATAGGAATTCTTGTAGTGGCATGATAAATATCTTGCCTTACGAGGATATGACATAGTTGACAGAAACGATTGCCCTTTATGTCCAGCATTTCAATGCACGACAGTGTTTCTCAAAATTTTCTTAACTGACATTCAACAACAATACTCTTATTGAGTATCTTTGGAACGTTTTTTACTTAGCTCACTCAGATCGCTACCAAATCTTCTATCCACATTCATACTACTCCCATCAGCCTTTTTCGTTCTATCAAACCTCAACAGATCTCTCTTAGTCTTCTGTTTTTACCTGCAAACAATCCAATTATGTTCCATACAAGACGGAGGCTGCAAATTCGCACAAAAGCCACAGAATGAACAATCGTTTGGTACTATTTAGTGTCGTGTTAAATTACACCATAAGTAAGAAGATCTGCTCACATTAATGCCCGTATCACGTTCCGTTTCACATTAAACCATTCTTACGTGAATGGGACCGAATGAATGAGTTGCGACAGCCATATCGCGTCCCCGTTGTAAGACAAAGGGCCGGTAGGGAATATAAATAAAATAATTAGTCCGAGTGTTGAATCGTTTAACATTACCCGTAATTATTGATATGTGAATAGGATTTATTTTAACTGCTGGCGGGTGGTGCGAGTGGTGGGAGGTAGCGGGTTTTATAGCGTACAAAATGTGCCCACGAATCACGATTATTTTTTTTATGGCATTGAATGAAGAGGCGAGCATGCCGTTCGCCTGATGGTAAGCGATACGACCGCCCATAAACAGTAGCAACACCATACAGCACCTTGAGTTACAAAGTACTGTGTTGCATTTCACTGCGCTCGTCATCCTGAGACATAAGGACATATGTCCTTCAAACCGAAACACGACAGTGCATGCACACTGCTGCTTGGCGGTAGAAATAGACACTGCGGTGGTACCCACCTAGACGGACTCTTAGGTCCGTCTAGGTGGGTCTTACCACCAGTAAGTTTATTGCAGTACAGTATTATAATATTCAAGGCTGTAGCGTATTAAGAAATTGATTATTTTCATTTATCTATACAAAAATACACATCACGCCTTACCTCCGAAGAGGTAGACGGAGGTCAAGGCACCTACTTTTCACCATGTGCGTCCGTCCCATGATGTAATAAACGGTGAACATATCGCCATATCGGAGAAGCATAACCAGTCGCTATAAGGAATTTAAACTTACCTACCGCGACCTCTCATAACATCCATCCGCCTTCATTCAATTGAATGGCATTTCTTTAACAGGCACGGAGGTTATCAAATAACGCTCAACAGTCTGGAAATGTTTTAAACATTAGCATCAATGGTATTGTTTGTCCGTTGGTCTGACACCGGCCAGTTATCCGGTGATTAGCTCCATAATGACAGGGAAGACTTAGCCCCATTAAATCCTTTTTGGTTTTTCTAGTTGTGTGATGGATTTTGTTAAATATTGGTACATATTAATATAGATTTGATCACTTAAAAATGAGTAAGATTTATCATGCTTATCGCGTCATATCAGCATATTTATTTGTTTCAAACTTTTTATAAAGGTATAAAAGAAAAATAAATACCTATAAAGCAAGCTAGAGCTCCGAAAGAATATCGTTGCTGTCTTTTTCTGCTCTCAAGCACCAGGGTGCACTGTGAATGCATTTCAAATGACCGTATCAAAATTATAAGAGCAGTATGGTGCCGCGTAAAGCTTTGCGATTCAAATATTCAGCCAGTTCAAAGCCAGTATTACGAATTTTGACACAAAATATTTGTGTATGTGTTAAGTAACGAGCCACCCACGAAGTAGGTACAAGCTGATTCACCCCATCAACAACGGCGCGTTGCAGCATTCGCGACTCTGCAGACCACCGAGCGCTGTTGGTGTAAGAAACAAGACATACCGTGTGAAACTCCACATCGGCACACGGAGTCTTTATAAGCAACGACTACAGTAGAATAAGCACACTTTCGTTTCTAATATCAGGCGAATTTGTCATTTAAGTTTAGATTTAAATAAATTAGTTTTAAGTAAATTCGTTTTTTTGGGACCTCCGGCCGCAGCTTACGTAATTTATGGGTGGTACATCGGCAGTAACAACAAATACTATCATTAATGAAGATACAATCTCACAGAGTGCATTAACCCAATTCTTTCACAAACAAATTAATGCAATGACTTCATTCACAATTGATACGATACTAATTTTATTTTTCCATCGGCATTAATCGTGATTTTGACTAATGAACTGTGCCACAATAACACTGGTTTCTCGATGCAATTCCTTGGCAGAAGAGATTTTAATCAGTAACCACAATAGCTGGTATAATGTGTGCTCAATTATAAATTTCGATGTGAAACGGTTCGCACCTGTGGCCGCGCGGCTGTCTCCTGCCTCCCCGCTCGCCTCGCTCCGCGCCCGGCCGTCCTCGCCGCTTTGATTAATCACGCTCGCGATTCTTGCCAATGACAGTTAATATCGCTATGGCAGCGGTGCGAGGGAATGGCGGCAGAGGGAGCGGATGCTGGTATAATAAGCTCGTAGATTTACATATGGAAGGTTTCTCGTTCAAGTCTAATAAGCAGCAGTAATGTTGCGTTCATTTTGTATGTTGAAACTGGTGTAATTTTTGGTAATTCCACCGTTTACATCTTAAGTTTGAAGATGACGAGCCTAGAGCAGCTGTGTTTTCCAGTGTTGTTACTGACAACCAAGTTATTTCCCCGTTTATAAACGCTGCATATGACCTTAATACTAGTTAGTACTAATAGTTTCAAGTTCCGAAATATTGCATGGCACCAACTGCACTAATCTTTCATAAACATTTTCAAGTCTCTTAACACCCAATAATAAAACTGGCTACTATATAATCTAGCCTCTAGAGTCATTGCATTTGCAACGAGGGGTGGCCAGTATGTAAATAACAAGACCTTCACTCCTCGGTAATGCAGCTGACCAACAAAAAGTATGAACCGCTACTGCCCATTACTTGTCGCCTCCATCCAGTCACATCTACGAGTCGCTACATTTGATTCGATGTCATATTGAAACCCCGATGAATAAGCTCGCTGCGCTCTTTAGCTCAATGCGTGCCGTTACAAAGAGAGCGGCGAGATTCCTCTTTACAAACTCAGGACCTGAAGAAGTTGTTTAGAAAATTTCATCTTTTGCTGAATTATGACTATTGCTCGTTTTAAAATCAATGTTATAAGCGTATATAGACCTGATATGAACTGCTTTGCACAGTTTGAAATCGATCGAAGTGGTATCAGTAGTAAAAAATAGCTAGTTGTCTGTCATGTGGGAGAAGCCGTCAGAAATAAAGGATATTATTATAATTAATATTAAATAGGCCTTATCATAGACTATATCAAGAGTACCAATCGCAGTAGAATGTCATACAGTGGTTTATACTTTTTAATTGGCATTGATCAATTACTAGTGTTGTGACACCAAAAGTTGTAGCTAGTCTTTTCATAAAGCAATCTAACCGCTTTCATCTCATTTCACACGTCACAATCTGATCCTAATTACCCGAAAAGTCATTGTTTTGTGGATGTGCAGTAATTATCGTCAAAGCGCGTGGGGTCGCCCCCTCTGTTTGCTGGGGTCCGGTAAATCCGTCCGCAGTCCACAGTCTGTCACGGATTATAGATTAGTGAACGAGTGCTGTCGCGGCATTATTGACTACTTGGACTTGATTGATTGTGGTTTTACAGATACCTTCGTTTTTCATAAAACTTGTAAGGTTTTAGTTAATTCAACCACAAATATTTATTTGTAGTTCATTTTCGGTAAAATACGGTAAAATTAAATAATGAATCATGGCAACAACTTTACAGATAGCCTGACATGGAATGTTGCTAGTTAATAAATAAATTTGCTCTCCTTGCACATTAATATTTTTTGTTATTCGGCAACGCACTCGTAATGCTTCTTACTTCTCTTTCCTCTGCCATCACTTGAAATCAAGATATCTATTTGTTTGTTTGGCGCTCTCTGTACTAATATTATAAAGCTGTAGAAGGTAGTCTGGTTGGGAATGGAACGGTGTGCCGAGACAATGTCCGGAGGTTCAAAACCCCAAGGCACACACCTCTGACTTTTCAAAGTTACGTGTGTATTGTTTATCAATTATCGTTCGCTTTAACGGTGAAGGAAAACATCGTGAGGAAACTTGCAGACCTGAGAATTCTCCATGAATCTCGAGGGTATGTGAAGTCTGCCAACCCGCAATAGGCCAGCGTGGTGGATTAAGGTCTAACCCCTCTCAATAGTAAAGGAGGACCGTGCTCAGTGGGCAGTATATAATACAAGGCTGATTGCTTTACATTGCATTATAAAGTTAAAAAGTTTATTTGGTTGAATGAACTAACATCAGGAAATACTAAACCGATTTTAGTTTTTTGTATCACGTATGGTAGATGTTGTGACTGCCTTAAACAAGTGGTACATTTATATAATTTTTTGTAAAATACCTCTTATGTCTTTTTAGTATAAGTTTTTATTGTACCCACTACTGGCTGTCCTTAAAATAAATAAATAAATAAATAAAAAGGAACCTATATTACTCCTGAGTGCTATAGACTTCTTTTTATACAGGAAAATGTTTTATGCAGGACATACTTTTCATGCGGGCGGAGTCGCAAGCAATACTAGTTTTATTATAAGACTAACAATTTATTTAAGCTTTCGGATAAATAGAATTGTTTATAAGGTTTAGGAAACCTTAAGAGGTTTACTAGCTACAACAATATTTTCAACTCCTTAGCTCTTAATTGGATTAATTTCGTTGCGGGTTAAAGGTGGATTACATTTCCTGATACTTGCCGAGCTTCACCGTTCGGTGTCATAAAACGCGTGCCACTGCTGTCTTGGCTAACACGAGATGCAGTGACGGGTGTGAGGGCGGGACAGTCTCTAACCCAAACCACTATACCTGACGTGGCAAATGTACTTAATTTTTAAAATAATCCTTCTGCCCAAAACATCAAAAATCATTATCCCTTTGATCCAGTTTAAATCCCGCGGGACGCGAAATGCGCAGTAAGGCTCTCCATTAAAGTAAGGGCCCCTAGTTAAGACAATGGCCTCTCCCCTGTTTGCGCAACACGCCACTTCAACACTCGATGACACCGTAGTAATGCTTTTGTTTTAGGAATGTACACAAGGGGCGTTTAACGGTTGGTGACAGTTCTTTTGTGAAATGGCAAGTGGATAGGAATGGATACTTGGCGTTGTTTGAGCTTATGTTGTGTTAAATGTCTTTGTTCGAAATGGTTGTTTATGGTTTAATTTTAATCACTATCAGTACAATAAACGAACTGAGTGATGTCGCTGTCCGTTGCATCGGCTTCACTTATTTGTCGGCTTTTATTTAGGTTGTGGCAGTCGTGAGACAAGTACGAGAGAGTTAAAAGCTAAGAGTGGAATTTACAATACTACAATTTTTAAAGTTCCAAAAAAAAAAACATTGTCGGTTGGCCGAGTTTTGGAATCATAATTATAGTTCTGATTGTATAGTGTGTAGAAACTAATTACGCTCACAATAAAATATTCAAAGGAAAGGGTCTAAATCTTGAAATATGAAAATTAAGATTTCATACCCGACGTCCAGTCCCTTCTTGAATCCTGGATAAAGCTGGGATTTCTTTGAGGATTCATCCTGTTGCTATCCCTTCCACACCTTGCTTGAGAGGTAGTGTGAGAAAAAGATAGAAACTCTTTGGAAGTGTCTACGCATGAAAATTGAATGTACGGCTCTCGGCGCGGGTGTTTGTAAATAAAATTGAATATTCAGTGAGTTGGTTCGAAAATCACAGTTATCCAGCCTCTGATGGACTCGCAGGAACCACGGACATCATTACGTATACAACCTTTAAATTGACAACCATAGACATTGATAGAGATTGTAAGTTGTTTACAATCATAGCATAGGTCATATAGAGAGATGGCATAAAAAGTGGATGACGTGATATTACCTATATATTTCCCACCACCCATCATCATCAGCTACATCAAGTTCACTGCTGAACATAGGCCTTCCCTTAAAATTTCCAGACGGACCTGTTAAAAATGAACTGCATCCAGCCGGTTCGTGCGACATACCTAAACATTTGTAATTTCGACTCATTTCGACTTCATGCTGTGGGCATAGGTGCCACATCGCTGCACCCGCACATTTAAAAAATTAAAATAAAAAAAAACTTAATGAGTACCAGTTATTGAATACAAGACTAGATTTTTTTTTTACTTTTAATCCTAATTATTAATAACTTCCGTTACCCATGTAACATAAATAATTATCAAAATACCTTTGGACATAATTACCGAAGTTGAAAGCAAAAATCAAATGTATCTTAGTTGATTTGTTCTTTACGTTCTGCTCCTCTAAACTTATAACTGATTTAATTGCAAAAATTTCAATAAACTTATGCCATTCACACGTAATAAGTCCTCAAAGTGGACTTAAGCCCACCGGAGCTGTTGTCAGTGGCGCTAAATTAAATTTCTGTTACCGGTCCTGACGGCCGCCATTGTTACCGTTCGCTATCCACGTCACTGTAAGGGTAATCTTATGGGTGACAAATGGGTTACTGCTATGGAAAATCAGTTAATACTTCCCAAAATTGAGTATGCGATTTTTGGGATGCCACTAAGTTTCGTCCGTACTTTAATTGTCAATGTTAGAAAGAATCTATTAGGTATGCAGTATAAAGAATGCAATTATTTAATCATGGGAATAATTACGGGATTCAAGGCGAAGTGGTTAACAACAGCTATGGTAACTATCTAGTCAAATGAGCCATTATTGACAAAGTGTTTAAAGACTCCTTTGAAGACAGTTCTTAAGAAAATAAAGAAGAACACTACCTGAATCACGTTGATAGACTATATTATGTTCCATTTTCAATTAAAGAATTATACTTAGAGCTTTTATAACTATAGCAAATTGAACCACTCGAAAATAACTCGCGATGTCCGACAGCCGTTTATGTCACCTTTGCAATTCCGAACCCAAATGGAAATTGGTCCCAAAGAATAGTTTCCAATAAATTTAATCGATTTAAACGGGACGCGAGTGTTCGGACATCGAGAGGGCGCGTAATGAGGTTTGGGGCGAGGGCGCCGGACCACGGGGTTTCAGGGAAATTGAGAAAAATAGACATTTTTATATGAATGACTTTTAAAAACAAATTTGAATAAAATAAGTGAAATGATATTTCGAAACCAATCGCCAGATTCTCGTAGAGTCAAAGTTTCAAGATATGTCCCTAGGTTGCTAAACTTAACGTTAGGTTGAATTCTTCGTAATCGAAATCTGTTATTGGAAGTGCAGTTACTGGTGGTAGGTCTCTCATTACTGGTGGTAGGTCTCTCATATGTAAGAGTCCGTCTGGGTAGGTACCACCGCAATGTCTATTTCTACCGCCAAGCAACAGTGTGCATGCACTGTTGTGTTTCGGTTTAAAGGACATTGTAGCCAGTGTAACTACTGGACATAATGAGACTTAACATCTTATGTCTCAGGATGACGAGCGCAGTGGAATGCCACACAGTACTTTGTAACTCAAGGTGCTAGATGGTGTTGCTCCTGTTTATGAGTCGTCGTATCACTTACTATTAGGCGAAGGGCATGCTCGTCTCGTCATTAAACGCAATAAAAAAAAGTTAATATTTTAACAACATCTAAAGATGTCTTTTAAATTACATATGGAACTGAACCACGTCACTGTTTTGTTTGGAAGTAGTAATGGAAGTGATAGCTTTCTCTCACGCTTTTTATGGACTGTGAAATTGCCACAAAATAAACGCATCCCTTCCCAAGCCCCTTCCCATCCCATAAATCAGGAATCCATAATTCTAGCTGTGTGTTCACCAATCTACCATCAAACATCCTACATTCAGCAAAAAATAACCAGCCAGTTATATGTACTGAATATGAATAAAAACAATCAAACAACACTACATAATTATGAACAAATTACTGACGTCAAAATCCGGTCTGATTCTTTTTATCGCCCACATATCGAGTCGAACAATTACTGGCAAAAAGGGTCGCCCAATACAGCCGGAGCCGTATCTGCGGACTTAATTACACCACGACTTATAGAATACTAATTAATATTTTATTGAGTGTTATGAGACTTGTGAAAGGAATAAATAACTACACGCAATTGTATCGATCTCATATTAGAATTTTTTGAGTGGGTATCGGATCATTCTGGAAATATCTGAATTCCTTTGAGTAATGAGAATTGATAATGCTTTTCTAACTAAATGTAATCCAGTTATTTCGTTTAATACTTGCATTAATAGGGCTTTTACAAATAAGAACGAGGAAACGACTATTACTTGTGAGAAAACTTGTGTCTTTGGCACTTGGGAACCTACTACGGCATCCCTAAGTCTCAAAAGAATAATTAATAAATTATAATTGGTTTAAATAATGGGTAATGCCAAATTATTATGCTAGCTTTTTACAACTGATTAGATAATATGTTATATGGCATGGCATGGCCATGGTAACATGTACTATAGTTGTGATACATCGGTGTTAACAACATAAGGCATAAAGCATGCCAAAACACCTCATGATTATAAGAGTTAATAAATAGCTCATTGTTAGCTATCGGGAAGCATCCGAGTATTTATTGTCCATAGCCAGTGACAGTATGTATTTGTTCCCATCGGGCTGCGGCGCGCAAGCGGCCTAACAAAGCCGACAAATCTGATACATGCCTTCTGTGCGAAATTCTATGTTTATGTTCAGTAGCTACACAGTGCTCTAGCGGATGAAGAGCTTTTTTGTATTTGATTAATTAATTTAATAGAAAATGTATTATGCTATAATTTTATCAGACGAGCGTAAGTGCTTGGTATTATTTTAAGTAAATGCGAAATTATGTAGAATTTAGCAATGTTGTTAATATTAGTGAACACAAACATTTTAAATTAAATTTTCCATAAGCTAGCTACAAAGGTATCCTCTAAGTATTAGGGTTAAATATTACCAATCCAAAAATAATAGTCACTATAAAAAAGGTCTTGGCTGGTGGTAAACGTCACGCCTGCTCATAAACTATATTCAAATTTTGCATGGCGTTAACATTATGATTGCCATGCTGACACATTAACGTTACTTCACTGTCTTCAAACCGGAATCTGTTGCTCAAAGGCAGATATAAAACTGTAGATTTTCCAACGAACCCAAACCAACTCCCATAATATAAACATGACATTTAAATCATATTAACCTACCCAGTATATTGTCCAACCTTCCCGGCAATATGTATGTCCTTTAAAGGCTATCTCCCAGTCACGTAGGCGGGTAACAATTAACATTTCACCGGCCGCGCGATCATCTGCACAGATGCAAACACGGTCTAACACGGCCCGGGCTCTAATTGCCAGCCTGCCAGTTTGCCAGACCGCTACTTTGCCAACCGGTGCCTTTAACGGCCATCGCGTGCAGTGCCAGTATGTCAGATTTAGCAATTGCCTAATAAGTGTGTTTGATTGATGACTTCGCGTTGACACACGCGTCCTTAAACAGAGGTCCGTAATGGGCGCGTTAATTTTACAATTTCTTGATGGTTGCGGAAACTGTGGCATGTGATAAGATCTGTAATAATTATTTGTTGGTCCGATTTAGTGTGTGGCAAAGATGTTAGGCATAATCCAAACTAGATAAGGTTTTGGATGAATAATATTAATTTATGCTTATTATTATATTTCTATATTGTTATCAAGCCCGTCCTTATGATTTGAGTCAGTAATTTTTATGATAAAAAATTGCTATGTGCTAAAACTGTTATGAACTAACGATTGTATTACAAATTGTCACATTTTCAAAAAACTCATAACAAAAAATGGCACCATACGAAATAACTAGCATCATAATAGGTTCATGAGATAACAATGAGCAATAAATCAACAATCGTGTAAACGGATGCGCGGGGGAGGCGGAGTGCGGCGGGGTGCGGAGGAGTGCGGCGGTGTCGGTGCGATGGCGCAAGAAACTCGCAGACACACGGCAATGAGAGCGATAATCTCGCCACAATTAGCGACGCTGCAAGAACGTCCCACGATGTAAAGTTGCCGCAAATGGATAGCACGTACTCAGGGAAAGAAGGAAGGGACAGGACCCAACATGTGCACAAACAACGCAACAATCAGAATGTAGTATTTGATTCAAATAAGATTCGAAAAGTTAGTTCATAATCAAAGGAAATATACACTAATTCCATTAGTCATAAAAGTGGTTTATGAGATTTTTTATTTGTTGATCCCATATAAAAATATAAGGTTTTGGCCAATATAATTATATGAAGAAATCAATGAAAATAATTTTCTTTACATATATACATATACACTCACGCCTGTTATCCCCGAAGGGGTAGGCAGAGGCGCAACTAGTGCACCCACTTTTCGCCATTATTCCGTCCCATGATGTGATAGGGGGCGAGCCTATCGACATATCGGGTACAAATTCCAGACTCCGAGCTGATACTGAATAGAAAAACTCAATATAACTTCGCCCGACCCGGGGATCGAACCCGAGACCTCATATTTGCAATCGTACTGTAATACAACTACGCCACCGAGGCAGTCCTTTTTTTTTACGAAATGGTTATTATTCCTTTAATTGCCAAAGAAGTCTTAATAAATCCTAAATTTCACTCCTTAGACGTACTTTCTTAACAACTTCTTTATTAACTCCGGGGACAATAGTGGGGTATTACTTATTAGTTTTTTATGAACCCAAGTGCAGCCCATCGCTTGTTCACCACGTAGTAAGAAACATGATGTACGCACTCACGAGTGTAACTGTTATTAATTAACATTAAAGGCAGAATCCAGAAACAAAACGTTACTCACCGACGAGTATAACTGTACATTTACTTATACATCTATAATATTCAACTATTTCAAATTTTCTGGGGTACTCGAAACAGTGATAATACTTCGCGTTTTCTTCTCTCTACCCTTATGTTATTCAAATGGGGTCACCGCAACACCACTTTTACACAATTTACAGACCAATTCATAGTTTTTATAAATGGTCACCTGTATGACCTCAGCCAGGGGGAAAATCATAAATTAATAGATCCCCACAAAGTATTACTTCAGCTGAGTCATCATCATCATCAGCCACATGACGTCCTCTGCTGAACATAGGCCTCCCCTAAAGATTTTCAGATGGACCTGTCAAAAGCGGCCTGCATCCAGCGTGTTGCTGCGAACTTTATCAAGTCGTCTGTCTGCATTGCAGGTGAGCTAAGTACTGAATCCAAGTTCTGATCTGCACTCTGCAGCCCATATATGCTGCCACAAAGACGTGGCGATATTGATAATTCTCTACAGGCCACAAAGATGAATTTATGTTATTATTTGATGTTATGACTGCCTCGGTGGCGTAGTTGTATTACAGTACGACTGCAAAGCTGAGGTCTCGGGTTCGATCCCCGGGTCGGGCAATGTGATATTGAGGTTTTCTATTCAGTATCATCTCGGAGTCTGGAATTTGTGCCCGATATGGCGATAGGCTCGCCCCCTATCACATCATGGGACGGAATAATGGCGAAAAGTGGGTGCACTAGTTGCGCCTCTGCCTACCCCTGCGGGGATAACAGTCGTGAGTGTATATGTATTATTTTTGTTAACAACCAATGTATCTGTAATCTATACACACTTTTAAAACCGGCAAGGGTCTCTAGCACAATTAAAGTAGCCTTGGTTCTTCAAGATTCTTTTCTTCAAGTGACATTATGCAGGCTCAATCGCCCATTTTTTGACAGATCTAGTAATCGAAGCCGAAGCCTCAAGGTTCACAGCTACAATACTCCACAACTAAACCATCAAACTAATTGACGATCCTGAATTTCAACGCAAAACCGAACGAAACAATACCGTTGTAAAGCCGATCTTAGCCACCATTTGCCTAACGACAAAAAAACGCAGTACATTGTTAGCGGTGTTGCTTTCATAATTATTTGCATATAATATGCACGCGACAAAAACCCGCGGGCTATATGTTACTCGACGAGATCCGATGGCGATGCAGTCTGCGAGACACGCTTCTGTGAGATAAGGTGTGGGCCCAGTGTGCGCAGACAGCGGAAACGTTAGGAGCGGGTGCTGAAGAAAAATGGTAGAGCCTGCGTGACACGGTGCTGTGTACTGAGGTGTGGGTCGACTGTAAGTGGATAGCGGCAGCGTTAGTTGTAGGTGTTGAAAAAGAATGCGCCTATGCAGTAAACCATTTGTGATTTGACATAAATTACCTCATTATTTGTAAGCGGAGAGAGAGGGCGGTTGCTAAACAAGAATGCAGTCTGTACAGATTCCTAGGCATTAATTTTTATTCATTAATTAATCCATTCCTATGTATTTCAGTCGCTAAGGCATATCAGCTTAAACAAAAACAATGATAATGGTAAAATATAAGAGTCACTTTGTAGACTTATCGCTCTTACTGCAACCACACCCATCTAAGCAGCGCAGACTAGAGAAAATATTCAATACATAATTAAATTAGTGGTGTTTTTGTCTGTTTTTAATCTGCAGTTAACGTTACCAGTAACGCTTTGTGTGAATTAGCACCAATCATGCCGTTAACGTTGTTCAATGAAGTCCTACCGGCAGGTACCACGTATATCAATAATCTGAGAGAAATCAAATCATACAATGTGACTATTTTTTCATCTTACTTAACCGCTCAAATAATAATTTAATTTGTAGTAAGACAGAGGCTATGAACAGTTTCTATTTATAAAATCTTGTCTATTGAACATGTGCAAGATTTAACAAACAAACTAATAATATAAGGATAGTAATTTGAAATTACTACATAATTACTAATTTCTATATTAATTCCTTACGATTACAATTTAATGAGTTATTAAATGTGTTTATCTCGTGAATTATTTACCCAATGTTTTGGTTTCTTTAAATAAAAAAATATTGCCTCGGTGGCGTAGTTGAATTATGGTACGACTGCAATGCTGAGGTCTCGGGTTCACTCCCCGGGTCGGGCAAAATGATGTTGGATTTTTCTAATCAGTATCAGCTCGGAGTCTGGAATTTGTGCCCGATATGGCGATAGGCTCGCCCCCAATCACATCATGGGACGGAATAACGGCGAAAAGTGGGTGCACTAGTTGCGCCTCTGCCTACCCCTTCGGGGATAACAGGCGTGAGTGTATATGTATATGTATGTATGTATTTTACTCTAATTTTATTACTTTCTCTTTGGAAACTATTCAAGTGGCTTCATAAATACAACCTAATATACTAACACAAACATATAACTTTAAATATACAAAGTTCGTTAATAAAATCAGTTAAAATGTAGATGTTAGGTACACGCCCTCAATGTAATTCACTCGATGATTTTTAAGAATGTTATCTCATATAATTCAGTTATTAAACTCACACTGAGATCGCATCGCTTCCTCAATGTTTTACTATACCTTAGTTAATATGCGTGTATCGTTGCATGCCGTAATTATACATAGAAGTTATGTAAAATGACTGATATCTATTATAAATTAAGGCCACCACATATAAATATGGTAATTCCAAGCAATTTGTCTAGGAAGACATTGGTTGCGAATAGGAACAACTCATGTGTTTTCCGGATAAACATTTAGATAGCATGGACTTGGACAAAGGACTGAACCCTAAGAAATTTTCCGACTTCCCTCTCCTTATTAATTGCCATTCTTTCTCATTAAAGGTGGACTGCGAGCTGATGACAAACTGGTTTTTTCAAAAGTAAATGACGAGACCAGCAGCTCCATGCCCCTGGGCAACCGTCGCGACTGTCCTTAAATACACAAGACCCCAGTTTTGGATTACAAAGGACAGCTTAGAATCTCACAGAGCTCTTGAACCTGCAATAGAAATGAAGACTTAAAACGACGCGTAACACGTTGGCTACAATGTCCTTCAAATCAAAAAGGACATTAGCAAGCATACCATCTAGTAAAAATATTACCAATATTCAGGAACTACACAAAACGTCCCACCCATCACACGAAGACAACAAAATACCGTTAGTAATTTAAAGATATTTGCAAAAGATAATGCAATACATGTAACACGTATGTATGTTATTAGTTGTCGTATCGGTCACATCTCGGTATCAGTCGATTCGACGCCGCGTCGACCGCCAGGCGCTCACCTCGGCTTATTGATTCGGAGAAATAAAAACAAACATCATGATTAAATGGAAGCCGCGATGTGAGCAGATTAAGTTGTATTTTCATTTGGTGGGTTAAGTCATGAGCTTAAAGCTTTGATAGCAAGTGGGTATGTAATCAAAGGCTTAAAGGTTTCTTGTTGTCAATTTCGACACATTTTATCTTAAACATGTTTGTTATAAATAGAGTATTTCAAACCGCGTGTCCAAGTGTTTTTAAAAGCTCCAATATTCATCTTTTTCTACCTGATTTTTTCATTTAAGTGTAATCTGCGCAACAACCATTGTTTTGGGCGTATTACATGAACAATCTAGCTTGATTTTTCCCACCAACAGCTTCTTCGATGATAGCCCCTTTTAAAAAGCTAAGATTTGCCATATATTTGAATAACCTTTTCCGGGATAAAACATAGCTCATGGCCTTTCTTATAATTTCTATTATCTTATTTTTTTTCTTTAATTTTAAATTATTGTTTTGTCTGTTTTTATTGTACTTACTTTATTGTGA
This sequence comes from Lapara coniferarum, assembly GCA_949316025.1. Taxonomy (NCBI): domain Eukaryota; kingdom Metazoa; phylum Arthropoda; class Insecta; order Lepidoptera; family Sphingidae; genus Lapara; species Lapara coniferarum. The sequence continues at coordinate 2,099,755 of OX438920.1, forward strand.
CGAATAAACAAACTGCTTTTATTTTCGTTCTTTCTTATGTTTCAAGCTCATTACGTACTAAATTTCACCAAAATCGGTTCAATAATTTAGCCGTGCAAGCGTAACAGACACAGGCAGAGTCTATTTCGCATTTATAATATTAGTATGATTTTTTAAGCTTGTATTAATGAGCTGTAGTTGATGTTTGTACCACATCCGCGATACACAATCCTAAAGCGCCGGTACACACACCGCACACCGCTTGCTGAGTTGGCACAATATACGCAGTACGCACTATACGCAGCCTATGCCGTGTACGCCGGCCGCGTAACAGCGGCGTCTGGCGCACACCTCCGATTTATTGCAACTGTTGCCTTTAACTCCGACATAATTTAATTTGAACACGACTCGGTCGCCGCCACACCGACTTAATTATGATATCTGCGATATCGAACGATACGCACCGTGTCCGAGACTTTTTATGTGTCGTTATATTGATGTATGATTGGCAAGCGAAGGATAACTTGAAATGGAACGCTTGCGAGTTAATAATGGGATTGCTGGAACTATGAATGAAATGTATTTTTTATGGCGAATGCGCCAGATCGTCACATGATGATTAATGAACTGATGATACTGATAAACAGGGAAAAGGATAAATAAATATGAAAATGATTGGAAGGAATTTGAAGATCCAACAGTTTTGTGGACTGTATGTGATAGAAAGCTATCCCTTAAAGTCGGTTTTCTAAGAGAAGAACCGCGGTAAAGCCGCCAATTTATTTTTAGTCGAAACTGTCTACAGCATGACTCTAAATCAGCCGAGGCTATAATAATAATAAATGATTGTTCCACATTAAAAAGAAAACAATGTTTTAACTATCAATAGCTCTATGAGCAAAAAAGCAGATGAACATTCAATTCCTACGTGCAACACGAAACACAGAACAAATTTACAAAGCCCTCACTTTTAAACTAGAGAATCTGTACTTGGATGGCAATAACACACAATATATTTTCATCACAACATCTAGATCTAGGTGGAAAATCGTGAAACCGACGCCATGCTTGAAAATATCATTAGTACAATATTTTTAGTTCTGACGCGTCGGCACAAAACGAAACGCATTAATCATAACACCCGGCAATTCAATGCATTTCTCGTGGAAACAAAAATAGGCGGTTTATGAGCAAATAATGGCATGAAGTTTTGTCTGTCCATCAAAAAGATGCATTTTAACTAATTTATACATAAGTACTTTGCCTAGAATATAAATTTATTTATAGAATGTTTTGATTTTTTGAATGAAATTGTCTCGAGCAATAACACAGCTATTTATCATAGTTTAGTTTCTTTAAGTATATTTTTTTAATAATATATGTTTGAACTGGTCGTAGAATCGTAGTATTTTAATGAACTGAAAGATATGTCGGCTCTATGATATTAACAAAGTGTTTCATATCGTCAGTTCATCCTACTACCTTCCGTATGAAACTGAGGTTTGGAGTCTGTGCTGGGTTCAGATTAATATTCCAAGATATTTGTTGTAAATTTAAGTTTTTTAAAATTGTCTGAAATTGGCTTCAATATTTTTCTACAAAATAAATTCTGTGCGTGGGAAAGTTCAAACTACGATCGAAAATTACATCAAACAGCGGGCGCCCTCTTTCCGATGAAAAAAATAAAATGCCCGAGATAACATTCACTGCATAAGAAAAGTATATAGAACTTTAAAGTATGAAAAATTGTAATGAACTGTGCTATTCTCGTCATGATTAAGAATTAGATATTATAATTCACAGTAATTGCACTGGCTATACGACATTACCTATACACTGCTGAAATAGATAAAGCAGAATTATTGCTTAAACAGATAACTTTAAATACGAGGCACTATACATTTTTTAAATCTGTCATTCCAAAATGAATTGTGGCGAGTAAAGCCGCGTGCAGCTCAGATGTCTTATGGTTGGATTGTTGCGTGCAAAATTCAACGGCAATTTGTCATTACAATCGCAGATACACAGAGCGGCGCGGGCAGACTGGCGGACGGCGGAACGGGCGCGTCGTCGCGTCGGCGCGGCGCTCGGACACAATACGAAATTGTACGTGGTCGTGTGAAAAAATCATGATTACCCTATTCGTGCGAAAGTTGCTTTTTACTATGGATTTTTATCTGACAGAAGTTCAATAAGTGACAGCTCAATCAAGATTTGCCAAATTGACCATGTTCGAAATTCAAATTAATGCACGTTGCGTTTCTTTTTCTCGCAGACGCTCGTGCGTCCAATTAACACACATTACACCGGTGTAGTAGTCAAGTCGAAACTATTTGATTACAAGAAATAGAAAACATTTAAACTTGGTTTATTCTTTAGAAGTAAACAAAAATAATAAAATATTGTATCAGTGCAAAAAATAAAAGAGATATCCGATAAACTTCTTACTGACTGAACCTTAAATAAACATTCATTTATGCCTCAGCAATATTTAAATAATTGAATATGATATTTTGCCGGTCGGAGTAAGTCATTAGATCGAATTCAAGACAAATGAATGAAAATAATCAAACATTGCGCATGCGCACGGCGAGTAGGGGAGACCGGGGATAGTTGACCAAATTTCAGCTTGGACGCCTATATTTTTGTGGTTTTAGTATATAATGTTAAAAAAACCTATAGGTTTGATAGGTGCACTAATAAGCTTTCGAAAGAAACACCAAAAATCTCGCTATTGTTTATAACATAGTGTACAAAAGCCATTTTGTGGAACGAGAAAATTAAGTCAACCTACCCCATGCCTGGGGTCGGTGGACTATTCATTAGGGGTAAATTGACCTGCGAAGTAATTGATATAAAATACGGCAATTAAATAAAAGAAAACACTACAAGTACTTATTTACTATTATCAATATGTCTTATTGAGACAAAATATCATCAACATTTACATAATAAACATATAATTTGTCACTTTTTGTACGATTTTCATTATAAGGGCGGAAATAAAAATCCTACCACAAGCAGAGGATGGCTGTTTCGAGTAGTTATTCTCTTGTAAATTCACATGGTTTTGGAATAACAAACTTTTGTTAAAATTGACAAAAAAACTCACTTTATTCCATGTGAAGAATATTTGGATTACTACGTGGTACATTTTCTAGGTAGTCAACTAGCCCCAATATAAAATTTGTCTACCAGCCCCAAACAACTTTTATAATTTTCAACCACGTGTAAGTACCTCAAAACCGTGGCAAAATATTAAAAAAAATACACTAAAATAATCATCAATAACCAAACTCTTACTTTAAATTGCTCGAAAGTAATTAACATTGAGTATAAAGGCTTCAATACAAATAATATTAAGAGGTAAATAATTACTCATAGGTATCATTTTTCGATAAATCGTTTTTTCTCCCGGATTACGTGTGCCCGCGGTGCCGCGTTTGCGATGAAGATTCGGACACAGTTAACGGTTTTTCGTGTATATCAAGACGACGCAACACTTTAAAATAGCTCGAGTTATTGACTGTTATTCATCCTGCCCCTATCGCCAACCATCCCCGGTCTCCCCTACCGCTGCACTGAATTATGTGTTGTAATTAAGGCCTGCCGTCCGCGGGTCTTTGCGGACTGGTTTAAGCATTGGGACACCAAATTATCTGGCATGTGTGGTGATATGACATGATGTCATTCTTGTATAATGATATCATACGTATGTTTATGTAGATGATTGTCAGTTGGTCCCCAGTTCCTCTCAATATCCTAAGTACCTATTTATAATAATTAGTCGCATATTTGTAATGCACTTCCTGTGAATAGGAGTTACATTCAAAACTTGATCATGTGCTATGACAACTCTAGAAGATTGAAAACAAAAGAATTAAACGCGCCCGAACTAAATTAAAGTTTAAGTTTTAACATTTAAGCTTATGTAGATATTAGGAACTAAATGCGACGCCTACACCAGAAGAGTTCATAAGTTATTTTCACTGGTGCATTAAACCAAATTTTCATCTTACATCCGAGTAATATCATCTATTATTTATATCCTATTATTGTTATTTTTTATCATCCTCTGTACCGGTAACTAATTGTAATCAGTAGTCAAAGTCAATATTTTTACGGGTTTTATCGCGGTACTCGCCTGGTTTAGAATTTAAGCGATATGTTTTTACTACACTAGCTCTTGTTCGCAGCTCCACGCGCGAGAAAGAGTGTTTTGGGGATAAAAAGTAGTCAATGTCCTTCACACGATCGCAAATTATCTCCATATCAATTTTCGTCGAAATTGGAGAGAGACAGAATTAATATTGCATTTATAAGTATGAATTATAATCATTACTAGAAGAAAAAGATAAGAAACAGAGCTCTTAACGTTATTGAAACGGCTCTTAGCAATATATTATCTCCCCACTCATGTCACAGCGCATACAGTATTACTCGTTTGGGCTCGATGCCCGATAAACGCTTAATTCGTGCTCGCATTATAATTATTTATCAGTAAATTGGTACAATTATTGATGTGTTTACCGTATTGTGTATACTGTCTGTAGCCGCCGCGGTGGCCGCGGGTTCGCACTGATACGAGATGCTCGTAATTAACTCGTAACTTCTTGGAATAATATCTTTTAGTGTTATCTTTTACATCAATATTTCGGTTATTTGAACCGAAATATCCTCCGGTGTAAGTAGGTAGCATTGCTAAGGATATCTACATTAGGTCTTTTACATTTTAATTGTAAATTAAGCTCAATATTGTCGACGAAAGAAAACGATAAATCTTTAAATTCGATTTACAAAATCTAGCAAACTTTCACAAATATTGCCTAAATAAAACCACGATGAGCGAATTCACAATTTTCCGTTACAATTTGACCATTCGAATGAATAGTGCCACTGTACACGTACAGGGAACCGAACGCGGTGTTATGCGCCACACGTCTTCTCTCCGGATGAATGGTCACCCTCAAACTCCGTCCGATGTATAGCTTCGTCGGACTTGTTTTTGTCCTCTACATTAGAATCGAGTTTATAATTAAAACCAATTACAGATATACTTATCGAAACTTCATCGGATAAATTAAAAGTATCGATTACATGAGAAATTCTTTGGAAAATTGGAAATTTACATAAAAATTGCTGTTCGTCTTTCAACATATGTTCTTATACTCTTTGTATGGAATCTTTATAGAAAAGGCCGGCGAAGTTATAAAGAGGGAACCACACAGAAGTGATCAATCATCTCATTGATTTAACACCTAAAATACCAATAATATAGTGGGGAAGTTATCGACGTTTAAGCTTAATGAAGATAGGAGGAGTGTGAGTGTTTTTAGACCTTTATCAATGTTAATCGTACTTTAAGTTATAGTAAAGTTATTAACAAGTTTTTTGGAAACAATAGGTATCATTCCAGATGCTCCCGCATAAAAAACCTGCCGACAGTATATTATATGGTTCCACATCTTAAATGCTATAGGTTACAAAATTAACCAAACCAATTTCGATAAAATTCCGAGACCATAACTTGAATCTAAAACAATTTGAACTGTGTACAAGATAACAGTATTAATCGACAAGCGTATAGAGCACAGTAAAAACCAATACTGGTTTCGCCGCACCGTTTCTCTTACAATTACAAATGTCATGTGTTTTTATACTGTAATTAAAATGCTAATAAATTGTGTGTCATGTGCCAGAGGCTCAAACGACTTCTGAATATGACATGCATCCTTAAATAAACATAATGGCAATTATCCGATATTATTTATCTAACGCTTTCTGAAAGCGACGATAGCCTAGTTGGGAATGGAACGGTCTGCCGAGACAATGTTCGGAGATTCAAACCCAAGGTATCCTCTGACTTTTCGAAGTTATGTGTGTATTTTTTATCAATTATCGTTCGCTTTAACGGTGAAGGAAAACATCGTGAGGAAATCTGCATACCTGAGAATTCTCTATAAGAATTCCGAGGGTATGTGATGTCTGCCCACGCGCATTAGGCCAACGTGGTGGACTAAGGCCTGAACCCTCAGTAGTAGAGGAGGCCCGTGCTCAGCAGTGGGCAATATATAATACAGGGCTGATTGCATTGCATTGTTTTATCTGAAATTGTGGCTTTCATTAAATTATTATTATTTTATTAATTGGTTCTTGTGTGCCTAATGGTTAGTGCAGTTTTTAATGTAGTGCGTAATTATTACAAAGTATCTTTAATTAAGAAACGATATGTTTCAATATTCACACTGTTCGTAGTTTCGTATTTGTATTACAATGCATGTAGAAATTTACATTTATTTGTGAATAATAGGCACTCTGTATTACACAGTTACTCTATCATTTTTGGCTTACGGCATTCAATCGACCAGGACGGTATCTGCTATGTATCTCAATCTGACACCCATGTTAAATAACAACTTATTTTTTTGTGATTCCAGTAATGAATAATCTTTTGCTCCTTCAATTTTTTTCTTCAAATGTTAGCAATATCACAATGCTTTTATAAACAAAAAGAAAAAAAAATAGTGATCCTTCGAGCCGGATTTGAACCAGCAACCTATGGATAACAACTACGTAACCTCTACAGTCCACCGCTCTACCAACTGAGCTATCGAAGGACATACGTAATAGAGTTAACATCCGTATCAGCACACGTAATAAAAATAAATTAGCTATAATATTATTTAAAAAAAATGTTTGGACTTAATATGTATTATTACATTTTATTTATATATGAATTTTATTATACTATTATATTAAACGGATATAAAATATTCATAATAAAAAAACTATTTTTGAAAAAATGTTGCGCGTAATAGTAAATAATTAAACGCGTACGGAATCTCGGACACAGACGGTATTCATTAAAATATATTGCTGAATGTCTCGGTGGCGTAGTTGTATTACGACACGACTGCAATTCTGAGGTCTCGGGTTCGATCCCAGAGTCGGGAAAAGTAATATTGGATTTTTCTGTTCAGTATTAGCCCGGAGTCTGGAATTTGTATCCGAATACGCACGGCGAAAAGTAGGTGCCTTAGTTACGCCTCTGCCTACCCCTTCGGAGATAAAAGGCGTGGGGGTGTGCAGTAACAAACGAGAAAGAAAAAATAGCAGAAAAATCAAAAATCAAACACGCTTAAATTCACAGCGCTTCTCCAATCGCTTCAAAGGAAGGGCACTCTACACAAACATAAAAAACATTTCATCAAGCCGTGGAATTGCAACTACATCAATTTGTAGTTCGTTTGAAAAGACATATCTGCCATCAATAACTAAACATTTGCTCTTCATCAAGATCACAAAAAAAAATTACAACATTCAGAGCAATTACACCATTCCTTACAATTATATACAAATAACATAAGAATTAACGACTACTAACATTAAACAGGCAACTATTTTTATAACTTATCGAACATACTTTATGACCATATGTGACCATTTCACATAGGACAAATTAATGCTAGTTTTTCTGTCAGTATGCAATAGCAACGATAACCGAGTTCTCTTGCTTAACAGTATTTGCTAAATTCCAGAGTAAATAAACTTTCTAACTTGCCTTTAAGATGTTTTTAATTAACATCGTTGGGGATCTTGTATACAAGAATGCTTCAGGGACACTGCTTTTCCAGTACTGCCTTCATCTACATGCGATCATGAGCCACTGAGTATTAAAATAAAAACCCTATATCTCAAAAGAATAGCAGATTTGACAGACGCAAGTCGAAAGATACTCATATCATTAAAAAAGCTCTCAGTGTACCATCAGATTAATTATATTAGTTGTTGTACCTCGTAGGCTAGTTTTTAATATGCCACAACAGGGGACCCTAGCCTGAGGGCAAGCGGGATGTAATTTAAAATTACAGAAATATACTTTTTTTACAATAATTAAAAATAGGTTTTAACATTAACAATTTACCTCAACAGCTGTAATTTTTTTGCCCTGTCCCCTATTTAATTATATATTACACTCAAAAGATTAACTTGGTTTTTATTTACCAAGATGTATCAAAAGGTTATGTACTATAATTAAAGTCTAGTAGGATTTTAATGAGTTATTGCAAGCGCTTTAATTAAATACTAGCTTTTGCCCGCGGCTCCGCCCGCTTAAAAAGTTTTTCCGGGATTTATATTTTCCCGGGATAAAAAGAAGCCTATGTGTTAATCCCGCTTTATATTTTCCCGGGATAAAAAGAAGCCTATGTGTTAATCCAGGACATGATCTACCCGTGTACCAAATTTCATCGAAATCCGTTCAGTAGATTTGCGTGAAAGAGTAACAAACATCCATACATCCAAACATCCACACATTCTTACAAACTTTCGCCTTTATAATATTAGTACGATTAAATCGGTGGGATAGATAGAGTTCGATTATATTTTTTAGCATAATTGGTATGTTGACGTCGTCTGTTAGGTAAGGTCTTCTCTTTTTCTCAGGACCGATTTCACCACTTGATCCTAAATGTTACTCGTCACATAATGTATAAGCTGACCAAATACAAAATCCACGCTCTCAAATCAATGGTAATAAGAAGGTACTATCGACATTAGCAGTTTAATACAATAACTGTCAAATAAAATTTGCTTGAGACCCGTGAAACAGACCCTCAATATGAAATACAAATCAAATTCGAGATAACTATAAGAATTTTATTTTTTAAGGTTAATCTAATCTAAGATGTTTGTATCATTACAAGTGTAATAAAGTGATACGTAAGCTTGCTTCGTGTTAAATGTGTTATATGAACTTGTATTACAACACCTATTGAGTTGACCCCGACCATGGAAAGTTTCCACCGCGTTTACACATATTGTCTATACGCAGTGTTAATTAAATAAAAGTGCATTATCTGTATTCTCGTTATCTCGCAGAATTTCGCATCCCACTTCAGTTAACACCGGTCATTGTTATCATTGGACATCGCAAAAAGTCGCGCCTCGCCGACAAAAGCGGCGCACTAACATAGCTGCCGTGGAATCCGACGGAACCCTCGCTCATTAACGCTCATTCTCCTTACCGACTTTATATCTCGCGGTGTAATCATCCTATCTTAGGTTGGAGCCTGCACTCAACAACAAATCTTAATACCCGCGCTATTAATTCCAATTCGTGAAAACCGCGTCTCATTTTCAATGGCGGGAATAAGTCACAACTCCTTTACTCGAGATGAGCGTTTCAAAATCAACTTTATTGATTTTTGTTAAGTTTATATTTTACTATGAAATCAATGCGATGATTTAAGGCGTTGTAATTTTCGCTTCACTTAAGCTTCTGTTGTGGGAAAAGTTGTAAGATTGTGTAACGGTTTGCGAAAAGCAACATTAATGCACTTGGTTTTCAATACATTTCTCCCTGGGCTTATCTGGTTGGATGTTGGTGTAAATCGTAGGTATTGGGTGTGCACACGAGACGCGATTAGCGTTTTTGCATCGGCGGCGTAATTAGGGTCTATCGGCGGCGCGTATGAAGACATAAATAAAATGAGGACGCCTGAATTAGCTGCCCACTAACTGCCAGCACAGGATTCACTATAATTTCAATCGATAGTGCGCGAATACCGCGAGACCTTTTTTTAACTAACACCGTGTTTATCTCATTAAGTTAAAAACTTCTGGAATAACTTTCACTTTTGCTCGACTATTTTTATTTGTAAGGAATGATAGACACACACTATTTTCTGCAAAAGATAATAAAATATGCGCAAGTATGCTTCTTTACATCTGCCCAAATACCTCTTATTAAACTTAATGAATGATACATTTGTATGGGAAAGGTCGGTGCGATAAAGGAAGGGCTTTGTCCAATATCTATTTTTCTTTATCAGTTGAAAGATTATCTCTCTGATATGCAGATAAGGTACTGCCGCATAGTAATTTCAAATGTTACCAACTGCGCCACAAAACTTATTTTTACCTTAGACTATTTTATAGATACTCAAAGAGTTTTACGCTATCTAGGTATTTTAACAGCTTCCAATGACTTTCAAATAGATGTCAGAAAATTATCTACGCTCTTAATTTATATTCTATACCGTTCTTGCGACTGAAATTTAGCCAAGGATAAATATCAACTTCATTTACGCGTCTAAAAATAAACAAAAACGTCTGCCATCACATTCCACACACCAAACTACTCAACCGGTACACAAAGTTGCCAATTAATGAATATCAAAAATTACCACAGTAATGGTAAAGTAAAAACGCTTATATAACCACATGGAAATGTCAGTACGTGAGTTTTTTCCCACCTCTGATATTATGTCAGTTGGTCAAATAAATATTGAACACTTGTAACACGAGCACTTCTGTTGCGAACGAACGTTTATTGAATGATTTATATTGTTTTTATTATCTGTTCCATGACACAAACGTAGATAATGCAATAAACATAGACATATATGTATTCATTTAGGCTAATTGAGGTTAGAATAGTAAAATAATTACCATAGATAGTGTTTGTTAATATTTTTTGTTATGTTTTGTTTGAGGGTATCATTTACATTATAAGTAATTAATCGTTTTAATGGTATGTTTTCAGCATATAATTGTTTTGTTACTGTCTTATTATCTGCCATACCACATACATGAGCCTTACATACTTTTACTGCGTCATAGATTTTAATTCCTAAATCGGTCAATGTTTTTGGATCAGATCGAGATTAAAATTTTCTCCAAATACGGCTATAGACTCAACTCAACTCCTCAACTTATAATGGGGCTTAAATAAGCACTTAAACTGCTTACATGTCTACCGTTTTCATTCCAGCTTAAAATAACTTATGATCTCTACATATATGTTACTATACCAAAGGAATAAATATAAAAGTACAAAATAATACAATTACCTCCAACGAACAGACAAAATCACTTTCATTATACAAAAATTAACAACACCAAACGTTACTGAAGCGATCGATGAGAAAATATATGTTAATTTATCAATAGTGGTAAAAAAGTGCGCGAAACAGGCAACAAATGATTTCCTATAGTGGTACGAGCTCATATGCAAAGCGTGGAAGAGTTGCTACACTTATAATGTACGCGATAGCTGCGTCCGTATGAGTGACCATGTATGCTGGTTATTGTCGGACACATTATAATCCATACTTGTAATAAATACGAAAGTATCTCTGTCTGTATGTTACGTTTTCACGGCTGACTCGCGAACCTATTTGTATGAAATTTGGGAAGGCATAAGGTACTTTATATCATGAAAAATCTTTTACACGCAGGCCGGTGGCGCCATCAAAACCTAGTTTATAATATAAACTATTTTTGTATTGAATCTGCTTCAATAATTATTAAGATGAAACAGTCTTTTAAATGGTCTAACTTACGATGAGCAATATTAAAATTTTGTCACATATTATTTAAACAATAAAATCATCATCATCATCATCATCAGCCACATGACGTCCACTGCTGAACATAGGCCTCTCCCAAAGATTTCCAGATGGACCTGTCAAAAGCGGCCTGCATCCAGCGCGTTCCTGCGGCCTTTACTAAGTCATCGGTCCACCTTGCAGGTTGAGGCCGACGCTGCGCTTGTCAGTACGTGGTCTCCACTCGAGAACTTTTTTGCTTCATCTGCAAAATCATAATGAATTGCTATAATTATCTACAATTAGGTTTTCACTTCACACCACTACTAAACAGAAAGATACCACTGTGAAATATTAACGTTGGATTTGGGATTGGAAAAAATGCGGACCACATAATATCTACTGTAAAGTTTGCATTATCGAGTTGACTTAGTGTTAATTCCTGGTACCGATACCATATACCTATTAGAAAAAACTTACAATGTACGTATTCTACGCGCATACTCACGCCTTTTATCCCCGAAGGGGTAGGTAAAGCCGCAAATACTGCACCCACTTTTCGCCGAGCGTATTTCGCCCCACGATGTGATAGGCGCGAACCTATCGCCATTACAATTTATGCTAGCTTACAATGTATCGACAAATAAAAACATTTACCCACTAATAACCAATTAATGGCCAACGTATTAGTTATAAAAAAAATATATTGGTCACAAGATTAGTGGCGCATACGCAGCGATGTAAATGCGGCGAGTCGGCGCGGATACGCCGCGTAACAGCTAACCGATAGATTTATTATACCCTCCTAGTGCACACTGCACCACTATTAACATATTATATTGCTAATTCATAATAGATATACGCATTCATGCATTACTAACGTTAACTTACGTAAATACGAGAGGTCACGCATCCTTTTTAATTGGATTTATCCACCATATTAAAATATATTATTGGACGTGAATAAATCTAGTAATTCGAGGGATTGTTGTGTATGCAACACCTAAGTATTTATTATATTATAATTTTGCTATAAATGTAAGGTAATTCCGCCAAATATCCATATTCCATATATAGAAAAAAAAAACACCAATATTTTACAACAAAGTAGTGTATCATCAACTTTAACAAAGGTATTGTTCATGCTCGTCTATTGCATAACATATAATGATATATTGTATTCGTTTCCACCGGTCGTGGTCATCGCTCGCTGGTCGCAGTCGTCAGTTGCAACAAGCAATCGCGTACATGTCAATTGCAACATTACTAGTGAATAATTTGTATTTCACACGATAGTAACACAACTTTATATTTGTCAATGCACAATAATTGATTAAGAATTAGGAAAAAGCATATTTTATGTGCACAATGAAATTGTATTATTATTGATGGCTTATAAATCCTGTTACAGTAATTACTGTTTGATTTTAAGTAAAACTGTACGGAAACAAAGCAATAAAAATTTGAAAAAACGTTGAAATTGCCCAGGACATTCCGTTTACCTATTACAGATCTAAAATGAAGATAGTTAGCCATAAAGAGAAGATGTAACACCCACTCTTTGGTGGCGTAGCGTGAAATAACAGGAGCTGAAAATGAAACTGTATACTTTAAGTACGTCTCAATGGTTTAGTCTGACCAATAAAATCAATTAAAAATTAAGATTCTTCGGTAGATACTCCTATCAACTTTATTTTCTTAACCCAATGTTTTTTTCCTCAATCAAGTTTTTTTCAGTGCATTTGAAATATAGGATCGTCTGACATGTCCTTCAAAAGCATGGGTGGCTGTTGATATTAAGTTGTATGTTTTAGTTTACATGATAACAATTTTAAGAAGAAATGGAAAACCATTTAGTTATTTTTATAAAAATTACTCCAGTTTAATTAACTTTAGAACCTAACTAATGTGACACGAACAATGTCACCCAACGATTCCAAAACACAATGTTTTTTTAATTCCCATTAAAAAATTCTTAAGGTGCCGTCACAGGGCAGCGATGCGGAGCGGCGCCATCGCTCATAATTATTACTCATAACTCATCAATACTGCGATTAATATGCGCCATACTTACCGGTAATGTTGGTTAATCACGTGGGATTCTACACAAAAACATTCCAATTGTATGTCATTTCTGTACAGACGGGCAGAATACTTAATATTTGTAGTTGAAAATGTAGAGATATCACGAGGCGTAATTCGGCAAAAAGTCAGTAAGCTATAACCACAGTCCTTACAGGCTTCAAGCCTATAAAACGAAAAGCTGCAGATCGATTCCCACACAAAAAAAAATAGCATTGATCCACAAGTGTTGAGTATTTATTGTATGATGTTTGCATCCAGTTTGTTTCATTACAAAATTGGAATCTAAGGGTGGGGCTTAAGCTTTTAATTACTGTTAAACTTCTTTATTTTATTATCGTTTGGCTTCGACATAATATAAAAAAATTAAAACAATATTAATACGATGATCGGTGTCATTGTGTTACTGCCGCGGTCGTAGTGCGATGCGCCGGCGCAGCGCGGCAGAGTGGGCCGTTACAACAGGTCCAGCGAGTTTTTGTCACTGCGAGCAACGCTTTTATCGTCAAGCTGCTTTGCCCGCTGACGCTTCTGCTTGTGATCAAGTACTTAAACATTTTTTATCGTAATGAAAGCGGAATTTTAGTTAAAATATACACACACACTCACGCCTGTTATCCCCGAAGGGGTAGGCAGAGGCGCAACTAGTGCACCCACTTTTCACCGTTATTCCGTCCCATGATGTGATAGGGGGCGAGCCTATCGCCATATTGGGCACAAATTCCAGACTCCGAGCTGATACTGAATAGAAAAACTCAATATCACTTTGCCCGACCCGGGGATCGAACCCGGGACCTCAGCTTTGCAGTCGTACTGTAATACAACTACGTCACCGAGGCAGTAGTTAAAATATGATTTTATTACAATGGTTTTGGTTTGAACAAAATACGGCTTTCACTTTAAAAATAGGCGAAGCCTAGCTAACGTCCTTGCTGTGAATTATTGAAATAAACTGAACTTTTTGCAAATCCTGATATGGGAATATCCGAGTCGCTTATCGTACTGAGTAACCACTGCCGTAAATATTGTGAAAAATTGAACTCAGTGACGCATTTTGATGAATCGACTAGCAAAACAAGTCGACATAATTATGGTGATCCGCGAAAGATACAGTGACTCTAATTAATCAATTTATGTCTAACTTAATTACCTAAAAGTAAATTAAACTATGATATGTCAATAAAATTTAAAGAAAATATAACCTTACGAATCGCTACCCGCTCACACGCTAACCACACACAGCAGTTTTTGTTTATTAACATTTAACTAGATGATAAAGTTGTATTGGCGATTAAGTACGTTAGACTCAATTCATTACTTGAAGTTAATATCGGGGTGTTCGACCTACGGCAACAGCCGTGCTGTTACCGATCCGCGATAACTGTACCACTAATATATTGCTAATTGATGGTATTTAAGCGGTTTTTGAAATTACTTTTACACTTGTTGGCGATAACACGGCTATTAAGTTATAAGAATTATATGTGGACAATGGGCTAATCAGAGGTAATTGAATGTGTGTTACATGTGGCACTAAATTGCTAATTGATTGCAGTTATTGTCAACTAGTCAAAGTAGTTGGAGTGTTGTTGGTTTCAGGGTACTTGGTATTTTTGTTTGTTCTGCAATAAGTCAACAGGTGATGCGACTCCTAAGTTTGCGAGAGTCGAGGCGTGGGCCACTTTTAGTATGACGGCATTCAACTGATAACCATACTACATTACATTACTACATTATAATAAACATATCTAACCATCTTGTCTAATGGTGATGGTCGCAGTTTTGTGTCTGAAGTTCTTTCAAAGTTTCTTTGTTACTGTAGAATAGTCATAATGGCTCCTATCAGCCTATCAAGCGAGCCACCTGCTTGTCTATCAATCTGTTGTATTAAAATATTTTGTCACTACAGTGTTCAATGTGAATCAGTTTGCTTTTCATGGTGGGTATGCTAGTTTGGCCTAGTTTGCGAAAATTTGACCTAGTATGAACAGCGTCTGGAACGTTACCTTTAGAAAGAATTTCAAAATACATATTGTGCAAGAAAAAAATATCACTTTTCTATTCTCATGCTCTTTTCTCACTTTTTTTCGATTTTTCAGCCACGCTGAGTGTACACTGTACGTCTCTGTATTTTTAAAAGCTTTTATATAACTTGCAATGTATGTATGTTTGTTCGGGTGGAATCTTGCAAGTCAATTTTGAATCATTTACCCTCAAC
The DNA here is from genome assembly GCA_949316025.1 of Lapara coniferarum. Classification (NCBI taxonomy): domain Eukaryota; kingdom Metazoa; phylum Arthropoda; class Insecta; order Lepidoptera; family Sphingidae; genus Lapara; species Lapara coniferarum. The sequence goes on from OX438920.1 coordinate 2,115,364, forward strand.
CGATTGTGTTGAAATTTTACATACACGTTTACTTTGGGTGACAATGCATTTTTAGCTAAGTGTTGTTATTCTGAATCCAATATGGCGGATGGCCCAAAATGATGGATTAGTTATTTTTTACGCACTCCTACTCCTATAACATGGGTATCAAATGAAAAGGGTTGCTGAGACTAACTCGGGAAATAAATAAAAAAAAATAAAAGTAAAAAAAAATATTTAATAACAAGCTTTTATTTAAATGCTCTAAAAAGAAAAAAACTTTAAATTCAATCAAACTTTGTTTAAGACTATGTAGAGATAAAAGCTTGTCGCGAGATTCGCTTGTATAGATAATACAATAATTATGTAACTTGATCTTGACAAAAGTAAATCTCGCGACAAGCTTTTATCTCTACTTAGTATTAAACAAAGTTTGATTAAATTTAAAGTTTTTTTTCTTTTTAGAACATTTAAATAAAAGCTTGTTTTGAAAAAAAAACTTTTTTTTTAAATAGTGAACTTAGAATGCAGCAAGCCAAATATTTTGATGTGACACGGAATGTTAAGCAACATTACCAGCAGAATTGACGCTTATAAAAAATCGCTTTATTTTTGTTATTTGATCATTGATGTATTCCTTTAATACATCAATGTATTTGATAAATAGAATGTCAAGCACCTAACAATCGATAACGTCTTCATATATTAAAAAAAACATCCTAATTTAACGACCGACACAATTCTAGGAAAGCCAATAATTTAATTTGCATAATGAACTGTTTATAGAGTTGGTTGAAAATGTACGTACGAAGACGGGGGAAAAACTTAGTTGGAATTAATGCGGAGATACATATGTGGCATGAAAGAATTTAAATTAGCGCTCATCAATTGCAATGTTTATCTTTAACATACATATATGGGTGTTTGAAAAAGCGGCCATCGTTCATACGACTGCGGTGCAACAAAACTCTACGCGTATGGTCTTAATTATGGTAAATGTCTTAATCAAACATGTGCTAATGTTTAGAATTGTTTTAATCTCGAGTTTCTTACAGTTGGCGGTTTATTCTACGATATTAGAGGCTGGTTTTTGTTATAGTCTGCGTAGGCCATAGAGATACATCAAAAATAACAAAATATAACAAATACCATCTTTCCAAACAAAAATTTTGTTCTGAACCATCAATTTCACCCAATGTAGTAGAGATAATTGAATAGTTTTTAATCCTGAATATGGTATGTATACAAGGAAATTGATACAAATATGACCAGTTGTTTTTATGAACCTCGATGAAACTCGACCTACTGCCTTATCGACCAGCGCCTACAAATTTGAATCAGGGATACAGTCAAGCTACCACGCAGAATCTTACTTGAAAATAATAAAATAAAGTATTTGAAGCTTATTTAAAGTAGGAAGATTTTTATAAATTCTTTTAAAAATGACCTTAGTCACTCGTTTGTATACCACACACGGCTCAATCGTTATATAACACAAACGTCTTTATGTTCACATAATTTATTGAGCCAACTGCGTTAGTTTTTGCGAGCAAAATAAAAAATCGCTTTATATTAGATGTAATTAATGTTAGAACATTCGCAGCTCAAAAGATACCGACGCGAAGACATATTTCATTTGCATAATGTAGATAGCGTTAGCCTGGCTGAGTAGTGTTGCGCCGTGGCTTCGGTTTTGTTACTAAAAGACCATAAATTCTATATTATAAATAAGGACATTTGAATCGCATAAATCATTAAGCATCCTTACATATTATAAAACAACGTCCCCCAACCGCGTCTGTCTGCCTGTCTGTCTGAATGCGATAAGCTCAAAAAATACGGAACAGATTTTGATGAAACTTAGTATAAAGATAGTTTGGGACACAGGGAATGTATGGGGCTACTTTTTATCCCAGTAAAATATAGGTAAACCCTTATATCCCAGAAAATCGTTTCGCGCAAGTGGAGCTGCGAGTTAATAAGTATGGAGATAGTTTGAGGCTCTGGGAAGGACATAAGCTACTTTTAATCCTGAGAAAATATATGGCGGGTCTTTATCCCGGAAAATGAAGCGCGCTAAAACAGATACTACTAAAATTAAAAATAAAATAGTTACCATAGATATTAGGTAGTCGTTTCTTAAAACTTTTTGTTGTACGTTTATGAGTTCTATCTACACGGGTAGGTAATTACGGTATTGTAGGCAAAGAGGCGTCGGACGTGTGTCACTACAGACTTACTGTGATAAATGCTCGCTGGACACGTTAGAGTTTTGCCCAGCCTGGGACGAGGAGCGCAGCGCTCTCAAAGCTGTCGTCGGAGGAGACCTCTCGCTGCCAGCGTGGTAGCTCGCGGAAGAAGAGTGCCGAGAGGGATCGGAAGCGCGAAGATCCCTCGCCGCCAGAGGAGACGTAGGAGGCGTCGGGTAGATAACTGAACGGTGTCTACCGCCTTGTGGATCGGCAGTTCAAAAATTCTACCACGGTATCCCCTGTAGGCCTCACGCTGCCGTTGACGCAGAGGGTACTCTTTGTTGCGTGGGGTCTTATGAGCCAGATGAATTCACGATTTGGTCCGAGCTTATACACGAGCTTATACACGTTAGTAAGTAAGCACACAGTATCAAATAGGCACTTATTTCTAATACGTAGTACTTACTATTCAGTATTTTGTGCTAATACACACTAATTCGTAACAACTGACGCATGTTATTTCAATTAGACAAATAAAATAAGTATTTCTTTCCACGCACGTACAAATATATGCTATTTAATAACAATTTGCATAAAAAATATAAATGGATAATTCAAAGAAAGCCACCATTTAATAAGATTAGAATATTGAACGTTTTATCTAAAATGAATTTAATGGCACATTAAAGGTGTGGCGTTTTCAATTAATAGCATGAGGTTTTAATATTTGTATAATGGAGTAGCACGTATTTGTATAATTGCTACACCTTTTCTCTCTATCTAGAAATTATATCATATTCTGCAAATGCGCATATTAAAATTACGTAACATAATTAATCCTACTAATATTATAAAGGCGAAAGTTTGTAAGAATGTATGGATGTTTGGATGTTTGGATGTATGGATGTTTGTTCCTCTTTCACGCAAAAACGACTGAACGGATTTCAATGAAATTTGGCACACGGGTAGATCATGTCCTGGATTAACTCATAGGCGACTTTTTATCCCGGGAAAACATAAAGTGGGACTTTTATCCCAAAAAAACTTATTAACGCGGGCGGAGCCGCGGGCAAAAGCTAGTAGTACATACATATACAGAGTCATTTTGACATAGCGTTAATAAATGAAACCACATACTTATCTCCTTGAAAATAACAGTTTCCATTCAGTTATTTTAACCATTGAAGTAAAATAAAAAATTGTAAGTTTCGAACAAAATAAATATCATTAAAAAGTAACTTTAAGTTAACACGTCCTAATGCCACTACTAATACTGTAGAAGGAGTCGTTGCTGGAAAACATCACACTATCATTCAGAAAAACACTCACCCACACGCCATGTTCGCACTAAACTACAAAATTATAATAAAATCTGGATAGTAAAATTGAGATTTTCGGTGAAAATACTAGTTTCTCATGGATGATTTTTAGCACAATGTTAGCAGAGGCAAAGACAAGTATGTGGTTTCATTTAATAACGCAATGTCAAACTCCAAGCTGATACTAAATAGAAAAAATCAATATCACTTTGCCCGACCCGGGGATCGAACCCGAGACCTCAGCATTGCAGTCGTACCATAATACAGCTACGCCACCGAGGCAGTCAATGTATATAATGTAGTCAGTAATTAATAGTATAATGTTTTTATAGCATTTGCGTAGTTTAGGACTTCGTAAAACATTCCCTGACGTTTAACTGTTTTGTAATAAACGTTGATACACAATATATTTTCTTAAGCCATCACATTTTAAATTCCAAAACATTAAATCCAAACAAACCTCATAGGTTTTTCGTTACAACTACACTACACGTATAAATAATATCCTATTTACAACGGCCAAAGAATACCTCATGCAACTGAATACGAAGACAATGCTTGTCGTATACAAACAAAACAAGTTAATTACTATTCGGAATAGCGTACATATTTGAGTGGCTCATTAGAGGGGTGTGTGAAATGAGCGAGGAGTACAAAAATCTGGTCGGCGATCGGTATCGGGAGCAATGGCGAGGCGCGCTGGCGCAGCGGTCGTGCGCAAAGCCATGCGATATTTCGACAATGCGATCGTTCGCCGCTTCTATAGGGCTGACACTTCGCAATATGGATATTTTAGTTCTGTAGTTTGTATGTGTTAAAGTTAATGACAACTTTACAACTGTATTCAGAAAAAATACTATAAAGACGCGCAGTGCGCCCAAACGCATATTCTTGGCAATTTCATAGTTTTCTTTAGCTTTGTTCAGTTTTATTTAACTGACAGCCAACTGAAGTAAAGTCTTACTAAGAAATCGACTGTATCGTAAGTATGTACACTAGTCAGAAAAGAGCAATGAGCATTTGACAGGCATGAAACCGATAAAATATCGGAGCATAATATACATAATAAACGCGATGATAATACGTATACGGCATATAGTGTGAGGAAAACTGAGAATTCTCCATAAGAATTTCGAAGGCATGTGAAGTCTGCCAACCCGCACTAGGCCAGTGGTGGACTAAGGCCTTAACCCTCTCAGTTGTAGGGAAGGCTCGTGCTCAGTATATGGCAGTATAATTATGCAGGGCTGTGATTATTGTTATCTATTACAATAAGATGTCTGCTACTGCGCGTTATGTTATAAGAACCGTTGTCCCTACTAATACATGCGCTTCAGTAGTTATTTGGTAAGAGCGCATGATGAGTAAAACAAATTAATTCACAAGCCACCAAACTCGCTTTATCATAGAATAGGACCAAAAGTAGTCGCTATCTTGATGGTTTTATTAAGAATACAAGCTTAAAGAGTAATTTGCTTCGTCTTCTTACTATCTAGGTATTACTAATCGGAGCCTGGAATTGTACCAATTGTCAATAAGCTCACCAACTGTTACATAGGACCTAATACAATAAAAATATGTGATACACCTCGGATTAATCTTGAAAAGTCGTGATATATGTAGGTATCAAGCCAAAATATGAAAAACAAACCCACCTCAACATATTATTTGGTCACCTGCTCGCAGCCCTACGCGTCTTGTATTTTTTCCCGGCACATTTAATTGCACTGTATCATTGCATACTAAAATGCCCTTTAATTTTTTACGAGCCGCCGTGGTAATGACATAATCGCAGCGGGCGCGGATGCCTGCACTCCTTTTTGTCGGCTGCCGGGATCCTGGGCTGCCGGCGCTCCTTCTGTGCCTGGCGGAACTGTTTTGATGATACCTCGTATAATAACACCACATCGCACGTTTATACGCTTGTTTGTGACACATTTTCTCGTTTAGATTTATTTTAAAATGAATTTTCCGGCTTGGGTACTAATTTAATATTGGCGCTGGAAATGTTTTATGCTACAGCAACTTTTAAAAGGAGTGCAGATTGTATTTTTTAAATACAAATCGAGATAGACTGCCTCGGTGGCGTAGTTGTATTACAGTACGACTGCAAAGCTGAGGTCTCGGGTTCGATCCCCGGGTCGGGCAAAGTGATATTGAGTTTTTCTATTCAATATCAGCTCGGAGTCTGGAATTTGTGCCCGATATGGCGATAGGCTCGCCCCCTATCACATCATGGGACGGAATAACGGCGAAAAGTGGGTGCACTAGTTGCGCCTCTGCCTACCCCTTTGGGGATAACAGGCGTGAGTGTATATGTATATGTATACAAATCGAGATAGTTTTTAAGGGTCTATTAGAAAAAACCGCTTATGTGAGTACCTACATAGATTTTATTACTTATAGAGCTAGATATGATAATGCACGAATTTGAACTATTCAGTAAGTGTTATAGTGTTGAATGGATGAGCAAATTTTTTTTTTTATAAATCATAAGTGGAACACAATTCTGCCTCAACATTAATGACCACATTTCTCAAGTACAAATCTCAAATTACACTCATTCCATTTCACATTTTCATGTCTATTAACATAAGTGTGTACATAGTACATAGCCTAACGATCATTAATGTCATTAATTTCAAAACTAACAAACATTTAGTTTGCACAATAAAATTCATGACTGCAACCGTTAGTATTGAAGCAGAAATAATTAAAACTTCACTCACATCTTTGCCATGCAATGCTCACGGCAAAAAGCCGTGAATGAACGTCGCCATGTTGGCCGCCATCTTATGCATCGTAATTACGCAAAATGGCGGACGTGGCGACTGATTGGTTCGCCGGTAAAAAGGCTACACAGTGTTAATAGCTCCAGATTCGTTGCTAACGAAGTGTGATTGGAGATAATTGCAGGCCATGTATGCGGGAAACATGAATTATTGAGGCACGGACCGTAATCCGGCGTGGGATAATTTACTTGACGCGTCTCGTGCGAAACAATTCAATCTGAGAACTGCACCGCTAGCGCACACCTCGAAGGAAGTGTCGTCACATCTGCTATTATAAACTGTTAGTGAGCACAATTTGCTGCTCTAGATGATACGTTCATGAGCCAGTTAGAACGTTGTTCATAGATTTTCAACATGACGACTGACTGTGCCGGTTTAATGATAAGTTTTATCAAACAACTAAACGAAGACCGTGTAAAACAGTATAATGACTTACATAAACAATACTACAGCTAGATATCATTATTTATTATTGTCGTTTTTACAAAAGAATTTTCTATTATAGATTTTTATAATATTGCAATGCAATGCAATCAGCCCTGTATTATAATACTGTCCACTGCCGAGCACGGACCTCCTCTACTACTGAGAGGGGTTGCCTGATGCCTTAGTCCACCACGCTGGCCCAGTGCGGGTTGGCAGACTTCACATACCCTCGAAATGCTTCTGGAGAATTCTCAGGTATGTGTATGTAGGTTTCCTCACGATGTTTTCCTTCACCGTTAAAGCAAACGGTAATTAATAAACAATACACACGTAACTTCGAAAAGTCAGAGGTGTGTGCCTTGGGTTTTGAACCTCCGCACATTGTCTCCGCAAAGCGTTCCATTCTCAACTAGGCTATCGTCCTCTCTTTATATCGAAGTACGTAATAATATTATTTATAATATTGCATCGATACAAATTTCAAAGGTACAGTTTAGAACTACCAATTTAATTTCGGCCACGATAATCCTTAATGATTATTAGTATTCATTCGTATTTCAATTATGTCCTCTCATTACTTTTGAAAAGTGTTATTAAATATTAAAAAGCCAAGTTAACACTTAAAACATTAGCACTTGAAGATAATCATGACCGTTAATTAAGATATTTCAAAACCAGCCGCGCCTGACTTTTTTGCCAAACCCCCAATTTTCCTCTATAATTACGCTCTCGACTCAAATAACTCTGCAATAATTATTCACCTAAATTATTGGGATTTTAACGCTTTTTACTTTGACATTGTATGTTTAACTGGAACAAGTAAATAACGATACGCATAATATGTTATTGATGTAACTTAATTAAGATCTTAACATTAAGTTGCATTAAAATTAATCAATTAGTGAAACTAGTATTAATTCGCTTTTTTCAAGTTTTTTTTTAGCTATGTGTTTTTTTTTATTCTCTTAGTAGTCAAACGAGCAAGCGGTCCGCCTGATGGTAAGCAGCATCCGCCGCCCATGGACTTATGCAATGCCAGAGGCACAACCTAGCCGTTGCCTACCGGAATGTGTTTAAAATTATTAAGATTTGGAAGAACAACACAACTCTATAGTTAAGTAATAGGTAAGTTATACTTTTAAGTAACAGCACTGGCTTACGAGAACATGTTCCAAATTTCTCAGAACACAAATAAACCGTATCTAAGTTTTATTTTATTTACTACCTCTTAAAACTTACACAATATTAGATTTATTTTCAGCAGGTTTCCTCACGATCTTTTGCAAGCGATAATGCACTAAGAATACGCACATAACTTTTTTTTAGAAATGTCTGAGGTGCGTGCCCTTCAATTTTGAATCTGCCGACCTTTGTCGCGGTTGTTCGTTCCACTCGCAACTAGGCCATCGCTACTACGAAGCTTAATTCGAAAAGTTTCCACAAAGCGTAAATATTTGATACAATTTGACTAATTTCGATTTCCTAAAAACTAGTATTAATATAAACGGGTCGTAATGTCTCACTTGTCCTCGTCAGCCTTATAATAAATTACATCCATAACTGTAAGTGTTAAGGCGTTCGCCGACATTCGGCAAAAACTGTTCGCCGAACGCGCGTTACGACAAAAACGTCGGCATTCGGCGAAAGCGGAGACTCAATTTCACGTTGCATCGCCTTTTGTGGTGGATTTTCGCCTTTATTTGGAAATATTATTTTATTACCCTAAAAATACCGCACACAGTGAGAACTGACTACTGAACAAAGTGCACCATAACCTATTTGGTAAGGAACGAAGTGCTGAGAAGAAGGTTATCAAAGCTGTGCGTATATTGTCTATCAATTAATCGTTCGCTTTGACTATGAAGAAAAACATCACGGGGAAACGTGCATATCTAAGTATACTACATTAGAATTTCGGAAGTATGCGAAGTCCGCCAATCCACATTAGGCCAACGTGGTGGACTAAGGCCTAAAACCCTCTCAGAAATAAAGGAGGCCTATGCCCAGTAGTGGGACAGTTATAACTACCTCGGTAGCGTAGATGCTTGCGTACGGCCTCGACTGCCGCGACGAGATACATATACATATACACTCACGCCTTTTATCCCCGAAGGGGTAGGCAGAGGCGCAACTAGTGCACCCACTTTTCGCCATTATTCCGTCCCATGATGTGATAAGGCGAGCCTATCGCCATATCGGGCAGAAATTCCAGAGTCCGAGCTGATACTGAATAGAAAAACTCAATATCACTTTGCCCGACCCGGGGATCGAACCCGAGACCTCAGCATTGCAGTCGTACCATAATACAACTACGCTACCGAGGCGACGAGATCCCAGGTTTAAATCCCGGGTCCTGCCATCATTACTCAGCCGCAGCTCAGAAAGCAACTAAAGACGCTAGTCCTGCGCAAGATCTGCTTCCGATCCTTTCCAATCGCCGTCTCATCTCAGTAAGATCGTAGTAACAATAATTCACCTGTGCATTGAGCAGACGCCTGTGCATTACAGTATCTCATGCGTACCTAGCTAATCTCAGTTGAAAATCTACATCGATGACATTCAAATCGTTTAAAGGAGATGCATCATCTACTGCATCCATTACCACTGTCTTAATCGTCTTACAGATGGAACAACGCAACAATACATTATCTGAATCAGTCCAAAACCACCGGCCGTTTAAACTTGAACACAGCTGTCCTTCACAAGAGATGGTATCATAACAGTTGAGACCGCTAAAGGGGTGTGTCTATACGGCGATTCCGTAACAAAGGCGGCTAATAAACGCTCGGTGCGTGTGCGTTGCGTGGCGGAAGAGCGAGCGCCGCGGGCGGGGGCGGCTCGCCGATATTTATTGACAACAAGATAGCGTTCTGCCCCAAATATCTTCATTAGCGAAACGCGGCGTTCGGTACGTTTAATGGAGATACGCCTTTATGGTTTGTGTAAAATATTTGATAATTGACGTTGTATGGTACGGCTGTAGTACGGTGGTTTTGTTTAAATTATTTACAGCGCAACGTTTAGTTTCTTTCTGGCTGTTTTATTTTTTAGATCCATAGCAATTTAAAGCAAAACACTAATGATCTGTATGCTACAAGTTATGTTCACACCTATAATCCTTTATAACCTTTACCGCTGAACAAACCAATGCACAAACACAGTGTCCTGTGTTTCAAGGATAACTCCCATCTCGCCGGAAATTAACGCAGTTTTCACATTATAACACATAGGTTTTAGCTTACAACAATCATCAATTCAACCACTCGATAATGCACAAAATTTCAATACTATCAACTTGCTACTAAAAAAGCTATTTCATGTCTTTTAAATCTTTTCGTATATTCCGTTAACGCCTGACAATTATTCAGATTGCGTGGGACGTCATACACGCCACAAGGGTTAATTAATAGACCTCTAATTGAGGACCAGTGACCCACACGTTGATTCATATGATTTTGGAACGAGCACCAACTGGAAGAGTATTGGGATCATTGGCGTGGTTTATTATCTATGACTAATAAACATATAGCACGTGTATTGATGTTACTAATATTATAAATCTTTAATGTTCCACTCCGCCGGAGGTCGTGGGTTCAAATCCCGCTTTCGACTGTTTCTTTTTCAGGATTCTTTAAAAAATATAAAATCAACTCTACCTTGACCATCTCAAAAAATTTACAGCAATTTACAACCTCCTTCAAAATGGCGAAACAAAACGATGTGCACTTATAACTCTATTTGCGCAAACAATAAAATGTCCCGTGATTTCTGGCAGACGAACGTTAACGGTTTCACGTCACGTCTGTGATGTTAAAAGTTTTTTTTACAAGGGTTGAGAGTTTTGGGGTTGATAAAAATTCTGAGAGCGCCGCGACCGACGCCCGTTGCGTTACGTTTTACAGATTCGTTTTTACATACGTCTAGACTTGTGATTGTTCTGAAGTTCAAATGGACGATTTTTTATTATTATTAACTATAGTCATTGTTATGAATGTTAAATATTTATCAAAGCGTCCAGTAATTTCACGATGTCATTTAAACCGAAAGAAAACAGTGCATGCACATTGCTGATAAAAATCAAGTGATACTTACTTAGGTTCTAGAAAAAAGTCCTTTAATAAAGATACATCTAGATTTATCAATAGCAGAAGAAGCCGCAACCCATAACTTACGACTTCAAACCATAAATCAACATTAACAATTTTGACAAGCCGGCCATCTTAAAAGCCAGGTATTAAGCTACCACGAGTATCATAAAATTACACGATCGGTATCTACCTTAAACATAAATAACTAAATCGTCGTGAAAATGCATGGTTAGAGGTCCAAAGCCGTGTTCGGAGCCCGAAGTGATCTTATATTAGCCGGTAACACCTCACTTAGATAACAAAACTGATATCTGTTTTAATTATTGATGGCGATTTTATTGCTTGTAAATGTGGACTGTATTTAAGATATTTGTTATGTCTGTGAGGTAATTGCCGGTAATAGCGATGATTTTTGTTCGGAAAATATTTTACTTTGAAAAGCGTACAATCCAGCAGTGCCTATATATTATAATTAACTCTGTTCTCTAACATCAATAAAGACTCTAGACATTTTGATATTGAAAAACACGATAACTACTTTATTTTGTACGTAAATAACTACTTTTCGAGGGCCCTGTAAGGTTAAGAATGTAGTATCTATAGAATTTAAAAGTCAACCACATTATTTTTTTATTTATTTCGTTCTTAGGCCAAATTAAGCTTAAACTCCTTTTAGAAATATGTTGCCTATACCAAAATTACCAATACCAAAAACATCACCTAAGAACAAAACCCTTTGATCGTGCATTGACAATGTGATAAGTAACATGACATTAAAAACTAAGAAATAATAGTCAAGAAGATAATACCTACTCTTGACAATACCACTAAAATAATTTTAAAACACTTCGGCAATGTTCTAAAACATGATTTTTTAAGTTTATAAATTGGTGGAGGCTTGTAATTAGCAATAAGTTTAATTAATTTCCTTTATTCGTCCTTGTTATTAGTTTGTAAGCCTCCCTAAAATAAATAAATAATACTAAAACACTAAGAGCCTGTTTCACAACTTCTAAGTAAATGCTACGCGTCACATAAATGTATAACCTGACCAAATACAAAAGCTAAACTCTAACCTATGCTCTCAAATGAAAAAATAGTAAAATGATCTACATTAGCTAGTTAATATTATAACTGAGAAATAAAATTTACTTTAAAATGAAACAGGCCCTAAACGTTGCCAAGGTCTGCATCAGATATCGTGTGGTGGTTAGCATGATATATCTGCAAGGGGCGGGCAGGGATCGGTCTCGAGGTGTCGAATAAATCAGAACAGATTAAAATCACAGCTTTTGTTTCTTACGGTCACCGCGCCGATCCTTTGATATTGATACTCGCTAGTGACGTCATCAGTTTGATTTGTTACAGGTCAACGGTCGAGGCGAAATCCATTTTATTTTAGTCGTCAAAATTAGCAATAGAGTTTCTGAATGGGAGCGTAGCGTATTTATTTTATATCCGACTAGGAAGCGTATGATATAAAAAGCTATCATAATAAGTTGAAAGCAGCTGATGTGTGTACACTCAGCGAAACAGACTCACATAATGTGGTGCTTATCAAGGGATGCAACATGCAATACCTTTCATTGATCGACAGTCAGACTAGATTGAAGTTACATATTTTACCACAGTAATCTCCGAAACTACTGCTCTGATCCCAAAAAAATATTTTACAAATAGAAAACTAAATTGTGTTTGAGACCTGAGTGCTGCAGTAGGTATTTTTTTTTTTGGTAACAAACTTCAACGCGGCCAGAGTCAAGAATTAGCGTTAGATAAACCCACGACGTTTAATTTAAAGCTAATTACTCACTCAGTACGAATGGCCGACCGTTCTCAACTTATTACTCAGTGTAGCATGAAATATTCAGATGAAAGACAATAAAGACCGATGTCCAACCATGTCATAACGTGTAACACTCTCATTTATACATACACATATACACTCACGCCTGTTATCCCCGAAGGGGTAGGCAGAGGCGCAACTAGTGCACCCACTTTTCGCCGTCATTCCGTCCCATGATGTAATAGGGGGCGAGCCTATCGCCATATCGGGCACAAATTTTAGACTCCGGGCTGATACTGGATAGAAAAACTCAATATCACTTTGCCCGATCCGGGGATTGAACCCGAGACCTCAGCTTTGCAGTCGTACTGTAATACAACTACGGCACCGAGGCACTCTCATTTATAACAATTTATAAATAATAGATAAGGGCAGCACACATTTAGTATACATAATTCAGTCGCATTTTCGAAGTAACATTAAACACAATCGAGCTATCGAAATGCAGCATGAAAACAACAGCTAAAACTCGCAATTTGATATTCATAGGGGTCGAAGTAACAAATCGATAAAACTGTGCGCATTCAATTGACAGAATAGAATTACTTCTTTTCTCCTACAGTGCGTTCGTAGAAAGCGAACAGGTAATTTTGATAGTGACTATTCTCCTCCTACGAATATATTATTTCTTTAGATTCACTTTTAGTCACAAGAAGCACAAACATTATCAAGTTTTATTATTCTGGACCCTGTCGCTTACACCTCGATGAAGGTGTAGGTTAGGTATATGTACGCTTAAGCCGCCTAAATAACATCTCTTATAACATATTTCTGGGAAACTTAGTTTACCCAATAAAAACATTTTTGAGGTTTTCTTACATATTTAATAAGACTTAATTATATTAATTGATTCAGCTGCAACGTCACCGTTCGGAAATACTACAAGTTTCATAAGCCGCTAGTAATACACACGTAGTTTTAAAGCCTACATCAATTTTCTACAGGACATAACGCGAATAATTGTCACAGAACATTAAATTAGCATAATGATAGTTCCGGCGCTCGATTGTTTCATAATAACTCGGTTATCGTATTAGGCTTACTGGCAGATGGCTCGCATCTGTTTGTTAAGGCTAGTTTATAATGGCATCATTATTACCCTTCACTCGATAAACTATCACAGTTTAGGTTCCATAGATAACTAGATCCCACCTAGTCTCTGGTACGAGATATTCTGGGTGGTGACCACCGCTTTGTGTGTGTCTAGAAGTAAGCAACGACTGTTGTGTTTGAGGGATAATGCCAATTCATTATTAGAAATTTTGATGTTCAAAATCTATTATCTCAAAAGAGGACGGCACTGTATTTTGTAAATCAAACTATTGGTCCGTTTTTACTAATTATGGACACAATTTTTGGCAGTCGCCTGCTAAAAACCCGATTAGTATTATGTTCGTATTATATCAAACAATAATCTCACACAATCAACTGATTCAACCAACAAATCTGAATCACAATTAGGCTGTCACAATAAATCAAGCCGTCAATAACATTAAGCAGATGTGTACAGAGCTTTAATCTAATTTGTGCGTATCCGCTGGTTCGCAATCAATTGAGGCGGGCGACAAAACTGACGCAACGATTTACGCTCGTTTTTTTGTCGCGTCAATTGCTTGACCTTTTATTTGCAGCAACCACTTGTATCTTATCATTTTATGAAGAACAATCAGCCTGTTAATATTATAATAGGAATACTAACCGTTTTACACGGTTTACGTAATGACTTTATTATAACTAAACAAGCCAAGCTGGTGTCTCGCTTGGTGGTAAACGATATGACTGTATATAAATAGTAACAACACCACCCACAACTTTATATTGAAAAGTAAGGTTTGCAGCTGCATAATTCTAAGATTACATGATATATGTCGAACAGTGCCCGATATAACTTAAAGGGCCTATTTTAAAATTTTCTAGTAAATTTAACCCGTCAAACTCCGCTTATATATATAGATGTATGGGGAACCCCTATATACTCGGACGCCGGCGTCCGTCGCGGGGCTTGACGAGTCAATTTAACAGTTATAAACTACGTATTACTTGTATTATGGTACGACTGCAATGCTCTCCATTCGACCGCGCCAAATGGAGACGGCCGCGTTTCGTATTAACCGATCCAGAGAACGAAATCACTCTGGCCATCCGCCATAAGAACGAGTTCTTGAAATTCCAACACTCCACAAGACCGCAGTTCCGTCCTCGCCGTTGAGGACCTCGCCGTGTTCCTCGTCGCCCCCCCCCCCCCCCCCCCCCGACCCCCCTAGCAGTTCCGGCCCGCGTGCCGATGACAACACAATCTAATACGATTAGGCCTTTAAACCAATCTTTCCCTAATCGTTGATGTCTCATCCTCTCTCAGTGGCCGTCCTGAGCCGAGGTTCGTAACCCGTTAGTGGTTTGCCCTCAGCATGGTCACTTAAATCAAAGGGTTGCGAGCGCCCTCTGCGTTCACCCTAAAGACCGGTGTGGCCAGAAAAGCCGACTCGCGTCAAGCTACTGGCAGTAGGGCCATTAACAAAAAAAAAAGACTGCAATGCTGAGGTCTCGGGTTCGATCCCCGGGTCGGGTAAAGTGATATTGAGTTTTTCTATTCAGTATCAGCTCGGAGTCTGGAATTTGTGCCCGGTATGGCGAAACGCTCGCCCCCTATCACATCTTGGGACGGAATAACGGCGAAAAGTGGGTGCACTAGTTGCGCCTCTGTCTACCCCTTCGGGGATAAAAGACGTGAGTGAGTGTGTGTAGTTATAAACTACTATATTATATTAAACAGCTGATGTAGATAATACTCAATCTATTACCATTTATTTACGAGCATGGATTACAGAATATCGTATGTATTTGGTCGACTTAAACGTTTATGTGACGAGTAGCAATTACTCAAATGTTTTAAAGCAGGCCCTGACCTTTAATAATTTATAAATATATATTAAATATTTATATATTTAATCTTTTCGGTCACATATCACGCCTATAAATCATCATCGTACTACATCTTATTAATTAATTTGTTCTAAGACTTCGAGCAATCCATGCTTTCCTCATAATACTTAAAGAATATTCTCGAATTTGATAATGATATGATATGATACCAGCCCTGTATTATATACTGCCCACTGCTGTGCACGGGCCTCCTCTACTACTGAGAGGGTTTTAGGCCTTAGTCTACCACGCTGGCCTAGTGCGGATTGGCAGACTACACATACCCTCGAAATTCTTATGGAGAATTCTCAGGCATGTAGGTTTCCTCACGATGTTTTCCTTCACCGTTAAGCGAATGATAATTGATAAACAATACACAGTACACACATAACTTCGAAAATCAGAGGTGTGTGCCTTGGGTTTTGAACCTCCGGACATTTAGTAAGCAATAGGTACTATATTACGTGCTATATCTATACCCTTAAATATCATTCGCCGTAGAAAAGGCAAATAAATCCAAAAACAAACTCGTTCCCTTTTACCCTTTGACTCCGAGAACTTATTCAGTCCCCATTAATATTGTTATTGCTTTCGTGTTATTATTTGCGTAGATTTCAAAGACCATTGCAGAAAATATTACATTTTGCGTTTATAAAAATGCCCAAGGTATTTATCGGTAAGTGATACAAAATATATTAATTACACAATTTTGTTTACAGCATCTTTATACTGTTTAGGAGAAAATAATGTGTTACAACAAACTCAGCTGTGTAACAGCAACATCGACTTTATTCCCAAAGTCAGTAAGATTACCAGGCCTTACAAATTCATAAATTCTTTATTAAATATCTACAACGCAAACAATATAGAGAATACTTAGACAATAAAAAATAGTAGCATTAATTCTCTATTGCGTCGACTTTACACTTTAAATTATTATTGTCAATTTAATAAAACAAACTAATGCGTACAAAGTGCACTTGCTAAGGATGCAATTTAAAAAACTCATTTCGTTTTAATATTAACTAAGCAGATGTTTTAATACGTGAAGTGAGCGTCGCGCGGAGGGTAATGGCGCTTTAGTTTTTGCGCGTATATGTTGATTACTATTCTTAAATTAATCTTGTACTAATGTCTTTTTCTTCAAATGAATTTGAGGGAATAATTAAAGCCCCTCGTCTATATTTTGGTTAATTTTACAAAAGATATTCCGTCAAGTTGTTCAATTTTGAGGTGTTATTTAATTTATACTGACTTCCGATATCAGGATATAATAAAAGTATCCATTATTACATAACATACATTACTAACTAAATACCGGGTCTTTAGGTCGACTCGAACCAAAACAAAGTGCTCGGTGGCACAAATTGACGAAAGCATACACCTAAACCCAATCTTACAAGGGTTTCAATACTTCAACCAACTCGCAGGGACTCCTAAACGTTATAGCAAATGAGTCGGCGATATGAAGCGACCCGAGTAGGTGGTAACCGACAGTGCATAATGTAGTATTGTAATAGACGAGCCGCCGACACGGAAACGAGCATCGCCATAGAAGGCATTACTACTTCATGTACTACCTAGTAGGGTGACACATCCGACCGCCTTTTTTCTAAGTTTCACTTAATGTTAATTATTTGTAATTGAGCCTTTTAACTTGTATGTGGATTGCCAATAATGAAAACAGTGAAACGAAATATGATATAGAATATTAACGAAGTTTTAACAAAAAAAGAAGACAAAATAAACTAATAAAAATATATTCATATAAAAAATTAAAGACACTCTCCAAAATAAAAAATAAACACATAGACACATACACTCACTCACTCACGCCTTTTATCCCCGAATGGGTAGCCCGAGGCGCAACTAGTGCACCCACTTTTCGCCGTGCGTATTTCGTCCCATGATGTGATAGGGATCGAGCCTATCGCCATATCGGGCACAAATGCCGACTCCGGGCTGTCACTGAGTAGAAAAATCCAATATCACTTTGCCCAACCTGGGGATCGAACCCAAGACCTCAGCATTGCAGTCGTACCGTAATACAACTACGACACCGACGCGGTCAAAAAAAAGTTATATATGAAAGTCGGTAAACCCTAGTCACCCTACCACCTAATCTATTCAGACCTACGCGAATACCAATTAGACAATGAATGACAATGGTCAGTCCCGACAATTAATTTAGCTCCTAGAAAAAATACTGCAGTAAGCTAGGCAGTTGTTAAACGTACCACACAAACTGAGTGCAATTCTTGTCATTCTGGAATGACAGTTCACATATGGATAATAGCATTTAGTTTTGTGTTGTAAGCTAAATTACCTGGAACTTGATCAGAATTAATTGGAATAGGATAACATATTACATTATTCAATTACATTATAGTATGTTTACTAACTAGAAGTTGAAACATTGTGATAATTGACTTAGAAAAAATATTCAAAATAAAACATGCATTTAGGTTTAGGTAGAAAAATGGTTCCAAAAGGTTAACAGCGGAGAGCTATAATCCACGCTTCGCAATAATATAAGTGACCCATGATGTGATAGTTGTTGAACTTATCGCCATCTCGAACACAATTTCTCTCGTCAATGAAATCACATAATTTCCTTTCTGAGAGATAAATGACAGAACAATCAATGAGGCCATGGATATCCATAGCCTCACTGATTGTTCAAAATTAATTTACAGCAAACAATCAATTATTAATTACAACGAGTAAAACCACTATCTTCACAATTAATTACTTTCAAATTACATCCAAATGATACAAAGTGATTAGCCGCGGCCGGGTCGCTCGAGCCCGTCCAAAGCCGAATATCAGAGTAACGAGTACCGCTTTGTGCTCTAGATGAGCTCACGAAACGTTTAAATTACACTTAAATGCGAGATGAGATCGGTTTTCCTCGGTGGGGTGGTCTGGTAAGAGAAGAATTTACTACAATGTTTAAATCGGGTATTCTGGATTTGTACCGCAAATTGTTTTAGCTGATCTTGGTTTCTTTAATGAGCTGTAGGATAAGAAATATGAGACCATATTTCTAGACATCCTAGATTTGTATTCTTTAATTACAACAATAGTTTGAGAAAAGCAGATTTTAAAAACCTTTTATTTTTAAGCAGGTGTGAAAGTATAAGAGAATATAGCGGAATAGTCAAGGCTTCTTTTAATTTAGATGCCAGATAAAGTACTTAAATTAAATTAAAACGGCTATACAATTTCATAAAAATGATGAGAAATATCTTACTTATTTCGTAAATATCATAGTAAAATGAAATATCAATAAGACATCACTCAAAATAGTGAAATATCTAACGTCCCGGTTTTAAACTAGATTACCTCTAGCAACACCGTCACAGCCTAGCTCGGGGGCGCAATTATACTGACAAAGGTGCCTATGTCTGCGTCTTCCTGTCTCCAAAACATCGCTAATCCAGTTGTGTTGACACTGGCTGCTGTAACGGACGACAGATTGTTTTACTGCGCCCTTATCAGCTCACATAATCGCATTTGGGCGTCAAACGAGAACCTTATGTTGTCGGTGGAATGGAGTTTGTTAATAATTATTTAAGAAATTTGGAAGACAGTAAAGAAGACAATTTGTAAAAAACTTTAGTAAGGCGACATTGGTTTAAAAATGCAAATATGTTGTTCTAATTTACTTAGTTAGTTATGGAATAAGCCAGCAGTTTACCTGACTAGTGTCCAAAATCAGGAGAACTGTTGTATAAATGGCGTGAAATGTGAAGCTCCTAAAGTTGATTGAAATTATCTATATCAAATGAGTCGAAATCGAACTACGATTTGGTTAGACTCTAATGACTATGCCTTTAAGCTACATTATAATAGACTATAATCATGAAGCTTTGCTATTTCAATGGTCCTATAAAACTTGGAATCCATTTGACTATATCAACTAATTTTTTTTTTTTTTACTTAAGTATCTAGATATCTCCAAAATCATCGGTGACCTTACCTATAACAAATGCTGTAGTTAAATCTATTAAATCAATTTTAAATTAGTCCCAAAATATTCCGAATATAAACCCGATCCCTTCTCTCCCTCCATAGCTCCGGTATCATCTAAATGAGAATATAACCGAATGTTTCATGCTCCGTTCAACCAAAATTGAGATGAATATCAACTCCGTCCTTGATTTACTACATTCGCACTAGAGTTCGAGGGTTGGTTAAATAGAAAGATCGTTTCAGTACTTTATTGGCGAGGAAAACCAGTTAGTACTTGAATTCGATACCCTAATTGTGTTGAGCAAAAAATAGCTTCCCAAAACCAATAAAAAAATCATGACTTTGTCAATTTGATGGTGGATTAATCCCAAGAAAATAAAACGAACTGAATTCTGAGACAAAATTTCATAATTAGCAAGTTCTAAATAACCGCTGGGTAAAGCAAGTCACGGTGTCAGGATTTGACTTTGCGAATCTTGAATATTAATTCCACTTTAGTAATGTCATAATGACTAATACAGAGGTTTAAATTGAAATGTCCTTTTTATATAGTGTCTCAGCTTTTAACTTGTATCTCTCTTTTCCAAAGATCAATCTTCTTCCACGAAGTTAAAGAAAAGATTCTTCTTAAAGTAAAGCTTGCTCATTTCACAAACTATTTCGAGAGCCAACGTTCAAACCTCACATACGTTTATCTAAAAGATAAACACCAAGATTAAGTTAAGCCAGCCCATTCGCCAGTCGCTGCACAGATTTGCGCAGAATGTCATTGTCCCAGGCACCATGACCCCAAGAGGGCGGAGGGCCGCAGTGCCTCAGGGCTCGTTTCCAATATTGTGAGCTAGCCGACCGAGCAGTGATGTCGTTATAGCGGCCTGGCGTAGGGTTTGTTACTATATTACTTCCAATATTATGTTAATGTCAACCGAAATTAGCTTTTGTATGCGTCTTTCGATGGGTGAATCTCGATGCGATGGTAACGTTGGATTGTGTTGTGAATTGTGATATATTTTTTGTTAGGCCAATTTAAAATACTTTTCTTCGCGACAGTAACATAAAAGTTATAGGCACTTACCTACATGAATAATAAATTGAACGAAGTATTTACGAATACAAATACGATAGGGTTTTTATTAGTCTATCATTTTAACCATACCTATTGGAAGCATACTGTTTGGTTTATTTGAAATTTATCGAGAGATTTTAAAATTTGAATCTTTGTTTGGGCGTTCGTTATTGTAATACTTAACCTGGCCTGTAAATGTATACATTAACTCAATACCAAATCTCACCCATTAGACCAGTCATATTATCTGCAGACAGGACAAATAGAATTGGAGACAATACTCGGGGCATATCGCTCTATTCCGCATTAGGATGAACTCAATCAGATTTCATGTTAAACCTGGAGGGATTGTTTTGATAACTTTATGATTATGTTAAAATTGTGTTCAGCCTAAATAAACTTATTTGCAACGAGCTTTATAAGTCATTGTGCGTTATATTGTATTTAAGGAATTTTAAAAGTGTCTTGAATTTTTCATTGTTCCTTTTCAATTTTAAAACACAAGATAAACCCATCCTATTTATCAATTGTAAATTGTTGCATCGGTGAAACCATGATGGTGTCTTAAATAAAAAAAAAAATGGGAATTACTAACAAATTATGTTACTTCATGTTCATGTTGTAGGACTCCTTTTTCCGCACTTAGCGATTAGAAAGTCGGGCCGTTGTGCGTGATATGCCAGCTAGAAGTCTGGACAGCCCAGCTCCTTCCAGACGCACACGATCTTCCTGGTTCCTTCACAGGCCTTTCGGATTGATCCCAGTATGCCGAGGGTTTCAGCCCGTTGTGCAGCTACTCTTTTGCATTCATGGATAGCATCGGAAGCTGTTAAATTAAAAATATGTTACTTACTTACTAGTTAGTGAAGTTATATGCGCCAATGCGTCTATTCTTGGTACAATTAAGTAATTTGATAATTTCCATCAAGCCAACTGTTCAAAAGGCGCTCGGCAGTTAAAATTACGAATTTTAAACAAATTTCTGTCAAAATTTGTAAAATCAACACAATAGCGACGATAAATGCGTTTTAAGAGGAAAGGATTAAAACTCTTTTCAACTGAACTTTAAGAAAATGTTTTAGTATCGTATTGCGATGCTATACGATAACACGTAAAAAATAGTTTATAAAACCGTTGTGCTTATTTTCCAGGAACTTGCATGTCTTAACTGTATTAAATTTACCGTAGACTAAATTCTAAATTAAGAGTAGTATTCTTCTGTCGTTAATTAATGACTTAGCCAATTTTAGTAATGTTACTTTAACGATCTTCATCATCAGTCGGATTCAATGTTGGAATTTACTTTTAATCCATTTAAACTGGTGCTGTTGTAGTCATTAGATATTGTTACGAACGACATGCTTGCCTACTGCCTACATCTTCAACGAATCTTTGAACTCTATCTACAAATAAATCATAGTATCGCATAGCTTTGCCCATTATTAACACAACAATAATTCTCGCAAAAATCACGAATGCATTAAAGAGTCCCGTGGGTACAGCGGGCGCGGGGGGTATACGAAGGGGAGGGGGTGCATCCAGCGTTGTTAATACGATAATTCACGTCATACCCGACAAAAATAACTTGGCATCCGGCGTACTAGCAGGCGCCTACTAACTACTGTCAATGTATACTAGACAGAGCCACAATTAAAATTAGTCTCATTTTTGTCAGAATTCGTTGTTAATAAAGTTTGACGCGTCGATGCATCGTTCTTTTTGTTGGAGGTGATTTAATTTAGGCGGGAAATTCCTTTATCTAAATATTAATGAAATGTAAATGTTGGATAGAAATTATGAGTTAGGGAGTATTTTTGCCCTGATTTTAGTCTCAGACGTCGTAACATAAAATTTTTATTTTGTAATGCTAACAATGAAAAGCAAATTTAATTGTCTACAATAGATTTAACAGGCCAATGATGATGATGATGTTCAATAAAAAGCAAATTTTACATCTGAGGGTATGTTATCACATACATCAATAATTATTTGAATTCCCGAAATTCAGATTCCCGAGATTCTGAACCATGAGATTAATGTTTTAACCCAACTTCCCAAGTCCAGTGAAAGAGCAAAAATCTTCTAGCCAATAAAGTTATTCACACTCCCACTAAATCAATAGAGCAATGTAAATAGATGTGATGGGCTGATGCGGTGGTTTCACAATGTGATTCGTCATTTTTGTGTTTTGGTACGGGTTCAAATGTCAATTCGCTTTCACCAGCTGTGGGAACGCGCCTACACAACCACTCGGTA
This sequence comes from Lapara coniferarum, assembly GCA_949316025.1. Classification (NCBI taxonomy): domain Eukaryota; kingdom Metazoa; phylum Arthropoda; class Insecta; order Lepidoptera; family Sphingidae; genus Lapara; species Lapara coniferarum. Next base: position 2,138,225 of record OX438920.1, read on the forward strand.
ACGATTTTAGGATTCATGTACACGATCGAAGTGAACGCGAAACGATTTAATCGAAAATTTCTGGCATTCGTCTTTTTAGAAAAAAAAAAACTTAGATTTTTTCACCGTAGCCGAGGTTTATGGCTTATCAAAAGAGTTTGGATACTAAATTGAACATCTATATAATTAATAAGCATTAACATAGCATCTATAGGAGTTAGAAGCATCAGGACAACGAGCGCAGCGACCTGCTTTGTAGCTCAAAATAGTAGATACTGTTGCTATTTCTTGGTAGCAATCGAACAATAATTATAAAATAACTTGTGGCGAAGTCACATATAATATTAGATATAAAACATCCTTTTAACATTTTGTCTACAAATAGATACTTATTTTTATAAATAAATCTGACTTCAAATTGCCTACTTTATCTCCGCCTCGAATTCGAATAAAATCTGTTCGGACCGTGTGCACACAGCCCAATAATGATGATAAATATCTGTAAATTGGAGATGTTAACATTCGTCAGGTCGTTCCATTTAGTTTAGTACAAAAAATAAAATTAACAACTCTCGTTCCTACTGTTGTAATAAACGATAATTTGACTGTTTTTTTGTCAGACACTACTGCTACTGATTTTTTTATGATGATTGGAAAGTTTTGTGGGTATCGTAATTAAATTTGTATTTTTTTAAATCCACTTGTTTCTGAGTGAAAGCCTTCGAAAAGACCTACCACTTTGTGACGAGTAGCTAAGGGTCTCACACACGAAAAACCACGGTCAGGTACAGTTTTATCTATTTCCGCCGTCAGTGCCCATACATAACTGTGTCCTGGTTTGAATGCATTGTTATTACTGTGATTGTAAGAACTTATAAGTGTTGCTACGGTTTAATATCATTAATTAGCTATTAAAATTAATCAATTAGCTTATCATTTGTATACAAAGAGATTCGACACAAGCACAACTTATTAAAAAAGCCTTCATACCTCAATCGCTGTAAAGAATCACGTAGTTCGTGACAGAGGTGCCCTCCATTCCTCACATCTCGGAGTGGATGGCACTTGAAACATTTAACGATGCAGCCCCGTCCAAAATTTGAAGCGTTCATTAGAGTTTTAAAATGGCTCGCGTGCCAGTAAAAAGTCTAGCCCTAACTAGGCTATAAGTGCGTTGCTATAGAAAATGTGTTTAGTTTTTGAAAAATGTTACCATAATTTGTGTTCATAAAATTGAAGAATGGTTTCCTGGTGGTGGAAACGCGATGATAAGTTACCGATGGTATATGACCAACACCAACTATGATGTCTTGACTACATGAGCATGGGAAATATAGCATCATATTACAACTTTCCTTTGGTCTCATGAATGTATTAATAAAAAAAGGGTTTTGTTGTTCTTGGTCACCTAGAAACATTTAACAAGGCAATATTATAGAACGTAGAAGCTACTTTGAAATTGAGGATTTAATAATATACTAAGATGACTAAAAGATAGCCTGAAAACCTTTCATGTCAGAAGAGTTGCTATTATTCGAAGAATATGCCACAAAATCACTAAACTATAACTACAACCTTAGTTTTAAAAAATAATAATAATATTCAAATAGTATATAAAAATGTCCAATTACACTTTAACATATTAATATTGCTTTCCATACAAAAGGTTACGAAAAAGCTTACAAAGCTCATTACAGTTCGCGTAACAACTAAACAAATTATTTTTTCCCACAACAACAAAAGCTACATTACAATCAAATCTGGGAAGGCCACTCAAAAAAGTTAAAGAAATTATAACATTCAAAGAACTAGGAACACCACAAGCGAAAAAAGTCTTGACAAATGTTAAAATTATTTAACAACTTTTGACTTTAGACTCGAACCTTGGAACGGGTGCTAACAGTCCTTCATTAATGAAGTGGCCACTCCACCAGAGGGCCCAGGGCCGAGGGAGAAGACAAAGGGCGCGCATTTAAACGCAATTTAGCTGTATTTTGCAAACAGCTCTTCAAAGTCAAGTGACTATTTTAAAGTCAACATTTTGTTTCCAATATTAAGATGCAGTTTTATTTCACGTGGGAATTTGTGTCACAATTAACGGTTTGTTTCATTTTTAGGGAGTAAAATGGACTTGGGAAGAATTCGTCTACTAAATTATTTGTTTTTGTACATAAATGATACCGACTACGAAAATACTTACTGGTGGGAGGACTCTCACATGTAAGAGTCCGTCTGGGTGGGTACCACCGCAATGTCTATTTCTACCGCCTAGCAGCAGTGTGCATGCACTGTAGTGTTTCGGTTTAAAGGACATTGTAGCCAGTGTAACCACAGGATATAACATCTAATGTCTCAGGATGACGAGCGCAGTGGAATTCCACACAGTACTTTGTAACTCAAGGTGCTGGATGGTGTTTCTACTGTTTATGGGTGGTCGTATCGCTTACCATCAGGTGAATGGCATGTTCGTCTCGTCATTCAATGCAATAAAATATATAAATTTCATGAACCACTGCGTCTTACAAACTATAAAGACAAGAGACGGTTAATTTCACATTTATATTAACAAACACGGTGAGAAAGAATAAATAATTACTGTTAAGTAATAACAGGTTAAAGATTATAAATAAAGTACGTGAACCAGAATTGAGCCAGCACGAGAAATAACGACTATTTTATAACAGAAGACTAAGTATCTCATAGCGATCGTTTTGTTTATCCCATATAAATGTACATAGAAATAGCCATACGCCTTTTATAAATTATCAATGCATAATGCCAATGAAATTAAAATATATCCTTAAAAGAAAATTTTCAAAAAATGTTAGTACTCACGTACGTCATATTTTAAGATGTGTGCAAAATATGCTTCTAGAATCACACATTATAACGGGGCATTATATTAAGTCCGTCAAAAGTATTATTAAAGCTTTCTTAAAGATCATAAATACTTAATCAATAAGAATTTTAATAAAGTAGCGTTTATGTAAAGCTTTCAAAATAAATTCCACCAAACCATTCTCCATACAAGTTGAAACGCATAAAATCAGCTGTTATTTCAAAGTCAACAAGTGTAACGAGCTTTGGTGCGAAAAGGCAAGTCTCCCCTCGCGGCTGACGAGCTCATTGGCGCGCGTGGCTCACGGGCCGCGGCTTATCGTTCGTTACAACACCCCGCAAGGGTACAGTTTGGGCGAATGGTACTAACAATCAGCACCATTTAGTTTTGAAAATAGTGTTTTTGGGCATGTAGTAACAATGCTCATTTGGTTAATCTTGAATGTTAGACATAATTTTCAACGGTCAATAATCAGAATTTCAATCGAATTATACACGTAATCGTTGTATAATGTCATCTCTTTAATCTGGAAGATTTGAACATATTAAAGTACACAGCTAAGGAGAAACCAATGTAGTAATGCATAAATAAAAAAAACAACCGGTGGGCTTAGAATCGTTTTATTGTGATTGGTTCAGTGACTGATATTGGTCTATCGATCAATCACAAACATCAAAATTAAACGACATTGTCTTACGAGTTGCGTCTTTTTGCTACAGGCCACAGATCACCTTCATAACGTCTCGAATACCAGCGTCCCCATGTTTAATTCCAATAAAGCAGGGCATGCACGATCGACGCTTGCGATGGTCAATGTGTTTGCTCAATCACAACGCTGCAGCCTACAACAACTTATATATCCTCACTTGATCGCATTAAGTTTTGAAACTCCTATTGTGTTCCTTTACATCCTACTACCTACTAATATTATAAAGGCGAAAGTTTGTAAGAATGTATGGATGTTTGGATGTATGGATGTATGGATGTTTGTTCCTCTTTCACGCAAAAACTACTCAACGGATTTCGATGAAATTTGGCACACGGGTAGATCATGTCCTGGATTAACACATAGGCTACTTTTTATCCCGGGAAAATATAAAGCGGGACTTTTATCCCGGAAAAACTTTTTAAAGCGGGCGGAGCCGCGGGCAAAAGCTAGTATTAATATATTTTTGCTCTAACGAGATCGCTCGCCTGATGATAAGTCTGCATATATGATATAATAGCAACATCATTCAATATCTGAATAAGTACTAAATAGCACCCATATTCAAACATCAGATGCTAAGTTTTACAACACAGTACCTAATTTCTCGGGATAACTGTTCTTCAAACCGGACGAAAGTGTTTTTGAAAAAGCTGTTTGCCAGCAGACAAATCCACCCAGACGCCTGATTTCGTGATGTCATCATTCTGTAATTTTCATTTAAAGAAATTCAAAATTGTTCGGAATTACGTCATCACAAGCCAAAATAATTAGTCATTCATATTATATTCTCTTCGTAATTCATCTATGCAAGGTGTCATTTAGGTCAACGGCAAAAATGAGCAATTTGTGGTCCTAAGTTCTACCAAATAACAATGTGTGACAAAATTCTATACATTCACCTAAAGAAACTAAAATCATTCAACCATAATCTCGTCAACATTTAACAAGTAAGATAAACGACTTGCAAAAAAGTGTCGCATCACTAGTACGACACGAATAAAAGATCAAATGTCAATAACGCACGCACGAAGGTGTCTCCCCCAAGCATTCGGGCTCAATTGCTTGTAAAATCTCAAAGCTGTTCATTCAACATTCACGACTGATTTATCCGTTGATATGGTAAAATAATTTTAGAGTATTGAACATGTAGCCAAACAATGGGATAGTTGACTACTTTTTTTAAATACAATTATGATAAATGTGTGCTATCCAAAATCTAATGAAAAAAGAATTTTCAAAATAGGCGCAATAGTCAGTAAGTTATAAAGCTTGGAATTTGGTGGAAGGGGTAGCAGTCAAATAACAGCAATACTAGGCTGTGACGTCACCAAGCGCCGTCGGCCATAGCGCTGCTTGCGTGCGAAAGAGAGCGCGATATCCCCGCCGCGCCCCCACTTTTGCTCACAAGAATATTTCGAAATTGAATAACTGATTTATTTTTCAATCGATTTTGATGCTGATTTCACAGAAAAATTTGATTTTCGTATTATTTTCTGCTACATCTAAAATAATGTACAAAATTAAACATAGGAAACTACCTTATTGGATATAGTCGGCAAAACAATTTCTTGAAACATTTGAAGAAGGTACATAAATGGGTATTTTTTTTAAAACATAGCCTGACTAACAGCTGTAGATGCTTGGCCTTTCCTAAAGTGATTATTGATCACCCTCCCATAAACATCAACAAGTTTAGAAGAAACGATATTTAAAGACAAAACGAAGTTAGGATGAAGTAAAGAGATGTTTTGAGTTTCCGAAAACCCCACTCACCATAATTATGACAATCAGCAGGACAGTTACTGTTTTTCATTCCTTTCGTCTGTCTAATATGTGCAACCCTGATAGTAATGATCGAATAATATTTAAGATAAATCTGGCCACACACAGATCTACTTTACTGATAATTTTATACCTACACTTTACTACACATGGTAATCACAAAATACATTACATTACATTAACATTGACATACGCAACAATACAAATTAAAGAATCAAGTTCACCTCAAACGGGAATGTATCAAAGAAAATCTGTTTCGACTGCCATTACACAAATTAGAAAAAGGAAAAAAAATCTAAATGCATTTCCCGCCAGTTTCGTGTTGCCATACAAAATAGAAACGTATTACTCGCGCGCCGCCAGTGAAAAGAACTGTCTCAAATTACTTTGCATCCTACATCCCTCTCACACCGGTGTAAAATCAAAATTCTGTCCCCCTCTCGCGCTATACAAACTCAGATAAACAAATACAAAGGGCCTAATTGAGTAACTAGTAAAACGAACGGCGCTGTCCCGTCCCTTCGTGTGACTTGACAATTTTGTCCTAAATGTTCAGAGCATTGACATTTCACCGATTTGTAACTTTCTTGCATTGATTTTAAGGCACATAATTTTCAAAATGACGGTATATCTATCGTTGTTTGGAAGTAAAATTTCGTCGGGCCTCGTTCTCAAGTGGTAAGGGAGTTAAAGTCCGCGCAGGGAACTTAATTTGTCAACAATTTTCGATATTTGAATACGTTTCGTAGCTCAATGAGCTTCTGTCAGCTTTAAATTGTTTTTTTCTCGTCCTAAATAATTCGACTTGGCTCGTGCTTGTTAGGAAAGTACACATCGAACGCTTGGGGTGGAAGGGCAATGACAATTGTAAATTAAATATTTATGCACAATAATTGTATTGTGTATATTGATATAGTATCGGAGAATTTGCATACGGCACAGAAGGCGGCTTGAATTCTATAAAAAAAGACGTACTTAATTAACATTTTTAGGTTGTATTTTTTCTTATTGAAATATACTTAAAAAAAAATTAAGAGGTCCTTTTTATTATTAAGGGTAATATCAAATTTCCATTATGGTAAAATTTTATGTAATCTAGGCGTTAAAGAGAAATTATACTTTTCGTCCTACAGAGTACTATCCGCAAGCTTTCGATCTTAATAAAAGACATGGGCCATCTACAATCCGAAACTTCATCCAAATCCATTCAGCAGCTGCATTGTATTCTAAAAACATATTCATAACCTTTCGCATTTATATTAGCAAAAAGATAATTCTTTGGCCTGCTACACTAAACCCATTATACAATTCTCAATGTGATCCAGCATCTGTAATTGGCAGCGAGCCAGTCAGCGACGGCGATAGAGATTGCCAGCATCCTGCGGTGCAATGAGGATGCTGGGAGATGATGATTGGCGGATGTCCACGCTGGTTATATCCACCGATGCAACGTCAATCTTTATTTCACTCGCTGGGAATGTATGGAGAATTGGAGGTCGGTTTATTCGATGTGGGAATTGCGGCGGTAGGAGAGAAAGTATATTACTTCTCTTTACAGAAAATAGGCCAAATTGTAATAAGTTTTGATTGTTCAAGATGATGGTCAATAATGATTAGTTCAAAAATATATAAACAGTTAACGAATTTTAGTTATTATCCACAGCATTTCAAGTATTTTGTTGCAAAGCATTGAGGAACGTGATCTTCTAAAATTCATATTAAGTACACGCGACGATTTATAACTGGAAACCACGTACTGCAACAAACACTTAATCAACTCATTAATTGCCCGAAATACCAATGTGGCAAGCACAATAGGAATAAAACCGATGGTAGCCCAAAACGTGCCACTCACGGCCACGACCGAGGAGAAATTAAGTATGGCGGTAGCGTGGACGTCACCCACCTCTTTGTGCGTCAATCATCGCTCGCCGCTCAAAATATTAACGATCAAATGTTTTTAGAAAACAGTTTAAGAAGCTTCCGTTTCAACTGGGGGTTTATTTATGGTATTGTGAGTACGGATCGGCGGCCGACTAATTGTCGAACAATAGCGCCACTGGCAGCTCTGTATTTTTTACGTTTATCAAATAAACATTTGTTATATGTCAAAACGGTGGGATGTAATTATCGTAGTCTGTTGACGGAACGGTCCGGCCGCGTGTGAAACCCGTTGCGTTTCCTCACCAACAAATTAATTTATATTTCATTGCTCATTTGAATACTTTCGTTTTATTGGTTTAGTGGCAGTTTATTTAAACTATGTAACCTGGCGTGAGTTTGATACCCGATGTCGATTAAAGCATACGTGTTTTGGCTGAACTTTGAGAAAGGAAAAAAAATGGTTTCAGTAGCTGGTGGTTTTTAAGTGAATTAGTGTATAAGAGTTAGTGGAAGGAAGAGAAACCTAAAAAAGGACGCTAGAAAAAGCCGAGAAATTTACTTTTCTGGGCCCGTAAAAAGAAAAAACAAATTTATAATGGATTTCTGGAAGGTTGACATAAGATTACCTTTAAAATTCGATAAAAGTAATTGGTCACGCCGCACTGCAGGCTGGAGTAATCTTATTAATACCTGAAACCTACATAGCACACACACATTCACGCCCTGTATCCCCGAAAGGGTAGGCAGAGGCGCAACTCTATGTTTATTGTATTACTACATATTGAGACGAGCAACTGACCTGTCTGATAGTACCTACAAAAGCCACCACCGCCCATAAACCGAAGCAGTACCAACCTTCTTATTACAAAGGACTGCGCCTGTCATCTTGAGACAATGTAAAGACTCAAAAGCTCAGTAATTACTTTGGCTACAATTTCCTATACCTGGAACATAAATCATTATTATTACATATTATGCAGTAACAAGCCTCAAATTCCAAATGAGATAGTCGAGGCAAAGAAATATAATCCAATGAAATGATGTATTCCGAAACGAGTATAATAGACATAGTAATAATCCGTTGAGCCATCAGGAAACAAATTACCCCATTTGAAATACTTTCTGCGTTACCCCGCGTTGGGGAGCGAAGGCGAGACGAGCCGGCTAGGCCCCTTTGACAGCGTTTTGATAAGTCCATAATCGTAATATTATAAATAAAAAAGTCTTTATGTTCATTTGTTCATTGCCTAAAAATCATTGGTCTGACATGATTGAGCTATTTTTTACTGAACTGCGTAAGTTAGTGATAAGTATTATAGAATCCAAGATTGATACAAGCCATCATATTTAATGCGAGTGTCTGACCATTGAGAGATGTAAGTTGTAACGTCTCTCGCCGTGACAATGGGGCTTAGTTTGATTATTTTCTTCTTATGAATAACCTAGGAACAGGCAATCCCTTTGGCACAATGATAATCTGTTGATTCACTTCTTCTCAATATTAGATTCCTTTAGCAAAATAAACAAAATCATATCTCATCATAAAGGCATAATATTATATATTTGCGATCGTTGAAATATTTTTAACTAAATTGTTGTGTAAATTAAAAAAAAATCTCTACTTGGATTACACTATCTATTTTTTTTAATAAATCTTAAACATAAACCATATCGAAATCAATCCCGCTCACAATCGCACAGGACCCCAAGTTAATCGTGCGCGAAACTTATCACATTATCAAAAAGCGACAAATCGCCGAATCCTTTGATCTGCGACTCGCTAATTTGACAATTACCCGAACGGGGCGACACCCACCTCGAATGGAGATAGGGTGGGGTAAACTTATGTTGACATTCATCAATGTATTGACACCTTCGATTTATTTTTACTATAACCAGGATTAATTTTCTTTTTCAGTACTTGAAACTAACTACTGATTTTCTATAATTGAAGAAAGATGGTTTGTGTGCTGATAAACTTCAGTGATTTGAGTGAGTCACAGTCATTTCATTGTTATTCTCTATACTATAGAATATAACCAATTTCAAGAGCATAAAACTCAAACAGCCAAAGCTCTCGTCGAAATGAGACATATTCAAACATCAATCGACAAATCTTTTCGTCACCTCCTCGACAATCGACTCCGACTGCTACCACCCTCGAACGTAACAAAAGAGTTTGATGACTCGCCACGTGCCGCACCACTCTGTAATAGTCATCCCCTCGTAATGGGCCATGATACTGACGATAATTTACATCCACACCTACCACTGCTTTATTAACTAATGGATAAAATTGCTTACGTTAACTAATTTATGCTTGCGGCTCTGTTCGGGTGAATTTTTCTGTGTATAAAAGTCCTTTTTTGCACTTTTTCGGGATAAAAGGGTTTAGTAATTCTCTGGTATGCAATTGCTACTTCTTATGCCAAGCAACACTATGGTGTATGTCAGGCGTTATGAGACTCAAAATCTAATATCTTAGGGTGACGAATGCAGTAATACTTTACGAAACTGCAATCACGATGTGACAAACAATTATCGACTTTTTCTTTCATAATCATTCCGAGAGTACCAAGCTGTCATTATAAAAAGAAACGCGAGACAATAGTGTTGTGTACAAACAGCATTGACGTGGGAAGCGGTAGTTTGTTTGTCCGCTCCTCGTGGCCGCTGTCGACTCGTCTCACTGTCCCGCGAGATGTTTTTAAACAGCGCCCAACTACTTCCACTAGTGTCGCGTTTCTACAGTAGGGTTGACACTCAACTGATGTGTTTTTACGGTTTTGTATCGAGATAGAACTTGACTCGGCTTCTCTTTAAACTTCTACTTCATCTTGAACATTATAGCAAACTGACGTAATAACATTTTTAGGCCATTAATATTTAAACTCTATGTACACAGTAAAGCTATTGTCAAACTCTGGCGGTCTAAAGTTAGTTACCTCTACTGCTCTCTATAACTTTTTTTATATTGTTTTATGTAAATCAAACATAGGAAAGGGTCTTGACTTACCACATTTACAGTTCTGCAAAAAAAAGCAATCAAAAGATTACTATGACAAGTGACTTTTTTGTAGTCGAAAATAATATTTCTAACAGCGCGACAGCCCTACCTAGAGAGCATCTTTGTTGACGTGTGTTTAAAACTGAACAAACACGGTTCGTCTCAACTTACGGGATCGATTTTAAAACAATGCCTCGGACTGCAGCAGAGGCGCCTGCGGGCAAACATGCAGCCTTCATACTGATGGACAAACACGCTTTAAATTATTGAGAAACCACTGATACTTGTTTGTTGTATTAATGATCGGTGAACTTTGATAGATTGTTTGGAAGGGTGTAAAATATATGACAAAGTTATGCGCTAAGCTCATAATATACCTATTTAATTTAAGTTAAATTTATTATAAGTTGAAAGAAAATGCGAGTTTTGTTGCCATAGTTCCTTACTTAACCATAATAGAATAAGTATAAGTATATAGCGATGATAAAACAAAACTTTATAAAAAATGCAAGCGATCCCCCTCTGGACGCCATTATATCGCTATAGCAATTTCAATACAAATAAGCGGATTCCAATCGGACGCGATCGACATAGACATCTCCATTATTAAAACTAAAATTGTTCACGTATGCATTGCAGTGTTCAATTCGCATCGACCTCGTAAATAATCCGCGATTGCGCCATTACACAGACAGGTGGCCGGCGCAAAAAGTGCCGCCGACGCTCACCCGGGGAAAACAATCAAAGGGCGCCGCGTTGCAGCCGGATCAGACGCGCCGCGCTTTGATCCAGGGACAATTACCCTGCACCACCCCGCCACACCCCGCTGACACCCCCAACACCTCACACACCCGCGCGCACCGAGGAAACTCATTTTCCAACAGCAAGTAAACCTGCACACTTATTAGACTACAGCAAACTGTAACACTACGGTTGCTAATTGTATTGGCGTTCGTATTGCGTTACTGTACAGTCGAATTTTGTGTAACAATGTCTTATCGAGCTTAGATGTGACTTTTGTTGCCGTACGCGGCGACATACCTGCATTTGCCTGTTGCGAAATATCCATGAACTTTATCTCAATGTAATAAACACTGTATTGCCGTAAACTTTGCAATAATACATGGAAACTAAACATGGTTTAAAGGAGTTCTCGCACCACAAATCGGGCGTCAATCATTTCGCGATACGTACTCTGACAAAGGAAAAATCCTTTTGCGCGACGCGAAATAGCGCTGGTGTGATCAAAGCGAACAAGTGACACCTTTAAACAAACTCCCGTTGAGTTAATTTCGTTTTTGAATTTATGACGCGAACGCCGACGTTTCCCATTATGCCGCACAATCAATACTTGTTTTCTTTTTAATGTCTATTCTTAAGATTGGGAAAAATACAAAGGACGCTCACAAAGAAAGTGATTGTGTAGCTTTTTCTATGATTGAGATGAAAAAATGTACTACGGTTAATTTCTCATTTATTCTATTCCGATGGGAATACTGTAGAATGGTTACCATTTATGTGTGAAAGGCAATAAGCTAATTGAATTAATACGAATAACACTGATAAATGCATTTAGTTTGCCAAGTCGCTCATTGCATAGATTCATGAATTCATAGGAAACTATCAGCTTAAAATTCTTTATCAATGTCAACAACTATAAACTGTTTTTATTTCTTTATCTGCATCGTTATTTACACATGTATTATATTTACAAACCATCTAAGTGACTTATAAGCGTTCGTTAGCATTGATATACGAAAATGAATGTAGTCAGTTAATTAACAATCAATTTATTGAAATGAAATGAAATAATTTGCTCGAATCCATAAAATGTTCATTCATTACTTAGATTGTCAATATTTACTCTACCACCAGTTCGAAAACAGTTTCCACCAAAGAAGAACGAGTAAGAAACTCTAGGCTTGCCAGTGTTTAAAAAAATATATACAGATTTTTATTTCATTTAGAGCAGTTCATATATTAATAACAATAAAATTCATAATAATAAATTCTCAATTCCCATCCGAGTGTACAACCCTGTCAGGAATCTCGAAATAATTTGATGATATCGACGCTGGAAAGCAAACACGTAGTAACTGACATACATCATATGTGTCAGTTACTACGTGTTTGCTTTCCAGCGTCGATATATAGTTATCCAATACAGATTTATTATAACCAACGAATCAACAAACACATTAAGAATCGTTTGCAATAACGGAGTCTTCATTCGCAATATAAAGACAGCCCACAAAGCAGCTAATACAAGAAGACCTTCCGCACACACACTCACGCCTTTTATCCACGAAGGGGCAGGCAGTGGCGCAACTAGTGCACTCATTTTTCGCCATTATTCTGTCCCATGAAGTAATAGGGTGCGAGCCTGTCGCCATATCGGGCACAAATTCCAGACTCCGGGCTGATACTGAATAGAAAAACTCAATACCACTTTGCCCGAACCGGGGATCGAACCCGAGACCTCAGCATTGCAGTCGTCCCATAATACAACTACGCCACTGAGGCAGTCCGAGGAAGACCTTCTACGTAACAAAATATTTGAACCAAGCCATTTATTTAACAAAGTCTTCTGAATCACATAAGTGCTGTTTTTACAAAACACCTAACAAATTTAGTGATCCTATTTTAGGGTATTCTAACTTCTAGGTAATACTTTTTTGAGTAATAAATAACGAAAGGTACCTAAATCAAGGAAGATCAGCGCTGGCTTTTCCGCCAGCATATGCTGAGCTGGAGCCGTTTCGTGACAACTCTAGTTTTAAGTTTTTTATATTGTTAATTTTTTTGTTTATAGTTAAGTTTGTCACAATAAACAGCTTTTCTTTTCTTTCTTTCATTCTTTCTAAATAGACACCTAATTTGGTAATCAGCGTAACAAGTTTCTAAATATGAAAGACTATTATAACTCTACCGCACGTTAAAAAAACATAAATCATTGAAAACTCATGCAACGACATCCTCGTGCATTCCAAACAAAATCTCACACGAGGACAAGAGCGGCTTCCATTGTGCAAAGCGAACAGCTAATTCATAGTGCCGCGCCGGAAACACCGAGTGTCACCGTCTACAACCATCAATGCACCCCCAAATGAGCATATAATGGCATACGTCTGCCGGCATAATGCCGAGGAAGCCATCCAAGCCCGCCGCAGTCAAAGCGCGCCGATTTCAAAAGAATGCATCGCAAATTGGTAGGTGAAATTAGTCGAAACAAATACGGTAGTGGCCTTTTGTGCTCCAGGTTATCGGATTTCAAGTTTTTATATGTCGGTGTGGACAAAGTTTTCAGTTGTTGGTTATTTCGTCATGAAACTAATACCAACGTAAAGATGAAAAGGATCTAATGAAATGGGCTCTGAGTAAATTTGTCGGGTGTCACGAGAAATCTATAAGGCCAAGTTGGTTTTATGGATTAGAATGGGAGATGGCAGTAGAAGGGTATATTCGGACTTTCAGAACTTGCTGATCGCACGAAAAAGCAAATGCAGACTCGTGTTGCATCAGCTGATCCGTGCAAGAAAATTTGTTACAATTGGCGCAACCATAAATAAAGCAGTGGTTGAGCCTATTATACTTTAGTAAAGCTACTATATCATAATTCGGAAACTACGAAATAGATATTACGTTTTTTTTTTTTTTTTTTTTTTTTTTTTTTTTTTTTTAATACAATTTGGACTTGGTTATTACACTAAAACAATAGACGGTTGAAAACCAATGTAGAGTTTTGCTTAAATTAATTTCCCTTTCCCTTAATATTAAATACTTAGGTATTTCTATTTTATTAAACTATATTTATCATGTAGTAGTTAACCCAGTCATTGAATGCATTAAAATGGTGATTGATGATCGACGGTGATATGTCAGTCGTCAGAAATCTATTAATACAAACACCCACATTAGACTGTGATAATCAAATGTCATGCAGGTTGTTAGGGGTGCAAAGTCAGGAAACCTCCACGTGGTGCACCCTGGGCAACGGAGCGTCGGTCGAGTTGATCGGCGCTACGGCCAATATCCTGACAACAGTGGTCTTGGCGGTAGTCGCCGCTTTTTGCGGTGGCTGCCGCATCTTTAGATGGTGGGCCCGTTTATTCGGGCGGCTCCTGGTTCATCCGGGGGTGTCGACGGGCTCGGTGTGCGCTAACACCGCCCCGAGCAGGCAGTGGGGGGGAATTTTCCTCTCCGCTGTCACCGTTGCAGATCGTAATCCAGTATGGAGGTCCGTGGACATGTCTCGCGCTCCTGCTGGACCGAGGGTCTTGGCTTAATCGCCCGGACCACGAGGGAGAAAACCTCTATAAAAAGTTCCCCGAATCCCAAGCGGCGGCACACCGCGAGGGGATGCATGGCCGATGGGTAGTTCGGTCACTAGTGCGACCCCCGCCAGAGTACCGGCCGACCCTCTTGGCGGGTTACGCTAGGCTTACCCAGGTACAGGGGGCACTGCCTGGGTGGACTCTTTATTTCCCCCATACTCGTGGGATTAATCATGAATAATCTGAATCCTAAAATAACTTTGACGAGGGTGCCTACTCCAGTTCCGGCTGGAGAGGCGGAGATTGGTGGGCGAAAGCCTGCTGATCGAGTGCGGAGAGTCGGCGCGGGCAAGAAGATGTCCACAGGCGTCGACTCTGAGTCGAGTGGGAGCGTTTCCTCCGTTCGGAGCCGTAGGCTCTGGAGGAAACGCTCAGAGATGAGTAGCAGGTCGTCCCTCGGGAGCGACACTGAGGAGCCGGTCCCGAAGTCGCAAGCGACAACCGGACGCGGCAGGGGAGGACCATCTTTGGTCGACGATTCCGTCGACCAAAGAAAGAGAGGTAAGGCGCGCGATCTCCTGCAGCGCAGGGAGGCCCGCTAAAGGGCGAGGAGAGAGGAGAGCGAGGAGGGAATGGTCCTTCGCTCTGCCGCTAAGCCGAAGGTGCCCGCCGCCGAGGTGGTTGTCGCCACGGAACCGGCTCCGAGTGCTCGCCCTAAAGGCGAGGCCAAAAAGTGGCGCGACAAGTGCGCCAAGTTGGAGGAGGCGGTGAAGGAGCTGAAGCGTGAAAACGCTTCTCTCCTTCGCCGTCTGGAGGAGCTGGCAGCAGTGGAGGCCAAGTGGCAGGCCAGAATGGAGTCGGTGCTCCTAGGGCCGGCCCAGAGGCCTCCATTGGCACACGAGAGACGGTCCACCCCCGGGGACATACCACTCCCCGTCCAGGGTGGTTTCGTTGGAGGAGCTCCCCAGCCTTCCTCTAAGGGGAAGGGGAGGGGGAAGGGGAAAGGAGCAGTGCAGCCTGCTCCTCTCAAGGCTCCTGCCATCGTGGCCGGGCCCTCCACCTCTGCTGCAGTGGCGGTCGCTGGGCCGTCTGGGGTGCCCAAGAAGGGGAGGGGGAAAGGTGGTCCTCCTGCTCCCCCCGTCGCGAAGTCCGCTCCGAGGGAGCCCCGCCCACTGCCACCGGCCCCAGCGTCTATGGACGCTGAATGGACCGTGGTGGTGGGTAAGAAGAAGCGGGGGAAGCACACCCCCGCCGCGGCGCCTGCAGGGAACCCCCAGCAGAGGAGGCAGAGGCGTAAGGAGCCCAAGCTGCGTCAGCCACGCTCGGCAGCCATAGTGCTGTCGCTGACGCCAGCGGCGGTGGCCAAAGGGCTCACTTACGCCAAAGTGCTGACGGATGCCCAGCACCGAGTAGACCTCGCCGGCCTCGACATTGACAGGTTGAGGCCCAAGGTGGCAGCCACGGGTGCCATGTTGTACGAGGTGCCCGGGGCTGAGTCGGAGCGAAAGGCGGACTCCCTCGCCGCAAGGCTGAGGGAATGCTTTGGCGGGTCGGACGATGTTCAAATCTCCCGGCCCGCCAAATGCACGGAGCTGCGGCTGTCGGAGCTAGATCCCGCAGCCACGTCCGAGACGGTCGCGGCGGCCCTTTGCCTTGCTGGCGAGTGTGCTGCGGACGTAATAAAGGTGGGCCAAATCCGGCCCGATCGCTCCGGCCTGGGCTCCGTCTGGGCCAAGGTGCCGACCAGGGCGGCACAAAAAATAAAGGCGGGCCGCCTGAAGGTGGGGTGGACTGTGGCCCGGGTGACCGTGCTCGGGGCGCGCCCGATGCGCTGTTACCGTTGTTTGGAGCACGGTCACACGCAGAGTACCTGCGTCGGAGGACCGGACCGCAGCGATTTGTGCTATCGCTGCGGTAAACCGGGCCACAAAGCCCGTGAATGCGAGGCCGCGCCGAACTGCGCAGTCTGCGCGGCCGCAGGGAGGCCCGCCAAACATCCGGTGGGCGGGAAGGCGTGTCCCGCCCCCTCCCGTCGTGATAGGCGTCGCGACGGAAGACGAAGTGTTGCTGCCGCTGGGGCTTCGACCCAGCCGCAGGCAGCGAGCCCACCGCAAGGGGCCGCGATGGACGTGGTAGAGATCGCCCAATAATGGATTTAAATTTCCTCCAGGCGAACATCAACCACTGTGCCAGTGCCCAGGACCTGTTGTCCCAAAGCCTGGCGCAGTGGTCGGTGCAAGTGGCCGTGGTCGCTGAGCCGTATTTTGTCCCCCCCCGGGATAACTGGGCTGGGGACCTTGACGGCTTGGTGGCCATCATCAGCCGGGGCGCCGCTGGCTCCCCACCCTTCGAAAAAGTAGCGAAGGACAGGGGATGCGTGGCGGTTCTGTTGGGAGACATTTGGATAGTAGGAGTGTACTTTTCTCCCAACAGACCCCTCGCCGAATTTGAGTCTTTCCTCGTTCGGCTGGGGGCCTTGGTGGAACAAGGCCAACCTCACCCGGCGGTCGTCGCCGGCGACTTCAACGCCAAGTCCGTGGCTTGGGGTTCGCCGGCGACGAACGGTCGTGGTCGGGTCCTGGAGGAATGGGCGATCTCTGTCGGCCTGGTCGTCCTGAACAGGGGGTCGGTGGACACGTGCGTGCGGCACAACGGCGGGTCTATTATAGACCTGTTGTTGGCGAGTGCCGCCGTCGCACGCCGTGTCCGGGACTGGAGAGTCCTCGTGGGCGTGGAGACGTTGTCGGACCATCGTTACATCAGGTTCGGCGTCTCCGCGTCCCCGAGTGTCCAGTCCGGTGGTGTACCGAGTGCCCCAAATCAGGACGGCCCGCGGTGGGCGCTTCGTCGCCTCGATGGGGAGGCCCTAGTGCTGGCCGCTCTGGTCATGTCGTGGCTCCCCGTGCCGGACGGGCCGGTACGGGTTGAGCAGGAGGCGGAGTGGTTCGGGGTGGCAATGTCGGATGTCTGCGACGCCGGCATGCCCCGAGCTCTCCGCCGTTCGCCGGTGCGACAGGTGTACTGGTGGTCGGCGGAGCTAGCGCAGTTGCGCGCGTCATGCGTTGCTGCGCGCCGCCGATACGCCAGGCATCGTCGTCGCCGGCTCCGAGACGAAAACCACGCAGACCAGGAGCGGCAGCTCTATGGCCTCTACAAAGAGGCAAAGAGAGCGCTGCGGGTGGCCATTCATGGGGCCAAGGTCGCGGCACGTAAGGCGTTCGTGGGGACTCTCGACAGGGACCCGTGGGGGCGCCCTTACCGGATGGTGATGAAGAAGCTTCGCCCAGCGGCGCCCCCGCTGTCGCAGAGTCTCCGGCCAGAATTACTGGCCAACGTCGTCGCGGCCTTGTTCCCGGCCACCGAGGAGTTCACTCCTCCACCGATGGCGCCACCGGATGTGGCGTCATCGTCGAGTGAGAATCCGGCAAGGGATATCCCGGAGGTTTCGCCCGCTGAAATGCGGGCGGCAGTGCTTCGGCTGCGGAGCAAAAACACGGCCCCAGGGCTCGATGGCATCCCCGAGAAAGCCTGGGTGCTAGCCCTCGAGTACCTGGGCCCGAGGCTCCGCAGCTTATTCACCGCCTGCCTGGAGCAGGGCGTCTTCCCGGTGCGTTGGAAAACCGGGAAGCTCGTCCTGCTGAAGAAGGGAGGACGACCCGCAGAGTCGCCGTCGGCCTACCGGCCCATCGTGTTGCTCGACGAGGTGGCAAAGCTCTTCGAGCGCATCATTCATACCCGCCTCGTCGAGCACCTTGAAAGGGTCGGACCAAATCTGGCCGACGAGCAGTTTGGATTTAGGAGGGGACGTTCCACTGTCCACGCGATTCTGCGGGTGAAGGCACAGGCGGAGGATGCAGTGGCCACAGGCAGTGTAGTGATAGCAGTGTCGTTAGACATTTCTAACGCATTCAACTCGCTGCCCTGGCCCTGCATCCACGAGGCACTGCGGTACCACGTGGTGCCGCCCTATCTCCGGCGTCTGGTGCACGCGTACCTGTCTGACAGGCACGTGGTGTATCCGGGCGCCGATGGGTGGCACCGAAGAGCGATGTCGTGCGGTGTTCCACAGGGCTCGGTTTTGGGCCCTCTCCTGTGGAACATCGGGTACGACTGGGTGCTCCGTGGTTCCAATCTCCGGGGCGTCGGCGTGACATGTTACGCCGACGATACGTTAGTCACAGCGACTGCTGGGACCTTCCGGGACGCCGCAACTCTGGCGGCGGCGGGCACCGGCCAAGTAGTTGGAAGAATTCAACGTTTAGGTTTGAAGGTGGCCCTCGAGAAAACCGAGGCCGTGTGTTTTCACGGACCTCGGAGAGGGCCACCGGCCGGTGCCGGCATCGTCGTTGGGGGGGTGCGGATCCCCATCGGCTCTAGCATGAGGTATCTAGGTTTAGTCCTGGATAGCCGATGGCGATTCCGCACCCACTTTAAGGAGTTGAGGACGAAATTGTCCCGGGCAGCGGGCGCTCTTTCCCGCCTGCTGCCCAACCTGGAAGGTCCTGGCTTCCCTTGCCGGAGGCTGTATCACGGAGTCGTGCGGTCCATAGCCCTTTATGGCAGCCCCGTTTGGGCTGACTCCCTGGGCCGCCCCTGCGTCGCCCTTCTGCGCGCCCCGCAGAGAGCTTTAGCGCAGCGGGCGGTCAGGGCGTACCGCACGGTCTCTTTCGAGGCGGCTTGCCTATTGGCCGGATTTCTGCCCTGGGACCTGGACGCCAAATCCCTTGCCGATGTATTCCATTGGCGGGAGGAGGCGTTCAGTCGCGGGGAGGTGCTCACCGGGCATGGCTGCTTCGGTGAGTTCCTGTTTCGGGTGGTAGGTGTAGAGGAGTCGGCCGTGTGTCACTATTGTGACAACTGCCCAATGGACACGGCCCAACATACGTTGGAGTGTTGTCCAGCCTGGGATGAGGAGCGCAGCGCTCTCAGAACAGTCGTCGGAGAAGACCTCTCGCTGCCGGCCGTGGTCGCTTCCATGGTCGGCGGCCGGGAGGCCTGGCAGGCGGTGGCCCACTTCTGCGAGGCGGTCCTCTCGCGGAAGGAGAGTGCCGAGAGGGATCGCCAGCGCAGTGGCGATCCCTCCCGCCGCCAGACGAGACGTAGGAGGCGTCGGGTGGACGACTGACCGACGTCTCCCGCCCTGTGGATTGGGGGCGTTTGGAGAATTCCACCACGGTATCCCCTGCCTGTCGTAAAAGGCGACTAATAGGGGCCTCCGGGGGTCACGGGTGGGCGGGACGTGCCGCCCACCCATTAGTCTAGCCAACTACTGTGGCCCCCGTGATGGACATGCCCGAGGCAGCGTGTCTCACGCTGCCTCGGACACCAAAAGGTGGACACGGCACGGTGTTTCGGGGGCTTCTGAGCCCCCGCAACAGGAAAAGGACCGCAAAAACGCGGTACGCGCAGGGGCGGTTGCGGACGACAACTTAGACGTGAGTCGGAGGAAGCCCGCAGCCGTCCCTAATGAGCCGAAGATGGCCATTTAAAAAAAAAAAAAAAAAAAAAAAAATGCAGGTTGTTAGCGCCTAGTATGTAAATATACTAAGCTCTACACGCCATTCCGCTCAGGTTAGCAAGTTTTAATAATATTTACGTAAAAAAATTACCATAAACTTATTTAAAGACGTTTCCGACCATAAATTTATTTTTAGTGTAAGCCATAAAAGATATAGTTGTGTTATACACAGTGGTTGAATATTTACAGAATTTTCGTAGATATATTTAAAGTAATTAATTAACGTCTTCGAAAAACTTATTATGTACTCAGACCGAATTCATTGCTGGTTTTATACATCTACGGTAATTTTTTTTAGGCTATTAGCGACAGGACCCTTGTTAACCCTTCAAGTCCCGCTTATATATATAGATGTATGGGAAATTATAGACTGCCTCGGTGGCGTAGTTGTATTACAGTACGACTGCAAAGCTGAGGTCTCGGGTTCGATCCCCGGGTCGGGCAAAGTGATATTGAGTTTTTCTATTCAGTATCAGCTCGGAGTCTGGAATTTGTGCCCGATATGGCGATAGGCTCGCCCCCTATCACATCATGGGACGGAATAATGGCGAAAAGTGAGTGCACTAGTTGCGCCTCTGCCTACCCCTTCGGGGATAACAGGCGTGAGTGTATATGTATATGTATATGTATGTATGGGAAAACCCTATATATATGGACACCGGTGTCCGTCGCGGGGCTTGAAGAGTCAAGAGTAATGAAGAGTGACACAACACACATTATGCAATGTTTCAACACATAAGTATAGGTTCAAGCCTCTATAAATCTATACATATAATTAAAGTTGGAGTGTCTGTTTGTAATATTGAAATAACCGTTTTTTACTACACGTATATGAATACATATATACAGTACATACACCAAAATAACATTTTTTTACAATTTTTGTCTGTCTGTCTGTCTGTTTGTTCCGGCTAATCTGAGAAATTGCTGGACCGATTTTGACGGGACTTTTATCGGCAGGTAGC
Source organism: Lapara coniferarum (assembly GCA_949316025.1). NCBI lineage: Eukaryota > Metazoa > Arthropoda > Insecta > Lepidoptera > Sphingidae > Lapara > Lapara coniferarum. The sequence continues at coordinate 2,159,182 of OX438920.1, forward strand.
TGATATAATAAAGGGAACCTTAAGCCACGTTTTATCCCGGGATAAAACTTTTATATTTATAAAGCGGGACTTTTATCCCGGAAAAACTTTATAACGCGTGCGGAGCCGCGGGTAACAGCTAGTTAAATAATAATTGCTACATAACCTGCACGTGTAAACCCAGAGGCAAGTAGTGCACTCACGGTTTGTTTACTTCCCACTTTTTGATTAGGGATTAACCTTTCACCATGTCGGGCTCTAATGGTCCTGGACAACTCTTGGGTATTCTTCTAGGCGGAAACTTAAATTCTGAATGTCTGATTTGGGAATCCAACCTATAATGATATCACATTTTTGACAACTTAACACGTACGGCCCATCAACGTTTAATAACGTCCTTTTTTTTCAAATCAAATCTACACAACGTCTTATCACGTCTACCGTAAATCTGCATCACATATATTAGAACCATTGTGTCACATTATAATAATCTGACTAGAACGGCGCTGGGCCGAACCTACTTATAAAGTAAAAGATTTTTGCATTAATATTTTACAGCTCTCATCTTCAATATCTCATTGGAATCGAACCCCAACCACGCAAATCATACGAGTACGAACCAATCAACCATCGGCCTCACAGAGCCTGTTTATGTATTGCATACCACACTTAGGCCATTTATAATCCGCGATCCATAACAGAGGCCGTTGGACAGCACTTTGTACACTACGCCGATAAAATACATTGTTCGCTTATCTCATAGAGTTTTAATTGCGTAGAATGGAACGGTAGTAGTTATAATCTTGAATGTTCGATATTTAAAAAAAGGCGCGTTGCTGCAATATGTTATGTAAAATAGTATTCAGAAGTTATCTACAATTAGATAAAGAATAGTGTTAGAAATTGTTTATTGCTTCCTTTCGTGATAGAAAATGTTTAAGATATGCAGTTGCATGCTGTTTGTAGATACATGATGCAATATCTTTGTTGTATTTTATGCGGCGAGTAATAATTTAATTTAGTGAATGTTCATGTACGGAATGGTCGTCAATAGACCCACTCGCTCATAAGTAGCTAATTTTCTTCTGACTGACTTCAGATGATATAAAATACAACATAAAATAGCAAAATTATTATAAATTTTAAAAGGTTGATCTCGGTAAATTATCGAGTTTGTTAAGCTTCTTTCCAACAGCGCAATCATTGCTAGCAATAATCGTACGCAATTCAATCTACATCAATATAAGAAATAACTATTTATAATAAGTAATTGGAATATAAAAAGAAATATAAAGTCACTCAACGCATAGGCATAATAACAGCGCCACAAACAGACATTACCATCTATCGTTATTTTACATTCTAATATGCAAATAGTTAAGCATAATAAAGTGGTGCATAGGTAACAACGACCTTATACGGAAGAGATACAATTAAATTTTTCTATTATAAAAACAAAGTGTGAGCGCATTACGAATAGATAACGCGATGCAAGTGCCCTTAATAGAAGGCAGGACCGAATCACTTAAAATATATCTTAATAACGTTGAAAATAAATTGATTTTCTTACTACACACGACAGATAGTCGAGGTGCAATAATAACATTTTTATTTTCTAGTGTTTAATAATTGTATACCTATTTTTTTATAAATGACGAGACGAGCAGTCCGTTCGTCTGATGACGTCATGACTACTCGTAAATAAAAGCTATCATACTTTACAACATACTGCATGGTAGTGGGTTGCGCTCATCATTGCCTATCTCACCTCGTCCTGTAAGCCTTTTGTACAATCAGCCAAATTAGTATAACTTAGGCATGGCTGAGGTAATTTTTGAGGTAAATTAAGGTATGCACTATAAAGAGACAATCAAAACTAACGTGGTTTACCTCTTAGCCCGTGTTGTTTCACCTGTGGTCAAGCTAACGCTCTTATTACACTGGACGAGCGCGCAGCGCCTTCTCCTCGCTGTGAAAGCTTGCAATCCGCCAGTGTGATAAGAGCCTTAACTCTACCTGATCATTGATGAAACAACCTGGCCTTAATCTGCAACTAACTAAAAGGTCCACAACGCATGGGTCTGAACTCTCGATAGTGAGAGTTTTTAGTGGTTAAAATTACTATGATCTGCTTGATATTATATTCTTAAATCACTGATATATTCATATTAAAAGGCACAATGCATGAAGATATCATTCAGGATTAAGGATAACCCAAAGCCTCAGTCACGATTCCAGTAAAACCCAATAATTTGCGATGACTTCACCACGACAAGATGTACGCCTAATTGATTTTTTATGTCCCTATCATCGACAGGTTGTGACGTCAGCATGACTTGCAATTCCGAACTACTTTGGGACTCGGGGCAATAATTGTTTGTTGGTTTTTACTTTGAATAAAATTGGATCACATTTGGAATACAATTTTGTTATAATTTATTATGAAATCGATTTGTAAGAGGATAGTTCTAATCGAATGGAAAAGCTTAAGAACAGGAATACTCTAGTTCAGCACGGGAAGTCATAAATCGATATAAATTCAAGATAGCTGCTGTATTTCGTACGATTACTAAGATTGCCAAAAGCTCAGAAATATAGGTAGGTATAATATTCATAAGAACTTAGAAGTACAACAAAGTAAAGCAACTAAAACTGCACTTACAAGTAAGAACATTATTACTTTCCTTTGGAACTAATATCATAGAATACATAAAAACATGGCGCCACTCATAAGACTAACATTCCGAAAGATAATATCTGTAATTTAATATGAACAATATTTTTGAAAGTTTTTTGCAATGTATCGGAAGTGAGTTTTGTTTGCTTAGGGCGCGGCCTGTTGTTAGCATAACATTAAAACTCTCGCAAAATATTGTATTATGAACTTAAATATTTTCATTACAAACACAACGGTACTTATAGACCCTTTTAGATATTTAAGTTATTTTGTGAAACATGTCTTCCTGTATGAGAGGGCTCAAATTTCCCGTAACGTCTAATGAATATGACTTGCTATATTGGACTAAAAAAGTATTTATTACGTACCAACCTTTTCTGTATTGGTGGTATGTCCGCTGATATATCAGAAAATAATATATAACTGATAACTTTTTTATAAATCAACATTTTACAAACAAAAGCATTAATTACATTCGAGTATTGGTAGATACCTACTCAAAGTAATTACATTACAAACGTTAAATTACAAACGGACTATTCTATTTTTAAAATTAGATACATTTTTTTTTACTGCGTGAAGGTTATGCAGCCAGTTCTAAAAGGGTAACAACACTTTGAATTTATAAAAGTAATAAAATCAATAAAAGGAATACCTAAACAGATTATGGTGATAATTATCATGCACTTGACATACATCATCAAAAGAAATACAATCTCCACCATCACATTTGCTGACAGTTGCTCAGAGCTCTCACAGTTAACTCTTAATTAAAACTCCTGATCGACTTTGGGTTATAGTTATCATAATTTTGAATGTGTCCTACACTACTGAATTGGGTATAACCTGTAATTAGTAGTAAGTATGTGGAATAAATAAATAAATAAATAAATAAATAAAAAATAACCAAATGATCTACAAGCACCTATACTGTAGCTACCAACTACCATAATATTGTAAACTCAGTTACTTGCCCACGTTAATCGTCGATTTCAGACTTGCTCTCGCCAGCTGCACTCATTTTGTACAGCCATTAATAAAGAATTATCGAGTACATTACAGTACATGTACAGTAAATCTTTCAGATTGTTAAGGGGTGATTTCGAACACTAATGATGCGACAAGCTACAGCGGCAAATTGAAATCTCAGAATAAATCACTCATTTTCATATCTAAGATGTGATCTTACAACATACCTTAAGAATTATTTATTTGCCGAGGCCATTCAACGTTTGTGAACATGTAGCTTTTACTACTAGCACACTTTTTCATCGCTGTTGGGTAAAAAAACTTGACAAGTATGTTTTGTCACTTGCAGTAACCCTCACTAAAAAACATTTTCGCCATGTCGCTGAAGCTCTAGTCGGAATCCTGCCTTAACTTTCTTGTTCGGTGGAACATCTCGGCGCGGCGGATGCCGTGGCGCCGGCGCTGTGCCAGCTGCGCCACGTCACTGCGTTAGCGCATGCTGAAATCCCACTGCACTTATTACGAGAGGTAGCGATTTTACATCTTACATTACAACAATAATAAGATATACTCAAATCTCAACAAGTTATCAGAGGCAGCTGTACAACTTTAACCGTTGAAATAAGCGTGCTTTTTATATAATTTCAGGCGTCATCTTTTTCAAGTCATACACCTTTTGTATTATTACCTCCCCTGAGGTGTCTTTATCATCGTTGCCAAAGTAAAACGAATGCAGTATACACCTAGACCAGACTCTCTGTCAGTAAGTCTAGTGTCAACAATATACCTAATTAAGAATTACGACGGACTCTACGTGTTCTTACACGTAGGTCTACAACAAACAAATTCTTCAAACTTAAGCTTCCACTTGGTAAATATTTTGTAGCCAACTCATCAGGCTACACAACAGAGGCCGTCTCCCCGCCATCGCTCGTAGCTTGCGCGGTTTATATTAGAGAGTAACCGGATCTTCGGGGTCAGGAGGTGATCGCATGACGATCGTCACAAGTGACGGCTGTAATGAACTGCTAAATACAGTGTCAACGCGTCCCGTGTCTCAGGGCTACCTATTGAGACGGGGTTGTGGAATGACATGTCTATAACGCATTTGTAGTTTCACTAGTGGTAGGACTCTCATATGTAAGAATGTCATATGGAATTGGAGGCATGTTGACTTGGTAAGTGTTTTATTCCATAGCTACGCATTGCACCGTATTTAACTACCTTACCCCTGAAAATACCTACAGATACTGTTCGTAGGTCTCTACGACTACGACGGCCACTTGATAAAGGTCGCAGGAGCACGCTGGATGCAGACCACTTTTGGCAGGACCGTCTGGAAATCTTAGGGGAAGGCTACGTTCAGCAGAGGACGTCATGGAGCTGATGATGATGATGATAAATATCTGAATCATGCGTTACGGCCTACGATAAACACTAGACTACACTCGTCATCTCCTGTCGTTAAAGTAGTCTCCTAATACACAGTAATAACAGCTACAATATCAATCAAACCGAAACACAATAGTGCTTTCATAAAACTACACAGAATAACTCTTAAATACCAGATGCCCACAGCATCGTAAAACTAAAGAGAGATCTACATTCCATAATATGTTACAACATAATAAATATTAATTTATCCAGGGTGGCAACCCTAATGCGTGTCAAACGGGTGTTAAATATAATGTAGATGCAATATGGATGCGGTTTCAGGTTATGTTATTAAATTTTGTTATTTCAGGGGTGGATGACCGCCAGCCGCAACACTCATCTCTAGTTCCAAATATAACGGCTCATTTAGACGAAAATGCTTTAACAGTTCTTATAGCTAATCGGTCGTATGATTGTGAAGAATGATCATGAATATGAATTACAAAATAATCATTTAAGCATCCTATTAATATTATAAACGCGAAAGTTTGTAAGAATGTATAGATGTTTGTTACTTTTTCACGCAAAAACTGCTCATGGGATTTCGATGAAATTTGGCACACGGGTATATCATATCCTGCATTAATACGTGGGCTACTTTTTATCCCGGGAAAATATTAAGCGGGACTTTTATCCCGGAAAAACTTTTTAACGCGAACGGAGCCGCCGGCAAAAGCTAGTATGCAATAAACGCTTATATGGTCGGATTGAGAAAGCTAATGGAAATTAGGGTTATGGGAATTTGTTATTACATAAATCATTTCAAAAAGTGTGAGTATCAATAAGTAGTGGTGCGTAAATATGCTTGTACCTCTTGCTGCTCGGGCAAAGTGATATTGAGTATTTGTGCTCAGTACCAGCCCGGAGTTTTTTATAGCATTGAATGACGAGCCGAGTATGCCGTTCGCCTGATGGTAAGCGATACGACCACCCATAAACAGTAGCAACACCATACAGCACCTTGAGTTACAAAGTACTATGTGGCATTCCACTGCATGCACACTGCTGCTAGGCGGTAGAAATACGCCTAGCAGCAGTGTACATGCAGACGTTGCGGTGGTATCCACCCAGACGGACTCTTACATGTGAGAGACCTACCACCAGTATACAATTCGTTCCCGATATGGCGATCGCCCCCTATCATATCCGAGGGGGAAAGCACTAGGCACAGGTGCATCTAGTTCACCCACTTTTCACCATGTGTGTTTCATTCCCTAAACTGCTATGTAGCGATCACCAATACAGACTCCGGGCTGATACCTCAGTACCTATAGTACAGTAAAACCCAATATTACAGCTAGACCTAGTACCTCAGAGCGCTGGTCGAACCAAGCAGTTAATACGACTACGCCGACGAGGCAGTTAGCATCAAATCAGGTCCAAACGGCCCATCTAATCCGAAAAACAAGCAGCGAGTCCGACACGACGGTAATGAAGGTACAATTACGTGGCATGTTAATTCCACCAAACAGAGCGGTCAACTGACAATCAACGCGCCGCCGCGCCGCCCTGCTGAATTATTCATACGGCAGCTAATTGTAATGAAATTTACGCCACCCCTCTCTCCCCTATGCCGGTTATATGGAGCCATCTTAGATATACTTACCCTTTACGTCGTCTTTTTTGAGATTAGGTGAAATATTTTGATATATGATCAATGGATCTGCTATTACAATTTGTAATTTAATTAAATATGGTGTACTGTTCGGGGTAGGGTGAGTAAAATTGTAAAACAATCAAGTTATAAATCAACAGGACCAAAGAGACTAAAAACTGGCCGTACCAATAGATAAAAATAAAAAAAAAATAAGAAAAAAATCCTGACAAAAACAGCTAAAAAAATAGTCACATATGAAATCACAACGTGACACCAATAAATAAAATTCCTAGATTATACTACAAGGATTACAAGGTAAAATAAAAAAAACGCAAAAAAAAAAATTAAGGACACATGTACATACATTTTTAAAAAATACTATAAAAACATGGTGACATGTAACCCTCGCGTACGATCAGTCGCCAAGCATCAGAGAGCAAGAGAGTCTTATTATTTTATTAGTCAACGCGCGATTTAATCACGATTGTTGGTTTTGTTAAGTTAATAACCGAACGGGTTGGGGACTAGGGTGCCCTCTGTCGGATCAACGTACTGGCAGGGATAGTTTTGCGATCAAATATTTAGAATTTTATATTTGTTCGATATTTGAAATCTTTCATGTAACAGTACATTTGAAATTAAGGGTCAAATGTCGCTTGGCAAATGTTACCAAGAAAAAAGCAACAATTAATAAGTCTATTATCTCTAAATAAATTTTAATTGCGATTGTTTTTTTAAGTTTTATTGTCCTTAGTTATTTCTGACCCATTTTCGGTACCAACATTTAGTTTCAATATTAGCTGTCTGTTAGTTGTCTTGCTTAGTAAGTTCTGAAGACACGAGTACATTAGCCCGAGTTCAGGGGTCATGTTTATAAAATAAAGCAACTAAACATATTGACAGGTTATCAATACTTTTTTAGAGTCGACATTTACAATACTTAGGGATAAAAATTACAACATAATTAGACAATGTTTCTATACCTACAAACTTATTATTTATTTACGTCACATCCACTTAAAAAGAAAAACAAAATAAAAACAAATTGAAGTGTAACTGCACACAAACACTCACGCCTTTTATCCTCGAAAAGGTAGGTAGAGGCGCAACTAGTGCACCCACTTTTCGCCGTGCGTATTCCGTCCCATGATGTGAAAGGGGGCGAGCTTATCGCCATATCGGGCACAAACTCCAGACTCGGGGCTGATACTGAAGAGAAAAACTCAATATCAATTTACCCGACCCGGGATCAAACCCAAGACCTTAGCATTGCAGTCGACCCGTAATACAACCACGCCACCGAGGCAGTCAAGTGTAAATGCATAATATAAAATATATTCCTAGCCTCGTTTTAGAACTATGTAAGTACTGGGATGGTGTAATATACGTATCATTGTCACAGTTCATTAAATCCAGTAAGATTTTAACAAAATACAAATCCAAACCACATACATTATTGTAAAATATCTTTAATTAAAACTCTATGAAATACATGTCCTATAATCGCATTATTTTATTAACCTTTATACCATAACATAACAAAAATAATTATGTTAAACACTCATTTAAAGACACTTTTAACTGGAGAAAAGACTCAAAAGCCTAAACTGTAAAAAAAATCATTATCTAAATCTCTTTGGGGGACCCTCGAAAGAGTCCAGAGATCTTAACAATAGATGAAACTCGACATTAGGGTGTTGCCTACACAATGCCATTTTTTATACAAAACATTACCAACTTACTCTTTCCGTGGCAATACTAGAGTAAATGTTAAAGAATGCTTTAAGGCTGGGACGTAGAGTCGAATATTGTGTGGCGTTTTATTGATTATTGGTAAACATGGATGGTAGTAATTTGGGGAGAGTGGGGCGTTATCGCAGCGCGTCGTGTCCATCTATTTATTAATGACTTCCGGCGTCAGGTGCTCCCCTTTCCTTACTAATGATTTTTTTTATTTACGTTTGTTTTAAAAAAATAATGAATTGATATTTTTGTTGTAACAGCTATTGACCTAATTTTGGTAACAATATTTTTTTTTATTTAATCAATCGACTAAATGTTTTTTTTTTCGGTATTCATATAGTTTCATTAAATGCAAGTGCCAATAAGCAATGTTCTAAAATGAATACCACTATTAAAGATTTATATGTAATTATGAAAAATACGTACTGTTTTTGAAATAGATATAAATTGAATTAAATTTCTCCTTCAATAGTATATAATTTAATGATCTATAAGTAATACTAAAAACACCTCATTATAAAAACTTCAGCCTAAGTAATAAAAAAAAAACAATTTCATACTCTACCAAAGCTTCCAATGCGCCTGCGTCTCAACTATATTCTATACCCAAACATCTAAACTTATGTACCAACATTACCTACTATTAGACAATTTCCCGCACCCATATCAATTACGATAACATTGAACGGCATTTTGTTCCCTATCACCTCACGCTAAGCAATAAAACTCTACGCACTCCGTCAAGAACTAGGGATATCGCTTACAATTCCAACGCAAACCGGAACAGCTAATTTGAACTTTATACTCACACTGCAAAGTAGAGTTTCGAAAAATATTTATTAAGAAGAAGTGAGGTATCAGTTACAGGATTGGCTGGCATCGACCCCGCCCAGTAGGGCAGTATCCATTTCACGCGCACCTACAGTCCACCCACCGTGTGATCGAGCACATAACGAAATGTAATCGATACCTCATAAGTGGCACATAGCCAATCGCACATTACACTGCTGTTAGCACCACTTAGGCATGCGTAGACGCTCTCCGATTTATCTACGTTCAAAAGCAATGTTCCAAATTCGAAATTTCTTAGCACGTTGATTTACTGTGTTAAAAAGATCAAAGAAACTTAATCAATTTATTTGTATGAACTGCTTTTAAAACAAACTTTCAATCAAGAATTTTTAAGTTTACCAAAATCAAAATAAAACTAAATTACGTACAATATGGCTGAGGGGAACTTAGTAATTACGTAAGACGATATGCCGAGAATGATGAAGATAGTTATAAAATCGCCGTATCTTTTTATATCAAAAATTAAAGCGGAATCTAAATTACATCAAACTTGTATCCCTTTGAAATTCTTAAATTTGATACAGAGACAGGATGCTAATTTAATAAACCGTTTTATTTACTAAAAGAACCATAATAAACAAACGATATAACTATATAAAAATACATTAACAAGTCATGACCACTCGATGGCAGCTGATACGATTGCTGGTACAAATAGCTACTTTACACAATGATCGACCAAAGCTAATAAAAATATAGCTCAATAAAGCTAATTAAATATTCAATGCGTCATCCTCAGCCATGAGTCACGCACGGTCCAGTTGGAATAACACAGCATCCGAAAATGTTTTTATAATCATCCAGTTTCTACGTAAACACATTCATTAGAACAACAAACTCACCTTTCATCGCGTACAATTGATATGCCCCTCGCTTTAAACTCTACACGGTTAAAAAAGAAAAAGATGTTTTTGAATTTAGAAGGACGTTTAAAAAGGTGCAGTGCATAATAGTAGGACGTGACCATAGACAATGCGCGCGGACGCACTGGCCACTATTCAAATAGCTATAGAGATAGTTAACGAGTCGTATCTGTAACGTTTGGTCAGCTGTCTTGTAGTGAATAAATGAACTAAACCACTTGTTACATAAAGCTTTACAAATCATCTGTTTAGTGTTTACGTGATAAGTCTCTAGTCGAACTAATAAAACTAAAAACAAATAATGTGGTAGATGATTACCTAACAAAGTAAACATCTTCCGGAAAACTAACATATTTAAATCATCCGTAGATTCCAATCGTGTATTATTTTTATTTGAACTCGTATTAAATATTTATAACATTCGATAAACATTTTTCAAAGTTACCACATTTGTAATAATCGTTATACACGGCAACATAAGCTACTATCGAATCAATCATGTTGCCGTGTTTACAGGCAGCTTTATCTGCGTGTTCTATAAATAAGTAGGCATAGATAACGACTGTCGGCGCAGGAAACGAGCGTGTCTTCCGTTCTACACCTCAGCCATATTCTGATGTTTTATTACATTTGCGAGCTGATAAAGCATGCTATTTATGACGTTATTGCATACTTTATGTTGCCGTGGAAGGACTTGCTGACGATAGGCGTGGCAGTTAATGCTAATTTTGAACGATTCGTTTTTTGCGTGGAAGTGGAAGTAGTGTTGTTGGCGATATTCAGCCGAGCCTGTTTGTAAAATTGAAATTCTAGTAGTTACGATAAATGAAGCAAACGATTAAGACGTTAAAATTATTTAAAGAAAGACAAGTTTATTCTGCAATATGAACTATCTGTTCATCATAATTGTATTACTCACTATTAAATTAAAGCTATGAAATCTAATCTTTGCCGAAACACTCGAAATTTCTACCTACTCAGATGTACCTAGTAGACAGCACGGTATAATTGCGAGAAGCGTCGGCGCCAGGACACGAACCCTCTTGCAGTAACGAACCCACTCCACGGACTGGCACCTGCCTGTCACCACTCTGCCTGGGGCTCATTTGGGGATTTAAGAGGGCATTCTATGAGATTATGTTTGTCGGAGTTATACCTTTGGAAAACTTAAGGGAATGAGTTTTTTTTCTCGAAAACTAGACTACAGACTGCGTATTAAGTCTTAAGGTAAATGATATAGTAATAGTTAAGGGAAAACGAGAGAATACGATAGCCTAGTTGGGAATGAAACGTTCTGCCGAAACATTGGTCCGGAGGTTCAAAACCCAAGGTACACACCTTTGACTTTTCGAAGTTACGTGTGTACTGTTTATCTATCAATTATCGTTCCTTTTAACGCTAAAGGAAAACATCGTGAGGAAACCTACATACCTGAGAATTCTCCATAAGAATCTCGAGGGTATAAGAAGTCTGCCAACACGCACAGCCAGCGTGGTGGACTAAGGCCTAACCCCTCTCAGTATTAGAAGAGGCCCGTGCTCAGCAGTGGGCAGTATATAACACAGGGCTGATTACATTGCAGTGCATAAGGAAAAACAAAAACACAAAGAAAATCTCATAACATACCTCCTATTTGCATATATACCTACCTCGAAATACTCTTTTTATCTCTTTGTATATATACCTCGAAAATAAATGGAAAAAACGTTACAAATAAAGCAATTCCAATAGCTATAATACTTAACTAATATGGCAAAGTTAATAATAGACATTATCCTTAGATCACAAAAAATCCAATATCGCCAATATCTCAATAATACTTAAAATTATCATGAAGTATATTTTATTAAAACCAAAGTATGGGCAATGGCAAAGAAGTGTATTAATTAGTGCGCAGACCGTCCTTCATTACGACCGCCCGGCAAATTGCCTTCGTTAGTGAGTACATGCCGAGTGGCCGCTCATGGTGTCGGCTTTATTTTTATTTCCACTGTAACGGTATTGATTTGAAAATCCAGCTTTTCCGCAGGGGGTTGTAGAAAAAATTTCAAATTGTTTCTTTAGTTTCCCTCACCTTTTGGTACATGTACCTAACTACTTATATGACTAAACATTTAGTTGATGGGTTACTAAACTGTCTTGAGTTTAGTAACCAGCTATATACAATATTTATTCCCATCTTAACATGTAAGCTTGATAGTATCTGACAGAGTCTTAGGCTTTCATAAATGACTACACAACCGTCAAGATAGTTTTTTGCTACTATCACATCGTGTTTTGACCTTATGCATCATATTGATTTGTATAGGCGCTTACACGTCGAAACCAAACTAAGATTCATAGGTACCTACACTAGATTCAATAATAATTAGTACAACAATGTGATAAACAAAAATTCTCATCGACTCAAACACGAGATTCCAAAATAAACATTACCATGCCTGCCTATTTCATTTGTCAACTATTCTTTATATTTGGTAGCTCGGGGTCCTTATAACCCTAACACATAAATGCTTTAACGACCCTGAATACTAACTGCTAAAAATCAATTAAAATCACATTCCAGCACCCTACAAATCTCAAAAACAGTCCATCATCACATTACTTAGTCGATATAACTCAATAATCCGATGACACGACGGCCCACAAAATGGCGGCCGACGCGACGCGCAAGAAAATACAGTTCGCTATCCGAGCTCAACAAATTACAATGGGAACGCAATATGATTACATAGAACGTCAATTGAACACAATAGCATCGCGTAGGTACATGGACGGGTGTAAAATAACATTTTGAATAAATCTTTGGGTAGGGGCCGCCATAATAGACATTAGTACTCGCTGTGACGCACCCTCGGCGAGGAAATCAACGTTTTCGATTTCGTGTACGCGTGTGATGTGGACGTTGGAAGCATGTGAATGTTATAAAAACCGAAAATTAAATAACCGAAAAGTATGAGTGAAGATCAGTTTGTGTGTACAGGGTGTTACACGATAGTGTTCTAGTCAAATAGGTCGATAGAGGATCTCAATGTTCATCGATTAATCCCCATGCAAATGTACTTTAATGCCTGGAAACTTAGTAGTTTAGCTTCAATTACAAAGTTAAGTGCCAATGTCGACTTTCATAAAAAAATTACAAAAACCAACTTCTAAATTATCCAATTTTGGGCAACACACATAGGGGTTAAATCGATGCACGTTGAGGTCATAGAACATCATCATCTCGTGATTTCATAGAGTCATATGCCATTGCATATGACTCTATGAAACATATGACATAATGACTTAGTAACCATGGCATAAAGTGACTAACCAGTCCCTACTTACTACACCTTCCATTCCCAGGCATGAAGTTTAAGTCCATTAAAAATAAATGAAATCATCTACTTCAAGACTATTTTCTATGACCACCAGTTCATTGTCTGTTATAGCTCGTTGTAGTATTAGAGGACGGTTTACAATTTCAAAAGCAAGTTGCTATGGCATTCACCTTCATCAGCATCCAAAGCATATTAAATCTGTAATAATATAATACACTTGCATCCTAAAAATAAATCACTGTAATGTCCCAAACATTCCCTAGTGTGTGCCGGTTGCGCGAGCTCTCACAAACGAAGTTACACAGTCAAGTAGGTAACGAGTGGCTCTCGCGCATTCTACCCGGCAGCTAGCAGGCAGCAGCCAGGCCGGCTATAATGCACTCGCAGAACACCGCGTCCGCCACGCTCACTGGGTACAATCGTGCGCGGTATAGCTATGGAATTATGCGATTTGAAATAAAATAGAGGAGGTTTAAACATGTTATTGTGTATTATGTTGAAGAAAGGTGTTCTAAAATGTAAAGAACATGGTAAAAATCGTACATCGTGTTCAAATATGTGGTATATTGTAAAGAAGATTGTTGTGTTTACAAATAGGAAAAATTGAAAAAGGCATAAATTTTAAAAAGGTTAGGTTAAATAATAAGGTATCTACTTTAATAACTTCATTTTTTTTACCATAAATTACCCGGGTAACATACTCTGTGAAGTTATTTTTGATATGACTTTCCGAAAACCCCCTATTTACCTGAAACAAGGCGCGAAAGCGACGCGGAACTGCGAAGAATATACTAAACTGTTACACTCACGTTTCGTGACTGGATTGCGTCTTCGCGCGCAAATAGAAAGAGTATAATCAATACATAATATACGTAGATTGATGTTATCTCTTGCGAAAAGTTGGCCATAGACAAACGAACACTTGACCGCCCGTCTGTCCCTCGCCAGTGTGTGTAACTCGCATAACGTAGTTACCGACCGCCCGCGCGGCGAATGCTAATGTTACAGCGCAAAAAACCAAACGGAAAATTAAACACCGTCCGTCCGTCCTCCATCCGCAACGCTCCTGCATCGCCAATTACATTTCAGAACAGATTTTCAATGTTAATTCCGTATTGGGTTGTGCTTTCTTCCTATTTATGGGCTGCCACAAGTCATAGTTTTCCCGGATTTTTGAATCCGAAGCGTCTAAGGAGCTTTGAGTTTCATGGACAAAATCATCAAAATAATGATGAAAAAAAAACAATACTTAAAAAACAAAACATATGTCTCAAAAAACATTATACTTCTCCTAGAGATTTATTCTGTCGTCAACAATTTATAAGAGTATAGTAGCACGTTATGCTACTCTCTAAAATAAAGCATAAAAATCATATGAAATCAATAGACCTGTCGTCTAAATCAACTTTTAGACACGTGAGAAAACACATTATACCTTTTAGCCTCATAAAAAGTTTGAGCAACGATTATTGCCATTCCTAGAAGCGACTTTTAGGATTATAAGTCATGTACCTAGTTTTAAACATGACGGAAAACTGGTTATCACATTGAGTACGAGATTATTATATGAAAACTCTACTTTTTTCTATGACAGCTTCAATATGATAAAGTTTTAAGAAAGGAGATACCTAGATATAATAAATATTATGTATCAACACTAACCCAATAAAGCTTTTAACTAATCACTGTTTTGACATTCAATTAAAATCTGAAGAAGACAAAATTCGATGATTGACGAGTGTCTGATGGGAGGGTGAATCACTGAACAAACATTTTAATAGGTCCCTTTATCCATTGATTACTGACCATCAATAATTCATAAAATTCTTAACACAGATAGAAAACACATTTAACCTGCTGACTCTACAACCGTGCAATTTTAGAGTTCCAGATCTATGTGAAGAAATGATATATTTTCACATCCTAAGGCGGTTACTAAATTATTGTCGAAGGGTAGTTGTCTAAAAGACTATACTGATAAATCCATTCATAAGCAAGTCTCTGTTTCACAATGTTCAAGTAAATGTAATCCGTCAACGTATACGATAGTTAATGCTACATGCATTCTCGTTTAGCATTTACTTGGGAGCTTGGCTTTTGTCGCGTTATATACGACGATTAGCATTTACTGAGACATTATAAATCCCTAATTACCCTATTATATTAAATACCCATTTCTACAATAACACATACTAGAACTAGCGAGTAATAAATTTTCAATCAGCCAGCACTATGCACCCCAGTGTCAGTTAATAATTTAGGGAGCTCTGCGGGGCGCAGGTCGCCCCCGAGCTGTGCATTATCACAATCGGCCCTTATGTACAGCAAGACATTAGCCGCCATGTTGCCTGTGACAGACGTTGCTATTGTTTCGTTACGAATATTGATGAAGGAATGGTAGTTTAACATGCATAGGTTTATTAAAAAACACAATGCCATCGGAACTTCTGATTCTTAGAGATATATTTTTGTGTTTAAGAAATAAATGTTTTTATCTCTTAAACACGAAAATTATCCGGTGTCCTCTGAGGAAAAAGGTCGCCCATTTAAGGTCCTATTTGAAAGGCCGCAAAAACCTTGTAACCTAAGTGTTGTTTCAACAATGTTTTATGCACTATGATGTTTTGGTCTATAGTGTATCTGTTGTCTATATTTATTTTTGAATAAAACAGTTTAGTTCGTTCTTTGTCACAGAACACGTCGTTAGTATAAGGTATCACTAAGATTAAAGAAGAAATTTGGAACAAATAAAATATTCCTAATGAACACATCTTTCAGTTCTACATATACCATTTTTATAAATTTATTAATTGAAATAAGTACCTATAATTGAAGCTAATTTATTACACGCAGTGTTGAAACTCCATAAAATGAAATATGAAACACCTTTAACGCCTTATAAGTAGAATGTAAGTTATACAAAAGTAGAGAATCAATGTAGCTTCCCTTATATATTTGATGGGAGATACGAAAGGACTGGAGGGAGAGGTCGTGTCGACGCATCCGACAACCTCCACGAGAAGTTAGGCTGCTGGCACAACGATAGATAAAATTTAATACACGTTCATTTTAACATTTCGTTGAAATTGAAATGATACCATATATTATTTCGTCTTTACCTCACTTAACATTGTGCCAAGAACCATCCATGAATCCTACTAGTCCTACTAGTATTACAAACACGAAAGTTTGTAAGAATGTATGGATGTTTGTTACTCTTTCACGCAAAAACTGCTGAACGGATTGCGATGAAATTTGGCACACGGGTAGAGCATGTCCTGGATTAACACATAGGCTACTTTTTATCCCGAGAAAATATAAAACGGGACTTTTATACCGAATCTTTTTTTTTCTCGCGATTCGTTACGGCTAAAACACTGACCGATTTCGATGAAATTTGGTAGGCTGATAGTTTAAGAGCCTGGAAAGGACCTAGGGAGTACCCTAGGTCCTTTCCAGGCTCTTAAACCACCCTATGATAGGGATAATCACCCGGGATAAGAAGTATCTTATCCCGGGAAAACATAAACCGGGACTTTTATCCCGGGAAATCGTTTTCTGCGAGTGGAACCGCAAGAAAACAAGGATAGAGATAGTTAGAGATCCAGAAGAAGACATAGGCTACTTTTATCCCGGAAAAACATTACCCGGGAATTCTATCCTGGATTTTATTTTCTCGCCTGTGGACCCGTCACGGCCAAACCACTGAACCGATTGCGATGCAATTTGGTAGGGGAGATAGTTTAAGTCCCTGGAAAGGATCTAGGCAAGTTTTTATCTCGGGAAAATATAAACCGGGACTTCAATCCCGGAAAATCGTCTTCGGCGAGTGGAACCGCATGAAAATCAGTATGGAGATAGTTTGAGATCCAGAGAAGGACTTAGGCTATTTTTAACCCGATAAAACCTACACCGGGAATTGTATCCCGAACTTTTTAATCTCGCCGTTGGAGCCGTAACGACTAAACCAATGAATCTGTTTTAATGAAATTTAGTTAGGAGATAGTTTAAGATCCTGGGAAGGACCTATGCTACTTTTTATCCCGGGAAAATATAAACCGGGACTATTATCCCGGAAAAACTTTTAACGCGGGGGGAACCGCAGGCAATAGGTAGTAATGAATATATTCACTAAAAATACCATTTTTCTGTGTTTTTCGTTATTTTGTCATTTGGTGCGAATATGGTGAGTGCGTAAGAATATTTATGACTGAAAGTGTGATTTTGCCGCGTATTGTAGTGTTATTTTCAAGAAAATAAGTATGTGGTTTCGTTCAACAACACAGTGTCAAAATGACCCTGCTTATAAGTACTAATATAGTTTACTGGTGGTAGGTCTCTATCTCTCACTTGTCCGTCTGGGTAGGTACCACCGCAATGTCTATTTCTACCGCCAAGCAGCAGTGTGCATGCACTGTTGTATTTCGGTTTGAAGGACATTGTGCCAGTGTAACTACTGGACATAATGAGACTTAACATCTTATGTTTCAGGATGTCGAGCGCAGTGGAATGCCACATAGTACTTTGTAACTCAAGGTGCTAGATGGTGTTGCTGTTCATGGGTGGTCATATCGCTTGCTATCAGGCGAACGACATGCTCGTCTCGTCATTCAAAGCAATAAAAAAATATATATAAACTTCTTCCTACAAGAGCTACCGGTATTTTATTTTATTAGGGACAGCAAACAATTTTGTAATAAGACTTAGACTAATAACAATAGTATAGATAACTTAAATAATTACAAAACCAACACCATTATCCACTGAGCAAATCGGTATAGTCAAAACCAAGGTTCAATGTATAAAAACATAACAAAACTGCTGAGCACGGGCCTCCTCCACAACTGAGAGGGTTTTAGGCCTTAGTCGACCACGCTGGCCTAGTGCGAGTTGGCAGACTTCACATTCCTTCGAAAATCAGAGAACTTCTCAGGTGTGCAGGTTTCCTCACGGTGTTTTCCTTCACCGTTAAAGCGAGCGATAATGCACAAAGAATACACACATATTTTTTTTAGAAATGTCAGAGGTGTGTGCCCTTGGGTTTTGAACCTGCGGACATTCGTCTCGGCAGTCCGTTCCACTCCAAACTAGGCTATCGCCGCTACTAAGCCCTTATATTCACACAAATTATTTACGAAAATATTATTAAAAAATATACTTATACTAATAGGTATTTCTCGACATGGTTTGAACTTAATCAAAGATATTATAACTCAAATCAAATATGTGACGATATTTGAATATTATAAACACGTAAAGCGCTATTTTGTGTCGCAATCCTAAAATTAATGAAATATAGATAGCGTGCGAAGGCTATCTCCGATCGTTTGGTCGTCTCCCATTCATATTGTTACGTCACGTACGCGATATCTGTCGATCTGTATATAAATGTACCCCACGAGTTAGGGGGAAGGCAGTCCGTCTCGATTCACCAGGTTATAGCCTGACCAAGATAATAAAAAACCTGCTATAGGGGCGCTAATGTTGCATTTCCGTTTTAAAGTTAACGTTTACAGTGCAAGAAATCTATGTAGATAGCACGAGTTTACGCACGTTTACGTAATGGTTTCCACTAAGTAAATTTTTGTATGGAAAGGAGATGCTCGTTTTTTTATGGGGGATGGGTCTCAGAATCTAACCAGGCACAAACTTTAGGGATATTAAAGGGGCAAAATAAGTAACTTAGATCCATAAAAAAAATTTTTCGACCTCTCCATTTGCAACTAACTTTTTTAAAAACCTTGATATTAAGTGTAGTTTTAAGCAAAATAAAATTACATACAACTCAAAATCGGAGTTCTTTATAATAAAACGATTTATTGTAAAAGGCTAGTTTTCTGGAGTTCTATCAAAAACTGTCTTGGTTAGAATCTCAGGCCCAATTTGGACATGTCCTTTATGGAAAATGTCAGCACGTGTCTGTTTTGACGTAAGGTATCGTCTAATACGTTAACTCACTCGATACGAAAACGATAAGACTACTATACGAAACGCGTAAATTCGTGTGGGACCTACACAGTTCTAAATTTTACCATAGTATGAGTTTCATATTTTTCTGGTCAAGCTATATTTTATAAACCTGTGTTTTAGATTTGATCCACCCAAAAGGCAATTAAACTTTTTTGCGAATAATTTACTTTTAAATGCGGCGAAAACTAAATGTGTCCGATTCTCGTTACTCAACAATAAAAATGAAGTAAATATTGATTTAGACGGGAATAAACTAGATTTAGTACCCTCAACGGTCTTCCTCGGGGTCTCAGTCGATAATAAATTGCAATGGGGACCCCATATTCAAAAAATTGCAAGCAAATTGAGTTCTGCCGTCTTTGTTATTAGGAAAATTAGACATTTAACTGACGTGGATACGGCAAGATTGGTATATTTTGCTTACTTCCACAGTATTATGTCATATTGCATTCTTCTGTGGGGTTCTTCTGCAGATCTGCAGACCATTTTTATCTTACAGAAGCGAGCTATTCGTGCTATTTATAACCTTTGCTCTCGCGAACCTCTTAGAGAACTGTTTAAGGAGATCAATATACTGACTTTGCCGGCCGAATACATTTTTCAGAATATTATGTATGTCCGCAAAAACCTTAGTACTTTCATGAAAAACAGTGACTTGCACTGTCTGAACACTAGAAATAAGAATAAACTAGTTGTTCCAAATTTTAGGCTCTGTAAAACGAGTAAATAATATTTAGCAAATGGAATTAAATTTTGTAATAAACTTCCCTCCGAAATAACCAGTCTACCCGGACACAAATTCAAATGTTACGTTAAGCGCCAGTTAATGTCTAAGGGGTATTATAATGTATCGGATTATCTTGATGATCAGACAGTTTGGAAAATTAGTCCTGCACGCAATACCGAACCATGTTAACACATATTAGATGTTGATTGCATTAAATATGTTAGGTGTATCCATCTACAATATTGACATTATAATTAATATTAAATTATTATTTGACATTTTATAATCATTATATTATTATTCTCGCGTTGACATATTATCATTTTGTTAATGACGACCGACCGATCATTGTGTTGCGCTTGCCTGTTATTAAACTTATAAATTATTTTAATTGTGCGTATTGATGTTTAAATTCAGATAGTAAATCAACAAAAATTATGTTTGTAAATGTAGGCGCATGCACGTTTTACACCGTTTAATTATAATTATTTATTTGTGGTCTCTCATTTTATTATGAAGGTATAGTGTTTTGTGTTTGTAAATTTCCTTCAATTGTATTTTATCCTTATTTAACGGTGATGTGTGTGCATTAGCTTATATAACTAATCTGACTTTGTATGCAAAAGACTTGGAAAAAAAAAAGAAAAAAAAAATATCATATAAAGATTCAATGGACAATTGATGACAAACAATTAAGCCCGGAGTTTCTTTCTGCCTTTCTTCTTCGGGTAGTCATCGCTTAGGTAGCTAGTGAAAGGCTGGTAGGTTAGCTAGGCTAGGGCCTGTAGTGTCCTCACCGGTGAGGATCGCGACGCGTGCCTCCCATTAATTTTAATAAAAAATATTCTTTTTTTATCTCTTTCCTGCCAGCCCGAGCTTGGCTTCTTTATATTTAGTTTACATTGATTTTGCTCCCTTTAAATGTGTCTTTAGTTATATAAGTGACTATTTGTAACAATTATTATTAATTGAATGTATCTTGACATATCATAAGTGCAACTATGTTCGCCTACGTGATGAATAAAGTATTTTTATTTTATTTATTTTTTAACTTTTGTTCATCGAGAACACCTAAGTAGCGGGTGCTCAGCGGGGAATGAAACCGTTGCCGAAATGAGTCACAGTTCGATCCCAGTCCCCCATTTCCCCTGTAAGAGAATTCAGGTAGGTACTTATGCATACCACAAATTTTGGCTTTTACACTAACTTTACTTCAATAGGTCGTTCTATAATAAATCTAAAATTTTGAAAGGCTTTGCTTGAATACAGGAAAATGTTTAATACCATTGGAGACATTGGGGCTCTTTGCGTACTCTATCGGCTCTTCCACGGGGAGTGCTCTGAGGAACTGTTCGAGATGACACCGTCATCTCCTTTTCACCACCGAACTACCGGTCCTTAGAGGAAAGTCCATCCGTTCCACCTGGTAACGCCCACTGTTAGCACTGTACGTTTCCAGAGATCACTTTTACCTCGAACGTATTCACTCTGGAATGAGCTTCCTCCCACGGTGTTTCCTCAGCGCTATGACTTATCCTTCTTCAAACGAGGTTTAAAAAAAGTTTTTTACGGTAGGCAGCGGCTTAGCTGTGCCCTTGGCATTGCTGACGTCCATGGGCGACGGTAACAACTTACCATCAGGTGGGCCGTTAGCTCGTCTGCCTTCGAGGCAATTACAAAAAAATATACCAAAATAGTTACTAGGTACTTACCTAATATAACCATAATGGGTAGTGGGTTAGTGCCACAAGGAAAGAAAAAGAGCGTAATATTATACAGTACAACTTGGTGCCATTGTAAATATAAAATGTGGGGTAAATGCTGAATTTCATGTTTATTATGGTAATTCAAACTGAAAATTTATTTGGATTAAACTGCATTTTGAGTTTTTCTTTAAAACTTGATGCCTAATTTTTTAAATGTTTTGCGAAGACTTAGGAACGCCTTTTATTTCTTCATTTTAGCTCTACAGGGTATATAAATAGATTTGTTTGTTTGTACATCAATACATTTCTAAAGCAATACAAATCAATCATTTTCGTGTCACTCTGAACATGCGTCGAATAATCATAATCAATTTAAACCTTTCAAATGTTGATTCTGCGCGCATGGGCAGATTTAAACGCTACAACTCACGTGAATGCACTTTACCCATCGTTACTGGTGGTGACTCGCCATTTCTACATTTGTCGTCCGTCGTCGATAGTTATTATCCTCTTTGCCGCGACTTGAGTGCCTGCCGTCTCGGACGCGGCTTAATTTGTTTTTAAATAAACCCTTGTGGGCTCAGGCGAAGATATATCAAATGTACCTACAGCCAGAGAGAAATGTTTGGATAAATATTGTGATGGGTTTACCATAATGCGTTTGAAGAACTTATCGCTGTAGGCATTAAATAATTGTAAGTGTTTTTACGTAATTGTGTGAACGATAGCCTGGTTGGGAATAGAACGGTCTGCCGAGACAATGTCCGGAGGTTCGATACCCAAGGCACACACTTCTGACTTTTCGAAGTTATGTGTGTATTGTTTATCAATTATCGTTCGCTTTAACGTGTAGGAAAACATCGTGAGGAAACCTGCATACCTGAGAATTCTCCATAAGAATTTCGAGGGTATGTGAAGTCTGCCAACCCGCACTAGGCCAGTGTGGTGGACTAAGGCCTAAAACCCTCTCAGTAGAGGAGGCCTGTGCTCAGCAGTGGGCAGTATATAATACAGGGCTGGTATTTTATTATATATTAAGTTTTTAAGAAACCATACGTACTTAGTACCTACCTAGATACCTACCCATCACAATAATTGCTCTTAATAACTCCGTTAACCGTGCCCTGTGTAGTCTTCAATACACACACACACACACACACTCACGCCTGTTATCCCCGAAGGGGTAGGCAGAGGCGCAACTAGTGCACCCACTTTTCGCCGTTATTCAGTCCCATGATGTGATAGGGGGCGAGCCTATCGCCATATCGGGCACAAATTCCAGACTCCGGGCTGATACTGAATAGAAAAACTCAATATCACTTTGCCCGACCTGAGGATCGAACCCGAGACCCCAGCTTTGTAGTCGTACTGTAATACAACTACGCCACCGAGGCAGTCAATTAATTTGATATTATAGTCTTCAATAATATCAAATTAATTACCTTGGTACCTATGGACATGATAAAAATGCCAACCAACAGAAGTACCTATCTAATGACCTATTTTTGGAACTTTTGAGGTTATAGTAATCATTAAAAAATATTTAATGTGTTAATAATTACAAAAAAATCATTGCAAATGCACACAAAATGTTATAATGGGAATTAAAATAACATTTCTTATTCTAGTTCGTGTTTTCAATCTGGTCATTTCATAAAATCTCGTGCAAATTAAAGATAGCTAGCGACATCTAGCAGTAACTTGAAGTACTTCATGAAAGTTATTTTATTGCATTTCACACAGATGGCGCTATACGTATTTCTGTTATCAATAAATTAAAACAGATTAATTAAAATTAAAAAAGATAAACATATTTAAATGCTAAATAAACACTACTAAATGCTTGGAATGTACAAACTGACATTAGTCAGCAAATCAAAGCGAGTTGTGGCGAGTTGCTTCCTAACACCCGCATAGTTAAGATAATTATACCAACTTGGAACAAAAGATTGATAAAAATCGATAATGATGCACCCGTCTCGCCGCATTCATTACATGAAAGACCTTTGTGCCTCGAGTATCTAGGCGTGTTGTGTTCAATAGTGTTTCTAAAAATGGGTGCGAATGCCGAAGTTTTACACGTGGTATCTGGATGGCTAGCCGTTGAATTAGTGTTAAAGTGTATTTTCATAGGCTTGTGGCAAATAATGCAGATCTTTGTGAAAAGGTTATGGAAAGGCCATCGCAGAAAATCTTCCAAAAATTCTGCGCCGGTTGAACTTAGCGTCGATTCTTCTATTGGCACTCACTGCTACATTAAAATAATGGTAAGTCAAAGAAAATATTTTATTGGTATTTGGTAAATTATCGTAATAGTGGACCAATAACTTACTTAATAATTTTGAATAACGCAGAAGGCATATCAATTTTGTTTGAACGTATTTTTTTCCAAACGTGGGTAAGATGCACTGGAAACGCAAATTATATTCATAACATTTTTATGTTCGTAATTATTCTAGTTCATTAAACTTAGCAAACTTTAACCTTAAATACAATGATAATTTAATTGAATAAACAACAATACTGCATAATCAATTATTTTAAGATAAACTAAAGATAAACGGTATAAAAACAATTTTCAGTGATTTATAGTAAGTAATACAAAAATGGGAAGGTATTTGTCAGTCTGCTGCTTTTCACATCTACGCCACTAATATGATTTTGATGAAATTTGTTACGATATAAGCTTTACTCCTAAGGACATACTTAGGCTATATTTTGTTATTGGTCACTAGCGACCCGCCCTGGCCTCGCACAGGTAGCAAAGAATAATTATATGCCTACATTTATTTTGCCTACCTCCTCCTTTTCTTAATCCTTTGCCTGACTGCCTCGGTGGCGTAGTTGTATTAGTACGACGGCAATGCTGAAGTCTCGGGTTCGATCCCCGGGTCCGGCAAAGTGATATTAGGTGTTTCTACTCAGTATCAGCCCGGAGTCTGGAACTTGTGCCCGATATGGCGATAGGTTCGCCCCCTATCACATCATGGGACGGAATACCGGCGAAAAGTGGGTGCACTAGTTGCACCTCTGCCTACCCCTTCGGGGATAACGGGCGTGAGTATGTTGGTGTGTGTACATTTATTTTTCTGTCGTATAAAATATTTATGAATTAAACACGCCTTCCTCTTGAATCACTCCGTTCACTCCGTGAAAATCGCATGAAAATGCGTTCGGTAGTTTTTTAGTTTATCGCGTTTAGACAGAAACGATGGGGGGACTTTGTTTTATAATATGTAGGTAGTGATGTAAGGGTATCCTTAAAAATAAAAACTAAAAATTAACCTGTCCTCTGGATCTCAAACTATCTCCATACTTATTTGTACGCGGTTCCACCCGCAAGAAAATATTTTCCGGGATAAAAGTCCCGCGTTATGTTTTACTGAGATAATATGTAACCAATGCCCTCCCCTATGATCTTAAACTATCTACATACTTATTTCTTCGAGGTTTCATTCGCGAGACGATTTTCAGGGATAATTCCCGGTTTATTTTTTCCCGGCATAAGAAGTAGCCTATGTCCTATAACTATCTCCCTACCAAATTTCATCGAAATCAGTTCAGTGGTTTGGCCGAGACGGCTCCTCTCGCGAGAAAAAAAATCCGGGTTAAAAGTCCTGGTTTGATATTTTCCGGAATCTAAAGTAGCCTATGTTAATCAGTGATAATATAGCATTCCAATGGTGAATTTTTTTTTTAATCGGTGTAGTAGTTTTTGAGTTTATTCGTTACAAACACACTAAAATACAAATTATACTTCTTTACAATGTTAGTATAGATAAATCGAATGCCACGCGGACGAAAACTGCGCCCATAAGCTAGATTATAATAAAATAAGTACACATAGGTACGGAAAATACAATAGGACGCACTTACAATTTAAATATTTGTTACATATTTGCGCTGTAAAAGCAGTAGGTAACTTCGTGGGTTCAATGCGTAAATTCAAAATACAAGCCAAACTTTCCATAATCGGCCACAGATTTGGCCCTACTGACAATATTGTTTGAATTTTATTATTTTATTAAAGAACTCGCATCCTGCAATTTGTTTTGGCCGGTGTTTATCTCAACATAACAATCTAAGTACCTACTTCACAGAAAAAAATAATCGATTAATTTAATCGTGAAAATTTCGATCCCTATCACCTCATGCGACGGAATATACACGGTGAAAAGCGGGGGCGCTAGTTGTACAGCTACCACTTCGGGGTTAAAAGGCGTGAGTGTGTGTGTGCAAAATTCAAAACAATAAAACTAAGATTGTTCTTGTTGCAGGGCGTGAAATATCATTACGTAGAAACAGGCCCCAAGTCAGGGCAACTAGTGCTCATCCTGGGTGACGCACCAGACGCGGGTCGCTTGTGGTGTCCTAACTGGTGCAACGTGGTGCGCAGGCTGGCAGAAGCTGGGTACCACGTCGTCACCTTGGACCTGAGAGGCACTGGGGGGAGTGAGGGAGGCTGCCGAAATGACCTCTCACCTCCAAGAGCAGTGGAAGAACTGTCAACTCTGCTGAAGGCTCTGGGAGTGTCTGAGAGACGACCCGCTGTTATTATCGGGTTTGGAGTTGGGGGCATGTTGACTTGGTAAGTGTTTTATTACGTATTTCCCTGTATTTAACTGCCTTAGCCTTGAAAATACCCAAAGATAGCTTGGTCTGTCTTGCTTAAAGAAAACAAGGCTATGGTACGTAGCCAAACGGGGCATTGCTATTCTATTTCTATGAAAAACGATTATTTTTCAATTGATGATTAACTAATTATCCTAACTTACCTAAGTAGATACTTATGTCTATTCATTATATTATTTGTCAGTCAGTGATTAATTTATTATTAACTATATACTAATTACCTATTATACGTAATTTAACAAACATAACACAATACATTTACCAAACGCAAAATATAAGAGAATTGACCAAAACAACTAATAGACTAAGACAAGCTCAATTACTGAAATGGAAGTGGGCTGGACACGTAGCACGTATACAAGATGAGAGGTGGACCAGAAAGGTAACAGATTGGAAAGGGCCGGCAGGTAAAAGAAGGGAGACCTTGTGCTAGGTGGGAAGACAAGATCAAAAAATTGGTGGGTCCCAAATGGCTTCAAAAAGCACAATCGAGAGCAAACTGGAATTCTTTGGAGGAGGCCTTCAGCTGTGGAGGGGTTCTTGCAAATGCTTTAAATATACAAAATATACAAGAAAGAAAAAGTAGGATTTAAATATAAATATTTACTTTTTCATTACTTAAAATAATTAGAATGTATTAACTAAGTAGATTACTAGGCAAGAGATAAAAGGCTTATTATTATTATAATACAAATAATACAACTGTTCAATATAGACTTCAGTAAGCTTGGTTACCGGTTACTAATATTATTACTTTTATCTGTTACGTGCAACTGCAAGCTATTTTTAGCAATCTTTAAATACGAGGTAATTGCACACGTCAAACGTTACGTAACCCAAAATTTATAACAATAATTCGAAGTGTGAAAAATGATGTAAAATCGTTATCAAAAAAATAAAGGGTTAACAAACTTCCTAACGTTATCGTGGAGATTAGTTACGGCATGGCACAAAAAATGGAACAGCCGATGTCTCACGTCACATGCGTCTGACGAACGAAACTGACTCACGGACTAAATATTCGATATCTTATAATCAGTGCCGGATTAACCACGTAGCAAGAGTAGCAATTGCTACGGGCCCCGCGCGAAAGGGGGCCCCACATATTTAAAAACCCACTCATCTCTGCCTGAGCGTAATTTTTTTAGTGAAACTTATTAAGATGTGGTATGTGGAATTTTTTTGATGTCACAAAAACGTGAAACGTTACAACTTTTCCTACTAAGACAATCCACGTCAGACACTCGGTACCCGATTATTTCCTTGGCGTAAATAATTTAAATAATTCATACGGTAAACGCACAAGTTCTACAAAAAGTTGCTTGTATAAACATGTAGAATTTCAGTCGGCCTGATGATCAGCTCTACAAAAAGTCTGCCGTATATGCAAGCACTCTTACCCAACACTTGGTGTGGATCTGTAGCAGAATTGAAACATAATAATAATAATAATACCAGCCCTGTATTTTATACTGCCCACTGCTGAGCACGGGCCTCCTCTACTACTGAGAGGGTTTTAAGCCTTAGTCCACCACGCTGGCCAAGTGCAGATTGGCAAACTTCACATACCCTCAAAATTCTTATGGAGAATTCTCAGGCATGTAGGTTTCCTTATGATGTTTTCCTTCACCGTTAAAGCGAACGCTAATTGATAAACAATACACACATAACTTCGAAAAGTCAGAGGTGTGTGCCTTGGTTTTTGAACCTGCGGACATTGTCTCGGCAGACCGCTCCATTCTCAGCTAGGCTAATCGTCTACTTGAATTGAAATAGCTCGATTTAAATTGTTAAAATTTTCTACTTATTTGTAAAATTAACAGTCTACATTATTTTTAGTGTAATTTAGTAACCATATACCAAAAATCTATTTTCTAGAATATAAGTATATTGAGTTATAGAAGTTATGATTAAAATAATATTTTATTACTTCAAGAGGGATTTTCTCCAATTGAATTTTCATAACAATTTCCTAATCCTGATATAGTGGGATCATTTCCAAATGCATAAGGAGCAATGCATTCAACAAACTATTTCCAGAATCAAAGAAGTTTCAATTCGAGATGCGAGAGTCTCACGCGTGTTTTTTTTAAACTTATGATATCCTATCATTCCTATCCCTTACCTATCGGTACAAAAGGCACCCGGTACGTTACATTGAATATAACCCTCATGGAAAAAATTATAAAAGAAATGAATCTTAAAATCTAAAAAAACATGTACCTACTTTTATTATATAAAAAATATTAAAAATGAATAAAAATATATGAATATATATAAAAAATGTATTCTAGTCGAGAAGTGAGTTTCCTGCAAAAAAATTTTAGAATTGTGGCAAAAATATGAACGATAGCTCATTTGATGCGAAATCTAATTTTGAGAAAGGCATTTTTTTCTAGAAATCAAAATTTTAATTTGTTATTAACAATAAACATAAACAGAAAAAAGGGGTCTCAGCCTTTTTGATAACTTAATAACCATATGCGATATCGAAAATTGGAAAAATATTCTTAAAGGGGAAGAAATTTCTTAAAAAACGTTTTGACTCTCAGAACTCTAGCCCCATAGACAATAATTTTATAATATTGATAATAAAATAAATGCTTAAACAATAGCTCTAAAATCAAATTCTTGTTAGAGCTATTCTTACATATGTTCTTAAGTCTATGATGCCAATAAAAAATAGCTCCAATTTATGCATTGCTTTATAAGGGCACTTCTAAGTCGTCGAATGAAATTACTCGTATTATTCAGGGCTATTCTGTCTGTTCCATAAAATGATGAATCCTAAACCAAGATATATTGAAATGGGACCACATCGCGACCCTTTTTTATTAAATGAAGAAGGAATCAAGGAAATACGCTCACAATTTTCAGAATAATCAGTGTACATACATACAAAAAAAAATTACAAACACACGAATTGAGAACCTCCTCCTTTTGGAAGTCGGTTAAAAAAATTATAAACATCTTTTATTTTATTAGTTGTGAATTCTTAGTTGTACCCTTTCTACACGGAAAGATTAGAACCCGACTGGTTACTGTTCTGCACCGGACTCAGTGCGTTGCTGGAAGAAAATGCTTGGTTGTGGTGTTGCACTTGGGGTGGAGCCCCATTTTTAACTTTAAATAAAAATTATATTTTTCATATTTTTGCCACAATTCTAACGATTTTTCGTAGGAAACTCACTTCTCGACTACACTACCCGTAGCTCTCATCGCTAAAAAATCTTTGTAACCATATAACATGGTAAAAATTACCATTCTACGTTGGGATTAGAACTATTTTCTTCTTTTCCTGCAGTAATCGACAATGATTTAATATGATTTGATTATAGATCTTTAAAACTATCTGTGGTGGCTCGTGATTGGCTCATTGTATTTAGTTCCTATTTTTGTTTATTGAATTAGTTAGCTGTGAGCCACCCAAATAAACTAAAATAAAAATAGATTAGCTTCAGTTTTTTTTATGGTTCGAATTTCTACTTATTATTATTTTTTCAATTCGAACGTATTAGAGAGATTTTAGAAAGAGATTTAAAAAAAAACACCAATTATAGTCAGTGCTTATGAAAATGATTGGGAAGACAGCCTAGACAACGAATTAGAGCAGTTTGCCGAGCTGCTCAAAACGAATGTGGCTGGTGCGATTGACAGTACGAAAAACGTAGCTCTGGAACTTCAATATTATAAATTCCTAACGGACAATTCATTAGAATCATATTTTCCCAATTTAGAAATTGCTTTGCGCATTTATTTATCTCTCGTGAGCACTAACTACAGTGGCGAACGTTCATTTTCGACATTAAAGCGCATAAAAAATGAGGGAACACTATGAGTAAAAAACGGCTGAATTATCTCGCTTTGATGAATATAGAATACTAGCTTTTGCCAGCGGCTCCGCCCGCATGAAAGAGTTTTTCCGGGATAAGAGTCCCGTTTTTTATTTCACGGGGATAAAAAGTAGCCTATGTCCTTTTTCAGGTTCTAAAATATCTGTGTACCAAAATCGGTTCTGTAGTATTGGCGTGAAAGCGGAACAGACAGAGTTATTAATTTCGACCAAATTTAATTACCATAAAAACGGGTTTAGTGAGTTAATCTTAAAAGATAGACATATACTGTCGCGGACATTTTTTTAGATCATTTCAAGAGGAATAATTCTTTCATACATATATTTTTGGTATCTTGAACCGTTTTCGTAGCGCACGCAATGGAAGCCCTCAAGGATGAATAATTTTCCCCGTTTTTTTCACATTTTCCATTATATCTTCGCTCCTAATAGTTGCATCGTGATGGTATATAGCCTAAAGCCTTCCTCGATAAATGGTCTATTCAACACAAAAATAATTTTTCAATTCGAACCAGTAGTTCCTGAGATTAGCGCGTTCAAACAAACAAACAAACAAACAAACAAACTCTTCAGCTTTATAATATTAGTATAGATGATTTGCTCAGAGAAATTGATACGAATAGTATTATTTCTAAATTTGCCCACATGAAATCTAGAAAAGTTACTTTGTAAAAGTTTAAAAAATAATAAGGAAACAGATAAATAAATATAAAATATAAACATTATTTAAAATACACCATTGATTAAATATAACATTAGCTATTTTTAAAAATATAATATACATTGAATTAAATGTAAACTTTGAAATATGCATTGAAAAAAATATTTTGTGTAGTATCATCTGTTTTCAATTCTTAATTTCCTATAAAAAATATTCTAAATTGCTAGGCAATCTCATCTCAGGCTTTTTGTACTTTTCAGAGCCTAACAGCGCCTATAGTAATTTACTACACTATTAATTACCCACAAAATTGTAACCTATAGATAGCAAATAAACGTATTGAGTATTGAATTGTATCTTTACCACTTTATACTTAAGAACCCATAGCAGATCAAGGGCTTTTTGAAAGAATTTGCTACGGGCCCCGCGCTTGCTTAATCCGGCACTGCTTATAATTCTGTTGGTAGCTATATTATTATTTATTATCGCAACATAAATAATAATATAAACTTTTACACGGGAATAAGACGCTTAAAAATTCAAGAAATTCTAATAAATTCTTATTAGGGACTAATTATAAATTAAACGTTCGAGGATATCCTATTTTAATGCTTGCACAGTAAACAGTAGTGACAGACAATGCGGTGGTGCAGTAAGCCACAAATTAATGTATACGCAGATGAAGATGAAAATATGTGTAGGTATTTGACTAAATGTAAGTAATTAATATGGATCGCCTACCATTCAATGTATAAGTACATTCATTTAAAGCACACAAACTCGCGCCTTTTATCCCCGAAAACCACTGTGCAACCACTTTTCGCCGTGCGCATTCCGTACAATGATCTGATAAGGGACCTCTTGGGCACAAGTTCCAGACTCCGGGTTGATGCTGTGTAGAAAAACTCAATGTCACTTTGCCCGACCCAGGGATCGAACCCAAGACCTTAACACTGCAGTCGTAGTGTAATACAACTGTGCCACCGAGGCAGTTTACATAAGGTTTATTTAATGTCCACGTCTATGTTGCTCTATGAATATGTCAACTCATTTCCCCTTATATTCTTAATTTTTTTTTAACAAATCCCATTTACATTACATTTAACCCAGTCCGTTTAGGACTTAATTAGCTAAATCGAATTACTATGATACGCGACACCCCTTCTTCTATAATTTCTGCCATTTCCTTGATGACTTCATTCGAATGGCAATACGCGGCAGGAAAATCTTATAAATCAGACAGGAAAGCCCAACAGAAATTACTCGCAGGGGCGGTTGCGGACGAAAACTTAGACGTGAGTCGGAGGAAGCCCGCAGCCGTCCCTAATGCGCCGAAAATGGCCACCGCGGAGTTTTGGTTGGTATGCCGTGCGTTGTATATAGGTTAGGGACTCGGCCCGTCGGTCGCCCGACGTTTTCCATCTCTCCGGGCGGCTCAACGTCGGGTCGTAAGGCACGGTGAACCCAATATAACCGCTCAGTCGTTCCCTTGGACGCTGGGCGGTAGTAATAATTCACTTTCTCCGCGTAAAAAAAAAGAAAAACGAATTACTCGTCTACTTTCACATGAAAGCCCATCTTCATGGCCTGTTTACATTGATGGATATATAAATGATTATTTCGAATGGAGAACCATCAGTCAGGCGATAATTTGTTACATCTCTTATCGTTACGCAAGGGCGATAAACCCGCTTGCACATGTCTGCGTGTGTAAACAATGTGCTTGTGACGATAAAGGTCAGTTTATCATACCATGCCATGTTCATGGGTATTTAAATCGGTTAGAATGTAACATTCATCTTGTACAGAAGTAAATTACGTAGATACGTTTGTGAGTTTAGGAACCTAACACCTAGAGTGCTGAATCCCACATTTGGGCTCAATAAACATTTACCTATTTGTAAAAATTAAAAGTGTTGAATTAAATACTATACGTCGGAAATCGGTTAAGCTATGAAAATGATAAGTACATTTATTTGGATGGAGATTGATTCCCTTAACTACGCACCCTGATTACTATTTTTTACCTGATTATTCTACGATCTATAGTTATAACACCTACCTATAGTCTTACCGAAGATATATCGAAACGATTGTAATAAAAATCATAAGGATATTTTTTTAGAGAACCGATGAAGCGCCACATTGGGATCTGTCTCAAAGCTTGCACACTTTATCTGTATATAAATAAATTTCTACCGCCAAGCATTCACTCCCCAAGACCGCAGTTCCGTCCTCGCCGTCGAGGACCTCGCCGCGTCCCCCCCCATCCCCCGACCCTCCTAGCAGTTCCGGTCCGCGTGCCGATGACAACACAATCTAATAGGATTAGGCCTAAAAACCAATCTTTCCCTAATCGTTGATGTCTCATCCTCTCTCAGTGGCCGTCCTGAGCCGAGGTTCGTAACCCGTTAGTGGGTTGCCCTCGGCATGGTCACTTAATTCAAAGGGTTGCGAGCGCCTTCTGCGTTCACCCTAAAGACCGGTGTGGCCAGAAAAACCGAGTCGTGTCAGGCTACTGGCTCTTATGTCTCAGGTTGACAAGCGCAGATGAATGCCACACAGTACTTTGTAACTGAAGGTGCTGGATGGTATTTCTACTGTTTATGGGCGGTCGTATCGCTTACCATCAGACGAACGGCATGCTCGTCTCGTCATTCGATGCCATAAAAAAAATATTCAACAGTCATACAGCATAGGTACCTACTCGTACTGCGTAGGTAATAGGTATATTGATACTGGTAATTTTCTAAGTACTTTGATGTCTCTCGCGATAATCAAGAATATCCGTGTAGTATTTATTACTCATCTAACTACCTACGTTCAAATAAAGCGTTACTATTGTTAAACTCCTGTCGAATAAAGCAATATCTTAATAAATGATTTCATCATATCAGTATGACCTTTCTCATATCAATTTTATTAGACTTTGATCTAATAAATTGTGATTAGAAAAACTGTTAAATTATCCAATTCGAATAAAGATAATGTTTATTTCATCATAGTAAAGTATTCATTATTTTTTATGAAACTAAATTCAGCTTCACAAAATCTTAATCTCACATAAAATTAAGACACATGTGCTTATTTACAAAGATTGGTATATATTTATATTCATGAGCGATTTTGAACACGTGCCATCTACCACTACATTTCCCTCTTGCCCGTTTTCTCCTATCAACTATAAAAAGAAAGAATAAGTCGTCACATAACAAAATATCTTCCTAATTTTTCAACAAATTCTTATTATACCTGCCTTTACTTAAAGAACTATAATGTACTTAGAACAGAAACAGAAAATAAAATACAGCTTAACAGTTGAATTTATTTTTCAGGTACCTAGTCCACTGCCACAGTAAACTGATCAACAAGTTCGCTGTAATAGGAGCTCCCCACCCGAATCTCTACTGGCAGTACCCACCGACCGCCTTCTGCCAGAAGGCACTGCATTTTATACAGGTGAACATCTCTAATAACTCTATACTTTTTATCCAAACACAGGAAGATTTTGAAGACCCGGACCCACCCCCCCTTGGCTTCTAAAATGATCGGGCTACAAAAAATGTAGGCCTATGTAAGGCCTATGAACTTAGGAGTTTATATTACGTGGGTGTGTATGGTGTCACGCAAGGCTAGAACTCAATTTTTATATCGTAGGGCCCTAATGTGAAAATTATACCCTCGCCCCTGGTGCACAATAGTCTACCGCAAGTTGGAAGGTTTGACTCGCTAAATAAACTTGGATTCTTTCCACATAGGTTGACCAACTACTGGATTAACATAATTCCACGCACAAAGAAACTTGACTTGCTGATAGTAGGA
This sequence comes from Lapara coniferarum, assembly GCA_949316025.1. Taxonomy (NCBI): domain Eukaryota; kingdom Metazoa; phylum Arthropoda; class Insecta; order Lepidoptera; family Sphingidae; genus Lapara; species Lapara coniferarum. Next base: position 2,193,990 of record OX438920.1, read on the forward strand.
TTTATATTCTGGTTTCGCTCGGACAGCGACCACCGTACACGAGGTTTTAGACCCGCCATAGTGGCTGACGTAAGTGTGCCACGTTCCGGGATCAGGCTGTGTATATCCGGTTTAAATAGGCATAATAAGGGATTATCCTGTTTGATTTTGTACATTATTCTATATGTAATGGTAACGATACGAAAAATAAACCTTTGTGCGAAAACTGCATTAAAATTGGTTAAGAAATGAGGCACTAATTCTTATTTCAAATATTGCCATGGGCAGCAGGTGCGTAGTAGGGATGTCGCTTTGTCTCTTTCTTTCGCACGCGTTGTATTCTCGATGACGTCATATGTGGGTATTGCGGGTCTTTAAATAAAAAAGTCAAGAAAAAAATTTAATCAGATACCCTATTTTGTCGACTGGCGAGGACCAATCATCTCTCGTCCGTCGACACTCTATATGGATCCACCTTCACTTACCATCAGATGTCACACACAGAGCCGTGCCTGTATAAAAAAAACACTAGTCCTGGAAAATCTTTAGAAAAAGCTTGTTACGACGCAATGAACACAAAACTCCTTAACGGATGAGCGATACTTTACATCAATGCTTTGATTTATAGAGATGCCAAGTTAATTCCACTCAGCTAATTAGCTCTTGTTATCGACGTAACTCAACTGCACATTCGTAACTCACAAGACCTGGAAATGTCACCATTAATTGTTTTATTGACATTATGAATTGCAATTACAGATAGGATCTATAATAAAAATGTTGTACTGTGAACAATAACAAACTTGTGGAAAGAAGAAAGTGGAAAATATTTATATTGGAGCACACGATATTTTTAAACGAGCTGGCAACGCCCTTATATCCAAGTAAACGCACCGTAAAAATTATAGGCTTATGTACTGTTACATACAAACGAGGGCGATAAAGATGTGCAAAGAGCAGGTGTATAAAATTTTCCTTCCCTGTTGGAAATGCCCAGAATTATTTCTCCGCCAAATACCTACGAAGGTTAAGACCAACGTTCGTCCCAATGTTCACACGCGAACAAAATTTAATAATGAAGACTAAGTAAACATTATCTAGGTACTTATTTCTAATGTTTGTTTGAAGTCCTCTGAGTATTCAAATATTTATACCCTAAGGTATTATTTCCAGTGGCCATGTCTACCAGAGAGGTGGTTGGCGGAGGGAGAACTCCAGGAGAACGAAGAAGGAAGATGGACCAGTTCACGCGCCTGCGACTGGACTGGCGCCTTGAACTATATTAGAGGTACCTAGTTTATATTAAATCTAGAAATAACCATAGGAAACGCATAAACAACTTAAATCCACCCAGGACTATAAGTTCTAAAGTACCAATAGTAGGTATAGAATAGAGCATTAAGGTTCTGCATTAGGTACGCTTTCACTCTGAGAGTTCACTACTTAGTTCCACAATGCATCGCACTAGCTATAATATCTTCCAAATCAAAACACATAACTCCCTGATAATGTAAATAGTCATGGGCGTATATAGGGGGGTTTTGGGGGTCCGCCCATTCGAATGCATCCAGATCGCGCTTAACCATCACTTTCTTGACCGCCGCGTATTTTGCGACCATCCATTGGATCCAATCCGTGGTTACCTTTCCCAGGTTTCCAGATTCACTCGATCTAATTACTATGTAACGTTATGTTTTTATATTTATATGGGAACATTGAAAAAGAATCAGTCGAAAGTAGGATTTGAACCCACGACCTCCAGCGTACCGTGCCGGTGCTCTGGAGTCTGGACGCTGGAGGTCGTGGGTTCAAATCCTACTTTCGACTGATTCTTTTTCAATGTTCCCATAAAAATATAAAAACATTATCTAGGCACTACATGGCCATTAACATGTATAAACATCATAATATAGGATTATGTAACATTATTATTAAATGACAAGTGTGATATGATCAGGAGCAGCCTGGTGGCAGATCAGGACTTCGTCCCACGCGGTGTCGCCGGCGCTGCTAGTGGGGTCGCGCGGCGAGGCGGCGCAGCTCGTCAGCAGCGCGCAGCACTGCGCCGGCTCCACGCTGCGGCTCGTCGCCAACCCTGCACCTGATGACCCTGACCTCCCAGCAGTTGTGCTGGAGTTCCTTGTCGGTGAGTCTAAATGTCGACAGGATCAAACCACACAACACTACCTTCAACGGGTTTTCACTCACTTAGAACACTTGATGCATTGCATTCTTGGGGTTAATTAATACAATCGAAGGTACAAGGACAATGAAATTGATATCTTAAAATTGTGACTAGTATAATGAATGAGAATAGACGAAATATGAAGACATAGTATTCTAATGAATAAGACTGGAAAATATGAAGACAAAGTGAAGATCGACCCTTTTTAAACATTTTTGACAAGTATTCTAATGAATAAGACTGGAAAATATGAAGACAAAGTGAAGATCGACCCTTTTTAAACATTTTTGACAAGATTCTACATAGACGACAAAAACATCGTGATTGTCTTTATACAAGACGACGAAACCAAATAAAAATGACATGAACCCATCACCAAATAATCGAATTGATATTTTTGTAAGAAATTCATCTCACAACTAAAAGACATACTCCAATTTACCCTTAGTTCCTAAACAAGCTACAACATAAACGGCTGTTTTTCTTCCAGCAAAAGAAAAAGAAAAGCCCATAGAGGATGTTCCAAAGACACTGATGAGTAGGATGCTGGGCGCTGTGGCCGGGAGAGGAAGGGAACTCACAGCCAGGCTTGTACTCCAGCCAGCTCAGGCTTAGATCTTAATACAGCAAGTGGACTTTCTAACTTAGGGCTTTATACATTCAGTGAAAGTTCTCAATTAGTTGTGCATAGAAACGATGACAGGTTTTCGCCATTCTAGAAACCAAGAGACGCTACGTCTGATATGTAAACAATACATTTATATAATACATTTATTATACAAAAAATATGGCGAATCATGGTTAGGTGGTATATTTTTTGTGGCAGAATGAAGCTAACCTTAGGAAGGTATAAGATAATTAAATCTAAATAATAAACGAGGAAAATATCAATTTCTATTTTTGTTTACTCATGACCCACTAGAATTACTTCTAGTGTTGTGGTGGCATGTGAACTGAAAATGCTTGCCTCGACCGGGTTTCAAACCTGAGACCCGTCGTTTCGAAGGCAAAGCCGTCAAGTAGCTTGAGATTATGTATTCATTTTATGATTTGTTTTAAGTTTATGGATATAGTTTATTTATATTTTACAGCCAGTTAATTTTGTATTTAATATACAAACTCTTAAATTTTTATACTAGGCATTGTTTAAAATGTACATATTATAACTGTATACATAGCTCGTAGAAGTGTAGTATGATAGATTTAATTTGTAAAAGAAAAGTTTCTCAAAATGCATGACAAGTTTTACGTTTTACGGTTTTGTGAATGTTTAACTGTTATTAATGTAGATAGTATTAAACCCGTTTTCTTCCATCAGGCTAGGGGCTAACACATGTCAAAGCGACATTGGCCTATTTGCGTCGCCCCCTCTTTATTTGTTTGCCTTTGGAGTTTAGGTGTCTCTTGAGAACGGGAACAGGTATTAGTTTTTACGAAATAATTGTAAAATGTAAAATACTTCAATAATTAAATATATTTTACCGACTAACATGTTACAAATTTTGAATTATTTAAAAATAAAATACAATTTTTGATACTATAAGAATATGTACCTATAGATAACCCTAGTTTGAAATTTATTTGAATAGCATATATAAATTCAGATTGATAATTTTACCGAAGTCGAAAATATGCAGTCCCGAGTGGTGAGCGTAGCTGACGCCTTTGGCTGACGCAATGACGACTGACGCATGATCGCGACTGATAATAAAATCTAAACATATTTTGCGTATTTTTATTGATAATACGGTCAAATTACATCAATTGAGTATTTTGCCTTTTTAACCGACTTCCAAAAGGAGGAGGTTATCAATTCGTGTGTTTGTATTTTTTTATAGTAGGCAGATAGTATTTCAAAACTCGTTACTCGGGAACTGCTGAGGAACTTGTATAACAAAGCCATTTTTGTGTGTTTCGGCTTCGTTTGTAAAATTAATCACAATAAGTTTCATAATTATACTCGAATTCTCATAATTGTATATGAATGTAATGTCTTGAATAATATTTGTTAATACATGTTTTAATTTTTATGGTTTTTTTATCCGTAAATTCCTCAACAAATTCGTTTACCCGAGCAAGCCGCGCATACATCTGAATTGAATGTGTAAATTAAAAATATCGCGACGAACACTACCCCAATGTTCCTTTAGCTATTACATACACTTGCTGTACCGTAAAATTCGTCTGTACTTACAAAAGAAAATACGCGGGAAAATAACTTGATTGACAAGCAGAATAGATATAATACCCACTAATCTGAATTTGCAGCACCTTTCCTGAAGTTTGTGATAGGCAGCATTATCTTATTCAGCTCTGGACACAATCACTGGCAGCTAGTTTTGCACACTTATCATTATTTTCCACACGATAACTTAATATCGGATGGAGTAGGCACTTTGGGTGGAATAAAAACAACACTATTCGTACAATACGAGATAACCACGTTTTCGGGCGGCAACTGATACCCGCTCAATGAGGACGCAAATACCCTCTTCTTGCCAAAAAATGTATGGATAATACGCGTAGGAAAAGAAATATCAAACAAAGCAAAACAAAAATCTGAGTGGATTAGTGACTAATCGGTGATTTAAAATATTTGAATTTAGAATGCCAGAAAACGAAAAGGAAGTTTTGGCGCAGAACACTATAATTATGTAAACTTTACATTTCCCCATTCCCGTATACACATTGAGAATAGTTACGTTATGATACTTTGGTAAACTCACTGAGAACACGAAGCGCAACAGCAAAAGTAGGGGCTTAGAATGTGAAAAAAAAACACGATGCGTCTCCGCTTCGTTTTATTGCGATAGGTTGAGAGACTGACGTATCGGTCTCTCGATCAATCACAAACATCAAAATACCGATACGTCAGTCTCACAACCAATCACAATAAAACGAAGCGGAAACGCATCGTATATTTTTTTCACAAGCTCCCAGACTACTCCCACAGAATACTGAATAGTACTACGTACTTCGAATTTCAAGTCCCGGAATATTCATCAATGATTTCCTTTATTATTATAAAATGTGTTATTTATAGACATCAAATAAAATAACAATATCAAGTGCAAATGCCTCTCTTTAATACGCAATATGCTCCACAAAAAGCTAAACGTTTTATAAATTTTTGTCACTATTCATATATTATATACACAAGAGTCAATATATTTAAAAATCTACAAACAGTCTACGTTAGTGTGCGCATTGGAAAGCGCCAAGAGAAGCTGGAAATCCACTGAGCGACACGTACACTAAAATAAATAGCAAAATCAAAGTCCTTGTTAAAAAAACATCTATTATTTGTGTTACTGATTTTATAAATAATATTTTCAATTTACCTTGCCTACCTTTAAAGCTATGAGTTAGTCAAAAAATCCAAATGATTCGAGCTCAGTGGAGATTCAGCCTCAAGGAAGATTTTTATATCACATTAGCTCAATATAACTTCTACGAGATATTTTTTCTCTACAAGAATCCACGCAAACGTGCCGCATGCGATTGTAAAATATTAAAAAAATGATTTTAATATTATCTCGAAGTGGCGACATCTGTATTATTAGCCCAAAAGGCTTAACAAGTTTTGAAGGTGGGCATGCTTATGCCGGTCATGTTTTTGCAACGACTTTCTTTCTACTGTCTTGTCTACACAAAATAAACAATATACATTTGAAAATTTCAAAATAAATATTTATCGTTGAGATTAATACTGCCTCTCAAGATTCCTTTCTTAACCACATGTTATTTACACCTATACATACATAAACTAATAATACAAAGTACATCGCACGCACACATTTGTCGCAGGCAAAACATGCCACAGAACAATTGTAGGCCAAACTTTACACATCAAATAGGCACACGTTTAAATACTGCACAATACATCGAGTACAAAAAATGAGTGGATACGCTATTTTAATATGGAATGAATGTTGATTACATTTTTTTCTTTACTAATATCTACCAATGCTGCCCATGAGTATATAAGAGGGAGCTTATAATAATAATAATACCAGCCGTGTATTATATACTGCCCACTGCTGGGCACGGGCCTCCTCTACTACTGAGAGGGTTTAAGGCCTTAGTCACCAGCGTAGTGGGTTTTAGTCCACCACGCTGGCCTAGTGTGGGTTGGTAGACTTCACATACCTTCCAAATTCTTATAAAGTACTTCTTAGGTATGCAGGTTTCCTCACGATGTTTTCCTTCACCGTTAAAGCGAAGGATAATAGATAAACAAAGGGGGAGCTTAGCTTACAACAAAAATAATCCAGACCACCAAACATGTACACGTTATATGTAATGCCTATGTGCACTTCTAACATCCGTAAGATGAAATGCGACTAATAATATAGTGTCAATCTAACACTGGAAACAGAAAAATGACGTTCGACAATTTACAAATTTATTTCCCATCAATAAAATAATAAGATTTAATTTGATCAGCATTTTACCAAGAAATGAAACATTATAATAAAAAACATACATTCATTCCATGTTTGCAATTCATAAAATAACGAAACATAGTGTGTAAAGACGGTTTCAAATGTTCATCACTCTATCCATTTCCAAGTTGGCAAGTAAAATTTCATACCATATTAAAATATCGTAGACTAGATATGATACAATCGTGTTAATATCAGTCATTTTACAAAGTTTAATACAAAATTTCAACATTCCATTTAAAATTTGGCACATCGTGTAATTTTAACTACCTGATATACTTAATAAAATGGCAACTTTTTATACCTCTCTCTTTACTATAGTGTAAAATACAGATATAAAAAGTGTTGCCAGATCGTGTTTTTCAATTCAACAGGTATAATGCTTTTAAACAGACATAAGCTATATAGGTTATCAGACTCAATAGTAAAACTTATCAAATAAATAGATTATCAAAAACTGTACAACATAAGTACCAATACATTATATATAAACGTAGCTAAATGCCTGATAATTTCTATAATATGTGCTGTATTCGTTGTGTTATAAAATATCTTTAACAATAAACGTTTCGTCTTACCTATATGTATATGTGGACACAGTTGATTTTTCACTAATTTTGATAAATTAATAATTTTAATAATAATCGCTGGCTAAAATAGTGTGCCATTGAGATCTTTAATTAATTTCACCTAGTAACAACCAAGTATAGACATCGGCACAAAGCTTGGACGCTCGCGAAAACTTGGGACACCTGCGAAAGTTTGCACACTCCTCGTAGTTTGTTTTCCTATTAGTGTCCGACCGAATCTTCGGCTTCGGCTACCTTTGGTCAAGAAAAACACCTTCGGGAAAATTTAGCCCATATTAGCCGAAGGGCGTTGGGTACTCACGCGCGCCGAAATCGAATAAAGTAATATTTTAATTCACATTATTTTGAAATGTCATTATTATTACAAATTGCAATATCATTTTTATCATTTCTAATACAGCCTCTAATACAGTTGTAGCTTAAACCCAATTGGTACTTAAATTTCTTTGCGTTTTTAATTTTAAACCTTCAGCTTCGGACGAAGGTGCGGCGATGGCCGTTTCATAGGCTTCGATTTCGGTCAGACCCGAACTTCGGTCGGCCACTATCTCATTTTCATAATCAATTACAAACACAAATGGAACTTTACCAAAACTACTTAGTCTTGTAATGACATAGTCACAATAAGGTGTCGTTATTTCCATCGCAATAAATATGTGCAAATTTACTGCCGGGAATATAGGGTGAAATAGGACAAACTACGTTATATAATATAGTTGACTGACTTCAAAATTATCACGATAACAGCTCTATTTATAAGATAGCTGCCTGACTTAAAAATTATCACGATAACAGCTCTATTTCGACTATTGCGATAATTATTAATACCATTAGACACTAGTGTGGCCCTAGCATCACGAATAACTTTACTCCGTAACGGACATCCGAAGATTCATCTGTGCACCTTCAGAGTCACTCCAAATATCAATGCCAAGATAGCCCATAACTTGGTTGGAATAAATCCCAAACAAGAGTATATTCCTTACATATTTTAAAATAGCTACCTTATACTTCATATTTAAAGCTATATTTTAATGTACCTACACAATGCAGAAAATAAAATGGACTGGTAATATTATCTTTATGATACAATATAGATTATGAGTTAGTAAATACATATCGGGACTCTGCACTGACTAAAACTATGTGCTGCTAGCTTGGATGTGGAGTACAGAAATAATTACTGAAGTGCAGTTACTGTACTGTATGATCACAATAGGCTAACAACTGTCATGTCATGATCAGTAGCTCGCAACTTAGTTCCCTCATATTTTAATTTACATTGATCCAATTCATAAACAACAAAAATGCATTGAAATGCAGAGTCATTGATACATATATTTACTTCACAATAATGGCACTAGGTAATTTCAACTCTAGTCTCAAAGTTGAGCTGTTAGCAATGTCCAAAATTGATAAACTCGTCAACAGTCCTATAATTCATAACAAAGCGAAGCCTACAAGTGAATATCACTTATTTCATCAAAACAATTCTTACACTGGTGTTTCTACTTTCATTTCAACGTCAGAAACTGCTTCACTCACACAACTGTCACTGTCTGGCTTTAGCGTGACGTCACTATTCAACGTGACGTCTAATGCAGCGTCCTTCCTAGGCGTTCTCTCTTTCTCTCTATCTCTATCTCTACTCGTTATCTGCGTGTAAAGTTCATCTATTTCACTCGCGAAAGATACTGGACTACTGTCTCTGTTCACTTCGGGACAACTTAACGCTGGAGTTGGCACGTATTTCCCTATCTTTGGATTGCTTTTGATCGTCTTTCTCCATCCAGGGTCGTAGTTCACGTACTGGCTCTCTATGTTGGAGACGTCTTCGTTGCTGAAGCTTATCTCGTTGGGGCACATGGAAGACGGCGACGGCGCATACAGCCCGTGGCTGCGTATGCTAACCTCCGACATTTGGTAATTCGGGCAATAAATATCACTTTCGTTTTCAAAGCCCTGTTCACTTGCATTCGTGCTACACGTTTCGAAGTCGTACGAAGTCTTCGCCATGAAAAATGTTTCTTTATCGTCATCTAATTTTTCTTTGGATCCTAAATCATCGGGGTTTTGTAGTAAATTGTCTAATTCACCGACTTCTAGATTCTGAGGCGTGCTGGATCTATTAATATCATCGCTATTCATCGTGCATTCCTCAGATATATCTTGCAAGGACTTGTCTACGCCATCTTTGTCTTGATTCTTGCCAGGCTGCAAATAATCTATGTACTGTCCAAAGCTTTCTGTGTCGGTAATCTCATTGGTTGAGCATAAAGCACTATGCGTCTCTTGGAATGAAGTCATTTCCGAATGCGTGTTTAGTGTTTGGTCAGAGCAGGTGTGAGGCATGGCTATTTCTGATGCGGAACTGTATTCTAAACTACATTGTTGTGAAACAGTTCGCATTTCAGGCTGATCTGCTCTGCTCTGCAAACACTCTTCCGACACACTGCTTCTTTGACCGTCAAAGCTTTTTGGCACATTCGCTTTAACTACCTGGTGTTGCGGCACTTGTGTTTCAGGTACGTTTGTATAAATATTCATAACTTGGGTTCTACTGGGTTTTGGGTCATCTATTTTAGCCCAAGATTTCCTATCTGTAGAATAACTCTTATAATCTTTACTGTCCTCTTCAAGTATATTTGGATTGATAGCATTTCTTGTCTCTTTGATACCATTATTAGTTCTTTCTACGTGTATATTCGTATTATTAACCTTAGATCCAGAGTTAAGAATGTTCGCGACGCCGCTATACGCTTCCTTAGTTGGCAATGGAAGCGAAAAATGAGAATCATTATCACAGTCTCTTCTCGTCGGCAATTCTAGGCAATTTCTCTTCATGTTTTGTCTCTGCTTCTTGAAAAACTTCTTCGCTACATTCATCTGGTTTGGGTTGTAAAACATTTCTGGTCCTATATTCCCGCTTTCTGGATACGTCATCATAGAATTGTTTGATCTATATTGCTGTCTATGTAGTACTACTAGATTAATATTTGGCGCCTTCCCATTGATATTTTTCAGAGGTTCTTTTTGTAAAGTCTGACCGTTAAGTTCAGCTCCTGCTTTATAAGTACCACTGTTGTTTGTTTTGGAGTTGGTTCTATTCGAGCTCCTACTACCGGATCTCGATCGATTGTCGTTCGCTATTGATAAAGGAGCTCCATTAGTTGCATTAGGATTTGATGAGAGATTCTGCGCGTTAGCATCAAACACGCTTCTATTTCTGCAACACTGTTTGCTCTTCTGAAAGTAGCAGTGCATCATGGACCATTGAGCTCTGACGTCACTTCTCGCTATACCATAGAAAAATAGTATAAAAGTGCCCAGTATTGTCGCACAGACGGCGTAAATAATACTGCAGATGTCCTCTTGATACGGTAAATAGGCTGGCAACGGTCTGTATACTGCAATAGCTCCACACGACCATACAGAAAGGTACAAACACATCACAATCACTTGAGCTCTTAACTGTATGATAGGCGTATGTTCCATGTCTTCTATTTCCGAATCTAAGGTCGATTTAACACTTCTCCGCTCAGCTCTATCGTTAGTTTGTGGTTCCCACATCTCCAAATCTACATTCTCCGTCGCTTGCGTCCCTTCGGATAACTGCACATTCATATTCCGTATCGTGCATCGAATCAACAAAAACAGGATTAATAAAAATATCAACAATATGCCTCCTGGTACAAACAATGCACTTAAAGCGGGTGCAGTGCTCAAAAAACACTGAGAATATCCAGCATAGTCTTTCAAATTAACAGCCCCAGATATCCCACACACTATGAGAGCTATACCCCACCCAACTAAGTAAAGACCCAGTATCGGTTTCTGGACTGGAACATCAGGTGGTATGTCATCTTCTGGGGTTCTTACAGGGTTGTGGGTCTTTGTCACCCACTTGTACATGTTGCTAGCTGACACACACATCCACAATAGACAAGAGAGAGACAGGTAGTGTATGAGCAGTCCTAATATCTGGCACAACTTGACGTCTTCCGTCTGGTATATCCCGAGGGTATACATGAAGCAGAGCAGTCCGATGGCAATCCAGGTGTTGATGAGGGCATGTTTGGTTTTCTTGGCCATCTGTATGGCTGGGTAGCACATGACGTAGGTCAGGGTGGCACAGCTGACGCATCCGATGAGGATAAGGCTCCCCACATACACGGCAGGGTGGGACACTTTGAACCGCGCGCCGTCTGTGCGTGCTCCGTATATGCCCGTCTCTACGTTTTGTAGTAGACCAACATAGGCTAGCTTTGTGCAGCTTATTATTATCATCTCTGATATCACATGAGATACTTTGCAATCTGAAATATAAAAATGATAATATGATTAATAATAACTAATTACTCGACAAAATATAATTATCTGTCCATCAGTCGACATTCTATCTGGATCCCACTCCACTTATCATTAAGTGCTCTGGAGTCACTTTTCCGGACCGTATAAAGAAATAAAAAAGGAGTTTTGGCGGGTGCTTGGAAGTGTCATGAGGTGCTCTTGTTTTAATTCATTATTTTGGTGTTACTTAGTGTTATATTGCATAATTATGATGTTATATTATCCAATATAGTTCTATTAAAGGGCTCAAACGAAGTAAATTGAAATAACCGCTAATCATTTTTTTTTGTTGCCACCAAAACTCCTCGATAGTCTTGGTAGCCACTGTTTTACTGCGACATATGATAAAAAAGACAACCAAAAATATCACATGACTTGGCAGCATGGTCTTTGCTCTTAGCCGGTTCCTTGAGGGACAAATTAAAAAAAAAACAAAAAAGGAGTAAAAATGTGTGATACCGCTGGAGTTGTCCTGCCAGCGCCTGGTGGCGGGGTCCCACACGGCGGCGCGCCCCTCCGCCCCCGGCGCCGCCCGCGCGCGCACCGTCGCCAGCACCGGCTCCACCAGCGACCCGCACCAACGCACGCCCTCTGCACACGGGGGGGGGACCTCAGTAGGTTAGCGTGATACTCTTTCTGGACGGCATCGCGCTTACCTGTCTGCTCTGTTCGATGGTTGACTTTATTTTTACTTAAAATTAAACATGTAGGTGGTTGTTTCACTTAGGTACTCCCGTTAATTTTCGCATTTAATATCCATCTTTAAAATTGAAGTAATATTGTGATTTTCAAATTGTAAAATATATGTATATGTGTTTTAAAAAATTATAAAAGACCTACGCTGAGTTTTTTGGTGCTTCTTCTCAGGTCAGTGGGCTTTTTTGAAGCACTGGTAGAATCTTTTAGTAAAACAACATTGTGAAAAATGACGTGTAAAAATGCCCTTAGGGGCCTAATTACTGAATAAATGATTTGAATTTGAAAAATACCAAGGCGAGGTGTAGTCACATTTACTGGTGGTAGGTCTCTCGTATGTAAGGGTCCATCTGGGTGGGTACCACCACAATGTCTATTTCGAACGCCAAGCAACAGTGTGCATGCACTGTTGTGTTTCAGTTTAAAGGATATTGCAGCCAGTGTAACTACTGGACATAATGAGATTTAACATTTTATGTCTCAGGATGACGAGCGCAGTGGAATGCCACACAGTACTTTGTAACTCAAGGTGCTGTATGGTGTTTCTACTGTTTATGGGTGTTCGTATCGCTTACCATCAGGCGAACGGCATACTCGTCTCGTCGTGCAATACCATAAACAAAAAAACATGTCGTACCCGAATAAAAAGAAAATGAAAAAAAAAAAGAATATAACTCAAGGTACCCCACTAAATTACTTGGTAATGAAAAAAACCACCAAACAAAATCAAACTCACTCAGTTGAAATCCGACGACAGGCGACGTTATCTCCATATTCATGTCTTCGCGCTTCGTGCTCCTCCCGTAGTAGTCCTTGGCCCTGTGTCCTGTCATCCTGCCGTCGTTCTCCAACTCAGGCAGGAGTGGGAACAGCGCGGCGTCCTCGTACACCGACACGACAAGATCGTGCGGCTTTATCTGAAGCAACGCGCCCGATTCCGTCGTACTGAATATTAGGGATTGGGGTATCTGAAAATTAAAATATTGTCATGAAAAAAAACGAATTGATAACCTCCTCCTTTTTTTGGAAGTCGGTTAGAAATATTTCGACTTGTATTTTTGGTACAGACTAGACTTTTGTCCGTGGCTCCGCCCGCTTTATATTTTCCCGGGATAATAAGTAGGCTAGTACTCGCTGATAATATAGTTTTATATTGGTGAAAGTATTTTTAAAATCTTTGGGTTTATACATTTATTTATACCAACAGTGGTCAAACAAAAACATCCAGAATGCTATAAAAACTACAACGTCAACCATTTTATTCTTGCACAGCATGTACAGGTTGCAAAATGGTGATGCCCGTGGACGTTGGGTACAACGAAAGTTAACCAAATGATTCCGACCTATCTTAATGATTGTTAATGCGTATTGTGAATTGGCAGTAATTGGACTGGAGATTAAGAGTTTTTGGGTCTCAATAAACTCAACTTATATTGAGAAAACAATTAAATATCATCATCCTCAAAAACACAACATTATGATATAGCAATGCCTGTATAAATCTACAGGGTGTTACCCCATGTTGGTATAATGTCTCAACCTCAGGTGGAGTACACTATTTTTATTACACTGGTAAACAAAAAAAGCAAGTGTTTTATAATTTCAGAAAATATTGATAATTTTTATCGCCACTACATTCAGGTGATTGTGAACGAAATCCTTTTGTGTAGAACTTTTTTATTGAACCAAATGAGGTTTATAACTTATCTATCAGACTACTTACAGAGCAGCATACTATAACATATTGTTTTTTTATGGCATTGAATGACGAGACGAGCATGCCGTTCGCCTGATGGTACGCGATACGACCACCCATAAACAGTAGCTACACCATACAGCACCTTGAGCTATAAAGTACTGTGTGGGATTCCACTGCGCTCATCATTTTGAGACATAAGATGTTAAGTCTCATTATGTCCCCTAATTACGCTGGCAACAATGCCTTTCAAACCGAAACACAACAGTGCATGCACACTGCTGCTTGGCGGTAGAAATAGGTTGCGGTGGTACCCACCCAGACGGACTCTTAAATATAAGAGACCTACCATCAGTATCGGTGGTATTATGGTGTACTAGATTTTGCCCGCGGCTCCGCCCGCGTGAATGAGTTTTTCCTGGATAAATTTTCCCGGGATAAAAAGTAGCCTATGTGTAAATCCAGGACATGATCTCTACCCGTGTGCCAAATTTCATCGAAATCCGCTCAGTAGTTTTTGCGTGAAAAAGTAACAAACATCCATACATACTTACAAACATTCGCTTTTATAATATTAGTAGGATTAGTAGGATAGTAGTATAATCCGTACCTGTACGCTGGCGTGTATGAGCGCGTCAGACACGTGCAGTAACGGCTCCACGGTGCGGTTGGTGGTGGTGCAGTGCAGTCGCGGCCGCGGGGCTCGGCGAGAGGAGTGCCACACGCATGTCGCACCACCGAAACCCTCACTCACGCGGAAACGCTCCACCGCCAGGTTCACCTGCAGACGTAACACTTCTTACACAAGAGCTAATATAGAACGACGAGACCATGCCATTCGCCATTGCCATTCGCCTGATGGTAAGCGATACGACCACCCATAAACTGTAGAAATACCATCCAGCACCTTGAGTTACAAAGTACTGTGTGGGGTTCCACTGCGCTCGTCATCCTGAGACATAAGATGTTAAGTCTCAATTATGTCCTGTAGTTACACTGGCTACAATGTCCTTCAAACCGAAACACAACAGTGCATGCACACTGCTGCTTGGCGGTAGAAATAGACATTGCGGTGGTTACCACCCAGACGAACTCTTACACATGAGAGTCCTACCACCATCAAACCTATCATAATGGAAACCTAGCCTATGTGGACAAACATATAACAATATTTTGACTAATCGTAGGTTATTATATACTTCATACCTTTTGTCCTTGCACGTTGTTGATATAGGCGGATATCTCCTCGGCAGCTTGCACCATGTCGGTACAGGATCCGTAGAGCGTCTCCGCTTGAGACAGAACCGACATGGATATGTTCATTGCTGAGCTTATGACGTCCAGAAGAGCAGGACCTAGATAAAAATAAAACAAATTTAGGTACCTGTGTTCAAGAAACTACACTTTAAAATATATTGGCTATTCGTTGTTCCGAATTAGCCTTAAAGAATCACAGTAATCGTCAAAAAATTATTGCTATACCCGTTGTTACCAATACAGTTTCATAGTTTCGCAAATAAAAACAAACATTTAAGATTTATGATCCACATCTAAATGTGCTGAAGTATTTTGGTCCTAATAATATCATATTAATGAAATATTCGTGATTCATAAATTTCCAAAAACTACAATTTATATACAGTCAACATTAACGATAACAAAATACAACATTGCCCGTAATTTAAAATAAACCATCTTACCCAAATCTTTTTCCTCAGCAATATATTGCATATAATTTCTAACAGCTTGAGCGATGAACATCACATCATCTGCATCATTTATCTCAGCTAATGGATAAGTTTTCTCTTGTATCAACATCGCAAGTCTCTCCGTAGCGTTAACGGCCGAATACTGTACCAAACTAACATTCAACAGTGCGAATTGCTGCAGTAATTTCGTCACATTACTTATGTAAGAACATTCGATCGTGTTTGGAGAGTTCCAGGTTCCATTTTCATTACAGTACCGATAAGCCATTCCTTCCCCACTGCGGCAAGGTACAACTGCTGTGTGATTCATGAGCATTTGAGGCCAGGAATAAAGACCTTTGTTGTTAACTGTGTAATCCTTTTCATTAGTACTACAATACTGGGTCCCGTTTGACAGCACTAACACTTGTATAGTATAGTTATGTTGTATATGATTCTGGTCGCTGTACATACAAGTCCATTCTCCCATGTGGTGTTGCGTGATATTGGGGAAATACACAGTAGTCTCCGCTATACCTTCGTCTTGCATGTCAGTGTGGGTGACATTCACATCGCACACCTCCAGCATTGGATGTGACCATTTCAGCTCATATTTCGCCATAACGGATGCGAAGGGAGCATTGCAGGAGAGCATAAGAGTATCCCCTTCAAAGACAACTTGGTCCTGGCTTGGTTTCATGATCAATGTGCTGGAAGGTAGCATGCTCCCACATGCGGATAGATCAAGGAATATTTTTAACTTCCGCACTGTTTTATTGACCAAGTTCTCTGGGAAAGCGCATTTTGGATTGCCGACAAGTTTGACGCTGGTATTACGAGCCCAGTCTCCCACCCATAGCAGCTCACAATCGCATATCAGTGGATTTTCTGTTATATCGCTGGAAATGAAATGCGTCAATATGACTTCTTAGTTCTTATGACACTCACATGTGTCATAAGAACTAAGAAGTCTGAAGTGGCCTTCATTTTACACGCTTTTTAAGTTGTTCGTTTCCTTTAAACTACTAAGTTAGCTTTATACAAAAATAATATCTACTACCGAAAGATGTTAATTTCATGTGTCCCCAGAGTTAAGCTACCCTTAACTTCATGTACTCCAGTTTTGATGAGAATATAAATCAGAAGAACAAGCTACTACAGAAAATTTGCCATAAATTTGTTGTAAACCACAAAATGACCAGTTTGTAAAATACAATATGATACTCACAGTTGCTTCAAGCCGATAAGATGATCAAACGTCCCAGCTGCCATGACCGATATATGGTTCTGGGCCAAAATCAGCCTCTCCAGGTTAACAAGACCCTTGAACATCTCCTTGTAGATGTTGTTGATTTGATTGTACGATAGATCTAGTCTTTGCAGTGACGTCATGTTGTAGAACGCGTCTGATTCTATCAAGGATATTTGGTTTCTGCTTAGATCCCTGATGACAATCAGTTACTTAAAAATCCATTTTTGTGCAAACTATTACATAATATTGTCGTTTAAACTTGGTTTAAAGAAAATATTATGTATGTTTAAAGTTGGTTACAATCTAAAAGATAAGTACCTATAGGAGAATTACATAATGTGTAAAAATAAAAGTTTCCTTCTAATTAAATTATTCACTATCATTCTGAACAGGAAAATCACTTAACACAATTACTTACGCTAATCAAAAGAAAAATAAAGCTATAACTTTCTAGGGTTATTGATATTATATAGTGCATAACATTTTACTGATAAGTTATCTTAACATGTAATTATATTTTATTAATGCCATTTATTTATTTTATGACTTGGTCATGACTTGGTCAACCAGTGACAGTTCATATGAATCCCAATCCTTAAATTCTCTATGGCATTGTAGTGTTGTATGGAATTATCTTTAGCATGTAAATAGTAAGTATCAGTCAGAGTTAGTTTTCAAAAAGTTGAAGCAGAACTATAACCTGAATAATATGACAAGTCTCTTCTTTTAATTATTGCCTTACAACCTATATTATGTTTACTGTATTTTCATAAACCCCGCTTTAAAGGACTTTCAGTAAATTTTAAGTAATTAATGAATCATAAGACTGCTATTTTACTATGTGCAATAAATATGTTTAGCAAGTAATACTTAAATATTCTAATATATGTAAAGAAAAATATAATTTTCTTTAGACGTTGACCTCTTTGCGCTATCCATAAACGGATGAAATAATTATGAAACATCTAGCTGTCAGAAAAAGAATATTCAATTTGTTAAATAATTTTATATCGTAAAAATATAATTCTTAAAATTGTGATTTGGAATCGGCACCGTAATTCGTAACATTAAATGTCGTTTCTTTAATTACAGGTAAAGTATATTTGCCAAATACTTATGTTATTTATACGAAATAATTCTTTTAAGTTAATCACAATAAATCTTTAATTACCGAGAAACCCAATTGTGTTTAATTGACTGTGCCGTCCAATACACTAGAAAATACATCTTATATATATACAATAAAAAGTAACCTGAACTGAGTATCTTCAAGGACTAAAATTGCTTAAATATAGTCAATGAATTTCATGTGTGTAAATTGTGCTCAAAAACTATACTAAACCAATAAGAAAAAAAATTAACATAGGCACTTGCCTGGAAGGCTAAATACAATGGTTTTATCTCTATCCTTCAATAAATCCTAAATGCATCAAGTTCATTTAAATATGAAAATTTAATATATTTTACTGATTTATAGTGTACTGATATATATACAAACACTGTAGTCAATATTAGAAACTATATAGGCAGAGGTGGTATATTTTCAGTCTTATTGTTTAAAGGATTCATACAGACAAACCATGGGATGGATAATCATACATTCATGTTGCTTGTAAGCTGCTGTATTCTTATAATCCTCTCAGAATCTACTGCCATTTTCATCCTTCCTTTTTTATTTTATTGCAATTGTAATAAACTTTTATTCATTTATATTAATGTTATTTAATATGAAAATTGTATTATAATACATACATACATACATATACACTCACGCCTGTTATCCCCGAAGGGGTAGGCAGAGGTGCAGCTAGTGCACCCACTTTTTGCCGTCTTTCCGTCCCATGATGTGATAGGGGGCGAGCCTATCGCCATATCGGGCACAAATTCCAGACTCCGGGCTGATACTGAATAGAAAAACTCAATACCACTTTGCCCGACCCGGGGATCGAACCCGAGACCTCAGCTTTGCAGTCGTACCGTAATACAACTACGCCACCGAGGCAGTCATCATAAAATATAATCATTTTATGCAATAATTGGGAAGGTTTATCTTCAATAATAGCACAACAATAAAATTCTGATTTATACATTCTTTGTAATATCAAGAAAGTCTTTGTATGAAGGCTGATATTATTTTTTTCTCTTTAATTTATTTCTTTGTTCTTCAACCAAGAGCACATAAACATGTTAATGTAAAAATCTTGTGATATGGCATCATGTATCAGAATTACGCTGACAACCATCTTCGTAGCCAATTTTGCAATTAATACAGCAAGTTATAATTTATTTCAGATACAAGGGTTAACAAAAGGTTTAATCAGATGTGAATTATTTCAGCTTAATTCTAAAAATAGTGTTAATTGTAACTGCTACAATAACAAAGCATTATTTATTGATGACCTAATTTTACACGGCAAGACTTTCAGCAAACTGAACCTAATAGAATACATATTTTATGGCACACTTACAATTTTTGCAAATTTGGCAAATACAGCTCTCGTGATAACGTGGAGATCGCATTTCCGGACAGGTTCCTAAAAATAATAATAACATAATTAGATCAGGACTAACTGATTGTAAATAAATATGAAAAGTATTGCTTACAAGCTAACTACAATGGTCCATAGTTCACTCAAGTCTATTTCCTTGAGTTCGGTGATTTGTGCAGGGCTCCCGCCGCACTTAAGGCGAAGCAGTTCGCCGGGCGGGGGCTCCGCGCCCGGACCATCGCCCACTTTGTTACCTCTGCACGAGCACAGCGATGGACAGTATCCAAATACTCCCTCAGCACATAGCAACGTTAACACAACAAGCACTGAACACTTCATGATGCCTATTTCCGATAAAACTGCAATTAAAACCATGGCACTACGCCAAAATACAGAAATGTTCACATTTTCACAAATTCTTTGATTTCATCAATGGCATTTCTCCTGTATGAATGTAAATGATCACGCATTTGTGTTAAATCCGTAAAATAACTTCAAAGTCACACATTCTCCATGTCACAGTTTTGGGTTGGTATATTTACAAAAATAAACAATCGTGAAACAATACACACATTACACGTCCGACATTTGTAAAATCTGACTTATTGAATGAATGAATGAATAGTGTTTCATTCTCGTTGTGGCATTATTGACGCTAAAGCAGGGTTTAAACCAGCAAGAAAACTCGCAGAAGTTATCTTGCGCATGCTATTTTTGAAACCTGACTTCTGCAATATTTTGATGCTTGCAGGACTTCTGGCACGTCGCACGTGAAAACACCATTTGACAACTTACGCGAAGACTTTCAGTTTATTAGTTCAGCCCGCTTGGCCCATTTGGGCCATGACAGCTCCTATCATAAAAGCGAAAACGTCGTTCCTACCTACGCAATAAGGTATCAGTATTTTTTTTTCTTTTATGGCGTCCCCGCACACGTGAAAGTTTTAGTACAAAAATTAAAAAAACAAATGTCAGCTGTCAAACTCGCGGTACCAGATAGGTTATTCTGTGTACGGATAAAAGTTTTAACTTTGACAAACAGATTGCCTTATTTTAATTTGTTTTATACGGAATGGGCTAAGGTTAATGAGCATGCTGCCAAGTTTTAGGTTTGTAGTTTGACCGATATGTCTATTTTTGCCGCCCAGCAGTAGCATACATGCACTATTGTCTTCCTGTTTGAAGGACATTGTAGCCATAAGCCAACGTAATTCCTGGGCATCATAAGACTTAACATCTTATGACTCACGGTAACAAGCTCAGTGGAATACCACGCACTGGTTTATAGTTCATAATTCTTTGTCATGTTGGTACTTTTAATCCAATTATTTTATTTACAATCATCGTTCAAAGAACATTATATTAGATTCGTAAAATTTAGGCAAAAGGATTGCGTGTATTGTTATTCAGTTTCATGAAAAAAAATACTAAGCAAGCAACAAATATTCCTCAAGTAATGTAAACAGTTTTGCAAGAAATTGTGCAAGTTAACTTAGTGGTCAATTGAAAAAGCGTGTTGCCAAAGAAATATTGACGCTAGTGTAAACGCATCTGGAAGTTTTTGCGCAAATAATTGTTAAAAGAACTTGCTAGTCTAAACTAAGCATAAGGTTGAGAATCCATACAAAGTATCAAACTTACATCAAGTGGGCTGAACTGGAGGTTGATCTTGAATGAAAATTAAAATACGTTATCTGTGAAGAATGAATGATTTACGCACACTACCAACATAAAAAGCTAAGCCATATTGTGTGTTTGCGGGCCCCCTAACAACAGCTGTACCAATACACAGAAAAATCAAAAACGTCAAATCAAAAAATTGTCAACACTCAACAGTATTTTCAAATTTAGAACCGTTATGTTATTAGTTTTTTTGTAACTTCTGTTTGTAACTTGTGAATAAGTGATACAGCGACAGTATAATAACATTTTGTTATATTTGTATTATGTGTAATACCTAATTATGCTAGACCAACGCTATTCCGACAATGACTCGTATAAACGTGACATTCCTTCTTTCATTGAACCTCGGCCTCCGTTAATACAGAATCCGTTTATGAGACCTCGTCCCCAAAAGGGGACGAATTTACTAGAATTATTTGAAGACTCGGAGCTTGAGGAGCCGGAGTTAGTGCAAGTATACTTGCGCTTAAAGCCATGTAATGACACAAGCAATCTTTATGAAGTGAGGTCAGACAGATGCTTGGTAACTTCTCTGGATACGGCGACAGCAGGCCACGGGCGACGCACTCAGCACAATGTATCGAAAATGTACACCTTCTCGAGAATATTCCGACCGGATTGCACTCAAAAAGTAAGTTTTCATTCATGCAATACAATTTTGTAAAACTACAGTGGAAATCGTATGGGAAAGTGAAGTGTCAAACAATCTTTTTTAGGGAAAATCTACGAATACTTACGGAATACTATTTGCAACAGGTGACTTAGCAGTATATGCTGTCCAGACATCCATTGGACCATTCACACAAAACCTATTCACTTACCATCCCCTTCACTTAAGGTTTTCAGAGGTGTCACTGTGTTACCATTTGACCTTGAATGTTTTCATCTTACTGAAAAGGATTTTTGTGTAAATAGTTTTAATCATTGTAACTTGTCTTGTCAACAACGGTAAATTAAGACTACTGTAATCATTGTAACTTGTCTTGTCAACAACGGTAAATTAAGACTACTGACTCACAGTATTTATCACCAATGATTAAAGACAAACCGATGATTCGCCTTCTATTTATTGTGGTACAGTAAGCCTAAATTTCAACTTCATCATTACAGGAAGTGTTTGAACAAGTGGTTAAAGACAATTTGAAGAAGCTTCCGGAAGGGCAGAGCTTCACTCTCCTTACATATGGAGCGTCAGGATCTGGGAAGACTTACACCCTGATGGGCACAGTGAGCTCCCCTGGCCTGGTGCCACGGTCTCTGGAGTATGTGTTCAAGCTCGTTGACGCAGCCCAGCAGCCTCTCTACAAGCCTGGTGAAGCTGGGGCTGAGAAGTTAGGCCTGGCTGAACAAGATTTTGAACTACAGGTGATTCTTAATACCATAATAAAGTTAAATTTTTGTCTATTCATTTATATGCACTTTTACATACAATTTTTTTTTTGCCACTGAATGATGAGAGCATACCACTCGCCTAATGGTATGTAATGCAACTGCCCATAAAAGATGTAACACCATACAGAACTTTTAATTGCAACATATTGCATGGTGCCCTACTGTGCTCATCATCCTGAGACAATAGATGTTAAGTCTCCTAATACCCAGTAATTATGCTGGCTACAATGTCCTTAAAACCAGAACACAACAGTGCATACATGACTGCTTGGAGGTAGAAGTAGACATCATGGTGGTACCTACCCAGACTGACCCTCGCATATGAGAGACCTACCAACAGTATGTAAAGGGGACCTTAGTGCCAAGTTCATACTCTACTGGTCAAGAAATAATAAATTAAGTACTCGGATATCATTATTTATGCAAATTAAAAATAAGCTAATACTTAAAGTTTGAAATGTTATTTTAATGTATAAAGTTTAAGTTTGTTTTAATCAATTTAGATTTTAGTATGAAGTAGTAAAATCTAAATTGATTAAAATAAAGAATACAATTTTAATATTTGTTGTTTAGTGGGTGAAGAGATTGCGGCATGTGTCAGCGCCGTTGCGCGACAAGTATCGGCGCATGAGCGCTCAACTGCACAACGACATGACGGTCAGCTCCATAGACCTTACAAACAGGACTCGGCATTTTGTTTGGGTCAGTAGTGATATGGTTTAATAACTTGTGTTTTACTACTAGTCTTATATTGTAGTACAACATCTGGTTGTCCAGAACAATTACAGAAACAATTTTCTTTATCCAACAAATTATGTTTAAACTGTATACATGTCATCAATTCATAATCAGTTACCATAAAATAATGCATGTGAGATCAGACAGGTGATTAAATAAAAAAAAATATGGTCATATTTCATGGGGAATAAATTTAAACAGAGTTCAAGTAAGCCATAAGGTCAGGTGCT
This sequence comes from Lapara coniferarum, assembly GCA_949316025.1. Lineage (NCBI taxonomy): Eukaryota > Metazoa > Arthropoda > Insecta > Lepidoptera > Sphingidae > Lapara > Lapara coniferarum. The sequence goes on from OX438920.1 coordinate 2,217,403, forward strand.
TTTATTGAGGTCAGTGTGTTAGTTTTGAAGTCACGTAACAGAGGTGATGTTCTTGGATCAAACAATTCTCAAGAATTATATCTATACTAATATTATAAAGCTGAAGAGTTTGTTTGTTTGTTTGAACGTGCTAATATCAAGAACTTCTTCTTCTTTGTCGTATTCTTCATTACTGAAGGTCGGGCCCGCTTTGGTAAGCTTTGGTGGTGGCGGTGACGAGCCGCTTCCACTCCACTCTGTCCTGTGTCTGTCGCAGAGCCTCCGTGACTGGGACTCCCATGACTTCTCTGATAGTGTCAGACTATTGGGTAGTTGCTCGGCCTCTAGGTCTTCTGCCATCTACACTACCCACCACAACCAGCTTATCCAGGTTGTCTGACTGCCTTCGTGCTACATGGCCAAAGTACGAGAGGATCCTCTGGTAGCAGATTGTGGAGAGTCTGGTTTCAATCTTAAGCTGGCTGAGTATGGATACATTGGTTCTCTTTGCTGTCCACGGTATGCGCAACATCCTCCTCCAGCACCACATTTCTAGAGCGTCGATCTTTCTCCTGTCCATAGCGCGGATCGTCCAGGATTCGGATGCATCGTTCAGGAACTACTGAACCGATTTTGAAAATTCTTTCACTAATAGGAAGCTACATGACTCCTGAGTGCTATAGGCTACTTTTTATCACGGGGAAATATTTTTGTCCCGGAAAAACTTTTTCAAGCGGGCGGAGCCGCGAGCACTACTAGTATAAAATATTCAAGAACCATGTCTAACTTTCCTGAAAACAATTAGCATATAAATGCTTATTATAATTGTAAAAAAGCTATCAGATATTAACTCATTGTAACAGGTGTCATTTGTTGAGATATACAATGAAGCCATATATGACCTGCTGGCCCCGCCAGACAAGAGAACCAAGCTCCGCATACGCGAGGATTCTTCTGGACATGTTTATGTTAAGGTAAGGTTGCACAAATCTCCTGTCCTTTATTATTTCTCTAGTTTCAATTACCCCTGAACAATTTTCAAAGATGTATTCCTTTTGCCTCACATATATCAATTCATTATTCCATTTTGTAATTTAATGTTATTTATATATTTTAGCTGTTATTGTTGTTTATTGTGTTTGCATAAATAATATTTTTTTTTAATTTTTCTACTCTAGTAGCGACAAGTGCTTTATTCTGATCAGTGTCATAAATATTTCATAAAACAATATATAACCAGGGTGTGACACAAGCGTTCGTAAAATCAGGAGAAGAAGCTTATGATGTGATGGTGGCTGGAAAGCACAACCTCATTGTGGCAGCTACTGGAGTGCATGCGCAATCATCAAGGTCCCATTGTATCTTCACCATCACAATGCTAACGGAGATCGGTATGAATTTAATACAGTTTGAAAAATTGTATTACCCTTATTATGTGCTAAACTAAAGATGCGAACCCGAAAGAAGTGGCAGTGGTCAATATGATAACAATAATTAAAACTGGTTATATAGTTACTCAATATAAAATAAAATCCTTTTGAAACCATTCTTAATTTTACTTATTCTGAATGGACAATTATTTCAAACAATAGTTACAAGGTGGCACAAATTGTACAGTTACACATCTTGTTTTAAATGTTTTCTTAAATATAAATGTGTGTATGCGTTGAACATAATATTTAAAATAGTGTTGTTATCGTGTCAGACGGCGAAGTGCGTTGGTCGATGGTGCGGCTGTGCGACCTCGCGGGCTGCGAGCGAGCGCGCGCCACGCGCAACACGGGCGCGCGCATGCAGGAGTCGCGCGCCATCAACTCGTCGCTGCACGTGCTGGAGCGCTGCCTGCACACGCTGCGCCGCCGCCAGCGCGCCCGGCACCGCGCCGACGCGCTCGTGCCTTACAGGTAACTAGTACACGCACGCAACACGACGCGCAACACGGGCGCGCGCATGCAGGAGTCGCGCGCCATCAACTCGTCGCTGCACGTGCTGGAGCGCTGTAATGCAGCATAATAATAATAAAAATAATAAAAATCATGCAGCCGTAACCCACTGTTTCTGATACTGCCATAGCGCCAAACCAGCAACATTCCCCTCCTACCGTTAAGTTTATAGAAAATGTGTTTATAATGAAATATATTTAAAATCCTCGCATTGTTCCAGAGAGTCGAAATTGACCCGACTACTCGGCTCTGGATTATCGGGCGCCCGTGGTGAGGCGGTAAGTATGGTGGTGACCCTCAACCCCTCGCCAGAGTACGCGCATGAAACCAAACACGTCCTCACCTTGGCAGCTGTAGCGCAGGATATACGTGAGTAAAAGATTTAAATCCAGATTTAGTAGTTAGGTGAAATAAATATAGGACTGCTATCCATCGAGGTTTCTGATTAGTCCTAACTTTTAAGGTGGTCTAAAAGTCGACGTTAGAAGATTGATCACAAATTAAAAGTTAAACTTCTTTCGTTATAGAATGTATTCTATCGTCTTCTTCAATTTGGATATAATTATAATATAATTTATGTAGATTATGTATTTCCTTGTAGAAATAAACAACACAATGTTGGCCACCACCTTGGAAAGTAGCACTCAAGACACCACTATTGAGAGCAGCGCTGAGGTGATGCGCCTGCGCTCCGAGAACGAGAGACTACACTTTGAACTAGTGCAGTAAGTAAACTTCGCTCAACAGTAATTATAAATATTTTTTTATTTTCCATGCATATATTCCTTTTCTAATCATTTTTTATTGTGACTGTTACTGAAATCAAGATTAGATTGAAGTACTGCTTTGACTTGTGTAAACATGTGGTGCCTTTTAGCTAATGAAAATTAAAAACCGAATTGTTTATTATAAATTATTGACTTTCCTCAGAGCTCAAGCTCGTAACAAAGAGTTGCTGGCATCAATGGAAGAGCGACAGCAACAAGCCGCGGACACCATGAGAGAGTTAGTTGAAGAGGCCAAGGACATCACGCGCCAATACTATGAGACACAATTGCAGGCGTTGAGGACTGAGGTGAGTGAGGTCGCAAAAACTTGGCCAGTTCCCAGCATTTGGTACAATACATATTTTTTGTATGGTAAGTGGCCTCACAGCATCTGATGTTAAGTGAAGTAAAGCCCAAAAAAATAGTTGACTGGCAAGAAATAAATACATCCCTGGACGGTCGGCACAGTAATGCTGGCTTGCCTAATTGTACTGTTCCAGAGCAGTATGCATAAGTAGTGGTTATGATATTCTTATTATTGAATTTGATAATGTAGTTTAGTCACTAGCGAGATACCTAATTGTAATTAGTAACATAAGAGCTAGGAATATCATATGAATTTGATAGACACCCCTTTTTCCCACAATAGGACTATTGTGGGAAAAAGGGGTATTCGACTTAACAACAGACCTGTCCACTAGAATATTATCATATAATGAGAAGATGGCTTGTGAATAATACTTAGGTGTGAACTCCTATAGATGCACCTCTTCCGGAGCAGGCAGAAGATATAATATTTCGTTGCTATGTAAATCACTCTCATTGATATAACTAAAATACTATGCCTCTTCAGATGGAAGAAATGGCGGAAGAGTATGAGAGCAGACTGACAAAGAGTGCGGCACCGTCGACTGAAGTTGGTACGCCTTCACGCTACCTACAGGCAAAGGTTGCTCATCTGATGACTGAAATTGCAGTGTTAGAGGTAAGATTAAACATTCATTGTATTATAATTTATAATTCTTAAACTCTTATAATCAATAACGTTTGTACTCTACCAGGAAAAATTAACAGCTGAACACCTTGCACGGTCTCGTGCCGAAAAAGAAGTGCAACATTTACGGGATTGCATAGAAGAGAGAGATGGTATGTAGTTATAAATGTATTCATTTTGTTTTTAATGAAGCTTTAGGTTAAAAAAAATATTAATTTATTTATTTAAATTAAAATGATAAGATTTGCTACTAATAACTTCTCACAATTGTTACAGAAAAAGCATTTATAGACAACAACTCTAACAGTCAAGAGGCAGTAATGGCTCTTTCGGATAGTGACCACGATAGTGACGAAGAAAACGAAGTATTTAACGAAAGCCTAGAGCCTACATTCAAAAAGGAAAACATTAACAAATCACTTACTGTGCATAGAGATGACTTGAAACAAAATTATAGCCAACAAATTGTTGAAGAAGATTGTGATAAATCCGTTGATACATTGAAAAATGATTCAGTTAATGACACTACTAAGGACTCTGCCTACGCCGGTGGCGACGATGAAAGTGATTATAATAAAAAACCTGATGACATATCTGACAGCTTGCTTACTACTGAGAAATCTGCAGTAGGCAATAATAAAATATTGAGTGAAAAAGAAAAGAATGATTCACTGCATAAAGAAGACAAGGATTGCAATCTGAAACCAATGAAATATTTAAATGAGGTCAATGGTGACAACAAAAATAATTATAAAATTCATGTAGAAAACGAGAATGATGATAGTAAACCAAAAAATGAATTGAGAGAGGTTTCAAATGAAAAACCAGTTTTAAAAGAATCTGCCTTCCGTAGTACCTACCATTTGCCAAGTGAACTTCCGTTAAATATGATTAAAGAGAAAGAATTGAATAAGCCTAGTTTACTTCGAGGAACTTACTTCGTAGAGGAAGTTGTCAAACCACCTCTAGATACATTTGATGAACATAATATAAAAGATGACTCGCCACCAAAAGAGATCGGTATTGATATGCCTAAAACAAAACATGATGAAGAAAAAATCGCGAAGAAAGTGAAGGAAACTTTAGTTAATACGATTATAAAATCAATTAAATCTCAAAGTAGTGATAGTTCGTTAAGACAATTTGAATTACTAGAAATGGAAGCAAATGTTTGTGACGAAACTAAAAATGATGTGGCAGATTTTGGCGAAGTAAGGTTTTTAAAAGAGAAAAGAACTTATTTCGATGACAATACAGATAAAATCACAAATAATAAGGCGCAGAGCAACGTCGAGAAAGTGAAGCTAATATTTGAGAGTAAATCTAAACATCAGTCAAAAGAAATGTTTGATATAAAGCCTGACAAAGACAAAGCTAGAGAGCACTTGAAAAAATTTTTTGATAACAAAATTAACACCCATAAGTCTAAAGATCACCCGAAAGAGTTTCTTGATATAAATATTAATAAAGATAAATCTGTACATAATACAAAAGAATTCTTTGATATAAACATTAACTCGGAAATACCTAACGATTATGTGAAACAATCGTGTGAAATAAAAACAAACAAAGAAAAACGAACTTATTTCGACAATATTGATGTCAATATAAATGCACCCACTAATAAAAAGATAAATTATATTTTAACTCAAAATACTGACGACCGCTCGCCATCAATAGTTAAAGAACACGTTGGTAATGATTTCGAACCAAGTACAATTAAGAAATTGCTTGGAGAGAGTTTAACAAAACCTGATTTTCTGTCATCAATACAAAAAAATAAAATTGTAAAGAAACATGACTCAGTAGATATTTTTGAAGATTATGACTCTCCTCATGTTAACAAACCTAAAGATTTTAAAAACAATTATGACGCCGTTATGAAATCTGTAGAAAAACTTCGATTAGCAGAAGTGGACAAGGTGGATATAAAACAAGAAATCAAAATGGAAGCATTCTCTTCAATAGACGTACCTGTCATTGAAATTTCTAAGTCTAAAGAAAACCCACCTGAACTCATCATAAATAATGCTCTAACAGATGCAACAAATGTAAATAATACCATAGAAGAGTTTGAAAATTTGTATAAAGATGTGACACAACCAAGAGCTACTGAATTCGATTTATTAGTATCACAAGAAGTAAGCACGATTGAAACTAAAGAAACTGATGATGTAAATCAAAATAAAGTGGAAAGCTCTCTTAAAGCTAATGAAACAGATGATGCAAAACAAAATGAATTTAAAAATGAGCCTAAACAAATTCAGTTTGAAGTTGAAGATGCTAAATATAAGTTACGCAATAGGTCGCAATCTAAAAGCACCAAAACGGCAGCCTATACCGAACAAGGTGATGAAATCTTAGCGGAAAGCCAGGAGAAATGCGAAAGTAAGTTAAGGACAAAAAGGAGCCTGCGTTTGAGGAGACGAAATCCAGTGGACGAGGAACAAGAAACAAAATTGAAGGATATAGTAAACCTGCAAGATGAGTTCTCAGATGTGACAATGGATATGCCTGCAGCAAAGAAAGAAGTAAAAGACATACCGTCTCCAGAAAAATGTGCTGAAGAAGAAAATTTACCACCATTATTGGGAATTCAGAGCTGTCCTTCTAAAAGGTAATTTCAACTGTGTTTTTTGTTGTAACTGAAAAAGTATAACTTCATATTTATAAAAATAATATTTTATGTAAAAAAAAACATTTTATGTCGTATTAATTTATTGAATGAAATAAACATTATCTTTTGCTTGTATTATTTAATTCATTGTTGCAAAAATGCTATCAAAACAAGTTCTGTCAGATAAACCGCCCGAATGCACCAATGTTATTTTTATTGAATGCGAACCATTTGCTGAAAATAGGTTTGACCTATGCAAGATGCCTCTTGGTACGTAGAAACTGAAAACCTTACACTCGAGCTAATGTACTTAATAATTTCTTTTCACAGTGTTACGAGAAGTCGTCGAAAACTTTTCACTCCTCGGGCTGAGCCTTTAGAGGAGTCCCTTACGCAGACTGGAGACAGCAACGAAAAGATTCGTGTGCCTCGACCATCTTACCACCGTACAAGAGCTCGTCGCAAGCTCTAAAGATTCGCTGTAAAATATATCAGTTTAAATATGACCAGTGTAAAGTGAAAATTGAATTATCAATACTAAATATAGATACATAGTTATTTTGACAGTGAAATTATTCATTTTTAACCCCCGAACGCAAAAATTTGTGTTATGAGTAAGGTGTGTATCTGTGAATCAGCAGTGGGGCTAGGTTGTGAAAAAAAGACACGATGCGTCTCTGCTTCGTTTTGTGATTGGTTGAGAGATTGACGTGTCGGTCTCTCGATCAATCACAAACATCAAAATACCGATACGTCAGACTCTCAACCAATCACAATAAAACGAAGCGGAGACGCATCTTGTCTTTTTTTTTTCACAACCTAGCCCACTGTATTTCTGTCTACGGCATCTTAGCTCCCAAATGTAAAGACCATGGAGTTAATGTAATGTTGAATATGCTAGTAATAACATTGGATTCTCTAATTAATTCACTCAGAAGAGAATTACCCAGAAAGAGAATAGATTAATTACCATAAGAAGTTCTGAATTTGATTATCCTGCCTTCGATACCAATACCTCGGGCATCATCCAGCCTAACGCCATATGACGTTGATGATTACATGGTACTACCTGACTCATCTGACTGTGAGAGTGATGAGTCGCGCGGTAAAAGATGGTGGTAGGGGACCTGATGGTACTAACATAAAAACCTTTTTAACAAAAAATTAAACCGCCTTCAAAAACGACTAAAAACCAAATAACAAAAAAATTTACCGCCTTCAAAAATGACTAAATAACCAAAAAATAATTCAGCAGTGAATAAATATACGATAGCATTACTTATATACTGGTAACTATTTTGGAGTCGGTGCCTGTTTAAAATTAAATATTGTTTACGCAAATTTTTTATTACTGTATCTATCTAGCTTAGCTAGTAATTTTAATTAGACACCGACTCCAAAATTGGCTACCAGTAGGTATATAAGTAATGCTATCGTATATTTATTCACTACTAAATTATTTTTTGGTTTTTAGTTTTTTAGTCGTTTTTGAAGGCGGTAAAATTTATTGTTAAAAAGGTTTTTATTTGTTGCTTTTTTGTGTTAGTAGAAAATATACCACGTCGATGGTGTGGTTGTATTGCGCACGCGGTACGACTATCGCGCTGGCGTGTTACGCCTCTTCCTACCCCTGAAAACGTAAAAGGCGAAAACACTAAAGAATAAATCACTTCATAATATTTGCGAAAAAAACGATGTGTGGGCCCATAAAATTTGAGGGTTACCCTTCATTTCTCCAGGATCCAATCATCAGATCCTGACTTGGTGACTATGGGACCACTTCAGAATTATCTCCTTTCGAAAAAAAAAATGAATTTTGAAAATCGGTCCACAATTGACGGCATAATCGCGTAACATGCACACCACAGACTACTCAGAAGAACTACGTTCAGACCGCCATGTCGTATACATTATCTTTGAACCAGAGACATTTTTTTTTTTTTTTTTATATAATTCTCCCTTACAGGGAAGGCAAAGGGTTCAAGCCCATACAGCCTCGTCTTAAGTGATATCTCTGGTTGTCGTAGTAAAGCAGTGGCTACCTTACCAAGACTTTATCAAGGAGTTTTGGCGGCAACGAAAAAACACTTGATTGACACAGTTATTTCAATTCACTTCATTTGAGCACTTTAATAGAACTATATTGGATAATTTACCACCACAATTAAGCAATATAACACTAAGTATCACCAAAATAATGAATTAAAACAAAAGCACCTCATGACACTTTCACGTTCCCGCCAAAACTCTCTGGCCAGAGACAAATAAACAAGAGAGACGGTTAACTTCATACATATGTTTTAACACGATAAGGAAACACCTACATGCATAAATTTTATATCTATAGTCTGTTATACATTTCATTCATATCCGTAGTTGGACCTTTCTTTCTTTCCTTTGTGAATTGAACTTTCAAGTGCTCCGTTCTCTTTCGCACGGAGGTTATATATAAAAGAAAATATGGCCGCCGCCCTAGGGATGTGCCGTTGCGGTAATCGGTAAATATCTGACACTACCGATCATTAAAAAAAATAGGGATGACTTTAAGGTCGGGTTCATACTAAAACCGATAATTACCGGTTTCCTACAATGAGCATACGGCGAAAGCGCAGTTTGAATGTTACTTTAATTCTAGATTTCTTTAAATAAAATAAAACTAAATAGTAGAGTTAAATCATTTATTTTTGTCGTATTTCTTGTAATTTTATTTTCACGTCCTATTTACAATAATTTTCGAATCAACCGTAAGCCCGCGAAATTCAAATTTAATTTTCGCAGTTCTATAATTACTTCAAATTGTGCATTTTCGTAACAACAAAATAAATTTCTTTACTATTACAATGAAACCATAAAACAAATTCTAAATTGCGAATTACATTACACGAAAAGCACAAAAATATGAAAGGAGACAGCTATGGCTGGCATATAAAATATATATAAATAGGTATTGATATTCAAAATGAGAGTTATTTAAATAACCACGTAAAGAAAAGCAAAACACAATGTTAGTAACTATAAAAAAGCAAAGCACAATGTTAATAACCTGAAAAAAGCCAGTTCAAGTTGGCAGGACAGGGAAAAAAGGCAGTCGGGTAATAAAATAATATCAAGAACGCGGTGCCCTGTGCCCACCGGTTTAAACGATATAGGCCCTAACCTAGCTAGCCTATCAGTCTTTCGGTAGCTACCCTAAGGATGACGACCCGTAGAAGAAAGGCAAAAAGAATCTCCGGGCTTAGTTTTTTCGTCATCAATTTTTTTCCAGTCTCTCGTAAACAAAGTCACTAATGGTTATATAAGCTCGTGCACGCACATCTCCGTAACAATAGGATAACGTTCAAGTGAAGCGGATTAATTATGTACTATAAAGAACAAAATTCTGATAATAATGAATGATAAATTCACAGTGACATTCGCCTACATTTAAATTTATTGTAAATTTCGGTCGATATGAATTAATAGCAAACGCAACAAAATAATCGTTCAGTCTTCTATAAAACTAAATAAATAGTTAATAAGTAAATAAACTGTGTATAGCGTGCATTCGCCTATATTAACAAGATAATTTTAATCAGAACAATTTAGTATTATAATAATGCTACAAAAGACAAAAAAATTAGATACTCTATATAATATTCTATTCTACAAAATATAATATGAAATAAAAAAACAATGTTGCAATTTTTGCTCTTAATTAATAGAAATATAAAGGATATGAATGTGAATAAGAGAAATATGAATTTTGAATACACTCAAAAATACAATTTACCATAACATGCTTAACTAAACATAAGAATAATCAAATACACATTGAGTAATTGTTGTCTGGCAAAAAGCATTCCATGCATAAAATGTTATATTTTGCAGTATTATGTAATGGCATATTTGCAAGTTAAAATGTTACCAATAATCAGAAAATGGTGGATACACATTAATGACAACACAATAAGTATTAAAAACTATAAAAAATACGTCCAATTCTGGAAACAAAAAAAAAACTATTTATTTGTACAAAGCTTAAGGGCGCTTTCACAGAATGATATCTGTTTGTAAAGTTTTTGTTGTTCAAACGTGATGCATTGGCTTCATGCATATGATAACTATTATACCAAAAATATTCTTCATTTCATCTTCTTAAATAATAATAGAGCCATTTTTAGGTAATCTACTTTTTTATTTGAAAATCCTCATTCTCTCGGTGTGTGTTTTAGTGAAATACACAAGACACCTTACTTGGAAGCTCCAATTTGCAAATTCTGTTAAATATAAGCCATCAAAAACAATATTGTCACTATTGACACCATGTTCTTATATAGTAGCACAGAAAAAAAATATTATAATTGATATATAAACGGTAAAAACAATTTTTTTACACTTTAGTTTTCGGTCAAAATGGCTTCGGTCTGGAGCTTTACATCACATTGACGAAATATTCATACCGAAATAAAACTTAACACTTCCTTAAACTGCGACTAATAATTTTATAATTTTCATTTTATGAAATCCTACTAATATTATAAAGGCGAAAGTTTGTAAGAATGTATGGATGTTTAGATGTATGGATGTTTGTTCCGCTTTCACGCAAAAACTACTGAACGGATTTCGATGAAATTTGGCACACGGGTAGATCATACCTGGATTAACACATAGGCTACTTTTTATCCCGGGAAAATATAAAGCGGGACTTTTATCCCGGAAAAACTTTTTAAAGCGGGCGGAGCCGCGGGCAAAAGCTAGTATAATAATAAATATAGTATACATATGGTTGAAACGATGCCACACGCAATATACTCGCACGTAATACAATTTAAATTGATGTTATTATTTTTATTTCACAAAATTAAGGTGGTACTCGCACGTAATACAATTTAAATTGATGTTATTATTTTTATTTAACAAAATAAAGGTGGTATATATATATATAGATCTCTTGACGGTAAATGTTGATCAGAGGCGACTTCACGCGAGCACTTTGTTGATCCAAAAATCTATGTTGATCCGCCGCCTTTTGTTGATCCAATATGCATTTCTGGTAACTAATGTGGCTCCAACCGGATCAACATCTACACTCACGGGACTTCTTACTAACGTTTGCCGAAGTTGATCCGATATACAAATCCACCTTGCGATAGTTACGGAAAATGTTGATCCGATTTGAATGAGCCAATCAGAGCACAGCAAACAGTCAGATTCAGATCAGATTGGCTGAGAGCAGCCGCGGCGTTTTATACACATCCAATTAATGATATTTTATTTATAGTATCAACATGTTACTAATACGGTGTCACTGAGCCCAATTAGTAATCACACTAATATTATAATGGCGAAAGTTTGTGAGAAAGTGTGTGTGCATGTTTGTTACGTCTTCACGCTCAAACGGCTAGACCAATTTTGATGAAATTTTATATAGCGGTAGTTGACACCCTGAATTAGAACCTAGACTAACTTTTATTCCGAATAGTATTCCTGCGGTAATTTAGTCCACGACTAATACCGCGGAGCGCAACTAGTCAAAGTATAGAAAAAGTGATGCTATCTAAAGTGTCGTAGATTGTTTTATACTCCATGTGAAAGTGATAATATATCTATATTTTTAACTGTATTTTTAACTCTGTGATACCGGACTCTTACATTCCTTCAAAAGCTATTCAACTTCGTTCTGCTCCAGGGTATTACGCCCGAGGCATGGATCAGGAGTGTGGTGGTATTGTTCTTAAAAAAAAGGTGATAACGCCTTTTTGAAGAATTACAGGCCCATCTTCTTGAGCCATGTTTACAAGCTGTTCTCAAGAGTCATCACGAATCGTCTCGAGCGCAGGCTAGATGACTTCCAGCCTCTCGAACAAGCTGGATTTGGAAAGGTTATAGTACCATAGACCACATCCATAATCTGCGGCAAGTTATACCAAAAACTGGGGAGTATAACTTGCTACTTGCTTAGCGTTCATATACTATGAGAAAGCCTTCGATTAGATCGAGACCTGGGCTGTCCTGCAGTCTCTACAGCGGTGCCACATTGATCAACGGTACATCGAAGTGTTGAGGTGCTTGTATAACAACACCACCATGTAGGTCCGAGTACAAGAACAGAGTTCGAAGGCTATTCCACTACACAGAGGCGTGAGACAGGGAGATGTTATCTCTCCGAAACTGTTCACTGCCGCGTTGGAAGATGCTTACAAGCTCTTGGACTGGAAAGGACTCGGCATCAACATCAATGGCGAATACATCACTCACCTTCGTTTTGCCGATTACATTGGTGTATTGGCAGAATCGCTGGAGGGTCTAAGCACAATGCTCAGTGACCTCAACCGAGTTTCTCAACGGGTGGGTCTCAGGACGAACATGGACAAGACAAGATCATGTCAAATGTTCATGTTGTGCCAACCCCGATTATCGTTGGGAGCTCAATTCTCGAAGTTTTAGACGAGTACGTCTATTTAGGTCGAGTAGTCCAACTTTGAGAAAGAGATCAATCGGCGAATCCAGCTCGGATGGGCAGCTTTCGGGAAACTAAGCAAGGTCTTCTCGTCCAAAATACCTCAGTGCCTGAAGACAATAGTCTTCAATCAATGTGTGTTACCAGTGGTGACATATGGCACTGAGACGTGGCCTCTGACTATGGGCCACCTAAAACGACTCACGGTCACTCAGCAAGCTATGGAAAGGGCTTTGCTAGGTGTTTCTCTACGCGATCGAATCAGAAATAAGGAAATCCATAAAAGAACGAAAGTCACTGACATAGCCCAACGAATAAGCAAGCTGAAGTAGCAATGGGCAGAGCACATAGTTCGAAGAACTGACGGCAGATGGGACAAAAAATTTCTCGAATGGAGACCACGTACTGGCAAGCGTAGCGTCAGCCGTCCATCTGCAAGGTGGACCGATGACTTGGTAAAGGCTGCAGGAACGCGCTGGATGCAGGCCGCTTTTGACAGGTCCATCTGGAAATCTTTGCGGGAGGCCTAATGTTCAGCAGTGGACGTCATACGGCTGATGATGATGATGATGATGATGATGATAATACCGGATGATAGACCTCGATGATTATTCTGTGGAAATAGATTCACAAATTTGCTGCATGAGAATGGACGTTTCATTTTTGTCTCCCACGAAAAGTCGCCCCTTTCTAACACACTAAGTTGTTTTAGTTACCATCCGCTTTAGACTTGAAAATGTGTAAAATGCTCATAAAACATTTTTGCAAAAGAGAAAACGCTTAATTATAAATGTGTTACCTTTTTTTTTCTTTGTTTTCGCGGAGAAAGTGACTTATTACTACCGCCCAGCCTTTAAGGGGGGCGACTGAGCGGCTATGTTGGGTTCACCGTGCCTTACGACCCAGCGTTGAGCCGCCGGGCCGAGTCCCTAACCTATGTACACCGCACGGCATACCGACTAAAACTCCGCGGTTGCCTTCTTCGGCGCATTAGGGATGGCTGCGGGTTTCCCCAGACTAAGAGTGTCTAAGTTGTCGTCCGCAGCCGCCCCTGCGCGGTGATTCTAATACAGCCCGTCTCCTGCTTGGGGGGGGGGGGGGCTCAGAAGCCCCCACGCACCGAAGGACGCCCTCAGCGTCACAGCATGAGGCCTACCTGCCACACTACCGTCCATCACGGGGGTCGCAGCAATGTGCTAAAAACACGCACAAAACTAAAGACGGACAGCCCCCTGCCGCCCGCCCGCGACCCCCGGTGGCCCCTATTAGTCGTCTTTTACGAGAGGCAGGGGATACTGTGGTGGAATTTTCCAAACGCCCCCAATCCACAGGGCGGAAGACGCCGGTCAGTCGTCCACCCGGCGCCTCCTACGTCTCGTTTCGCGGCGGGACGGATCACCGCGCCTCCGATCCCTCTCGGCATTCTCCTGCTGCAAGAGGACCATCTCACAGAAGTGCGCCACCGCACGCCAAGACCTCCGGCTATCGACCATGGAAGCGACCACGACCGGCAGCGTGAAGTCTCCTCCGACGACCGCTCTGAGAGCTAGTATTATACTAAACTTTACCTTATAAGAGACTGAAATCTCAATGTTAAGAAGTTCAAAATAGCGACCTCTTTTCTTAAGTCTAATATTAGATTTGTCTTTTACTATCAATGACATGCCCAAGTATCGATTTTGACATCAATTGTCCTTAAAACAAATTCAAAATGGCGGCCACTTTTTTCAATTATAACATTGTATCTGCTCTTTGTACCTAAGGCCATGCTCAGGTATCGATTTTGAGTTCGATTGGCCTTAAAAATAAGAAATTCAAAATGGCAGCCACTTTGTTCATTTCTAAAGTTAGATCTGCCCTTTGTGTTTCAGTACCTATTCGTCAATTTTGGCTCCGGATCAACTTAGTCAAAGTAAATGTCGCATATAAGTTAAATATATTCTGGATCAAAGTAATCACATTCAGTATTATTTTTTTGACCGTTAATGGATCCACAAATGTTGGTCAAAACGTCGACGAGTATGTTGAAAATCTGTAAGTGCAGATCCACCGACGTCACACGCGCATCAAGCACGGATCAAAGTATATCAGTTTGCGAGACTCGGAGCTGAGCAAACACGTGAAATAGGTGGATCAACATTTGTTCTAACTTCTCACTGGAGCAACATTTACCGTAAAACCGTCATTATATATATATATATATATATATATATATATATATATATATATATCTATCTTGGTTGCGCCGAAGTCGCACGCAATACACGGCATATAGCAATAGCAAAAAAAACTGCGCTGCGCAAAATTGTAAAAGCGCCCTTAATTTAAAAACATAAGATGCTTAACTAAACTTAGAAATAATTATACATTCACAAATTATCGCCTCCCGAAAAGCATTATGTGTATAATGTTATATTTTGCAATATTATGGAAGTAAAAAGGCTACAAAAATCAGAAAATGTTGGGTACACTATAACGAAAACACAACATTCAAATAAAAGGTAAAATTACTGTTTCTGCACATTGGTATATCAATTAAATATGAACAATTGTGGAACCACACCATACCAGCCCTGTGTTATAATACTATTATTTTGTAATAATATGACTACTAAATCAACAATTATCTTGAAGGTTCATTTTAGTTATTACTTATTTATGAATTTGCAAGAATCAGTGAAAGAAATCCATTGCCCCTGAAGGGGTAGGCAGAGGCGCAACTAGTGCACCCCCTTTTTCCATGCGTTTCGGTCCCATGATGTGAGGGGGGGAGTCTATCGCCATATCGTAAATCATGGATTTTAAATAATTTATGCTTAAAGTAAACAAAAGGTTCATAATAAAGAAGACTACAACTATGATTTTTTACACAATACAAGGAGCCACAGTTGAGCTACTATTTAGTATGCATGATAACTAAAACCACAAAAATATGGCTATTACACTTTAAATAAGAACAATTTTACTTGCATCAATCATAATAGTTGTAGACAAAATAGTATGAAGCAATAACACACTACTATTAAATAAATTAAAAAAAGACTAGGTACTTCACCTTCATCCTAAACTATAAGTCAATCCTTTTGTGACTTTTTCTCGGATTTTGCATTCTATGTCTTGAGGCCTCAAATCATATTGTTTATTTGATTATTAAAATACACCATAGCTTAACTTGGAACTCTAATTGTATATAGCCAAAAAGCTTTAATGAGAGCTGTTTTATGCATATTACAATTATACCATTGTAATTTTTTTTTTGTAAAGTTCCTATTAAATCTGAATAAACGTAAACATTGCAAATAGATCGCATCATCTTATCAATAATATAAATACTTTGCCAGAACATTCTACTAAAATTACTAGGAGGATAATATAACTTATCTTTATTATACTCTTTTAAATGAATTAATTCGTGAAATGACTCACTCTGAGATAATAATGCATTTGTACAATTATCATAATCTTTGCAGTTCAAATTGGACATCAGAAAACGACAAACTGCACCAGCAATATATAGTATAGCCTTATGTTCGAATATATTTTCGTGAGGTTAGTTTCATTGAAGTGTTAAGACTTTGTGAAGTTAGTTTCATTATTATGAAGATTTTCAGTGTATGAACTATTATTACATGAAATGGATTATATGAAAGAGCATGTTTTAACTTGTTACCATAATGGCCAAATCTATTTAAACTGTCAAACAAATTATTTATAAAAAGAATAATTTCTGCTGTGAATAAACCATTATCAACGTTTGAATTTACACTTAAGTAATCATGATACTGGAAAAACAGCAGAGACTTCATGTGAACTTCTAGTGATGAAGCCACTTGCCTGCTAAAAACTCGGGCTGCAAATCAGACCTGAAATTTACATAATATAAATAATACATTAGTTTATTATAATAAATAAACTATTTTAAGTCTTAGTAAGATTATAGTTATAATCTGTTATGAGCTTAAGAGTATTTTATGAAATGGCCCAAACAAATCTAGACACGCGGCAGCGTGTCAAGCCAAGTTCAACCAAAGGAACTGGCCAGCCAGCGCCTAGCGTAATATTACACGGACCATTTGGTGCCACTTTTCACCCTTCTATATCTCAAAACCTATTTAACGCAAACACATAAAACTGCGTATGTTTAATTATATCCGTAAGGACATCTAGAAGCCCAAATTTCATAAAGCTAGCTCAAACGGTTATAAAGATATGAAGGTTCAAAAGTCGTAAATTTTAAGACTGACTGACTGACATATAGTACTTAAACCTAACCTACTTCCAGATGACCTAGAAGGATGAAATTTGGAATCCAGCTCGGTAATTGCGTGTAAGCGTAGGAAAAAATCTAAAAATAAAAAAATGTAAAAAATGGGGGTGTCCCCATACAAAAAAAATAAAAAATAATTGTAGCGTTGGAACCGATACAAGCAGATATTTGAAAATATCCCAATATAATATGTATTGTTATATTTGTTATGTAACAGAAATATAAAAATAAAGTTAAGTCAAAAAATAAGTGGTGTCCCCATACAAAAAACTTGTAATACGCGCTAAACAACCGGCCAACGCGACGGTGTGTCGTCGACGGCGCACAGCACCACATAACTCAATACCTGCCTAGTTTTCTTTACAAAAAGTAATGATATCCCACCAAAAACATAAATGTAAAAAAGGAGAGCCAAGTTCAGAACAAAAATTATGCTTGGCTGTGGGAAAAAGAATGGAGATCTAACTGAGTGCCAAGTTTTATGCAAAATCCAAATATGTATTTATAGGAACAAAATAACATTATGAACAAGTATTAAACTCTATTTCTTTGCTTTATTGGATACCTATAACAATTGCTGTTATTTAAAAATGTGAGATCTTAAAGTAGGTTAGATTTGACTTGGCCAGTTTTTATCGGAATTAAATATATATAGTATGTTGAATCCTACTAATATTATAAAGGCGAAAGTTTGTAAGAATGTATGGATGTTTGGATGTATGGATGTTTGTTCCTCTTTCACGCAAAAACTACTGAACAGATTTTGATGAAATTCGGCACACGGGTAGGTCATGTCCTGGATTAACACATAGGCTACTTTTTATCCCGGGAAAATATAAAGCGAGACTTTTATCCCGAAAAACTTTTTAAGGCAGGCGGAGCCGCGGGCAAAAGCTAGTAACTTTATAAATTACTGATGTAATGAAAACTGGCAAGTCAAATGTAACTTACTTTAAGATCTCACATTTTTAAATAACAGCAATTGTGATAGGTATCCAATAAAGCAAAGAAATAGAGTTTAATACTTGTTCATAATGTTATTTTGTTCCTAGAAATACATATTTGGATTTTGCATAAAACTTGGAACTCATTTAGATCTCCATTCTTCTTGCGGCGAAGCCCACAGCCAAGCATAATTTTTGTATTGAACTTGGCTCTCCTTTTTTACATTTATGTTTTTGGTGGGATCTATATTAAACAAGCAAAACTTTCACAAATAAAAGGTAATTTGGTACTGAGTTTATTATATACCGCCCGCGTGAAAAAAAAATTCTGGAATAAAAAAAAAATTCCTGGTATACAAAAAAGCCTATAGCACTCAGGAGTAATGAAGCTTCCAATTAGAGAAGCTATGCTATACTATGATTCATACCACTGCTAGCGTCATATCAAAAATCATTCATCAATACGAAATATTTTCGCCAAAATTCTTTTTATGGTTTCTGACTTTTTGATCAATAATTTGTTGTTTAGTTACACATTTGTATTTTACATCTGTTTGAGATTGTTGATTGTAAAGTGTTATTTTCAATAAGACAAGAATGTTTTTTTTAGAAATTCCTGAGAGGTGTTGTGTTTACTTGGGTATTTAACCCCTGGAATGCCGGGCTCAGTTTGCGTAAAAGACGCTTGCGTGCCGCCCATACATTTGAAAAAATCGGATTTTAGGTGTAAAGTATGTTCCAATTTATACACCATAAAATTCAGTACGAATTTTGAAATTATTTTTTTAACTTATTTATTATGGATCAATGATCACTAAAATATTCAGAAACATTGTAGGATTTGGCATAGACGGCCGCCATTTTGAATTTCTTTGTTTTGAGGCCGATTGACCTCAAAATCGAAATATGGGCATATCTTTGGTTACAAACGACGGATCCAAGGCTTGATTTGAGAAAATAGCCGCCATTTTGAATTTCTTCGTTTCAAGGCCTATCAACCTCAAAATCGATATCTGGGCAGGCCGGTAGGTACAAAACACGGATCCAATGTTAGAATTGAAAAAGTGGCCGCCATTTTGAATTTATTTGTTTTAAGGCCAATCGACCTCAAGATCGATATCTGGACAGGTCTTTAGGTACAAAAGACAGGTCCAATGTTAGAATTGAAAAAGTGGCCACCATTTCGAATTTCTTTGTTTTAAGGACAATTGACGTCAAAATGGATACTTAGGCATGCCATTGGCAGTAAAAGTTATATTTAATGTTAGACTTAAGAAAAGTGGTCGCCATTTTGAACTTCTTTGTTTTAAGACTGATTGGATTTAGGCTTGTATTTAGCCAAATAGAATAAATCGAGGTTGGAATTTTAAGAACTGCATTCCATGTTAATCGATTGGCCTTAACCCGAAGAAATTCAAAATGGCGCCCACTTGTTTCAATTCTAACATTGGATCCGTTTTTTGTACCTACAGGCTTGCCCAGATATCGATTTTGAGGTCGATTGGCCTTAAAACAAAGAAATTTAAAATGATGGCCACTTTTTTCAATTCTAACATTGGATCCGTCTTTTGTACCTACAGGCTTGCCAAGATATCGATTTTGAGGTCGATTGGCCTTAAAACAAAGATTTTCAAAATGAAGGCCACTTTTTTCAATACTAACATTGGATCCGTCTTTTGTACCTACAGGCCTGCCCAGATATCGATTTAGTGGTCGATTGGCCTTTAAACAAAGAAGTTCAAAATGGTGGCCACTTTTTTCAATTCTAAGATTGGATCCGTCTTTTGTACTTAAAGCCATGTCCAGGTATCGATTTTGAGGTCAATCGGCCTCAAAACATAGAAGTTCAAAATGGCGGCCGCTTTTCTTAATTCTAATATTATGATTATGATTTGCATCAAATGGAAACAAAAAATAAGCTAAAAAGAAACAACCTGTAGATGTTCAGTTTTCATACATTTTGCAGAAATCGGCCCGAGCGTGGATCCACGCTACCGGCAGAGTTTGAACACTTGTTTTGAGCGTGGATCCAATCTCCCGGCACGCGAGGGCTAATTGGTTTCTCGAACTGTTAAGCCAATTTTAATGATATTTTGGATGTAGGTATGTTAATCTCTCAAACCTTGGATGGTGGATTCACTCTGGATTTACAGGTTTTACCTTTTCGACATCCAAAATCTAAGTAAATATTATTGAAATCTGTTTACATATGGAATCAAATATGTTCCCATTGCACATTTTTTGTCCGTCAGTCAAGAGTTTATAAAGAGAACTATAATATAATAGTGTGTATATTTACCTTCATTTTATCATATTTATGTTCCTCAGTCAGTTTAGTGCTTCTTGTTCTACCACCAAAGTCATCTACTTTGTAGAGTCTCATTATACTCTCACTTTGCACTTTGGTTGCCAAGAAGATTCTTTTTCTGAAAATTATTGTGAAAATATTTCAATAAATAAAGTACATCATAAATATGGTATAATTGGTTGAGGGCGATTTTATAGCAGATATCATTTGTACATGTAACAGCATGATGAAAGATGTACAGATGATTTAGCATTAGAATCCGATATGTATATGTAATGACCTAATAGCAGCAATATTGGCAGAACCTTGGTAACTGATAGTACTGTATGTACACTAGAGTGTAGCTTTTACTATAAATCCAGATTTAAAAACTGCAAATCCTATTTCATTAATTATATTCTTTAAATCAAATGTTTTAACTCTTATCTCGAGCAATATAAAATGCAATTGGAATTGGAAAACATTGGAAAACAAACTCCTTAACATAAATCTAAGGTTTTATTTGCTACATTGTAACATGCTGTTGTTTGTATGTTTAGCAGAACCAAAATCATCAAAACGCTAAATAACCGCAGTAAAGAAATTGAAATATAAGTGCTTTTAATGGTCATCTCATCAAACATCAATGTGGGTTGCCTGTCTATTATGGGTTTATCCAAGGCAGGCAAAGTATATTGCTTAGGAGAGAATTTATTCGAGATTTACATGGCATTGCCGAAGGTTTTTAATTTTTGTTTATTACATAAAGCAGTGGTGGTTGATGTGAATGGGGCAATACATGTTGCAAGAATTTATCTATTGTGTGGTGTATTAGGAGAGAGTTGAGTTGATATTATGGTGCTAGTCAATTCAGAACTTAGATCCATTGAACGATTTTTATTAACGTCAGAAGGGCGAACTGCTTTATAATTAATATAGGGTTCAGTACTAGAAGGTGTAATTTCTAGTTTCAAATCTGTTTCTTTGTTTATTTGAACTTTCTAGGTTTAATAAGGGAATTGCATTAGGTGTTAATTTTAGTTTTTCGTCAATATGTTCGGGAATAAAATTTTTAGTACAAAAACGTCTGCGATCGCGTTGAGTGGCAGAATACTTTTGTAAAAATGGACATAACTTCAACCACACTTACCTTTTTGATTTGTTAAAGTAGGGAGCACAAAAATATTTAATGCCACGTTCTCGAGTACCGCGGTACACAAAGATTGCTTAAAAGTTGTTTACAAAAACATATGCACACAATAAAGTAGATTAATTAGATGCCAAATAAAACCGCCTTTAAATCCAAAATAGCGAAATGCAGCACACAATTACAACGCGACAACGCGATGATTCAGAGTTCAGAGCAGCGATTGATCAAAAGTTCACAATCAGAGAATATAACCACTATGTTAAATCACAACACAAAATGGCGTTACGTGCTGTTTCAAAACCACAGACTGCCAGAAATCAGAGAGACAAGAGACTTTTCGATACTATAAAACACCACAGACTGCCAGAAATCAGAGAGACAAAAGACTTTTCGATATTACTACACACACACTAAGAAAAGACCAAGTGTAGAAAGAGATGCAACTAGTTCACCATTCATATAATGTATGGAAAAATCATGAAAGGTGCGATAGCTGCGTAACGCTATTGTGCTACTTTTTTAAGCTGAGTTAAACGGGCCTGGTGATGGCCGACGCTTGCCTTTTTTGACAGTGACACATGGTCAAAATGGCGACTGTTCTTGGCGGGGGTGAAGACGACGAAAGAGGGGCGCGGAATGTCAGTTGAGATTCTTGCACTGTCAGTTTCTATGGTCGATATTTTTTGTTCTAGCATTACCGGGCGCGCATGCACACACAAAAAAAAACATACCGTCGAATCGAGAACCTCCTCCTTTTTTGAAGTCTATTAAAAATATGGTGTGCCTTCCGCTTTGGCGAGGCATACCCAAGTATTATAATCTTCTTGGGCCTACCCTATATTTAAGTTATTCTATGGCGCGGCCTGACCCTAGCCGCCAAGCACAGCATAAGAAAGAGATAGCGATAACTACGTAGGTTAGGGAAGGAAAGGAATAGGTAATAGGTACACACACCCATTTCGCGACCGTAAATCAGGCCTACGGCAAGACCCGAAATATTAATTTTTTTCCTCGGGGGGAAATCGCTTTATCATAAATCGCAAAAAAAATATCGATACTTTAAATAAAATATCGATATTTCTTCGACAGGCCTATTATTCTTGTTTCTTGTTTATTTGTCTCTGCCTATTATATTCCTCATCTGCGTTTAGGATTTGGTCGCAAACTCTCGTGTGAGTTGAGTATCTTTTCCGCTGAGGCTTTGGCAATATTATTTGCATTGCAATATATTGGTCAAGCAAATGATCAACGTTGGCTTGTTATTACGGACAGTATGAGTGTTTTATGTGCCTTACAAAGTAATAGTTTAGACTGTAAAATTAATTACATTATATACAACATCAAGAGTCGTTGGTTTCAATTGAAGAATCAAGGCAAAGAAGTACAATTCCTTTGGACACCTGCGCACGTGGGAGTAATCGGAAACGAGCAAGTTGATTTTTTAGCAAAGTCAATTGTTGACAGTGACAGCGGCGACAGTGTGAAAGCTGTTGATGAAGTTGCCATACCATTCTCGGACTTAAAGCTACTCGTAAGAGAGTCTATTCTTAATGAATGGAAAGAATATTGGTTGACTACAACAAAGATTAAAGGTGCCTATTACGCAGCAATCAATATTAATGTGGGAAAGTGTCCTTGGTTCTGTAGATCCAAATTCAACATGCAACGAAAATTTTATACTATATTAAATAGACTTCGATTTGGACATGGTCGTTTTAAAGCCCATCTTAACAGAATGCGCATTATTTCGTCCCCCATATGCACAGATTGCGATCAGAATGTTGAACAAACAATGAATCACATAGTATTTGAATGCTCTGCTTTCAACATACAAAGAATTATACTTATTGATAAATTAATTAACATCTACGGCAAATCTGAGCTTGTCCCGCGCTCTATGCAAGAAATACTTAAAAGACCAGAGACATACAAAGCTATTTATGATTACATTTGCCATACGGTAATGGATATTTAGGGAAAAATAAAGATATAATAGATAGCAGTCTAATGACTTGACTTCGCTCAAAACTAAAAATTAAGAAAACATAATGAAGACTTGGCTTTGGCCTAAATATAAGACTACAAATATGGAAATAATATAATGAAGACTTGGCTTAGGCCTAAATATAAGACTAAAAATATGGAAATAATATTATGAAGAATTGGCTTAGGCCTTTAATGCACGGAATTTCAAATATGAATATTACTCATGACGAGGCTGTATGGGCTCGAGCCCTTTGCCTTCCCTATAAGGGAAAATTATATTAAAAAAAAAAAAAAAAATGTCTCTGCCTATTATTGACAAATCACAAATGACAAATTACAAATGACACTTGCCAGAGAAATCATGATCAAGACGTTTTAGCTTTTTGCTTTTTGTCACAATTTATAAATTTCCTTGTATATCCATGAGATTTGCCAAGAGTTTAAAGAAACAACGCAAAATTGTGCGGGTGCAACAATGACGACAACAGTCAAGACGGCTGTCTCGCAAATATTGCGCAATAAAGACGAAGTAGGCGATGAGGAAGACGAACCAAAGAAGAAATCCAGAGAAGATTGGAGAAAAGCTAAGGAGCTAGAGGAAGCTCGAAAAGCGGGCACAGCACCTGCCGCTGTCGATGAGACTGGTATAGTTGTTAATTTAAGTTATATGTAGTTTTCTCAAGTATTGTAAAGTTTTATATGAAAAAATATTGTGATTATTATCCTGTGTGACGAACTTGTTGCAAAGTACTATGTATACACAGTTTGTAAAACTTGGATATAGCTTGAGATTGAAATACCTTTGTTGAGCAAAGGTTATGTTTACATTAATTTCAACCCCATTCAATACAGTATTCTTCCAAATATTTTATCATTCATTTACACAAGTTGTATGAGATTATAAATATTATTTAATTGTTTTTAACTTGCAGGGAAGGATATTAACCCACACATACCTCAGTACATAGCGACTGCTCCGTGGTATTATGGCACAGCAGGACCCACATTAAAACATCAGCGGCCGCAAGAGGACCGAGAGGCACAGTTCACCAAACTTGACAAATACTACAATAAGGGTGTTGACAGTGTAAGTTAGTTAAACACATGTTCTATAATGTTCAAGTGAATGTTATCCGCTAGTTAAGGTATAAGTTATATGGCAAAATGTCATTTTTGGGAGCTTGATTTTTTTATTTGGTCACATATTTGAGGATTAGCTATTGAGGTCTTAGTATGAAATGGCTTTGAATCTGTTAGAATTCTCTTTAGATTTATGATTCACAATCACAAGCATAGTGCATTACCATGCAGTTGCTTTTAACTTGTCAAGCCCCTCTACGGACGCCGATGTCCGAGTATATAGGGTTACCCCATACATCTATATATATAAACAGGGTTTGACGGGTTAATTTTATGCTCAGGTTGGTACTCCCTAAAATAAAAACTTGAAGTGCTTTCTCTCATGTAAGCAACTAAGCAGATTATCAAAAACAATCCTATTTGGATAATACAATAAATTACACATTTTGTCAATTTCAGACTAAAGTAGCCACCAAATACAGAAAAGGTGCGTGTGAAAACTGTGGAGCTCTTACACACAAGAAAAAAGATTGCTTAGAAAGACCAAGAAAGGTAATATTTGTGTTTGTATGGCCTATCTATGAATATTAATATAGATAGTTCATCTACAGAACTTGGTTATAATGTTACCTGTTATCATAATAATATATTTCTGTAGACTGATAGGTTACTGAAAAAAATAATATGTCATGTAAATGTTAGTAAAAATGTTCATACTTGCAATTTGAAAATGTAGCATATTACCTCCACAGCCTTAAACATAAAAAAAATATTATTTTATTACTCTATTGTTGATATTCATATTCAAACACAAAAGTGACTACATATTCTTTAATATGTGTTTCATAGATTGGTGCAAAATTCACGAATGCTGGTATAGCAGCAGATGAGTTCAGCCAACCCGATTTGAACCTCAGCTACGATGGGAAGCGGGATCGTTGGAACGGGTACGATCCGGCACAACACAAGGCCATCATTGCGGAGTATCAGAAAGTTGAGGATGCTAAAAGGGAGTTGAGAGCACAGAAATTGGAGCAAGGTTAGTACCACCATTGTGGCTGTAAAATACCTAATGGATCTATTTGCGATTTGTTGTTTTATATTTTACTTTTAATGCTTCAAAGACTGTAGCCGTAATATCACCGGGTACACTCAAAAAATTGCGAAAAATCCGTAAAATTATTTAATTTCAATGTCTACCATTTGCATAAACATAAGAATGCATTGTAATGGTTTTTGTATGTGCTTTTGCTATTCCACATATTACAATATTGGAAAAGTCTATAAATCTAATCAGGTATTTATTTTTAATAGCATATTAGTTATAAGTTTTACATTACTATTGCATGCATCTACTATTATTATGAGACAAGATATTGATTTTGCAATAACAATTTTTATTTAATTGCTTTTTAATTACTATAAGCATACCCTTCGCATGATGGTAACCGATACAACCCCCAATAAGCAGAAGCCACACCATTCAGCACCTTGAGTTACAAAGTAATATGTGGTACTCCACTGCACTCGTTACTGAGAGAGAAGATGTTAAGTCTCAATGCCCAGTAATCACGCTGGCTACAATATCCTTCAAAGCAGAACATAACAGTGTATGCACACTGCTGCTTGGCAGTAGAAATAGACATTGTGGGAGTACCTACCCAGGTGGCCTCTCGCATATGAGAGTCGACTCTCACAGGTTATATTGTTATGTTTGTGTGTTATTATAGATCCAACAGCCACTGAGGATGATGACAAAGAAGAAGAGGATGAGGATAAATATGTGGATGAAGTAGACATGCCGGGTACAAAGGTATGAATGTAATATTGACCTTTGTTGATAGGAGTGGAATAATAAATATTGTTCCTATAATATTAAAAGTTATTTTTATCGGAATTATTACTATTGGTATAGCAAATAACTCATTTGTATTGAAATACGTAATCATGCTTATGTACAGGTTGATTCCAAACAACGTATCACAGTGCGTAACTTGCGTATCAGAGAGGACACGGCGAAGTACCTGAGAAATTTGGACCCTAACTCCGCATACTACGACCCCAAGACTCGTTCCATGAGAGATAATCCAGACCCGAATGCTGCAGAGTAAGTACATATTAAATTTTTAAAGTACTCGCATTAGTATTATAGTTTTAATATTTACCTACACTACACTTTGATCTTAGCCAAAAGGCCGAGAAGCGATTACCACTTATTTAGTGATACGGTCAAATTTTAATGCATAAACTGTTACCATATTATTAAATTTGCTGGTACTAAATTTTTTTACAAAACTAGTATGGGGGCTTAGAATGTGAAAGAAAAACACGATGCGTCTCTGCTTCGTTTTGTTGTGATTGGTTGAGAGACTGACGTAACGGTCTCTCGATCAATCACAAACATCAAAATACCGATACGTCAGTCTCTCAACCAATCGCAATAAAACGAAGCGGAGACGCATCGTGTTTTGTTTTTCACATTCTAAGCCCACTGTATAATTTTACACATGCATCTCAAATGATGTTGGTACAAACATCTTACTGTACCATTTGTCCGCAGGTCAGAGTACGCCGGTGAGAACTTCGTGCGTTGGACGGGAGAGAGTCGGTCGCACGCGTCGGCGCAGGCGTTCGCGTGGGACGCACAGCGGCGCGGGCTCGACGTGCACCTGCTGGCCGAGCCGACCAAGCTGCAGATGCTGCAGAAACATTATCAGCGAGACACGGAACATTACAAGACACAGGTACGGATTTATTTTCTTATGAGAGTACAGTCAGCCATATAAGTACCTGATTAAATTCAAAGTTACAAATCACGTGTACACTATGCTCTTATAAATTTTAGTTTTCTCTTCACGAAAATAAAATAAAAAGGATTAAATTTACTTCACACAAAGAAAAAAAAAACATTTCAATTAAATATAACACGTAGAGGTGAATTGAAATCTTGAATTTGATCAGCCACTTATGTGGCTGACTGTACATAAACATCATCTCCCATAATAGTAATTAATGTGACTGCCGCGGTAGCGTAGTTGTATTACAGTACGACTGCAAAGCTGAGGTCTCGGGTTCGATCCTCGGGTCGGGCAAAGTGATATTGAGTTTTTCTATTCAGTATCAGCTCAGAGTCTGGAATTTGTGCCCGATATGGCGATAGGGTCGCCCCCTATCACATCATGGGACGGAATAATGGCGAAAAGTGGGTGCACTAGTTGCGCCTCTGCCTACCCCTTCGGGGATAACAGGCGTTAGTGTATATGTATATTGCATGTATAGATTTTGGTAATGGTAGACTTAATACTCATTATTGAGTGCTGTATAGATCAATTATTATTACATTTGTGATTTAATTCACCAACAAACAATATTTTTTGTATTAACATAGACACTATATTAAAAGCTTTTTAAATATTTTTGTGTGTATGATTGAGTTCCTTCATCCTGCATCATTCGGAATAAACTCAAAAAACCTATTTTGAATTACTTATTTCTTTTTAGATGAAGGAATCAGTACTTGAGAAGTATGGTGGGGAAGAACATTTGAAAGTACCTCCTAAAGAGTTGCTACTGGCACAGACTGAAGTTTTCACTCGGTATAACAGAGACGGAACACTTGTGCAAGGACCAGAGAAGCAACTTGCCAAGTAAGATTTTTTTATAAAATAAAAAAAGGATTAATTTACTGTAAAATTAATAAAAATAAAACAGAATGTAAAATGTAATTAAATATGCAATTTTGTTTTATTAAACGAAAATATGTTTGTATATAATTCTAGAGAAAAAAAAGGTTTTAAATTTTAATAACATTTATTTCAGGAGTAAATACGAAGAGGATGTGTTAATAAACAACCACACGTCGGTGTGGGGCTCCTACTGGCGCGACGGGCAGTGGGGCTACAAGTGTTGCCACTCTTTCATAAAGGTATATAAGGGGCTACCAGTTACAATATTGTACATAGATAATTAAATAAAAAAGTTACAGCTATTATTGATTAAAGAGTATAAAATCAGACAGAAATTGTTTCATACGCTATTGATAAATCACACTACATACATACATACATACATTTACACTTAAACTAGCGTACAATCTTTATATATGATATTAAATACAAATGTAATTATTTAATATTTATTTCTAGATGTCATATTGTGTGGGAGAGGCGGGTAAATCTGTTGTGTTAGAAGTACATGAAGAAAAACCATCTACCAGCACTATTGCAGAAACCACTGAAAAGGCAAGGAAAGGTAAGAATCCTCTGTTCGGCTATTTCGGCGTTAGCTTCAAACAATTAAAGATCTTCACAAACGTTCACATGTATATTATTATTAACATTGAGGTATGATGCGTTGATTTTTTTACACAGAAAAGGATGCATCATCATCATCGTCGTCATCTAGTTCTGATAGCAGTTCATCAGACTCTGAGCAGGAAATAAGATCTAAGACAGAGAAAATAAGCAAGAAAAAGAAAAACAAAAAGAAGGCCAAAAAGAAGAAGAAGAAAGAACTTAAAGAAAAGAAGAAGGAAGAAGATAAATTAAGAACAGTAAGTTATTGGAGTGTTTATATTTGGCTGGCTAATGACTACCTTAATAGATAATAAATATTGAACCTTTTAAAATCTGAGCGATAAGCATCTTCTTATTTTAATTATAATAAAAACTAGTTTAAGATTCTTGGAACGTTTTTTTTATTATTGTACTTAAGAAAACAAATTCCATTAACAAAATAAATGTATTCGCCTTTCTTAAATAATTCTATTTAAAATAATGAACAACATATCATTGAAACAGGCTTTAGACATGGAAGAACGACAGCAAAAGCGAGCTGATTATCTGCTGTCCGTGGACGAGCGGAAGCGATCATACAACAGCATGGTGGAAGTGAAGGCTCCCACTGAGGAAGAAATGGAGGCTTACAGAATGAAGAGACGCCGTGAGGAAGACCCTATGAGCCAATTTCTGTAAAAAATATACATATATTTAAATAAATTAAACATATTTTAAATCTGTTTGTCTTTATTCTTTGAACTTGTGCACAACCTTTGTTATGACGATGAAGGATGAATCATGACCAATGAGGTCATTTACGTGGCTGTTTAGTAATTCCTTGTCCATAACTTTTTTCATTAAAAACAATAATCAGTATTGCTTTACTCAATTTCTACCATTTAGTAATATTTTAAGTAATATCTGAAATTGGCCTTATAATGTTTTATCGGGGATTTTACTAATGAAAATATATTTTCACATGCAATAAATATTATTGATGCTATTATTTATAGTTTAATTTTATTCTAATAAATAGAAATTTATCTCATATTCTTAAAATTAAGCATGGTATGATTTTAAACATTACCGCTGCCATTTTTATCTGAGTGTCAAACGAGGCCTAAAACTTGTCATTTTTCATTTCCCATTTGATTAGTGGGCTGTTCTCATAATATTTTTTGTGATTGTTACAATAAATACATCGTTATGATGGCTGAGGACACGACAGCCGACGCGACGAGACGTTTAAATGTTAAAAAACAAACATTAGACGACGCGTACGCGGCGCCAGCGAATTTTTTGGAAATAGACGTTGTCAACCCAGTGACTACTATGGGAGTCGGAAAGAAACGCTACACAGATTACGAGGTTCGCATGAGGGTAAGTTAGTGTATTCTTCGTTAATTAGATTATTGTGCACGCGATATAGCACCAATTCGAGTTTCTAATCTAAGAGGGGAGTTGAAGAGACTCCGTGACCTTTGCGCCGAATTACCTGTAAACAATGCACGATCGGCAGGTAAATAGGGTTTAATTGTTGAATTTTTTATGTTATTTAAACAAAGAGAAATGTAGGATTCGTGGCGCATAACAGTTGGGTGTTTAACGATTTGTTATCACATTTTCCTGCAGAGGGAAGAGTGGGCGTCATTGACGCGACTATGATAGAAATGCAGCATTGTGGCTACATCTTATTCTCTGCGTCTATTATTATATCTCGTAATACACGATATGGAGATTAGAATTCGAAGTTGTTTATGAGTCAACAACACTTATCTTATGAGATTGTTGTAATATTAAAGAGAAAACACTGAAGTAGCCAATGTATTTTAAATCTTATAAGGCACAGTAAGATAAATCGAGACATTCATGACATACAGAATGAGATTTAGTAATAATATTGCATCATATGTGCTAATCTTAATAAAACTTATAATATATTGTGTATAAAAAACTGAACAAATTCAGTTTGTGTAAGAATTAACTACAAAACAAAAATTGAATTTTAGGTTTTGGTATATACTAACACAAGTATTTAGTTAAGAATACTGTAGCTTTCAACTGCTACACAAGTAGTTCTAAACTAATGATAATGTTTGACTCGTCAATCCCTGCGATGGACCCCGGCGTCCATATATTATATAGGGTTTCCCCATACATCTATATACAAGTGGGGCTTGATGGGTTAATATTGTTTACAGAAAAATATAAAGAAAATAATGTAGCTGTTGATAATATAGCACTTTGCATGTGTTTATGTAGTATTCTGAGCAATTACTTTTTAATCTAGTATGAAGTTGGTAGGTCAGTGGCATAAGAATAATAAGATAGAATAAACATTATAGATGTCATTCATGAATAGAATTGAACAATGCTTCTAATAAACATTATTTTCAATGGATTACAACTTGTATTATTTTATTCAGTAAATATTTAACCATTAATGATTTGGCTGAATATAAAAAAATCTGTGACCCTGCCATACCATGTGACCATTGCAGTTACCTAGTATTTTTTCTGTATCTATACTTTTTAGTTGTACACACTTTGTATGGCCTAGTGTAAAGTTATTTGGACCAAAAATGTATAATTCAAGCAAGGCTTTAACTTGATTTTGGTCTGAAAAAATTACTTTTTTTCACATTGGCAAAATCACATATGAATTAGTGAAGCCATACAGCCACAAAAGAAGAATATGTAGCTACATTGAAGTTGTGTAATTTTAGTTGAACTTGTATTTTTTTTATTGATCACACATAAATTGCAGCGTCCAAATATGTCTCTGTAATAATATTTTGATTGTAAATTGAATTGGGAAACAAAATTTAAGAACAACTATTAGGTTAACATAATGCTTTTTTTTTTTTCAGACTAACCTACCCGTATTCAAAGTTAAAGAGTCTACTGTAAGACGGCGATACAGTGATTTTGAATGGCTTAGGAACGAACTAGAGAGAGATAGCAAGGTATGTATTTACATCATTCATATTACATTAAAATATTTTGCAGTCTAAGGCATTGTAAATTTATCAAAATTTGACTGTTGAAATTTATACAATATTAGGAATAGAATCAGTGACTGAATTGGAACACACCATTAAGTGTGTAAAATATCATGAAATTTTAATCAATTAATTTTTAATATTAGACATTTTAATGTGCTTTACGTACAAAAATAGCATCATGTGACCTTTAAAGATGTGCATGAGAGTAAAAGATTTTGCACGCCCTCTCGTCTGTGACGTCACTTACCCCCACCCATAAAACGTGTGTAATCTGTGCTTGCTGGGGCTACGTCATTGTAGTGATAGTAGATGCTATGTTAAATGCAATGTTTTCCCATTGCCTATGAATTAAGGTTTCATCTGTGCCGAATTTATACTTAAGTAAAAGCCACTCAGTTTATGCCATTTGTGAGGGTGTCTATTTTGCAGGAGCAAAAAAATGTTCCTGAATGTAACTATGACGCCCCCTAGGCCATTTCATTAACAATAAGGTGCATAATGCTTTTGATTAAGAGTGTTTAGTCTGTTAACTGTTGGTGGGTCATAAAGTAAATAAATAAATAAAAGAATGTTGACACAATTTTTTATCAAAATGTCATTACTGCTACATTTTCAAGTGAATAATAAGTTTGTTTTTATATACAACCTAAAAAACTTATTATAGTCTATGTAAAAACACTTGTTCAGACAAAAGAATGTAATCACTAGACATAAGATAGGACAATCCTGACAGGGATTACAGGCTTACATCCACTCCAGTCACCAGTTTGGGCGTCATGCAGTGACGCGCAGTTCGCACACACTCTCTGTTGACAAAGCCCTCTGAATTATTGCACACATTTGCTTATCTGTCAATTACTATGTATAATGAATCATTAATATTTTCGATTGTTCCAAATGGTACCTTTATCTTTGTGCAATATGTTTTTTTTATTATGTTGTTAATCAATGTCGCCTAGAGCGAGGGTGTTGGCTTTATACTTATTTTTTATTATTAGTGTTTTGTTTTATGCAATTGTTTTGTTTATTACCATATGCGTTTAAAGAATTGATTGATATGTCTTTAGGTGACTAAATTACACTATCTCTGTTAAATAAGTTTTATAGACATTTTGAAATCTATTGTGACCATTTTAGAAAGTATATTTAAAGTACAGTATATTAGAGTGGCGAATAGATAGCCTAGTGGGACTGGACTGGACTGCCGAGAAGAAGGTTTAAAATCCAAGGGCACGCATCTCTGACTTTTCTAAAGTTGTGAGTATATTCTTAGTGAACTATTGCTCACTTTAACGGTGAAGAAAAACACCGTGAGGAACCGTCATACCTGACAAGTTCTCTTAAAGAATTACGAAGACATGTGAAGTCTGCCAAACTGCATAAGGCCAGAGTGGTAGATCTAAGGCCTAAAACCCTCTCAGTAGTTGAGGAGGCCCAGTGCCGGATTAACCACGTAGCAAGAGTAGCAATTGCTACGGGCCCCGCGCGAAAGGGGGCCCCGCATATTTAAACACACTCATCTCTGCCTGAGCGTTAATTTTTTGAGTGAAACTTTTTAAGATGTTGTATGTAAAATTTTTTTGATATCACAAAAACGTAAAACGTTACAACTTTTCCTACTAAGACAATCCATGTCAGACACTCGATACCCGACTATTTCTTTGGCGTAAATAATTCAAATAATTTCATACGGTTAACACACAAGTTCTACAAAAAGTTGCTTGTGTATGCAAGCTCTCTGACCCAACACTTAGTGTGGATGTGTAGCAGAATTGAAATAGCTCGATTTAAATTGTTAAAATTTTCTATTTATTTATAAGATTAACAGTTTTATTAGTCTACATAATTTTTAATATACT
Source organism: Lapara coniferarum (assembly GCA_949316025.1). NCBI lineage: Eukaryota > Metazoa > Arthropoda > Insecta > Lepidoptera > Sphingidae > Lapara > Lapara coniferarum. The sequence continues at coordinate 2,250,997 of OX438920.1, forward strand.
TTAGTAACCGTATAGCAAAAATCTATTCTCTAGAATATAAGTAGGTATACTAGCGGTCCACCCTGGCTTCGCACAGGTAGCAAAGCATAAGATTTGCACATTTAATTTTCTGTCGTAAAAAATACTAATGAATTATACACATAACCCTTCCTCTTGAATCACTGCGTCCATTGATGAAAAACATATGAAAATCCGTTCGGTAGTTTTTGAGTTTATCGCGTTCAGACAAACAGATGCGATGGGGGGACTTTGTTTTATAATATTTAATGATGTAAGGACATATCCTTAAAAATAAAAAGATAAAAGTAACCTGTCCTTCCTTGGATCTCAAACTATCTCCATATTTATTCTGTCACGGTTCCACCCGCAAGAAAATATTTTCCGGGATAAAAGTACCGGTTTATATTTCTCTGGGATAAGCAATAGCCTAGGTGCTCCTCCAGCTCTTAAATTATCTTCCTACGAAATTTCATGGAAATCGGCTGAGAGTGACGGCTACAACCGCGAGGAAAATAAATTTGGGATAAAAGTCCCGGTTTCTATTTTTTCAGGATAAGCAGTAGCCAATGGCCTTCCTTCGGTCTCAAACTATCTCCATATTTGTTTTTTTGCGGTTCGAACGGTTTCGAACTACCTCCCTACCAAATTTCGTTGAAATCGGTCCCACTTGTGAGAAAATAAAATCGGGATAAAATATCCGGTTCATATTTTTCCGGGATGGACAGTAGGTACCCTGTGTCCTACCCTGGGTCTCAAACTATCTCCATACTTATTTCTTTGCGGTTCCATCCGCAAGAAAATAGTTTCCGGGATTAAAGTCCCGGTTTATTTATTCTCGGGATCAGAAATATCGTAGATCCTTTCCAGGGTCTTAAACTATGTCCCTTCCAAATTTCATCGAAATCGGTTCAGTGGTTTGGGCGTGACGGCTCCACTCACGAGATAAAAAATCCGGGTTATTAAAATTCCCGGTTTATGTTTTTCCGGGATAAAAGTAGTCAATGTTTTTCCCTCGGTCTCAAACTATTTCCATACTTATTTGTTTGCGGTACCACCCCCAAGAATATTTTCCGGGATAAAATCCCGGTTTATTTTTTCCCGGGATCAGAACTAGCCTTGGTGTTCTCCCCAAGATTTTAAACTATCTCCTTACCCAATTTCATAAAAATCGGTCAAGTGGTTTGACCGCCCCACACGCGGGAATAAAATCGGGATAAAAGTTCCGGTTTATATTTTTCCGGGATAAGCCGTAGCCTGTGTCTTTCCCAGGGTCTTAAACTATATCCCTTACAAATTTCATCGAAATCGGTTTGGCCGTAACGACTCGCCAGAATAAAATTTCCCGGATAAAAGTTCCGGTTTGAATTTTCCCGGGATATAAAGTACGGGGTACAGGAGCATTCTAATGGTGAAATAATTTTTTATATCGGTTCAGTACTTTTTGAGTTTATCCTTGTCAAACATACAAAAATACAAATCTTTCCTCTTTATTATATTAGTATATAGATTGAGACTGCCTCGGTGGCGTAGTTATATTATGGTTCGATTCCCGGGTCGGGCAAAGTGATATTGAGTTTTTCTATTCAATATCAGATCGGAGTCTGGAATTTGTGCCCGATATGGCGATAGGTTCGCCCCCTATCACATCATGGGACAGAATAATGGCGAAAAGTGGGTGCACTGGTTGCACCTCTGCCTACCCCTTCGGGGATAAAAGGCGTGAGTGTATATGTATGTAGATTGAGTTATAGAAGTTATAACTAAAAAAAATATTTTATTACTCCAAGAGAGATTCTCATGATCACTAACTTCAGTGGCTAACGTTCATTTTCGACAAATGACTTAAGGAACACTATGAGTCAAAAAGTCTGAATTATCTCGCTTTGATGAATATAGAATATGATTTGCTCAGAGAAATTGATACAAATAGTATTATTTCTAAATTTACCCACATGAAATATAGAAAAGCTACTTTGTAAAAGTTTTAATAATAATAAGGAAACAGATAAATAAATATTAACATTATTTAAAGTACACAATTGATTAAATATAACATTAGCTATTCCTAAAAATATAATATACTTTGTATTAAATATAAACTTTGAAATATGTATTGAAAAAAATATTTTGTGTAGTATCATCTGTTTTCAATTGTTAGTTTCCTATCAAAATTATTCTAAATTGCCAGGAAATCTCATCTCAGGTTTTTGTACTTGTCAGAGCCTAACAGCGCCTATAGTAATTTACTACATTATTAATTATCCACAAAAGTGTAACCTATAGATAGCAAATAAACGTATTGAGTATTGAATTGTATCTTTACCACTTTATACTTAAGAACCCATAGCAGATCAAGGGATCTTTGAAAGAATTTGCTACGGGCCCCGCGCTTGCTTAATCCGGCACTGAGGAGGCCCATGCCCAGCATTGGGACAGTATATAATACAGGGTTACTATGATAGGTATACTTATAATATATTATAAATTGATTTTAGTAACTGAAAAATGAGAGAAACTTCTCATGTGCTTGAGGAACCAGAATGTTATACCCGACGGTACTGTGCTCCTCATCGTGATAATAAGAAACAATATTATATTGAGTTTCTTAGTACCCGGTTATTACAATGATAACAATGCCCTTCAAATCGAATCATCGCAGAGTACAGTACCCGTACACTGCTTCTAAGTGACAAAAATAGACTAATATTCACAAATGCTACATGCTAATTAGCCAAAGACAGAGAAGTGCTGTGATAATGAATCTGTTTGTCTGTGCTTCCGGTGCATAGACATATGGACACTGTGACTGGCTAATATTGAGATACTTGACTTGAGTTGGCTGTCAAATAGACAAAGCTGAACAAAGCCAAAGGAAACGACATAATATGTAAGTGCCCAGTGCAGACATAATACATTCGGGCGCACTGTGCGTCCTCATTGTAATGTTTATGAATACGGGTGAAAGCTTTTATATAATATAAAGTATTGTAAGAGCGACCAAAATAAATTTATATAATTACTGCATTTTAATACAAGGTTATAGAGTTATAAGTGCTTGGAAGATGCTCGAAAAACACATTTCGTGTCTGTCGGATTTTTTCCTCTAAAACTTGTTTGATTAATTTAATAAGTAGACAAATTACAACAAGGATAGTCAACCTGAGTATAATTGGAATGGAGTGCTACAAAAAACCGATAAGGAGTATTTTTACGTAGTTTGCCCTCTGTGGGTTTGCAATTTAGTTAAATGTATTGATTGGTATCATGACGGTTGGTCTTGTACGTACATACAAACATACTCACCCTTATCCCATAGGACTTCTTAACACGTCTCTTTCGCCAGTATGTGTGTATGCGTGTTTGTCTATGTCAATATATAACAAAAACAATTAATATTTGCGGTCCACGAAATAAAATTGAAATTACATTACACACTAGTAGTGTTCGCGGCTCCGCCGCGTGAAAAAGTTTTTCCGGGACAAAAAAATTTTCGTGGGATAAAAAGTAGCTTATAGCACTCAGGAGTTATGTAGCTTCCTATTAGTGAAAGAATTTTCAAAATCGGTTTAGTAGTTCCTGAGATTAGCGCGTTCAAACAAACTCTTCAGCTTTATAATATTAGTATAGATAAACTTTAGTTGAGAAGGCGACCCTATCGCTGTATCGGGTACAAATTCCAGACTCCGGGCTGATACTGAGCATAAAAACCAATATCATTTTGCCCGACCTGGGATTTGAACTCTGGATCATAGAGCGATGTCGTAGCGCATACAATACAACTACGCCACAGAGGCAGTCTCCTAAATAGGGTAGTTGACCGTTTTTTTTACATGTATCAAAAAATTACGTCATACAAAATCTAAAGAAAAAAAGATTTTTTCAAATACAAGCAATTATAAATGAGTTATAAAGCTTTAAAACTTGGTGGAAGGGGTATCTGTCAGATAACAGAAACAGCAGATTCTGCTGAGCAGAATATGACGTCACCGAGCGTCGCCAGCCATAACGCTGCTTGCGTGCGAAAGAGACGACGCGATGTCCCCACTACGTCCTCACTTTTGCTCACAAAAATATTTCAAATATGAATAACGGCTTCAGTTGTCAATGAATTTTGATTCTATTCTACAGAAGAATTTATTTTTCGTATTATTTTTTGATACATTTAAAATAATGTACAAATTCAAACAGGAAACTACCCTATTATAGGAATTATGATATCGGTGAACACAAGTTATTAGAATTAATATTGTTGAATAAATAAAAACATTTTCAGGCCATCCACGATTATAGCAGAATTTCTACTTGGCAATTAAGCCCAATTTGATTTTTTGTTTCAGATCGTAGTCCCACCTTTACCAGGCAAAGCGCTGAAGAGACAGCTACCTTTCCGCAGTGACGACGGCATTTTCGAAGAGGAATTCATCGAAGACCGTAGAAAAGGTAATTACGATTATCAACTGTTGGCGGCAACGGGCAGGGCACTTACTAGTAGATATATTTATCCGATTGGTGACTAAAAAGAAAAAAGCGCTTTAGTTGTTCGTTCTGATGATTGTGTTCTGGAGTCAGCTAGTGTACATGCAGTAAGATAAACTGTCATTTGTTGCCTGGATGCAACTTCTTTTTTCCAATGGTTATTTCAGTATTAAGATAAAAAGTCTGAGTTAAAGAAACTGAGGATATCTTATCCACATGGTAGCGTCACCAAAGTCAGTTTGTTTCACAATACATCTGAGCCTTTATATTCATTGGCAAGTGCATGTTATGTAGTTTACGGTCTAATGACGGTGCTAATCGTCAAGGGCCGGCCGTGACTCGGCGGTACATTGGCAGTGAGAAAATGCACACGTAACAAGTCCATAACATACTAGGGTTTGTACTGTTGATCTATATATTATTAAACATGTATATAACTCAATGGGCTAGTTTCGCTGTCTTGAATAATATATAATTTTGCAATAGAATAGACAATGAAACCACAATTTTTCCATGTATCGGTGTTTGGGTGACTTTTCCGTCTTGAATGATCTTTTGGTGAGTAATCTTTACCGCCAATAATCAGCTATACTGTAAGAGGGATTCCGTGTGCGTTTCCAACCTTTCAAAGTTGCTAACCTAGGAACAATGACGATTGCGACGTGACAGAAGAATTATTGGACCTTCGACTAGCATATAATTACATCGTGCACGTGGGTGCACTAGTTGCACCTCTGCCTACCCCTTCGGGGATAAATGGTGTGAGTGTATATGTATAATATATATGTATGTAATGTCCTTCAAACCGGAACACAACAGTGCACATGCATACTGCTGCTTGGCGGTAAAAATAGATGGCGGTTACACAGACGGCCCCTCGCATACGAGACTACCGCCAGTAATGTCCAAAAATTTTAAATAACCCGTCTTTTCAGGTCTAGAAGTGTTCATAAACAAGATTGCGGGTCACCCGCTGGCGCAGAACGAACGTTGCCTGCACATGTTCCTGCAGGAGCCGACCATCGACAAGAGCTACGTGCCCGGCAAGATACGGAACACATAATGAACAACCGCCGCTGGCGAGAGCAAAACTCTTTAACGCAACGCTCGGTACGTGAACTGGTTCTAAATGCGGGTAGTTGTATATTAACTGATTTGGGGCGAGTTCTATCAATGTTTATGCAAAAGGGTCTGAAAGATGTTAGAGTATTGTCGTGTAAAAAAATATTAAATCTGTTGAAAATTTCTATTGAATGTCATGCAAATCAAATTTGGAATAGGAATGGAAGAAAATGTGGGGTTAGGAAATTGAAAATACTTTCCAGTTCACGTATACGAGAGGTTTGTATTAAAGCACCTCCCTGAACGTTATTGCTATTGTGGAGTACATGTATATCATTAATAATATTGCCTTTATATTGCGTTCGTTATGCTCACAATACGCAATAATATTCCGAGATTCTACAGTACACGAGACGTAACAGGTTCACAGCACAGCATTCCACAGATTATATATTTTAAAAAGTCGAAAAACAGAAAGACATGGACAGCTTCCTTATAAAATATGTAAAAAAAATATTCACTGAAATCAGCCTTATTTAAATTGGCCGTTGCCATATATTATTATGTGAGTGTCACATTATATAAAAATATTTTATAGTGTTATAGTTTAAATTAAGCAATATTATCGAAATTGTTAAACAAAAAAATGATTATTCATTAGCTATCAATTTATTTCACGTGGATTGCCAGGTGTGTCTTTTATGGAAATTTATTTATAATCTCATTATTTTTATGTTCATTTCATTTTTTATGATAAGTAATTTGTATTTATTGTGAATGTACTCATTGGGTGTATCTTTGACGTAATGTTATGCTGCGCTCTTCAGTGTTCATGACATATCCACTCTAAAAAAAAGGAAACACTGGCGTTTAGTAATGAACTTCGATGTAGCATAACATGTTGTCATATTTAAAGAATATTAGCGACATTTACATTTAACGCTCTGATCTCTCTAGTATTTAAAAGAAATAAAGTATTTTTGTCATTTTCATAACGTTATTAATTTTATGAACACATTTTGTATTTAGAAAATCTGCTATCTAGAGAGATTCAAAGTGTTTTATGTATTGTAAGTGTTGAAAGAAAATAATCTGAATTATTATAGATAATAATAATTAGTTTCTAGTGAATAAAAAGTGTTTCCTTCGCATTAAATTCGAACTAAACGGGAGTTTTGCAATATAAAACGAAACTGTCCGTAAGTTATGTATCTGTCCATGTATCGAGGGTCGGTATTACATGCCAAGGAAATTACAGTTAGTTGTCACCGATACGTCGCTTTGCTGTCAAACAGGCCAATTCAATGTAATCCAACTCTATTATTTTTTTGTAAGTATTTACACAATTTATAAGTTTGAATGTAATGCTGACCCCACCCAAATGTATTAGTTTGTTTCACTAGCAGTGTAATGTTTTCAAAGTAGACGTATTTTGACTGTTTAGTTACATAAATCGTTTGTGAATATAAAGTTAACTGCGGTAAACGTTGGCTGCGTTTATTATGTCGATCATAATAGGATTAATAAATTTGCTATCATGTCACTAGTATTTTTATTTGACTTCATTACAAATTATTTTTTAATTACATTATCGGACGAGTTACTATTGCAAATATAGGCCTGAGCCTTATGATACGACGTCATTTGGTGCTTACGACGTTTTAGAATAAAACAAAGTGAAAATCATGAATGAAAATATCTGAATTATGAAAAAAACAAAAAATATGGGTCTCATAATTTTAGATCTAATATCATATTATAGTATTAACATTTGAGTATATTGAAAAAATTAAACGTTGTCAATTTAGGTCTCTTGCGAGAGTATTCACCAAAAATTTAAATTTGAATTTAGAACAGGTAAAAAATAGGCAATACATGTTTTCAATACCATGTAGAATGCATGAAGACCAAGCATTTTTCTTAAGATGTAATTGTTGTCCAAAATAAACAAACTAAAGGACTGACATTCGATTTATTAAACTCAACTATCGCTGTCTAGCTTGGTTTTGAGCAAAAATCTGCTCCGGCCCGCGGTCGGGATGGAGTCGTCCTGCCGCCACAGCTTCTGGCCTCGGATCTCGATCTCCTCGTGCCATGCCTCTTGAGTTTTTCTGGAATGTACAAGAAAGTACGCAAACGGATACTCACGCCTTTTAGCCCCGGAGGGGTAGGCAGAGGTACAACTATTGCAACCATTTTTGCTGTGCGTATTCCGTCCCATGATGTGATGGGGGCGAGTCTATCGCCATATCGGGCATAAATTCCAGACTCCGAGCTGATTGGAAAAATCCAATACCATTTTGCCCGACCTGGGGATCAAACCTGAGACCTCAGCGTTGCAGTCGTTCTCTAAAACAACTACGCCACCGAGGCAGTCAAACGAAAGTAAGTAGATTTTTTAACGTACGAATAAAAACGAAATATTTTTCCATCAAAAACTTTACGGGTTGGTAGTAGGTGTTTTTTTTTTGCAATTGGATGTGATACTAAAAATTCGTACAACCCATGTTCTTTATTTTTAGTATCTTCGGCTACTGAGTCTTTCAAAATGCGTTGCTAGGTAGGCCGTAGGGTTTACTTAAGTACATTATATAAAAATGGTAACGTATCAAAGATTTATTTATTGTATCAAATACTACAGCATTAATTTCCTTTTTTGTGTCAATTTACTTTAACCAGAACTTCACCTTAATTTACATCAACTACCAAACGTAGTTACCTACTATGTTCGAAGAGCATCACCTGCAATTGTCAGTAAGCTGCGAGGTATTAGGGAACACGTTCTGCAGCAGCAGCAGACACGGCAGCACCACCACCGACAGGAACTGTATCTGCTCGGCGGGCTGGTTGACGCTGCGCCGCCGGTCCATCATGCTCAGCGGCGTGTAGCCCATCGCACGCTCTTTGTCACCCTAAAAATAATAATAATAATACCAGCCCTGCATTATATACTGCCAACGGCTGAGCACGGACCTCCTCTACTACTGAGAGGGTTTTAGGCCTTAGTCTACCACGTTGGCCTAGTGCAGGTTGGCAGACATCACATACCCTCGAAATTATTATGGGGAATTCTCAGGTATGTAGGTTTCCTCACGATGTTTTCCTTCACCGAAAACATCGTGTACCGAAACAATACACACATAACTTCGAAAAGTCAGAGTGCCTTAGGTTTGAACCTCTGGGCATTGTCTCGGCAGACCGGTCCATTCCCAACTAGGCTATCGTCTACTTTGTCACCCTAGATATTTTAAATTACCTTGACCGTCGACATCAATAAACACGGAGATGAAAATACTTCTTTAGCGTTCCCCCGGCGCGACGACGGTTGGGTCAAAATATTAGTAGGTTTAAACGACAAACAAAGGCACTTATTTATTTACTTTTTAGAGGTTTTGATTGGTTTATTATCGGGTTCGGATCAACAGATTGAGATCGTTTATTCTTATTATACAGAGCTATTCTTCGAGGCTTATGTTTGGTACATTGCAGATAACTAAGCTAGGTGGGATGACGATCTGCGAAAGACTCCAGGCAGATGCTGGATGCGGCAAGCTGAAGACAGGGCGCTACGGCGCTCATTAGGGGAGGCCTATGTCCAGCAGTGGACTGATGATGATGAAGCTACTACAAAAACTCATTTTGATAACTTTGCTATTGAGGCCTAATGCGTACCAACAAACTCATAAGTACCTATATAACTGCTTATATAAGTATTGAATATCAATAATCATTTAAATGGTGAATAGAAACCTGGTTGTAAAATTCTTCATACACAGTCTCGGTGATCGCTTTAGACACGCCAAAGGGCTTGCAGGATCCGGACAAATCGCTGGTTGTCATTAAGATGCCCTGGAAACCAATCTTTTACAACTACTGTAGTAAGATCTGGAAGGTTAAATTTTGTTTGTCACTAGAAGATTTGACATCCTATCCCAATATAACGTTTAGATAGCAGCGGAAACTCGGTAAATTACTTCTTGAAATACTCTTTACGTGACAATGAAACTCCCATCAAAATCGATTGAGCCGTGTTATCCCTAACAAACAAATAGCTAAATGATTACAAAAAACACGTCTTTAGGCTAGGTAATAATTTTAGGAGAAAATTCTGTATTTTGAATTTATAAACTGGTAGGTAAGTAGTTTGGTTTTATATATTTATATTATCCAACAAGTATAACCTTTAACATCCTCCGATGGTTGTTATCAGTCCAGTCAAAGGAGTGGTCTCCAAGAATTGGCGTCAATTGAGCTCGCACTTGGAAGTACACAGCTAAGTCGGTACACAGGATGTCGTACTTAATCTCTTCCATGATACGTTCGCGATCCCCTAGTGGAATCTTTGAGAGGATGTTCTTATCCTGACAGAAAAATATAATTACTTATTCAAAAAGATAATTAACTTATTGAACCAAATCTACGACCGAATGAAAGAGAAGAATGAGATTTTTACTTTTTGAAAGTTGAGAGAACAATATAATGATCTATTCGTTAGTACTAAATATACCTGAATAAGGTTATTGATAACTAAATATATCTATATTTTTAGTCATCGAATAGAAATAAAAGTAAGCAAAATCAATAAAGAACCTTCCGTATCTAGAGAAACTATTAGCCAGTAGGTACTTATAGAAATAACGCGAACAATTACCTACCTAAACTCTTTATAGATACCTACCTCAATGATCTTTTTAGCGAGGAAGTAGTGGTGGTATTCCAGCATCGATGACTTGTACATGTGTGCAAGTGGATGCTTGCAGAGCGTCAGGAAGTTGTTGTTGTAGCCGGGATGGTCGATGTCATGGCACAAGCCTGACAGCATCAATGCGGCGGTCTGGGGCAAAAGAATCCACATTGGTGTTCTGCGGTATTTGCTATATCAATTGATTTTAACAAATATCGGCGCTTGTAATTGTGGATATCGCGGTTATAATTGTGGATATCCATTGTGAAAGGAAAGGTCGCGGCGGGTCCTTGGTGAAGCAACACTTTATGAGGAATTTTCTAACACCCTTGTATCAGGTGTTGCACTCGCTAATCGGGCGCCGGCTATAAAACCAACCTATTTTTTGCATCACCTATGAAAATAGACGACTCAACACTGCAATGAACTGAGCGAACGAGGAGTGCTATATATATTCTAGAATCAAAAGTTCAATCTACAGGTAGGAATCCTGATTGGCTCATACCCTTTCAAACTCACTTACTTATTTTATTTTATTTATTTATTTAATACAAAACAGGTTACAACCATGAATACAATAATTATTAATGACAAAATATGCTTGCTTCTAATCGTAACCCAAAACTTGTGTATAAAGAAAAGTTAAATAAAGCGGACTAGTTTACAATATTATTACAAAGTATATAGAAATGTTAGGACAAAACTTTGTATATTGAAGTTATTTTAATTATAGAAACTAAATTTAAGTAGTACCTACCTATTTACTTACCTCAGTAAAATCAAAGTATCCACAATTATGAACAAGTATCAGAAACATGGTATGCGTGAATGTGAAGGCGTGCTCCGCGTTGTGATAGGGGTTGTGTCGGTAGCAGCGCAGCACGGTGAGCGCGAACTCCGCGAGGGGCGCGCGCTCGAAGTGGCGGTCCGCGAACGTCTCCGCGAACATGTACACCACTAGCCCCGGCATGTCCTCCTTGCTGCCTTCGCTTATGTGGTAGTCGAAACTGAGAACAATTCAGTTCCATTTTCCAGTTACTAACGGCCCTTTTCAATAAACTATTTCAATCTTTTTTTAACCCCCGACAAAAAAGAGGGGAGTTAAGTTTAGGGTGTGTATCTGTGTATCTGTATGTCTATCTGTGGCATCGTAGCTCTCAAACGAATAGACCGATTTGGTCGCGGTTTTTTTTGTTTGAAGCTGATGTGACTGTGGTGGTTCTTAGCTATAATTTATGAAGATCTGTTCAGGCGTTTGAAGATTATCAGCTCATTTCCATCTTAAAAAGTCCGATTGATTTTAAATTTGGTGTACTGTGACTTTGAAAATATTTTGAACATGAGCTGATGCTGCGGCATCAAGTAGACTGCGGGATAACCAACTCCTGAGCAACTTATAGCCGATATAGTGTGTTTGGGCTTATAAGGATGGGCTCAACGAGTAGGTGATAGATAGTTGATTATCAAGGCCCCAAGATGGAGAATAAAGTAATTTAAAAAGTTTGAAATAAAAATTAAATTAAAATTTAAATAAGCCCCGACACAAAAAATCTCTAAAAAGTAAAACAATAATAGTGTCTTCGTCGTTTAAGTACCTAGTAATATGTTGACCCAGGCGTCGTCGCGTCGGGGGACCGAACTCCGGACCAGGGAGACGAAAAAACTTCTCTAGCTGTCCCCCGACGCGACGACGCTTGGGTCAACATATTACTAGGTACTTAAACGATGAAGACACTATTACTGTTTTACTTTTTAGAGATTTTTTGTGTCGGGGTTTTTTAAATTTTAATTGATTTTTTTTAATCTACGCGAAACTGGACCAAACGCAAATGACATTTCTATTGGTTTATTTATTCTGGGGTCGGATCGAAGATAAAAATTGAGATTGTTCATTAAAAATGGCGGTGAAACATTTTTTTTATAGATTACTGTAATGTTTGACATAATGATAAAGCCTACTCTCTTTTTCCTACTCAGCTTTCAGGTAAAGCAAAGAGGAGACGATGAGTGTTTACTGCGGTGTCGGTGCCTATAAACTAAGAACATGGAATGTTTCCAGTTAATAATTTTCCATTTACCTTCTAAAGTTACTAGGCGGTAAAACTAGACCATTAGACTCCATAAGTTCATCCATGTCATGTCGACATGGCTTAAGATGGAGACTCATCAGATCTGAATATACTTTGTTCGTATTATCCTGAAAATTTATTTTTATGGAAGATTAAAGTTGCACATCGAATTTTAAACGTAACTATTTCTTTTCTAAATGAAATTATTGTAACTTAGTAAATTTTTACTTGTGTCAAATATATGGTGCTTTATGACAAATTATACAAACATGATAAATCTTCCTCTGTTGCATGTTGTAGAAGTGCACGATCAACGAACAGTAGCTGACGAACACTTCGAATATCATCTCATCTTCGGTATCGAACGGCTGTCCGTTTGTCTTGTTCGTTAGTTGCACTACACCTGAGAGTGTTTGAAGTGTCAGAATAACGTAAAAATTATAAAAGACATCATCTGAATGCGCTACTTTCTCGGGAAATGTGATCTCATCTTGTTTCTTAATGTACCTAACTATCCAGCTAGATTTTAAATACTCGTAGAAACGACACAAGACTGTGCGGCGATACGACGTTCACAGTGACCAGAGTACCTAACTAATCAGCTACGCGTCAAACGATTCTATTTCTATACCTAGTCTTTATAGTTTGAACATTAAGCGCTTCGCTTCTGGTTGTTTTTGTAATCAGAGTACTTAATAGTTCCTCCTCTACCTATTATATCCCTTTTCCATTACAAGCGGAGCTGTGTTAGATACATTTCATACCAATAACACCATATTTATCCATAATCGGTGATGCGAGACAGGACCGGACCACCGTGCCAGTAGTCGGGTCGATCTCCTTCGTAAAGCGAGGGTCCTTGTATGCGTCACGTACGTTTAGAGTCTCGCCCGTCCGCGCCACAAGACCTGCTGGCACCTGTTCTTGGCTAAGACTGTGGATATACCCAAAGTTTGACTTAGCCTTTACAATAAATTCTGACATTAACTCAATCTGAATGATTTCTTTGGGAGTAGGTAAATATGCTACACATCAAGGAATCTTCGAGTATCAGGAAACAAACCAGTAGGTAATAATATTTTGTTTTCATCAAGACAAGTTTATTCATTTAACGTAAATCTATTGTTTCCTATTGTATTGTCGTGGAGTAGCGAGTAAACTAAACTCGTCTGTGTCAATCTACTCGACAAAACTTTTGGAGTAACTTATTTACTCGCTACTCAACTAAAATACTAGCGTTGTTCGAACTAAGCTAAAAACAGCGCATTATTACACACAGACCCTTGTTATATTAATTACAGCATCTACCCATTGAACCTATTGTAACTATGTATTGCAAAATACTCTCACTTAATTTTAGTCCTTTTCCTCGGCATGGTGGTTTTCTCGGACGCCCATCCATCATCCCACATATCCGCTAGCAGGTGCTCGCCCAGATGATCCCGGTCCATAATGAAGAAGCAACTTCGCATCGCACCCATAAATGATTTAACTACTGCCTGTTGAAATTTGACTTACTTTAAACATTCTCATAAACTTCAACCGGGCCTACTCTACGACTGAGAGAACAGGTGCATAGGTAAGCTTATCACGCTAGACCTTGCCTTACGATATTTACCTTCACCATTAAAGCGAGCGATATGTAATTGATCTACACACCAAGCTTGTGTACCAATTCAGACAAGCATTATCAACCTGCGAACCTTACCCTTGACAGTCAGTTCCATTACAAGTAAGCTATCGCTGCTCAAAATATGTGTATACAGTAAAGTAACGGGGAAATCTGCTATGGATGTTGACGTCCAAAGTTATACCAGCATATCAGTGAGCATGGTGTCGATAGAGGCCAGGTCGCAGAAGTAGTTCTGCAGCAGCGTGCGCAGCTCGGTGTTGAGATGCGCGGTCTTCTGCAGCGTGACGCGCGCCTGCGCCTGGTGCACCGCCGCGCCCGCCCAACACGCCACGCTCACCACTGTGTACACCACGTTCTGAACAATGCGAGAAAGTTTGGCAGACTCGACAAAGGCAAGAGTTCATGGTATGAGCGTATATGATCCTAATGGCCGATTTCAACGCTTGCTGATAAATGCTACTCGTCACATAAATGTAGGTACATACATATAAACCGACCAAATACAAGTCATATTCTAATGTGTGCTGCCAAATATATGGTAATAAAATAAATACTACCTACGATAACCGTCTTATAAAATTAACTTGAAAGTCTTGAAACTGTGAAACCGATCCTTTAATTGGATATAATTATACCTTAGCGTATACACACTGCTGAACAGGTATTTGATTCACAGGACGGACAATAAATTGAGGGAGTATTTTTTAAACATTTATTTAAAAAGATTAGAAAGATAGAAAATGATATTATAAACTAAAATCACGATTGCCTACATTGTTAGTCATGATTTCGCGGTATGTTCACCGCTCACATGCATGGACATTCATGAGCGTATATATAAGGGGGGTTCAGGGGATCCGGACCCCCCCTTAGCTTACAATAACCCACGCTACGTCGCTGACTGCTAACATTTTGGGGATCCCCCCCCCCCCCAGCTTCTGCAATGATCGGGTTACAAAACATGTCCACACTCTAATGACCGGGGGGTGGGGGGGGGGGGGGTGTATACATATACAGGGTCATTTTGACATTGCGTTAATAAATGAAACCACATACTTATCTCGTTGAAAATAACGTTTTCCACTAAGTTATTTTAACCATAGATGTAAAATAAAAAAGTGCAAGTTTCGAACAAAATAAATATCAATAAAAAGTAACTACAAGTTTACATGCCCTAATGCCACTACTACTAGTCTAAGAGGATGAGTCACAGCGGCAACATCATATTTTCAGTCAGTAGAATACTCACGCACACGCCATATTCGCACTAAACTTAAAAATGATAAAAAAATCAGGAAAGTAAATTTGAGATTTCTGGTGAAAATATTCGTTTCTCATGGGTGATTTTTGGCATAATGTTAGCAGAGGCAAAGACGAGTATGTGGTTTCATTTATTAACGCAATGTCAAAATGACCCTGTATAACGTTGTCCCATGTCAATTAATATATCCGACATCCAAAATCTGACTTCTAAATTCAGCCTCTGATCTCTGCAACAGTTATGCGATGTGAAATGAATACATCCAGGACCTCGTATACCCATATTAATCTATTTTGTGCTTCAGTAATGCCAGAATTGCTGGATTTGAGACCAAGAGCAATAATATCATGGATGTTTGTTATTCGATACAATTCGCGTAAAGGTTAACCGCAAGCGCACACTCATAGATTTGCTTGTCCATTAAGCGTGACACAGTCCCTATTTATATATTTACTTTGGTACATTATTATTTACCTACTAGCTATGCTCATAACATAGTCTATGAGGACCTAAATCTATTTCAGGCTGTTATACACCTGTTAATACTTTTAGGTACGCATAATATACTTATAACTATAAGAAGACCACTCAAAGTTTAACTAGAGTCTAGAGTACCTATTATATTCGAAAGTCCTGTCAGGTCTGGAGTTAGAATATATGCACTGAGTATGACAGTACGTTCACGTACTTCACGTAGGTATGCTAATCATAATTGACATTGTCCAAATGCACCTAAAGATGTGAACTTCTGTTGATTGAAATCAATACCTACTATTTAGGTATATTGTAAATTAATGAAAGATCCTTACATTATCATACGGTTCCGCGTAAGTTCTATACAGCTCCAGTACAGCATGACAGTCGCCATCTGGTTTGACAACGGGCATGCACAGCGCCACCTTCGCATCCACCCATTTCAACCCTTCCGCAAAGCGTCTATCATGCTGGACGTCTTCAATCACGAGGTACTCTTTCGTAAAGGCCACGTGAGCAGCTGCTACTTTACCTTCCTCTAAAAGAATAATCATTTGTCTGTTAATGTAGCCTGCAAGAATAGATCTTACAGGCTCGTAGCTCCTCTTGCTGGAGTGTAGTCTAAGTGAGAATGATGATTCGATTTCACAACTATTGTTTCATCAGATACAGGATTCATACCAACCTAATCTGTAGTAATTTTGGCTAAAACGTTGGGCATCATAATTATTCTATAAATGTTTTGCAATTGAAATAGGTAACTGTAAAATGACTTAAATTAATGATATTCTTTAACAATAACTCTAGATAAAATAACAATTTACAAGAAACACCATCATCGCCCACATAAAGTTAACTGCTGAAGGCCTCCCCTAAAAGTTTCCAGCCGAACCTGTAAAAAGCAGCCGGCATTCAGCGTGTTCCTGCGACCGTATAAAGACGTCGTCTGTTCATTTTTCAGTTAAACGTCTATCGATGCGCTTGCCGATAAGTACACGAACTTCTTTGCCCCACTCGTCGTCAGTTCTGGGAACTATGTGCCCAGTCTAAATACCTACTAACCAATTGGTATGTTGACTTCGTGTCGCTCCGGGTTCTTGGTAGTCTGCGACATCAGAACTATCTCGTTGTGAATTTTATCCACGATATACACGAACACGCCTGTTACAAAATTATAATTCTGTCACTGAATAAATGTCTAGAACTACTAATTCACTAATCTAAAACATTTAATTCATAACATCTTACCAGAACTATTGGTAACAGTCTTCAATACCATCGCAGTCTCATACAGAAGTGTATTTAGATCGACTGTATCCTCCAGAAACACATTAAATCTATTTATATCCAGATATTTGCCCACTTTCTCTTCTTCTTCCTTCAAGCCTTTCCTCTCTATCTGAGCGTAAGGAGCTATAACGCGCCTCGTTACCTTGTCTAGTTTCTCTGAGGGCACTAGGAAATGGGAATGGACTTTTGTCATGGGCGGCTTATTTTGCACCGTCTCCTCGCTCTGGTGAACAG
Organism: Lapara coniferarum; assembly: GCA_949316025.1. Classification (NCBI taxonomy): domain Eukaryota; kingdom Metazoa; phylum Arthropoda; class Insecta; order Lepidoptera; family Sphingidae; genus Lapara; species Lapara coniferarum. The sequence continues at coordinate 2,268,180 of OX438920.1, forward strand.
CGTCCATTCTACTTTTTGATGATTTTATATTCTTTGGCGTTGGTTCGTGCATTTTAATTATTTGTAAAAAAATATATGTTTTTGTGATTGTGACATATGACAATTCTATTTTTAATTTTACCGTAATACATTTATAAATGCATAACTGATGAAATAAGTTTTGATAGTGTCTAACATTAATATGCCCAAAGAGCATTATAATACTACGGAAAAATATGCCCATCGACGACATATACGTAACCTATTTATTTATTATGAAATTCATAGCATGGAAAACCCCATTAAATTCTTTAATTATTCGTAAAGCTATGATTCCCCAGGACGCGCAGACGGCATGTACCGCGACGGCAGACGGCACTACTATGCAGTATTAAATTGTATGAGACCGATTCCGCACACGACGCCCGGCAGGACGTCACTTGCCGTCGTCGTCTGCCGCGTTCTGCGGAATCACAGCTTTAGAATTAGACTCGATATTATTTTACAGAACCAATCGTAACATTTGTCTCTTTATTTCCAAAAAACTATTGTCAATAAAGTTTTAAAATGTTAATAAAGTACGTTACATATTATGTGAATGCTATAAAAAAAATATGGAAAGTACTGAAATATGTAGCGTCATTAAATAAAATACGAAATCTATCAGATAATTTACATTTATTCCACCACAAAATACATTTTATGAACGGATTCAAAACCAAGCAAACCAATTATTTAAATAATGAAATAATTCGCAGTAAAATTTATTCTAATATTTACATTTTACATAATTCAAATGAAACACACATTTAATTTTTAGCAGACTAGGAGAATCTGTCAATAATTTAACAAATTTATGTCTGGCTCGGAGGACCAAATTTCTGGTTTCGATACCCAGAATCAGCAGATTAATTTTCGTTATAAGCACAGACATTTCATTTACACCCACATAAGGTGTCGACATTATACGAGCAAAACTCTGAAAAGTAACATGCAAACTTAACGGCGTGTTTTGAAAAATCTTTAAAGTACAGTCAGCCACATAAGTAGCTGAACAAATTCAAAATTGCAAAACGCTTCTACACATTAAATTCAATCGAAATATAATTTTTTCTTTATCTAAAATAAAGCCTATTGCTTAAAATTTATATTAGTAAAGAAAACACTATTGTTTATAGGCACAAAAACCCTTAAAGGCGATTTGAAAATTTGAATTAGTTCAGTTACTTATGTGGCTGACAATACGTACATAGAATATTGTTGCCATACTATAACAGTTTCTACTAATATGTTATCAGTGTGAACACTATTGCTAAATGCAGTCTATAGTATAATGTGTGGCATGTTAAGTAACACCCATCGCTGGTAATAAATGTGGAAGAACCCTAATAGCCACATGTATTGACTTTCTTAATTCTAGTACCTTACTGCTAAAAGACCAAAAATTAAGCATTAGTAGGTCTCAAATCTCACTTTATTTATTTGGATAGCGCACACTGCGATAAGTTCGTGCAATGCTTTTTATCGCAAACTATATGCCAGGTGTTATTCGCAGTGTGCGATAACTCTTCATTATTAAAATAAATATTATACAAACCATCTCATTGTCTTAAAGTTATTAATATCATAAAAAAGCGTTTAAAGGGACAACATACAATTAAACTAATATTTAATCTAACAATGATTTTTGTAATATACAATTCTACGTTTACAGTTAGGGCATTACGGAAAAAATCTTCAGAAATATTCCAAAAATTAGTCCGCATGAAACCCTACAGCAGAGCACTGCGAGTAATGCACTAACGGCAGTTACGCTGCAAAATCCGCAACAAACGGATTTTTATGCTACTACTTAAAAACTGGAGAAACAAATCACCCTATACCTTTCAATAGCTTATGGGCATATTTACAAACTTGATTCCTTTTATACACAAAGATGCAACTTTTAATTAAAGCGCAATAATTAATTAATCACTACAACTTGTCACACATTTTTTTACAAAACTGTTTCATTCAAAATTATAATCGAATTTTAAGAATTATTACTATTTTCGATATACCTACGTGCCAAAAAAACTGACCTCTACTTTAAGTTCTTGAAAATATATTTACTTCCAAAAATGTTCATTGTAAAAATAATAAAATCAAATATAAACTATGGAATTTTTATCTCATTTTGATAGTTATATTGCAGGTCCAAAGAAAGTAGGTTTGGTTTTAAATATAACTGGATGGATGTCGTTAAACCAGTTGACCCGGCAGGCGGGCACTTAGCTGATTGCGGGAGGCTAAAGTTGTCTGATCTACTAATCAGTCGATCCTGCTCGCTTCCCAGAAGATATCTACAAGCGATCAAGTTGATTGGCGACAACTTACACAATTGAACCTGTTGAGTCTACATAATTAGCCTGTATTACGATACGACTGCAATACTGAAGTCTCGGGTTCGATCCCCGTGTCGGGCAATTGGTATTAGGCTTTTCTATTTAGTACCAGCCCGGGCTCTAGAATTTGTTTGTGATATATCGTGACATCAAAGGAAGGAATACGCACGACAAAACGTTAGTCAGAGCATCGAAAAGTGGTTTCACTAGTTGCGCCTGTGTATACCCCTTCGGGGATTAAAAGGCGTGTGTATGTATAAGTTTACATTATTTCTTATCTTCACGCAAATGTTAGACATTGAAATAAAACTACTACTGTTGAGTCAAGTTTGGATTTGTGCACGCAGAGGCGATAATATATCAAAAGACTCGTTTACGAAGATGTATGCAATTCGCACATGTATTCATTCACAATTATTACGGCTACAAGATGAAACATCAATAGAGCATTGTATTATACAACTTCAATATTTTCCCCTAGATACTGTAAAAACGTTCCTTTGTAAAGCTAAATAGTAATTATACATGTTAAGATTATTCAACGATTTTCTATTTATTACCATTGCTCCACAGAAGATGACTATGCTTATACCTATAAATCATCGCTTAATTGGTATGCAATTATTGAATAAGCTCACACCGTACCCTCGGTTTGTCGAGGTTTCCATACCACACATTATAAAATCGAATCCCTTTATTTTACAAAACTACAACCAAATGATCTTTATGACAGCACATTTAAAATACCTATTGAAAACTATTTACAAGTACCTTATTTCTACATATTTGGATGATTAAGGAATACAACTATTAATTACTCACAAATAGTTGTGAGCCCCAGATAGCGCTTGTCACTTTAGAACAAAATTAAAATAATTAAAATCAATATTCTAACTTCAAATTGAAATTACGCGACGTATCTTCAGAGTGAGTGAGTGACGTAAGCAACTGAAGATATGAATACAAATTATGTCACAGTATGGCAAAGCCATTTAACACATTTTATCTCTAATATTGAAGGTCCTCAAGTCAACAATCACATAACCTTTCTATTAATTTCATGATAAAATCAAATTTACTTATTTATTTATTTACCTATTTATAAGCCCCCTGTATCATAAGAATATTAAAATATTTTTTAACAACATAACACTTTTTTTGCCAACAAATACTGGAGCTGCCATGATGAGATTTTTCTAGTATAATAATTAATTGTTTACCCTCATAAGTAGCTGTACAAATTCAAAATTTCATGTCACCCTTATAATTTGTGTTAGTACCAAAAACTTTTTTCCTTCAAACAAATAAAATATAAAGGATTTACTTCACACAAAGCAAAAAAATAATTCAATTAAAATTTATGTATATAGTCCATTTGAAATTTTGAATTTTTTCAGCTACTTATATGGCTGACTGTACAATAATACACATTTTGTAAATCAGTTACACATGATTTTTTACAGTTTTGTGATAATAATAACTGTATAAGGAAAATAAGACACAACTATATGACAATATAACATTATTAGGAATGAGATGATAAGATCACACTTTACAAGAAATGTTTAACAATTTATGGTAAATCCAATCCACAGTTCATACCCAATATAACAATGGGCTATTTTGATAAAAAAATTAATCACCTCTGACCTTTGAGAATACTTATTTATAAAGATGAATGTTACTATCATTTTATTAGAAAAAGAGCCACCCCTCTCGCTTGCTACTAAGAATAAGTGCTACTTTGAGTACAAATCTCTTTTTATTTTTAACCCATCAAGCCCCGCTTATATACATATAGATGTATGGGGAAACCCTATATATATATGGACGCCGGCGTCCGTCGCGAGGCCTGACAAGTCAAGTAAATTGGACTTTATTACAAAAAAATACTGCATTTCTTATGTATGACACACATAATGTATGTGCTATAATTTTCCTTGTACTATTTATTATCTAATATGTATTTGTATCAGCTGTGATTGAATATCACTACATACATATCTACTGATGCTATAACTTGGTATTGAAAAAGTAAAATTCACATATAGCTAAACCGATTATCCAAACCAGATGTGTTTGAAATATCCTCTCAAGTATTGAAGATTTAAGAATTTGAAACTAATTGAACTGGACCTAATTATGCGAATGGGAACCAACCCATAGCCCATAAAATTTGACTTGATCATAAAAAAATGTCACGATTAATCACAGATTTATTATTTTCATATAGAGTTAACTGTCCAAACTCTTCAGTTGTTACTTTATAAAATGCCAAACATTTAAGATCAACCAGCTAATTGTAAATCAAAAATATTTCAGTTCAAACATCAACTAGTAGAAAATATTTTAGTGTGTGTTGGTTCCGATTTGCATAAGTACCAACCAAAACGCGTTATGTAAGTATGTACAACTTATGTCTATGTTACCATTCTATGGCCATGTAATTAGTTTCCTTTCTTTCTTAGGTGGAGGGCTATCTGTAGCCGGAGTTGTCTGGAACCAAAACAAAACTTCTGATAACATTTTATGATATCTATGTATTAGTTATGTTATGGAGAAATGTAGCTGTAGTATAGGGAATGTGCATGTCGTAAGCCATCTGGTGATGCAATATGAATCGTTCAGCCTATCATATGGCTCTTGTGTCGATTTTGTGCTGCCACCTATAGTTCATGGACATTCCCTATATTCCAGTGTAGGTACATACAATTTTAAAAACAATCAGTACAATATTTGCAGGGATACCTACACATTTAAATTTTTATCAAATACAGTTGAATTTAGACATAAAACGACTACTCACATCTAAAGATATTTTTCTCTTGTTGTTGTTGTCAATATCAATTGGATTTGGGAATGATGCTTTGTGCTCAAGTTTTGTCCTTTTCCCGTGGCCTGTTAGATATTCAGGGGGCGGTTTTAACCTGTCGGGATTCATTCGAGCCATTTTCTTGCTTTGATTGTTATTCATCAAAACAATATTTTTCGCCGGCTCCGGGCTCATCGGCCGGGCTTTGTTTAATACTTTTCCTCTGCCAGAATCTCTGTATTTCCTTTGGCCATAAGGTACACAATAGTTGTGGAATAATTGTAAAAGCTCGTCTCTTGCCATACTTTCAATGTTAGGAATCCGCAGTTGCCGCTAAAACGAAAATATGAGGTTATTTATATGCCTTATTTATTTACAAACTTTGAACAACGGTTTTCGCTACCTGCAGTATTATATGAATGAGTTGTTGATTATTTAAAAACTCCGGATGCAATAGCATCTCACACGGTATAGCCATTATTTAATGTATAAAACATCACAAACAAAAAATAAAACACAACCTATTTCTGGGTAATCTGCCGCCAGTGGTCTCGGACGACAAAATGTGAAATCGGTAGGGTTGCCAAGAAAAATAGGTATATTTGGAGCAAAAATCGGTATATGCAAAAAAACAAGCAATATTCAATGAAAACCCCCTTAATTTTAAACTCTAGGGACAATTATTGTACCAAACGAAGGTAATTTCAACAAACGAGAGTCACGCATACACCCCCCCTCATGAAAGTAAAAATTTTAATCAATTTTTGCCGCCCCTTCAAAAATATGTCCCCCCGCCACACCAAACAGCAACATATTTAACCAAGGAATCGCAAAATATGAAAGAAAAGGAGATTTTAGCATCGAATCGCTGAAAATCTGTAGAAAATTCGGTTGAATCTTCTAGCTTTCTAAAAATCGGTAGGACAGACCTAAAATCGGTAGAAATACCGAAAAATCGGTAGGTTCGAGACCACTGGCTGCCGCCATTGACAGCTGACAGTTGACAGTTGACTTGATTTTTTTTTTATAATTCTCTCTTACAGGGAAGGCAAAGGTTTCAAGCCCATACAGCCTCGTCTTAAGTGATACCTCTCTATAATGTTGCTAGTTATTAACATGAATTGAGGAGTATCGATTTAAAACTTATTTCGTCTCGGAATTTTCGTTGTATTAATATTTATTTTGTCATCAGTTGTCATATACCAAGCATGTATAACAAGAATAATATTGACATATTAATAAATCTTTGGGCCAGGCCTTGTGCAGCAGTGGACTTTTGAAGGCTGAAGAAGAAGAAGAATTATTAACTATAGGTATTCTAGAAATTAAACTAAAAAGATATTTTCACTTTTTGAGATATTCAATACTGGTCGATATTATGGCTCATTTACACTCTCGCTTCGACCTCGTCTCGTGGCTCGTATCGTGTTCGGCTCACCGCTCTCGCCAGAGCCATTATATGTATATTTATATGAGTCCTCGTCGATTCCATGTGATAAGTTCAATTCTGGTTATTATCTAAGCCAACTGATCACTATTCAGTAAGGCAATCCAATGGGTAATGATTAGGTGCTGTGAGCATCTTGTGATAGCAGATAAATAAAAAATTATTCACCGAACGAGTATTTTAGACACTATACTCTATAGCGATTATTTCTTTAATCCCATTGCATAAACAGATTTTTCTTTCTGTTTTGGAAATGGTTCTATTAATCCTATAAAACAATGCATAAATTATCTCTGTAAAACTAAGCCCAAAGTTCTATGAAGTTTCGCCCGTCTCCTTAGTTATCGTGAGCAGTGGTGCTAGATTAGGCGACTTTTCGCCATTTAGGCTATCTTGGAAGGTGTCGGGGTGGCCAAAAATTGTGAAAGGCGACCGGTCGACAATTTAGGCTACCTCGGAAAGTTCGTGTTATAAACCTAATTAACGTCGAATTGGAGAATATTTTTAGCTTCGAGGGTACAAGACGTGTACTTAGATAACTTAGATCACCAATTAAGCAGGCCGGCATAATTGTGCCGACCGACCAGGGATGTTTATCTCTTGCCGGTCGACACAACTTTTTGGGCTTCACTACATTTACCATCAGATGCAGTGAAGCCACTTTGTCGAGCCTATGATAAAAAAAAAAAAATCACCTTAGACACCATAATTAATTTGAAAATTGGGGATTTTTTTTAGCTCTTCACAGCATCCCCACAGAACTGGGCGACTTTAGGCTACTTCAAATTTTTGGCGAGTCGGATCAGCATTAATGTGAAATTAGGGACGTTTTTTTTCGCTGCTTCACCTCTCCTACGATGGGTGAGGCGACTTTAGGTTACTTCAATGAATTTTCGGCGACTTCAACGGTCAACCGTCATACATCTGGCAACACTGATCAGCAGTTCTCTAGTTGGCTGTGGCTACGTTCCACTAAGCACTCACGACGATCACGCTCACGACCACGAGTTTTCCCGTTCCACTAAGTCCTGAGTAGGTCCTGAGCGTTGTTATCGTAAACCCAAGTGGAATGGATTATGGAGCGTTTTGGGCGTTGAGGAAATAATACAAATGGCGGGCTAGAAAAAATAAAGCAAAAGCTATAGGTTAGACTACCTTTCGTAAGTTTTAAGTGTAAATTTTAATAATTATAAGTGAAGTTGGTTTGTGTCGAAAAATAAATACACAATTCAATTTTTATATGTAATTTCAATGAAGTATTTAATTATTTTACATTCAAATAGATTCAAAAGGTCTTTAGCGACAACACTAGGTTATTTGATGATGCGTGCATGCAATAATGCTGTCGAAATTACTAGTTCATCCAGTTCAGATGAAGAATGGAATACAATTTTAGAAAATTATAATTGTGAAAATAGAAAACTTCGACTTTTTAGTTCTGACAACTTTGCTATTTTTTTCAACGCTCACTTCGACCCACCTCCAGAGATGGGTCGTTGTGGGCTTCTCGTGAGCGTGAGTGATGACGTCATTAATGACGTTTTCGCCGCGACCACAACGATCGTAGTCGCCATGTGGAACGGTCAAAAGAGTATTTTGGGCGTTGTGAACGCTTAGTGGAACGCACCCTGTGGTCGCTGTCACAGATCGGTGCTATTTGTCATTTATCTGCTTCGATTGTTTGCTTTTACTGTTTCCTAACGTTTTATTTTGTAATCTGGAAGAAATTAAAATCAAAATAAGTTACACTAAATTTACACCCTCACATAGTTTAGTTACCTCGACCAGTGGTTTTAAGTTTATAGATTTAGTGTTTCTTTGTCGCTGAGCGTTAAATATAATTTTTCTAGTTACCCTAAATAAAATTTTGTTTTTAATAATAAACACGGTGATAGTGCGCTGTCGCGGCATAAAACGTTGTTCAAATGATAATTGCCGGTTCAGTATCGATGAGAGAACTTGGTGCGTGCGTGCGGACTCGGTGGGATGATGTTGTTATTCGGCGCTTTGGCGATCGGGATGATCACGGGGCTGAACGTCACCACCGAGGTGCCGCCGAGCCCTGAGCTCGCGGAGCCGAGTACTACGGAGGCGGGCGAAATGGGCCTGCTCGAGACGACGCGGCTGTCGGGCCCCACGAGCGACCTGGTGAATGTGACCGCGCACGAGAGGCCCTCCATGTGGGACTTGTACTTACACCACTGTCCCAAGTGGCGGCCGATGAACCACGTGTTCTTCCAAGTGGCGAACGTGTTGTTCCTGCTGTCGTTCCTGGCGCCGCACACGCCGAGCGGGTTGCTGTGGCTGCGCGTGGCGCTGATGCTGGCTTGCGCCTTCTCTGGGATGTGGGCGTGGAGTATCGAGTGCTACCTGGACGCTGTGCTGTGGAACAGTGCATTCATACTCATCAACTTTGTATATTTCTCAGTGCAGTTCTATCTCATGAGACCTATTAAATTCCACAAAGATATTGAGGAGGTAAGTTTGTTTTTCTAAGTTAATGTATTTATTCCCATACTATGGTAAGCAAATCAACCTTTATGCTGAAAGGTGTCTATTCTATAAGGGAAAAAACTTTATTCAAAACAACATGATGATATGCCTGCTTGGATTTAAAATGTCCAAATTATTTACTCTCATATTCAGTTAGTAACTCCATGATCTAAAGTAGATTTAACAATAAAAACTGAAAATACAGTTTTAAAAACAACACATAAACCCTACATTTGAATATTGTCTTAAAAAACATTCAGAAACACATTACAACACCATTTACTTTAAAGTTTAAACCTGTTTAGATCCTTTTAAACATGTCAACAATATAGTATACAAACCTTTAAATGGCATATTATATACACTTTGTAAAAATAAAACACTATCATATTCGCTAAATTAAAAACAAAAGAGATATTGTGTTAGGTTTAACTGATAAGTACAGGTGTATTGCACAGAACAATTTTTTATATTGTGTAGTTTTTAGTATATTTGCATCATTGTAACATTTATAATATTTTTTATACTTCAATATCTGTTTAGTAGCCAACATACCTTTAAACATGATTCTTTTTATTATGTTGAGATCACCAACTTAATTTTTTTTCTTGTGTTACATTTTTATTCTTTAACTGTTTAATGTCCAAGGTCTAATGTAATGTAATTATGACATTCTATGCATTTGATAAGAGCTGACAGGCTTATCATAAAAGATGTTTAATCAGTTATCACTCACATTATGTGTTCTATTTACTTAATTTACACCTATGACATATTATGCATATAATTTAATTAATTTTGTATTACAAATTGAGTATGATGCCTATTTGGGAATGGTTTGCCAAGTAGGCGTCTGGAGGTTCGAAACCCAAGGCACCTCTGACTTTTCAAAGTTACGTGTGTATTGTTTATCAATTATCATTCGCTTTAACGGTGAAAGAAAACATCATAAGGAAACCTGATTACCTAAGAAGTTCTTTATAAGAAGAACCCACACTAGGCCAACATGGTGGACTAAGGCCTAAAAACCTCTCAGTAGTAGAGGCAGCCCGTGCCCAGCAGTGGGACAGTATATAATACAGGGCTGGTATTGTTATTGTTTTGTATTACAAATAATGTTTAGTGTAATTAATGGATTCTGGCTTAGGCATTATTTCCAAAGAGTATTTGTTGAATTTGATTTTTTCAGAATTTAGTTAGTATTTTTTTATTATCATTTTTCATTTTTACTTAATTTTATAAAGGTCAAAGATAATATGGAGCCTTTGTGTGTAAAACTCAGCATGAAAGTGATTCTATGTATGTTCAATTCCAAAATATTTTTATGTGAATTAGGAAACTGCATTAATTTTGGAAATATATTTTTTAAACATCTAGACCTGGAATCACCAATCTTTAGGCTATAGCCTATTACTATTTGAATATGTCCAGTAATTAAGTATGGTATTATTAACTAATGGACTATTTTTAAACAAATAATGATAAGGGGTGGAACATAATATGTGCTAATGAGGTGCTTAAATACAACATGTGGAATGTATTATTTTCTATTATTAAGTGTATAGCAATGTAAACAAATACTTTACTAATCATGCATGCATGTTTGTAATTATTATGGTTGTCTAATACATAGCCTAAATAAACCAGAATAAGATTAACCAAAGATATGCTCTATAATCAAAGTTCATAGTGTAATATTTCCAGAAGAATCTAAAGTTTCCTTTATCAGGACTAATGCTTAGTTTTCAGACCCCACAGTCAACTGCAAGCTACTACAAAAATATCGACCTGTTATGAAGATATTCGCCTGTTCTCAGGCCATTATTAATCTATAACTAGGTGTTGGTCACAGCTTCGCCTGCGTGAAAGGACTTTCCAGCTCCTAAAAGCTCTAAATCAATTTAGCGATCCATCTGGAGATACGGATATCTTTATCTATGGAGATACGGATGACCGTACGATGCGACGCCAGCGCGTACTGTTAAAAAAATTAGATGAATAATTCAAGTATTTGCCACGGAGACAAATTACCAGGCTAAAGTGCCCTATATGTTTATCCAGGATGGAGTCTATGCGTGTGTAAACGTTCATCCAAGTCCATTCATCGGTTAAAGCGTTTACTTCTAACAAACATCCAAACATTCATATATTTCACAAAAATTTGCATTTATAATATTAGTAAGATTGTTAGCTTTTATTTAGCCCGCGTTAGTCTGACGATAAAATTATCTATAGCACTCAGGAATAACTTGCTTCCTGCTGGTGAAAGAATGGCAGATAAGAATTGCATACCTACTTGGAGCAACAGTTCCAGAGCTTAGTGCGTAATCAAAGTAATAAAGAAATCTCAGTATTTTTTTTTATTACAATTGTATGACGAGACGAGTATGCCGCTCGCCTGGTGGTAAACGATACGATTGCCCAAAATGTATAGCAACATCTTCAGAACTTGCATTACAAAGCACTGCTTGGCATTGTACTGCGCTCGTCACGCTGATACACAAGATGTTAAGTTCTATGTGTTTGGCTATGACACTGCTAGTCGATAACTATGCTAAATAAGTTACGAAATTACATAATAATATGCGAAAATGTTTCGCCTCGTTTTGCTCATATGCATAACACTTGCATGTTTCAAATAATTTTAATATTGACATTGAAAAACATCCTTGTAGCTCACAAGTCTTGATTTTTTGCTATCTAGACGCAAACATGTAGCGTTACCGTACTGATAGCGTTGATAATGCTATGTGATTAATTTATTACCGTTACGAATGTTGTAATTAGTGTCGCGTGTTATCAAGCCCGCGGAATGCTAATTACCGACATTTTATTGATACAAGAATAATACTGTTAGTATCTTTGATTAATTATGTACCTAGATGACGCGCTGCAATGAAAACAATCAGACCAACTTTTCTGAAGCTAGCATGCGTGACAGCTGTCTCATACACTATCGCTGCATCATTCTGCGTATCCTTTTGTGCGCGCATAATGATACCAGTGATTACATGGTTTCTATTAAAACGGGGAGAAAATTATATCCATGAATAACAACAAATTAATTACCTCGAACTCATTTAGTTGGGAACGGTTCGCCTCTATTTTTTTCGACGCGTTCAGTACGTGTCGTTCATTAAGTAAGGTAAGTATTTTTGTTGAATGAAATTGGGATGCCTTGATTGGTTGGTGATTGATTGGATAGAAGTAAACTATTACCATCAGTAATACTACTCGCTCTACCCACCAATCTTTGAACCTTGTATAGACGTGTAATGTTTTATTGCGTGAACGGGTGCTGCTTGCGTGGACTGGTCTGCTCTGTTTGATGGTTGACTTTATTGTTTACTTATATTGAACACTAGCTTTTGCCCACGGCTTCGCCCGCGTTAATAAGTTTTTCCGGGCTAAAAGTACATACATAAAAACCTTCCCGTTGCATCACTCTATCCAACACATTTATTTGGATAAAGATTAATATTATGACGTTGATACAACTCTTAACAAAAAATGCATTAATTTCGACCAAATTTGATTACCATAAAAACGGTTCTAGAGAGTTAATCTTAAAAGATAGACATATACTGTCGCGGACTTTTTTTTAGATCATTTCAAGAGGAATAATTCTTTCATACATATATTTTTGGTATCTTGAACCGTTTTCGCAGCGCACGGAATGGAAGCCCTTAAGGATGAATAATTTTCCCCGCATTTTTCCCATTTTCCATTATTTCTTCGCTCCTAATAGTTGCATCGTGATGTTATATAGCCTATAGCCTTCCTCGATAAATGGTCTATTCAACACAAAAAGAATTTTTCAATTCGAACCAGTAGTTCCTGAGATTAGCGCGTTCAAACAAACAAACTCTTCAGCTTTATAATATTAGTATAGATTTAGGTGGTTGTTTGACTTACGTACTCTCCGTTAATTTTCGCATTTAATATCAAATTATGTTGCCATGCAAAAGTTAGTCACGTTCCTAACTCACGCTCATGAAGATGCCTCAGTTAATTATGTATGTACAAATCAAAAAGCATGCTAACGTCCTGACCTGTCTACAACAGCGAATTGTGCGCCATAGTTCATGTATGATGTATCTCAACTCCCAGAACAAAGATTTTGGGCGTAACCAAAAAAATGGAATCTTCAGTTTTATAACAAGTCATGTCCTGTAGCTATACATTGTAACTTACATTTCTTTTCATTATAATACAACATTGTTCGTAAATAGGCCTGTATTCGTAGAAAAAACAAGAAACCAACTGACACACATGTCGCTTTTCTAAATGTTTTCCCGAGCGCGCGGTGGATGCGTGCCAATTCTCATCTCACTGCCCCAGCATCAAAGACATACAAGATACATGCACTGTTTGTCGAATGTCCACAAGTTTGAGCTTTCCCTTGTTGATGAATCATATCGGTTTAGGAAGTCGATAGACTTAGGTCGCGTGCGGCCGACGTGTGCAAACTACGGGTTAAGTTATGAGTGAAAAGCGGTTAGAATATTTCACTCGCAACTTTGAGAAAATAGTAAGAATTTTGGTTGCCGTTGCCCGATCCGGGAAGCCAACCCGAGACCTGGTGGTAGGACTCTCATATGTAATAGTCCGTCTGGGTGGGTACCACCGCTATGTCTATTTCTACCGCCAAGCAGCAGTGCGCATGCACTGTTGTGTTTCTGTTTGAAGGACATTGTAGCCAGTGTAACTACAGGACATAATGAGACGTCTTACGTCTCAGGATGACGAGCGCAATGGAATGCCACGCAGTACTTTGTAACTCAAGGTGCTGGATGGTGTTTCTACTGTTTATGGGTGGTCGTATCGCTTACCATCAGGCGAACGGCATGCTCGTCTCGTCATTCAATGACATAAAAAAAGCAAAAACCTCAGCATTGCAGTTATACCGTAATACAACTACATTTTGGCTATCTGAAGATTATTTAGTAAGCTATGAAATCTTTTATAGAAATGGACTAATATTCAACAATTTTCAAGTTTTAAATTTTACTTCCCTTGTTTAAAAATATTATCAATACGATAGCCATTGTAAGTTAAGCTTTGGTGGATTAATTTGACTATCTCACGTTATCGACTGCCTCGATGGCGTAGTTGTATTACGGTACGACTGCGATGCTGAGGTCTCGGGTTCGATCCCCGTGTCGGGCAGTGATATTGAATTTTTGTATTCAGTATCAGCCCGGAGTCTAGAATTTGTGTCCGATATGGCGATAGGTTCGCCCCCTATCACATGTCATGTCATTTCATATCATGGGACGGAATACGCACGGCGAAAAGTAGGTGCATTAGTTGGGCCTCTGCCTACCCCTTCGGGGATAAAAGGCGTGAGTGTTGTGTGGGTGTGCATGTGTGTGTGTGTATGACGTTACCGGTACAAAATCTTCGCATTTCTTTGAAGGAGTTTCATAAAACAAATAAAACGGAGGTCGCTGCGTCGTATCACTTAGATCGTGACACAATATTCAAATCTTCTTGCATAAGGAACAAGGCGGTTGAGATTGCATAGTACTGAGCCCGTCAGCCCGGTCGGTTCGATCTAATGCTATAATCCAATCGAATACGACAGATGCTGTTTGAACGAATTACATGTGTAATGGAGATTAAATTCACTCTATTACTGAATTACACCTGTAAGACTTTATATTCACTCTTTTATTACACAATACATTTATTTATCACTGTTTTCGCTAAACACTTTTTTGTTACCTTTTCTTTAATACATTATAATTGGTGAGCCGTAAACAAACTTAAATAAGGTTTATTAGTTATTACTAACTAAAAATGTTTATTGTAAGCTTTATTATACGATGCATAAGGTACAATATTATAATGTATTTCAGTTCCACATTACAAGCTAGTAACGATTCCCATCCCATTTTGAATAAATGTCTTAAACGGGTAAGTGCAAAATAAACTCGCAAAATTCCGCCAACATTAGCTATTTCAAGATTAGTTCACGTATTATTTCAGCTCCGCAGTTATAAAGGCATTGTGTTTGGACTTTAGCTCACGTACGAACCTATACTCCGCGAAAGTCTGTATAAAATACTTGAATCAGGATTGAGTGTGAGTGCGCTCCTTTCAGCTCGGGTCACTAGGGCAAGTCGACGCTGACGCCGTCTCCCCTGCCCGGCGCCCTGGCACCTTCCCCCTGCAACTGCGACCAGTGACTAGCGACTCGTGACGTCACACCGCCGCGACGCCCGCATAAAGTTTCAGCCTGTAACCGAGCCAACACAGTACACACAAATGACTTAACTGCAGTTCTGGAACGGTTCGCAGTTTTCCACTTTTGTTTTCAACCCAGTTTCGCAGTTGTTATTGGGTTAAAGTTGAGAGATTACGCCTTTGAGCGAGACAGGGGTCCGTTTTAATTATGACGGTTTCTGTTAACTCTGATGAAGCTGCAGAAGTTTGTGATCTCAACTTCAGGATTAACCCGTCAAGCCCCGCTTATATATATAGATGTATAGGGAAACCCTATATATGGACGCCGGCGTCCGTCGCGGGGCTTGACGAGTCGATTTACAAAGATCAATCAACAATCTGCAATCATAGAATTGGTCTTTATGACATAAGGCTGCGAATGTGATATGATTTCCGGAGGCCCAGGCACTGCCTCCTTTTCCCAACCTTTATGCCGTTACTATAGGAATCGTAGCTTATCTATGATTATTCTCGTCTATGCGTGTTTATGGGCAGTAGATATAACTTATGATCAGTATTCAGTACCCCTAGCGCGAACATTCTGCCCTATAGTTAAAATGTCGTTGAACGTAAATTTTCATACAACATTTGAACAGTGAAAGTTCGATTTTGTATGTATGTCAAAAATTTAATGTAACCGAAACAGTCTATAGTGTTTTTTGCACTATAGACTGTTTCGGTTTTTTTTGAATCGTGCCTGGAGACAAGAGATAAAAAAAATCTAGCTATTTGCGTATTGCATTTAAATGACGAGACGAGCATACCGTTTGCTTGATGGTAAACTATACGGCTGCCCATAAATAGTAGCAACGATGCACATAACTTTAAATTAAAAAGTACTGCATGTCACTCCACTGGACTCGTCACCCTGAGACATAAGGTGTTAAGTCTCAATGTCCAGTAGTTACGCTGGCTACAATGTCCTCCAAACCGGAACACATCAGTGCATGCCTATTGCTGCTTGGCTGTAGACATATACATTACGGTGGTACCTACCCAGGCGGCCCTTCGCATACGAGAGACCTAGCTCCATTAAATCCTACTATCCTACTAATATTATAAAGGCGAAAGTTTGTAAGAATGTCTGGATGTATGGATGTTTGTTCCTCTTTCACGCAAAGACTACTGAACCGATTTCGATGAAATTTGGCACACGGGTAGATCGTATCTTTCTATCCCGGGAAAATATAAAGCGGGACTTTTATCCCGGAAAAACTTTTTAACGCGGGCGGAGCCGCGGGCAAAAGCTAGTTATTGATATACCCTAGAAATAATAGACTTAGGCGTTAGCATTAACGGTTGTAGAAACGCATCATGTCTATGGCTCCAGGTGACCCACTTCCTAGCTTTCCTTTCTATGCTATATACATTCGCACTATACAAAATTGGAAAAAAATCTCATTAATATTTTAATACACTCGGCGGTAATGAACGTGCGCCCTCGATAATGAATTATTGGGTCGCGTGGGTGTCGCTAACGACATTGGTTTACGCGTGTTGCAGCCTAAACGCAACACGGTATGCTAGGGCATTAGAATGATACTCTGCATGGATAAGTACCGCTACTGTGTTTTTTGCCGCTATGCAGTAATGTATTATATGAAAATTTCAGCAACAAGATGTCGCTTGACCTGTCAAGCCCCGCTATATAGATGTATGGGGAAACCCTATATATATGGACGCCGGCGTCCGTCGCGGGGCTTGACGAGTCAATTGTTGGTTTACGTTAAGAGACCTACTGGTGAAAATAGCTCGTCTCGTCATTCGGTAGCATACCAAAAAGGATAAAAATCTGTCCATTTGTTTGGGAACTACGATGCCACAGACAGACATACAGATACACATCATCTTATGATGTAAATAAATCAAATAAAAATTATATCTGGCCTGGGTAAACTGTACCAGAGTAACATAGTAAGTATCAAGTACACATATTAGATTCGGTTCATCGTTCACTAGTTTCAGAGATTACCCCGGCGAACGAACTCACAAACTTACAAACTTCACCCCTTTGAATATTGTAGTTTGGATCGGTTGGATGTTGCTAACATTATTGATTGCACGCGAGTTAATGCACCCTAAATGTGACACTGCTTCACAGGTGTGTATTCAGGTGACAATGAAATGGGGTGACGCGACGGGGCTTATTATTATTATCACACAATAAAACGAATTTTACTATTATTTATGGCTTGTGATTTATGATAATTCGAGTGAATTTGTTTTCAAGTTCCTTTGTAGTTTGTACGCAATAACAATTTATATTACTTTTGTTGTAATAATCCATATAATTATTATACTAGTAGAATTTGTTTTAAAAATTATGTATAAAAAATTGAGTTGAGAAATAAATTATTACTTTGAGAAGCCTATTGGCATGTGTAGTAATGCTCAGCAATTACACTGGCTACAATGTCTTTCAAACACAATACTGCTAGGCGGTAAAAATAGATACCGCGATTTACCCAGACGGACTTCTACATACTAAAAACATAACACACTGTATAGTAGGGAATGAATATGTGCCTGACAAAATACAAATGATCAACACTGTCAAACTTCCGGACATTAACATTGAAGGTTCCATTCGTAATATCCGCATTGCTGTTTGTAACCTCATACGTGAAATTAATGGTTCGTTTCGTTCACTGCAAGCAATCATCGGTATTGGCTATTGAATTTGATATTAATGATTGTGTAATTTTTTTTGTCGACTACAAATGACAATTGTGAAATTTGATCATCTAATAAAATTAAAACAATGCAGTTTATATATATGTGACCGAAACATACAGTAAATAGTTTCATTCAAATTAAATTGATAGCTTTAAAGGAAATCAATGAAAATACAGATCCGAATTGAGGCAATAAAATCTTACTTAATCCTAGCAGTAGAGAATTAAATAAAGGATCTATATTTATTACTATACCCGCTTCGATTTATACCGCTGCCTGGGTTTTAATTACGTTCCCGAGATTAAAACAGCTTACATAAAACAATAATGTATCTTCCTACTATGATAGTATTTCCAGATGTAAGGACATTCAAACCAAGTAAATAAATCCTTCAGCCTTATATCAGTATAGATTAAGACGCACTTTTACAAACTGTAGATAATATTCGCTTTAAAGGCGCATGTGATACTAACTATTGCTCTATCTAAACAGAAGAAATAATTAGTGTATGAAATAGGATGTGTGCATTGTATTATGGAGACTATTGACAGAAGCCTTGCGTTAATTGATGCAAAGCAGAAGCTTGATGAAGCGAAGACTAGGACACGATGATATTGTTTGTCTCAGGTTTTGTTCTGTGTTCAACTAGTCATTACTAATTGTTAAATTTTGTGCGTATCGTGTCGGGTACATATTATGTGATGTTATATGTCATTAATTATTGCATAATTCTGTGTAAATCATATTTTTAACTACACATAAAAGCAGTTATAATACATAGTTCATGAACATACTTGCAAAATGTTGTATAATGTATTCATGATTTGTTGCAATACGTAAATTAAATAACAATATTCATGAACTCCTATCTATGTGACCTAAATTTACAATGAATATATCATTTGCTTCTACTAAGGGGGCGTGCCCCTACAGGTGTCCCCCTCGGTACGTCTCTTACATCCGGCTCACTTGCGGGTACTCCACACGATCGGGTTATTGATGCCGCGCAAATTGGCTGCGGTGTCTTGTATCAGATTTTGAATAATGCAAGTTTGCATGCAAGAATGGATGAAAAATCATGACTTTGGATGTAGGCAGGTGAACAAATGGATCAATAAATAGTATGTGACCACTAAGTAGTGATGATGATGATCACTGCCTCGTATGCCCTCTGCCACAGGAATTGCGAATCTTTACTAATATTATAAAGCTGAAGAGTTTGTTTGTTTGTTTGTTTGAACGCGCTAATCTCAGGAACTACTGGTTCGAATTGAAAAATTATTTTTGTGTTGAATAGACCATTTATCGAGGAAGGCTTAAGGCTATATAACATCACGATGCAACAATTAGGAGCGAAGAAATAATGGAATATGTGAAAAGAACGGGGAAAATTATTCATCCTTGAGGGCTTCCATTGCGTGCGCTGCGAAAACGGTTCAAGATACCAAAAATATATGTATGAAAGAATTATTTCTCTTGAAATGATCTAAAAAAATGTCCGCGACAGTATATGTCTATCTTTTAAGATTTACTCACTAGAACCGTTTTTATGGTAATTAAATTTGGTCGAAATTAATGCATTATTTGTTAAGAGTCGTATCAACGTCATAATATTAATCTTTATCCAAATAAATGTGTTGGATAGAGTGATTCAACGGGAAGGTTTTTATGTACTTTTAGCCCGGAAAAACTTATTAACGCGGGCGAAGCCGTGGGCAAAAGCTAGTATCTTATAATTTTGTAGATCGATAAGGTTAAATGTCGGTAACGTAGTTGGTATTTCTGTGAGACTGTAGGCATCTCGGTGAGCCCGGCCCTGTAGTGGGATGTCTGGAAAACCGTCAACAGCGAAGCTCTGTCAAGATAGCAGTAGCAACTTAGCAGAATCAAATCAAATACATTTTAGAATTTGTAGCTAATTTGTTGCTAATTAGTTACCACAATATGGATTTTGTTGCTCAAGCCGTTTAAAAAAAAAAGCTGTCACTGCTATCTTGATATCAAGATAGCAGGGAACTAACGAAACTTAACGGCTTAACGGTAACGGCTTGAGCTACAAAATTGTTTTTGTGGTAACTTATTAGCAACAAATTAGCTACGAATTCCTATACCACATTTGATCACATATCAATAAGTTTCGTTAGTTTCCTGCTACCTTCATATCAAGGTAGCAGTAACAGCTTTTTTTGGAAACAGCTTGAGCTACAAAATTGTTTTTGCAGTAACTTATTAGCAACAAATTAGCTACAAAATCCTATACCACATTTGATCACATATCAATAAGTTTCGTTAGTTTCCTGCTATCTTCATATCAAGATAGCAGTAACAGCTTTTTTTTGGTAACAGCTTGAGCTACAAAATTGTTTTTGTGGTAACTTATTAGCAACAAATTAGCTACCAATTCCTATACCACATTTGATCACATATCAATAAGTCTCGTTAGTTTCCTGCTACCTTCATATCGAGGTAGCAGTAACAGCTTTTTTTTGGAAACAGCTTGAGCTACAAAATTGTTTTTGCGGTAACTTATTAGCAACAAATTAGCTACAAAATCCTATACCACATTTGATCACATATCAATAAGTTTCGTTAGTTTCCTGCTATCTTCATATCAAGATAGCAGTAACAGCTTTTTTTTGGTAACGGCTTGAGCTACAAAATTGTTTTTGTGGTAACTTATTAGCAACAAATTAGCTACAAATTCCTATACCACATTTGATCACATATCTCTAAGTTTCGTTAGTTTCCTGCTATCTTGATATCAAGATAGCAGTAACAGCTTTTTTTTTGAAACGGCTTGAGCTACAAAATTGTTTTTGTGGTAAATTATTAGCAACAAATTAGCTACAAATTCCTATACCACATTCGATCACATATCAATAAGTTTCGTTAGTTTCCTGCTATCTTGATATCAAGATAGCAGTAACAGCTTTTTTTTGGAAACGGCTTTTTTTTTTTTTTTTTTTTTTAATGGCCATCTTCGGCTCATTAGGGACGGCTGCGAGCCGAAGATGGCCATTAAAAAAAAAAAAAAAAAAAAAAAAAAAAAAAAAAAAAAAAGCCGTTTCCAAAAAAAAGCTGTTACTGCTATCTTGATATCAAGATAGCAGGAAACTAACGAAACTTATTGATTGGAAACGGCTTGAGCTACAAAATTGTTTTTGTGGTAACTTATTAGCAACAAATTAGCTACAAATTCCTATACCACATTCGATCACATATCAATAAGTTTCGTTAGTTCCCTGCTATCTTGATATCAAGATAGCAGTGGCAGCTTTTTTTTTAAACGGCTTGAGCAACAAAATCGATATTGTGGTAACTAATTAGCAACAAATTAGCTACAAATTCTAAAATATATTTGGTTTAATTCTGCTAAGTTGCTACTGCTATCTTGACAGACCTCAACAGCGAAGCTCTAGACAGTAAAATTATACACGAAGAGTTAGGTAGAGGTTCAGTAGGTACTACGGACTACACTTACATGTATTATACCCCTTATAGCTTGTAATATTCTATGATGCGATGATTTAATTACAAGTAAGCGCCCCTTTGCGGTATCCAAAAAAATTAAGTTATTCGGTGTTTAACTTAAATAATGAAATATTTCGGTGGTTGGTCCAGTATCCAAACTTTTCAAATAAAAATGGTTTTGCTCTGTTGGGTCTTCATTTTACGCTGTACTGCGCCCAGCGCTTTATTTGTGGTCGGCGCGGTCTCAACCGATATAAATATGTCGAAAAAAATAGCCACAAAAATTAAATCGAAGCACTTTTTTCTTTTTTATGGCTTTGAATGAAGAGACAAGCGTGCCGGTAAGCGATACGACCACCCATAAACAGTAGCAACACCATCCAGCACCTTGAGTTACAAAGTACACTGCGCTAGTCATCCTGAGACATGAGTTGTTAAGTCTCATTATGTCCAGTAGTTACACTGGCTACAGTGTCCTTCAAACAGAAACGCAACAGTGCATGCACACTGCTGCTTGGCGGTAGAAATAGACATTGCGGTGGTACCTACCCAGACGGAGTCTTACATATGAGAGACCTTACAGTAAACTTATCATCAATATGATATTTTGTTACATATACAGGAGAATTGATTTGTCAAAAGTTATTTATTTGTTCCTTACTTTGTGTATGTCATAACCAAACATACGTATCACATATTCTCCTTTATTTACCGTAGAGTGACATACGGAAATATTTACACCAATATACCTCGTTCGTCACAAAGCATATGTATTTATTTATTACTATCAAGTAACACAGACTCATTTGGGTTAGTAAAATATTCCTATATTTCTCTTAGTAAAACAATGGTGAGTCAATTGTCCATAATGTGTCTACTATTGCATATTCACTCCTTCCTTTTTTTATACCTCCAGCGCAGTACCTTCCCAGACATATTTTCGTCCTACTCCCTTTGCAATGAATACTAAAAAAGGTCTCAGTTTCGATGTTGACGTATTAAAATAATGATTTCATGAAAATCCTCCTAGCCAAGTTCGGCACGGGCGGCCATTTCAATGGAGATCGACCAGGTACCTACGCAGGAAATGTTATAGTGCACAAGTGTGTGCGCAATACACAGATGCACTCGTTATTCGTTTATTTTCATAGCCCGGCGAGACAGCAATCCAACATGACTGGAGAAAGAACAGGTGCAAGACCAACGTCTTTATGTGCTTTCCGAGGCACGGGGGTATCACACCGCCAACTTCCTGACGTCGAGCTGAGACTGGGCAATATTTTAAGATGGACAAATCCAGTCGCAATGTCTTTGGCGCGACCCGGGTTCGAACCCGAGACCTCAGCGCGTAAATCGTATTCGTATCGCGCACGCAATACAACTACGCCACCGAGGCAGTTAAAAAACATGATTTATTAAGCAGTTAGTCACGCAGGCTGATAATATAACTCCGTATTAGTGTTGGTATAAAAATGTAATATTATACGTAAGCAATCAAAACAAATCGCTCATATTAATTGTCCACGAGTAAAGTTTACAAACAATATGTTTTTTGCATTCCGCCCTTTCATATTTTTGCGTGTATCCAATTCTGAATGGTTATTTATAAGTTTGAAAATCTTGGGGCTATAAGAAAACAAATTATAGAGTAGTGTCAGTGCTTCATAATTGTAGAGCTAGCGACGATTTAAAATGTCTCAGTTTATTTATAAAATATACTTCTGTCTAATGATAAACAGCCGACATTAATTGTGTTGTCGCCTTAAAATTTCTGAGAAAAGTTGTGATTTTGTTGATACCTCTTCATAATATTTCTTCAATAGGATACTTGGGGACCTTAGGGTTGATTATTATTGTTAGAAAACCACTAAACAAGGCCATATATTCTGAGTTACAGAATTGTTTGAACTTCCCTATAATTCATTGAATTTTCATATTTGGCTATTCTAAAGAATCGCCAATATTAACCCTATGAATATTTTCCACTTATCGCCATTCTTCGAACGAACCTCCAACATAATGCCGTAACAGCGGGAATTATCTAAAATCCGATCAAAGCCACGTCCGCCCGCTAGTTAAATCCATAATTCAACATTGAGGCGGTCAGGTGGTATTAACTCAGGTAACAGGTACTCGGCATAAAAACATCGTACACGACTCGCCGTCGCGTCGCCTGAACGTAAAAACCGAGGGTTATAAAACCAGAGTGGTTATTCCAAAAATCGAATTAGGAGAGATTGGCTGTCATATTTGCGAAAACGATATCGATATTTAACTGTCCAGCAAGTAATACATTTATTTGTCTTTTCCACGTAATTTTTATTGCGTAGGAGCTAAAAATAATATAAAACCGTTGAAGGTTACCTATTAAGGTATGTACGTAATGTAATGTAATATCTGATTACCTAGATTCTCGGTAGTTTACTACTCTTCATCCGAAATGAAGTACGAAAATACTCTTACGACTTTTGGAATAGCCACTCAGGTACGGATACACGAATTATTAGGTGCACCACTTAGATTTATAATGGTGCAGTTTTTGTCTCGGGCCGCTTTTTTACTTGCCTGACCCAATCCTGATCACTCTTTCTTTGTGAGATAAATGAATATGAACGAGCTAGCATAAAGCATTTTCTGTTGCCGAAAGATAAGCTTTGTTATTAATAAATACGTATTCCGGCTCACGTGGAATGCAGTTTCTAGAAGATTGTAATTTTTTGAAATTCGTCATACATTTTCACCTGCTTGGATTGAGTAAATGGCTGTGCCTGCGAGTTTTAAGGAAAATAATAAGAGATTCCTTGAGGTATTGTCAGTAAAAGTTCCTAAGGGATGCTACTAAAGCTAGCAGTCCAGATTTCTGAGGCTGTAATTAACACTAGTAGAGCCATTCCACTTTCTTCCAGACAAAACTGTTTATATCGTCAAAGCATAGTGTCTCTAACGGTTTCATATCGTAAGAAGTTGCAAATCATACTTTACCGTAAATGGAGACATTGCTTATGCAACTGTTACTCCCTTAATAGCTGGGAGTTGATATTTTTCCAATTCACACAATTCCGCCAAACGGTATCTTATTCTTCGTATTGTAAACAATCGTATAGTTTCACCTATCATTTTCTCTCCAACCTTAAACTTATTGTCTCGTTCAATTCCCGTCTTATGAACGTAGCCGTAATGGGAACTTGATTGTAAACAGTCTCGGCTTTCCCAAGATATTGTTTCATTGACCCCGATTGCTTTTTTATCTTGAATAATTGTTAATTATGTAATTGTGTTGCAACGGCTTTTTGGTATCAGTGGATGGCCTCGGTGTTTTCAGGGTCGACGGGCGGGCGAGAGTTTACGACGGTCGAAATGTAAAGGAGTTGATTGTCATTGTTATTATCTGGAATAATAACAGTTGGAAGAAAAAAATAACTCATAGGTTCATGAGTATTTATGATACGATATACCAAAATGTAATCGACATGTATCTAAGAGCTATCGAGATGTATTATTGTCGTCTCCTTGGTCTAGTGCCAGTGTATACCTACTGCTGCGGACCGCGCCATAGATTGGATCCCTAGATCGAGTAAAACTTTGTGGGTTTTATAACATGATATGTCTGGGCTAGCGGTCCAGGTCTACAACGTGCTTGTTGACTGTAAAGGCGTGTTCGAAGATGAAGGGAAGATATTCGATGTATTAGGCCTTTTGTGACTTGTCCATCACGCACGCCATTTGTCTTGGTAGATTTCACATAGGTACCTTGGATATCTTATGGTGAACTCAAAGATAAGCAGTTTTTCTCATGATATTATCCTTCACTTTAAAAAATAAAATTTTGCAGCAATAGCCCAACATCGAAGATCAAAAGAATTTCCCCTGGGAATAATCCCGATGCCACCATTGGACTCTCTAATTTGTTTTGTGTAAGTTATCGCTGATTTTTACAAATACAGATTTATGCATCATTAAGTCTACATTACGTAGGTTACACCGAACTCTTTGCAGTCAGTCTTCGTAATAATGGTGAGAATATATTAATGAATTGATAGCGTGACTGTTGTCTTAACACACCACGATATTTGCATTAAATTTTTATACCTCAAGGTAATGCGCGCCGCAAAGTAAACTCAATATATAAAAGATGGCCTTTTTATATAGGTTAATTTCATAAGGCGCTGGTTAATACTGTTGTTTGCCGTACATTAACTTTGCCGTTAAATTGACAGACTGAGGCGACCTTGTCACCGTCGTCATTACCTGCGGCCTTATTAGGATGAGTTGAAACTTACGGGATAGCATTGTGTTGACACTCGCCGCGTCTTACGTTTTGCGGTTACGTAGTTTCTTCATAAATGTTATTGCTCATTTATTTGTTGAAGAGTGAGTCGAAATATTGTTATTTGTAAAGTGCTCATTTGTTTTTTGACAGTGTATAGTTTTACGTCATTTATTGCTATTGTAATACAAATCATAATAAGTAGGTATAATTTGTGGCTTATGGTCTATGGACAAGGAGGGGAAACAAATATAATTGTTGTTATGCATTAATCATATTTATGGTATATTTTATGCAGAGTCATCCCAACTCAGCAAAACAGTGACAAAAACAAGACTTTTATATTTTTTAAATCCTAGCTCACGATGTGTACTAATTTATTAATTTAATTAACACTTATTCATAGTTTTTTGACATACAGCATCGCAGAAGACAATTAGCATTCTGTGATTAATCGGTTGATGCCAATTAAAGTAAATTTGCCATGCCTTTTTAACAGTCAATTGATGCCTCTAGAATTGCTGATAATTGTATTAGTAGGTAATTTTAAAATACTAGGATTACGGCTAAGAACTATTATCACTAGTGATATACTGCAGATGTTGATTATTCAATGCCTTTTCAAATGATTGTACGAAATCCCGCTTATGTTTCGAACCATTGTGACGTGCATTGATATTGCCATTTTCATGTCTTGTAACGTGTTCCGATATGTGTAACATTTTTAAATCAACTATTAATGTTATTAGGAAAGCTGCATATACATATGCTCATTTTGTTTTAGTTCAGTCATTCGACGCAAAGTTTCTAATAAATCACTTACATGAAATGAAATCCTCCTAGCCAGTTTCGGCCACGGCGGCCAATCTCAACGGAGATCAGCCAGGTACGCAGGAGATATTATAGTGCACAAGTGTGTGCGCAATACACAGGTGCACTCGCTATTCCTTCACTCTCATAGTCCGGTGAGACGGCAATCCGACATGACCGGAGAGAGATCAGGCGCAGGACCAACGGCTTTACGTGCTTTCCGAGGCACGGGGGTATCACACCGCCAACTTCCTGACTCCGAGCTGCGACTGAGTAAATTTTAAGATGGAAAAACCCAGTCACAATTTTTTTTGGCTCGACCCGGGATTCGAACCCAGGACCTCAGCGCGCAAATCGTACTCGTAATGCGTACGCAATACCACTACGCCACCGAGGCAGTCAATCACTTACATATTGCTGACGTGTTCATAGTTTTATGAAATACATACATATACACTCACGCGTGTTATCCCCGAAGGGGTAGGCAGAGGCGCAACTAGTGCACCCACTTTTCGCCGTTATTCCGTCCCATTATGTGATAGGGGGCGAGCCTATCGCCATATCGGGCACAAATTCCAGACTCCGGGCTGATACTGAATAGAAAAACTCAATATCACTTTGCCCGACCCGGGGATCCAACCCGAGACCTCAGCATTGCAGTCGTACTGTAGTAAAACTACGCCACCGAGGCAGTTTTATGAAATACAACTACATTAGCTCTAATGAATGAATGCGGTTAACAACAGTAACTATGATTTTATATTTTTATAGAATCCTGAAAAAGAAACAGTCGAAAGCGGGACTCGAACCCACGACCTCCGGCGAACCGTGCCGTCGCTCTTTCCAATTGAGCTATTTCGACCTCGCTTTCGATTGCCAAATTCAGGATCCGTACTTAATTCTCTTAAAGGAGATGACTAGCGACATCTGTCAGCAGTTATTACAACTACCAACTCAGCACCACCCCTTTTACAGGAGCAAGTAAACCGAAACGAGTCGCTAAACTTTTTTCCAATTTTATATTATGATTTTGTTAATGATTTTATATTTTTATAGAATCCTGAAAAAGAAACAGTCGAAAGCGGGACTCGAACCCACGACCTCCGGCGAACCGTGCCGTCGCTCTTTCCAATTGAGCTATTTCGACCTCGCTTTCGATTGCCAAATTCAGGATCCGTACTTAATTCTCTTAAAGGAGATGACTAGCGACATCTGTCAGCAGTTATTACAACTACCAACTCAGCACCACCCCTTTTACAGGAGCAAGTAAACCGAAACGAGTCGCTAAACTTTTTTCCAATTTTATATTATGATTTTTGTTAATGATTTTATATTTTTATAGAATCCTGAAAAAGAAACAGTCGAAAGCGGGACTCGAACCCACGACCTCCGGCGAACCGTGCCGTCGCTCTTTCCAATTGATCATAATATAAAATTGGAAAAAAGTTTAGCGACTCGTTTCGGTTTACTTGCTCCTGTAAAAGGGGTGGTGCTGAGTTGGTAGTTGTAATAACTGCTGACAGATGTCGCTAGTCATCTCCTTTAAGAGAATTAAGTACGGATCCTGAATTTGGCAATCGAAAGCGAGGTCGAAATAGCTCAATTGGAAAGAGCGACGGCACGGTTCGCCGGAGGTCGTGGGTTCGAGTCCCGCTTTCGACTGTTTCTTTTTCAGGATTCTATAAAAATATAAAATCATTAACCAGGCACTACATGGCCATTCACATGTATAAAAAATCATAATATAAAACAGTAACTATTTACTGCAACAAGAAAATCTACATTACCCACAGACGACTCGACATTAAAGCGAATATCTTCTTACGATTATAAATACCAATCGGTAACATGAAATCGCGCGCGGCTTCGGGCATTAAATCCAAGTATGTGTGCACTGTAGGGACCCGTACACAGTGCATTTATGTACTCGTGATGTAGTATCCATAGTATGAGATATTTATAGCAAACATTTTATTGGTAAAGAAGTTTACGACGAAGATTATTAAAAAAAAAAAACCGTTTTACTAATTCTTTTAAGATTTTAAAGTGGGAATGAATTTCGTTTATTTTGAAACAGTACCAAGATTTTTTTAGTAACCATCACAATACTTAAACTCGGCATCTGTTCAGTAATCAATAAATAGTTATTAATTCGACAAAGTTTTATGGTAGAAAAGTTGAAAATATGCAGTACATCTACAAAATGGAGTGTTCCAAAAATGCAATATGCCAAGTTATTAATCCAATAACATT
Organism: Lapara coniferarum; assembly: GCA_949316025.1. NCBI lineage: Eukaryota > Metazoa > Arthropoda > Insecta > Lepidoptera > Sphingidae > Lapara > Lapara coniferarum. Next base: position 2,297,000 of record OX438920.1, read on the forward strand.
ATCAGAATACATACTACCTACTGCCAAAAGACCTCGATAAATAAGCAATATTTATTAAATTGTTAAAGTAATTTGTAATTTTTTTTAGGTCCTACAATATTTTATATTCCCAGTTCATCATATTAAACAATTACTAAAATAAAATAAAATTGTTGTATAAGTTACAAGCTTCTATCTATTTACATAAGTAGAAGAAAAAAAATATTAGACAGTAACATCTTCAAGGGCCTGTCACTTGAGAGATGACATGTACCAGATGCTGCGGTCGGTGAAGTGCGATCGAAACCTGAACCACTGTTAAACTAAACAGTCTATCTTTAAACTCATTTAACAGAAACATTTTCAAAATATAGAGGCGATGCGTAAAATCTGTTTCATTCTGTTTCATTATTTAAAATTCGGTAGTTTGAAGACTGTCCAATGTTGCATACGAAATTGTTGTAGACTAGCTTTTGCCTGCGGCTCCGCCCGCGTGAATGAGTTTTTCCGGGATAAAAGTCCCGTTTTATCTTTTCCCGGGATAAAAAGTAGCCTATGTGTTAATCCAGGACATGATCTACCCATGTGCCAAATTTCATTGAAATCCGTTCAGTAGTTTTTGCGTGAAAGAATAACAAACATCCAAACATCCATACATTCTTACAAACTTTCGCCTTTATAATATTAGTAGGATATGCTCACTTTAATGACGCAGTTACGATTGTGCCTTATCTTTAATTTTTTTTTTTTAAATACTTAGACTTAAAAAATATAATGATAAAACTTATTCAAAATGTTCGATAGAAGGTGTTGATCCAAGATAGGTTAAAATAATTTTAATCAATTGCTTTTTGGACCTTATGTTTGATGGTTCATACGTTACGGTAATGGTGCATCTATCTGATGTGTTTTGACTCTTCAAGCCCGCGACGGACGCCGGCGTCCATATATATAGGGTTTCCCCATACATCTCTATATAGTATAAGCGGGGCTTGACGGGTTAATAGTATTAACCTAGGTGGCCAGTAAATGAAGAGTATTGCGTCTGGTAAGTGAACGTCCGTAATTCCAGAAAAGTCTGAGTGTGTCCCCGTCTCCGACCTCTTAGGAAAGAAGAAAAACAGCTGATTTGGGCCCCTGGTCAATGTAAGTGGCAAAAAATACAGCAGCATACACATGTGTGTTATTTGAGACTAGTATCCATAATCCAATATTGTATTTTTAATAACTCGTTATCCTTTTTAAATTTTCAATAACAATATTTGCATAAACAAACATGGTCCCAATAACCCGCCCTTTTGTTCCAATATGCGACGTGATACTGCAAACACGGCGCTTGATTTCGGATGGATTCAGCACCTGCGCCCGGGTGTAACGGTTTCGCCGGCAACGAAACGCCAGAGACGAAAGACCGAATTTACCGGAAGGCCGGAGACTGGAAAATGAAAAGCGTTTAATCGAAGCGTCCTGACTGAAAATAAAATTTTAGAATAACCAGACGCATATTTGGTGATATTAATGTAGTTTATGCTCACACCTGTATCCCTAAAAGGTGTAGACAGATTTACAACCTCAACATCCTCGTTTTACTGAATTATTTACGGAACGTAACGGGAGAAATGCACTCGAACGCTTACACGATTATTTATTTCCAACAACTTCATTAACTTCCGAGTTCAAGTGGCACTACACCATTGAAATGATATTGACAACATGTACAAGTAGACATCGATAATTTGTGAAGTACTCTAGAACAACGGATATCCTTCCCACATGCCAGCTCGCAGGTCGATAGCCACCATTATCCTGCACAATGCATAGAACAATACGTCTCGCAAAAGAACAACCTTCCATTGTTTATACTCCCTCGCAGACAGAGTGCACTTTCCATCGAAACTGCACGAACTGTTTTAATTGTTCTCGTAAGTTTGGCGTAGCTGGCGTTAGCGTTTTTGTTTTGTTATGCCATTGTATTGATAGATGATGCAATTAATGTAAGTCCAATTGAATTGATCAGGTTGGTGGTAGTGCTGAGCGACGAATACCCTTAAATTAGATTCCAAGAAAATATTATTTAAATATCTATAATTTAAATATCTAGTATTGTACTCTGGATCCTAATCTCTACAGTTTAAACTTTGCAGCCCACACAAAAAAAGGTGACCTATGTTAATTGTATCAACTTAGTTAACGATAACAAGGGACATAAGTAGTTAATTAGTTGATCCTAATTAATAACGTCCTCCAGACATTCAAGAACATGACATTACAACATAACTAGTACAGTGATATAGGTGCTTACCAGTGACCTTAGGATCCTAAGGATCCTAGTCTTTTTAACAATTTGAAGTCTGATTCAGGTGTAAGTGTTTGAATTCACATATTAATCACATTTGAAGAAAGCCGTGGTAGCTCGTGAGACAGTAAGTGTAGAATGTAGATCCAGTTGGATAGGCTGACATAATTCTGACAATCCCAGTTAATAATCGCAATTCGTACTGTTGTTTTGCCTTATATTGGGGTTTGGGATTCGACTGTACCATACGGTGCATTAATCGCTTTGCCATGTATGTAAAAAAAACTTCATTGACAAATATTTGATGCAATGCACCAATCACTCAGTTCACAAATAAATAAATTATGAATATGGTAACAGCCCATCGCGATGCTGTGGGCGTGCTGCGGTCGTTGGTCGACGTATCTATAAATAGTTTTCGCAGAGATGAAGCATGCCTATTAATCGCTTCTCAGAAGTGCGCCATTCTGCCACAATTACCAGTGGTGGCCGACATTTATGTCAGCACCTAATTCCAAAACGAGCTTGAGTTTTAGGAAATTACTGTACAATAGTTGATGCTGTATTATGCATTAGGTAACCAATATATGTATATTCTACCAGTTCCAAAAGGTTTTGTGGTAATGTGCAAACATGATTACTGAAGTGGTAATGTTGGCAGGCACATGCTCTACCATCCACTTTTCTCGGTTTAAAGAAAAATAGCTAAGCTAAAGTGTTACAATATTGGCCCATTACATCGTTGATATTGCACGTAAACACAGGCAGCCTATCTGAAAATTCGGTATGAATTTTAAACTAAAAAGCCCAGGCACCTTGCCGTATTAATTTGATTACTTACAAACCGGCTAAGCACTTTAGCAACAAATTAACCGAAAAACTCAGATATTACACACTAGTAGTGCTCGCGGCTCCGCCCGCGTGAAAAAGTTTTTCCGGGACAAAAATATTTTCCCAGGATAAAAGGTAGCCTATAGCACTCAGGAGTTATGTAGCTTCCTATTAGTGAAAGAATTTTCAAAATCGGTTCAGTAATTCCTGAGATTAGCGCGTTCAATCAATCAAACAAACAAACTCTTCAGCTTTTATAATATTAGTATAGATTATGAAATGTTTATAACATATCATGATCCGCAATGCTAATTGGCTTAAATATGAAGTAACTCAAGCTATCGATTAAGCATAGTCTCGTTATCGATCAAGCATCTCAAAGCTTGTAAACCCAATTATGCCACGAGTAGCGGGCGTGGCTGACTGAATGCCTCCTGTGGGTATGTGTTATTAACGCTTTGGCCTGGCAGAATGGACGGCAGTCGGTAGCCGCTTTGATAGATCGTGTTGCGTTGCACCGTGGCGACCACTGGCCTGGCTCAAATTGGATGACACACGAGATGATCGCGTATAGAAAGCGTTTATGTTTCGTCGTAAACGGCAGATGTTGCAAATTGTATATGTTGAAATTTGATATTTTTGATATTAAGGTTCATTGGTGTGGTGGTTCTTAGGCTGGAATTTGTGAGGTATTTTATTTGATGCTAGGTTTCCGCTCGGATACGAAAATAGGCGTCAGCTACATTTTAAAAAATTATAAAAATGTCTTTGAAAAATAATCTAAAGTTCTTGAACATTTAGTTCATTCCCAACTCAATGTTTCCTCTACACAAATCAACTCTTCAATCCCTTTCACACCAACAACATGCAACACCCTCCTGCCCCCGCGCGGCACCCCACGCCGCGCTGTGGACCTGCGTCGCGTCGGCCCATCGCTGTGGATGCTTTCAATTTTCATCAACTCCGTCTCGAATCATCGTCGTTCATCCTACCACCCTTTATGCTGATGATTTGTAAATCTATACTTAGCACCTTTGGAAAAGCTGACCGATGCAGTTGTAGAAGTAAATTCTGACTTGAATCATATTTGTGAATGGAGTAAGGCTCATGGCTTGATAGTGAACCCATCGAAAACACAAGTAATTGTCATCGGCGGCCCTAGGATGATATCCTGGGCAGATTGGTAGCAACTTCCTTGTGTTTCTTGTGACGGTACTATTATCCCGTCCCGTACAGCGATAGTGTAAAAAATCTTGGGTTGTACTTGGATAAGTCAATTACCTGGGGACCGCAGCTTCAATGTGTTAGTTGTAGGCTCTATGCTGCGGCGGGGTGCTTGCGAAGATTACCCAACTTTTTACTCATTGCCACCAAGATTTCTGACTCAATCCATTCTTCTTCCCATCCTTGAATATGCTGATGCTAGCTATATTTATATAACTGAAGGATAACTTAATAAGCTTGAGCGCCTTCAGAATTTTTGCATAAGATTCATATTTGGACTGCGCAAATATGATCATGTGTCTGAGTTTCGCACTAAGCTCAAGTGGTTACTTATTCGCCTTCGCCGGAATGCCCACATACTTTCCCTTCTCTATAGTATTCTGTTAACTGTTTAATCCTCTAACTCCCTCTTATCTTAAATCTAGATTCCTATTTCTTCATGAGACGCATGAGAAGTCTCTTAGATCATCGGAGAACTTGAAATTGAAGATGCCTGTGCATACTTCTACATTTATGGAAAAATCCTTCACTGTTGTCGCTGTCAGGTTATGGAATGATCTGTCAGTAGCCATTAGACGCGCGCAATCACTACCAGTTTAAAAAAAATGGTAAAGGAACATTTCCTCAATCTCTAGAACCTCTCAGAACTGTATGACATTGATTAACATTTTTTTTTTCGTTATTTCTCTTATCTCCGTCCAATGGTTGTCTGTAAGAGATTGCCTTGAGCGATAAGCGGTACTTTAACTCTGAAAAGAACGGAAATAAATTAGGAAAAGTGTGTCTGTATGCATCTGTCCATCCATTCAGGATTTTCTGTCTGTTTTGATTTCCGCAAATTCAAAGCAACGCAAACAATAATCACAATATTTTATCTAATCTTGCATACGCATCTTAATTTGGAATTATAACCTCTATTTCGAATAATAAAAACAGCTCTATATTTAATCATATCAGACAGCCTTTGATCATCGAGAGACATAATTTGGTAAAAATACATCTCTTGCAAATTGTTAGGCGCCCCGCCACTTGCGTCATTCGGCTGGCTTGTAAAATTTAGACACAATGAGCTGCTCTTGACATGTTTTCGGCCTTAATTGGATAATTTTCTAGAATAAAAATAAGTTGAATGTTTTGGTTTAGACCTATACGAAGTGGGTTACATTATTTATTTTTGTTTTGGTTGTGTTTACTGATTTGTTTCGCATTGTTTAGCTTCCTGGATTAGGCGTTTTTATATATTAATTCGGGTGATGCTAATATTCGATGGAGCGCGTCAGAAAGAGGTTAATATGAATTAGTACAATATTCATTGTAGATGCATATTCGTAGGTTTAAATGGAGAGACGTAATAACTTAAATTTTAATTGCGGCTTCAAAATCAATGGTCTTCTATTAACCTTTTAAGGATATAGACGGGCTTAAGTATGTTAAATCTCATCTCCACTACATTTTAAGTTCTGATTTGTTTAGAGTGTAGTCTCCTATCGAGAGACTATCCCGCCCTCACACTCTCCTCTGCTACTCCTGTAAGCCAGGTTCGGCAGTGGCACGCATATTATGACACCGAGCGGTGAAGCTCGAAGTTAATCAAATAAAAGAATAGGGAGGAGTTACAAGTATATTTTCCACTTGTAGTAGTGTAGTCTCCTATGGTCGTCTAGGTTCTAAAGCTTCTACATCATTGTCCTCAGGTATACATAGCGTTATTCAAGCCGCTGCGCGTCTCCCGACGTCAGTTCCGACGAGTGTTGATGTGCATGCGCAACGTGCGCCACCTCAAGTGCCACGAGCTGTACGCGCACGAGAAGGTCACCAAGGTGGACAGCCTCTCGCTCGTGCTGTCCGGCAAGTGAGTGCATACTGATGAACCAGGAATTATTGTTTCTATTTATGTTCAGTTTAGGTTTCAGAAGATGTTGGCTAATTGTGCGTAAACCGTTCAATGAGTTTAAATAAAAATTTTGCATACAGAAATAGATTATGTTCTACCTTTCAACTCAGTAATGCGCCTTTGAAGGAATATTTACAAATTGTTTACAATTTCTGCACATTTTTATTTCGCTTTCTAGACAATATTAGCATGGTGCCAAATTACGTCGCACAGTTCGCGCAATAGTTTCAGGTAAAAGCTAAAATGTATTAGTCTGCGCGGAAGAAGCCTTATTTAGATGTCAGTCTAAAATAATTTGACACTATGATGGTAGTATGGTTTTTAAGGATGAATGTAAAATTCGTCAAAGGCATTGACCACTAAAGAAACAATGTGCTCGTGCGGGTTTAATTGTATTCATTTATTCTGTCCAGCACGTGGCGATGCCATTAAATAATTCTGTGCATAATTTGCCCATGTTGTATGCCTATGTTACGTAACGATGCCATCACATGGCTACATAAAATGTTTACGGCATTTTTCAATTATGACCATTGTACGGTTTTAAAAAAATGTACACACGCTCGCGCCTTTTATCCCCGAAGGGGTAGGCAGAGGCGCAACTAGTGCACCCACTTTTCGCCGCTATTCCGTCCCATGATGTGAAGGGGGCGAACCTATCGCCATATCGGGCACAAATTCCAGACTCCGAGCTGATACTGAATAGAAAAACTCAATATCACTTTGCCCGACCCGGGAATCGAACCCGAGACCTCAGCATTGCAGTCGTACCATAGTACAACTACCACCGAGGCAGTCAGTAAAAAAAATGTGATCAGTAATAATTGTCCCCTTTTGCATTTTGGTGAACTTTCATGCTATCAAGAGTTTTCTATTAAAATATTCCACCATCTTTATCTGACTTAGGTGATAGATTACCAATATGCTAAAATCCAGGGTGTCTATCCTGGATTTTTTGTCTATTTTAGCCGACCAAAAGCAGTAGACAGGCTACTGTTTATGAATATATTTTACCATCAGACGAGTTCCTCGACAGTATCATTTAGTTGCGTAAACTGTAAACCCGTTTCCGAAATCACTAAAAATATCGTACTATGTGCAATGCGGTCGTTGGAACTAACAAGCGTGGTGCCAATTATTGGTAATTTTTGTAAGATTAAACAAGTATTTGTGTAAACCTGACTGGGCGTGTCCAATCCTAGATTTCTATTTCATATTTCACAATAAACGCTCGATGATGTATGTATACAGTTATGTTAACTCACTTTGCTGTGCCCTAATACATTTTTTACCTGCGTATCTTAGATACCACCGGAGTCACCTAAAAATATTTGTGGATTAATCTTCAGAATATTGTGAAATTGCTTGCTAATTTAAATATGTACAGTTCTAAAACGTTAATGGAGTTGTCCCTTTTACCGCAAAAAACGTTTTTAAAAAAATTGAGGCTTAAAAGGACTGCTCACCTCCCGGTAGGCAACGGCTTGGTTGTGCCTCTGACATTGCTTTAGTCCAAGGGCGGAGGGTGCCGCTTACTATCAAGCGGACCGCTTGCTCGTTTGCCTACTTAGGAAATAAAAAAAACACATGCACGCGTTGCAATATATTTTGTTACCCAAAGTTTTGGGTGGAATTGCTACTGTTAATGGGGAAACGTTTAACCTCTGATGAGTTAACTTCCTATCATTCGTTGTATTAAAAAACTTGGAAAAAACAAATGTAGAAAATGCAGCGTCGTCACACATTGATAAGCTGACGGTAAACAGTTCATCAGCGTTCCTGGAACACCATCTAATAAATAACAGTAAAGCTTACTTGCAAATGAGTGACAGTCGGAGAGATTCGACTGATAAAAAGTGGCAGGATGATGTCATATGCGAAGTGGTGACTAATCGGTAAACAGCACATGGCCACAGCGGTGAAATATATTTCATTGGAATCGTATAATTTGTAGGCTTTAGTGATGGGGTTTTGTTGTTCAATTCGCTGTAATCAGAACGAAATATAATTAAAATTTGATATTGTTGGCGACAAGCTACGAATGGATAGTACAGTCTCATCTTAATAATATCAGCCCTGTATTATATGCTGACATTGATGGACACCGGCCTCCTCTACTCCTGAGAGGGTTTAGGTCTTATTTCACCACGCTGGCCTAGTGCGGATTGGCATCCTAATAAATTCTTTATCCCTTCAGTTCAATTCACTGCACTTCGTCGGCTTAACAATTCTAATCGCAATCTTTTGACTTGTCAAACCCCGGATATATATATAGACGGACGCCAGTGTCCGAGTATATAGGGTTCCCGCATACATCTATATATATAAACGGGGCTTGACGGGTTAATCTATATTAACGAAAATTAAATATTATCATACTGTAATAGAGTAAGTGTGTGTAGTGTACGAATTAAATGACAAGGGATTATTGCATTAGGCCGTACATCCAAACGGCTCTGACAGTAATCTAATTTCCACACCCGAGAGTCGCCTCTGATCTTCTCATCTTATTTACCATTCGGGAGGTAGCGCGTAGATATCAATTTATTGAGATGTCGTAGGTATTGATTTATTTTCAATACATCTAGTTACATGTTTTGAACTAAATAATCCATACGAACTGTTTGAATATTTACACGAAATTCTGTGATTAATGTCAAAAGTACGAATTCTTCCATAATATTCTCACAAGCTTAAAAAATGTTAAACTTCCTTTAATCTAAACCTAAATGGGATTACATATACAAAAGCCTCAATGCAAGAATCGAAATCAAACCTTTTGTTTCTTCCTTTAACTATTATGTTATCTGTATGCAGCGATTTCGTATTCGAGAAACTCTCAATAATCACATCACTAGTGTGGTTATAAGATATCGCGAGAGTTGTTACGGTCAATGTGAGCCAGTGCTTTTTAATATTTTAATTTAATGTCACTCGCTTTTTGTCTTTTTATTATATCTCTTTTACCGAGTAAACATTGAGGTAATAAACGTCGTTTAATGTGATTTCTCGTAGCCGATTATGCGCCTAATGTTTTCTTTGAATTGAACTTTGATGGTTAACGGAAACCATGATGTCTGCAAATCAAATTGTATTACATGAGATCTAAAAATTAAGAATGCTGGTGCATGCTTAACATACTAATCTATTGTAAAGGGGTCTTGCAGTTTAGACTTGTAACTTGATCTTAGTTTAAGGTCAAGACTATTGTGTGACGCAGATGTATTCAATTTTCATTAAACCAAAAGTATAGCCTTTTATTGACCTCGTTAAATTTAGTTGCTATCCACCCTTACCCTGATTTTACCGACTTGATATAAAAAAATATCGTCGTAAAATACGAAAAAAATATACGATGGAACCCTCATATCATCGGAATTTCCAGCATAATGCGTTGTTTGTATTCCACGGAGTAGGAGCTTGCATTGCGCTTAGAAAATAAAATCCCCGTGGATAGCCCATCGACCTAATGAGATTCCCTCTACGTAAGCGTTTATAAAGTTTTTGTGTGTCTAGATTCCAGGCTGATTCTATAATTTTATGCACCTGAATGGTTTAAGCAAATTCATGGCCAAATTGTAGGCGTTCTCTGTCTTTAAACATCACAATCATATTTAATTATTTAAGAAATGCTTAAAGTCGCACTAATCTTTGTGTGTGTGTTTTATTATTGTACTAGCTTTTGCCCGCGGCACCGCCCGCGTTTAAAGTTTTTCCCGGATAAAAGTCCCGCTTTATGTTTTCCCGGGATAAAAAGTAGCCTATGTGTTAATCCAGGACATGATCTACCCGAGTGCCAAATTTCATCGAAATCCGTTCAGTAGTTTTTGCGTGAAAGTGGAACAAACATCCATACATCCAGACATTCTTACAAACTTTCGCCTTTATAATATTAGTAGGATTATGCTTCTTGTTTCTGTCATGGTGTTTGCGAATAAATTCTTTGAATTTGTACAATCTTGTCAGTAGTCATGCTCATATGCATCATTAGATGTCAAGTTCTGGTTAATGCGGAGGAATGGGGATATAATCTTACTCCGTCAAGTCGGAACACAATGCTACTAGCACACTGCTCCCGAAAGGTGACGGTTTAGAGACTTTAGACAAAGCACTGTTACCAACCTAGACGGATTCTATGAGAAACGCTTACCAACTACAAAGTTTCATGTAATTTGTCCATTGTGTTGCTATTACTTTAATAATGTCTTGACAAGCTTCATAACAAACCGAATAATGACACGTCATGTATATTTGGCTGATTCCGAAAAAAAATCGAAAATGGCTTTATCGAGTTGATCAGTTTTTTTCAACTCGTAATCGAATTTTTTTTTGCTCAAGTCGTAGTATATGCCTCGTTTGAGAAAAATATTGAAGTGGTCCCCAACTGTTTTGAGTTTGAATCGAATTTAAAATTTTAAAAAAATTTGAAAATGAGGGAATGACAGATTCATGGGGGAATGATTTTTAATATGATTCTACAATAATTAAGAACTTTATAATGCACCAATCATTTGTTTTATTGCAAAACTTTAATAATTAAATAATTTTATTGCAAAAATATAATAATTAAATACATACTGAACAATTTAATTGTTACAAATAAAACACGTTGACTCATAAAAGTAATATTAAATATTAATTTAGTTAAAACAATTTAAAGAACGAAATTAAGAAGTACTATATAATCAGTCTAAAATTTGACTTATGTTTTTAACATACTAAAGACAAGAATGTATACTTTTATATTGGTGATTTAAATGTATAAAAATAATGAAAAGAGAACATAAATTGCAATTTCACTAATCTAATATTATTAATCTGTTATCAGACTCTATGCAATCTAATTGCAGTTGTCTTTAGTTATTTTCACTTTCTTAAAGTTTTCATTTTATCTCATCGACTTCTTTAACAAAATAACAACCTCAACTGAGTAACTTTGGGGGTTTAATTATTTGAAGAACGTCAGCCCAAGCATAAAGTTCTTCATCTTTAACTGTCGGCCATTTCCAGCATTTTGATCCTTTCTTCATACACTGAACTAAAGGCCCATCATCAGATAATGAAAGAATTTCACCAGGATAGACTTCGTTATTCCATGTTATAAGGACATCACCAACTTTATATCCATTAGCATTTTTCATAAGGAGTAATTTTCGATTCTTTTCCCTGATTTTGATTCTTTTCCCTGTATTTTGAACTGTTTAATCGCCATTGTTTCTGTTTCTGCCTTCTTTCTCTTGAACTCATAGCACTTACAGACTTGACCTGAACTTTTTCCTTCTTCTTTAAATACTTGTCTTTCTTTCTTTCTAAGTTTCTCCAAACTTTCAGGACAATTTTTTAATTTTTTCTTCGCTTTCTGTCATACTCCTTTTTCTTCAGCTTTGCTTCTGCAGCGGTTGATTTTCTACTTTTCGTCATTATAGATGTTCAGGATTCTGAAAGCAATCAAACAAACATAAGTTTTCTAAATTTATTAGAAAACATATCATTCCCTCACCGAGATCATTCCCTCACTAAAAAAATTTATGAGGGAATGACGGTGAGGGAATGACAAAACGAAACAAAATTGCTACAAACTCAGGAACATAACCTTACTTTCTTACGAATTTTAAATAATACTTTATTACTACCGAAAACATATAAAAATATGTTATGATTATTAAATAAAAAAATGCTTACCTTTTGATAACATTACATGAGGAAATGACATAAAAAAATGTAATATTTAAAAAACTTACTGTCAAATTGATTTTAAGAAAACATCCTTTCTTCAATGGTCCACTCTAGTGTATGTTCTCAAGGGCAATGTTGCCAACTACAAAAAAAATTAAAGTGGGACTTGGTAGGCCTTGGAGTACTGCTCCAATCACACTGTTACAAAACGGTGAGGGAATGATACTTTTTTTAAGGACAAATTTTGAATTATATTTAAAAATATTTCCATTCGCATTTGGGAAACTATGAACTCATATAGTTATAGTCAATACTATCCTATATAAGTAAAAAATATGATAATAAACAATTTCCTAGGAATTGTACGTTTTAAGTTGATGATTATCTTCAAATTTAGCGCTTGGGACATCGTGAGGGAATGATTTTCAGGGTACTTTCTTTGACATATCTTTGCAGTTTATCATATAAAAAATAATTTTGTTTCATACATTCATAGATCTAGCACAGTCCTATTATTAAAAAAAAAAAACTTTTCATAATTGATGATCCTGGTTTATAAAAATGATCAAGGACATCAATTTCGATTTTTTTTGAGAATCAGCCATTTAATGTAAAATTACGTGTTTGGAGAAAATTATGTTTTAAATAATTGAAACATAATTTTGTTTCATTAATTAAATTACAGATATATCAAACAATAAACGGTCTTGATTCCTGCGAACGACTCAAGGTCTCACGATATTGTTCATTGTTTTAACGTGTTTTAAAATCGCCGTAGGTATATTGAACAATGTAACAAATTATTGTTTATTCTAAAGATTAGCCTGCAAGTTACTGTTAATTGGAAACGTTTATTTTATTTTATTGTGGCCAGTAATAACAATACAATAGTGCTTTTGAAGTCGGTTTATTTTTTGTTAAAAAGTTTTAGTGGGTAGGTATATATATGATATTCAAGAAATAACATCGTTTAGGCAAGTACACAAGTTATTGAAACTATGTGATCAGTGTTTTTCCGGTGCAAGCAGGCCCCCATAATTGATTGGAATAGCGAGGAAATCGTCTCTCCTCAGTTGACACTATTCTGACTCCACGCCGCTTACCATCAGTGCAGTGGGGTAACTTTACCGTGTTCATAAAAAGTCTAAGATTCCGAGGGTACAAGCGTAAATTTTGCAGTATTTTTATGTTATTTACCCATTATTAGCTCCTGAATTGAGAACGGCTATATTTAATTGAACAATTCAACATATCCGGGTGGCACGTTGGCAACACAACTTCGGCCGAAACTACCCAATTTGGACAACTGAGCACTATTAGCGCGTTTGCATATTTAATGCTGTCTAATTTGGAGTATCGGTCCATGGAGGTGTTTTATGTTACGAGGATATTGTGAATTCTAAATTTCGACTTCTTACCCCCGCCCTTTCACTCCTCTACCCTTATTATTTCTACTAAACTTGCACTTATTACCTTTATGAAGGACATGAGCTTGCGAAATGTAGATGCGTTATTCGTACTTCTGCCTTATTGTGATAGCCGTGAGCTTATGTTTCGCGAATATTTATTAGCTCTTAATTTAAAGCTTCAAGTAGATGGATCAGTTATTGCTAGAAATAATCCTACGCAATTATTGACTCCGTGAGAACATGCACAATGGCGAGGCAGTATTTCCTTGACGCTATCAGAAAATATCATCTTTGCTAGCCGGCGGCGTATGTAAACTTCAAATAAAATTTAAATCGATCATTGACACATAAAATTCAAAACCCATATATTAATGGAATTGATACATATTATTGTACTGATCATGTTAATACTATTTGATAATGAGATGTTATTCCAAAATTTTACGTAAATAATATCTTCTTAGTCCAGTTGGAACTCAAGTAAGCAAGTTACTATCAGTTTTTACGTTCCTAGGATGAGCAATTTGTATTGAGCTTTCGATATGAAAATTTTCTCTCAGAATTTTTATTCCGCTGTCTTATCTTACGTTAGCTTGTCAATCAATAAATATACTCTGCAAAGCCTTCCCCATATCTTACCATAATGGTAACCCCATTACTATGTAGTACTTGTTGAGAGTTAGGGGAGGAAATGGGAATTATCGAGATGTTTGCCTCATTCAGAAATCTCTGCTGCGGTTCATTTGTGATTAACTCAAATCCACATTGTTTTCTATTTATTTGTTGTTGGAAAGGATCGGATGACGAAAATAACAAGTGGCTCGCTTGATATTTAGAGCAACAACTTTAAACAGTAACAACTCATAAAAAGTCGCAAAACCAATAGTCCTCTAGTACTCTGAAATACGAAGCTCTAGATGGTACTTAATTGCGTTCGATATGCTGAAATATTAAAAATGTCTGTAAATACTGGCTCCAATATCCTTAAAATCGGGTCCAAGTGCCGCACTACAAACGACTATGGTACCGTCTTAAAAGCCTATTTGCGTTCACCAAACCCATCCATTTTTACAACGTGTGTACAATATATAATCTATATCCATTAGAGATTAAAGTTAACATACCTTTTAGCATATTACTTGATCATTAGCATGTCTCGTTGGGACCCAGATTACCGGCTGTCGCCTTGGGCGCCGCAGTATGCGGTAGGCAGCTGGCCCTCAGTTTTGGCGGCACATATCGGCCATTTACAGTCGCTCCTTTTTTGACTTTCTGAGGTCACTTCAATTCACAAAACACTCATTGGTTTGATGTGTTTGGTAGAATGTTTTTATATTGATTGGTATTATGGCGGTATAATATATTTCAATTTAAAATAGTGCTTGGGGAAAATAATAAATTAAAAAACACTAGTCCCCCAGTGATGACTAATGTTTTGAAAAATATAGGATATCTTACCAAGAAAACAGACTACCTGAATTTTTATATGCTTTTTTCAGAACATCTGTAGGACCTTTAATAAAAATATTCTTAATATTTTATTTCTTATCAATTAGAAGAATACCTAGAGTTTTAGTATCTGAGTTGTTGTCATCGTCATGGCGATAGACCCATCATCAATCACATCACGTGACAGAACTAGATTCTACAAAGTTTGATCTAACTAGTTTCACTTTTACCCACCCTTCACGTTTACAGATTTGAGCATAAACATAACAGAAACATAAAAATTCCGAATAAACCTACCTCAGTAATTCATTCGCAGAAGGTAACCTTAATAAGAAGACTGAAATGTATTCATTAAAAATGTTCCCCAATATAACGTTTGTTCGGCTGAGTTTGTGGAACTTTTAATTTACTCCCCACTCACTTAAAATATTTTTGTTGACTTTCATTTGCTTTTATCCAAGCCTCTCGGATTGTGCTGTGTAATATTACCCACTGGCGCGAGTCCGAAAAAATAATCTCGTCTATGTTAAGAGAGAAATGTTGCGAAATTGTCTGCGGATGTTGTATTTTTTGATTTTTTATTATCTTGTGATGTAGGTGACCACTGATATTTCTTAGTAGGCTAATATTAAATTTAGCTTTGACGTTCCTTCGGGCGTACGGGTGCTTGATATTAGCTGCTAGCACGATACTTCTCTATACTCGTGTCTATGTCTAATTGCTTAAATAGAGTTCACTTTACTCCGATTCCATTCTTTCCATTCTTTTATCCGAGATTCCATTAACTTGCAAACAAATATGAGTATATTTATTAGTAACATCGGATTAACTTGCAAGGTGGACAGACGAATTGATAAAGGTAGCAGGAACACACTGGATGCAGACCGCTTTTGACACGTCTGCCTGGCAAGCTTTGGGTGGGGGGGGGGGGCTATGTTCAGCAAGATGTGTCTGTCATACATGTCCCTAGAAAATAATGCTTCATTTGATATGCAACGCCGCGGGACGCGTGTAGCTATGATTGCTACGTATTCTCGTGTATTTCTTACGTGATCTGAATGTATCCACAAATTATTTACCGTAATTCTTATCCTATTTCCTATAACTAATAAATGTGCTATTTTGTAAACATACTTGGAAGTAGATGCATTAAGTGCTGAATGGATGACCTTAAACCTTATCTGTATGGACTTTTTGTAATTTATTTTTGCTTAATGCTACCATATCCGACTGCGTAGGCACGTGGTTATAAATATGGAAATTTCAGGAATGGCTCTTATGATATTTTCTGTTTATTGGTCTAGTTACAGCTGAAATAGTCATTAAAATCGTGCAGGTTTCGATTTCTCAACTGAACAATTTTATTTATCATAATAAATAATAATAATCATCATCATCATCTTTCTGCCCTGGTCCCAAATTACTTGGGGTCGGCGCAACATGTTTTTCTCTTCCATTCTCTTCTATCTTTCGTCATCAAGTCATTCACGCCCTTTTCTTTCATACCATCTTTTACACAATCCATCCACCTCTTCCTTGGTCGTCCTCGTTCTCGCCATCCATCATAATAAATAATATGAGAACTATAATTTATATTGAAATTTGTGCTGGATATTGAAATAACTTTTGACACGTGGCTGATAATGATGATCATTAAAATAAGCTTTTCACCTATCAAATTATAGGAAATATGTTCGTTAAATACGGCTACTAAAGCCACTGCCTACCCTTTCACGTACCAGCGGCCGAGCTTATGTAGGTTCATATCAGGATATTGTGATCGAAATAAGCGAGGCTTTATTACTCGGGCAGGTCCCGGCTACACCGATTAATCACGTCGTGTGCTTTACAAGTCGATTTTAAAATAAATAAAAGCCTTCCACGGTCAAGGGCTTTGATGCTTCGGTGAGATTGGGGCTGTTTCTAGGAGGTATTTTAGTATAGGAGTGGATGGAGGGTGTCGTATCAAATATAAAATATAATGTAAAATGGTTGTATTATTCAATCGTGTTCAAATATATTTCTAAACTAAAGATACCTTTACATGTATAATATAATAACTTACAAAAAGTTAACTGGAGTTCGATATCTTACTCGACAGTAAAAGTAAATGCTTACTGCTACTGCTGTTTCAATATCAATTCTTATCTATGTTAGTTTTTGGAAACAGATAATCTCCAAAAGTAAGAATTTTAACCGTTTGTAATCTGTTAGTAAGTTATTGAGACCGGCCGTTAAATACGCTGCGATCTCACCATCGATTAATGTTGGCTTTTAGATGATCTAGACTCTAGTTCCCTTGCACTTAGAGTCTAGATCATCTATAATCTACCTTTGGACCACTAATTTTAACAAATGGTATACATAACTTTAAAATTTCTACTAACCTAAAGAAATTATAATTCTAATGAAATTATTAGTGGACGATAGCCTAGTTGAGAATGGAACGGTCTGCCGAGACAATGTCCGGAGGTTCAAAACCCAAGGTACACACCTCTGACTTTTCAAAGTTACGTGTGTATTGTTTATCAATTATCGTTCGCTTTAACGGTGGAGGAAAACATCGTGAGGAAACTTGCATACCTAAGAAGTTCTTTCTAAGAATTTCGAAGGCATGTGAAGTTTACCAACCCGTACTAGGCCAGCGTGGTGGACTAAGGCCTAAACCCTCTCAGTAGTAGAGGAAGCCCGTGCCCAGCAAACGGACAGTACATAATAGAGGGCTGGTATTATTATTAAATTATTCTCAAGATCACCTACGGTGTATGCTAATCCAATAAGAAAAAGTCTGTTATATAATTGCGCATACCTTTTATCAAAATAAATATAACGTTAATTTGTAATAACTTTTAGACCCTTAAGTACCTAGGTCAATAAATTTACGTTGTGGCTCGAGACACCATAACTAAGTTTTTATTGTCCTTATAAAAAATGTTGTGAGTAGGTACGCCTAGTCTAGGCGTTAGGTAAAAACGATAACACCACAAGTTTTATAATAAACTAGGTGTTGGTTGCGGCTTCGCCGCGTGAAAAGCCTTTCTCCACCATAGGTTTTGTGCTTAAAAACCCGGATTAAAAACATCCATGATTACCCATGGGATCAAATTACCAGGATAAAAAGTACCCTTTGTGTTAATCCAGGAAATCACCTAGCCGTGTGCTAAATTTTATACAAACATTTTCAAAACCTTCGCATTTATATTATTAGTAAGAAGTAAGATAAAGAAATATAAATAAATAATTCAATGTTTATGAACCAATGTGGAATGCGTTTTCATATCTCTGTTGTCGATCAAACCCTCTCATATGGTATACGTTGACCCGAGTGTTAATCAAATATGCACATACTTTGTCGGGTTCAGCAAATCTATATTACATTTTTCTCATTCGACTAGTTACAAACTGTATTTGCAGGTTATTTCTAGTTTGTTCTATTCTTAAGACTTACCAGTTAATGTAGCAACTAGACTGTGGAATATATGAATGGTGGTACTGGGAGTCTGGTGGTAGGATTTTTATGTTTCTCGTAGAAGAATTTACTATTTGAGTATCACCGCTTTGTCTTAACTTAACTGTACCTACCCTAACAGCATTTTTATGTTTTGGTTTGAAAATTGAATGATATTGTTGCCGATGTGATTACTTATTGAGTACTGAGCATCGTAAAACAAAATGTCACTGGGTTCAGAGTACAATGCAGAAAACTTTGTGATTCAAATTCCTGGTTGTTGCAATTGTTTAAGACCAGCCATGGTGCTGTCCACTTCCCGAATTACCTGCACATCTCCTCATTCATATAAAAAACATGGCAAATTCACACTTTGACGAAGATTAATTGAGTAGATAATTCACGCTTTGTTACGCTCAGTCGACCCCACGTAAAAGGTTTACGGTCGAGTCTCGGGTCTGTAAAAATCAACGAACAACGTACCCCGGTAATTGCCGGCCGTGGTGTAGTTAGGGTGGATTCGTGTTGCGTTCGGATCGTTGTAATTCTAGAAAATATGTGATGAATAAGGAGTTCTGTCTTGCAGATGATCAATGTTCTAGAACTCCGACATAACTAGAGTACTTGCTTTACGAAAGTACTAAAGACTCAAGGTGGATAGTGTTTCTGTACCATGTAGAGATTCTCGTTCAATTATCAACAGGCGGAATACTTCTCTTCGTTTGTGTGAAAAACCACTTATCACAAGACTTCCTGTTGCATTTTTTTGCCTAACAGACGAGGCATGTGAAGCATACTGTACAAATACTGAATAGATTTTACCTGATGGGGTACAGTTGTGCCAAAAAAATAGGCAGTCCATACAAAATATCTTTCGTGGCGTAACCTGTAAGTCGACTGTGAAAATATAGACCGCGGTTTGTTCCCGAGTTAGGTTTATGCAGTCAAGTAGTGTTATTATGTTTGCCTTTGATTGTGTTATTAATTTATACATGTCTACTTTGAGTTAAGGAAATGTCAGGATCTCCGTGACCTCATTTGCAGTCCCGGGATTCAGACGTTAAAAAAAAATACAAACACACGAATTGAGAACCTCCTCCTTTTTTGGAAGTCGTTTAAAAATATAATAGTATTATTGTTATTTATTGTTGCATTCTTTCTTTTATTTTCGTGATAGTGTTTTAGTAATTGCCGGCTGAGATTTACTTCCGCCGCATTACATTAGTTTTGCCAAGATGAGAGTTTAATTATACGAAAAATATATTTTTCAATCTTTTCAATACATTTTCATCACATTTCGGTCAGTAATATTGGGTACTTCCTTTTAGTATCAGCCAAAAGTCAAATTTATGTCCTATATGGCGATAGACTCATCTTCTATCACATCATAGAACGGAACACACATGACAAAAATGAGTGCCTTAGTGGCACCTCTGCCTACCCTTTCCTAGGTAAAGGTGTGATGTGTTTGTTGTTTTTTTTTATCCTGTCACCGTAGCATGCTACGTGACTTAATGCACATGATGGTACAAACAGTGTAGTATAAATAAAATATCGATCAACGACGTCGCGTCTCTCGAATTATGGGTGACTTGCAACAATAGCGGGGTTCTTACTCTGTGAACCTCACTGTGAACATTGATAAATACAGGGTCATTTTGACATTGCGTTACTAAATGAAACCACATACTTATCTCCATGAAAGTAACACTTTCCATTAAGTTATTTTAACCATAGATGTAAAATAAAAAAGTGTAAGTTTCAAACCAAATCTCTCTCTCTCTCTCTCTCTCTCTCTCTCTCTCTCAATCTTAAGAAAGCTCAAGCTGGAACGTCAACAGAGGCTATCCTCCGTCTGTCTGAGTCGTGTTCTGAAATATTTCGGACACATAGCCCGAAGGAAACCAGACAACTTGGAAAAGTTGGTGCTCACCGGCAAGCTCAAAGGCAAGCGACCAAGAGGGAGTAGACCGAAGCGCTGGTCAGACCAGGTCGCCAACTCCTTGAATATGCCAATGAGCGTAGCGGTGCACCAAGCCGAAGATCGCGCCTCGTGGAGAAGATTGCTGAATGACGTTGGACGGGATCACGATCCTCAGTAATGAGGGGCCGACTGAAGAGAGAGAGAGAGAGAGAGAAGTTTACACGCCACAATGCCGCTACTACTACTCTAGAAGGATTCATCGCGGGAGCAACATCACACTTTCAGTCAGAAAAACACTCACCTCCACCCCATATTCGCACTAAAATGCAAAATTATAAGATAATCAGGAAAGTAAAATTTAGATTTTTGGTGAAAATATTCGTTTCTCATGGATGATTTTTGGCACAATGTTAGCAAAAGAAAAAGACGAGTATATGTTTCCATTTATTAAGTCAATGTCAAAATGACCCTGTATAAGAAACCCGTGAAAGGATAATTGCTAGTCGTGAATATGAATATCAATTATCCTATTGGTAAGAAATAAAGAATAAGAACGTAACCAGATTTTTATAGCGTAAGCCGGCAAAGGATTTAGTGGGTCATGTGCTGATAGGATGTATCCGCCCGGATAGCAACCACCTTACACAGGGTGTTAAATCCATAGTGGGCCGGGTAAGTGTGTCGCGTTCCGGGATTAGCCTGTGTATATCAGGTTCAAATTGTCCGACATAACTGTGTTGACTCGGGAGGGAGTTTATCTCTCGTTAGTCGTGACTGTCTGTACCCTACTCCATTTACCAGGAGGTGCAGTGGAGTCTCTTTTCCGTGCCCGTATAAACAAAGAAACCTGATATAACGTGATGTTAGCCGCCCATAAACACATACAAAACCAGAAGAAGCATGATTAGATACTGACCTTGAAGGAAAACAATGCAGATGTAGTAGTGAATAGGTGTATTTAAGCCTTCGGAATTCATTTTTGATCCATTATTGTCTTGCTTAATCACGGTAGCTTTGACTATTAACCGTTAACTACTAACTAGTGACTGCTATATAAATCACCACGATACATGAGAGAGTAGATAATTGGTGTTAAAGGTTATTTTACTGTCTTTGTCCGATATCTCTGATAGATTTATACATAACGCACTGCTGCAAGGCGGTGTGTATGATGCAATAGTACAAAATGTTGATTAAAAGTGAACAGTCATAACATTTATGAAACCATGTATAGTGCTTTGAAAAGGTTTTTAAGGGTTTTGGAACTGTGTACTGTACGCATATTCTTTGCTATTCGTTCTTCTACAAAATGTTTGAAGTACCCACCGACTAACCGACCCATCGCTAAATGTCAATAGCTAGTAGAAAATAATAAGTTCTACAAAAATTTTCACCGTAAAATAACCCAAAGAAACAGAAATTTAAGCACCTCAACTTTGAAATTTAAGCTGGCAACACTCTAGTTGGTTGTCGCGGCACTGCGTCCTCTTAAATTTTTTAAAACTAGTTTTTCTTTAATGTGCTTTCTCAGCGAGCCCTCACCCAGTTCTTGGGAGTACGCACTTTTGCCTCCTCTCATCTCGTTTTGTGGAACTTTGCACGTGCACTCAAACACCGGTTTTTAAACTGACAACTGGTCAGTGACACTGGTTTTTAAGTTAACCTATGTGGGTAATAGAAAAAGTATATTTACATAATTAAATAATAATAATAATATCGTTTGGGTATTTAGTAAGTAGAATTGATTTTATTATCATTGAATGTTTATTTTTACCCGACTACGTTATATGACGATACTGGTTTATTGATACTAGAAATTTCAACAACTATAAAAATACTGTCGTACTCTTTTCTAAAGGAAAACTATAGGCGACTGAAAATTGAAAGTAAAATTACTACGTCCCGTGGGTCAATTGCATTATAGATTCTTTAGATCATTATTTTTACAGTAGGTATAGATTGGTATTGCTCATATTTATTGAGAAAGCATATTATCTACAACAGTTGTTAGTTTAGCATAGATCCCGTGCCATAAAAGGTTTCCATACCATTATAAGTTTAATACACATTATAGAGCAACCGTCTCGTCACCTCGTTAGTCATTATGACCGGTTTGGAATTACAGCATATTTTGCCGATTTTATAAATGTTTAGTTTTTCCATTACATTCTAAGGAAACCTTAAAATCTTCGAAGGCAAAGTAATCGATAAAAACCAATCATAAAATGTATTAACTTTCATTTTTATTTGATTTGTGCCGGAACAGCTTTGCAGACTTTTCTAGATGAAGACTAGAAAAATAGCGCGCATTCTAAGTAGGTCGATAAATACATTCGTACGATAAACTGGATCTGGGTTCAGTGTTCCTTAACAGATTTTATATCCCCCGGATCTTAGGCAATTGTATAATAGTGCTTTTCTTTTTTATGCAAACTTGTAATTTCTATTCAACGGGTTTAAAGGGGAGTTATTATAATAGCTTTTGCTCGCGCCGTCGCCCGCGTGAAAGAGTTTTAATTCCCGCTATATATTTTCCCGGTATAATAAGTGGCTTCTTATTTCTTTATGGTCCCTTTATGCCCTTTGGCAATAACAAAATACTGATATTGTAGATATGGTTGTGGTTGATTATTTACCGTCTGCCGACCTTCTTGGCTTCAAAAATTATAATTAACTACTTCAGGGTCTTAAACATAATAGAGTTAGCGATGATCGGCCTTTCGTGCGTAGCGACGATGCAGAGACCTTTCTATTGTCACGGGGATATTTGGCCTCATACGGATAATGTCAAATAATGTCAAAGTTCCACTTGAATTTATGGAAGGAGGCAGTAATAAATAAACCTTTTCATCGATATTTTATTAAATAATTTGCTTAAGTAAGTAAAACAGACACCTTTGACCTCGCGATCACTACAATTTAAAATGACTAGCTCTACTGACTCTTCTATTTACAACGGTCTCTTATTTCAGGACAGGGCTGGACATCACAAATATAAAATCAAACCTCAAGTTTTTTTACCTAGTTAGCATGCCACGTAAATTATACAATTATGTCATAACAATTGAGATCAATGATAACATTATGTTTGCATTGTGCGATAGTAAATGTAGTAAATAAGTACTACACGTGTTTTATATTTATCATATTATAGTATTTGTTTACGTTACAGAGCCAAAGTTATGATTATAAAAGTTATCTGGATTTATAATAAAGTAAGATCACGCAAGTAACTTAAAGCGATAAGCAGAGGTAGAAGGAATTCGTAATTTACCGATTCTTTTTCTGTCCCATAATGCAACCCAACGACCCTATTAGGCTCTACACAAAATGTAATTCGGGGAATGTCACTGTATTCTAAAACAACTGACAGATTATCCTATCCTAATACTGTACTGACATACATAAGTTATTCGCGAGAAACCTGTTAGTGGATTGATTTATTTATTTATTTATTTTTTGGCAGTATCCAATAGTAATATTGGCAATTGATGTAATCATTTATACCAACGAACAGACGTATAAACTTAAATGGGGCTCGTGCTTTCCTCAGCTAATATCGTCACATAAAAATAGAGTTTTCTATGCTAGTTGATACGTTGGTTTGGATAAGATGGTATAAAATGAGCACATAATAACGATTTGTTAAGAGCAGATTTTTGCTATTACTTACCTTGCTACTTACAAATCGTGGGGTTTTAGTAATACAATAGTATAGGCTTTAAAGACTAAGCAGAACTATAACAATAAATTCTCGCCATAAACAAAATTCTGGAATTAAGCCTAGGTCCATTTTTTCCTTCAAAGATTAATAGAAAAGTGTCAGAATACTTTTGTTTGACTGCAGAAAGACTTACCCAAATGGACCCTCAAAGATAGACCCCATGCTACCAATTACCACTTAGAAAAGCTGATCACAGTAAGTCTCTGGAATACCAGGTCCGCCTACTTCTTCCGAGTCGATGTTAATCTCTATTGGCGATAACATTGAAATAAGAAACTCTTAGATGTTTCATAAAATTGGTTGGTAAGTAGGATTACTCGTTAATGCTGTGTTGCTAGGCAGCGAGTCCAGCGTTATCCATCTGTGCGGTAATTTATTTTTCTTTTCTATTTATAGTCGTAGCCCGGCCGTTGTATGCTTTGTCCGTATCCTGTGATTTATTGTTTCATTAGACAGACCGACATTTGTTATTGTAATCATATTTTTGGTTTTATAAGATCAAGGATATACTTTTGGACATAATGTTACTTTTGGATATGTTTGATTATAGTTAAGGGTTGCCAGGTAGAATTTTATTAACAAGTACAACAATCGCTACCAAAACTTCATAAAATTATCTACTGAGCTTATCTGGAGATTACCTAAAAATTTCATTAAAATCGCTCAAGGCGTTATAGAGTCCATACAGAACATCATACGTGTAGATTTATTTTTACACATATAGAATAAAAATAGGGATTTGGGATGTTTTTTTATTTAGGTCTTTCTCGTAAATACCAACTGTCATACTTATAAAAAAAATCGCTCTTTCTATATCGTTAAATTCAATACAGAGTCACCAAGAGAAAAAAATATAAAACCCGTTTTGAAGTGAAATAAATTTTTGGATATTTGGCTCAGAATTAAATGGAGAGTAAGACATCGACTGAACCAAGCTATCATCACCATTAGCAGTAAAATCGGATAACTACCAATGTGACAATCTAGATTCCAGTTAACGAAGTCTGTTCTGGTACGTGCATACACAGAGGTGGCCCGCGAGCGCTGCAGCTTTGTCCCCTACACGTTTTAATTAGATTTAGAGGTCTCCCCAAGGTTTATTAAACTTACCTTATTAAACTACCGCCATTTTTCCCAGTTAATTCTAAATGAGATAATTTGATGTTGCAATTTAACAGGATGGATTTATTTCATAAATAAAAGGCTTTGCTGGTGGAAATATTGTTCTCTGTAAATGTAAATGTAGGCGAATTTAATTCGATGAGGGGTGGGCATCGGAAATATACTCTTTTGAATAATGTGAATGAATGTTTATTAGATATGGATAATATTTAATATGAATTTCAAGTGATACTTATATGATGGTTTGGGTAAAATTCATTTTGTTAATCAAATATTCATTTCATGTTTTTACGATCTTTGTTTTTTGATCAAATAATAGTTACTGCTTTCGGTTTTGAATCAAAATTTGTTACGTACAGTAACAACAAAGTCAGAGTAATATAACAGACATTTCAACTAACACAGAAACTTGAAACCTGCATTGTTAAAAATTTCTTATTTCCTGACAAGTTCTGTTTTCGGCCACTCATCCTCCCATCTTCTTCAAGATCCTTTCTTTTTCAAAGATTAATTTTACTTATTTATTTATTTGACTTTAGCATTGGTACTGTTCATGCTCGAAAGTGATCGCAGACTTGATACCTGCCCGCCAATTTCTTAGCTTTTCGTCAGATTAAAATCAAAATCTTTTTCACTACAGTTGTATTTTGAACTAGCTTCCGTTTGCGGTTTTGCTCTGTACCAAATTTAATCAAAATCAGTTCAATGGTTTAGGGATGAAATACAACAGAGTTACTTTCGTATTAAAATTTCCAAAATCCATTAATATTTTCCTTCTTATAAAGTGGCGTCCGCTGTCTACAGGCTACTCTTACTATAGAATATTGTATAGGGAGGTTGTTCGTTGGATTCCCGGAACGATAGCTCACGCCTACTCTTTGCGGAATCAAAGAAGCCCGTAAATCAAAATGTCCGTAGAGTGTTTATGCGTTTGATGGATTTTAGGAATTGCGTAAGTAAGATTTGGTTATAAACGTCCATGTTTGGTTTGGTTTTCGATTTTTTTTAAATCGAGTTTTGAGTGGTAGTTCCTTTTATTGTTTTTTTTAGAAATTCTACTATTTTTATATTATGATTTTTTATACATGTTAATGGCCATGTAGTGCCTGGATAATGATTTTATGTTTTTATGGAATCTTGAAAAAGAAACAGTCGAAGGCGGGACTCGAACCCACGTCATCTCCTTTAAGAGAATTAAATAATGGATCTTGAAATTAGCAATCAAAGGCAGGGTCGAGGTGGCTCAATTGGAAGAGCACCGGCACGGTACGCCGGAGGTCGTGGGTACGAGTCCCGCCTTCGACTGTTTCTTTTTCAAGATTCCATAAAAATATAACATCAATTCTACTATTTTGCTATAGTGCTGAGACACTGTGTTATGGCATATCGATAAATTAATTTCATGGGGGGATGGGTTTAGACATCCAGCAGTCTAGTTATGAGTCAATTGATCTAAACGTGTTATCTATAAGATTCTCTTTATCCCATGTTGTGAGTTGTGTCAGACATGTTGCGCCTGACACCGTTCATGTGCCATGCAGTGGCGAGGCGTGAGCCACGCTTGCGGTTTACAACTGTGCCGATCGTTATCTTTATTAACCGACCATGTACCATCACTGTGGTTATTTAAATCTCTTTAGAAAATTCTGTCCTGTCATAGGTCTGAGAATAAACTTCTAAAGTTTGTCTCGTGTTTTGAAATTCAACTATTCTAAACCAATCTTAAAGGAAATCTTAAAGGTAGAAGTGCAACCAGGACAACCACTTTTTGCCAAGTGTGTTCCCTTTCATGATGTAATCACATATCACGAGCTTATTATCATGTCGGACACCAAGTACAGACTCCGGGCTGGTCAGAAAAACCCTATATCAGTATTACTGACCCGAGACCTCAGAATGGTGTACCGCACACGCAATACAACTGCGCCACCAAGGCAGTGCTAGTTGTTTTTGACGTGTTGTAAAATCGATAATTGAACGACGGGTTTGGAAAGCGAAGCTAGAACCGTACGGATTCACAGTCTTTACATCATTGTTAGTAGAAATTACTGTAAGCATGGACACAAATCTAGGCTAGCTTGTTTTAATATCTAAATTAATATGTTTCTATTTAACAAAGATTTTATTTATTTTAAACCAATAATAACATAATATTCTAAATGCATATGTTTGCTTCATAAATTATAGTTTCAAGATGTAGGATGCGTAGATGCGCCTAGATTTGGGATACAGACACCGGATGAGTTTAATTCGAAAGAAGATGCCATTTTGATTCACCGCCCACCATACAATAACATTCATTGTGAAATAGCAACGAATGCAAATGTGGGATGATTGGGCAATTAAACATGTTTAAACTGTATGACATCATGCTTGCATCCCTGAGAAGAAGTGGAATGACTTAACACTTAAAAATTACGTAAATTCATGTATTTTACTAGTGGTAGGTCTTTCATATGCGAGAGGCCGTCTGGGTAGGTACTACCACAGTGTCTATTTCTACCGCCAAGTAGTAGTGTGCATACACTCTTGTGTTCCGGTTTGGATAACAGTTAGCATAGTTAAGACGTGTTATTACACTTTTGACTTGAGTACGTTATTAGACTTTTAATCTGGTACAAGGGAACCTGCTTAGATTCCTTAAATTGAAAAACGTTTCGACATTAATGATCCAGGACCAAACAAAACATTACTACAGTAGGTGTATCGAAATAAAAGTAGTTAGTTTTCGAATTTTATCGCGATTTTATGTTTAATTGCATTCCAGACGTTTCAAAGATTTTGTAGCCTTCATGGTCACGGGCGAACTATTTATTTCGATGTCCAGCATTCGATCAAATAAAATAAATCATGATTACTACCGTTTCTTGAAGAAGTGAACAAATAGTTGTAACGCTTTATGTCTGTGGTGTTGCAGGTTGGTGGTATCGCAGAACCAGCGGGCGCTGCATATAGTGTTCCCGCATCACTTCCTCGACTCGCCGGAGTGGTTCGGCGTGTCGACGGATGAGTTCTTCCAGGTTGGAATTCGATTATCGACACTGGCACGCAGTTTTTTTTAAAGTTAGAAAAATGTTGAACGAAGCCTCGTCAGCGACAGTTTGCAAACGTTTGTGGGCTTACGAAATGTGTAGTGTCATACAAATTGTCCCATTGAGGCGGCTGCGGGTCCGCTCGCACGTGGGCGGCTGGCACAAGTGGTCGATTACTATTATTCTGTAATGCGGTTTCACTCTCAACGTATTGTGCGTGGGCCCTTTTCAATTGTATAGTTGACTGGGTCGCGAATTCTGGGTTGGTTAAGTGGGGTAGATAGGTGAGATGTGGGTTTGAATTGGATTAGACGACTGATGAGTAAAAATTGTGTTGATCTACGGATTCAAATTGCATTAATCAAATTATAATAAACGCAGAGCAGTAAGTTTTGGGTGGTATTGATGTTCTTTATGTATCCATTTAACATTGGGCAAGGGCATATTTCCTCATCTTGGCATTCAGCTGTATATAAAATAATGAACCCGTGGGGTTGATAGAGGTCAGGAATCTGGCACTTAAAAAAATTACATTTATGATACACCGTAAGGGGGCGAGATAAAAATAACATGTAATAAATAAAAATGGCACATAGACTTTGACTTGACAGATTTCCAAAGTAAGCCCATATTATAACTTTGTCAATTTTAATATTTACTCTCAAAAGTTTCCTGTCGCTGGAGTTTTTGATCAATATAACTTCATAACAAATTTACATATTGTAATACCTATGAAGATACAACAGACAGCTCCGATATTTAAAAATATGAACGTAAATGAATACTTACTAGGTATCTGTTAATTTGTATCATAATTTAGGTTGACGGAGTCCTATCAATATTTTCTAGATCCAAAAGCCATCACCGCGTAGTGCATTCACATTTCAAACAGATAAGCATTTAACTACCACACTGGATTGAACCAGCGTGTTAATATTAGGATTCGCATCCTTGTTATCTTAAGACAGGAAAAATAACAGACCTGTGACTAAATTTCTTCATGCTTACGTTATTTATTACTTCTGACACCCTGGTAGTTTCACTCACAAAAATTTTAAAAGCACACTCAGCGTTCTATTTACCGTATAAATGACTATTCGACCCACTTCTGCGTTTGTCCCCATTACTGTAAACTATTGGAAAAGTGCATTCGCATGTTCGAAAGGATTGTCTTATATCTCATCACGTATAGGAAATAAAGCTTCCTCGGTAGTGGGTACAAATCGAAACCCATTGGGGCCAGGATGAGTCGAAGGGCCGTAAAGCGAAATAAGCGCGTAAATACGTTGAAACTATTGCGAGCGATAAAACGGATGCGAAACTGAGCCGAGTGCAGGTGTGGATTGAGGGTGGGTTGAGTTCCGGGATTTCACTTACTGAAGACATTTTATCAACCTATTATTACTTGATTTTTAGCTCTATGTGTTAATTAATGCTATCTGTGCTTAGGTCTATGAGAAGAAGTCTCAAATTTAGGTTTAATAATTCAAACCAATAGTAGTACAGTAGTTTTTTTCTCAAACAATAAAAAAACATGATTGAAAACGTTGTATGTTACATAACATAATATACATATATATTTATGTATGTGTATTTATGAGTTTATATTATTTCGAAGAACCTACCTCTAATGCCCACCTACCCTCGTTAATCTCTGCACCACCCTAAGGTTGACTGGGAGATAATGTCTACGGCAAGAAATCCCCTATACACATTTGTATATGAAGTGCATAAATAAAACATTATTGAAGTTAAATCCATAATATGACATCTTGTCGATTTAGACCATAAAACATTTATTGTATTACGCTACTTTCATTTCAACCATCTCCTATACACATAAATCTGTTATTCGAAAACAATGATGCCATATTACAGGTGTCCATAATGGCGATGGAAGAGTCCAGGGTGCTGGTGTGGCACCGCGACAAGCTAAAGCTGTCGATCATGTCCGACGGCTTCCTGCAAGCTGTATTTGACCACATACTAGGCAGGGACGTCGTTCACAAACTCATGCAGGTTTGTATCCTGGTATATCTAAATGACTACACTGGTGTTGATGTTGAGTACAGTGTGGTATTAAAATATAGTGAGCAATGACTTGCATCTCCAGAGAAAATTGTCATAATTCCTCAAATACATTTGAATCGCAAGCAGATGGAGTCCGGCCCCTGTTTAAAGATAAGTTTTGTTCTAAGTATGGAGAATAGAAGTCATATAGATAATTCTGACACTAAACTAGCCTCATAAAATCTCTTCGACCAATAAAGCTTCTGTTGTTACAATAATACGATATCAATCTTGGAAGTACTTAATGCAAAGCGTTTGTTACATGGCTTTTTCAATATAGATTGTAAGCTAACGCTACATAATTTTCTCAATCATTGCTATATTTTTGGAGGCCGAGCGATAATAAGGGGGTATTTATTTTTTGCGAAATGTAATAAATCCCTTCCATTTATTCTGTTACTCATAGTAAGTTGGATAAAGGCATCCAGGATGGAATGTGCATCATTTTCAAGTGGGTCAAGCCCGCCAAAAGCACATTCTTCGCTGCGTTCATGAAAATAACCTGTAACTAAATAGTGATAGCAATTAAGCAGACCGGTATAACTGTGCCGACCGGTGATGTTTATCTCTTACCGGTCGTCATATCTTTTGGCTTCATTCCACTTACCGTCCATTGCAGATGGCCAAATTGCCGTGCCGTCGAAAAAAAAATACGTCAATTTCAACTCGTACAATAACTTGTATTTTAAAACCCATTAATAATATTTGCAGGTGAGCGAAACCATGGCAGTGAGCAACGGCCACTTGCCGAACAGCTACGAAGAGGGCGAGGACAAGCCCATGCTAGTGGTCAAGAAGTCCGGAGATGGGCCCGGCATCACCGCGCTGCTCAATAGGCAACTGCAAGGTACGTGATCACCTTGGAAATGATGGGACTTGAGGTTTTAAGCATTTGTTTTGTGGGGGTATGATGAACGAAAATAAGAAAATTCCATATGTGGCAAATAGTTTCAAAAACAGTGTTTTTAGATTTTAAAATATACTTTATTGCGAAAAAAAAAAATTGTTACTTGTGTGTCACGTTAAAAGCACAGTAAAATTTAACTTTTGCTGGCTGTCAGTTTTGGTTCTTTTCGAAAATAAAAAATCAGATGTTTAAAAGTACAATACAATTCAAATAAGAATAGGATTGACTTTGCGCCATATTGTGACGTTTAAATAATTGAATATTATGTTAAACTAATTTAGCAATAACGTTTTTATTTCAATTTGATGTAAGAGTCATTAGACAAAATAAAAAAAATAAAACTTTATTGATGTGCTAATAAGTTTTCTGTGCAAATTTTGTAGTGCCATTTGACACATAAAGGACATTGACGTTCCTATTCTTATTTGAATCGCCTTGTAATATAAAATATGCATGCAATATTAGTACAAGTGTCGTTAAACGAATCTTTTGTCGATTTACAATTCCATTATATACAATTATAATGGTTGCCTCTAATCCGATTGAATGGAATTTAAAAATTAATTTTGACACTTTGCCTTAATGTTGCTATTTGTAATTAAATCATATTACGGTGTTGCAACACGCAAAAAATATATTTAATTTTGTGGTATCAAAATCTGATTGGAAGCAATTTTAACAGTCTATCTTTTGAGGTACTAGACGGTATTTGTCTTATCTTAATGTCCTACGTAAGTTTTAATTTTAACATTATGGCTACATAAAATAAGACCAAATTTAAAACAATTTTTAAGCTAATAAGTTTCAGTGTGTCTGCTTGGCTTCTGTTACTTTCCTCATCTTATAATTTTTTTTATGGCATCGAATGACGAAACAAGCATACTGTTAGCCTGATGGTAAGCCATACGACCGCCCATAAACAGAAGAAACACCATCCAACTCCTTGAGTTACAAAGTACTGTGTGGCATTCCACAGCGCTCGTCATCCTGAGACATAAGATGTTAAGTCTCATTATGTCCTGTAGTTACACTGGCTACAATGTGCTTCAAACCGAAACACTACAGTGCATCCACACTGCTGCTTGGCGGTAGAAATAGACATCGCGGTGGTACCCAATGGACTCTTACATATGAGAGTCCCACCACCAGTAAAAAAGTATTATATTGTTATAATATACTTGAAGTTGCTGTTTTCTTATCGATATCAATGACATAAAAGAAAAAAAAACTAAAGGTCTATGTTTTCTGTTTGTTTTACTATAAAAAAAAATGTATTAAATTAGCTTACGGTATTTTTTTCTGAAATTGGAAGAGCCTTTTTCTAATAAAGAGCATCTGATTCGATTCTGTCCCGCTATCTATGCATTCTTAATATTAGATTCGTAAGCAGACATGCTCAAATATATTGATGTTTTACTAATCAACACGAAGGCACAGTCCCATGCATGCTAAAAGTGACCAATTTACGTAAGACTAGCATTAGCTTAATTCTAATAAAAAGCAATAAGGTAACTGTCCCACCTGCTGGAATCGACCGCATCGGAAAAATCGCTTAGTACATAAAATAAAGATTTTATACCTCATGATAAACAAAATAGTCACTCTGTACTAAAAGAAAAGGGCTACATTTTAAAATTGAAAAAAAAAAAAAGAAAAAGAGTATTTTTTTTATGGTATAGGGGGCAAACGAGCATACGGTTCACCTGATGGTAAGTGATCACCGCCGCCCATGAACATCTGCAATACCAGGGGGTACAGAGATGCGCTGCCGGCCTTTTAGGTGGGAATACGCTCTTTTTTTGAAGGTCGCAAGGTCGTATCTGTCCGGAAATGCTGCTGGCGGCAATTGGTTCCATAGTTTAGTAGTACGTGATAAAAAATGTCGGCTGAAACGTACATTTGTAAAATAAATACATTGAGAATGGGACTGTGCGTGTCGTGGTGTGTGGTTGTTACGTGTCGTTGACGTGTGGGTGTGGTGCGGTGCTGCTGCAGGCGAGCACGCGCCGCTGCTGCGAGCCGCGCGCGCCGCCCACCACTGACGGGGCGACACCCTCATCCCCCCATCTCCGCATCCCCCATCTCCCAGCTCCTCGCGTCAGCCCTCTCCTTGCCCTAGAGGCGTTTTGCAGTTCCATATATTATAAAAAGCGTTACGAGCAAAGAAAATTATTAACTAAAAATGGAAAAACAAATAAAAAAAAACTAAATAGCTAAACATAACAGATATCCATCTCAGTTCCGCTGAGCTGTCTCTAGTTAAGTTGTGTTAAGATGTGGATTTTCACTAATTATATTGGTTATGAGAGCTTGTGGCCTAGTTCTGTTACTTTTACCCATTCAGCTTTGGCAGCAGCCTCACCTTGGTGCTGCTACAGCAATTTTTTTTGACATTTATGAAAAGTATCGATTCTAAGTTTCGGTTTGACATTGGTTTTTGTATATTAGCTTTAATTTTAAATTGGTTACTAACAAAAAAAAATACACGATTATGTACTTTATTATTGACTAATATGTTCGAAATATAAGAATGTCGACCACTAACTAATATATTAAAGATAAGACGAAGCTATGGATAGCTAGAAAGTGACGCGTCCGTCCAAGACCAAAATGTCAATTTGTATTTATTAAGTTTATTTTTATGAACTGCAAAATGACCCGATATCCATGTTTATCATCGCATATTATGCAGTGGTTTAATGCAATTGGTTAATATACACACGTTATTAGCACAAAATAATGCCGCAGTCCCACTGACAGCTACCACTAGCTATTTAAAGACTAACCAATTTAATTAAACCATATTTTTGCCGTTTCTAACAAATTATCCGCATATGTTTCCTTTTACACATATCCAAAGCATATCATATGCAGCAAATATCTATAAAATTAAGCTACCATACATCAATACACATTTCATATCATTATTCACTATTTATTCACACATTTACATAATATAAGCATATATTTTTGAATGCAACATAATAATATGTAACTATTTCATATTTTCATATATTAAAATATTTTAGCATGTTTTATCTCGTATTAATTGAACTAGTCTATGTAGTGCTATCTTTTTAACTTAGACACACCTTGTAATAGGCATATGAGTCAAGATTAATAATAATTGGGAAGGAAAGTTGAAAGTTACATGTAAGAATAAAGATAGAATTAAAAGATAATTAAAAAAGATTTTCATATCTTACAATAATATATCGCTAAGAGTAACTTCTTTCTTTACCATCCGCAATCTCTTAAAAGTAAAGAAACAACATTTTGCATACGAAAAATAGATATGGCCCTTATTAACCTGTACTACAATATATTATGATACTCCGTATCATTTTTTAAAAAGTATGTCCTACATGTCGCTTAGATGCAGAGCTTTTAAGTGTGACCTCACCCTTATTAATCTTGGCTGCAATAACAATTTGTGCTTTAATCGAATAGTTGTTACCTCTATCATATAAGTATTATTAATATAGCTTTATAACAACGATCCCCGAAATCCCATCCTTCTGTCCGATCCCATAGCATGTTCGGAAGAACGACAATCGAAGGTAATTATTGTTTGTTTAATAGTTTTGTTTCCACTCGCAGCCATACACGTGTTTGCAGTCTCAAAACACTTTTTTCGCTACCATAGCGTAGATCCAGTTTAAATAAAATTGCAAATTAATAAAAATTATTTCTTAAAGCAATGTAAAAAAATGTGGTAATATAAAATAGTAACGAAGCATAATTTGCCTTAATATTGGCGATTTCTGCTATCCCTAGCTTATATAAGGATGGATTTTTTTTTATTGGACACACGCTAAGCTTTTTGGAAATCAGTTTATTGCCCTGCTTTACATACTTCAGTTCCGATGGGTCAAAAAATATCAATTTAAAAACAAATGGACTCAATTTTGAAAAGGCTAATATAAATAGCGAACCGATGCATGGCTGTGTTTTTTATTCACATTTACTAGTTCACATTCACACAAAGACATAACATTATATTTTGCTTTACCATGTCGCTTATATACATATACAAAAAAATAGTTTTTTTTCAGATCAGGACTCACTTGAAATGGTTGATTTGTTTGAAACGGTAAACACACGTACACGACACGTGCACGACACGATTTGTTGTTTAAATGTCGTGTTCGCTTGTGTGTATGTCTGCTAGTATATGTTGTGATAAGATAAAGATACTAAATAATTAATAGCTTAATTTTTTTCTTTGTATTTTATAATAAAAAATATCATTTGTAATTAGAATTGTACAAACTTTCAAAAATAATTACATATTCACATGTAAAATTTTATCAAGAAATCCCTCTAATTTTAACGGTTTTACATCAACAAATAGCAAATTAAAATATTTAACAATACTTTTTCGTTAGCAACAGACCCGAACGCTTGGCGCCTCGGGCGGATAGAAGAAGCGGACCACGAGACGCCCGTGTGAGGGCGCGCGCTGCACGTGGCGGTGCGTCCGCCGTATCCGCCACATCCGCCGCATCCGCTACATCCGCCGCGTGGAAAACGCGCGCGACGTTAGTCTCTCCGCATGCGGAGGACCGCGTCACACCTCCATGTGCACAAGTAAACAGGAATGCAACGTATAGAACACAATGCGAAATACCTCGTGAGGAATACATGTGGAAATCCGCTTATTTACAATATGCGATGCTGGTTTCCGCACGCGGACTGTCGCACGTGCGGCTGGACTGTACTTATTGTGACTGTAATGTGTTTGTGAAGGTTGTTGGTGCGAAGTGATTGGAACATTTGTTTGAGAATACGTTGAGGTGCGTGTCCATACGATTTGACTGAAGTTTTGATATTGATCTCTTGCGTGCAACTACAGGATGGGTTTATGGACAATGCGTTTTATTATTGCAAATATATTTACATTTTAAATTAAATTGTAAAACGTCTCTTTAGTCGTATGGACATGGTTGTTAGCAATTTATTTTATACGAAAACGTTGTTTATGTATTAACGTATTCTTTCGAAGGAAGCAAGAAACACAGTAAGCGATTTTGTTTTAATTGAATTCGTAAAATGATTATAATTTTGCATAAAGATGCGGGTTTGTTATTGTATTATTATCTTTGTGTAGAAATAAATATTGATCTTATTTAATTGTGAAACGTAGAAGCATTGTTTTGTGTATACTATAGATAAAAATGATTATATTAAAAAAAAGCAAGTATTAAATTTTAAATGGGAATGTTTTGCGTTAATCATTTTTATTTTACTTCGTCTCTATTCTGCCATATCAATCTTTGAAGTAATGAAAATCGAAGATAATACATATTCTGAAAAAAGACGTGATAAGTCGCGCTGAGATATAAAAAAATATATTTATTTAACAAAACGACAGTGTCCCTTTTTACATGTTTCAATATATAGGTACTTAAAAATTAATAATTTGGCTTTAAAAGCTATTTGGAGACATTGGGGTTTCGCAATCCATTAGTTTGATGACATATCGAAAAAAATAATTGGCGAAAACAACTTGATTGTTAATTATTAATAATAACTAATAATTGTATGTCATTGATATTAAGGGGTATAAATTGTGTGTACAAAACTTTTTCTATTTACTTGAAACTGCCTTCTTGATATGTACTAGTAAAGTATAATTGAAAATGTTACCTGTATTCATATGCAATATTTTTGCAGATACTTTCATTTTCCCGCCTGGGTCTTTATTTAATCATTGTTATTTGCTATTTCAACGACATAATTGACAATAGTTTCTTTATTTGTTAATTGAATGAATTCTATACTGACATAAAAGGCGATTTTTGTGATTTTAAAACATACTATTGTATATTTGCAACAATTTTATGGCGGAAATTTTTCAAGTATTTTATAATGAATATAAACATTAATTGCCCATTACAAAAGACGTTTCTAGAAATACATAACAATATATTCTTGGTCGAGTTATAACAAGATAACCTTAGATTTAATGGCGTATATTTTTAAATTGTTTATAGTTCATAAACTTACTATTCTTCACTGATATCGGAGGTCACTCGATCAGAATCAATAAATATATCCAACAGTTACTCTTAGTTCTAACACAAGAAGCAAGAGCTATGTCTTACGTATGTAACTACCCACAATATTTAATGACCTTAACATCACTCTAAAACCTATTCAAGTTCAACTCGACCAGTTGTCGCCGCCGTATGTATATTGTATGCCTAATTAAGAGGTAACATGGTTTACAATCACTGCAACGACCGATAACCGAACTTGAACTGTTTTAAGAGTTATTAGGGCCCCAAAAATGAAATAAGTCTGCGGAATGGAATATTTGTGTGTAATCAATCAGTTTTTATAGGAGTTGTTGCAAATATACGAAAGTATTTTTATATTATTATGTATTTATTTCTTATACGATTTGCAAACGAATTTCATTTCTATTAAAATATTCTATCTTTTATCTATATTTTTGTTCATTTTAAACTGACATAATATAAATCCAACATAAAAGTGTACCTGAAACTAATTTGTATCACATTGTCGTCTTGACAATAACCAAGTACATGTAGTATAGTTTTCTAGCAATACACCTTGCACGTCACAAATTGAAGCAATAATTAAAGTTACCATAGACAAAATGATTATTTTATGTATTCGTTTTTAATCGATATTAAATCGATTGTCGAGAAACGAGGTCTTAGTGCTGATGATGAAATACATCTTCAGTAACTTTACATGTACCAATAGTAACGAAATATATAAATAGATTGTAAAGGATACAAGATGGCTGATTAATTTGAATTTCGTATGACTGGTCTAGAAAGTATTGTATACCAACGATTGACTAGTGTCACGAGAGAGTTGATTTTGGTATAAGAAAATAATTAGCAATGCATACCAGCCTATCATGGCCTTTAAAAATACCTTTGTGTGGAAAGGAACCATTCGTTTGTTCCTTAGAACTTCATCTTTAGTTCATAAAAAGCTAGATTTCTATTATCAAAGTCTGGATTTAAAAGTAACTAGATATATAATAATAATTTTGATATAGATTAAACGCACATAACGCTACACACGATGGCTATGTATGTTTGTATGAAATGGTAAGATATACTTTTTATTTTAAGTGTTTTTTGCGGTTCGTACCGTTATTTTAAAAGTCCCTTTATTTTTTGTCTGTCATGAATACACGGTTTTAGATAATGAATTATTTATTCATTTTATATAGTTTGTGAGTGACTGTTTACCAAATTTGTTTGAGTTTTTTTATTGTAAGCTTACCGACCCCTCATATTTTGGCCTATTTATATGTTTATGGTGCTACACCTGATTTGTTTGATTAATTTACTGTATAATTCTTGGATTCAAAACCTTTTAACTCTTTCTAAATCCAGTCATACTCTATTTGCCGAAAAAAATACTTTATCCTAGATTAAGCCAAAAAGAGTCAAAGCCTAAATTTGGAATTTGTAATGCCTATAAATATAGTGTTGTGTGAATTACATAAAGTTTGTTTAATACAATACAAATACTCTTTATTGTAACCATTTTTGAACAGAAAATCAAATAAGAATGATAAATCCTTAATCTATGGTGTACAGTCTCAAAAGTATTTTACATGTTAACCTTAATTGAATTTTTTTTGTGAATTGTGAATTAAACTAAATACCTTAAATTTAATGTTTGTCAAAAAAAGCTCTGGTAATAAAACAAAAGTGTTGTTTATTTTATTTATTTTTATTGGTAATTTCATACATCACTATACTTTAAACAACTGAAAAAGACTACAAACCAATAGATGTATAGATGAAGGTTTGAATGATATTTGGAATATATTTTTGTTCACATTGAATGTGAAGTGTACAATTAATATTACTGATGGTTTTCAATATAGGTATGTTACTTAATGATCAATAGTCGATCACAAGTAAAAAGGAATTAAAAAAAATATAAATAGGACCTAATTATTGTATTCATTATAATTGAAGACGCAGACTATCGATTTTTTAAAGAACATCTACCTTACAAATATATGTAAAAAATTGTATTTTCGTGAAAGAATGTGTAAACTGAATTGATGTAAAAACATTCCAAAAATTGATTTTCATTTTGTTGTTTGAATGAAGAAAAAAATATTTTTAAGCTACATATTAGAAAATTGCACTGCCAATGCAAACAATGCATAAAAATGTATATCTGTGTGTTTGTCACAGCATTATAATTTAAATTTAAGGGTATCAGTTTTTTTTAAAGTCTGCGACAATTTCAGTTTTCTTGATTTTACGATATGTCTCGGTGACTCGAGTATAAACTTCGCGACGTTGAATTCTATTGTCGACAATTCTATAGAATTGGAAATGTTATTATCCGAACTGTTTAAGACAATGTCTGAATGCAGTTCGTGATTTGCCATCGACGCGAGGTTTACGAAACAATAAATGTGGAAATACATAGCGGCGATAGATTCGAACTGCCATTTTTTTTACCAAAATAGCAGTTACGGTTACGAGATTGAATAGAATCACACAAAAAATGTTACGTAGTCAGTTGCAACCTCTCTAGATTTACGCAAGTCTTTTCATTATTAACTATAATTCTTTTTCAAAGTACACAGAAGTTGGTAAACATTTACTGGAGCAATATTTATAAGCAGTAAGAAAAACAATTTATGTGGTTAACATCTAGCACTGTTCAGCTGTTTAAATAAGTGTGTAACTTCAAGTAACTTATATGTAGGGTTGTCAGGCCTAAATAAATACAAGAAGCTAGATTTCCAACCAGTATTTAAGATATTTTTGTAAACACACAAGCTGTAGTAATAAGCATTTAATAAGTGAACTATGTTATACTTGTATGCCTAGCAACTCTGTGTCGCTATGTATCTCCAGCCTAGATAATCAAGACAAATGTGATTGTTGGGTCATTACTTGCCTTGTATGTTGTGTAAAGCACCTGATATGTCAGTATGCCTTATCAAATTGCCATTTGTGATGTATGTAAATTATGAATGTGTCATACTACATAATTGAATAGTACATGTTGAGACAAATAGATATTAAACAAAGAAATAAACAGTTTGTGTATAAAAGAGGAAATTTTGTTTTATTGTTTGGTGCAAAAATTATACATTAATAAAAATCTATAGTTTCTGTTCCTAAATTTATTAACAATAAATAATTTGTTTATATGCTATCATGAATCGTCAAACGTCATTCTACCCACACCATGTTGTTTGATGTACCGCCTGTATTGCTTGTACTTGTTGTTCTCGGCGAGAGCTTTCTTAGCCTCTTCATCCTTCATTTCCTTCCAAATGACGAAGTTTTCTTTAATCCACAACTCCTCATCAAGGAATTCTTGCCTTTCCTTATCTTCCAAGGCATTAAACTGGTGATGACCAAGTTTCATGTATTTTCTAATGAGGTACAATTTCTCTTCAGTTCCATATGGCTGCTTCATGATGGTGAACCTCCAAAACCATCTAAAGTACCAGTAAATGTTGTATGATATTGTATATGGCAGGATGATAAGTTGGATCCAAAGGATATCCACAATTTCTGGCTTAGCATATGCACCTTTTATATCCATATTCTCTTCAATAACTCTTCTTATAATTCTGTCCTGTTCCTCTTTCTGTTCAGCTTTACTTTTTCTATTCTTTCTATTTTGTGTATCTTTCATCTCACCTTTGGCAATCTCTAGAGCTTTATTCCTGTACTTTGGCACAGTCATGAAGTACTTTATAGCAGTATCGTATTTTGACCATGCGCTGTAGTACTGAATTATGGATATAATTGTGATTGTGACAGCTATGACTATTCTTACATCCACTTTTGGTGTCATGCGGCGCCTGTAGTACCGGTAGTAGTGAGCGTAGTACTCCTGCGGGTTGTCCAACATGTAGTCGTAGTCGGACCGTTCCTCATCGTCGCGCAATATCTCGTACGCTGTTGCGATCTCTTTAAACTTTTCCTCTGCTACCTTTTTATCTTCGGGATCTCTGTGTAAGTCCGGATGGTACTTTTTCGCTAGTTGTCGATAACTTCTGCCGATCTCATTCTTCGTGGCTTCTCGTGACACCCCTAACACCTCATAACAGTTCTCTTTGCCACAATAAATTCCTTCGAGGAGGTGATCGTGTGACTGCACGGTGACAAATTGCCATGTTAGACACAGAAATGCTATTAATTTAAAATTGAAAACCATCTTAATGTTGACGCATAGTCTTGATAATATAAATGCAATTAATTTTGACTAGCGCTTAATATAGATTTGTAGGTTTCTTCGATAATTCTTCGGGCACTGTGCTGTTTTGTAGCGGCCAGTTGTCACCTTGGCATTGGCATTTCTGTTGAAATGTCAACGTCATTGCGACGTCAGCTAAAATTCGTTCAGGATCGGAAACTAAATATATAACAAGTAAATAAAAAATAAAAACATATGCTATTTCAATATAAAATTATTGAGATTAAGTTTTAAATTTTTATTAATTATTTAATTACTTAATAATGATAATACAATATTCCATACGTATTTTTATAAGTGAGAGTTAATGCTAAAGTATGATTATTTTAGGCTTTAGAAATGTCATTTGTCACGAACTGTCAACGTCATTTGCTAAATGCCAACGCCAACATAGAGAATGCCAAAGCCAAATATTTTGTTTTCAAAAGTTTGTCAAATAAACATTTGCATATAGTTTTATCTTTCCGTAGTATTATAATGCTCTTTGGTTTTATCTGTTTACCATAAAATGTTAGAAAATGCGGTGGAAGAATTTACAAATCACGTATTTAGCTTCATAACTGAAGAAAACAAAAGCGCAAGAACATTACTTGTTAAAAAACATTCGGGTAACCTGCAGACACATGGCGATTTCAGCTTTCCAAACACGCCAAAATCCTGGCATGGATTAATTTGTTCAAGAAACGACGTAAAGCCAGAAAGTTCATTACTGAATTGTATCGGAAAGAACTCTTCTGACTTTATTCCTGAATCAAATAATTGGAACTTGCGCATAAACGACGTCAAAGAAGTAAAAGACCGTGTTTACATATATTTGGAGCGGCCCAAAGCTATTCACGTGGGTTTGTCAGAAGCTTTGCATAACAACGCAGTCATCTCTCAGAGAGTACTTGGAGGGTGCTCAAGTTTTGAAGTGAAAGCTGACTGTGAAGAATCAGGGACTCTAACCTATTTGCGTGTTAAATGTATTTGTGAAGCTGTAAAGAATCTGTGTACATTACATCCAGATGGTAATGAAAAGACCATTATAATGGTTAGTTCCAAATCTTCAGTTAAAAGTAATGAAAGGAAGGTGTTGTGTGGAGCAGTGCTCAATGCAAAGTCTGGGGCCAAAGAAACAGCTATAACTGCTGAGGACTTTATAAGGTATTAAAAACTTTGTGTCTACTCTATATCTAATTATCAATATAAAATAGTCTTTTGTGTCTGTTTTGTCCTAGATAGCTAGGACAAAACAGAAGTATAGGTTACATAGAATATATTTTCAATGTAATTTGCCGTAGGTTACATAATGTGAAGTTTTAAGCCTGTCACGTCCTAACATAAACATAGGGCATATGATTTGGTAATTAATGCTTCAATAGTACATAAATAAAGGCATAGTACACAATGATGGTTACTATAACAATTTTCTTTTTTCAGAATGCGACAAAATGACATGACCTTAATTGCCCAACACAAGTATGGTGTGAGGGTGTCAACAGATTGCAAATGGAAGGAGTTTACTGCTCATCTTGGAGAGTCAGCTGTTGTGTTTGACCTATTGCAAGCAAAGCCTAGTGGTGCGGTGAAGATTAACTTTGAATGTTCGTCAGCTGGGTCTAGTAAAGGTTAGTATTGTTACCACTACAAAATGGGCATTCAATATAATAATTTTTTTAATCATAATTTTGTATATCATCGGGGATCGTGCAATACCGCGTAAGTGATAAAAAAAGTCCAATTGAGATTGATCCTTACTACACTAAACTTAGTATTGATAATAAAAAATATTTTTTCAATCACTCACTTACGTGGTATTGCACTATCCCCGACGATATGTAATCTACAGGATGCATATTGATTTTGTATCTCTTTGAAAATCTGTATATTTGGTTTCGTTGAAAATTTAATTTAAGAAATACATCAAATTTACAAATTTGGCAACATTACTATGAATAGTGTTTGCATAAATTTGAGCATAATAATTCCTTTGCAGGTGCAGCATTCATCCTATACAACTGTGCAAGGTTGGAGACAATCATAAGGACATACAATGAAAGAGTTGATGAGGGGGTGTACCCGCCACTACCAGACTTGGATGGTTGTGATTTGAAATTACTTACCCAAGAGGTGTGTAGAATACATTTAAAAGTATTACATTCAAAGAGAAACTTGCTCAATATGAGTTGGAATACTTTTTTCTAATAGAACTGTGGCTGAGAATTACCCCCTTATCCTTCCACAAAGAGTACACTGTAAAGCCACAACAGCCAATATTTTATAATCAATATAAAAATATTTCAACTTCTAAGATATTCAATTAAAGAACATAATATTATATACTCAAAATATCCATCATTATTCTTTCAGGATGAATGGAATTTAATATTCAACTACATCTTAGGTATGCCATCTCTCCTAGCGAGTTGTGTGGAGATAAGGGAGAGTCATTGTGAATTTAGACCACATCAGATCTGTGGCTTTCTGTGTGCAATGGTCAGGGTATTCAGTCAATATTATAGGAGAATCAGAATATTAACGGTAAGCATGAATATATAGATATATCTTATCATAGTATAAAACAAAGTCGCTTCCTGCTGTCTGTCCCTATGTATGCTTAGATCTTTAACACTACGCAACGGATTTTGATACGGTTTCTTTTAACAGATAAAGTGATTTAAGAGGAAGGTTTGTATGTACTTTTGTCCCGGAAAAACTTATTACCTAATGCGGGCGGAGCCGCGGGCAAAAGCTAGTTTTTGATAAAAGAAATATTACAATGTGTGTTCAAATTGCTACCAATAACAATTTTGTATGGACATTGGGCATTTGTTTAGAAGAATGCAGTGCCTACTGGAATCTTATAAGAATTTTGTAATCAGAAAGATATTAGAGTTTTTCTAGAATATTATTATAGATTAGAAATAAGATATTGCAAAAACTTGCCAAAGCTTGCAGAATAATATAATGTTATTATTATTTTGTTGCAGGAACCAAGAAACCATCTTCTACCAGTCATTTTTGCGAGAATGCACATGTTAAGATCATTAAATGACACATTGAAAAGTTGCCTAAGGATATTAAACATTAAAAGTGTTTCGCAAATGTGAACGATTGTGTTTTATTGGCCTTGTAAACGATATCTACAAAATTATTATACCTAAATCACTTATGTGAGATGAAGTGCTT
This sequence comes from Lapara coniferarum, assembly GCA_949316025.1. Lineage (NCBI taxonomy): Eukaryota > Metazoa > Arthropoda > Insecta > Lepidoptera > Sphingidae > Lapara > Lapara coniferarum. The sequence continues at coordinate 2,341,389 of OX438920.1, forward strand.
GTTGACACGGAAAGTAGCGTTAAAACCTGTATTTTCAAGCACATTATAACAAAATAAACCGCACTGGCATCGACTACGTCCACAGTAAGTTTGGATGTAATTCTGACGTAAATGAGTGGTAGTTACCAGAATATTATGAAATTTCATTAGTGCACCGTACAACACCTAGCCTCGCCTTCGCTTCGCGTAGAAAAAAAATGTTTTGTTTGGAAACACAAAGTTCACGTGATTGACCCAGGTATTTTATTGTGGCTGACAGGGCGGTGCGATTGGCCCGCCGAGTGCGACCCGAGCGCCGCCGACAAATCACGAAGCGGTGAACACGGTCGCGCGTCCCGAATCGCTTAGTGTGTTTTTGACATCGGTGCACGTAGTCGTGGACCTCGGAGTGCATAAATACTTTTATTTATAGTTTTTAATCGAATAAAGTCGTGTGACGTTTGTGAATACCTGTGCTAAACCGGGACACAATAAATATGAGTATTGCTGCTCTGCTCGAAGCCGCTGAATTCATCGAAAGGCGCGATAGAGGTGATTTGGATTTTCTTTGTTTGAATTGTCAATCGAGTGCAGCTCACGCACACGTCAAACATGGCTCCCGTCTATTTTTGCCGTGCGGTAATCAGCTGATTTTGACGGAATGGCAGTTTTCTTTGTTGCAGAGGCGGAGCACGGGTACGCGTCGAGCCTGCCCGTTTATGACGAAACGCGCACCGGCGGCAGGCGGCCCAAGACGAAGAAATCGCAAGGCAGCAGGTGAGTCCAAGTCCTCGCCGCTCGCCGGCTGCCAGTGAAATGAGTTCAGTCATCAGTGCAGTGCGTACGTGATGTACAGTGTTTACGTGACAGTGATGTGACCACGTATGTTTTTTGTTCCAGGACCACTCATAACGAGTTGGAAAAGAACAGGTGAGCTTAAGTTTTGTTGTTATTGCTTAGAAACTATTAGTTCGTTGCGGATGACTGTGTGTTCGAGCGAATTAGTAGCCGACTGCGGCGCGTGGTCGTCGTTATCGCGCGCGGTGACCTTGGCAGCCGCCTCGCCAAGGGAAAGAGTGCATTAGTGTAGCGAGACGAGAAACGGAGAGGAGCGCATCGACACTCGCCGCCGGATGACTGTCGTAACCCATTTGGCAGCAGCCAGCAGGGCACGGGCGCTGGCCGGTTACGTCACGTCGCCGGTGTGCCGCTGTCGGACCGTGCCGGCGCGGCGTGCTCCCGGCGTGGTGGTGTTGCACGCTCACCTGCCGCGCGTTGTTTACGCGCCGTGCTGTCGTGCCCTCGGCCTACACATTTCACACTGTACAGTGTACACGTACAATACACATTCGGCTAGGTGGCTCGCACACAGCTCGGCGCGCGCCCGTGTCGCACCCTATATGGCTTACGCTTTACGAAACAAAGAGAGGCTACGTGACATACTGATTGCTAGTAACATTGATATTTAGTCGCGATGCAAAGAAATTTTAAACCGGTACATTGTTTGACTAACGTTATCTACAGTTTTTTTATTTGCTAAAAATATATAATTCCGGAGTTACTTTCTGTTCGCGATATTTTTTCGTACAACAATGTTCTTATTTCATGTGACTACACACGATATAAAGTCTATGATTATAACGACAATACTTCATGTCACCGAGCGTTGTCTGTGCCGTCCTCTAAGTACATTTTTTAATGCAGCGCTAATTAGACCAGTTGTTCTTGCGCAATTGTGTACATAAAAAGTGTGGTACAAAACAATGATAGCTAGATCGGCGCTAGCGCTAGTAAATCCAATTATACCACTAGTAATTAAAACCGTCCAGTTCAAATGATAGGCTGATTTTATTTTTTATGACGTAACTGTACCTTATTGTTTTGTAAAAATATGTTTTTATAATGTTCAATTTCAAATCTCAGAGGTGTGCCTTGAAGACTGTCTTTTTTAGTCGACTTCAAAAAAGGGAGTTGTGTATTCTACCCTATGTCTAGAAGGTCTACCCTATTCTACCCTAGTCTATGTATTTATAAGTTTGTATGGCCGCGATTTTCTGAAAATTACTGATACGATTTGGATGGGGTTTTCGTTATTCAAATGTATATTTTTCAGGGATGGTTTTAGTATATAATTTATTAGGATCTGATGAAGATCTTCGGAGATAGACAATGGAACTCTTCAATAACTAACAACACATGACCCGCGTAGGCTGCAATCGTTGTTTATCTATGATGTATTGATGAATTTACACCATTTCATAATTAACTAACAAAAAAACAGTAAGTAAAAACTTTTTAACAAAATATAATATTCCAATATCGTGATTATGTAAATGTTCCTTAATGCTCAAGTGGTCTGCGGTGGGCAGGAAATCAGCAACTTTTTCTCTGAATACTTTCATTCAACCTATACCGCCAAATAACATAGTATGCCCAACGCGTTGTCTGATAAATGCATATCTATAAGCGAGCATTTATCTACTTGCCTTTTTTCGGAATCGGACATACTCAAGTCTCTGTATAGCTTAGATATCAATAAAGGACCAGGTCCTACTTGTTCATGTTAACTGGTTCATGTTCATCATATAATTTTACCTTTTTGCTCTTTTTTACTCTGTACCACTTTCTAAATATTACTCGGTGGATAATGGTGTTGGTTATGTAATTATTATGTTACCTATACCTACTATTGTTATTAGTTTAAGTCTTATTACATAATTGTTTATTATCCCAAATAAAATAAAATAATTAATAGATCGCTTTCATGTGGAATATTTCCTACGAAATGGAAGTTGGCATATTATATTAAACCTATTCACAAAAAAGGTGACCAAAGTGACATTGCTAACTATGGACCAATCTCGATTTTGTCTTCTATAGGTAAGCTCTTCGAAGCAATGGTCCAGAAAAGATAACAATACCATTTGAAGCAACTATTCAGTATGTATCAACACGGTTTCCTACCAGGACGTTCAACCACAACAAATCTTCTGGTCTATGTTGTGACATAACTAATGCAATCGAGGACAGTCATGAAGTGCATACCATCTACACGAACTTTTCCAAGGTATTTGACGTCGTGGATCACAACCTTCTCATCCAAAAGTTGGGTCATGCCGGTATCTGTGGTTTTTTACTGAGATGGTGTGAGTCTTATCTCCAAAACCGATCACAACTTATCGTAGTCCGAGGCTTCCTATCCCGTGTTAGGTTGGTCCCATCTGGTGTACCCCAAGGCTCGCATCTTGGCCCTCTCTTCTTCTTAATCTTTATCAACGACATGCGTACGGACATAACATCCAAATATGAAATCTTCGCCAACGATCTCAAGCTGTACAGAGTAATTTAGGATTCCGAGGACGTAATTTGTTTACAAAGAGACATTAACCGTGTAAACGCATGGTGTTCCTTAAATCTCATGTCAATCAAAGCATCGAAATGTTATCAATTATCATCTTAAGTTCTCAAGAAAAAGGAATAATCTTATGCCTATTGTTTACTACATCGATAACACACCGATAACTGAAGTTTCTAGCATACCCGACTTGGGTGTCATAATTGACTCCAAACTAGATTTTTGTGAACACATTGATACCATAGTTAGAAAAGGAGCGCGTCTGGTTTCGCAATACGTCAAGCAAATTTTTTTGGCGATTATGAAATACCTATTATTCTTTTGAACTGTTGAACGTAAGATCACTCTTGGAGTATTGCAGCCCAATTTGGAATCCCTCGTATGCAGCGCATATCAATCGACTTGAAAATTTGCGAAAACTATTTCTTTACTATTTATCGTACGCAAATAATCTTTGTACCAGCCTTAGATCATACAATTCTAGACTTGAGCACTTTAAAATACTTACACTGCAGTACAGGCGGAACACAGCAGATAATGTATTTTTGCTTAAATTAGCAATTGGGAAAATTTACTGTCCTCGTCTACTTGAGAAGCTTAATATAGTCATACCTGCACGTTCAAATAGCTTCAAAATAGAATAACGTTCTACCTCTCCTCACGTCATACAAATTATGGCCAACATTCGCCTCTACATCGTATGTATTCCTCATATTATAAAATTTGTCAAGATCTAGATACATATGCACTGACGCCTTTTATCCCCGAAGGGGTAGGCAGAGGCGCAACTAGTGCACCCACTTTTCGCCGTTATTCCGTCCCATGATGTGATAGGGGGCGAGCCTATCGCCATATCGGGCACAAATTCCAGACTCCGAGCTGATACTGAATAGAAAAACTCAATATCACTTTGCCCGACCCGGGGATCGAACCCGATATATCAATATCTTCCTTAAAACGTAATTTTTTTCAATTTTTAGAAAGAACTAGTTTATAACATTTTTAATCTATACTAATATTATAAAGCTGAAGAGTTTGTTTGTCTGAACGCGCTAATCTCAGGAACTACTGAACCGATTTTGAAAATTCTTTCACTAATAGGAAGCTATATAACTCCTGAGTGCTATAGGCTACTTTTTATCCCGGGAAAATATTTTTGTCCAGGAAAAACTTTTTCACGCGGGCGGAGCCGCGAGCACTACTAGTTTAGTATAATTAGAGTAAGTTAAATGAAGAAATGCAAGCATTCACATTTATGAGCATGCTGTATTCACTTCTAGAAGGGCATAATATACAACATTGTGATCCATTTTTCCTGTTTGTGTTCAATTGCATTTATGTGTAAGGCCTAGTTCGGTGATTCAAATAAAAAAAATATGGTATACAAATCTTGTTTTCTAGTTGATTTTGATTAACTTGTTGTGAACACTGAACACTGTTTATGATTGATTGAGCAAGGATGATAGATTGCCCGGTTAAATATTACTTAGATTGTAGTTAACAATTTAACCTCCAGTTAAGAAAGTAAACGAGGAGACACCTATCAGAGTTTGTAATTATGTATGTCTAAGATTAATTGCGTGTTAACTAATTAATCTTAGATATACCTACATAAATCTTAGACTTACATAGATACTAATCCTACTAATATTATAAAGGCGAAAGTTTGTAAGAATGTATGGATGTTTGGATGTAAGGATGTTTGTTCCTCTTTCACGCAAAAACTACTGAACGGATTTCGATGAAATTTGGCACACGGGTAGATCATGTCCTGGATTAACACATAGGCTACTTTTTATCCCGGGAAAATAAAAAGCGGGACTTTTATCCCGGAAAAACTTTTTAAAGCGGGCGGAGCCGCGGGCAAAAGCTAGTTATAGATACAGGCGTGTGCCTCTTTAAAAGTTAAATTGGAATTAGGTACTAACCTGTTTGAATGCTTGACAAGTGACTAGGAACAGTTGCTACAGAGTTATCCAGTCAAAATAAGCGATATAATGTTACAGAAATTCATGATTAGACAAAGAAACCTTTTATTCTGTGTACAACAACAGGCACACGCAGCTGTATATTGAAAAAACAAGTTATAGCATAGGTTAGTTCAACCTTAATAGCTATAAAATAGATAATAGTTAATTTATCACAGTAAAACATGATAAAGATATGCGTGCCGAGATCGTTTATACCATTAACTGTAGAGTTCAAATTAAATGTCAGGTTTTACGTTTTATTAATAAATTAATCTACTCTTTAAATATAGACATCAAAAGTTTTCTTGAAAAATACACGCAAACTACATTTTATAATTGCGTAACCAATACCATTTCGTTTTTATGAGCTCAATTTATATAAAAGGATTGAAACAATAAAAACCTTTGTCTTATTGCTGTATTAATGGAATACACATAAAAATATTTTATTTACCTCCATAAGTTTGACGTCATCTATTTTCGCCATGGCAAAAGACCGACTTTGTAAAAGTCAAAAGAAAATTAATAGTCGTTTTGACCCATGAAGTGCAGAAAAATAATACTTTTTGCCCAGAAGTTCTGTAACTAAAACCTGAATCGAGCTAACAAGTACTGGCCGTTTATCTAGTTTATGGATAAATGATAATCGCATAGACAAAAACGTGTTACTATCGCCGCTATCATAATGACGTAGAGGTAGGTCTGTCTATGGTTAGGTCCGTTTACCGACTCTATTGTTCCATTTCCCGTAATCTATAATGTACTTACGTGAAGTCTCAGCATATTGATGTTAAAATTATCATTAGAAATGTATAGTCATAGTAATTGTTGACATTATCATCGTAATCTAGACTGCCTCGGTGGCGTAGTTGTGTTACAGTATGACTGCAAAGCTGAGGTCTCGTATTCGATCCCCGGGTCGGGCAAAGTGATATTGAGTTTTTCTATTCAGTATCAGCCCGGAGTCTGGAATTTGTGCCCGATATGGCGATAGGCTCGCCCCCTATCACATCATGGGACGGAATGACAGCTAAAATTGGGTGCACTAGTTGCGCCTCTGCCTACCCCTTCGGGGATAACAGGCGTGAGTGTATATGTATATATGTCTATACTGCATATGAGATAGTGAAATAATGTCTGGCCGAAGCTCTCTACTATTCAGTAACACCTTTTTTTGGCGCCAATTAAGACCTCTCTAGTCTATCCCCAATATCCAAGCTGCAATTCTACTAAGTGTTCCCATTTTCTAAATTTAAATTTCCATGATACCGTTGGTAATTACGCGTTTGTTAAAACGGCTTACAATTTTAGTCTCACCGAAAATGGCCCAACGAATTAGTGTTACCGTGTATATAGGCTGATTTAATTTAAAAATCACTCATATTTTATTCATTCGATTATACCTAATGTTTTTATAGTGGCCAGTCTTGTTTCAGGGTTTAAACCAATCGTGGAGCTCCTAATCTGTTCCTATTTTAAAAATTAGGTACGGGCGAATGAACGGTATATTGGAATAATTAAAGCTAAATCACTTGGAGCGACTGTTTTGAGTACATTAATCCGTGTTCATTCATTAAATTCTTGACATTCAAAAGTTATTCCGTTGAAATTCTGTGAAATTATTTGCTCGGTAATAACTCTCGCGGATATTGTAGAATAATTAACAACGTTGTTTCGAATTTTGTAAAACATTATGCAAACTACTTTTAGGGCGTTATTAATAATCAAATCTCAAGTTTTAGTTACATCTCAAGTAGACATAATGTATTGAACTATTCATACATTACGTCTACTTGAGATGTAACTCAAACTTGAGATTGATTTATTAATACCGCCCTTAGAAGTTATGGAAACAGAATATGCTGCGGGAATCAATCCGTGACGTGAAAGTATCTTTTGATTAATTTATTTTGTGACTACGATTAATGTTTTGCGCGAAAATGGAGCTTTTTGTTCTAACACGTGATTTAATAGCTGTGAAAAATGTTTTATTTTTCATGACACCGTTTCACAGTGTCACTTATTTATCATTACATAAATGTATGAAATAAAAATAAAATAAATTAAGTTGGTACACGAAAGTATTCTACGGGCTTAGAATGTGGCTAAAAAACACGACACGACTTCGTTTCGTTTTATTGTGATTGGTTGAGAGACTAACACGTGACTGACGTATTGGTCTCTCGACCAATCACAATCATCAAAATTAAACGACGTCGTCTAACGAGTTACGTTTTGTTGCCGCATTCTAAGCTCGCTGAACATTCCAAATTTGTTACGATGTTTCCTTCTATACAAGTAATATATTAAGAAACTATACAACAAGACTGTTACATAGGTCAATACATTTATTGCAAAAAGTTATCGTCTATTCGATTAAATCGAGAAGGTTATGCTGTTTGAATTTCCATAGACCTTTCTCCATCAACTGAGCGTACCGTTCGAATAACACACTATTTCTAAAAAAATGTATTTTAAATCCAGCGATATGATGAGTAAATACGCGTATTTATCTAATTTAAACACATTAAACGTTGATGTTCTTAATGAAAAGGAATTTGGAGTAAGGTTGATTTATTTCAGAAGATTTTAGCCTCTCTGTCCCATACTGTATTATGTGAAAATGTAGAGAGGTTTGGTAATTTTGTTAATGTTGCTAGTCTTTAAAAAAAATATTTCCCTCGACTTTGACACAATAAAAAAAATATTTCCAAATTTACATGAAATATAATTCTAAAATTCACAATGCAAGTTTAGTCAGCTAACATTAATATAAATAAACATGTACATAAACATGTCTTCAAAATCGTAGCAATATCATTTTTTTCGTACACGAATGCAATGAAAATTTATGCATCAATCGCATTGTATTAACGTTGGACACGTAAATCGTAAAATATTCCGAACGATAATTATACTGAAATCGGACTTTAAAATTACGCTGAACATTGTCCAGTGAGTCATGAGCATGTAATGTAAACGGTGTCTATTCTTAGCGGTCGATAACTGTTTTTAAAGTATAATTATAAAAGTAGACTGCCCTCGTGGTGTGTAGAGTATGTAGTACAATTGCTGTGCTGTTTCGGGTTCAATCCAGGTCAGGTAAATGATTGGGTTTATCAATATTAGCCCGGCTATATACCTGTTAAATGGAACGCACCCCCATCGCATCATGGGACGGAATTTTAATGACAATAAATGGTTGCACTAGTTGCGTGTCTGTCTACTCCTATGGTTACTAATTCCGTCTACTAATTTAGTACTGTTTTAGATTAGACGTCGCCTTTGGGGTTGGTGATACGAATGTTTGCGGCGAGTTTAGTCGCAGATAGATAGTGTAGTGAGACAAGAAAAACTCACGCAGGGGCACGCACGGCTGTTGTTGAAAGTGTATAAATGGTGTAAAATATCCCACCATAATTAGCACCACTGGCTGGGAAGGTGAAATTGAATCAGTTTTGGATGGTTATTGACGTTAGCTGGTGTGATATGCTTGGAACATTCCTAGACCATGGTTTTGATGATTTTTCTTTTATCACTTACGTTATATTAAGCGGAACTAGGATCAGTGTCATATGACCAGAAAAAATATATTTTATGATCATTGCCGATGGTCTCGCACAAAATTTCGCCACAGAGTATAAACAATACCCATTCCGAGCGAGAAAATACGGGAATAACGCTCCCTAAACTGAACAAATCGACCTACATCCAGATAAAATACACTAATGTCTAAAGATGAAAATGACCGAATATTTCTTTCGCGTTTCGAAAAGCTAATGTATCAAAAAACCGGAACGTACTGAAATATATCAAGTTTTTTATCTAGACTAATAGGTATTACTTAAATTACCTGTTAGATTGTACATTTTTTTTTATCCCATTTAACCAAATGGGTTTTAGGAGGAAAAATGGCGACGTTCGGAACAATACTCTTATAACGGCACAAGACAGCGAGGTTTGATTGATGGACGGGAACATAAGCGGCCCATTGTATGGTATAAAATATATTTTTTCTCTCCCCGGAGTCGGTTTTATCTAAAACGCATGTGGATGCGAATACTTTTAGGTTACTTTCTCCGTAATATGTAGCCACAGGTGCGCATTTAGGTCCGAATCAAAACGCCGCCCCATTGAATACAAACTAGGTTTCGTCATTTACACTTGCGTTTGGTTCTGTCTATTAACATTATTCGGTTTCTGGGATACGTGTAAAGCTAAAAATTGTCTATTTCGAAAAGCAAGCAGCTATATACAACCTCTATTTGTTTTGTTTTTAAATACAATATAATAAAGAATGGCATTATAAGTTCCTTATAAAACTTAATATCTAATGTCTCAGAATAACAAGCGCAGTGCATGGAAATTTAATAATTTATAACACCTACATAGTGATATTCCTTTTGGTAAACAATCCACTCATTCAGCTGCAAAAATAAAACGCAATAGTCTGATACCTCAGTCCGTCCCACGCTAGATGTAAGTGCTTCTAGGCTAGGAAATTGGTTTTACGTATAGCTAGCTACGATAGTAAACTGTAGCCAGTTCTACCAGTGCTCTTGAATTAAGTAGCTAGTTTACCACGATTCGCGTTTTCACCACACCGGATTGCAGTGAAGAAAATCTGGTTTTATTCGAGGTCGACTTTTTCAAAAGACGTGAATGTTAGGATGTAAAGAACGTTGCATATGTGGTTTTTATTTATTAGGGTTTAAGAACGTGCTTCGGTTGTTCAGAGTATTTATCAACGCTACGACTGCTAATATTCAAAACTCGAAAGTGTGTTGAGGTATTTGCGAGAAACAGATATAGAAACCGATGAACCTAGTGTGTGGCACACAGAAAACCATGCCTTGAATTAATATATCGCCTACTTTTTATAGGAAAATACTGGCTAAATGCCACTTAAAGGGATCCCTAACCACCAACAAATCGTGCTTTAGTACTGCGTCGTTGCTTGTGTACTGAGGGACTTAACTTATGAGGAGGTTGGTGAAAACTGTTTTTTTTGCACTATAGTTATGTTAGTGCGTGTATCGATAGCGAATAACCGAACATGGCACAATAATGGTACTCTGATAAGGGCGTAAACGCAGACATGTTATCAGGTGCCACAGTTTGGGTCATGTTTGTGCGTTAATATACTTATAGTAATGCATCATAATATAACAGTCTTGTGAATTTATTGGTTGTTTCTCAGGTGATATGAGGTACTGTATTATGTACAGTCAGCCACAAAAGTAGCTGAACAAAATCAACATTTCAAATCCAATTTAAGCGTTAAGGTTAATTGAAACATATTTTGTTCTCTAAGTACAGTGAATCCCTTTATTTGTATTTTTGTGAAGAGAATATAAAAATTGGGAAGAACACGAAAAATGTAGTACCTATACATAGCATCACGCCTTACTGTTTCAGGTGTAAGCCTCTGCCTACACCTGAATGCTGACACCTGGCACCGCGTGAGTCTGATACACACGCACTTCGCGAGCTATGTTGGGAGGGGGAGGGGGGGCATAGGGGGGGGGGGGGCTATTGCTATTTATCGGGCACATTTCCAAACTGGGCTGATGCTGGACAGAAAAGCCCGGATTATATAGCTATGTTTAATATGTTTCTAGCATTTGCTCGTTGGCTTTTCAGATAAGTACCCCATGACTTACATTTTCTAGGATAAATGTGGCCTATCATTCTTCGTTCAATAAACTAATCAAGAATCATGTTATTTGCTACTCAGTTTCTGTGCTAAAAAGGAAAATCTGACGCACTTTCGCATTTATGTTATTAGTGTAGAAGTTTTTTTTATGGCCTCGAATGACGAGACAAGCATGCCGTTCACCTGATGGTAAACGATATGACCACCCATAAACAGTAGAAACACCATCCAGCACCTTGAGTTACAAAGTACTATATGGCATTCCACTGCGCTCGTCATCCTGAGACGTAAGATGTTGTCTCAATATGTCCTGTAGTTACACTGGCTACAATGCCCTTTAAACCGAAACACAACAGTGCATGCACACTGTTGCTTGGCGGTAGAAATAAACATTGCGGTGGTACCCACCCAGACGGACTTACATATGAGAGTCCTACCACCAGTAAGATTTATTGATGATTTATTATATTTACGCGAATGTTTGTCATGAAATAAAACTACTAGATCACGGAGTGGAGCATGAAGGCTGCAGTCTTCAAAACTTCGGGAGTAAAAATTAAACAAATCGTCCCCAAATAATCCGTTAATACTTTTATTGCAAGGAGATTTATTATTTCCTCATGAGTGCAATCTTTATTCTGAGTCTGCGGCGTATCTAATATCTTTATTCTGTTATAACAAATAACTTTATTGAAATAAAACTATTTTATGGATTTAATCGCGGTTTTTTAATTTATATTTTCTCCGTAAAATTGTTTTATTTCAATGTCTAACATTCGCGTAAATAGAAGAAGTCATTATAAATAACTTCATTCTTAAATCCTAAACCGTTTAATAATATGAAAGAAGTAATACACAGTTTCAAACCTACGTTTTTTAGATGTTATTCGAGACCACAATGAAACAAACACGCCTTAGCTCTCAATATTTTGGTGATATCTTATTGATATCACCAATAACAATGGATAAAATATGAAATTGTAAATGATTTATTTCGTTTTTAATAAAATATTTATTTTCTATCTTTGTAATTAACATGAGGTTTCACTATCTGTTCACACTTAATAACTTAGTACGCCATGTTCACCCATGATTTTCCATAATTGCGCAGGATATAAGCATGGGTTAATATAAATAGATATTGTTTTATCACATTGTACAAGAAAAGTACATTTATAACGTACGATAGTGGAAGGTCGTCGCTGTAAGGGAAAACATTTATAAGGTTTATTGTGATTATTTTAGAAGTGTGATTTAACTTTTGCGAGTCTATTTTCTATTTACTAGTAATATATATTTAAAGTTCTGGAGTGAAACCCGTAGTGGGAAAATGAGAGAATCAGGAGCACTTGTTAAGATCCTTGACGTTTAGCCTCTGTATGACAAAGCCTCTTTTGAGACAAAGAACTCAAATATTTTGACTACCTCAGTACAGCTGTTTGGTCAATTACCCTCTTAAGGATTCGATGACATCGGAGGTCGAAGCATGGCTGGTAAAAGCTGACATTTTTGTTTAAATTATTTACTGTAATACCATAATGATGCCATACGATGATGTACTGTATGATTTAAGAATTACGCAATAACAGACATATAATAATAATACCAGCCCTGTATTATTGTACTGCCCACTGCTGAGCACGGGCCTCCTCTACTGAGGGGGTTGATTGCCTCGGTGGCGTAGTGGTATTGCGTACGCATTACGAGTACGATTTGCGCGCTGAGGTCCTGGGTTCGAATTCCGGGTCGAGACAAAAAAATTGTGACTGGGTTTTTCCATCTTAAAATTTACTCAGTCGCAGCTCGGAGTCAGGAAGTTGGCGGTGTGGTACCCCCGTGCCTCGGAAAGCACGTAAAGCCGTTGGTCCTGCGCCTGATCTCTCTCCGGTCATGTCGGATTGCCGTCTTACCGGACTATGAGAGTGAAGGAATAGCGAATGCACCTGTGTATTGCGCACACACATGTGCACTGTAATATCTCCTGCGTACCTGGCTGATCTCCGTTGAGATTGGCCGCCGTGGCCGAAACTGGCTAGGAGGATTTCATTTAGGCCTTAGTCCACCACGCAGGCCTAGTGCGGATTGGTAGACTTCACATACCTTCGAAATTCTTATAAGGAACTTCTTAGGTATGCAGGTTTCCTCACAATGTTTTCCTTCACCGTTAAAGCGAACGATAATTGATAAACAATACACATGTAACTTCGAAAAGTCTGAGTTGTGTGCCTTGGGTTTCGAACCTCCGGACATGTCTCGGCAGACTGTTCCATTCCCAACTAGGCTATCGAACAGACATATGCTTTGATTTATTTAGATACTATACATAAATTACATTCTTATACACTATATGTAGTATGTAATATGTATGTATCCTAGAATGGTTTACTGTGTAATGTTGCTTCACACGCGCATGGTTGCTAAGCCACTTGGAGTGCAGTATTAAACTTCATTTCAGGACTTAGTGGCGATTTTGATGAAACAAACTTTATAGTGTGATGCATAACAAGATGCTATACGCTAGGATTATGATTATTGACGCGAGTTAAATGATTTAAAAATCAATTATTGAAATCATTACTTTACATTTAGATGCAACTTTTCGCCATGATTCGCTGATCATATTATAATGCACGTGGCTGTCCCTATCAACAATTTCCAGCCGTAGTAAGCAAAGACATTTTTTGGACTGGAAATCTTCGGAGTTTTTAAATATTTTTACCCGAAAATAGATCTATAAATGTCAGGAGCAGCAAAGGCGTTTTATGATTTTTATATAAAATAGCAAAACAACAACGTATGAAACACCTCCATGCCATCGTGTTTCTTAACCTAAAGAGGCGATGACAGTAAAAGATTACCGCGGAAAATTATATCAATGACGACGCAGAGTTCCGTAAAAAATTCCACTATAGCACCAAACGTGAGGCGGAGTAAGTCGTAAATTGCGAGCGGTGTTGTAGGCAATTTGGTCTGCACGAACGATATATTATATTGCCCACTGCTGAGCACGGGCCTCCTGTACAAGGGTTTAGCCCTTAGCCTACCACGCTCGCCTAATGCGGGTTGACAGACTTCACATACCTTCGAAATTCTTATAGAAAACTTATCAGGGATGCAGATTTCCTCAGGATGTTTTTCTTTTACTGTTAAAGCGTGCCATAATTTACAAAGAATGCACACATAACATTTTTTGGAAAGTCAGAGCTGCGTGCCCTTGGGTTTTGAACCTGCAGACATTAGTCTTGGCAGTCCGTTCCACTCCCAACTAGGCTATCGCTGATGTCGATATGATATGACTGGGGTGAAAACCGCGGATAGTGGCTTTTCCCTTCACGTATCGTATGGAGATTGGTAAAGGCTAGACACGCTGGTAAAATTAGGCACCGGTTTGGCTGTGCCCCTTAGATAAGCCAGGAGGCGAATGGCGCCGCTTACCATCGGATGGACCGCTTTCTTACTTAGGCAACAAATAAATGCTCAACTTATTCCTCGTGGTGAAAAGTCTGCAGCGTTCTCAGTACTCACCACTCTTCTAGTAGTGTAGACTAGATTTTCATATGTATTGTGTATAGTGAAATAGCCGATAGCCGATATGGCGATAGGCTCGCCCCCTATCACATCATGGGACGGAATAACGGCGAAAAGTGGGTGCACTAGTTGCGCCTCTGCCTACCCCTCCGGGGATAACAGGCGTGAGTGTATGTGTGTGTATTGTGTATAGTAATTAGTAACACTTAACATTCACCTATGTATTTATTTATAGATAGTTTAATAAAGGCAGATTTGGGCAGCACAAATGGAGTACTAATGGATTTTCACGATCGCGTGGGTGTTTCACTTTTGATGGTGCGTGCGCGTGCGCATTGCCGGCTGAATGGACGCCGCGCCGCGCCGACCGCCTCGCAGTGCGGCCAGCGTGTTTACATAACGTCGGTGACGTGGCCGCCGTAGTAAAGTGTTGTGTGGTAGCGCAGATAGTAATAAGTACAAGGAAAATTGTGGTATGATGGATGATGCGGGTTTTGCACCAAAACAATGAGTAAGCATACTTTATTGAAGATTATTAATAAACGGTCCAATAAATGGGGGTATAAATATTGAGGTAATTGCTTTTGACGGTGAATAGAAAATATTGTAAAGCAATCTATACATATAAGGGAGCTTTCCATTATAATTACGCAAACATTGTAATTTTACTAACCAATTTTTGGTCTACATAACGTAGACTGCAATATACAAATAACTCTAATCGGGAAGGCACGACTCAATCAAGCATTGAGAGTTGAGATGGTAATAAGGAGCTAAATACGTAAAAAATATTGCTGTCAATTTATTAGGTAAACTTCTATCAATAATACATAGTAATATTCCACTCTATTATTGTACCGTAGTCAGACTGCGTTGAACTTCCAACCACCTTCACTGTAACTGTTGACTCGTATTTTATTTCCATTTAAACTTCAAAATCAATTTGCCTAAAATCGCTCCGAAAGATATTCTTTAAACTTTTCACATTACAAGTTGAACAATCTATCATAACTGTTGTTCCGTGAACGGCCCCGTAACTGGAAGTTTGATCAGTGCCCTGCTAAGTGCCTATTTATTTAAAGGGGAGTATTTGTTGTTTTAATTACCATCTATCTTCGAGTCCAAGACGCATTTAGGGTCAGCACAAGTTACAAGGGAATCGAATTTAGCTTCTACTTGTCGCTTAATATTTGTAAGTATTTTTCTGCTATTTGTGTAATTTAATTGTGTGTGTATTGTTTATCAATTATTGTTCGCTTTAACGGTGAAGGAAAACATCGTGAGGAAACCTACATACCTGAGAATTCTCCATAAGAATTTCAAGGGTATGTGAAGTCTGCCAACCCGCACTAGGCCAGCGTGGTAGACTATGGCCTAAAACCCTCTCAGTAGTAGAGGAGGCCCGTGCTCAGTAGTGGGCAGTATAATATAATACAGGGCTGGTATTATTATTATTTATATTATATTATTTGTGTAATTTAATTACTTTAATTAACTACGTTACTCACAGATTGCGCCGTTTTCTATTAATGAACGAATTATAATCAGAATCGGTTCGGTAATTCTAACGATAATGGATTTAAGCGGGAACATATATATGAAAATTACTAAACATGTTTTGGTTACTGGTTTTATCGTTTCTTTGAGACGGGAACTATATTTATGACTTATATTTATCACATAAAGTGACTTGACAGAAAACAATGTAAAACAAAGAGTACACACGCGTAGCGTTAGTAAACTAATCACGTTATGAATGTAAACACGTGTGTTGCGTAACACTCATTTAGGTCACCATGTTAGTCACAACATTCGTCAATGGACATTTGTAAAACACGTGTGAAAAAAATACTTCTCAGCGACAGTCTATGGCTCTTATTTTGTGCGTTGATTTCTTGAAGATAGAATGCTGTAAATTCTTCATAGTGTAAAGACGCTGAATCTGAGTTAATATGAGAATAAACTTAGTACTGTGAAATAGTTAATTACAAGAAACATCCTACTAATATTATAAAGGCGAAAGTTTGTAAGAATGTATGGATGTTTGGATGTATGTATGTTTGTTCCTCTTTAACGCAAAAACTACTGAACGGATTTCGATGAAATTTTGCACACGGGTATATAATGTCCTGGATTAACACATAGGCTACTTTTTATCCCGGGAAATCATAAAGCGGGACTTTTATCCCGGAAAAACTTTTTAACGCGGGCGGAGCCGCGGGCAAAATCTAGTTAGATATATTTTTAAATGTTGTCTCATTTGCTGTATGACGGAATAGGAAATTTTAAGTATTAAAAGTAAACCAGTTCTTATTATGTGTAATCTAGTCGACTTAATCAGCTCTACATTAAAATATCTCTTACACAATTATATTATAGAGGAAAATGTACAAAATATCAGCGAATACTAAGCACATTGGAACTATATAGACTTACCTATTTTTAGAATTTTCGTCGTGTCTGCTCGTTATTTCTTTAGGACAGAATAAGTTCTACACCGAGGGCTAAAGACAACATTTGCATAGTCAGTTTTAATTTAAACTCAATCTGGGATCACACCATTTTGTCCCGGCACTTAAATGCAACTTCGGTATAGATCTCGCACGTATAATTCGAAGGCCGGCGTTCGGGAAATAAAAAAAACATACATATACATACACTTATGCCTTTTATCCCCGAAGGGATAGGCAGAGGCACAACTGGTGCACCAACTTTTCGTCATGCATATTCCGTACCATGATGTGATAGGGGTGAGCCTATCGCCATATCGGCCTCCAATTTCAGACTCCGGGCTGATACAGATTAGAAAAACCCAATATCACTTTGCCTGACCCGGGGATGGAACGCGAGACCTTGACATTGCAGTCGTACCGTAATACAAATACGCCACCAAGGCAGTCAAAAAAACATATCCATATTTATTATTATTTCACAGTTGCGCTATCAGCTGTTTCGGCGGTCAGTGACCTGCAGATCACCTTGGCGAAATTTCGCAACGTAACAGATAACTCGGCTAGCATAATTGATATCAATGTTTATGTGATATGAGTGTTATTTACAATTTTAATGTAATTATGTTTTATTGTGGCGCTATATAAAGAATATGGACAATTCTTTACGGGGTGGGGATATAATTTTAGATAACTTTTTTCATGTAAAAAACAAATAAACTTGTAAGCATTGTTTTTCAAATCGTTTTGAAGCATTACACCTCCAAATCCTGACCACCTGGATACCTACTCGTAAGTCATATGTAAAAATAATTGAAACGCACGTTACACTTCTGCGTTTGTTTGTACTGTGAGCATGTTTAGAGACAGCGGTGCGCCCGCGCAGTGATTTTCCTACATTTAACTATAGCCGGTAATGTTTATTTGTACTGGCCCAACGCTAGCTGAACTATCTAGAACGGATTTGTGAAAATAGAAAACACTTAAATTATGATGTTTAATGTAAAACTTTGGTTTCGTTACCTGTATAACGCTTACAACGTATAACGTTTTACCTTACTGTAGTACGTTTCTTTAAAGGCTTGAAGTTTATCTACTGGTGGTAGGACTCTCATATGTAAGAGTCCGTCTGGGTGGGTACCACCGCAATGCCTATTTCTACCGCCAAGCAGCAGGTGCATGCATTGTTGTGTTAAAATTTTGAAAGGCATTGTAGCCAGTGTAACTACTGGACATAATGACACTTAACATCTTATGTCTCAGGATGACGAGCGCAGTGGAATGCCACACAGTACTTTGTAACTCAAGGTGCAGGGTCATGGATAGTGTCTCTACTGTCTATGGTGGTCGTATCGCTTACCATCAGGCGAACGGCATGCTCGTCTCCGCATTCGATGCCGTTAAAAAAATCTAACGTATCTTTTTGCAATACCAGAATAATCAATACCACCAATACCAGAGACGCGACCCCGATCGCAAAGAAGAGGAATAGAATCTAGTCCAGGCGCCTTTTTTATAGCGACCGCAACGATGTTTTAGCTGTGTGTGGTGCCTCGGGCCACAACTTGAATTCTTTGCCCAACTTAAGGGCCTGTTTCATAAGTTTCAAGTACCTAAGTTTTATGTGTCAGTAAGCGTATAAAACAGGCAATGTAAAACGTAATCAATTGATTGTCTGTATGTTATACTATAACTGCCTCGGTAGCGTAGTTGTATTACGGTACGACTGCAATGCTAAGGTCTCGGGTTCGATCCCCGGGTCGGGCAAAGTGATATTGGATTTTCTGTTCTGTATCGGCCTGAAGTCTGGAACTTATGCTCGATACGGCGATAGGCTCGCCCCCTATCATATAAAGGGACAGAATACGCACGGCAAAAAGTGGGTGCACTAGTAGCGCCTCTACCTAACCCTTCGGAGGTAAAAGGCGTGAGTATGCCTATATGACATTTAAAAAAAAATTGATTGTAGTCTGTTTTGATTTTAATTAAATAAATAAACGTTATTATTTGGGGCATACATTTTTGTGAATAATAAATAGCTCGTTTTATCAGTGAAGGAAAAACATCATGAGGGAAACTGCATACTTGAAAACTTCTCTTTAATAATTCCGAAGGTATGTGAAGTCCACCAACCCGCACTAGACTAGCGTGGTGGATCAAGGTCTAAACCGTCTCAGTAGTAGAGGAGGTCCGTGCCCAGCAGTGGGACAGTATGGCGATAGGCTCGCCCCCCAATCACATCATGAGACGGATCACTCATGGTGAAAAGTAGATGTTGTACCTATGCCTTACCCCCTCCGCCTGGGAGGAATAAAAGGCGTGTTTGAGTGTGTATAGGTCAATCCTGGAGTTAACCTGTGTTTATCAAATTTAAACCAAATCTATTCAGCTTTTTTTGGATTTACTCTAAACAAATATCTAAACATCTTCACAAATTGCATTTAATCAGTAAGAAGTAAGGTATTCATCCATCCAACTGCGCAGGGGAGTGAGACAGGGTGATGTGATATCGCCGAAACTGTTCACGAGCGCGTTGGAAGATATGTTCAAGACGCTGGACTGGAAAGGTATGGGCATTAACATAAACGGCGATCACATCTCACACCTTCGATTCGCAGATGACATAGTGTTAATGGCCGAGTCGCTGGAGGAGCTGAACCGGATGCTGGACGGCCTAGCTTCAGCCTCGCGACGTATCGGTCTTGGCATGAATTTGGATAAAACCAAAATCATGATCAATGGCCACATTGATCCGGGACCGGTGGTCGTACATGGCCACCTTCTTGAAATTGTTTCCGAGTATACTTACCTCGGGCAGATTCTGCAGTTGGGTAAAACAATTTAGAGAAGGAGGCCAAGAGGAGGATCCAGCTAGGCTGGGCAGCGTTTGGAAAACTACGTCGAGTCTTTTCGTCATCCATACCGCAATGTTTGAAAACGAAAGTTTTCAATCAGTGTGTCCTACCCGTCATGACCTACGGAGCTGAGACATGGACACTCACGGTAGGGTTGGTCCACCAGTTTAAAGTCCCTCAACGGGCTATGGAGAGAGCTATGCTCGGAGTTTCTCTTCGAGTTTCGGATATATTATATCGTGATATATATCAAGATATATATCCGCTGATATATATCAGAGAACCCTGCTACTATCCTACTAATATTATAAAGGCGAAAGTTTGTAAGTATGTATGGATGTTCTTTACTCTGTCACGCAAAAACTACTGAACGGATTTTGATGAAATTTTTGCACACGGGTAGATCATATGCTGGATTAACACATAGGCTACATTTTGTCCCGGGAAAATAAAAAGCGGGACTTTTATCCCGGAAAAACTTTTTAACGCGGGTGAAGCCGCGGGCGAAATCTAGTAGTCTATAATTATAACATAGTCTTCCACTATGTGGAAATAAGCCACTCATTTCTCAGTTCCATACGTCATATTACGTCAAAATGTACATAAGTTTGTACGCACACATAATAACACTCAGTTACATACAATAGAGCTTAGCTATGATTAGCCAGTTAAAACATGACATAACCATTAGATACGCAATTACCTACTTGCCGGCACCGCCGCAATGTCATCATTATATTTCAGTATAGGTGTGTGAACAGAGGAAATTGTGTTTTAGAGATGTTGTTAAGGGATGATGATTCTAAATAGGTTTAGCTTAATTGCTGATGTTCTATAAAACACATGCAAATAAATATAAGGATTCATATCACACGGCTCGAATCTAAGAGTAATTTGCGTTTCCAAAACTCCAACTGTTACACACTGAATTACAAACTAGAGCCGGGCGTGCGTTTTTGTTCTCGAAACAATACGTACCTCGCTACTCGGTACGTCCATTGTTATTTCTAATTAAGCTGTAACTTCCTTACATCTATCACTCCATACAAAAAGTTCGTCTATACATACAAACAGGGCCGTATTAAGCTCCCCATCACAACGGCCATTCACAATAAAAACAAAAAGTATCAGCCCTTAACGCACCCGCGCCGAACTCGGGCAAAAATGTTTTGTACACAAAAATAAAGTTCCCCGGACGAAACCTTTTAATAGAACCAGTCCTAAAAATGTGGAGTAAGTAATAAATCGTAAAGCCCTATCGTAAAAGCTCACGATGCTACCTAAGTAGGGCTCTCAATTCACATCAGGGACGGAATGAGGAAAACTGCCGCGGGGGTCCGGCCGCCCGCCCACCTACCAAACGCTTATCGACTTGACCAAAACTATAAAAACGGTAACGATGGAGATTTTATTCTTTTCTTAGATATCAGTCAAGATACGTTTTTAGTGTTCACTCTGATTTATCGGCGGTCGCAAATAACTTGTTTTTTGGGTATGGACTTTGCGGTGTTTGAAAAGAAATTCTCATGTAACTTATGTTTGTTTATACAAACTATGCTGAGACAAGCAATTACACGGATAAATAATTGTAGTAGTTGATATTAAATTTCAACAAGTTTGTATAAATTACCGGTGTACACTGGTTTTTGTGCAGTCCAGTAACAAGTTATTAAATGCGATCACATGACATGAAATAATGTATCATGCCTTGTTGAATGTCAAAGCTTCCGATGATGTTTTTATTTCATTCATAGCATTTTATGTATGACTTAAATCATTATTAAAATTCTTTACATTACCTAAATTTGGTTCCTCTTTAAGAGTATCTGATTGCGTCCCACACAGAGACACGTCTATGTTCAAATTTGCGCCGGAAATGATTCGCTATTTGCCAGCAGCTTCCGGACACTAGTGTTGCCTCCTTAAGTGAATCCGTAAAAATTAATGTTATGGCCGATATACGCATTTCAACTTAAGCAGAGTGACCTAAAAAGCTTAATTTTCTGTAGGCTGTTTTACATTATTGTGAGCTTCTGTTTGAAATTTAGCCCGAAATATACGTTGATAATGGTCGGCTACGCTATCTGTTATTGTTAACATATTTATTAATTTTATTTTATACACTTTACATACTATAAGGACAAAGGCGGATGTAATGCCAATTGCAAGAGGCATTTTCTCCCAGTCAACCTTCAGGTGGTGCAGATAATAAAGAAGCTAGGCGCATATCCGTTCGTTGACAATAACTTATTTTTATTCTTTGTGTTTATGGGAAGAGCGATGCTAGAAACTTGTTAAGCAACAGCCGCTAAAAATACTTTTTTGAGTATCAGTGTATTAATGTAGTGATTGTTTTTCGCTCTCGGTAGCCTAAAAGATGTTGAAATTAAAAAGGAAAAGTCTATTTGATTCTTCGTAGTGATACTCAGTAGATATCATTACAATCATGTGAACTAGGCATGTCAATCAAATATATATATAAAGAGATAGCGTAAAAGTGTATCGAAGACTTTACAGCTAAGATACGCAGTCTAGTTTGGTTGTATAAATATTTTTTACAATCTTCAACAATTATCTGATTTCGATGAACTTTATTCCAACGTTATTTTGGGAGCTAAAATTACAAAATTAGTCTTAGTATCTTCAATTTTATCTCTCGTTCAGTGTAGTTTAAAGCCATGATTGTAATTAAGCGAATAACTTTTTTTTTCAGACAATATTTTAAAAATAATCTTGAAACAATCTATATAGAGCTAAGGATTCAAAATATTTGGTAAATCAATTCAGTTAATCCGCTCGTCATTATATCTTTTGTTTACCAATTTTTTTGTTTCCCTTTGATTCTTCCTGTTCAGCAGCTATTTCATCAACTATTAAATTATTTCCGAACTTGCCTTTTTTGATATCCAAAACCGGGGAAATGAACGTCCACCCAAAATAGTTGCAGTATAAATTAAAATAATGAAGTTGAATTTATTTGCTGTCCGTTAAGACTCGACTTAATGGGAGCGCGGCCGCAGCGAGTTGGCTAATAGGAAAAACTTGCGGAGCCATTAAATGCAAGCTTCTTTTAAGATTTGATGAAATTTCCACGCTAAAATGTCGAACTTATCTATGTACTTGTAAAGTTCTTGACGTTGCTTGGCAGTTTTCAAGACTTAACATCTTTTCCGTGGTGTTAGGTGTGGATATGGTAAAAACGATTTTTAATTAAATAAGAAAACATCCACCACTAATTTTACAGAAATACTTTCACAAAAATATCACGAAGAGACCAACCGGTACGAGACATAATGCTCAACTGCCACGATCAATTTTTTTTTCTTAGTGTCCCTACGGCCGGTAGCCTGACGCGAGTGGGCTTTTCTGGCCACACCGGTCTTTAGGGTGAACGCTTAAGGCGGCCACAATCTATCAAATGCTCTGAGCTTTTATAGCAAAATCTGTAGGTCACGTCACAAATACCCTCACAAAACTTTTATCCTATTAATATTTACAACTGAAATGTAGTCCAGTCATCGATGAAGTCACCGAAACGCGTCACTGACGTTTTGAGTACTTAGGTAGTTGATGTGATTTCTGATTTTCATTACATCACTGTGGTACTAGCACGTTGTACGACTATAACATAGCCATAATAATTTTGAAGGCAATATTTTTATTACAAAAATAACAATTTAACTCTAAATCGAACTCTATTGTTTCTTCCGTTACTCTATATAAATTCATGACAACTTTCTAGGACAGGGATTCCCAAACTGGGTACCGTAGAATAGTCATCAGGGTTCCGCCAAAATTATTGTCGGACATAATACCGAACTATAAAACAATTATTCATATAACAGTAAAACAATTTCATTCTTCACATTAAAACTTTACGTTGAGAATAATGTGTTTCAATTATATTACTCATTTCTTAAATAAGTGTTCTTATATAAATTTCAGTGTTGATTTGGTTGGTGTTCCGTTACCTTTAAAGTTTAGGAACCCCTATTCTAGGACTATTGTAATGCATTTTAGTAGTCTCACGCTCGCTTCTAGAATGGTCACGTGTGATGAATGCTCCAGGTGTGTCAACGTGTCTAGGTTTAGATGAAATTAAGGAATCTAATTTAAGATGTAATATTTTGCTACCAAGTCGTCTTAGCATAAGTCCACCTTGTTGGAAAAAAAGATTCGTAAGAAAGTTAGGTACCGTTGAAACGTTTTGCTGGGAGGCATTTTATATTGGATTATTATTGTTGCTTTGTTCAAGTAAAAACTGCATTGGGAACGAGTGTTTTCAATGAGGAACAAAATTGTGTTAGACCACTCTAAGTACCTACATATTCAATTCTCGTACTTTGAGCAAAGACTGGGTTACTTTTGATATTTGATTTTTTTAAAATATATTTATCTAAAGTTGCATTAAACCGTATCATTTTCCAACTTTGTTAAACATCAAAGGAAACCTTTATTTTACCAACCCCATATTAGACGTTGGTCGAAGGCAGCGATTATTTACCACGAGGTGCTCCTTAATCTTCAGTCATAAAGAAACAGATAGTTTGCAAACCGCACGCGATCGGACCGAGTCTATATATAATTCAATCGATGTTTCCCCACATCGATTCTATTACGCCTATATATTTGCATTCTTCAGTTGAAATATCGATTACGATAGGAAAATAGAATAGTGTTAGAATTATTTATAAGTTTTCGAACTTAATTTGGATGTGCGAAAATTTACAAGAACTGAGAATCGGTTTGTTGTAGGTTCAATTTCCATGTGCCTAGTTTCATATAAATGATTTTATAACCTTCAAAGCAGCACATAAATGCTTGTATACATTGACTCACAAACAATACTCCACCTACAGACACTCGCAGTCTAGAACCTCTAATTACAAAGCCATTCTAGAATAAAAAATAACAACATGTATTATTTTTAGTTGTATATAAATGGTATCACGAGACGCGCTCACGTCAAAGTAGTGCAATCATACAATTACGGCTAGACAATGCACAAACGGTAATACTAGGCTAATTGTTATCGCCGTGCGACTAAACGCGTTTACTCGCCGTTCAATATGTTAAACTGCTTATCGCTTGATAAAATGTTCAGCTTAGGTATGAAATTCGGTAGATATTTTTTGTAAACGAGCACGGTAAAATGATACTACTGGACCTGATTATGTGGCGTGATAGGCTGATCTCGGAACGCGACACATTTCGTGGCTCACCATGGCAGGTTTTACACCTTGTGTAGCTTGTCGCTATCCGGGCGGATATGTATCCTACCACCAGAGAATTAGCCACTGAAGATTTTGAATTAGCTACTAGCTTCTATTAAGTCAAACGCTATGATGTAATAAAGAGACCTTTGTTTTTTATAAGTATAGGTGCAAGATTAAAAAGCCGCTCGCTTGTTTGATGACATATCTGCTCATGAGAGGCAATACCCAGCAGAACTTTGGGTAGTACCTACTGTACTGAGCTTTCCAAATGCATAATATGTATCTTACTGCCCGGTAATAAGACTGGTTAAAGCAAAACAGTTATCGCACCGTATATTCCTTGGCGAAATCCACAAAACTGGAGGACACAACTAGACTTGTTGCGTACGTGTTCCCATAATTCCGAACGGAATCTAAATTGCGTATATAAAATTTTAACAAAGTACTGTTTTGTTCCCGAGTGGCGTAAGCGGCTGACGAAAAGTCGGTGTGTCGGTGTGTCGCCTTGTAGCGTAGGCGCGTGGTCGCCACACCTTTTTCGCCATGTTGCGTGGCGCACGTGTTTTGTGAAGTGTCTAGACGGCCGCACTCCGCTTCAACGTCACATTGGAACCCATTCAAGTGGTGAAATTGTTTGCGTTTTCCAGTGTGTGTATGTTTCGGCCGTGTCTGTTTGATTCACATTTAGGAATGGGGTTTCGTATGGACGTTAGTAATTATTTAATAGAGTATTTTTATACTTATTTAACATAGTTGTGTGTCAAGATATTGATACAAGTCTTTTGTCCAAAGTATTGGTCATTACAAGAGATTTTCGTTTTTTTTTGCATTACCTGCAATTGTCACATTGTAACATTTACAATAAGATTATACAAATATAAATCAAGCTAAATGCACAACCACACTAAGGTAATCTCAGCTTACAATAGGACGTGTAATTTTAGTATGTTTTAGTTCATACGAACGTTTAATATTAATTAATAAAAAGGTTAACCTTCACAAACTATAAATGTGTGAAAACTTGCATTAATATTATATATCTTATCTAATTATATTCTGGCTAAGATTATACTTTATTAGCAAAATGTAAGTAGGTAAATGGTTTTATAGTACGAGACTTTTTTTTGTCAAAATGGATATCAACAAGAATACTAGTCATTTAAGACTTTACATAACCGAGACACAGGATGTTGGCACCGGCAACTGATCTACGGCGTGGCAGATAAAGGGGTGCAATGGTTTTATAATTGGGTCCAAACCAAATCAGAGATTACACGACTTACGCCAAATACTCCTTGCGGGGAATCGAACTTGCTACTTCCTGCTATCGACTTATCCTCTATGGATACTGTTAGATTAAAAAACGCGCTTGACCAAAACCTGCACAAATTTCAAAAGTCTTCATAAAATTTGCTCTGTCGAAAATTTTCAAACAGTTTTTTTTTTATCGGAGATTTTATAAAAATACCGATACATCGTTATATCCTGCGACTCAGGTAAATAAACACAAGCTGTCAATATAATAAATATTTGGTAATTTTTTTACATTATTCGCGCTCATCCCGCGCATGAGTACCTAAGCGGTTCTGTCTAGATTTTAAGTTTTTGACGTGTTTTTTTTATAAGTGTTGTTTGTGGCAGGTTTTTCAACGCTCATAATACTAGATATTTATTACCTCTTTCATTTAGATGGGTAGGGATGTACTGGATATTTCGTACCCATTTGTGGATGTAGATTGGTAAAAAATAGCATTTTGATCAATTAAGAACATGATAATAACTAATCCAAGGAATATCATTCTAGAAGACTATACGATACCGTTTTTGCGTTATTGTAAGTCAATCAACCTCAAAACTTATCTCCATAAAACAGTTAAATACTGTTTCTCAAAAAATCCTTATTACAATTTTTTATAATGATACCGAGCTACGCTCCAGTATAACACAAAAGGAACGTCAGAATAATCATGCAAATATCAACGTCGCATCAGTGGAACTATGCATTAATTTGAATGCAGTAAAGACATGATAAATGTAGCTGTTGGCACTTAAAAAACGTGTTGTTTTAATCTACGCCCTTGTTACAGTGACAGGTACAGGGAAAAAATAAACGCTCAGCGACGTGTTTTGCATATCAGTTAAGACTCAGTTTGACTGAAAACGATGTAATAAATTAATGGTTTAAAAACCACATTCAATCACACGTACGTGGAGGTTCAAATCTTTGTTGCCTAGTTCCTATTTCTATGTTTAAGGCTGGGAGTAGAAAAAAAAATCCTGCTTGGCTTAGGTGTGGCATTAACGCAAGTCTAATGCGACGTTCATCACTTACCATTGAAAAACAGAGAACGTACAGATTAAGGTGGCTCTGCCGGTATCAAAATATGCTATCTTTGACAAGAGAATTGTCCTACTATCTTACTAATATTATAAACGCGAAAGTTTGAAAGAATGGATGTATGTATGTTTGTTACTCTTTCCCGAAGAAATTACTGGACGGATTTCAATGAAATTTAGCACACGGGTAGAACATGTCCTGGACTAACACATATGCTACTTTTTATCCCGGGAAAGTATAAAGCAGGACTTTTATCCTGGAAAAACGTTTTTACGCGGGCGGAGCCACAGGCAATAGCTAACACAACATAGATGTGCACTAAGGATTTGAAAATTCATTCCCTCCGCGAATTTAAATATTCTACCCGACTTGTCTCTTAATAAAAACATAATCATTGGCCTTAAGGTAAGGAGCGCCTTCCTGAGCGTTCCAGGTCCTTAAGCAAACACATTTGCGCGGATCATTTGCATGCGTGTATTTATCATTTTACGCCGTGTCATAATTTGCGCGGGAAATGGTTTCGCTTTACGCAATATTCGATTCGAAATTCCAACGATGTAGGCACTACTTTTTATTGTTTGTCAGCCGAAGGAATATCATTATTCAGCCTTCGATTTTCAAGTTATGTTTATAGTGTAGAGGTGTGTAGTAATTATGGTTCCCCGGAAAAAATAATTTTTGTGTGGTTTCTCTGCACACGTTTGATTTGCCCAATTGTCTTTACTTCCGACTGCTTCCTCCCATTGGACAACATGGGACAGAAGTTAGGTAACCTGTGGGTATATTGGTAGAAGCTCTAATCAGTGAATACTGATGCTTTGAATAATACTAAGTTTAAACACAGTACTGTGTTGATATAAATTATATTTACCATTAACTTTGTCTAGCCACTTAAAGGTTTATATTTCAAGTTCGTCTCAAATGTACAAAGTAGATTTATGTGTTGAGTCTTTAAAGATATTTTTAATTTTAAACGAAATCTCTCCGCTGATAGGATAAATTGTAAGGTAATTGTTATGAAGCACTGTGATTGCTATCAACGTGATTACATATAATAAGGAAATAATAACTGCATTGACATTTCGCACTCAGTTTAATTTTATTAAGACCTATTTATAATTTTCAAGGCAAATCGTTGATCCAATAACTTATGATAGAATAAACATTTTTAATCTTTCTAGATTCGATATATCAGACAGCGGGATAATTTCTTCAAGCTGTTTTTGGCAGTCTAATATTTATCAACCTTTCTTTATTTAATATTATTCGTGCACACTCTATATTGACTCTTATGTAATAATACGTATCGATCATATTTGCTTAATCCAAGAATAACTAGAAAGAAGAATTTATCGTATAATTTCGTTGCATCGTACCAATCTTCTCACGGTATTGCAATCAGTAAACATAAGCCCAATTCATTAGCATCTTCCTCGGATTTCCTGCATTTAACAGCAACCAACCAAATTGATAGCCCAATGATCGTATAAACTTATAAGCAAACAAATAAAGGCATCTTTTGACTGTCCATAGACAATATTTGAGGCGTCGCCCACGGCGGCGGCCTACGCCGGGCAATCAACTTTGACTGGCTGGTCAAATGAAGAGTTCATGTAACTGTCTGATTTTTATTGGGAGAATATATTCATTATATTGAAAAGATTTTTTATGGCCATAATACAGACAACGTGATGTTGAGTGATCAGCTCGGAAAATCTGGGAAGAGTTTTTGAGTTTGCGGATATCTTCTATACCATTTGGATCGCAACAATTGTTTTTATGGAGTTGCTACTGATGCTGTCGAGAGACGGCTTTTTCAACTACTCTGGACTTTTGGGTGAATAGTTTAGGCAGACTAACCTTTATTAAAGCTACAACGCTGAGGTTAACTTCCTA
Source organism: Lapara coniferarum (assembly GCA_949316025.1). NCBI lineage: Eukaryota > Metazoa > Arthropoda > Insecta > Lepidoptera > Sphingidae > Lapara > Lapara coniferarum. The sequence continues at coordinate 2,370,632 of OX438920.1, forward strand.
ATAGCGTACTGAGACTCTGGACGGTAGCTGGAAGAAGACAAAGATAACATCGATTAAGGCAAGCTGTTAATCGCATGTTAAAAGCAAGATTAATACCAGCTCGTAACCAAAAGCGAAATGGCTAGCGTGAATGCCCTTACCAAGGTAATGCAAGCATTAGGGAAGGTTGACCAATTCAATATAGTAGGTACTATATTTATAGTCTCATAATCGTCTTATAACTCAGTGTTACCTATATGTCGCAATATCTTATGCCGGAATGTTTGCTTGGCGATTTAGCAAGATTAGATTGCCAGGAATAATGGCATCAGGGGAAGATTACGACATATAATTATTTTTGATCACCTCATATCATGTTGTCAGCATATTATTATGTACTGGCTACTGAAAGCTGTTAAAACTTTCTTTGTCTTTACCTACATGATGTAGCAAAAAGTGATGAAGAGCCTTTTAAAAAAAATACATACATACATATACACTCACGCCTTTTATCCCCGAAGGGGTAGTTAGAGGCGCAACTAGTGCACCCACTTTTCGCCGTTATTCCGTCCCATGAAGTGATAGGGGGCGAGCCTACGCCATATCGGGTACAAATTCCAGACTCCGGGCTGATCATCATCATCATCATCAGCCACATAATGTCCACTGCTGAACATAGGCCTCCCCCAAAGATTTCCACATGGACCTGTCAAAAGCGGCCCGCATCCAGCGCGTTCATGCGGTCTTTACTCCGGGCTGATACTGAATAGAAAAACTCAATATCACTTTGCCCGACCCGGGAATCGAACCCGAGACCTCAGCATTGCAGTCGTACCATAATACAACTACGCCACCGAGGCAGTAAAAAGAAATAGGTAAATATTTTTCGCCAGTTAGGTTGTAGACATACTAAAATTAGTACTTATTTCACTGTTATTAAGAGTATAGTTGTCAGTGAATCATGTGTTTGTCGTCTTATATATGAGGAGTAGTTTTTACTTACTACTTACTACTACTACTTACTTTTTTATTAGCCAGTATAGGCAGACGAGCTAGCGACCCACCTGATGATAAGCGGCCAACGCTGCTCATGGACTCGGCAATGCCAGGGACACAGACAGGCCGCTGCCTACCGTAGGGACAATACTCTGACATCCTGGAAAACGCCTTTATTTTACTATTTTTTTTTATTTTTTTCTCCTAGCAGGTTTCGGCCACGGCGGCCAATCTCAACGGAGATCAGCCAGGTACGCAGGAGATATTATAGTGCACAAGTGTGTACGCAATACACAGGTGCACTCGCTATTCCTTCACTCTCATAGTCCGGTGAGACGGCAATCCGACATGACCGGAGAGAGATCAGGCGCAGGACCAACGGCTTTACGTGCTTTCCGAGGCACGGGCGTATCACACCGCCAACTTCCTGACTCCGGGTTGCGACTGAGTAAATTTTAAGATGGAAAAACCCAGTCACAATGTTTTTGGCTCGACCCGGGATTCGAACCCAGGACCTCAGCGCGCAAATCGTATTATTTTACTATACTGAAGACTTGGAGGTTGAGGCGCCTCGGTCTAGTGTTGAATGGGATTAAGACAGGAAGCAGTAATGACTATGTTTTTAATCCTCGAAGATTATGCTCTTTATAAGTTCGACAAACAAAAAACACGAAAACTCAGCAATCCCTCAAATGTTTTTTTACATAGCCAGTTTGAATAAACATACCATACCTACTGTTACTGTTAAACGTACCATATCGGTGGTTAAAAAATCGTAGAAATTATCACGCATAGTTCGCAGACGGGTGGGGAAGAGGAGCTAGTATTGTGCCCATATTTATCCTCGTCTGATACGATATTTATCCTCTTGTCTGATACGAAAGTGACACTATCAACAGCTTTGCTTCGTTATCCTACTAATATTATAAAGGCGAAAGTTTGTAAGTATGTATGGATGTTTGTTACTCTTTCACGCAAAAACCACTGAACGGATTTCGATGAAATTTGGCACACGGGTAGATCATGTCCTGGATTAACACATAGGCTACATTTTATCCCGGGAAAATAAAAAGCGGGACTTTTATCCCGGAAAAACTTTTTAGCGGAGCCGCGGGCAAAAGCTCGTATATAAAAAATAAACAATAGTACAATTTTGGTTGGGTATTTAATTTAGGACTTCACAATTCTTCGAACACGCGCTCCGAATGTCGCAACACAAAACAAACAAACAATATGAAATCAAAACGGCACTTATGTTATTAATTTTCATGAAGCCTATCATAGTATCGCGTGATGCGTGTGCGCACGTTATTATATGTAAATAATAGTAGATTTGTGCGTCTGTGCCGTACGCAACTTTCCCCACGTGCTGATACATGCGTGCCACTGCTGACCCCCGCACGCTGGCGGCGCAACGCTTTCTAATTGGTACATAGTACATACAATAAAACAGTGTCAAATGTTAGGGTTTTTATAGTAAATTGACCAGGGCCTCGATTCCCTATGCCACACGTTATTTTAGCAGTTCTTAAAAAGCACGTGAGGCACCATATCGCGTTTATGACAATTCAAACAGAGTATAGCAATACATGGAATTCAATTCCACGCTAATATCACGAATTTGACTTAAGACTACCGTGTTACAAGTTCAGACTGTCCTAGAGCATAGACTCCCGGGTATTATAGTCTCCATCGCCTATGAACACAGGCAGAATTGTGAGCTATTAGGGATAGGGTGTTCGATAATCTCGATGAACATGAGCAGTGAACAGCAAAACTCTACTTTTTTGTTTTCTTCAAGACGGTATTACGAAGCGGCAGAACCGGCCTATCCGGCACACAAGAATGTACACTGTACTATGGCTTTGCTAAATGAAACTTTTGAATACTATATATTTATTATGGAATGCGTAGACTGCCTCGGTGGCGTAGTTATATTACGGTGCGACTGCAATACTGAGGCCTCTGATTCGGTTCCCGGGTCGGGCAAAATGATACTCGGTTCTACTCAGTATCAGCCTGGAGCCTGGAATTTTTACCAGATATGGCGATTGGCTCGCCCCTTATCATATCATGGTACAGAATGGGTACGCACGGCGAAAAGTGGGTGCATTAGTTGCGTCACTGCCTACCCCTTCGGGGTTTAAGACGTGTGTGTAAAATGCGTTTTTATTAATTAATTGTTAATTTATTTAAACAAGCTGTAAAATTTATTTACTTTGCACTTGACTAATACATACATTAAGAATGTTCGTACAACAAATAGAATTCAAACGAAAGGCCTTGCTTATTCAGTCGAGTAAAACTAAACGTTTGACCTTAAGAGCTGAAAGGTACACGTGTGCCGCTAATCGTGCGGTTATCGTTACACTGTACAATGACGATGCGGTTTGTGAGATTTTTTGGGAGGCTATTTTCCGCCTACTAACCGCCGTTTTAATAGACGATCCCAATCGCTTTTTTTCAATCCATCACGTAAACGAACCAATCGGTACATAGTTTTTTTGACATTACAAATGACTTATTTGGATTGGTTTATTCATTATTGTAGGGATCGGATCCAAAATTTTAATTGGGATCGATTAGTGATTACGGTCGTAAGCTAATTACTAAGCGGCGAACTATGGCTAGAAATTAGAATGGTCTAAATTAACAAATTATGTACGTTAGTAGTTAGTTCTTATGCTAACATACGACTATACCCATAAACTTTTAGATCAATCTTTACACTACGCTTTATAAAGACGCCCTTTTCACACTTGGTTTTTAGTAATCTTAAAAACAAAACCTGTCACAATATTTGGAAGCGTAAACGATATAAATTAAACACAACTATGAACTACTCGTGAGCCGATGCAGAGTGGAAGGGTAATAAACTCACAATGGGTCTATAAAATAAATGTCTGGACCATAGGAAATATTTTTTATGCCGTCTCCAACAGGACGGAACGAAGTTTTCGTTTTTTTTTTCTCTTTTTTATGTATTAAAGGAATCACCGGGCGGTCGTAAATGCTACTTTTATGATTTCATACCATAAGTGTTGTTATTGTTGTATCAAACACTTTGTCTTTTGGATTGACATTTCAAGCGTTGTGTGCCGTAGCGTGTAGCGCTTAAAGCGCTGTTGAATTGTAACGAGTTGCAATTGCTTCTTTGAATTTCTCTATTCATTGGTTGTGAACTGTGAGCGTTTGATTCCCAGGCCATGTTAAGCAATATATATATTTAGAACGTTACAGTTATAGTGAAGAATAAGTTAGCGATTTCTGGTGTGTAAATGCGTATTCCAGACTCCAAACAAGTTTGAATTTGGGACACTTGTCCAAAAAACACGGCTACATTGTTCCTGTATTCTGGAAAGTAATCAAATGCGGGCTTGGGAGCAAGCATTAGGTATTAAAGCATTAAAACGTTTTTATTCATACTTTGAAACCATTTACACGTGCCAACAATAAATAGTAACTTATTCAAACATTGTAATTATTTAGATAAACCGGTACGACATTCGTAACCGCTACGTTTCTTGGGATGAGATGTTGTTGTTTGAAGTAGTGTTTGTTTGTTACAGTTTGTATACTGATTATTGCAATTCGCAACTTGAGGTTTCGTTAATTATGTTTCTTTATACTAACTATGAAGGGAAAAGTAGGTTATTTGCCCGATACCATGTTTGATTTTAACAATATATGATAATAAAACTGCATAGTCCAATCTTGTTCTCGTCACTCTAAGTCATTCGACAACACACACTCACGCTTTTTGTCCTAGAAGTAGGCAGAGGCACAACTAGTGCACCCACTTTTCGCCGCTCATATTCCATCCCATGATGTGATAGACGGCGAGCCCATTCGACGAGTCTCAAAATATCTAGTAAGACATATTACTTACTGTAAAATATTTATAACTAGCTTTTGCCCGCGGCTCCGCCCGCATTAAAAAGTTTTTCCGGGATAAAAGTCCCGGTTTATATTTTCCCGGGATAAAAAGTAGCCTATGTGTTAATTCAGGACATGGTCTACCCGTGTGCCAAATTTCATCGAAATCCGTTCAGTAGTTTTTGCGTGAAAGAGGAACAAACATCCTTACATCCATACATCCAAACATCTATACATTCTTACAAACTTTCGCCTTTATAATGTTATTAATAGGATTAGAACAAAAAAATACTATGGCGCTGCGGCTTGGCGGCAAGAATGTATAAAGCTGACCACCTCGCACTAACAATATATTAAAAATACACACTCAAATCACTATAACCATTCCCTTACAACAGTTGAACAGCTTACCCCATTATATTCACAACGTGAGCATGACCAAAACGTAAGCTTTATCTGTCATCAGCGCCGTGAATAGTATGCTTTTTATGGTAATACGTGTGTGACACGCACTTTGTGACCATAGTTACACGAGTGTAGTACACGTTGCGACATGCTACCATCTCGGCTTGGTTACAATTAAGTGTAATAGAGGTTCAGAAAAATGTTCTAATATCAGGTGTATCATTTTACTGTGCCTGAAATCTGAAAATCGCATTTGATGAGTACGTTTGCCGTTCAGTAGCAGAAACTAAAATCGTATTCTGAATATCCAGTTACAAAGCTTTGTAGGAATATAGACTATAAGCGCTTGTACTATATGTTCTTATAACTTCCAAGTACTTACTATCTTTATATACGTGTTATTCGGTTTGCTTGGAAAAACTTTTATTACATTTATTACACGTAAATATTTGATATTTATTTTAAATTCTAGAAAATACTAATTCAAACATTCATGTACACGGCAGTCGGGTCTACGTTCCGTTTAATAACCAGAAACACATAAACGCATTACAGTACTTTTACAGCAATATTGTATTTCCTTGTTTCGGTAACTGTTCAGAGTGATCGAATGGTTAAAATGTTTATATGCATACAAAGTTCAGTATTCGGCGGTAAATTACATCCAGCTCTTGAAAGACAATAATCGGTAGTTAATGTAATTTTAATTTTAATTGGCTTAAAATAATAATAAATAAAAAAAATGCCAATTCCATAAATATGATACACTAGCTTTTGCCCGCGGCTCCGCCCGCCTTAAAAAGTTTTTCCGGGATAAAAGTCCCACTTTATGTTTTCCCGGGATAAAAAGTAGCCTATGTGTTAATCCAGGACATGACCTACCCGTGTGCCAAGTTTCATCGAAATCCGTTCAGTAGTTTTTGCGTGAAAGGGGAACAAACATCCATACATCCAAACATCCATACATTCTTACAAACTTTCGCCTTTATAATATTAGTATGATACATTAATGAGGTTTTGATTATGCACACATACTCGACACACACAACACACGCACGCATGCTCTGCATCCGTGTTTCTCATCTGCGAAGTAGACGACTCCCAGCCCATTGTAGAAACTTTTGTAGTCGACGACAGCCTGTTGGAATAAAATTGTAACGCGCGTCAATGTCTCCGGTCTAACACGCCGGCTGACGTGTCTTGTAATATCTAATGCGTAATAGTATCCACATACGATGCGATTTGGTATCATGCGACCAATTCGTCACGCGGTACAGTCTTCACGCCACACGATCGAACCGTACCATGCGACGTCCAGTTGTATGCAACCAAGTTTGATGGACAAGCCATCGAACCAGCCGTACCAACAATAATAATAATAATAATGTCCATCGAACCGTGCCCCACACGATGCGATATGGTTCGATGGCATACCATTTTAATGGTTCGGCTGTACCAAATCGCATCGTATGTGCCCACTTTAAGGATGAACATAGTTCAGTGCTAGGTGATTTGTAATTTGAAGTTCTGGTGGGTGCCCCTGTTTATGCTTTTGCTGTAGTTGAATATTAAGTCGTTGAGTTTGAAATTGAAGGTTTGTAACTCCAACTTAATGCTATTTTTATTTTTTTTATTTCATTGAATGGCGAGACGAGCATGCCGTTCACCTGATGGTAAGCGATACGACCACCCATAAACAGTAGCAACACTATCCATTACCTTGAGTTACAAAGTACTGTGAAATTCCACTGCGCTCGTCATTGTGAGACATTTAGTTAAGTCTCATTACGTCCAGTAGTTACGCTGGCTATAATGTCCTTCAAACCGAAACACAACAATGCATGCATACTGCTGCTTCGTGGTAGAAATATAATATATAGATATTGCGGTGATACCCACCCAGACGGACTCTTACATATTACGAGAGACCTACAACCAGTGTTTATTTTATTACGTTCATAATGATCATAATAATCAGCACATTGATGTTATAAAATCCACATAACCAAACGCACAATTGAGCTGTCTTCGGTGCATCAAAAAAATCTACCAAAACACAAAGTTAGCCCTATTATGTAATTGGCTCATTAGTCAAGTCAGCATAAGTTCTACATACATTCAAAGAGCAAATCATTACACCAAGTATCAACAAATCATCAAATGTGCCTACGGCCGTACGCTCACTAGTAAACAACACCGGATCACCTTGAGTTTTGGCGCGCAGTGCCCGCGGCTCCACGGCGGTATGGGGCGGGAGGAGGGGTGCACCTCCATACCCGGTCGAAATCGCGAGTGAACGGGCTGCAAGAGCGGTGACCTTGCTGCGTTTTTTACCACTATATTCGGCACCAATGACGTAATGGTAATATCGAAGACACGCGCTGTATTGAGAGCATGTACTTTAAAGTTGGACACTACAGTTGCGATTATAATTGACTTAGGAGTGTTGGTTAAAGAATACCACCTTTATATTACATACTGCCCACTGCCTCGACTGCCTCGGTGGCGTAGTGGTATTGCGTACGCATTACGAGTACGATTTGCGCGCTGAGGTCCTGGGTTCGAATCCCGGGTCGAGCCAAAAAAATTGTGACTGGGTATTTTCATCTTAAAATTTACTCAGTCGCAGCTCGGAGTCAGGAAGTTGGCGGTGTGATACCCCCGTGCCTCGGAAAGCACGTAAAGCCGTTGGTCCTGCGCCTGATCTCTCTCCGGTCATGTCGGATTGCCGTCTCACCGGACTATGAGAGTGAAGGAATAGCGAGTGCACCTGTGTATTGCGCACACTCTTGTGCACTTTAATATCTCCTGCGTACCTGGCTGATCTCCGTTGAGATTGGCCGCCGTGGCCGAAACTGGCTAGGAGGATTTTCACTGCCCACTGCTGAGTACGTTGCACGGGCCTCCTCTACTACTGAGAGGGTTAAGGCCTTAGTCCACCACGCTGATCTAGTGGGGGTTGACAAACTATAAATTATATTATTATTATATTTCCCGGATAGTCCTAAGAGTATATTTTTAACATACTACGTAACTCATTTGATATACACCTGTGTTGCATCTTTTTAACTTGGTTTAACCACAATCTGAGTAGTCTTGCTCGCTTTAGCGTCTGTGCTTGCGGCGGCGTCGTGTGCCGGGTCGGTCACTTTCCTGCAACATGGTTGAGGAGGCCGATGGCTGGCGCATACGTTATAGCCGTGAACGAGTACCTACTGCTTGCGTGGACTGGTCTGCCCTGTTTGATGGTTGACTCTATTTACTTAAAATTAAATACGTAGGTGGTTGTTTTACTTAGGTTATTTCCGCTTTAATCGCATTAATCTTAGAAATTTAGTTTATATTATTACTTGGAATTTGTAAAATATATATATTTAAAATAATAAGATAACAATAAAAGACTTACACTGAGTTTGTTGGTGCTTCTTCTCAGGTCAGTGGGCTTTTCCGAAACACTGGTAGAATTTTTCAGTTTATAAGAAACATTGTTAACAATGACGTGTAAAAGTGCCTTTAAGGGCCTAATTACTTAATAAATGATTTGAATTTGAAATATCTTCCAAATTATTTGTCCCAGAGCATGGCTCTCAAATTACTAGCTACTGTGAAATTTGTATATGCACTTCAGCTGATTGCAGTCGCTATTCGAAATATACTTACACCTTAACTCACCACTTCATTTTACAAGTAATTTAATTAACTAATCTTGTCTAAACCAAAAAATAAATCTATTTTATACGTTGAACTGTTTCTGATTTCTTACTCGTTCTTCTAGTGAAAAACTAATTTCTGCATTGGTGGTAGAGTTAATATCGACGGAAACAAATGCCTATAAGTTTAAGGGTTCGAATATAATTTTATTGGCCATGTTTTACTCGTAAATTCAATGTGACTGTATTCGAATTTTTTCAAGTGATCACTCAGTGAAGTGATGTAACGTGTTGCATACTGCACCAACCTTGTCTCTGTTTGCTTTGTGTTTATCATCACACGTAGCCTAATTTGCGTCTGCTCTTGTGTTTCTAACGTCCTGTTGCTAAGAGGCTCATTGCTTGGGTGACTAATGATTAAAATGATGTGTTCGATTCTTGAGTAAGTCTCTTAAATTATGCTGGACAGTACGACATAAGAAGCTCTCATAATGAGTACACTGATTATAATCTTCAAACCATAACCTGAGTGGTTGCACCTAGCAAGGTGCAACCACTCAGGTTTCATCAAAATGTCTATTTCTGCCGCAAAGTAGCAACTTTGCGGCAGAAATAGACATTTTGATGATACCTACACAGACGGAGTCCCCTATACGAGAAAATTACTATCTATATTAAATTCACAGAACAATAACATTTTATGCAAAGTAATAACGCGATACTTAATTATTTTTATTTTATTAATCTGAATGCAGGAAGTATTTATATCGTTATCGCAGCGTTGAGTTCACACACCTAGAATAAAAAATATAGTAATAATGTAGGTATTCTTTGTTTACATGTTGTTTCATCCTCCCTTGATATGTAACACAAGAGATCCAAACTATTCTATAGTGTCAAGTCTGAGCGCGGTGCGGAAGATCCCTCGCTTTGATTACCACCATTGTCTTGAGTCTTCGCCTTTTGTCTCGACTTTACACGAGTCTTGAGAGCTTCGTGTTTGCGTATTAAGTTTTTTGAAAGGTTTGCGATATTACGTGGCAGTTTATGTACTATCTTTGTTTCTATATAATATATAGGTATATTATACTATTTGAAGAGTGTTATATTTAGAGTATGTATCTATCTTAGTAGTTAATTTGCACCCGATGACCTAAAATGGAAAAAAAATAAACTGTCGTAAAAATATTCAACCCAAAACCAAAAACACCTCCAGCCGTATCACATTCGATTCCAGTTTGGTCCTAGATTCGTAGTCATTGAACATCGGCCCCTTTTTAATTTGACGATGGTAGAATGCGTTATTTGGAAGTCTCGTGGTGGATACAACGCAATCTCCGGCCCTACGGGTCTGCAGGGATGTTAATTGAGTGTTCATAGTTTTAGATTGGTTTGGGGTTCGATTCCAGCTGAGAGCTATTTCATTTGTATATTAGATTTTAGTTAACAGTGTTGAACAGTAATGATTTTTAGGTGTTTACTGAGACCAGGGCAGATGAGATGTTTTTTTGTACAATCTGTTTTAGCTAATTGTGACAGAAAGGTATACATAATTCCTTAAAAGAAATATTGCACGATGCATACTTACACTGTGTATTACAAAAAAAAATATATACAGGTCTACACTCATCACACTGGTAGACTTGTTCAATAACCTACGATAAAAATCAAAATCAACATCCAATCTTATCAAGGTTTTGTTGCTTCCAGCCCTGTTAAGGGTAAGGGCATCAATCAATACGACCTGCCTCCCCTCCACTCGTCTCTAACTAAATAACAAGCAGATAAAGTTAAACGCATTCCCCGCTCAATGTAACTAGCGCCTCCCGAGAATTCCTGTCCTTATATTAGTCTTTTTGAACTTTTAACAAGGCTCGTTGATCTGTTTCACGTTTTGTGAACGTTTGTCGTTTTATTGTTTATCACCTTGGAAGTTGTAAGGGGGTCGTAAAAATTGAGTCGAATTGTATTAGCAACGTGTGAAGAAAAGTGTCTGCCGATGGCCTTTTGCGGTGGTGTTAGTATATGAATGTAGAAAGTAGTGAATGGGTCATAGTAAATAGGATCATGCTTTTGTCCCTGAAGTGTTAGGCAGAAGCGCAAATGCATTTCCACAGACACTTTGCTTAAATGCTGTCCGTTCTGCAATGTGATACGAGAGGAGCTTGCTTCTATAGCGGGCACTAATCACAAGAAAATTAAGTCAAAAAATCCCAAAAAGTAGCTCATTCTGGAAAATGATCTCAAACCTCACGATTCACAGCCCAAACGCCACTACATCAAAGCTCTTTAGCTAAATAAAGATGTAAACGAAAGAAACCAATAACAAATACTTAATATTGTATATAAACCTAGTTTCTGATGTTCCCCTTGTAATAAGGTCTTGTCACATCAGCATTGTTTTTGATATTGTCGTTGGTTTTATAACCTTAAGGTATGTGTTCTTTTAACGTCTACTATCTATTTTATGTATTATGCCAAATCTTGAATTGCGATGTTCAGGACTTTTTATGTGCGCCAGTTTTGGTATTGTTATGTCAAGACCTGAAAACTTTCGTACGTGCCTTAGACATTTATGTTGTATTAGTGATTACTTGAAAGCATTCTCTGACAGTTTTTTGCGGATTACCAGGTGACGTATTTGGGCTCCCGATGATGTTGGGTACCTACCCATAAATCATAATACCAAACGAAATGTTGGTACTATATGTCTGAACTCAACATGAGAGCATTGACAGTTCAGTTTTGGGTTTAGTCTAAAGTCTATATAAGCATACAATTGATGATGTACACAAAAGTGTGTAAAAGAACAAATAATAAGTAATGTACTATATAAATAAATAATATAGTAAATACATTTACTATATCTTACTATCTCCCAAACTCTAACAAATTCACTATCCCACCAATACACGAACAAATTCCCAATAAAATAGCGAACAAAAAGCAAGATGTCAAAAAATAAGGAAAATTTTCTTCGCGATACCTATCTCGCCGCAAATATCTTAGACAGCGGCATCTAGCGGGAATAAGCGCTCCACGACACGCGTCCTGTGGGAGCGAGCACTACCATAACTTTAATTTAAACTTATAACTTATACGTATCGATATCGTGAATTGTTTTACCAGTAAAAATAATATTTTAAGCGTCAACCGCTTCGATTCGAATCCCAGGATAGACGACACTGTAAAAGTATCAACAGACGCTCATAATATGTAATTATCTACACTTCACTACATAGTATAAAACAAAGTCGCTTCCCGCTGTCTGTCCCTATGTCCTCATGTCCCTATGTATGCTTAGATCTTTAAAACTACGCAACGGATTTTGATGCGGTTTTTTTTAACGTTGAATACGAAAGTTCCGATGTTTGTTACTCAATCACGCCAGAACGGCTGATCGGATCTGGATGAAATTTGGCACGGAAAAAGTTTACAGTCTGGAGTAACACATACACAACTTTTTATCCCGGGAAAATATATAGGTTGACTTTAATCCCGGAAAGTTTTCACGCAGGCTTAGCCGCCAGTAAAAGTTTGTTAGTAATAGATCAGTAAATTAGTATACAAAAAGTAACATAAAATATCCATTAATATTCTAATCGTACCATTCGCGCTATTCGTGTAATTAAAAACACGTTAATATGATGAGACTATCCTGTAACGTATAATGTACACATAAGGGCTTTTTGGCATAATTGGTGTTTAAAACCGGTGTGTAAATGACTTTGATCGATGGGCATATTAACATATCTGCTTATCGCAATAATAGTAAGCCACAAAGGGGTGGGCAGACATCGAAACGTGCAATTATATGAACATGAGCCTGACGTGCCATATGGATGACGTTATACTATGAATTTTTAAGCGCGTGATAATATAGGTGGTCTCCCGTGGGAAGCTTTTTATGAAGTAAAAGTAATAGTATGTTATATGTCCTTGTCCGGGAAAAAAGTGGCATGTGTTAAAACAGTACATTGTGTATCCGTGTGCCAAATTTCATTATAATTCGTTCATCCATTTCTGCGTCTACTGCTAACAAGCATAAAAATAAAGCTTCCGCATTTATCATTTTAGTATAATGGTTGATCAAAACCTAATTAATACATCTCCCAATCATTAAAGATCACAACATACCCACCATTCCCCTGGCAATCAATTCCCAGAGCACTTATTATGATATCAACTTTGTCCATTTACATAAAGACGTTTAACAAAACCTATCAAGCATCCGAGTTCGCGCCTGCATAGGATCAGGTGTATGAAATTTTTTATTGACCCGTAAATAATGCGGCGGGCACACCTAACTCGTAAAACGGTTACTGTACTTCTCTAACTACGCTAGACGATGGGCGTTGTGAACGCGCCTTTATTAAAATGACGTTTTTATGGTTCTCACTTATTAATAGGGGCTTTATTTTCTTACCTAAGGTTTAAGCTTGATGAAGTACGGGATAATAAATAAATCCAGACAGCATTATTTATAGTCCAATTTTAATAATAAATCAGCCCTGTATTTACTACAGAGAGGATTTAGGTCTTAGTCCACCGCGCTGGCAGGCTTCATATGACTCCAAAATTCTTATGATTTCTGATGATTCTTATTTTTATGCTAACGTTCGAACATCACTTGGGGTGGCCACTGAAAATCAGCACTGTGCTGCGACTCAGACCGCAGCACAGTATTATGCTGAGTGGCCATCTACCTGTCACAGTCACGACATGCAACTTAATATTATTCTTGGGTGTGTGTTATAAGTTGAGAAATAAATATAATTGTGTTATAGCCTATTATTGTGTTATGTTAGTTCTTAATTTGTTATTGTATCTTAGTTTACAATTGATACCATTGCATGTCAGTTGTGTCTGTGACCGATAAAATACATTTCTTTCTTTCTATGAAGAATTGTCTGGTGGGTTTCCGCATCATATTTTCCTTCACCGTTAAAGTAAGCTATTTACACACAGCTCTTAACGCGTCAGTTAGACGAATACTTGGTGAATAATTCGTGCATGTATGCATGACTATGAATTAATAGTAACTCATACACCCGTATAAGCTCTCGTATTTCTCTATTCATCTGTACTCGGTAGGTGTTAACTTTAGGTTTGAACCCTATATAATAATTCGTCGTCGTTTCATGTTTATACAGTAGGCTATTGTATAGGCTTACATACATTTTAAAGATATAAGTTACAACGATGAATAAAGAGCTTACTACAATATGTCCCAGTACTTCTAAACCATCCCACGCAGATAAACAAAGTCAAATCGACACAAAGCAAGCATTCAGAAGAGAATAATTAATTATAACAGTCAGAACATATTTTGTAACAAAACAGTTTAACAAGTTTTGACGTTACCCAATAACTATGTTAAGAAAGCGTTTAGTATTAGTATAATAGCAAAAAACTATACCGTGACCCTACCATTTGTAATAGCTGAGAAACAACATCTAAGTCCTAAGAGTTTTGTTTATCGTACAGCTCGAATGGCTTTGTGTTATTTCGCCGGGTTTACCCCAAAAGATAAATCCTTTGTTTGGGGCGCGACAAAATCACCCACCGATGCTAAGCGATGTGGGTCCAGATAGAGACAATTGTCTAGAGATCATTATGAAACATAAACACAGTATATCATAGAGCGGAGTAAAATAATGTTTAAAATATATTTCAGTAGTAACGTATAACGTAATTATGCGCTTATGCATATAGACTGGTTACTTTACATAACACTTGTTGATAGTTGAATCTACATAATGTACTCCCATTACTCATGGCTCAGCGCGTCTGTCGAGAAGCACTCTATAATACTATTTGGATATATGTATGAATGTTTTTGAAGTGGTAAACCCATGCTGTAGACTTAGAGCGGTTTGTTGTAGGTTAGGTAAAGTTAAAGCTGTTATCACGCTGGCGAATTGCAATTTGCAAGCGAATTCACAGCGAGGCGAAGGAACTGTGCGCTCGTCCAGTCTAATAAGACTTAACTCTACTTGACCAACGATGAAACACGAGCTTAGGCCCTTCTCTAAGAAGATATTTAATAGCTGAGCGACTGAGATGCGCTAACGAAAGTGGACTAAAAGTCGACTATCATTAATTACTTCTTGATCCGTCATAAACAATATCTAGCTGCAGCTATGTATGTCGGCCGCAATTTTTATACGCCACGTATTCGACACAGCAAAACAGCAGCGTGTGACCGATTTCCAATGCACTAGCAACAATACTAGCAACTGGTAGGATACGCGAGTCACGACTGCGTTATTGTCATTGTCTTACAGGTACGAAATCAATTAAATACGTGTTTCGTACAAGTCATATCGGACTCCATGCGCTACCTGCTCCGGTTTTCTACGATTATTAATGCATCTACGATTTTTTTGGTTAAATAAAACCATCCATAAGATAATTATAAAAATGCATCGGCACATTATAAGTAGGTATAGCACGCTTCACGAGAAGCATTCAAAACTAGTAAACTCGAACTATTAAAGCAGTTCGTGTACGGAACATTTACTCACAGAGACAGGCTAGTCACGGCCGGACGCCGAACAAACACGCCAGATAACTTCACCTTATCTTAATTGTGTTAATAATTAGCCGACGATTGTAATAACAACGCGAGGATGGTCGGGATGCGGTTACGGAGGCAGCGATTAGCGGACGTAGCAGCGGTTTATTGTTCAATAAATAGTGATAAATAAGAGGAGGTAATGGGAACTGATAAGTGTTTAGTGTTTACGGATAATACATAAGTATAGGATGCAGGGGACTGATGTCAGGAACGTAGAGAATATGATAAATTCTTTTTGCAACATGCCTGAGAAAGTATATAGAACCTGCCCCATTTTTGAGTGCCATAAGGTCAAATGAAGGAAAAAAAATATTGAGTGGCGAGTGCCTTGCTTGTCACCATATTATGTAAGGATGGATTAATTTATTGGTCCTACAATAATCTTAACGTACAATTTTATATATTTTTTGAGACCGAGGAGTTTGGTTTGAGTATATTTGAATTTTATTTAGCTGCGTATCATTTACACTGCGGCTTACTAAATCATATTTAAATATATATTATTAATTTACAAATAAAGGAATCCGCCTGTTCATACATTTCCACAGGCACAGTTTCATTTAACGACTGTTCATTTGTACAGAAAATGTCCCGTATAAATCAGAAACTGTAATAAGGCGGTTAATGTTTCAAATCATAAAGGAAAATAATATTTAAAACTAATTAATCTGTTTGTAATGTGAGATAAGAAACATCGTAAATATAGGTTTCCTTACACATGTCACAGTATGAGGAAAAGGTGGGTATTTTTAGTTATTTGAACTTGTGTTTCATCGTTGGAGTGATTTAAGGGAATAACGTTTAAAAATAAAGTTCTTTTGAAATACATTTGTTACTTTACCTGTGGCATAAAGCATTCTTGTATTTATTTATTATTACATCAGTATAGTTAGTTTAGTAAAGGAAATGCAGTCCAAATATTATGTTCATTGACAAGAGACGGCGTTATGGATGTATTCCACTGATTTTACAGTACCATAGATAAACTCGCTTACATCACCACTGTATCCTTGCTCATACTTTGTTTTCAACATAGTAAGGATTACCACGAATTTTAACGAATAAAAGATCAGTAGCTAGTTATGTTCCTAGTACGTAAACATAAATGTCCCTCGTCAGTTTTCGGACAAGTTCAATGCAATGCACGTAGGCGTTGTTTGTATAAACACAACGTTTCTTATCGCTTGACAATGTATCGGCCTGGACAGTGATCTATGAAAGACAGAGAGGATTCTCCGAATTTTCGCAACGAATTATTTTGTTATGAATAATAATACTTTGTTAGTTACGATGAATTTAGTATTAAAAGTAATATAATCGCGTCGGTTTAACGCAGCGTATAAGGCCTGTGGGAGATCTTAGGTTCGAATCCAAGTCTGAATACTTTGTTTTGATTTTTAACAAGATGTGCCAGAGTTTGGACCTTCAATGGGGATTCACGTTAGGCAGGCGGCAGATCGTAGAAGTGAAGTCAAGTTACTGTTCAAAATGCTTGCTTACAAGTGTGTTGTGTTGGTGTAAGAGAAGATTTAAATGCAAGAGTCAAGACTAAAACAAAACCTATTCTGAATATTTCTTTTCTAATACAGTTTTTTCTATACCTATAAATAATCATAATATATCTTACATTGGCATTTTACATATCAGTTAATCATTGTCATACACATTGAACATAATCATTAGTAATTTATCTGTATCTAAACCTAGCTATTAGTCATCAAAGATAGGTTTTTATTTTTCAATATAAAACTCGTACCATTCCGATTTGGAAACGAGAAACCGCGTCTTTTTATTATGTTATTGTTGCATGGGCCAGTTAATGTATTTTTGGATGCACATTATTATCCAAATGTCATCTGAATCTATTGGTACTTGTCGACTGTCTATTTCTTTGTCGAGTCTCATAAATTATACTTCTTCATTTAATACGGGGTTAGCTAAAGAAACGTTCCATGTATTGCACAAACTATTTAATTTAGTTTTTTTCTGCCCAGACAACATCTCTTGTTAGTCAACTTTTTAATTAGACTCTAATGAACTTGTTATCAGGTACTTATCTAGCTGTGTGACTTTATAGTCCGTAGACATTTTAAAAGACACTGTAAGCTAATTAATGTTATAAAACTGCATAAATAGATATAATATGATCATTCTAAGGTTCTATATGAGTGCAAGTCGGAGAGACTTAACCCCGTCGAGTTGCAAACTTAAAGCTAAACATCTAGGTAGTGCGAACTGCGAAGCTCGGATCCGAGCACTCGCAGTCTGAGCCAAGGTCTCGGAACAAGTTCCGCGCATTTATTACAGCGGGCGGGGCACGAGCGATCTCCGCGATGTCTCGTCGCTAATTAGCTTTCCGTTTATACACCACTGTTATGCGCTGGTGCGGAGATGTTCGCATTTCAAATTGTTCCCATTTGGAAATAAAAATTCGAACGTGGGTTTGTAATTCGAATTTGAAATGCGAATGCGATAGTGTTTAAAAACGTTGTGATTTTGTTTTGTTTAATAATAGTGTTGTTTTTTTCAGGTATGTTCAAACTTCAAATGTAACTAGGCGTAAGTCGAAGTTTTGATGTTTGCGTATATTATTCTATGTTTGCGTATATGAACAGACGATAATTCGCAGTTTTACAAAAAATCATTATCCGTAACCCAGTTAATTCCTGTTATTGCCAAAATAACGTGTAGGTATGTTAAACGAAAAAGGACAATGCTGTATATAATTTCCTGTTTTTTTAATTACACTGACATTTTGTGACATGTTTTTCCTTTTGTAATTAATGTGGACGCTGGTTCACAGTAGTTAGTTTAACGAAGTTAGTTTGAGTGCACATTATCAATTTTTATTTTGTTACTGTTCGTGCATGAGAGTACAATTTTATTATTTTATAGATTTTTTGCCATTGACGTGCTTTTACATGTACTATTTTCATCATGATTAGTTTTGATCACTCTTTGCTGCTGCAAATTCCTGTGTTGTCAAATGGCTGTTTATAGGCTATGGAACTTTAGAAGTCACATTTATAATACCAAAAAAGTATCTATAAATTATTAAACAATAAAAAAAAAATTTTTTCCCCCAAAAAAACTTTAGTGTACCCTTTAACCTTACACGGCAAGTTATGCAACTACATGTGTGACTTCAACAGCTTTTCTATCTTTTTTTTTTTTAATATGGCCATCTTCGGCTCATTAGGGACGGCTGCGGGCTTCCTCCGACTCACGTCTAAGTTGTCGTCCGCAACCGCCCCTGCGCGTACCGCTTTTTTGCGGTCCTTTTCCTGTTGCGCGGGCTCAGAAGCCCCCGAAACACCGTACCGTGTCCACCTTTTGGTGTCCGAGGCAGCGTGAGACACGCTGCCTCGGACATGTCCATCACGGGGGTCACAGAAGTTGGCTAGACTAATGGGTGGGCGGCACGTCCCGCCCACCCGTGACCCCCGGAGGCCCCTATTAGTCGCCTTTTACGACAGGCAGGAGATACCGTGGTGGAATTCTCCAAACGCCCCCAATCCACAGGGCGGGAGACGTCGGTCAGTCGTCCACCCGACGCCTCCTACGTCTCGTCTGGCGGCGGGAGGGATCACCACTGCGCTGGCGATCCCTCTCGGCACTCTCCTTCCGCGAGAGGACCACCTCGCAGAAGTGGGCCACCGCCTGCCAGGCCTCCCGGCCGCCGACCATGGAAGCGACCACGGCCGGCAGCGAGAGGTCTTCTCCGAAGCGAGAGGTCTTCTCCGACAGCTTTTCTATCTAGGGATAGATAAATGTAAATTGACACGTTACTACCCTCGTTCAGTGCATTGTCAAGGTCTCTATTGAAGTAAACTATTCCTGTTAATTAATTAACTAAAATTGTTGACAAACATTAGGGGATTGTAAAATGAAACGTAAAAGATATTGTATGTTTTTATTCACTGGCAACACAGAGTAACATAGTACGGTGAACTAAAGCTGGCAGGTTCACCACACCAATACAATTTTACTTAGCTGATAAAAAAAACTCAAATACTTATAGTTAAAGATATACAGATGCAAATAAAACATGATGCTATACATCACTCTTTTGTGCGTGGTCATTGCGTTGTCATGACGACTGAGGTGTTTATTCATATACATGATACACTACACTCGCGCACTTGCGAATGTGTCGTGCGCGCCAACTTTAGATAACCTATAATTTCGTGATCATTGCTTCTAGTGAGCGTTGATTTCTATTTGGAGACTTTAAATCTACTTCTACTTTATTTTTTATTATGCATCGTATTGATGGAATGTTTTAAAGGAATTAACTATATATTAATTATTTTTTATTTATCAATTAAGTATCTCCATAAGGATACACAGCAAATACGCCAAGATGCTTGAGTGAAAAAAAACAAATAAAATAAAAAAAAAAAGAATAAAAATTATCACTGCCTCGGTGGCGTAGTTGTATTATAGTACGACTGCAATGCTGAGGTCTCGGGTTCGATTCCCGGGTCGGCCAAAGTGATATTGAATTTTTCTATTCAGTATCAGCTCGGAGTCTGGATTTAGTGCCCGATATGGCGATAGGCTCGCCCCCTATCACATCATGGGACGGAGTAGTGGCGCAAAGTGGGTGCACTACTTGCACCTCTGCCTACCCCTTTGGGGATAATAATAATCCTCCTAGCCAGTTTCGGCCATGGCGGCCAATCTCCACGGAGATCAGCCAGGTACGCAGGAGATATTATAGTGCACAAGTGTGTGCGCAATACACAGGTGCACTCGCTATTCCTTCACTCTCATAGTCCGCTGAGACGGCAATCCGACATGACCGGAGAGAGATCAGGCGCAGGACCAACGGCTTTACGTGCTTTCCGAGGCACGGGGGTATCACACCGCCAACTTCCTGACTCCGAGCTGCGACTGAGTAATTTTTAAGATGGAAAAACCCAGTCACAATATTTTTGGCTCGACCCGGGATTCGAACCCAGGCCTCAGCGCGCAAATCGTACTCGTAACGCGTACGCAATACAACTACGCCACCGAGGCAGTCAAAAAAAGTTGGGTATAAAAGGCGTCAGTGTATATGTATGTAAAAATTATCAATAAAAACAATTATAAACTACTTAGTAGAAGCAGCTTACTCAAATTTTAAACAATACATAAAAGTAAATAACATAATTACTTAAGAATAAATACACATATCGGTATTTGCTGTGACTATTATCAATAAAATATCTGCATCTGATCTACTCTCAAGATACGCGGTATAACCGAGGAATGCTCAAACGCTTTATATCTCGTAAAAAAGTAATCAACTTTAAAAAAAAATAAAACAAATGGCATACAAAGTAATCCCGAGCAATTATTCCGTACCCTCAAATAATGTTATAATGGGCGGGCGGCATTATTTGCCCATTATGTTGCGCGGCCGCAGGGCTGTCACGCCCACTTGTCCGCTTGTGATTTGGCGATCATTTGATTTACGATAGTGCCAGTGGAACTGGGGCAAGTTGGCGTGTAATGTGATTTTGGTGCTTTTTTACGCTTTTGACAGTTTTCGATATTAATCATAAATGTGTTAATTGTAAAAAATCTTGTTCCAATATAATTCTGTTTTTTCTCTTGTTTCTGGTCTTCATGCTAGGCAGGGTAGAGTTTCGTGCGATAAGACCGCAAATATTACTTTTTTTATAATGTTCCATATTGTATTTCTGAGTATACAATAAAAACAAACACAAAAATAAGAAAATCTGATAAAATTTCAACTTCCATGGAATTTCAAAATGTGTTTAATTTACTTACAGGGTTAGGAATCTAGATTAATTTAGATTGTACGAAAACGAATACCTTAATAGTCTAATAGATTTAGCCTTACGCTTAGCTTATTTAAGCCTATACCAATCACCATTGCAGCTCAAATTCCGACTAGACGAATTCTCAGAACACCGAGCCCGAGACTTCGAGAAAACTACATTTGAAATCTGCAATGAAACTCATCACAATGAGCAAACCGGGATACAAGTTTGAAATTATATTTGCGCAGTTCAATTCCAAAGAAAACAGAAATGTCTAGCACGGAATGTTACATTGCCAGCTAAGGCACAAGTGAAGCTAATAATGTCGTTAAACTAATGAATTTTAATACGACTGAGACGAGGACGCCTCTCGATTGTAAGTCACCGTCACGAGAGTACACACCTAAATAGTATGGTACACCCGTCGAGCCCCGCTCGGTTACATTGGCCCGGTACGTCATCTGTCAACAAGCGAAAATCGACCTTATACGCACCCATATAAGGTGGATGTGGGTGCGTATAAGGTCGATTTTCGCTTGTTGATAGATGGCGTACCGGGCCAATGTAACCGAGCCGGGCTTGATGGGTTAAATGCATATACACTCACGCGTTTTATCCCTGAAGAGGTGGGCAGAGGCGCAACTAGTGCACCCACTTTCGCCATTATTCCGTCCCATGATGTGATAGGGGGCGAGCCTATCGCCACATCGAGCACAAATTCCAGACTCCGAGCTGATACTGAATAGAAAAACTCTATATCACTTTGCCCGACCCGGGGATCGAACCCGAGACCACAGCACTGCAGTCTTACCATAATACAACTACGCCACCGAGGCAGTAAATAGTAGCAACACCATAATTTTTTTAATTAATAACCAATGCGAGAGGGAACGATGGAAATCCCTAATTTAGGGTTTTACAAAGGTACGGTTGAGTTACAAAATATAGGTAACACTTAAAAATAAAGTATTTGCGCGGCGTACACGTACACAAAACAATGTTTTTTTTAACCTATGGTGACAGGTGGCAAAGGTATTTAAATAAGAGTTGAATCCTCTGCCATTGCACCTTGTAGTAACATAGATTCCCCAAAGCATTTAATATACGATGTAGATACTTCGTTCCTCTACGACGCCTAGAAAGGTAAAAGCATTAAGAATTAAACAACTTGCTAGTTTCCACTTCAAACAAATAATTCAAGACGTTATTCTAGTTGAACGTTTCTTTGGCAAAGAGCTTTTTATTTAATAGCGAGTTGTGTGACGTCACTATCCAGTATTCACCTACCCATTGTAAGATTAAATTTAATTTTTATAATTGGCGTTGATCTTTTAGCATTTTTATCGCTTTTTGATGTAGTTTGATAGGAAGATGATATTGTAAGGATAGTGTGTGGCTACCATATTCATTTTCGTCACATTTAAAATTATAATACCCAAATGAGATACTGATAAAATTTTATAAATCTACCTGAATCGTCTAATCAAGGTCAGTTTTCATGTCAATACTTTTTATCACTTAGTGACAACCCTAATTGTAAGCCCATACCTTTCTCATATGTACGCATCCGTAGGCGTGTCAGTTTGTTGCTAGCGAGTTAGAACTCATTCAACGGCTGACGGCGGTACGGTTTATAATGGATGCTCGCATCTATCACGGAATATTACAATCACTTCAATCAAACATGGTTGATGTACAATCACCAGCATAAGTAGCTAAACAAATTCAAAATTCCAAATTGCCTACATACTTTTGTGTTCTTACTAATCTTCTTTTCTCTTCACAAAAATAAAATAATAGAGATTTGCTTTACTTCATAGGAAGAATTTTTTTTTCAGTTTAACTTGACTCGTCGAGCCCCGCGACGGACGCCGGCGTCCATATTATATAGGGTTTTCCCATACATCTATATATATGTCGGAGCGGCGGGTATTTTGAAATAATAATCGTGCAAAAAAACTAGTCGATATGTCAAATCGTTGGTATAAATAGGGTGCCTCGCATTTGAAAAAGCAGTATCTTGTGTGACTCTCAACTGTTCGGAGCTCCGAAACTAAGTTTGGAACATCCAGAAATAAAGGATGAACAACAATTTGGAATTTTACTCTTACATCATGGGTTATGATGATGAGGTGGAACCCTGTGACGTCGGCAGAGCTGGCGTCTCCTCTTTTTAAAGAGTTCTAGACCTTCTCCTCCGACATATATAAGCGGGGCTTGACGGGTTAACGCGTATATAAGCGATTAGAAATTTTGATTTTGTACAGATATTTATGCTGCTGACTATACAAGGCGCGATGATTGTTGCAGGGTTTCGTTTTATGTTCATTCGGGTCGGACAAAGTGATATGGAGTTTTCTGCTCAGTACCAGCCCGGAGTCTGTGCTCGATATGGCGATAGGCTCGCCATATTGGGTCTCATGGCAACACATATGGCAAAGTAGATGCCTTGGCTGTACCCCTGCCTAACCCTTCGGGGTAAACGCGTGATGCGTGTTTTCAGATGTGGATCAAATGTCTCTAGTAGTAATAATTTTTCTCCTAGCCAGTTTCGGCCACGGCGGCCAATCTCAACGGAGATCAGCCAGGTACGCAGGAGATATTATAGTGCACAAGTGTGTGCGCAATACACAGGTGCACTCGCTATTCCTTCACTCTCATAGTCCGCTGAGACGGCAATCCGACATGACCGGAGAGAGATCAGGCGCAGGACCAACAGCTTTACGTGCTTTCCGAGGCACGGGGGTATCACACCGCCAACTTCCTGACTCCGAGCTGCGACTGAGTAAATTTTAAGATGGAAAAACCCAGTCACAATCTTTTTTTTGGCTCGACCCGGGATTCGAACCCAGGACCTCAGCGCGCAAATCGTACTCGTAATGCGTACGCAATACAACTACGCCACCGAGGCAGTCAAGTAGTAATAGTAATAACTCTAGTAGTAATAACCCTTTGACAGTCTTCTTCCTAATTTTCAAATTACGCCAATATGGATTCAACGTAACAGTTTATCAAACATGTTACAGACTATACTTAGCTAAATTTTGACGACCGTTAACTGGATGAGGTTTTCTTTGCTAGTAATAACTAATATTTAATTACGATAAGACATCTTAGCGTGGAGGCAGAACTGGGTGT
This sequence comes from Lapara coniferarum, assembly GCA_949316025.1. Lineage (NCBI taxonomy): Eukaryota > Metazoa > Arthropoda > Insecta > Lepidoptera > Sphingidae > Lapara > Lapara coniferarum. Next base: position 2,395,027 of record OX438920.1, read on the forward strand.
GATAGACGTAGTAACGTAAGATTCTATAAGTTTATACAGGGTCATTTTGACATTGCGTTAATAAATGAAACCACATACTCAGCCCGTTGAAAATAACACTTTTCATTAAGTTATTATAACCATAGGTGTAAAATAAAAAAAAATGTAGGATTCTAACAAAATAAATATCAATAAATTGTAAGTTTAAGTTTACACGCCCTAATGCCACTATGACTGCTCTAGGATAATTCGTCGCAGCAGCAACATTACAATCGGAAATACACTTACGCACACACCATATTCGCACTAAACTACAAAATGATAAAAAAATTGGAATACTACAACCGGGATTATTGGCAAAAGTATTCGTTATTCATTGATAATTTTTAGTACGATGTTAGCAGAGGTATAGACGAATATGTGGTTTCATTTAATAACGCAATGTAAAAATGACCCTGTATATATTTTATTGTAATATCGAATCTTCGCAAAACATATACTTAAATAGAAAACCATTTTCCAACTCACAGTTACGGTTACAAACAATACATAAGTAAGATACAGTTGCGGTGAAACAGTGCGGCAGGTACGCTGAGCCGTATTTATTGAGTGAGCTTGGCATCAACTTAATACAATATTTACTACTGCACACTGCAGGCGACCGAATGCGCATAAATCTTGCTGTCTATCTGTTGTTTCTCTTAATTTATTTCACTGGGGTTTTGATAATAGAGGTGAGCTTTTAAATTCAACTTTGTATTGATACCGTTAGGTATGGTTTCCCCGCTTTAACGTTGTATCGATCTTACGTAAATATACCAACATTAAAATCAATATTTATAATGACAGTAGTGTTACATTTTAAAAACTCATGCTTATTAACATACATTTGTTGCAAATAGTATGAGTACTGAAATTAACGGAGTCGAGGTCGAGTGGGGATCCACGTACCGGCAAGCGCAGCGTTGGACGTCCACCTGCAGGTAGACAGACGACTTGATAAAGGTCGCAGGAACACGTTGGATGCAGGCCGCATGTTACGCAGTGGACTGATAATGATGATGACTGATACTAAATCAGTTTTTCAGTCAAAACATATTATTTTGAGACGAAAATACGTCTAACCCTAGCCTTCATTTCCTATATGACCAACCAAACGTAAAGCCAATAAACTAAGCACATACAAATTATAAACAGCATTCTCTTCGGTTGCAGAACCGCATTTGTAGCATTCGTATTATTGGCACACGTCAGCGCGTCTCGTCTTCGCGTCACACGCTCCAGTAGTAACTAACGTGCTCGTCGGATGCCAACAGCGCTTGGCGCGGCCGACGCCAGCCAGCGCCCGCCCACCGCGAGTTGTTACACTATTATATTTATATGTTGAGTAGTCCCTCGGAGAGGTTGGTCATATTCATATTTTGGGTCTGGTAACTGGTTTGATCAGTACACAAACAAAAGTAACCAGCAATTTTTAATGTACATACGTTTCGTTTGACGCGTTTTGTTGCGCAACATGTTTGGTAACGTTTACAGGTCATAAAGTTGCCAATTGATATACGTATAAATTCTTATAATATTTATTATGCTTAGGACACCAATAAAATGCCTAAGGCTGAGTTATACGGTGTCACTTGGAAGCTCTAAGTTATTGACATCTGAAGGAGCATACAAAGACTCACATGCAAAACACCTCAGAATTTAATAACGCGTGCCATTTCACAATTGGCGCTGCGAATATATCAAATACCTATTGAATACGGTCTAGAAATCAAACGAAAAAACAAGACAGTCTGATCTAAATACATATGTCGAGACGGGTTGCCGCCCGTTACTGATATAATGCTAAACAGAGAAACTTGCGACAATGGAAGCAAAGTGTGTCGTGCGCGTATTGTGTTGATCTTATTGGAAAAAATAAGTGGGATTCACGGGGTTTCCAATAATGTATGAGAATAACGGGTCGCGATTTCGGTTATGAACCAGAGATTTTTTTGGATAATTTTGTTTCTGATACTAACGACTCTAAATGTGTCTTAGGGTTTTGTCTATAAGTATGTGTAATTGTTACTGAATTTATTAGACTAGATTTTGCTCGCAGTTCCGTCTGCATGGTCCTTGCACATCGGAATAAAAAACATGGGGTCAATGCTATGTCGCTCCAATATTCCTCCGTCGTAAAACTACTAAGTCACGTCACTATATTTCGTCCCATAAACGCTACAACAAAACAATTAATAAACAACAGATAGTAATACCCACGCGGACTAACAAATGCACCACTTGAGTGACAAAGAAATTTGTGGCAGCCATAACATTAATGACGTCATGCGACTCGGATCCAATAAGTAAGGCGCTAAATGCTCCTACTCACGGCAACTCACCCCTTACTACTGCTAATTTGCCCATAGTAATTACAAAAGTTTTTTTATTGCCAGTACGCGTGCGTGATGCGCGATCGAGTTTTGATTGTATAGAATTTGTGGTATTCATGGATCTTATGTTGTGTAGAATAGAGGTTAATTTGTCTTAAGAGCCTATGTCAGGAACTTTAAGGACTTTCAAATTCAAATTTCTCGTAAACTACTAAGATCAGAAGTTAGATTTTTGGATATGTGTAAATTGAACGTATAACTCAATAATATGTCAAAGCCAAAACACAATTGCTATAAATTTTCTCGATCGAAAAAAAATTCAAAGTTACCTCTGATATTTTCTTTAAACACATTTTATCTCTAAATGGTGGAATATGTACATTCGTAACTTTATTTAAATACAATACAACAATTTTTTCAAAGTTTTATCAATACACAATTAAAACGAATTAAATAGTATAATCAGAATTAAAAGAAAATTGTTTTGGCGCTTACGCCATTTCATTTCGGCATACGCGTGCGCCTCCCGTCACTTTCTCTCATCCGCGACGTCCAAATACGCCATCGCTGTTATGGGAGTGGCCCGTGCCGGCTTCAGTCGTCCGGAATCTTTACTGACGACGGACGTGCGCTCGAAATTTTTGGACGCCTTCAAAGTTCAAATTGGCCGTCTAGTGTAGGGATTGGTCCGCGCTACCGCGCGGCAAATTTGAAGGTGCCCTGGAAATTCTGTTTTATAGTGTATCCAGCTCACGTCCGTGTATCAATATAAAATTATAGGCTCTATTAGGTCTATAAGATAGGCAGCAAGCGTAATTATTACATCCTTTCACCTTTGTAAATTGTTTCTAGTCGGAGACCTGCTTTAGTTATATTTAGTGATCGGTACGCTGAGGTGCCGGGTTCGAATCCCTGATTGAAAAACAATAGTCACTGATTTTTTTTTGTTATTTATTCTGCCTCAGTGGTGTAGTTGTATTACGTTATGACTGCAATGCTGAGGTCTCGGGTTCGATCCCCGAGTCGGGCAGAGTGATATTGGATTTTTTTCTTTTCAGCCCGAAGTCTGGATTTTGAGCCCGAAATGGTGAAAGTGAAAGGCTTGCCCCCTATCACATCATAGGACGGAATACGCACGACGGAAAGTGAGTGCACTAGTTGCGCCTCTGCCTACCTCTTCGGGGATAAAAGACGTGAGAGTATATGTATGTATTATTTATATTGGGTAATTCATAGCTAGGGACGCCCTGGAATGCCGGCCCAATTTTGCGTAAATGACGCTTGCGTGCCGCTCATACATTTAAAAAATTCGTATTTTGCATGTAAAGGCTGTTCAAATTTTTACACCATAAAATTATTTTAGTATGATTTTTTGTAGTACTCATTTATTTATACATTATGAATCAATAATAACTAAAATGTTAAGAGCCAATGTTAGAATTGTTATACACGGCGGCCATTTTGAATTTCTTTGTTTTAAGGCCAATCGACCTCAAAATCGATATCTGGGCAGGCCTTTAGGTATAAAAGACGGATCCAATGTTAGACTTGAAAAAAGTGGCCGCCATTTTGAATTTCCTTGTTGTAAGGCTAATCGACCTCAAAATCGATATCTGTGCAGGCCTTTAAGTACAAAAGACGGATCCAATTTTAGAATTGAAAAAAGTGGCCGCCATTTTGAATTTCTTTGTTTTAAGGCCAATGGAACTCAAAATCGATATCTTGGCAAGCCTGTAGGTAAAAAAGACGGATCCAATGTTAGAATTCAAAAAAGTGACCGCCATTTTGAATTCCTTTGTTTGAAGGCCATTCGACCTCAAAATCGATATCTGGGCAGGCCTTTAGGTATAAAAGACGGATCCAATCTTAGACTTGAAAAAAGTGGCCGCCATTTTGAATTTCGTTGTTTTAAGGCTAATCGACCTCAAAATCTATATCTGGGCAAGCCTGTAGGTACAAAAGACGGATCCAATGTTAGAATTGAAAAAAGTGACCGCCATTTTGAATTTCTTTGTTTTAAGACCAATCGACCTCAAAATCGATATCTGGGCAGGCCTTTAGGTATAAAAGACGGATCTAATGTTAGACTTGAAAAAAGTGGCCGCCATTTTGAATTTCCTTGTTTTAAGGCTTATCGACCTCAAAATCTATATCTGGGCAAGCCTGTAGGTACAAAAGACGGATCCAATGTTAGAATTGAAAAAAATGACCGCCATTTTGAATTCCTTTGTTTTAAGGCCATTCGATCTCAAAATCGACATCTGGGCAGGCCTGTAGGTACAAAAGACGGATCCAATGTCAGATCTGAAAAAATTGGCCGCCATTTTGAATTTCTTTATTTTAAGGCCAATTGACCTCAAAATCGGTATCTGAGTACCACTTTAGTTACTAAAGACAGATCCACCGTCAGAACTGAAAAAAGTGGCCGCCATTTTGAATTTCTTTGTTTTAAGGTTAATCGACCGCAAAAGCGATATCTGGGTGTAACATTATTAACAAAAGAGTGATCCAATGTCAGAATTGAAAAAAGTAGCCACCATTTTGAAGTTTTTTGTATTAAGGCCAATCGAACTCAAAATCGATATCTGGGCATTGTTTTGTGCACAAAAGGCAGATGTAATGTTAGAATTTTAAATAAAGGCCGCCATTTAGATTTATTTTTCTTTAAAGGCTATTGGTTTTAAAATCAAAATCCGCTGGACATGACTGGCCACAAACTCTAATAGGTATAAAGGAGACGGCCTAAATTGGGCTTGACCTTACACTTTTGAAGCATGTATCAATATTCTTCTATTTTTATGTCTTCCATTTAAAAATATCCCACCAAAAACATAAATGTAAAAAAGGATAGCCAAGTTCAATACCAAAATTATGCTTAGCTGTGGGCTTCGCCGCAAAAAGAATGGAGATCTAAATGTGTGCCAAGTTTTATGCAAAATCTAAATATGTATTTATTGGAACAAAATAACATTATGAACAAGTATTAAATTCTATTTGTTTGCTTTATTGAATACCTATAATAGTTGCTGGTATTTACAAATGTGAGATCTTTTACATTTATGTTTTTGGTGGGATATCATTACTTTTTGTAAAGAAAACTAGGTAGGTATTGAGTTGTGTGGTGCCGCGCGCCGCCGACGACACACCGTTGGCCGGCTGTTTAGCGCGTATTACAAGTGTTTTTTTTATGAGGACACCACAAATGTTTTGGCTTAACTTTATCTTTATATTTCTGTTATAAAGCAAATATAATAAAACATATATTGGGATTGTTTCAAATATTTGCTTGTAACGGTTCCAACGCTACCATTAAAAATATTTTTTTTTTATGTGGACCCCTGTATTTTTAACTTTTTTTATTTTTAGATTTTTTCTTACGCTTACACATAATTACCGAGCTGGATTCCAAATTTCATCCTTCTAGGTCATCTGGAAGTAGGTTAGGTTTAGATACTATAAGTCTGTCAGTCAGTACAAAAATTTACGATTTTGACCTCATGAAATTTGGGCTTCTAGATGTCCTTATAGATATAATTAAACTCACACAGTTTTATGTGTTTACTTTAAATAGGTTTTGAGTTATAGAAAGGTGAAAAGTGGCACCAAGTGGTTCGTGTAATATTACACACGGCGCTGGCACCAACTTAGAGCGTTGGTTACATACTCAAAGAATACCAAGCATGGGTAACAAGAATAATATTGACATAATAGTATTATTAATTCTTTGGGGGAGACCTATGTGCAATAGTAGCCTTTTAAAGGCTGAAAAAGAATAAGAATTAAAAACTATAGGTATTTTAGAAATTAAACTAAAAAGACATTTTCACTTTTTGGGATATTTAATATTGGTCGATATTATTTAATTTTACTGGCAACTTTGTTCAGCGCTCCCGACGTAATGTCAAATTGAAATACATTATTGACTCACTAACACTCTAGCTTCACACCTCGCGTCGTGGCTCGTATTGTGTTCGGCGTACCACTCGCGCGAGAGTGTAAATGAGCCATTATATATTTATTTATTTATTTATTTATTTATTTATTATTATAGTTGCATCAACTAAGTAACACCAATTAAAGCTTAATATTAACTTAGTTAAAAACATATTTTTGTTTAAATGCTACTTATACACTTAAAGATGCAAACGACATTTCAATATAATAAAACATTATTAGAGATAGAGGTATAGGCAAGAATATACAGTAAAACGGGAAACATTAAAACATATAAAATAGTAAAATACCTATTACGTAGCTATATACCTAAATTATAATAATTGCCAGAGTACACCTTCTAAAGTTAATCATGAATAAATACAAAGAATGTCAAATAACTAAGAACATTACATATATCAAAAGAAAGTTAAATTACTATATTATAAGCAAAAGTCATTGCACTTAAAATATAATTAACAATACTAATACTAATTAAAACAGAACAATAATTAAAATAAGATTAATGTCAAATATCACAAAAACACAGATAACGATTATTTAATGTCAGTTTAATTTATAAATTATAAGAATAATAAATGTTAATTGAAACAAACTAAATAATCAATTCAAGTTAAATTACATCAAAAATAAAAATTAATTCAAATAAAAATAAACAAAAATAAATAAACAGTTCAAATTAAATTACTACATAATTCGTAAAAATTAACTTTTTAACATTATTTTTAAATCTATAAAGGGAATCAGAAAAGATATCAATATAATGAGATTTACGGGGATGTTCCGAGTCATTGTCTTCATCATTAGTTACGGGTATTATTGACAAATTATGAATTTTATTATAAGCTCTGAAGAATCTGTTTAACGGAGAATAAAAACCTAAATTTGAACGAGCTCTTGTACCTAAGAATGGTTGATACTTATTGCATCTAGGAAGCTGTCTGGGAATAGAGATATTTACCTTGGATAAGAGATTTGGTGCGTCAGAGTGACCGTTAAGTAATTTATACAAAAATATTATATCAATGAAATTCCTGCGATTTTGAAGGCTATTCAAGCGAAAATGTCGCAAACGATCCTCATACGTAGGCAGCTTCTTTGCCAAATTAAATTTAAATGACATGTACCACAAAAACCTCTTTTGAACTCTTTCCAAACGTTTGATGTGGACATCGTAGTGCGGGTTCCAAACAGGGCTGCAGTACTCTAAGCAGCTTCGTACCAATGCACAATAAATAGCAATTACAGTTGAGGGATTTTTGAATTCCTTGCAATTACGTAAAACAAAACCCAAACTCTTAAAACCCTTGTTGGCGATGTTATCGTAATGAAGATTGAGCTGAAGTTTGCTGTCCAAAATTACTCCTAAATCGCGAACGCGATCACTCACCGCTAAAGGAGTGCCATTGATACAGTATGTAAATGACAAGGGAGTTTTCTTCCTAGAGAAACGAACGACGTGACATTTCTCTGCGTTCAATATCATACCATTCAATTCACACCACGAAACTAATTTGTTAAGGTCATTTTGCAACAAGTTACTGTCCTCCAAAGTATTGACTATTCTGAAAAATTTTAAGTCATCAGCGAATACATAGTAAGTGGAATTAACGAAAGAACTGTCAACATCGTTAATGAAAATATTAAATAATAGAGGACCCAAATGAGAGCCTTGAGGAACTCCAGAAAGAGCAACAAATTGATGCGATTTATAACCTCCAGCTACAACTACAGAAGTCCTATTTGCTAGGTAAGATTTTAAAAAAATTAGCAAAGTACCACCTATCCCGATTAATTCCAACTTAGCCAGCAATATCTCATGATTCACCTTGTCGAAAGCTTTACTAAAATCTGTATATATTACATCCAGTGAATGCCCATTGTCTATTCCCCCAGCAATATCCTCGACGAAGGAGACCAAATTGGTAGCGGTAGACCTTGCTTTAACAAAACCATGTTGCTTAGGAATTATTGATTGCTTAACGTGCCAAGACAAAATAGGAAATAATAAGGTTTCAAAGACTTTTGCAAAGACATTAATTATAGAAATAGGTCTATAATCTTTTACTAAACTGGTATCACCACCCTTAAACAGGGGTAAAATATGAGCTTCCTTCCAAGCCGAGGGAAAGGTACCATCACTGAGAGATCTATTGAAGATTATTGACAGCGGAGTCGCCAACACACGCGCGCAATTAACAACAAAAATAGCTGGGATCCCATCAGAGCCAGCTCCTTTTGTAGCGTCAAGTCTTTTTAACACATTGTAGACCTGACTTTCGGTAACAGAAATCTTTGTCAGAAAGTTCGTGACGGTAGGTACCTGAGATAAACACGGAACAGGGAGATGATTGGTACTGTAGACAGAACGGAATTGGTGAGCAAATAAATTACAAATATCTGTTCCATTAGATGCAACGATTGTACCAGATGACATTTGAGCCGGATAGGAACTAGCACCACCCCTTTTATGTTTTATATAAGTCCACATTAATTTTGGATTTGTTGCTAACGATGCTTCTAGCCGCTCTAGGTAAGTAGAATAATTTTGGTCACGTAGTCTAGCACATCTGTCTCTGAGGAGCTCAAAAGTTAATTCATCGCGAGGATTTTTATATTTACGACATTTTAACCTGTACTTAAATTTTTCCTTTAGCGCTTTAATTAAGGCATTAGAGAACCATATTGGGTATTTACTGTTACGGGGCTTTGACTTGGGTACATGTTTAATAATTATAGACCTGAGTTGGCTATAGAATATCATTATCATATCGTCAACAGTGGCGCACTCTGACATTACCTCCTCCCATATTACATTTTTCAAATCATTTACAATTTCCTTATAATCAGCTCTGTGGAAGTGGTACTTAGAGTCACACTTTGGTGAGAGACTAACGATATAATCCAGCGAAATGTTAAATTCTAAAGGTGGGTGAAATGGATCAATTATAGTTAAGGGACTAGTGCATACAACGATCATAGACGGAACGACGGTCGAAAAGATTAAGTCTAATATTCTGTTTTTGCTATTCAAAATTGAATTATATTGCTTTAGCTGATTAAGTGACATAAAGTCAATTAGCATGTTATTCAGTAGGCTGTTAGAGTGTTGGGGCACGAGCTCAAGGGTAGTTGTTTCGTTCCAGGATAGGTTGTACAAGTTGAAGTCACCGAGTATAACAGTTTTACCTTGGTGACTAGCCAATGTGTGATTTGTGTTCTCAATAAAGTGTTCGAGTATATGTGATTGCACTGGTGGGGGTATGTATACCCCACATATGTATAAATATTCAATTTGGTTGCATTGGCTACGCAACTCTAACCTAACCCAGACATCTTCACATTCAGATTCAATACTACATACTCTAGTAGATATTAACCGTTTGGAAACAGCAATTAATACGCCACCGCCCCCCTTCCTGCTATGGAACCCGCGACTTTCACGGTCTCTCCTATATATTATGTATCTATCGTCAAACAGTTCGTTATCAGAAATGCTACTATTCAACCAAGTCTCTGTGAAAACTAAAACATCAAAATGACTACAGACAATGTTGCTAAATAGATCACTCGTTTTCGTCCTTAAACCTCTGACATTTTGATAATAAAAATTAATATTATACATGCCCTTAAGTAAATTATAACAAACATAGCTGCATTATGATAATCGATTTAACATATCAGTATTCTTAATGTGGATATAATTCGATACCTCATTCTTCCTCATAAAAATTTTACCATCACGGACCCATACGAATCTATACTTCAGTTATTTATATCAGTCCTCGTCGATTCCATGTGATATTTTCAATTCTGGTTATTGTCTAAGCTAGCTCTGTTCACTATTCAATAGGGCAATCCAATGGTTAGGTACTGTGAACATCTTATGTCATCAGGTAAAAAAAAGTTATTCACCGAAAAATGATTTAGAAGCTCTACTCTACAGCGGTTCTTTCTTTACTCCCATTGGACAGACAGATTTTTCTTTCTCATTTGGAAATAGTTCTAATATAACTATAAAATAATGCATAAATTATCTCTGTAACACTAAGCCCAAAGTTCTATGAAGTTTTTCCCGTCTCCTTTTAAAATATGGCCATCATTATTTTTCATTCAGTTCAATAAGGATATTGGAGCTTTGTTATATTGCAAAACAAAAACAAAGCCTTAGAATTGAAGAAGTAGCTGTTGCAGTAAACATCAGTCTATTCTTCTGTACAAAATATCAAAAATATTTAAAAAAATTTAAGTAATTAACATTTCAAATTTTCTATAAGCATAAGTACCCGCGTAGTAAGAATGACCTTGCTATATTTTTCTTACCCCACATTACATACAGTTCAAATTAAAAATTATAAAAATTATCTAGATAGGTAGCGGCCGCCTTCAACATTTGTAACATTTATATCCTATATAGTGACTATTCAACCATAATAATGTAATCAATCTTCATATCAAGCTATGTAATTTTATTGCATTGCATAAATTTCGAACATCCTTTACATACAAAATTCGATTTTTAAATTGCATGGTGGCACTAGAGTGAAGCATCATTTACGTAAAATAGACCTGACATTCCAGGGAAGAAGTTTCATCGTGAATGACTTGTCGAAACTACCTTGATGTCGCAACTCGTAGTTGTATTACGTGCCCGGTACGGCCTCCACGCTGAGGTCTCGGGTTCGAATCCCGCGTCGGGCAAATACTATTTTTTTCTGTCCAGTATCAACTCGGTCTGTTGAATTGGGCCCGGTATGTGGCAATAAGCTCGTCTCCTATTTGATAAGACCTAAAATAGCTAACGAAATGTGAGGAGAAAAGGTGTGATGCTATGTTTGACTGCCTCCAAGGCGTAGTTGCACACACGATACGCCTATTGTGCTGATGTCCCGGGTTCGAATCCCGAGTCGGGCCGAAAAATAGTGACGCCATTTATTGTATTATTATTTATTTTCTGTCCACCAAAGTTAGGAAAGTCCACAAGAATAAATCAAAGCAAAGCAAAATATAATTTAAAACATATTATAGAAGTTTCATACTGCTTTGCTTTTTACCTATATACAGACCTACGTAGGGGTAAGACTCGAACCTACCACCACACCAAATTTTATCTTGTCAACAAAAGTCAACTATAAGTGAATAATACTTTCGATGAGTTTAGATAACTTACAATGTCATTTTACATAATGTTCAAGTAATTAGGTAGATAATAGTGACATAATAATGGTTCTATAAACGAATTAAAATAAATTCTATGTTTTATAAGTTATAAATTTATTAGAAATTATAATAACTATAATATTTACAACACAGACATGCATTTGCAATGACGATCTTTTCGCGGGCTTGAGTGCAACGACCTGTCGCAACGACGCGATGCGACGAGGGCAGAGGCGCGCGATCTATCTCAGCGGGGCCGTGCGGCGCCTCGCATTTGAAATACGCTAAGTCACGCCCATCACGATTCCATATGTTTTTCACATAGGCTCTTAATGACGATCGAGTCACACGCCGGAACATAAACGCCGTTATTGTTTAAACAATGGTAACACCACCCTGAAATATTTACTAAGTTCTTCATCATTACGCAGATTTTGCTTGTCTCCTTTAAGATACTTGACACCAAAATATACCTACTTGCAAATTTTTATAACACAGTGCGTGGACTAGCCTCTTTACAAACGCACCTTTTTGCACAAGATTTAGAGCCCGTTTTACAACTTATGAGTAAATGGCAAATGCTATTCGTCACGTGAGTGTATAAGCCGACTAAATACAAAAGTCACATTCTAATTTATGCTCTCAAATAAATGGTAATAAAAAGAGTAACTTTCTACATTAGTCGTTTAATACGATAACTGTCAAACTAAATTTACTTTTAACTTGTAAAACAAACTCTTAGACGCCTATATCCAGCACCTACATCAACTAAACGATAATACCTGCCAATACCTGCCTTAAATACGAATACAATAATCAAACAGGAAAGGCGGGTTTGTCCAGGGTCGCACGCGAGGCTCTAACGGTGCGCGCACCGGTACGTCGAGACAAAAACACAACTCCTACCTGTGATGTATGGCATACGTTCCGTGTCCATAATATCAGCACCGTTAGCCAAGGCACTAGCGGACAAGTATTTTGATATGTCACTCCTGTTCCTGGCAATCAACACAGGGCGTGATAAAGTTGTGAGTACATCTGAATGACTGTACAAATATCACCTATGTTGGGATATGACAATGTATAAGACGAGTATTTAAACGTATGCGCACTTTGTCGCATAAAGCGTGAAATAAAACGTAAAAGTCGCGCGCGTAGCGGCAACAGCAATTTGTGTGCCGGCCGCCGCGCCGCGCACCGCTCGCAAGCAAAGCGACGGCACCGGTGGCACGCGTCGCTCGCTCGACCCCTAATTACCTCCTTCAAACAGACGACTGGTAAAAATTCTAACGCTGTCGACTGCCGACTCCATTCTACCCAATTTGCATAAAGCCCGAGCGCTTTGGCGTTTCGATTTTCGCTTAATTAACGTCCGCGCCCGCTGCGCCCGCCGCCGCACCCGCCCGGCCTGTTCTCAAGAAAGAGTTAGAACTCTGTCCGCTTCCGTTCGCTTCCGCCGGACGTCCTCCTCATTTCGTATTTCAGATCGCACCCCGTTCGTAGCCAATAAATTGGCCGCGTCGAACTTTCTGCTCGAATAATATTATCTCAGCGCGGCGGTGCGTTATCGTAATGATGATGTTTCGTTAAATGATTTCGGCGCGCGGCCGCTCGTGTCAGATTAATGTCGCCAATTTGTACCGTGTAAACTGTAAACAGCGCAAGTCGACCGGCGAGCAGCGAGAACAGCCGCGCCGGGACGTGCCGCCGCGTACGTGACTCGGAGATGACCGACGAGACTCGCCGACTATTTGCATAATAAGCCCGTCCGCCGCTCCGGGAGATTAAACTTTCGCGTATGACATCCCGGCTGCAACTCTCGTATAAGTAATTCAATAGTGGCAAACTGATTTCAAACTCGGGATCCGTCGGCGCGGCGCGAGATGGGCACCGAGCCGCGCTCCACGCCGCATCTGCCGGCCCACCGCCGTGTAACCGACCCGGGCTTTGTTGGCTCGTGCATGCGAATGCGAATATTGGTAGCGGAAATAATTATCCAATCTTTTCTGCCGTAGACGCGCGTCTCAGCGCGCGCAGTGCGGCGCGCAGCGGTGACTTTATATTCAATTATTTATGGGGTACACAATAGGCCGGAGGCTCACGTGGATGCGCGTTTAAAAGGCCATTAAAATGTCACAAGCTTGATGTGGGTGAAGTGCGGCGAAGCTCGCGTAACCACCTCTGTCCCCCTCGCAGCGGGTCCTTGCTGCTGCCGTCCGCCACGGCTAATTAAGTATTTATACCTGTTGTAAACGCAGCGGTTCCGCGAGTTGCACTCGCTACCGCTTCTGCCCTCGTTTCTGCCTTCGCCTCCGCCTCTGTCCCCTCCTCTGCTCTCGTCGACGACATCTAAGATTGAAATGAAGACGAAGGATGCTCGCCGCGGTCCATAAAATTAATTTATTCCAAACTAATAAATGTCCTATACAGGCACGCTTTAGAAATAATGGCTTTTTACTTCATTTAGTATTAAATATGACAGTGTTATTTCATGCAAAACTTTAAGTTATAAATGGCATAACGGCTGTTCTAACAATGTGTATTAATATGGACTTATATCATCCCACTTCATCCATAATATTTGAGGTGTGGGTGGGCCACAAAACTACCTATGTCGGCTAGTTGACAACACCTAGCGATAACAACCCGTACTAGTCAAGTTTCAAGTTTGACTGGTCCTATGAGGAATCATTATTGTCTTATTAGGATACTTACAAACTTAATACAAAATCGTGCAAGACTTACTAGATCTATTTATTATTCCAATGTAATCCGAAACCAAGTAAGTTTGAAAAATGTCATTCATAATTCCAAATGAGCTCATCTCTGAATCTTTAGCGAGCATTTGAACGTTAGTACGTGGACATTACGAGGGTCCGTCCGGTTATAAAACTCCGTCGGTGTGCCATCGTTACAGTTTTCTCAGTTTCGTTGACCCTATTAACTGTGTGGCCGGTCGCCCGTCCTCTCCCGTCCGCTGTCACATACATTGTCAATTAAATACATCTGCAGTTGGGCTATATCAGGTATATCCTTTATTAAAGTATTTAAGAAGATAACGTTTTTTTTATATGTAGAAGTAACGTTTGAAATTGCAATGCAATTACTGCACATTGTGTGGATTTAGAGGGTAAATATCTATTTCTTCCGTCAGAGAGTATTGTTTTTTTTTATTACCTTCGAAGGCAGCTAACGGCCCATCTGATGGTAAGTGGTTAGCGTCGCCCATGGACGTCAGCAATGCCAAGGGCACAGCTAAGCCGCTGCCTACCGTAAAAAAACTTTTTTAAACCTCGTTTGAAGAAAGAAAAGTCATAGTGCTGGGCAGCACTGTTTTCCGGTTTGAAGGACATTGTAGCCAGTGTAATTATTGGGCATTATGAGACTACAGTTAATGTCTCATGGGTGCAAAATGTGTGTATCGTAGTGATACTTACCGTCAATCGACCAACTTTCTCGTCTCGTCATCCAGTCGCATAAAAAAATTAAGCTCCTGTCCGATGGTAAGTAAGGACGGCTTATGAACAGTACCCCTAGCACAAATATCTGCATTATAGCATACGTTAAGTAGTTTCGTCTTAGTACATTTTAGTATAGAAATTTCAACAGCGCCCCGGTGAGCATATTTGGAACTAAAATACGCTAGTTTGAACAATGCGCGCTTGTAAATTTCGAATAGTAAAGCTATAGAATAGTTATGTCAAAATGAGTATTGGCCGTAGGAATACTTGGTAATATTCTATATTATTCGTGCTCGGGGTCCAGAAGTAATACAACCCAGAAGGGTCTAAATAGCATGTCATCTTGAGATATTAGGAGTCTCGGTTTTGCGGTCGGTATGTAATAAAGTAATATTAGCAACTGTAATATACATTTTCAGGCAGGTCTTACTAATGAGAGGAGTAACAGTCCACCACGCTGGCCTAATCCAGCTGTATATTGGGCACGGGTCTCGTTTACTAATGAGAGAAGTCAGGCTGCGTTCACCGTGCTGGCTGATTATAGGCTTAATTTAGCATTTATTCTGTAAAATGTTGACAATATTATTGAGCCATTGTTCGTAACGCACGCGTCAGACTGGCAGGCCTGTTAGAGTTTCTTATATTACCTTAGAAATTCTTATTGCAAGTTGTTAAGTCTTCCTCGTGCGTTCTATTAAAACGAGGATTTAACAATTCTACTAGTAAGACATGAGGAACTTTAGTGTGCGATCGACCACGCGAACTCTGTCTTGGTATTCTGTTTCACTCTCCAGTAGGCTGTGAGTATTGTTGTTTATTATGTGGTTCACGGTACATATATTGGTAAAAAATTATAGATGTACGCCAAAAAGATAATATGTGATTATTTTTTTATGAGATTTTCAAATATTTTCATAAATTAAGGTCAGGAGTCTGTCCTTTTTTTGTCAAGCCAAGGCCAGTAACTGCTTACTTTGTGTTAGTTAGATTTATGCGAATTTACATTAAACACCACCATAAAAAATTAAATACTATAGACCTTCCGTTACCGTTGATCTTTTACTCAATTTAATTTACTTACAACTTGTATTCCAGTCTCAAAGTTTTAATTAATACTTTTTTTTTATCTAAGGCTCGGCAAAGTGGCTTCACTGCACCTGACTGTAAATGAAGCCCAAAATAGTGTCGACGGGCAAGAGATAAGCCTCCCTGGTCGGTCGGCACAGTTATGCCGGCCTGCTTAATTGCTTCTTCACGCTCCGCTTGAAGGGCCCTAAGTTGTAGGGAGCATGTGATTTCACTCTAATAATTCTAATGGACTTCAAATATTCATGATCAAAAGCACTAGATCTTCCACAACTACAATAAGTACACGACATATCAACGCGGTATCAAAAACAACCGCTTTACACGGAAGGGTTGAGTCCGTACTGTCGGCAGACTTATCGATTAACGGGTAATTATGGGGTGGCATTCTCATAGCACTGGGGTTCGAGTCTCGAGGATGGTAGGGTTTGCTTTATACGTTACAGGCGACAGCAAATAGAAAAAGAAATGGAAAATGATTGCCTCATTTTTATTTCAAATATTGCTGTTAGTGGTATAGCGCGTTATAGGCTATCTTTTTCGTAATTCCTAATGACTTCAAAATTCAGGCATTGCATCTCTTCTATTTTTTCACCCTTTCTTTTATCAGATTGCAAAGGCCGATAATTTGTTATATTTTTGCAAATTTTGATACTGCTTTCAGTGCTAGATTTCAGATAAATAAATTTTTAAAAGTAATAGAAATATCAACTCGTACATGTTCAGGAGATTTCAGGTGCTATAAAGTTCATTAATTAGACTCCCAATATGTATGACAACAGAATTTGTCGAAGCATTGGTCCTCTCCTCACGGACAAGGCCTAATAGTAAAGAGTTGTTTAACCCAAAAAATAGTTCCACCAAGCCTTTGATCAGCATTATTAACATTTGCCAAGACCTTGTAAGGGGATGCGGAGCAAAGACCCCCTGTCACTACAGACGTTTCGCACGTATCTAATACGTGGTTATGAAAACACGCAAGGGGAGATGTTAATTACGCATCCTTATTATATGATGGCTTGGTTTAATGAACGCCCCAGACTAGGATTAGGGGTACCTGGTAAAAAAAAACTTGAGGTTTTCTGGATGTTTCTTAGGTCAATGGGCTCTTTGAAGAACTGGTTGATGCTTACTTAATAATAAAAACGGTTAAAAATACCCCTTGGTTTATTGCTTAATAAAGGTTTCGAATATGATACAGATAATTTATAATTGGTGACTGTGGGAAGGGGGTGTACACGGGTACAAGGGTGTAACATTTTTTGTATATAAAACATGTTGGTTTTTAGGAGTCAGGAATAAAATTACTCATGAGTTTACATTGAATGTTAAGATTTCTATAGCTTGAATCCTAGTAAGAAATTACGTGATATAGAATCGCGCTGCATATGCGCTACCAACGACGAGGCGTTTTTGCGTCTCGTCTGGTGTAACTGCAGCAGCCGCTTGGACGATAAATCCCTACGTGTCCGCACTCCGCCCCCTCAAACTTTTATAATTCAATTTGTAGTTGCAATCGGCGAATTGTTTTGTTCGCACTGTGTACCAGTTAAGGTGCGGTTACAAAGGTGCGATTAGTATTGCGATCCGCACGATCAAAAACATGTCAATTTGAATTGAAAGTTACTTATCGCGTCAATATTGCAGAGGGAGAAAAATCACTTGTCCTTTCACAAATATTTCAAATGCGTAATTACGGATTTCGCGGATACATTGCTACTGCGCGTTGCAGCGACTTGGTGTATTCCATTTCTGTATAAACATTTTGCGATTCATACAAAATTGCACATTATATGAAGTTTTAAAAAATGCACGCAGCGTACACAGTATCAAACTTCCAAAAAACGTTCCAAATAGTCGATTGGTGCTACAACCCTCGTGTGCCGCGTGGCCTCTATAAAATGTAGAAACGGCCGCGGTCTCAGCAGTCCGCCGCCGAATACCAACAGAAATTTACATGGAAGCAATCAACCGAGCGGCAGTCGCGCGCTTATTGCAAATTTTGATTTAATTAGTCCAGTATAATGGGTGATCTTTTTTGACAGTTCATTTGGACGTCCGCTGCAGAGGCTCGTTTAATATTCATCAATCATTCTGCGTTTTGTTTAATTGTCGTTCTCTTTTGCTTGCCGTTGTGATTGCTGCTTTACGATATTGTTTTTTGTTTTGTTTGTAAGTCGTACTCCTAGTAGCTGTACATGCCTTGTGCTCTAGGTATTAGAAACTATAAGAGTGTCTCGACCCTCCTAAACTCATAGAGTAAATATTAGTGTGGGGTAACAATAAGACCTAGATTCGATCGTCAATGCGTTTAATTAAAGGCACGTGTGCTCAGACCGGTTAATATTCCTCATACATAGCGCGTAAACGTTCGGACATGTCTAATTATGGTTAATGTACGCGTGGTTATGAACAAAGTAAACATTTGATTTTCAGTATATAATACAGGGCTGGTATAGTATGGTCCTATTACATGACGATTAATTTATTAATATGTATCACTTGGATCAAGGTTTCTCAAACTTATGGCATTACGTACCCCTATTAGGCTTCCTAGTTCAGCTAAGCTGTCGCTGCGCCTTTAGGTAAGTGTTATCGCGTATCTTCTACGAATATCTGTACTCCAAGTACGTACCCTACTTTGAAACATCCTAGTTTAGACCTCTGCCTATAATTTTGGGGAAAAGGCGTGAGCGTATAAAACAAGCACATACACAAACACGTGTGCATACACGTTTAATTGATTTGTGATTACGCAGTGAAAGAAAGGTCCTGATAACCGAATGTTACGAGTCGAAAATGTGATAACGTGCGTATCAACAATGCGGTACGAATTTGTGGTTGAATTGTAGATTTTTTGGAAATAAGGTGCAAAACAAAAGGTCCAAATATGTTTAACTTCAATGTTTATCATAACATTGGTGTCGATGATTTTTCGTGTAATGGTTTCAAAGGAAATGCGCGGCATTTGTCACCACCAGAAAATATTAGGTGGTCAGTGGTGGTAGTGATCACGCGTTTTTACTCCGCGTAAAGAAGTCACATCGGTTGAAGGGTGATAATTGACACTAGACCAAGCAGGTGACTATGTACTGTCAGCAGCATAAATATCTGTACAAAATCAAAATTTCAAATCTCCCGTATACGCGTTTTTTTTAAATGATACATTTTTTTTTCTTTTGAAGGTACGTAAATCTCGTTTATTATATTTTGTAAAGAGAAAAATAATATTAGTAAGAACACACTGTGGGCAATTTGAAATTTTGAATTTTGTTCAAATACTTACGCTGCTGACTATACATATACCTAGATAGATACCATTTAATTGTTATCTCTATTGTAAAGTCGATTAGTCAACAGTGTGCCTAACGCTACATATGTATATATTACATCACACCAACAATATCGATACAATATCCATAAAATTTATTTCAATATCTTTTAATATGCATTATCGGTTCACGGTTGCAACGCGCACACAAACAATATGGCAGTACACAATATAATAACCGTACAATACGTTTGATCATTTCCCCAATATTATAAATATTATCAGTATTTACCCATAGATTAACTGGTAATAATTAACGAATATGTATTTTTTATTTTCATTTAAATATTCCTGCAGTTTATAAATAAAATCTTATGAATACATTAAATGAATACCTTCAGCATTACGTTATATATTTTAAAATAATTTATACCATGTTCCGACTGGCTGTAATCGTTTAATTTTCAATTAATACCCCTTAACTAGTAATTAACGCTGCAAATAAATTTAATTTTGGTAGCATGACGAAATTAAATTATCGAATATTTATTTGAATCTAACAAGATTATGGAACACCAGGTTTTGCTCACGGCTTCGTCTGTGCGAATCTCTTATCCGTATAAAAGACTCACTGTGTACAGGATAAAGCATTTTTTAGTTAAAAATAGCCTGTCATTTCGCAGCCCTTAACATCTCTCAGAAATTATAATGCGTGTCTATACCTTTTTGCCAATGTCGTGAAGATATGACTATGTTCTATGGCATTTCAAGTGCTCTACCATTAAAAATCACTGACATTACCGTTCAGCCTTGCTTTCGCTTTCAACTGTATCAAAAAATCACGTTTCGTTGAATGCTTTTAACGTATTGTAAATTTTATGTGCATTTTATGTGTGTATTGGTGATTATTTATTATTTGTGATGATAATTAATTTAACTAAAAATGTGATTGTGATACTATGGAACTTGAACGAGCTGTTGAAATGTCAGTATCTGGATTCAATTCAATGTGCACTTTACTTCACAAATTGCACCTAGTATTTATTATCTTTATGCATATAACTATGCTGTGCTGAACCGGTTTTAATTACATTTTTTGTGTGTCTTCAGGTGGATTCGAGAATGACAATTTAGATTAACAATTCTGTCCGGGGAATGTATAGCGGGACTTTTATCCAGGAAAAAGCCCTTCGTCCGGGCGAAGCCGCGGACAAAAGCTAGTAATTTATAATATTAAACATAATTAGAACTGATTATCAACGAAGGAAAATCGACGTAATTGCGTTTCGTTGCTGCGAGTTCTCTATATGTAATTTAATTTATGTGCTATCCACATTTTTAACCCCCGACGGAAAAAGAGGAGTGTTATAAGTTTAGGGTGTGTATCTGTATGTCTGTGGCATCGTAGCTCTCAAACGAATGGACCGTTCTTGACCTGTTTTTTGTTTTGTTTAAAAGCTGATGTTAAGGAAATGATTCTTAGCTATAATTTTTTTATATACTATGGTCTAGAAACCCATTTCCCTATGGTGATGCGTGTATTTTCAATGGGTGGTGATCACAAACCATCAGATTATCTGGCTAGTTTATCTATTAAAATAAATATTTACATTCTTTCATGCCTGCCTCGGTGGCGTAGTTGTATTGCGTACGAGTTACGAGTACGATTTGCGCGCTGAGGTCCTGGGTTCGAATCCCGGGTCGGGCCAAAAAACATTGTGACTTGGTTTTTCCATCTTAAAAAAATACTCAGTCGCAGCTCGGAGTCAAGAAGTTGGCGGTGTGAGATCCCCGTGCCTCGGAAAACACCTAAAGCCGTTGGTCTTGCGCCTGATCTCTCTCCGGTCATGTCGGATTACCGTCTCACCGGACTATGAGAGTGAAGGAATAGCGAGTGCACCTGTGTATTGCGCACACACATTTGTGATGTAACATCTCCTTCGTACCTGGCTGTCCTCCGTTGAGGTTGGCCGCCGTGGCCGAAACTGGCTAGGAGGATTTCATTCATTCATGCATTCTTTCATAAAAACCTTTTTTATCCCTCTTGTTTCAAGCTCATTTCAATGTAAAGTATTTCTCATTAATTAGGTTAAACCCTCGGGGCTCGTTGCAGGATGCATATTTTTATTGCAGTATTAAACTAGCTCATAATTGGCCGCCATTTTCTTGTTAATTTACTATGCAATAGATTTTTCCCGAGAGCTAAAAGTATTAAAGCTCGAGATAATTGAAAACTGAAGTTTATGGTATAGAGCCTTGAGTTCAGTTTAGCTGAGAGCCTACCCGATTTAAGTATTTGAAGTTGTCCCGATATACACACACCGAAAGTACGCCATAGTCACGTTCTTGGATCAGGTATCGTCGGCGTGTTTGAAACCTGGAGATTCACAGGCTGATCTCGGTACGCGACACACATATTGTGTCAATATGACGAGTTTTACACCTTATGGTGGTCGCTATTCGGGCGGATACTAATATCCTACCACCACCAAAAGTTCACTCGTCCGCCCCTTAGAGCGGATACTACTCGATCCCATAAAAGTATCAGCTTTGTAGATTTCTGTGGTTTTAGTAAGATAGTCAAAGCAACTCTTTCTCGTCCTTAATTCTTTTCTTCCTTTCAAAGGCTTTAGGATTTTTTGGGGTTATAAATTTTCGATATCGATAATAGCCACTTACATTGCGTTTTTATGCTCAGTATCAGTTCGGAGTATAGAATTTATGCCCGAAATGGCGACAGGCTCGACCCTTTTACGTCTTGGACGGAACTCCCATGGTCAAAAGTAGGTGCACCTCTGCTTACCACTTCGGCGATAAAAGCATGATGTTTGTTTGATAATGACCACCCACTACCCGATAGTAGATACCTGATGACTCATGCAACTCAGTTACTTTAAAACATACTGACTGGCAGCTGAGCGTTCCTTATAAAAATCATTAATAATATTTTTTTCTCAAGAAGTTACCTTGGCCTGAAATGTAATTCCAGAGTTATTTTAATGATTACGCAGTGTCACCGCGTCGACCGTCGTGTCCATCAAATGGTTACATAAATCGCACGAGGGCGAGGTCTCGGCGAATGTCGATCGAATTTTACACTCGTATAAATAATTTTTACTAAGTTCTTTGTAATGACTGCCTCGGTGGCGTGTATTATGGTACCACTGCAATGCTGAGGTCTCGGGTTTGATCCCCGGGTCGGGCAAAATAATATTGAGTTTTTCTATTCAGTATCAGCTCGGAGTCTGAAATTTGTGCCCGATATGGCGATAGGCTTGCCCCCTGTCACATCATGGGACGGAATAACGGCGAAAAGTGGGTGTACTAGTTGCACCTCTGCCTACCCCTTCGAGGATAATAGGCGTGAGTGTATATGTATGTATTCTTCGTAATTACACGGCATCTAATCTATGGTATGGACATAGTTTGAGATCTTGGGAAGGACATAGGCTTCTTTTTGTTACGGGAAAACATAAAGCCGGTATTTTAACCGGAAAACATTTTTCCACGTGGGCAGAGCCGCGAGCAAAAGCCAGTAATAAATAATGTAGTTTAAGTTTAATGGAAGACTCAACGAGACACATTCGAAGATCGTTAGAATTATGGTGACTTATATACTAGCTTACTCTCTAAGTCAAGACAAAATAAAATTTAATACCAGTATGCTTTCAAATGAAAATAGCCTATATGCATTGATGTATTAGGGTTTTTAATACATCAATGCCTATTGTATAGGACGTAGGGAAAGGAGATATCCGCTTTTTGTTTGGGTGCTGGGCCTCAAAATCTAACCAGGGTCAAGCTTTAGGGATATTAAAACGGCAAAATATGGAACTTGATCCATTAAAAAATATTTTTAGAGCTTCCATTTATAACAAACTTTTTTTAAAAACGTTCATAATAAACGTAATAAGCAAACTAAAATTATATAAATCTCCAAATTGGTGGTCTTTAAAATTAAACGTTTTACTGTAAATGGCTAGTTTTTAAGAGCTCTATCCAAATATATGTAAACTGTCTTGGTTAGAATTTTAGGCCCGTTTTTGGACATGTCCTTTTATATAACAAATTAAATCTTAACGTATTTAACGGTTTTAAATTAACGTTTATTATATTGGTAGGAGTGTTAAAAAATACACAATATCCTTGTGGATGTGTTATTATTGAATATATGGATGGAAAACAAAACCAAATTGTTATAAATGCACCACAGTTTATAATCTATACTAATATTATAAAGCTGAAGAGTTTGTTTCTTTGAACGCGCTAATCTCAGGAACTACTGAACCGATTTTGAAAATTCTTTCACTAATAGGAAGCTACATAACTCCTGAGTGCTATAGGCTACTTTTTATCCCGGGAAAATATTTTTGTCCAGGAAAAACATTTTCACGCGGGCGGAGCCGCGAGCACTACTAGTTTTAAATAAACAGTATTTTGTGTGTATTATTTTATTTATTGCAGTGCTATGTATTGCAATAGTTCGTTTTGGCAAATGTATAGGCGACGAGACGATTTTTTCTTGTCATTAGTAGAAATAAATATTTTTTGTACATTTTCATAGCGTTAAAATTATTCTAATATTGTGCAATAAAGCGACCAGTTTTTCGTGAATCGCTATCGACATGGCGATAGGCTCGCCACCTATCACATCATGGGATGGAATACGCATAGCGAAAAGATGCAGGTTGCGCCTCTGTAGACCGTGTGTGTGTTATATCTATATGTATAGCCAGCCTGTCTGTTCCTACGTTTGTAGAAAGCGTGGCTCCAACCTGCCATATGCGATCGCGTACGCGGCTTGCATACAAATACATTGCGACGGGGCAAGTGGGTCGCAGGTTCGTAACCCGGCTTACCGTTTCTACATTAATGGCTATAAAAAGAATAATCTTTTTTAAAATTTAGTTTGTAAATCTTACTTTAATATTATGAATGCGTAAGTTTGTGTAAAAGTTTGGATGTTTGTTAGAAGTAAACGCAGAAACAACTAAACGCATTTGGATGATATTTGGCACATGGGTAGATCATGTCCTGGATTAACACATAGGCTACTTTTTATCCCGGTAATTTACTCTCATAGGAAAAAGTGGATATTATCCCAAAAACGACAGGCAATAAGAAATAGGCGTTTCGTCATCAATTATCACAGAGGTACAAGAGGTCAACAAGTACACGGATAAATTTCGCAACTCGCATGCCCTTTTCGCGGCTGGCATTTCGCGCTATGGCCTACGAGTGCTGCGGTTTGGCTCACGATTGCTGTGGTTCCTTAATAGTGCCGTTTTGATTGCTCCAGCAAAGGTTTAGAGTTTCACATACAAGAGTTATGGGCTGCGTGTGCGGTTTGTATTTGAAAAGTAATAAAAATAGTTAACAAACGTATTGTAGTTTAGAGTAAATTTTGAATTATAAGTAGATATTTTTAAAAAGACAGATTTATGTAAGTCTTGGCCAAAACAGTATTAGATAGTTGTCTATAATTATCAAGTCCGATTTCACCGCATGCTGATAAATGCTATTCGTCACATAAATATTTAAGCCGACAAAATACAAAAGTAAAATAGTGAGTACTACCAACATTCCATTCGCTGTTTAATACGATAACTGTAAAGTTCCTTGAAACTAGTGAAAACAGGTCCTAAGGGACTAACTACACTTATTCAGCTCAATTCAGATTTTTTCCATAGAAAACACTAGTTTTGTATGGAGATGCGTACGCATCCGTTCAGCTCTCCGCATGTATTCCGCTTTCGCGGCAAACAGGCATAAAGGAAGGACAAGTGTGTTTTTATTATGCGCATGCTAACACCAATGTTTAGCGCTGTTCTGCCCCCTAAAGCGCTGTTCCTCCGCGTTCAGCCCTTTTTTTTTTTTTTTTTTTAAAACGGCCATCTTCGGCGCATTAGGGACGGCTGCGGGCTTTCTCCGACTCACGTCTAAGTTGTCGTCCGCAACCGCCCCTGCACGTACCGCTATTGCGGTCCTTTTCCTGTTGCGGAGGCTCAGAAGCCCCCGAAACACCGTACCGTGTCCACCTTTTGGTGTCCGAGGCAGCGTGAGACACGCTGCCTCGGACATGTCCATCACGGGGGTCACAGAAGTTGGCTAGACTAATGGGTGGGCGGCACGTCCCGCCCACCCGTGACCCCCGGAGGCCCCTATTAGTCGCCTTTTACGACAGGCAGGGGATACCGTGGTGGAATTCTCCAAACGCCCCCAATCCACAGGGCGGCGCGTTCAGCCCTGCACGCAGACTGTTCCCGACGACAAGTTGCAGCTTGCAGAGGTTGATACATTTGATTTTACATTATTACGCAATCATTAATTACACTCCAATTTTTATATTTCTTCCGAAACAAGAGTAACGATAACAACAACGAAGATCGGACTGTCCATGTCGAGTGAGAAATACTAAATGAAAGTAGTTTACCACGAGCATTTGATGGTTTTTCAGTCATCCAGCGCTGTACACGGAAGATAGAAGCGTTTCGGCGGAGATGGCACGATATGACGGCTTTCATAATCTTACGATGCTGTACGCGGCTTATAGAATCAAAACTATAAGTGTAACAAAAATCGTCCAGCGAAACGCGAATGGAGCTGAATAAATGTAGTTAGTTCCTTAATGTTCAATTTCTATTAGTAACGTTTACATTACTATATAACGCCTTAATTACTCTTGAAATGATTCTCATTTACTGAGTATTACAGCTACACGAAATAATAAACGTATCGCTCAAAATTCCCAAAACCTCATTTCGCGAGAATGTTGGCATCGGCGATTTTGGGAATTTCTAGCACAGCAAAACATCGCAAAGGGTCTCTACTTGTGAAATTCACCGCCGAATTCAACGAAGCAGGCGCCGCAAATTGGTGTACACGGCGAATTGCACTGAGTCTGTGTATTGTAGAACTTTCACTAGCTGCTTATATCTACTCTCTAGTACTGTGTTCGCGTAATGAAAATCATTATTTTTCCTTAAAAAATACCAAGTTATTCGTGTTGATGTAATACAAATAATTTATTGCTTTAATAAAGAAAAACCCCATCCAAATGGAATCAGACGTTTTTGAGAAAATCGCGGATATACAAACTTACATACATACAGCATAGATATATACGGGTAGAATGTAGAACCTTCTTTTATGATGTCGGTTAAAACACACTTGTATCTTAGTCGGGTTCTCGTGACTTATGGGAGAGTTGATAAAATGAGTTGCCAATTTTCGCGCATTAAAAAGTAATAAAAACACTCATATAAAATCGATGCATTGATAACTTTTTCCCTTTTGGTATAACCTTGTTACTGTAATTACTACCAGCTTTATAAAACCATATAAAGCGGCGATAACTTAGTTGGGAGTGGAACGCACTGCCGAGACGAATGTGCGCAGGTTCGAAACCCGAGGGCACACACCTCTGACTTTTCTAAAAATTTATGTGCGTATTATTTGTGCATTATCGGTTGCTTTAACCGTGTCGGTGTGAAGGAAACCATCGTGAGGAAACCTGCATACATTAGAAGTAATCTGAATTTCGAAGGTATGTGAGTCTGCCAACCCGCAATAGGCTAGCGTGTAGGACAGTTAATGATCCTAAGATTCACAGCTTACAAGTAAATTTTATTTAATAGTTCTCGTATTAAACAGCTAATGTAGATAGTACTTTTATTACCATTTATTTGGGAGCATAGATTAGAGTGTGACCTTTTGTATTTTGTCGGCTTACACATTTATGTAACGAATAGTATTTATCAGTAACCGGTGAAATGTCCATGATTCACAACTTACCACATAACAATAAAAAAAGTTGACACGTCCGTTCGGTTGTTAACTTCGCTTTGGTGTTTCATTTTCATAAAGCTATTACAGAGCGGAGTATTATAATGTCATTATTCACGTAGATGTAGAGATATGGTGGATTGTCGCTGGTGACCGTTACGTGGTCACGGCGTGGTAACGCTACCAGCAGAGCGGTGGTTATGATTTTGGTGGTATGTAAATAAATATTTTTGTATTTTGTTTTAATCTATGCAGTTTTATTAAACTTGCTTTTTTTAAAGAAATATACATATTCGGAGGAATAATAAATACCTCAGCTCGGAATTGTAACAATAAAATGTACTGTTTGGTTGATCAAGCATTTATATTTATGTGTTTATTTATAACAAAACGTGTAAAAACAAAATTAATCACATTTGGTAGTTTCCGTACCAACTTGCGTAATGTGTTGAGCGGGTTGTGAACAGACCATGAGTTCGTCTAGAAGAAACGTTTGCTACGAATCTGTAATTCTTGTAACCGAAAGTCCACAAAGTTCCTGATGCAACTCAAATATTTTATCTCATTTTCACGGTCGGCACATTGCCTATAAATTATTTATGCATACCTTTACTATTTGAAAAGACTTTCAAAAGTAAATATCTATGTTATCTGACGGCGGTGAGTTGCTATTTTGCAAGACGTATGAAGTTCTCGCTGTTGACCTGCTTGTCACTTATCACTACTCGATCCTTTAGTTTCATCATTTGTTTTAAACGTTCAGTGTATGGAATTATACATATGTGTAAGAGATTTTGTTTGTAAAGTGTTTAGAAAAATAGTTTTGTAAATTACGGAGACCTATAAATACCTTAAGGGCTTATGGGTGTTTCCCTGCTAATATGAGGTCCTGATGACTTACTGGTACCAGCACGGTAGGTAATCGAAACTACGTTTAATGTAAAAAATTGAGGTTAGTAAAATTGCTCAAAGTTCATTAATTACGTCTTCGAGAAAGGTGAATAATATAAAGTAAACAAATAATTAGTTGTATTTAGAAATTTTGCTTTGATTTCTTATTGATTTTGAATTAATTATTTCCTTGCAATAACCACATCCTTACAAAACTTAAACACAAATTAAAACATCACCTAAAAATACAGTACTTAATTAAATCGCGCGTTATCAATTCCCCGTGAATCTCGCGAATCGCGGATAAGTGGGGAGCCCTAAGTAGGGCGCGCGATTTGGTAAGCGAGCGAGCGGCGCGGGTCAACGGCCGCCGATTGTTTACATTCGGCCGCGGCCCGTTAAGCCGCACGCTGCCTGTGTACTAGTACACTAACGTAAATCGCGAGCATGCTCGGTCACTTTTGTCGCAAAGAATTGCTATTGATGTGAGATACACAACACAAACTCACGCCTTTTATCCCCTAAGGGGTAGGCAGCGGCGCAACTAGTGCACCCACTTTCGCCGTTATTTCGTCCCATGATGTGATAGGGGGCGAGTCTATCGCCATATCGGGCACCAATTTCAGACTTCGAGCTGATACTAAATAGAAAAACTCATTATCACTTTGCCCGACCCGAGAATCGAACCCGAGATTGATTGATTGATGTGAAATGTCCTTAGCATATCTTGTCAACTCCACAAATGATGGCGATGCTGTCAAATACAAGTTTGATTTCAACTGTCAAACATCATTTTTCTGCAAACACCAAAAATCAACATCTTGTTTGTAACCGAATAATTGATTTCTTGTATTCGAGTCTGCCTGAGTATGAACAAATATCAATACGTTGAAGTAAAGTCTAAAGCCTTCCAGTAATGGAGACTCGTTCCCAGCATTGGGACAGTATGCTATATAGGGATTGGGGACACTGCTTCTGTATTAACTAGGTATCGGCAAAAATCGACTATGTTGAAAGCAACTAAGAATATCTCAAAACACTTTCTGAGAAACCTATAGAAAACGGAGACAAATGGAAAATACGATCCACTTTGCAACATAACGCGAAGGCTATTTAGATGCACATTCGCCTTTCCGACTAATGGCCAACCAAATGACGTATTAAGTGCTCAAACAGTAGTGTTTCAAGTCTCATGTGCTATCGATTAGACTAATGCATGGCTTAGAAATGGCCAGTGTAATTGCTGGACATTATGGCATTGTTAGATCAGGAGTTAATGTAGGTTGAGTCCGGTGAGCGTCAGCAGGCCCGCCCTCTTATCACGTGGAACATAATATAGCTGGTGAACTATGGGCGTGTTACACCTCTGCCTATCTCTGTAAGGGAAAAAAGCTTGATATTATGTATGTTAATATAGCGCCTAGCATGTGTGACGATTTATAGTGTTTCTACAAAGTACTTCCGCTAAAATCTTCATATCCTACACAAATACATATTTGAAAATATCATAAACATTTGTCTTGGTGCAACTGAATCTACAGCTCAAGTGACTAATCTTACAAGAGAAGCACCTACATCTAACTGACTTGTAATGCATCGATCCCTTTGGAATTATCGACGGTTATCACTTACTATCAGGGACCCTCTTGGTTCTTAAGACTGTATTAAACCAATCTCACCTTAGAGTTGGATCTTAAAGTAGACTTTTGGGATATTGAACTTTTCAATACACAAAACTTGACCTGCTGGGTTACTCTTGACGCCAAGATAATTCTAATACCAATGTCAATCCAATTCCAATCTCAATTTGTACGTCACATGATTTCGTACTCTTGAAACGTAATTTATTGTAATTGGATTAAAATTAGAATTGCATTGTCATTGGGTAACGGGTTCGTCGTTAAAAATGAAGTTAGCTGACATTAGAGATGTCAGAAGCTTCAAAGAAATCGGAAAATCAAACATTAATGACAAAAATCTTAGCAATTACCGGTTGAAATCCTTTATCCATAAGTAAAATTCATTTCTCTTCCAATATTTAATATTTTCACGCACGTCTCATTAAAAAAATATATTAAAATGAATGTATTTGAAAGATTGAGGCTGTATGCTGTTTGTCCTTTGCCATGGACTGTTTTTTAAAACGTCAAATATTTACGGGAACTAAAATAATTATTTGTGATATTTGATTTTATTGTTTTACTCCCAATTTTATTTAGCATTATTTATTCCACACATTCCACATAAAGTTTCTTAATAATCAAGGTATGCTTACTTAAGCGCCAACGTTGTTGTGTTATCATCATTTGGCGCTTTGGTTAAGATTTAGAGTCTTGTAACAGGAGTTTGAAGTCATAACTGGCATTAGTTGTATTAGTTTCTGTTTTCACTTATAACAAAACCATTTTCGAGCGTAGAAGATGTTGTCTCTAATTTTATTATGAAGGTATAGTGTTTTATGTTTGTAAAGTTCCTTCAATTGGATTATATCCTTATTTAACGGTGATGTGTGTGCATTTGCTTATATAACTAATCTGACTGTGTGCATTTTGTTTTTAATTAGTTAAAATAGGTAAATAAATTCGCAAAATACTGAAAAAGCAGTATTTGGTTGTTAAAATTCGTTATGCGTGAATTTTTACTCCTAGAAAGGCGAAGATATTCGGTACCATATAGCCTAAAAATGTTTTTTATGTACATGAAAATATCTAGACCAACTTACGTACAAATTGAAGCCTAAGTAGATTTTTTGGAAAGCCACCCGGGCATGGCAAAAGGGCTTTTAAAAAGTGCGTATGCCGTCACCTGCTTTATACACCGAGATACCGGCTATTGGGATACAATGAGCCCCTTAGTACCTCCAACAAGTCGCTGGTAGCTCCCGGTGGTGTAAAAGGACAACGCTACTAATATCTAAACGTTAAAATACGAACTTTAATTTAGCAAATGGTACTTGAGAAACATTTTTTACTCAGATTATTGATTTGAAATATTTAGGTTACGTTAATGATTATGATAAAGATAGATCTAGAAGTACTAGTTTTAAATTTAGGTAATATTTCACTTTTTCTTTTGGGTTACGGGTAGATATGGTTTCAACTCTATCTACAAATTTTCAAATAAAGGTTTTTTTTTTATTCGAGAAATTGCTCGAAATTCATCGTCTGGTAAGGACAATATAAGGTATTATAGGTATAAATATATAGGTATAATAAAGTTTTGAAAGGCCTCGACATTCTTCCCTCATTTTTCCTTCTTTTTGATTCCCGTAATCGGGTATTGTGCAATAACTTATAGGCGAACACCAAAGTTACCATTTCAATACATTATTCTTAAAAAGTTCCAATGAAAATTTAATACAATAAAAGTAAAGTTACTATTTTTTTATTGAATTTTTTTCTTTGACAACGCAATCACACCGCAGTCTAATATCAATTTGAAATGTCAAAATCACGTCAAGAGTACCGCTAACGAATTTTCCAATGTCAATCCCAATTGAGTTTAGTTCATTAAATAGCCACCTAATATTGGTCCAATGTGGCGCTGGTGTGATTTTCAAGAATACCAAATCCAATTGGACAATATCCAATCGATCGGTATTGGCGTCGAGAGTAGCCTAGCTGTTCTTTGAACTCTTGTTATCAGCTTAGTTGATGCTGTTTAGTAAAGTTAAACTCAGCTCACAAAATAAAAAGAATTACGTAACCCCGCTACCAGGTTCAGGATTTTAAATACCTTACGTTGATATATGTTTATTTAATAGTGACGATCTTAAGAGTTGACTTTAATTTACAGTGTATCAACTATCAGCTGACAACGCACTTGAGGGAAACTGAATAAGTAGAGTATATTAATACGGCCCTACTACGTCCCCAAAAATTAACTTTCAGCAGCTTAGCTTTGTACGTAAATGCATTGCAATACGATCGCATTGTTTGTACCTACAGACTACAGTGTAACACGACCTAGGATGAGATGAGTCTACCCTTGTGACTAAGTTGTATTTATACTCATAACGTTATGTAACCCATTGTTTTGTTATTATTTATTATTCGAATATCTTTGTAGCAGTTGTGTTCTGTTGGGTGTGGTGGTTGTGCCCTTAGAGAACTTGGTATGATTTCCTATTATTATATTTTTGTGTTTTAGTATTCAAATTGAGCGACAACGCAAACTTTATTATTTTCAATTACGTTTGTAATAACAAATAGGTTTCAAACTACCCTCAAAGAATTTCAATATTTTTTTTGGCTCTCTAAACACGCGCGGTTTTTGACTTCATTTAAAGCATATTTTTTTAATCCGTTTTATGTTATAACTGGATTTGCTAAGGTTTTCAATTGATTCACTATTCTCACGGTGTCACCTAGCATAGAAGGCGTTTAATTCCAACATTATAATAATGATACATCTATTTAGTTCGACGTTGTTACGAACGCAGTCGCGTGTTTTAGCTAGTTTATTGGCCTTTTATAGACATAATACCGTGTAATTAACGTAGATAAAACGAGAGTTCGCGTGATAAGAGTTAAGTTAAACCGGTGTGTTTAATGTTGAGGCGTAATTTTAATACTAACTGAGGCTTGATTTTCAAACGGTTAAACAGGAATGAGCAAAGAAACTAAAGCTTTACTCAGAAAACAATCTATTTCTACTCTCGAATTGGGTCATATTTTGTTTTTTTTTCCTTTGCAGATAAATGTGTTTTAATATAATATCATTTAAACTTACGCGAGACATATATCATTAATAACAAAACGGTTTCACTCGCGTATTCATTAGTCACAATCGCTGACCAGTTTCGACCTACTAAGTAGGTCATCTTCATAGGCGAGTGCTGACAGGCCATTTTTTTTATTAATGATTGAATACAGTTTAAAATCATGATCACATGGTTATTATTTCTGAAACTGCCCTTACACATTTCTGCATTCACCAAGTTTTCGCTCCGTTCATCGCTGTTAGGTCGACCTACATATTTTCTAACTCTAAACGACATACATTTCCTCACGAACCTCACGTACCATCGCACATTCTAGAAGCATTCGGGCGCGTGCGAATCCGCGGGCCCCGCCTTGTGCAAGCGGTTAATGAGGTTGCACAATGAAACGCGATGGTACGAGTGTTGCGCATTGTTGTGTTGACGGTCATATGAAAGGTACTTGTTCATATATAATAGAGATAGGGTAATGTAGAGAGGCAGATTACAGACCGTACTGGAGAGAAGTAGATAATACAAGTGTGTCAATTGATAAAGTAAGCCTCACTGCCCATATTAAAAGAATTGCTCATGCGCTAGTTTAAGATCAGAATAGGGTCTTCAAAAGTCTATAAGTTGTAACGACCTTGATATCACAGTGTGGCTGAAATTGTAGGGCATCGTATGATGGCGGAATTCGGTAGCGAATAATAATTTCATATGATACATTTAACAGAAAATGCAGATAATATTTACATATTTTCTTCGTAGTTCAAAATTGGCTCAGTCATACAATCAAACGTTTTCGTACTATGTTGCATTCATACTATGTTCCACCATGTGTATTTATAAACGTGTGCTAATGTCAAGGCATGTGCGACCTTACAGTATTATACGTAAGTTTTAATGTCCCCTCTCACAGTCTATGTGATGCACTTTAAATAGCGGGCGACCTTCGTTGTTAAATAACATGCTGGAATTTTGGAATTTAAGGGCATGTTATTTTGGGTTTAATGACTCACGGTATTTATATTATGATTTTAGATTCTGTAGATATTTTGTATCATACAATGTTATGTACACACAATAAATTATATCTGACTAAAAGTTTGCTATTATTTTGAAGTACGCTCTGTATTCTAGAACTCTAGGTGCAATTTAAAAAAAAATATTTTACTAAGCGTAAGCTGTATTATACTTAAGTGCTATAGAATTTTAATTGTGTTGGTTGCTTTTGTTATTTCTACACGATATCATGATAAGCTAACCCTTATTATATCATTTAGGAAAGAATTAAGCTTGAAGAACTAGTAGCTAATTTTAGACAAGCAAGTCCTTCCAGCAATTTATTGTGCTAGAATTTCACGATGAGTTTACGCCAGTGGTAATACTCGCCGCAAGTTATGTAAGCTCCAAAATTTGCAGAAGTCAGCTTGCCGTGATTGTTGACACGTTTATAATCGCTTGCAAATGTCAACTTTTGGAAGTTGTAACTACTGGATATAATGAGACTTTTAAATAAGACTATTTTACAGATTTTATCGCGGTTTTTAATTAATATTTTCTCCCGACGTTTCGAAGGCTGCTATCTTGCTGCTTGCCAACAATCGCTGCTCTGCAATCACGATGCGGTTGTTCGCTGCTGATGTAACGAATATTCCATACCATACCATACCAGTCCTGTATTATATATTGCCTGAGCACAGGCGTCCTTTACAACTGAGAGGATTAAAGCATTAGTCTACCACGCTGGCCTAGTGCAGGTTGGCAGACTTCACGTACCTTCGATATTCAGAGAACTTCTCAGGTATGCAGGTTTTCTCACATATTTTCCTTCACCGCTAAAGTGAGCGATGATTCACAAGGAATACACACATACATTTTTAGAAAAGTCAGAGGTGTGTGCCCTTGGGTTTTGAACCTGCAGACATTCGTCTCGGCAGTCCGTTCCACTCCCAACTAGGCTATCGAATATTCGCTTGTTCAATATTCAAAATCTTAACAAATTATAGGTGTTTACGAGATTATTGGTGGGACTTCATTCTGTGGGAATTAGTTTACTTTGTTTAGTTTGTTTTCGGTCTAGATTTGAAAGAAAGGATATGGTTGTGCCTACTTTTACTTTTCCTTTAAAATGCCAATTTTTTTTAATAATACGCGGTTACATCTAAAGTTTATGGTCAGATATAGTCAAAATAGTGTAATGGTACAGAGGCAGACCAAAAGTAGCTATACTAGCTGCCCCAGGATAATATTGACACCACATCACCCCATACAAATTACGCCAATTAATCCAACTCTTACGCAAACTCAAAGTTACGCGTTAAACACAATAACGTGTAGATGATTTGATTAGGGCGCGCAGTGATGGCTCCAAGTCCAGTCGATAGTTTGTCGAAGTTGGATAGTTTCGCCCGTCCCGCACCCCGCCCGCGCCCCGGCGTGTCAACTTGATACTTTGTAGCTAATTGTTGTGAAACTCCTGATGAGCTGGAAGGGTTGATGTACCGGAATGTATGAAGTGAACTTTGTATTTAGATTGTATGGACTTGGTTTAGCTATCGTTAGTGGTACTAATATAACCAGCGGTAGGTGTCTAGTCAGTCCATGAGTATAGCTAGAGCAATTTTCCAGTGAGGAGGGCGAGACAGCGTCCTGGACTAAAAAAATAAAATAACTTCTGTGTACTTGCAGATTTGATAATTTTGTTGGTATTAAAAAAATATAATAAGTAGTATTAGCATTTTTCAAAATTCTGGGCAAATCTGGGGTGGCCGCGGCCCACCCGACCCCCACTTTATGCGCCCAGTCGTCAGTCCGAATTAGTACCAAGGTAGTTGGGATGGCGAGTTCTCTTTCCAGGGTATTGTAGCTTCAACACTTGAAGTATTAAATCAATTATATATAAAATCCTACTAATATTATAAAGGCGAAAGTTTGTAAGAATGTATGGATGTTTGTTCCTCTTTCACTCAAAAACTACTGAACGGATTTCGATGAAATTTGGCACACGGGTATATCATGTCCTGGATTAACACATAGGCTACTTTTATCCCGGGAAAACATAAAGCGGGACTTTTATCCCGGAAAAACTTTTTAACGCGGGTGGAGCCGCGGGCAAAAACTAGTAATTAATATTGTAAAGGCGAAAGTTTGTAAGAATGTATGGATGTTTGGATGTTTGGATGTATGGATGTTTGTTCCTCTTTCACGCAAAAACTACTGAACGGCTTTCGATGAAATTTGGCACACGGGTAGATCATGTCCTGGATTAACACATAGTCTACTTTTTATCCCGGGAAAACATAAAGCGGGACTTTAATCCCGGAAAAACTTTTTAACGCGGGCGGAGCCGCGGGCAAAAGCTAGTATAAAATATTTCTGACCTCTAATTAAGCTTTTAACTCTTTTTTTTTTTTTTTCGCGGGGAAAAACGCATTATCGCTACCACCACTGGGGGGTGAGTGGAACGGTTATGTTGGTTTCACACAGTCTTACAGCCCAATGTCGACACTCGGGAGTATAGCATCATCCGAGTGAACATTGGACCGAGTCCCTAGCACTATATACACCCTACACTGGCATACCAACCAAAACCCGCGGTGGCCTTCTTCGGCGCTTAGGGGACGGCTCCGGGGTATCTTGTTGCACGAAGATAGCTGCACAGAACCGCCCCTGCGCTATGCCGCATTGCGGCCCCTCTCTAAATGAGGAGGC
Source organism: Lapara coniferarum (assembly GCA_949316025.1). NCBI lineage: Eukaryota > Metazoa > Arthropoda > Insecta > Lepidoptera > Sphingidae > Lapara > Lapara coniferarum. The sequence goes on from OX438920.1 coordinate 2,431,405, forward strand.
TGAGAAGCCTCCGAACTCTGGATCACGCTTTTACGTCTACGACAGCGGGGGACCAACCACCCGCATTGTCAACCACCTCGGAGTCGCTTAAATTGGACTGAGCAGCCCCCCGCTGCTCGCCCCGCGACTCTCTCGAAGCCCCATTTAGTCGCCTCTTACGACAGGCAGGGAATGCCGTGGCGGAACTCTCTATATGCCCCCGGACCACAGGGCACGAGGCGCCGGTCAGTCGTCCACCCGGCGCCTCCTACGTCTCCTCTGGCTACGGGCGGGATCGTTCTGCTCACAATCCCGCCCGGCGCTCTCTTTCCGCGAGATGACGCACTCGCAGAAGGAGACCATCGCTCGCCAAGACCTCCAGCCACCGACCATGGCAGACACCACGGCCGGCAGCGAGAGGTCTCCTCCGACGACTGCTCTAAGAGCGCTGCGTTGTAGATCCCAGGCTGGGCACTCCTCGAGAGTGTGTTGGACTGTATCCTCGCGACCGTTGCCACAGTGGTGGCACACGGCGGACTCTTCTTTTCCGATCCGACACAGGAACGAGCCGAAACATCCGTGGCCCGTCAGTACCTGTGTCAGACGGAATGTCGGCGCACCGTGGCGCCTGTCAAGCCAGCTTAAGAAGACAGGTCGCACTGCCGCGACAGTCCTCAAGCCCGCATTCGGGCTCTCCAGCCTGGTATGCCACTCCTCCACGGCGGCGCTGCGGATGGAGGCCAATTGGGCCTTGACCTCCCTCGGGGCCAGTCTCCGCCCGAGTCGGGATGCCTCCTCACGCCAGAAGAATACTGACGAGAGGTATTTGGCATCCAATTCCCATGGCAGAGTCCCGGCCAAGACACAGGCCGCCTCGTGGGAGACTGTGCGGTAGCCCCTGATGAGTCGCTGCGCCACCATACGCTGCGGCTTGCGTAGTAGTGCGACGCTGCGAGAATTCAGGGACTCGGCCCAAACGGGACAACCGTATAAGGCCATTGACCGCACAACTCCAGCGTATAGACTTCGGCAAGGGTTACCGGGACCTTCCAAGTTTGGCAGCAGGCGTCCGAGCGCACCTGCTACCCGCAGCAATTTCGGCGACAACGTCTGAAAGTGGGAACGGAAGTCCCACCGGCTGTGCAACACCAAACCCAAATACTTCATCGTGGAGCCGATGGGAATCCGCACCCCCTCCACTATGATATGGGCCCCGGTAGGTGGCCTCTTCCAAGGCCCGTGGAAATAAAGGGCCTCGGTTTTGTTAAGGGCCACTTTGAGGCCCAATCGCCGAATCCTGCCCACCATCTGCTCAGTACCAGAAGAGGCGAGCAGAGCAGCCTCCTGGAAGTTCCCAGCCGTCGCTGTCACCAGTGTGTCGTCCGCGTAGCAGACGACAGCGACGCCTTGGGGGTTTGTACCACGGAGCACCCAGTTGTAGCCGATGTTCCACAATAGTGGGCCTAGTACTGAGCCCTGTGGAACACCGCAGGCCATTGCTCTTCGGTGCCACCCATCAGCGCCCGGATACACAATGTACCTATCAGATAGGTATGATTGCACCAGACGCTGAAGATATGGTGGCACCTCGTGGTACCGCAGTGCTTCATGTATGCACGCCCAAGGTAAGGTGTTAAATGCGTTGGCGATGTCAAGGGACACCGCCACGACCACTTCACCCTGGGCGATTGCGTCCTCTGCTTGTGCCTTGACCCGCAAAATCGCATGAATCGTGGATCGGCCATGCCGGAAACCGTATTGGCAATCTGCCAAATCCGGCCCGACCTTCTCAAGATGCTCGACGAGGCGAGCGTGAATAATCCGCTCGAAAAGTTTGCAGACCTCGTCGAGCAGCACGATAGGCCGGTAGGCCGATGGCGACTCTGCGGGTCGACCCTCCTTTTTGAGCAGGACCAATTTCCCAGTTTTCCACCGAGATGGAAAAAGGCCCTGCTCAATGCACGCGGAGAAGAGGCCGCAGAGCCTCGTACCCAGGTGCTTGACGGCTAAAACCCACGCACGACCGGGTATGCCATCAAGACCCGGAGCCGAGTTTTTACTCCGCAACCGAAGCACTACCGCCCTAAATTCTGCGGGCGAAACCTCCGGAGTATCTCCTGCCGAAGTATGCGACGATGGCGGTGACGACCGTGACGCCATCGGTGGAGGAGTGACATCCACAGCGGCGGGGAACAAAGTCGCGACAACTTCTTCCACCAGCTCGACCCGGAGACTCTGTGTCAGCGGAGGCGCCCATGGGCGGTATCTCTTCATCGCCAAACGGTATGGGCGCCCCCACGGGTCATTGTCGAGAGTACTCCGGGCCTCTTTTTGTGCCGCAGACTTTGCCCTCAATATTGCCACGTGCAGCGCTCTCTTGGCCTCCTTGTAGAGGCCGTGAAGAAGCCGCTCCTGGTCCTCGTCGCCGGGTAAGCGATTCCGGCGACGACGGTGCCTGCCAACTCGACGGAGGGCAGCTACGCATGATGCACGCAGCTGCGAGAGCTCCGCCGACCACCAGAACACCTGGCGTTTCTCGGGAAGGCGTCGGACTCGGGACATGGCCGCGTCACAAACACGTAACATCGTCGCCCCGAACCACTCCGCCTCCTCTTCGACCCGTACTGGCCCGGCCGGTACGGGAATCCACGCTTGGGCCAGAGCAGCCTCCTTCAGGGCCTCAACATCAAGGCGTTTTAGCGCCCAACGCGGGCCGTCCGATCGCGGGGCGATTAAACCACCACGAGACCGAGGAGAAGGAGTCGAGGAGACGTCGAACCGTATGTATCGGTGATCCGAAAACGTCTCCTCGCCCACCAGGACCCTCCAGTCTCGGACACGGTGGGCAAGTGCTGGGGTGGCGAACGTAATGTCCACCACCGAGCCGCCATTGTGCCGCACGCATGTTTCCACCGACCCGCGATTCACGACGGCCAGCCTGGACGAGATCGCCCATTCCTCCAGGGCCACGCCACGTGCGTTCGTCACCGACGAGCCCCAAGCCAAAGACTTGGCGTTGAAGTCACCGGCGACAAGAACGGGGCGAGGCTGACTGCCTTGGACCACCAGGGCCTCTAGCCGAGCGAGGAAATGCTCAAACTCGGCCAGAGATCTGTTAGGAGAGAAATATACTCCCACAATCCAGACCCCCCCTAACAGAACTGCCACGCATCCCGAGTAGAGGTGATCATTAAACGTTATAACTGTTAATTTAACTCATTATAAAAAAATAGCTGTTAATTCTATTAACTACTATTGCAATATTCATTAAACGTTTAAACTAATGAACGGACTGCGGAGGCAGTTAATGCCATCTGTTAATTTATCATTCAACTAAACGTGATAACTGTTAATCATAGAAAAATGCTAATAACGCCTCTATATAGGTTATTTATTAAATGAAATTTAATACTACTAATACGCACAAAAATGATATTTTTTCTTTAGCTAAGACTTAAATTATGCCTTGTCGTGATTTGTGAACAATAAAATCGCCACTTGCAATGATTGCGAAAATAATTTTATTTAGGTAACGTCAGAATTGATAAAAATGGCCGCCATTTTGAATTTCTTTGTTTTAAGGTCAATTGACCTCAAAATCGGTATGTGGGTATAACTTTAATTACCAAAGACTGATCCAATGTCAGAATTGAAAAAAGTGGCCGCCATTTTGAATTTCTTTGTTTTAAGGCCAATTGACCTCAAAATCGGTATCTGGATATAACTTTAGTTACCAAAGACTGATCCAATGTCGGAATCGAAAAAAGTGGCCGCCATTTTGAATTCCTTTGTTTTAAGGCCAATTGACCTCAAATTCGACATCTGAGTATAACTTTAGTTACCAAAGAACATTCCAATGTCGGAATGGAAAAAAGTGGCCGCCATTTTGAATTTTTTTGTTTTAAGGCCTATCGACCTCAAAATCGACATCTGAGTATAACTTTAGTTACCAAAGAACATTCCAATGTCGGAATGGAAAAAAGTGGCCGCCATTTTGAATTCCTTTGTTTTAAGGCCAATTGACCTCAAATTCGACATCTGAGTATAACTTTAGTTACCAAAGAACATTCCAATGTCGGAATGGAAAAAAGTGGCCGCCATTTTGAATTTCTTTGTTTTAAGGCCAATCGACCTCAAAATCGATATTTGGTCATGGCTTTAGGTACAAAAGACGGATCCAATGTTAGAATTGAAAAAAGTGGCCACCATTTCGAATTTATTTGTTTTAAGGCCAATCCACCTCAAAATCGATTTCTGGGCAGGCCTTTAGATACAAAAGACGGATCCAATGTTAGAATTGAAAAAAGTGGCCGCCATTTTGAATATCTTTGTTTTAAGGCCAATCGACCTCAAAATCGACATCTGAGTATAACTTTAGTTACCAAAGAACATTCCAATGTCGGAATGGAAAAAAGTGGCCGCCATTTTGAATTTCTTTGTTTTAAGGCCAATCGACCTCAAAATCGATATTTGGTCATGGCTTTAGGTACAAAAGACGGATCCAATGTTAGAATTGAAAAAAGTGGCCACCATTTCGAATTTATTTGTTTTAAGGCCAATCCACCTCAAAATCGATTTCTGGGCAGGCCTTTAGATACAAAAGACGGATCCAATGTTAGAATTGAAAAAAGTGGCCGCCATTTTGAATATCTTTGTTTTAAGGCCAATCGACCTCAAAATCGATATCTGGGCTGGCCTGCAGGTATAAAAGACGGATCCAATGTTAGAATTGAAAAAAGTGGCCGTCATTTTGAATTTTTTTTTAAGGCCAATCGACCTCAAAATCGGTTTCTGGGCATGGCTTTGGGTACAAAAGACGGATACAATGTTAGAATTGAAAAAAGTGGCCGCCATTTTGAATTCCTTTGTTTTAAGGCCAATTGACCTCAAAATTGATACTGGGCATGACATTGATAGTAAAAGTCATATTTAATGTTACACTTAAGAAAAGTGGTCGCCATTTTGAACTTCTTTGTTTTAAGAATGATTGGATTTAAGATAGATATTTGGGCTTGTCTTTAGACAAATAGAATAAATGGAGGTTGGAATTTCAAGAACTGCATTCCATGTTAAATGTTCTTGTTTTAAGGGCTATTGGTTTTAAAATCGAACTCCGCTGGACATGGCCACAAACTATAGTAGGTTATAGAACTTTTAAATAATATGGCCACCATCAATGCTTATTCAATTCTCTTCAATAACGATATCGCAGGTTTGTTATGTCGCAAAATAAAGAATTGAAGAACAAGGAAGTGGCCCGTGGCAGCAAACAGCAAATAAAGTAAATTCTTCTGTGAAAGCATCAAAATCGGTTAAAAATCAGGGAGTCACTAACAATTCAACTATTGCTATAAGAATAATTAGCCGCGTAGTAGAAATTATCTTACTATATTCTTCTTCCCCCACATCGTTATGCCCTGTTGGTTGACCATTCAATTAATGTATCTTTTTTTTATTTACCCCCTTCACCAGACTTAAAAGGCTACTCACGTTGATTACCTTATTAATTTTTTAAAGTATTTAATATTGATGTGACTGCGTATTTAAATTGTTAAATTAGTAAAATTACAACCTCGATTTATTCTATTTGGCTAAAGACAAGCCCAAATATCTATCTTAAATCCAATCAGTCTTAAAACAAAGAAGTTCAAAATGGTGACCACTTTTCTTAAGTCTACCATTAGATCTGTTTTTTACTAACGATGGCATGCCCAAGTATCCATTTTGACGTCAATTGTTCTTAAAACAAATAAATTCGAAATGGTGGCCACTTTTTTCAATTCTAACATTGGATCCGTCTTTTGTACCTAAAGCCATGACCAAATATCGATTTTGAGGTCGATTGGCCTTAAAACAAAGAAATTCAAAATTGCGGCCACTCTTTTCCATTCCGACATTGGAATGTTCTTTGGTAACTAAAGTTATACTCAGATGTCGAATTTGAGGTCAAATGGCCTTAAAACAAAGGAATTCAAAATGGCGGCCACTTTTTTCAATTTTAATATTGGATCCGTCTTTTGTACCTACAGGCCTGCCCAGATATCGATTTTGAGGTCGATAGGCCTTAAAACAAAGAAATTCAAAATGGCGGCCACCTTTTTCCATTCCAACATTGGAATGTTCTTTGGTAATTAAAGTTATACTCAGATGTCGAATTTGAGGTCAATTGGCCTTAAAACAAAGGAATTCAAAATGGCGGCCACTTTTTTCAATTTTAACATTGGATCCGTCTTTTGTACCTACAGGCCTGCCCAGATATCGATTTTGAGGTCGATAGGCCTTAAAACAAAGAAATTCAAAATGGCGGCCACTTTTTTCCATTCCGACATTGGAATGTTCTTTGGTAACTAAAGTTATACTCAGATGTCGAATTTGAGGTCAATTGGCCTTAAAACAAAGGAAATCAAAATGGCGGCCACTTTTTTTCAATTTTAACATTGGATCCGTCTTTTGTATCTACAGGCCTGCCCAGATATCGATTTTGAGGTCGATAGGCCTTAAAACAAAGAAATTCGAAATGGCGGCCACTTTTTTCAATTCCGACATTGGATCAGTTTTTAGTAATTAAAGTTATACCCAGATACCGATTTTGAAGTCAATTGGCCTTAAAACATAGAAATTCAAAATGGCGGCCGTGTATACCAATTCTAACATTGGTTCTGAATACTATAGTGCTAAAGTCCATAATAAATAAATAAATAAGTAACATAAAGATACATACTAACATAATTTTAAGGTGTAAAAAATTGAACAGTCATTACACCTCAAAGCAGATTTTTTCAACTGTATGAACGGCACGCAAGCGTCATTTACAAAAATGTTCATGAATACGTAATAATTAGAAAATGTTTATTTCGATGTGACTGTTATTGTGAAAAAAATTAACCTGTTGGTTATTGGTTCAATGTTAAAAAATTTAACATAATTAAAATAAACGACGCAAGACACGTGTTGAACATGTTATCGCTAATGCTTTTCACGTAACTCCTTACTGCTTGACCGTTATAACTTAACTATTAATTTAACACGTTATTTTTTTTTAATGTTTAACTATTAACCATTAATAATTTTTAACCATTAATCACATCACTAATCCCGAGCCCTTCGCTACTTTTTCGAAAGGCGGGGAGCCGGCAGTGCCCCGGGTGATGACGGCCACCGAGCCTTCCAAGTCCCCTGCCCAGTCATCCCTGGGAGGGACGTAGTACGGCTCAGAGACCACAGCCACTTGAATCGACCACTGCGCCAGGCTCTGAACTAGTAAGTCCTGTGCCCTGGCGCAATGGTTAATATTCGCCTGGAGGAATCGTTGCGCCATATTAATGGGCGATCTCCATGTCAGTCTCTCGGCGGGACGGGTCCGGCTGAGTCACAACCTCGGCGCCCACTCCGCGATTAACGCGACGAGGACGGGAGGAGGCGACACATGCCTTGGCGCCCACATGGTGCCCCGCGGGTTTGTTCGCAGCAGCGCAAATTACGCAGTGCGGGTCCGCGGAGCATCCCTTGGCCTTATGGCCCTCTTGACCGCAGCGGTAGCAGATCCCGCTACGGTCGCACTCTTCGGTGCAGCGCATCCGCACATGCCCCTTGAAGAGGCAACGGAAGCACCGCATGGGCCTGGGCTCAAGGAGCCGGACCTGTGCCGCTATCCAACCAATCCGAATGCGTTTTGCCCGGATTATTTTGTCGGCGGCCTTGGCAGGGCATCTCACCCACACTGCACCAAGGCCGGAACGGTCGGGACGGATCTCCCCGACCTTAAAATCATCCACTGCACCATCCCCAGCCTCTGCGAGGGCCACTGCGACCATTTCCGGGTCGGCGGATGGATCCAACCCGGACACACGCAGCTCCGCGGTCTTGAACGGGCGGGAGACGCGAACGTCTTCCGCCAGTTCCGTTCCACGGAATACCTCCCTCATTTTTTCAGCAAGGGAGTTGGCCCTCGCTTCCGAGTCAGGACCGGGTACCTCGTAGAGGTACCCACCCGTGGCCATTAGCCTCGCTCGAGTCTCAGCGATGTCAAGACTGGCCAAATTTACCTTCTGCTGTATTTGCTTTAAGACCGTAGCATAGGTTATGCCACGGTCTAAAGCAGACGGCATTACCGTCAGGGTGACGGCCGCCCTTCGGTGCAGTCGAAGTTTTGGCTCAGGCTTACGACTTCGCTGAGTCTGCTGCTGTGTCTGCGTAGCAGTCACAGCTGCAATCATCGGGGGCTGGGTATTTTTCTTCCCCCTCTTTGCCACCACCGTCCACCCTTCGTCCATAGACGCTGGGGCCGGTGGCAGCGGACGAGACTCCATCCTGGGTTGAGCCGGGGGAGCACGCGGGTTCTTTTTGTTCCTCCCCTTGCGTGAAAGTTGCTGGGGAAGGAGTTTAACGGCGGGAGCTGCCACGGGTGCAACGCCAGTGCCAGTGGCAGCTGCGAGCGGCTGTGTGACAGCCACGACAGTCCGGGTGGCCCCCTTGCCCTTGCCTTGTCCTTTACCTTTGGGGGTCGGCAAGTTGGCAACAGCGGGTGGAGCACATGATGGCCCAGCGACGTCAGCAAGGACAGACAAGGGCAACGCATGAGCGGCCTGCTCAGATCTAGCCCTGTCGGCGGCCAGTGGAGGACGAACCGTTGGCTCTGGAGGTAACCTCATGATGATCGCCTCGAAGCGCGCGTCCATCATATTGATGAGACGGCGCTCAAATTGATCATGGCGATCATCAGAGGCGCCTCCCGCTCCAACCGCCAACTGCGATTGACCCGGCAAACGGACAACCGCTAGCACCTCCTCCAATATTTTGCTCTGGGCGGCAAGAGAAGCCTCGAGGGCTGTGATACGCCGTGCCATTGCCGCCTTTTCAGCCTCCAGGCGGGTGACCTCAGCGGAAGCTGTCTCTTCGGCCCTCTCCGCTAATTCTTTGGCCGCCAAGTTCAACTTGCGCTGTTCCGTCCCTTTAAGGTTTCGGGACCTTTGAGACACGCCCCGGACCACCTCTGCCAGTCGCAATCGCCAGTCTAACTGGTCAACTGTCGCATCCGCCAACTCCATCGTCTCTTCTTCTGCATCCGTTGTCGGTGCAGAAGCAGCGACCACCTTTGTCGCCGGCTCGGAGTCGCTGTCGCTCGAGACTACCTTATTTGAGCGAGCTGGCCGTCCTCGCTTCGACCGCAAGCAGACGCCACTCGGTCCTGGCTCGGACAGAGCCAGGCTAGGTGCCACCGTCTCACTTGTACCATTAGTGGACTTGCGTCCAGCATCATTCGTCTGCCCGGGCAATGATTCGTCCCCCGGGACAGATGTCTTCTCCTTCCTAACATTTATTTTATTTTTCAATACCATTTTTGTCCCACGAGTATGGGGGAATAGAAAGTCCACCCAAGCAGAGCCCCCTGTACTTGAGTAAGCCTACGAGTAACCCGCCAAAAGTGTCGGCCGGTACTCCGGCGGGGGTCGCACTAGAGACCGAACTGCCCATCGGCCATGCATCCCCTCGCGGTGCGCCGCCGCTTGGGATTCGGGGTTACTTTTTATAGAGGGATTCTCCCTCGCGGCCCAGGCGGTTAAGCCAAGACCCTCAGCCCCAGGAGTCAATGCGAAACATGACCACAGTGCTTCCTGAGATTCCGAGATTGGCGGTGACCAGGGAGAACAAGTTCTACCCCAGTCTGTTCCGCGGCAGTGTGAGTGCACACGGAACCCGTCTGTATTCCTCCACTGTACCCTCTGCTTATCAGAAGAACGTGGAGGAACCCTTGCTGGTTTTGGTCCACGCCGTTTCCGGTACCCCCCAAATATGGAGGGCGTTCCCCTATCCGCCACCCAGGGAGACGCGCCCGATGGGAGACCAGCAACTCCACACGGGAAGCTTTTAACCCTAAACAACCCACAAGTGTCTGTCGGACACATTTTTGCGTTCGGTTATTCATAAAACCTAAAGTATTTATTTTTACGAAAAACCGCTTTATCTGATCTACCTCTGAAGTTTACCGAATCTAATTGTGCAATAAAAATATTTGTAGCATAAATAGTTTAATATTTATTACAAGTAAAGCAAAACTGTAACGCATCAACCCACAAGTGTCCAACAGACACAAATATATTTTGTTTGATTTAAGTACCAAGGTAGATTGCTTATTTACGTTTATTTAAAACAATATCGTATCAAGTAGGTAATAAATCAACTCACAGTGCATTGTTTGTGTTATAATAGCAGTCTTTGTACTTGTAATTTTGAATATTTGATTACAGTTACAGTGCTGAGATGTTTTTGCTATAAGCCAGTCATACTCGTTTTTGTTCTGAGAAATCAACACTGAGATAGGGAGAAATACAACATGCCCTTGATACAAAATCTCTCAAAAAGTCAAGAAATTTCCTTGCACCCATTAGAAAGTTGTTAAAGTATGTGTGCCTAAACCTTAAATAGTTTTATTTGCATGAGCAAAATGTTACAATCGATGAGCATATAACTTTTGAAAGTAGGGTATAACTCAAACACTATCTGCCCAAAAATCCTGACGATTGACAACTGAGGTACGATTTAAAATTTAGGAGATCTGTGACTAAAAAAAAACATATACCTACCCTTTATTTGATTCGAATATCTGGGAAAAGAGGGTCAAAATATTGCGTACAATATGGTCAACTAGTCATGTAAATCGTACGTTCGAAGTAGCAGAAACGTTACTTTTGGTAATTATTTTACATGCCTCATGGTAGGAAATCCTAGACACAAAATGGTCTCATAGTAGTTAAATACTATGAGGACAAAATAAGGCTTCTATATCTAAAATTTTTCAACTTGTCATCGCTTCTAATACCTTCAGCTATTCTAAAAATAAATTGGGTTTGTATGTGTGAAAGATGAATCGTACTCATATAATCCAAGACATGATGGCATCATCTGATGCTACTACAGCTCAAGGAGCTGCTCAATCTTCTGAGCAAAACGCAAGAACGGTTTTCATAATATTTGTCCATCGAAAATATACAAAACTTTTTAACAGTATTTTGATATGAAATATATGCTCTGAACACTCGGTAAAAATATTATATTGTGTAATTAATATATGTTTGAAAAAAAGTAATAAAAAAGGTAAAATAAATAAATAATGATTGCTTGTGTGTTATGCGAATGTAAGACACCGAAATAAAAGTAGTTTTCGGATTTTAACGCGGTTTTTCTATATTATGTCTGTAGTGTGTCCGCCGGACACTACTGGTCAGGTACGTTGCAAAAGCATACTGGGTAGTTAAGGGTTAAGTGGTGTTAACGATCCATATTTTCATAAAATTATGTGAGGTAACGATGACCAAACAATATCCATAGTTTTGAACGACGGCGAATTGAATATGAATAGTGGAATCAAACCGCAACATGAAAAACAAATATTGAAAAACTATATGCAATCACCGTGAAAAAACAACCGAAAACAGTCCGAGTCACGCACGTGAGTCGCCTTGGCCGTTGATAAACAATACTTAATGACGTCACGGCCCTTCAGCGAGACTCGAGACCCGGGCCCGCTCGAGTCGATGACTCATCGTGACTCGAGACTCGCTCGTAAATCATGTCTCGTATAACCACGTGTCCCAGTGGCTTAATTTGTTGCATCGTAAACAAAAATGCATGCGATATTACATTTATTTACGTATGAAACGGAACGTCATATGAATTATTTTGTGATTGTTTAACGTGATGTACTTGTCTATCTGTATTGTTTTACAAGTTTTGTGTAATTTTATGATACGCATTATCATACTTAATATATTTTACGTCCGGCATGGAACATTTTTATACGGTGAAGTTAGTTTATTTAATTATTTATTTAAGTTAGTCACTCCACTTCCAATGATAAAGATAGTGTCCAAAATGGAGTATTGATTGACGAGAGATGATTATGACCATATTGGGTACAAATTCCTGACTTCAGGCTGATCTGAGCAGAAAAACCCAATATCACTTTGCCTATTCGGGATTAAAACCCGGGACCTCAGTAGCAGTAGTATCGCGGGCGTAACACGACAGTCAACATTTATATAAAAAAGATAGAAATCTGGGTACAATTGTAAACATTTTATATCTTATAATCCGCAAAGCTTAATCTATGTCGTCTAAACCCATCCTGAGACTAAACAGGATCCATTAAGTAAAATTAATCCATGCTTTTTTGGCGGGAACTTGGAAGTGTCATGAGGTGCTCTTGTTTTAATTCATTATTTTGGTGATACTTAGTGTTTGTTATATTGCATAATTCTTCTTCTTCTTAGTCGTTACACTCTTGGCGGAGTGGTCGTGGTCGTCACGTCAGGGTTTGTGGCTCGCTTGACAATTCTTCATAATTATGGTGGTATATTATCCAATATAGTTCTATTAAAAGGCTCAAATGAAGTGAATTGAAATAACTGTGCTAATCAGATGTTTTTTCTGTTGCCACCGAAACTCCTCGAGAAAGTCCTGGTAAGATAGCCACTGCTTTACTTACATAGTAGCTAATACTAATCATAAAAAAGAAACAATACAACTGCAACTTATTTTCATAAATGTCTAACTAAAAACTTTGACTCTGGCAGATGCGCATTGTAATCCCTGTCAAATATATTGGATTATTTTTAAATACTAACGCCTTTTGTCCCTGAAGATGTAGGCAGAGGCACAATTGGTGGTTCACCTACTTTTCACCATGTGTATTCCGTTTTACAAAAAGGTCAGAAATTACGAATGTTTGTCCGAGCTCTAGCTGCGTCCATTGTTTGAGCTAGCTTTAACATCACGGACTTAACTAATCGCGTTAAGTGTTTTTACATTGGATTTTTCCTTATCATTCATCATTGTCCTTACAAACAATATAAGATTTTTATGTTTACCTTTTTGCGTAATTTGTTTTTACTATAAAAAGGGGTTATGTAAACGTAAAATATTTGTAATTGATTTGTTGCTCATACAAGAGTAAAATTTTGTTTGTCGTATCTTAAATTCTGGCTGAATGATTTAATTGTTAAGTTACGTAGCGTATAAACAAAAAAAATAACCGTCTTCTCATTCCAAGCCACAATCAGCACGGCGATCGACATTCGACATACAAAAAAGTAGTTTAATAACCGATAACGCACTTACGTCAGCGGAGCGGTGCGCTCCGAGCAGGTAGCATTGCCGCCGTCAGCTGTTCGGTTCGATGATCGCAGGGCTCGTGACGTCACGACCCTGCCGCGCCCACAGCGCCCCCGCCACCGCACCGCCCGCCGCCGCACCACACCGCCCGCGCCCATCCAGCTTCCCTCAGCCCCGCCCTTCGCAAGGACAATTATTTGCAGAACACCATTCATCATTGTTAAGTCTCAGCAAGATCCCTTTTGTGCTTCCAGTAAGACGTTAATTTAAACATTTCGATGTTCGAAGCCGTTATTGTGTCAGTGCTGCGTGCTGTTATTATCGTCACCAACTTTGGCATAATTCGTAATTGGAACGAGTTCGTGGCCCACAGTTCTACGTGCGTAATGCGAAACATTTTTGATGAATGTTTCGTGTGATAATTTTAAAATCAGAATACTGGCTTTTTTTACCTTTAAATTATTTTCATTAATTAGTATAATGTTATAATAATTATTCATTCGTATTCAAAATATGAAATGTATTCATTTCGTTGTTGAATTTTGAAAAGCGTTACCTGGAGCGTTACCAAAGTAGATACCATTTTAAATAATAATTATTTGAACACATTCTGCAAATAAACATTTTGTTTTTGTTTTAACTACTTGAAATAATGCTAAGTATGAAAATGATACGAAACATTATAATGGACGTTGTATTGAAAGGTAAGCTGAACATTTAGTGCTATAATCACTTTCATTAGTTGCATGGGTGTCATTAACCTGTCTTTTAGTTTCGCAAAACGACTTAATGGATGTACGTCTTTTGTAGTTTCGCTTTGTGGTATTTTTCGTGTAATTTACCTCAATGTTGGATACTTTCATGAGGAGCAACAACGTTTACAAACTATTATCCATTTTAGGGAAAACTGCCCGTTATAATATATATCAAAATCGAAGCTACATGGAGTTTAATGATTATAGGGCAAATCTGTTCCATGCTTCTGTAAGCAAGGAATAAACAATGCGGTGGGTCATGTGTGCTCTCCTTGACATACCAGGACGTGAAGTGCTTCCCACGCACACAAAGAACAGGTTTGATTCCAACTGAGCATTTATACGATAATGCCGAGTCACAATAACATATTGTATTCATTTTACATTGTAAATCGTACGTTTTATTACCATTGACTTTTGCCCTTTACATAATTCGATAAAAACAAAATACGCAATGAATATTCATAAGCTTTCATAAAAATATAATACTCCAGTTCAAGATATAACATGTTGAAATCGTTCTATATCATGCTTATTCCGGTCGTTTTAAACAATAAATTATTTAAATTGCCTATAAAATGTGTTTCTATGTATAATTTCGACGTTCCCTTTAAAGGCAGGCCTATAAAATCTGATTTGAACACCACACCTACTGATACAAACCAGTCATGGTCGCCGAGAAACAACTGAGTCATTGGAAATTGTAGGCAATTCAGAAAGCGCTGACCCCGGGAATCGAATTCGTGACCTTGGTCGTGAAAGACTGCCGACGCACGTTAAAATTATGTGGATATTTTTAGTTGAGCAGTTTCTGTGTTTTAGTTTTACAATAAATAGTTACAAAACGTTTAGTATTTTGCCAAACTCTTATTTTTATTTTTATTTTTTATTTTTATTTTATTTTTATTTTATTTGGGATAATAAACAATTATGTAATAAGACTTAAACTAATAACAATAGTAGGTATAGGTAACATGATAATTACATAACCAACACCATTATCCACCGAGTAATATTTAGAAAGTGGTACAGAGTAAAAAAGAGCGGTTATAAATTTACTATACAAGGAAAAATAAGAAAATAACTACGAGAAGTTTACATCACTCATCATAACTTTGAAAAACAGCATTAAAATTGGGTAAGAAATGATTCGGTAGGCAATTGTAATTACAACATCCAAACATATCACAAACTTTCGAAGATATTAGTGGGAAGATGAATTATTGTAGTCTACACATAACTTATTAAGAACAGCTTTTTTAAATTTGTACAAAGACATAATAAATAGGTCCATATCGGAGAGGTGAACATTATAGCACTGCATAATACGGCGCAAGGGAGCTCGTTCTCCAGCTTTGGTTCTGCATGGCTTTGGAGCAAATGTTCGGTGTGTGTACGCATCACGAATGCGTTGAGAGCTGCTAGGAATACGTAGATAAATGTGATTAGTCAGTTGATTGCAGTCAATATAGTTCCTACAGATCTTATAAAGAAATATAGTATCTAACAATACACGTCTATTAATTAAGCTAGACAAGGAGAATTTACTCAGAAGATTATGATACGAAGACCAGGAGCGATGGCATCTATAATTGACAGAGCGAAGGTACTTTTTTTGAACTGACTCCAGTTGATCAATGTACTTAAGGTAAATAGGGTTCCATACTTGCGTAGCGTACTCCAATTGAGGTCTTATAAGTGTTTTATAGAGAGCTAAATAAGAGGTGGGTTTTTTGAAAGCCTTACAAGTTCTCATAACAAAGCCATACATCTGAAATGCTTTATTAGTAATATTGGTGACATGCACGGCAAAGTGAAGACATGAATCAAAGGTAATGCCAAGATCCTTAATAAGTGAAACGGATTCTAAAGGAGAATTGCAGAGGTTATAAGTATATTGGATATTGTATTTCTTTTTTGAGAAGGTTATAGATTTGCATTTTGTAATATTTAATTGTAGTTTATTTATTTGACAATAATTCGACAGACGGTCTAAGTCCTGTTGAAGTTTATCACAGTCATCAGTACTTTTAATAGTCCGAAAAATTTTAAGATCGTCTGCATACAATAAGAAGTGTGTGTTTACAAAACACAAATTAATATCATTTATGAATAGAATGAAAAGAAGCGGACCGAGAATAGAGCCCTGTGGTACGCCAGACGACACACATACATCGTCAGAGGAATAGCCATGTAAGACGACTCGCTGTGTTCGATTTGTGACATATGAGTTGAACCATCTTAGTAAGTTCCCGCGAATTCCATTGTATGCTATTTTTTCAAGAAGTATTTTGTGATCGACCTTATCGAACGCCTTACAGAAGTCTGTATAAACAGAATCTGTCTGGTGTCTGTTATCAATGTTATCAAACAGAAATTGTGTGTATAATATGAGGTTACTAACTGTTGAACGTCTTTTAACAAATCCGTGTTGTTGCGGAATAATAACGTTATGTAGGCTTGGGTAGATGGCATTGTGTACTAAACGTTCCAGGACTTTCGATAAGGTGGATAGCATTGAAATGGGACGATAATTGGTGACTTCATTTTTTCTACCGCTTTTAAAAACTGGAGTAATATTCGCGGATTTCCAAATTTGGGGAACCTGACCTTCGCGTAGGCTGCTATTAAATAAGTAAAATAGCGGAGTACCTATGGTCTTAGCTGTATGCTTGAGGAAAAAAGGTGGTATACCGTCTGGCCCACACCCCTTATTCACATCTAAAGATTTAAGTTGAGTAATAATGCTATTTTTAGAAAACGATATTTCAGAAATAATTATATTATCAGGTGAGAAAGACTGCGCGTCGAAACTTACGTCGAAATTATGCCTCTTTTCATAAACAGAATTAAAGAATTCCGAGAATAACGTACAAGCTTCTTCAGGGTTCTTAGAAATGATATTATTGAATGAAACAGTATCCGGTATGCCAGATTTGTCTTTGCAATTTTTAACATAAGACCAAAATTTTTTTATGTCCGTTTGTAAAGTAGATTCAATGGAGTTTATATATGAATTAAAACAATCGGAACACAGCAGCTGAAACCTTTTACGTAGAATCATAAATTCTACGTAATCACTTTTATTATTATATTTTTTCCACTTCCGCCAAGCTCGATCTTTATTTTTAAATACATGTATTAGCGGTCGAGAGAACCAGATTGGGAATTCTTTAGATTTTACGGGTCGACGTGGTATGTGTTTTCTTATAATGCTGTGAATAATTTCATAAAATTTTGAGGTTGCAACCTCCAACGGCAAGTTATTCAAAGACTTCTCCCAGTCCACATTACTTATATCATTATTAATATCAATATACTTTCCCTCATTGAAACGGTACGTGGGTGCAGAATTATGAGGCATAGTTTTGCGCATTGAATTGAATGAAACACTAGCGAGAAGGGAGGGGTGAAAGTTGTCCTCAGGTACCAAACAATTAAATGGACGATCACAAGAGCAATAATCAAGATTACTGATAAACAGGTCAAGTATACGGTCTGTGGAATTTTTTATTTTATTATATTGCTTTGAATTTGTAAATGACAATAAGTTCGACATCAGTACTGATTTATTAGACGACTCGTTTGTGATAAGTGGGATTAATGCAGTTGGCCCGTAGTCGTGCCATTCAATAGAGGGTAGATTAAAATCCCCGAGAATAAAAAAAATACTGATCATAGGTAATGTTAACTCGTGTTGTAATGCGTTGAAAAATAAATTATAAGTATCTATATTTTGATTCGGCGGTATATAAACACCGCATAAAGCATTATAATTACCTAACTTATTCGTACGGAATTTCAAAAAGACATAATCAACGTTTACGGGTATGTTGTGATAGCAACCATCGCGAGTTGCCGGTGAAGTAAAAATATTACAGCGTGCGACATCCCAATCATGTTGAACTGCAATCAGAACGCCGCCGCCATCCGACTTACCACAGGCCTCCCGGTCCCTATCACAACGATATACTTTATAACGGGAGTCAAACAATTCGCAGTCTCCGATATTGGGCGCGAGCCATGTTTCCGTTAATATAATAATGTCGTGTGAATCTAGTAATGCATTGTTAAATAATGTATTTAATTTAGTTCTCAAACCTCTGCAATTTTGATAGTATATTGATATATTATTATTACTTTGTGAATCGAATTATATAAAATGGAACATAACTGTCGAATTAATATTAAATTAAAGCTATTGCATTTCTATTAAACGGAAGTAGTGGCACAATAATATATAGTGAGTATGAGAGTACATAGTATTCACCGTGCCGACCATAACACCACAATATACTAAGTAATAAATAAGTAAACACTCGTAATAAAATATAATGGTATTGTGTTGATAATGGACACGAGTAATGTTTTAACCACGATTTTATAAATATAATGAACAAATTATAGACTTTAGATAATAAATATAATACGATAAGACTAAATTTAACTGATGCGAACAGTTTGTGTGATAGTTTGAAATGTAGGGTATCAAGTGAAAACAAATTGCGAGCATTACCTGTGAATCGCACAGAGTAGTTTGTCACCGAGAGACCGCAAGGTGTTGAAAACGGAATAACATAGCAACAAGACCAAGCAACCAAAGCATTTAATATTGCATGGAAAACCTCTCTGTATGGACCAGACGATTTAATTAGTACACTTTTATGCAAAAACTGGCTAAAATTAGGACTTATTAAGAAGAGGCTTGATTTTAGATGAAATGTCGTTCTCCTTCTGTATAGCAATGGTAGCTGAAGTATCGTTCGCTCGTACAAGTATACTTCCATGTTTGACCCAGATGTACCGGTAACCATGCTGCTTGGCCGCTTCTCGCGTTTTTCGAAATAAGAAAATTTTAATGGTGTTAACATAATTATTCTTTGAATTTTAAATTTCGAATGAACTACAATTATTCATAAATGTTAGATAATTAATTAAAATTTATTTTTAACAAAAGCAGGCCCGCTGCCCATCTTATTGTATGTAAAGGTATGGTTACACAAGGCATATAATTCAATTATAAGACGAAACAATACATAATACTCGTGTCGTAAATTAAAGAAATAGAAATGGTGCCTTGTTTAACACGACGTGCTAGCCGGGGTCAACGTACACATAAAAGCGCGTGTTTAAATTACAACTATACGTTTTGCGTATGGCGAAACGCGCGAAACTAGATAAACGTGTGCGAATTTCGCAAAACGCACGCGTAATCGTGCCGCAGCGATGTGAAATTGTATGTTTGTATTGTCGAACGGCGTTGATTAATTTTAATTGTGGATTACACGGGATCGAATTATCGAAATTATTGATGCTGAAATAGTTTTGCGATCGTCATTTTGTTGCGTGGGTTAGCGTTGTTGGCTGCGTTTGTAAAACTGTTGTTGTATCGACTCGTCTCCTCGTTAAACCGTTACATAACATAATATTACCTAGTTTAGTATAAACCTCTCTCCCCCTGCTTGATGTTAACCTTTTTAGGAAAGCAATTAATGGACAGATGGTATAAAAAAATCCACACAGAGTTGCCTAGCCTAATAATTACCCCGGCTCACCTTTTTTTTTATTGCGTAGTATGACGAGACGATCATGCCGTTCGCCTGATGGTAAGCGATACGACCACTCACAAACAGTAGCAACACTATCCAGCACCTTGACTTACAAAGTACTGTGTGACATTACGTGACGTTACGTTGAATTGCAAACTTATATTTTAGTTAATAAAATAATCATCGTCATCATCAGCCACATGACGTCCACTGCTGAATGTAGGCTTTCCTTAAAGATTTCCAGACGAACCTGTCCAAAGCCTGGCCCGCATCCAGCGTGTTCCTACGACCTTTAATTAGTCGCCTGTCCACCTTGCAGGTGGACGGCCGACGCTGAGTTTGCCAGTAAAATATATTGCCACTTTTAAATTTTTGATAAATTGTTAAAGGGTAACAGCCTAAAAAGGCTGTTTAAAACACAAATAAAATAACATATATTTGTGCATTACTTGTTTTTATCATCATTCCCTTCACTTTGAGTCAACTGTGTCACACAAAATGCCTTTTTGAATCGCGGTTCAGCTGTCCCGGATTCCTTCAATAGTTTGCATACATCACAAAGTGAGTGCCATGTCACCGGCAGAAAGCTAAGCCAGTGGACATGTTCACGATGTACTAGGTGCAGATGATTGATGTGACTAAATAGATGTTTTGAATGTCGGTCGCTCAAAGGTAAATTGAATCCTTTTTACGTGAAGTTAAGTCTAGTTTCGACTACGCTACACCGCACACTTAGAGTACACACCGAGTGTCTATGAGTAAATATGGGTGCCTCTTATTGTGACATTTAGAGATATCTGTATTGAAACCCTGGATAGATTCTGTAACTGGAAACAACATATAAATGACGTTGGCCTCAAACTAAGCAGATTTCTATATGCCCTTAGAAAGCTACGGATCGTGTCAGACGAAAAGACTGCATGTATAGCATATAAAGGCTATGTTGAGTCAATGCTTAGATATGGGTTAATAATATGGCGGAACTCAACTGATGCAGGTCAAGCTTTCATTGATTACAAAAAGCTTAGGAGCTATTTGTGCTGTAAGTCCACTTGATTCTTGTAAACCCTTATTAAAAAAACTTAATTTGCTCACATTCATCTGCATGCATGTTCCTGTAGTATCAATCTTTCCTGACCGACGTCTGCAATGCAATGCAATCCGCTCTGTATTATATACTTGCCTACTGCTGAGCACGGGCTTCCGCTAACTATTGCGAGGGGTTAGGCCTTTAGTCCACCACGCTGGCCTAGTGCCGGTTGGCAGACTTCACATACCCTCGAAATTCTTATGGAGAACTCTCAGGTATGTACGTTGTGCTCGCGATTTTTTCTTTACCGTTAAAACGAACGACAATTGATAATTGACTGCCTCGGTGCGCGCTGAGATCCTGGGTTCGAATCCCGGGTCGGGCCAAAAAACTTTGTGACTGGGTTTTTCCATCTTAAAAAAAATTACTCAGACGCAGCTCGGAGTCAGGAAGTTGGCAGTGTGATACCCCCGTGCCTCGGAAAGCACGTAAAGCCGTTGGTCCTGCGCCTGATCTCTCTCCGGTCATGTCGGATTTCCGTCTCACCGGACTATGAGAGTGAAGGAATAGCGAGTGCACCTGTGTATTGCGCACACAATTGTGCACTATAATATCTCCTACGTACCTGGCTGATCTTCGTTGAGATTGGCCGCCTTGGCCGAAACTGGCTAGGAGGATTTCAATTGATAAACAATACACACGCAACTTCGAAATTTCAGAGGTGTGTTAACGACCGTGATTAGGTAGACATAGTATAGGATGCCCTGCTGCATGATGGACCGATGACTTGCAAAAGGCGAGTAGCGTTGGATGCAGGTAAGACCGCGATGATTGGCGCTCACTTGGGAAGGTCTACGTTCTCACGACGTTTTCCGCCGCGATATTAAATAAGCATATTTCAAAAATATAAAATAAAAATATGTCTTAAAATTTAAACCTGGGACCTTCGGTTCTCTGTTCCATTCTCAACTAAGCTCTCGTGGCTATTCGCATGACACGACCTTTACACACCTGCTTAATACAACATTAATTATAAAGTAATGTAATTCTCGAGATGCATCTGAATATTAACTGATTACACAGTTCGATGAACTCACGCATGTACAGTACATGTGTTCGGGATTTGTGTTATCTATAATAACGCTAGAATTGGTGTCAATTAGCAATGCTTGCTTTGCTGTACTAAGCCGCCTTGTTTCTAAAACAAACCGCACTTTGTACGAGCTAAACATCTGTTTATGTTGGAGCTGGTGTGAGCTCACGAAATATGTTTTTAGTTCTGTACATTATTTGGAGATTTGTATTTTAGATAGTAGGACAAATAAGTTTGACATTTTCACATGTTCTTTACAGAAAATATGTACGAAATAATAAAAGAGGCGATAAAAGGACAAATCTAAGTAAATAAAAATAACGTATAATGCGACGGCTCCGTAGAACAAAGTCGTATATGCAAAATGTTAGCTTTTCAGTAGAGCGCTTTGAAAGTCGTTAGTTTGTATTCATGTGCGAATTAGTGCTATTTTCACACATTAAGTTCAAAGTTTTTACTGAACCCTATAGAATATAATGTTTTGTTCACTATAACTTGTGATTTCACAATTAACTTAGTCTTTCAAAGCGCTCTACTGAAAAGCTTCATTTGGCATATACGATTTTGTTCTACGGAGCCGTCGAATGGTTTCTTATGGTTACGCGAATGTTGGACATTGAGACAAAACTATTTTACAGATTTCATGTCAGTTTTTTAAATTATATTTTTTGGACACCTCAGTCCGCCTCGTAACCATGTAGGCTACAAAGTCTTCGAAACGTCGGCAGAAAATATAATTAAAAAAACCGTGACAAAATCGGAAATTATAGTCTTATTTAAAAAATAACGCATTACGTTGTCCATTGTATTTTCTGCAATTGTATTGGAATAAAGATAACTTATGTTCTTCTGTTTTCAGAACTAGGTAGGCCAAAAATAATGTTTAAGCACCACATTCTTGTATTTGCGAGGAGTCATCCATTCACAATTCGGCCGAGATAAAAATGTTTTTACGATGCTCGACTACGGCCTAGTTCTCTTTACATGAATGGTTTCATATCAAGTATTTAGTTCACACGTGTTATATTAATTGGATGATCGTGATTTTTTTCTAGATTTCGTAATAAAATCAAGTTTTTTTCTATAGCATTGAATGACGAGACGAGCATGCCGCAACTCGCATTTACAACTAGCAACTCTACAATTACTGTATTACGATAGATAATAAATGATTACGAAACACAATTGTTGCTGTTACGCAACTAGTATGAACAATATTAACAATATACTCTTACATAATGCTTTTACTTACTATCACTTCTTGGGTCTTATTATTCAGACTGCCAAAGAGAAACAGCCTCTATTCAATATACCATAAAATCTATCACCACCTATATAAAATATGGAAGACACAACTAAGATGAGTCCACTCAAGGCGACGAGCGCAACGTATGTACAGAGTAATGCCATGTCATATTTTTTTGACTCGTGTTCGCTTTGCTGCTGTTTACAGCCAGTGGTGGCGCTACCATCAACAACCATCTCATTTGTAAGAATCAGTGATATAACCAAAGTGTACACACGTGAACGGAAGTTTCGCGCGCCGCCAGTGCGTGGCGCGGTGAGGCTGCGCGCGCGCATCGTAACCTTGCGTACGTTGATAAACAAGTGACGTCACCGGCTATTTTTGCCGCGCGGCGAGAGCGCCGGGTGAACGAACTCGACGCGGTATCGCTGCCAGCGCGGGCGATGCGCGAAACTACGCGCTTTTCGCACGTTTTCTAATACTACTTATTCGTTCTGTGCTCAAGATTTAACAAAATGTGTTAATGTATCTGGGCAACACAATTTCGTAGTGGAATTACAAAATATTTTATTAAAGAGTTAGAGCATGTTTCAGTGGTGTCAAGTAATTTTATTTGACTGTTATAACCATTAATTGGGGAGCATAGATAAGAGTGTTACTTTTGTATTTGGTCGCGCTATACACTTATGTAACGATTAGCATTTATCAGCAACCGGTGAAATCGGCCCCTAATCTTACTCGTGTCATGTTTATTTGTATATCATGTTCTGTCGGAAAATAAAAGACAAATATTTAAATGTTTCACCATATTTATTTTTATGTATAAATCCCAAAAAACTCTTAGTCTTTATACTAATTTATAATATTATACCTTATTTTTACACGACACGTGCATAAACAAATTAAAGAAATTTTATTACGCACTTTTTCGTACAAGAATCTACAAACGTTAGAATTGTTACTTTCAAATGCTTCAACAAATGGAAGCTAGGTTACCAACAGCGTCGTTAACTCTAGTGCCGTTTAACTAGTAAGTTGGTGTTAAAATAAACAGGTTCAATTTGAACCGTACACTCGTGTGGGTGTAAACGCGGTGAACGTTACTTGGAATTGTTATAAAATGTTGCATTATACATAGTTTTACATTGCATGGAGATAGTGGAGAAATGAGTGTCTGAATAGCTATGTATTTACACACATCACGCCTGGGTGAATATACAAAAATTGGGTAACTCAATGTCATCAGCAAATATATACAAAGTCTTATTATATTTTATTCAAATAACAATTTATTTTAAAACAATGAAAAGTCATTTAATTGGTCACCCAATTTCACTCCTTCATTTTAAATACAAGTTAATAAAAAAACAAAATAAATACTTAAAACGTCAGTCCTTTGGCATGTCACAATCCCGAAAACCAACAATCAAGTGACTATCCGTTTAACATTATCATTGATTTAAGAAAACTTACTAATTTACTACAATCTGTGATATACATAGTATCATATACTACAACTTTCATAATGCAATGTTCTCCATTTTGTTTAAAAAAAAAATAAGAAACTTTGTGTTTAGTTTCATACATCAGTCCGTTGTGTGTTCTTTAAATTTGAAATTCTCGACAAATATCACTGAGTCAAGGTCAAATCCCTGTTTAAGTTTTAATGTTGGTAATGAAGTTAGTTGCGGACCGCACAATTCGACGGCTGCCATAACTGTACCAGTGCTTGGGTTTTGTTTGTCGTCTATACACGTGCTAAGCCAGTCAAAATTTCAGTCCTGTGGTAAGTCGTTATTTTCTTTTTAATCTGAGGTTTATTTTCATTTATACATAGATAACTATGATTTGTTAAAATGTAGTTTGTTGATATTCGAAATTACCAAAAAAAACATTAGTTTTGATTATAACCTCAAATTATGTCTTTTTCGTCAGTCCGTTAACGTCAGTCTTTTGTCAGGTATCGCGCCAGAGGACTGACGTATCTCCATAGTACTGATGTTTTTTTTTTTTTTTAGAGCACTTTTATCTTAATTACTACCGTGTATAAGCATTTTTATTTTATATTTCAGTTTAAAAAATCATGCGGCACGCCAAAAGTAATTTGACTAGGGAAGAAACATAAAAAAAGAGCGAAGCCGAAAATGCACGCTGAAAGGGGACAGTGGCTCTCTAGGAAACGACGCGACCGATGAACTAGCCAAAAGGGGGTCAAACCAGGTGGTATTCGGACCCATCCCAATTATACAACTACCTTTTTAACAGTTAAGATCACGGCTGCGACGCAGAACACAAGAACAACGCGCGGATCAATGGACAAGCACTAGTGCATGTAGACAGTCCCGGGAAACAGTGCCAAACCCGGACCGACGTCTGACGAGACGTCTCCTGTCTCTGGACAGGGCCTTTCTACGCACACTGGTGGTTACGATCAACGGACACTGCTCGTTAAACAAAAATTTTTAGGTATCACCGATAGCCCCCTCTGCAGGAGATGTCTGTCGGCTGACGAAACAGCCTTCCACGTTATCCTGGAATGCGAAGGAATAGCTGCACAACGGGCTGATATCATCGGCACTCCGGAGTCACTCAGAGAAGCCTGTGAAGGAACCAGGAAGAACCTGCGCTTCTGGAGGGAGCTGAGCTGGCTAGATTTCTAGCTGGCACATCACGCACAACGGCCTGACTCTCTACGGGCTATGTGTGGAAAAAGGAGCCCCAGAACAGAACAGAAGGCTCGCTTGGCCAGAATTAAAAGTGACCCCATTAAATTAGCGGAATACAAAGAAAAACAAAAACTTAAGTACTTAAGGGAAAAAAAGAAAGGATATAGAAAAAAATGTTGAAGACATGACACCACGAGAGCAACAGCAACTAGAAACAAATTGAAAAATTATTCATTAAACTACAGGAAAAAAAAACAGCTATTGAAACAAACCACTAATAATTTTATACACCAGAATACTCCCCCACCAACTGACGACGAAATACAACCCATAGTTTATGAAGCAATAGATCTGTTACTAACGAAGACCAAAGAGCAACAGAAGCTAAAAGGAGAAGTGAAAGACAGAGAAAATCTAGAAACAGGAAAATAAAAAAGATGGAGGCTATAGTTTCAAAGCTTAAAACTAAACTAAATACTTAGCGTCAAAAATATAGACATGTAAAAAAAAACAGCTAAAAATAGCAATAAAATCTGTTGAAAAAACGTCAAAGACCATAATTGAAGCCTTGAGTGAAGATATAACCAAAAAGAAAGAATTAGTGAAGAAGGCCCTTTTTGGGAAAGTTATTAAAACAAAATTAGAAGAAAACTAACCAAACCAAAGAGTCATGAAGAAAGAAAGAAATTCAAACAAGTTATATGGAAATGTAGTAGACAAATACAAACTATGGAGGATAAAAAACAAAGCAGTCACCTATAAAGAAATCTTTTTTTATTAAATTTCATTATAATTCTTACAAAATTGCTAATTTTATCAGTACTATGTTAGCCTCGTCAGTCCCCTGGCAGTAAAGTTCAGAAAAAATAAAATATCTCACAATCTACTTAAAAAAGTGACTGGCCCAATTTGGAACAATATAATCATTAGATTAGCTATCATATGCACACGAATTTGTAATCATTTGATTTAATAACTATAGTAAACAAAATATCCTCAAGAGTTACCCAACTTTTGTATAATCACCCGCCTGTATAACTGAAGAGGTAGGCAGAGGTGTAATCTGGATGCCCGCTTTTCACCGTGGACCGTCTCATGATGAAATAGGGGGCGAGCCTACTATTGGGCACAAATTCCAGACTCCGGTCTAAATAGAAAAATCCAATATCACTTTGCCCGACCTGGGATTCGAACCCAAGATCTCAGAGCGGTGTCCTACTGCGCAAACAATACAACTATACCACAGTGGCAGTGGTAAAATAAAGTGGGTTCCGTGATGGCAAGTCAACATCGTTGCTCATAAACATCAACGGTACATAAATGCACGAGCTTATGAGGATGACTATTGACTTTGTATAATAGAAGGATTGGAAATTATGCAAAATTTAATTAGCGTATATTCTGTATTACTATTCTGAAGTACTTATTATTATACTATATGAAAGTATTACCAATTTATTATTATAAATCACTAGAATTTCGCTCGCGGCTCCGCTCGTGGGATGTAAGTCCCGCTATATTATTCCTGGGATAAAAAGTAGCGTTGTTACACGCTGACAATTAGCTTTATATTGGTGAACGATTTTTTTAAATCAAGTTAGAAAAATAAAGTTTTATTGACGATCAAAAGATACAAGATCCGCTGTCTAGAATATCCTTAAAAATCTTCACTACAAAAATATGCATACCAACACGAGTTTCTTGGCCGTTCTTCTCTGGTGGAAAGTGCTTTCCGAATTGGTGGTAGAGACTAGAGTCATAATTGATTGAATCCTAGTAATGTTTAACATAGTATGGATTCGAATAAACCATTTTAACATTTCATTAACTACTCAAAACAACCTCTCAAGTTACTATACCTAAAAGGCAAAGAGTTCTAATATTATATAGAGCAGACTATGGGAAAGTTTTCATGCAAAAATTTGGAGCTTGTTCGTAAAACGAAAATTCCATATTTCCTTCTAAAAAAAATTTGGGCCTGATGTCCGGTCTATAATTATAATGTTTAATGTCTTTGGTATAAGGTAACAAAAACGCATCACAACAAGAATTTGGCCGGATTTCTGCCCTGGGACCTGGACGCCAAATCCCTTGCCGATGCATTCCATTGGCGGGAGGAGGCGTTCAGTCGCGGGGAGCGTCCGGCCCTGAAGGAGGTGGAGGCCAAGAGGGCCTCCTTACGGCGAGCCGCCGTGGAGGAGTGGCGTCTCAGGCTGGAGGCCCCGTCGTGGGGGCACAGGGTCGTAGAGGCAGTGCGTCCTGTCTTTGCCGAATGGCTGGACAGGCGCCACGGAGCGGCAACATACCGCCTGACGCAGGTGCTCACCGGGCATGGCTGCTTCGGTGAGTTCCTGTTTCGGGTGGTGGGGATAGAGGAGTCGGCCGTGTGTCACTATTGTGACAACTGCCCAATGGACACGGCCCAACATACGTTGGAGTGTTGTCCAGCCTGGGATGAAGAACGCAGCGCTCTCAGAGCAGTCGTCGGAGAAGACCTCTCGCTGCCGGCCGTGGTCGCTTCCATGGTCGGCGGCCGGGAGGCCTGGCAGGCGGTGGCCCACTTCTGCGAGGCGGTCCTCTCGCGGAAGGAGAGTGCCGAGAGGGATCGCCAGCGCAGTGGTGATCCCTCCCGCCGCCAGACGAGACGTAGGAGGCGTCGGGTGGACGACTGACCGACGTCTCCCGCCCTGTGGATTGGGGGCGTTTGGAGAATTCCACCACGGTATCCCCTGCCTGTCGTAAAAGGCGACTAATAGGGGCCTCCGGGGGTCACGGGTGGGCGGGAGGTGCCGCCCACCTATTAGTCTAGCCAACTTCTGTGACCCCCGTGATGGACGGCAGCGTGTCTCACGCTGCCTCGGACGCCAGGGGCGTCCCTCGGAAAAGGACCGCAGCAGCGGTACGCGCAGGGGCGGTTGCGGACGACAACTTAGACGTGAGTCGGAGGAAGCCCGCAGCCGTCCCTAATGCGCCGAAGATGGCCATACCAAAAAAAAAAAAAAATCACAACAAGAATGTACAGTGCAGCCCGTTCCTTCGACTTACTAGAATTGGCAACGTTTTGTGCCGTATTTATCTAAGCTAGCAGTGGTGGGTACAAGGTGGAGGGGAAGGGGGGATAATCAGCCTGGTTAATGCGACCTGCGATGTTACTCAAGGTCAACACGACAGAAAACTTTGCACCAAGTTTGTATCTAATTGCAGATTTCAGAAAATAATTGGGCTTTAACGACTCATTAATCTCAAGAATTAACTGATTAAAATGATTCATCTACCATATCGAAGGAACTCTATTCTAATTGATTTATTCAAATGGGTAAAGAAAAGCATTACTGTTTTTCTAAATCATTCCATACTTTTCTTTTTTTTAAAGTTTCATGTTTTTATGGGATTTGTTTAAATTTCATAAATGATATTACAACAAACAGAGCTTTAACTGTATTTATCACACGGTGTTACATTTTGTAGAAATTAGCTAATGTAATTATTCAAGACTAGCTTTTGCGCGCGGCTCCGCCCGCGTTATTAAATTTTTCCGGGCTAAAAGTATATAAAAATCTTCCTTTTGAATAACTCTATCTATAAAAAAAACACATCAAAATCCGTTGCGTAGTTTTAGAGATCTAAGCATATATAGGAACAGACAGCGGGAAGCGACTTTGTTTATACTATGTTAAGATAATGTTGTACATTAGATAGTTGTACTTAAAATTGTGCTTAAAGTAAACCTTGCATCCTTATAGTGATCCATTATCAGTACATAGGTTCGGTTCCCCGTCTAGCTTCCAAGCTTAGCGGATTCTCATTTCGCTCAAGGTCCGCGTCACAAAGGCGGATTATATGACAACACTGAAGGGCCGTTAGGCGTCGGTGGGGGATAGTGAGACTGAGGGAGGTTAATACGGCGGCGGCGTACGTAGTGGCTTGGTGCCTGAGACCTGAGTGGATATCAACTACCAGCCCTCTTACCTCGGATAGGATTTCTTTCTTATTCTGTAAATCCCCTGACTGCCTCGGTGGCGTAGTTAAAATGGTACGACTGCAATGCTGAGGTCTCGGGTTCGATTCCCAGGTCGGGCAAAGTGATATTGAGTTTTTCTATTCAGTATTTGCTCGGAGTCTGGAATTTGTGCCCGATATGGCGATAGGCTCGCCCCCTATCACATCATGGGACGGCATAACGGCGAAAAGTGGGTGCACTAGTTGCGCCTCTGCCTACCCTTTCGGGGATAAAAGGCGTGAGTGTATGAGTAAGTGAGTGATCACCTGTATATGAATATTAAGCCTTTATGGTACAGATTGCTATGTGTACAAAGGGGTGTATTTTTATACTATTTGTATCAACCTGTATATTATATGCGAATGCTATATTCAACAAGCATCATAGTTCTAGCGTGTTCCTCTCATCGGGTTGGTGGTCTGCCTCTAATTTCTTAAAATAAAATAAAAACTGCAATAAAATCCATTATTTTCGTTTAATTTCAATGTCTCACATTCGCGTAAACGTAAGGAATCATTACTGTAATTTATAATTTCCATAATATAGTATTTTATAAATTAAAGCAATTGCTGTTTTGGGCCTTGTCTCTTACCATCATGACTAGTTGTGTCCTACTGTTCTACTTATGGCAAAGGTGAAAGTTTGTGAAGATTTTTCCATGTTTGTTAGAAGTAAACATTTGCATGAAATTTGGCACGCATACAGATCATGTCTTGGATTAACAATATTACCCTTTAATTTCGAAAATGACTCAAGTAATTTGCAATGAAGCAAGTTGTACAATTTTCAGTGACACGAAAAGAAACGTAGGTCTGATTTCATTGCTTGCTGTTAATGCTACTCGCGACGTAATTGTACAAGCCGACCAAATAAAAGAGTCACCCTCTAATAGGTGCTCACCAAAAATGGCAATAAAATGAGTGCTATCTACGTGTTTTTAAATACGATAGCTGACAAATAAAATGAACTTATAAGCTGTGAAAGAGAACCTGAATTTTTAAAATTAGAATATTTCAACAGTCAATAAATTTAAATTAGTAGATGCATAATATTTATGATATGAAACGAGATACAATGCCTGTCGTGAGCCTAATACCGCTGATAAACTAGTATCTCGAAACGAGGTCTTTGAACTGTTCAAATTGTTTGCCAAACGCGTTATCTATAACGTACGATATTATTATATAACACAAATAATACTAGCCCTAGAGGCCGTATTAATAAACTAAGTTGACATTTAAGGTATTGAACTATTTAATAAACAAAACTTACATATATACATATACACTCACGCCTTTTATCCCCGAAGGGGTAGGCAGAGGCGCAACTAGTGCACCCACTTTTCGCCATTATTCCAACCCATGATGTGATAGGGGGAAAGCCTATCACCATGTCGGGCACAAATTCCAGACTCCGAGCTGATACTGAATAGAAAAATCAACATCACTTTGCCCAACCCGGGGATCGAACCCGAGACCACAGCATTGCAGTCGTATCATAATACAATTACGCCACCGTCACTCCGTCATATGTTATGACTCAAGATATCATTTGAGATGTTGATATCTGTTAAAGCGACGATTTTAAGATGTTGACTTTAACTTGACAGCCTCTAAGTTGATATCACACTTTGGAGTAAACTGACTTGCATTTATTAATATCGCCCCTAAAATTTCACAACATATGACGACAAGAACAGTGTGTCATGCAGCGCTATATGTATAATTCAAACTATCTGCTAGTATTGTTAGTACTGCTTTTAGTGTAAATATGAGTTATCCTGGTGCTGACTAACAGGCGAGCGGCTCGTCTCATTTGTACATAGGCTTACTCGATTGATTAATCACATATCTGCCACCTGTGAGATTAGAATTTGCATCTCGTAATGCCCAGTTAGAATGGAACGGTTCGCCGACACGGGTGTCTGCAGGTTCAAAATCAAATGAACATACCTCTGGTTTTCGAAGTTACGTGTGTATTGTTTATCAATCATCGTTCGATTTCACGGTGAAGAAAAACATCGGGAGGAAACCTACATACCGGATAATTTTCAAATAAGGTACTTAAACCTGAACCGGCGGGAGTGCATGAAAAGATTGATGAAGGTAGAGGAAGCGAAAGTAGTGTGCCAGAATCGAGCAAAGTGGCGATCCATAGTCTCTGCCTACCCCTATGGGATAGAGGCGTGATACTATGTATGTATGTAAGGTACATAAGCGAAGTCTGCCTGCCTGCGCTAGGCAGCGAAGTGGACTAAGGCTTTCAGTAATGGCGCACTGGCTACATTGGCGCATGTCAACTTCTCCAAATAAAGACCACCGAGAGAGTTATATAAAATTCTCCACACAACAGCATTAACCTATGGTTTGACTTTCGCGAAGGTGAAATGAAAAACGTTCTAAATATAAACGGTTTTTGAGAAAACTCTTACGTCCATCCAGTTAAAATTCGCACCGAAATAACACGACCTTGTACTGTTAATTTATTTGGCGTACAGGGCCGGCGTGTGGTCTACGCGAAGCGGGTGTGAAAATGCCTTCTATGGTGTAGGTACTGTTATTTTTTTTTATTTTTATGCATTGAATGTATTATGTAACAGATTAACTGATTATAAGAACTGTTTAAAGTTCGGTTATAGAGTTCTAAGTTACTATCCCTTGAAAGTATGAGCTACAACTTTTTCTATCACGTATTAGCAGCATCTTATTTTAATTTCTTGTTCGCCAAAAAATATTCTAACTTATCCACTTAATACATTCATGTTCTTGGCCCAATGTCTAATTCTCCGATTGCGCCCGATGAATCCAATTACCTAATGTGACACAAATTAATAAAAAAAATGATATTAGAATATTCAGAAGTCTATGTACTAAGTTCGGCCCTGCACTGTCACCGTGTGATGTGATATACGCCACACATTTACTACTCTGGCAAATTCTTTGCGTTTATGAACAAAGAATGTATATTTTTACTCATACTTTATTTAGGTTCCTACTATGATATATGTATATCCTTTTTTATGTGAGATGAACAACAATGTGTCTGCATTGAATATTTAACATTTATGTATAGACCATGTGTACAAAATTACGTAATTCCATTACAATTTTATGGAAAACATAAAGTTCAATATATTTTAAACAATATGTCAAGTCACACCTGCGAATTCTTTTACGAGCAGCAAGTCTGGGCAAGTTCAAGGATAAATTGATCGCCTAAAGCGAAAACAACGTGTCATTTAAAACATTATTTTTATTTTGTTGTTAATATGTCAGGGTTTATATCCATATGGTTTTTGTTTAGTTTAGTATTGTCTGTGTGGTTATCCCTTATTGTGAGTCCACGTGAGTAAAGTTTTGTTCTGGACATTTTTTCGGCGTGAAAAGTAGATTTTTCAGGGGTTTAATTTATCTTTATACCAAATGTTAGCGCCACTGCAAATAACCAGTAAAACCAAAAAAGACTAAGAATCAAAATCTTAAGACAAAAATGATACGTACGGACCATCCAAAAACAAATTTGTGTCAGTGTGAGTATCTTAAAGATTTGTTATTATTTTGAAGCGCCTGCCGTTTCAAAAGCCCCCAATCGCTATGTTGTGCTTGATTTGCATAATTATATTAGTTTGTGGGACCATGGTTTCTGTTTTTACTGACCTCTGTGCCGCGGCGGGAACTCCGACACAGGGATATGGCTGCCATCCGTCCGGATTTCCCCGGATTTGTCCTAGTTTGAAGGGCGTCCGGGGGCCGTCCGGCCGGGGTTTTAAAAATTGTCCGGACAAAACCCGGACACTTTTGTTGTCAGGGGAAATCCATTTTTTATAGATGAGCGACAAATTGAAATAAATCTTAGTTAAAACTTCATGCATTTCCCCGCATTCAAGAAGGAACGGCAAAATATTTTTTCAGAGATGTCCGGGGAAATACCCATATTTGGCCCAAATGTCCGGGATTTTTGCCGTGTTTATCCGGCGTCGGCAATTTAGATGATGGCAGCCCTACACAGGGAGCAGGTTCGATTTTATTATTGGAAGTTGATACTATTGAATTCTATAAACATATGTATAAACATATGTTGTTTTCATAAATGTCACTGGGTGGTATTAGTTGATATGGTAAAGTTACCCGTTTGTAGAGGTGTAAGATTCAGTGCTCTGGTTGGACAATCATCTATACTAATATTATAAAGAGGAAAAGTACCTCTGCGTTTGTTTGTAGGTTTGTAGGGGCTAATCTTTGGAACTACTGAACCGATTTTGAAAATTCTTTCACTATTTTATTGTAAGGACAGCTACATTACTCCTGAGTACTATAGGCTATTTTTTATCCCGGGAAAATAAATAGCGGGACTTCTATCCCGGAAAACCGTATTACGCGGGCGAAGTCGCGGGCAAAACAAGTTTCAGATAAACCCTTAGAAAGACAATACGTAACAAAGAAAATGTTTACACAGCAACATTTTACGAATGCATCAATCTATGTTGCGTATCTGTTCGACGTTGCATAACATGTTGCGCTTCATTATATTCTCAAGTGATCTCTAAATATCAGTGATTCATGATTGTTGACGTTTTTTATCATAACAATCAACAAGACAACGCGACTCACGTAATGTCAAACAGGTGACCTTTTAGGGAAAATTACTCTCATAATAATCGTGTTGTAATAATAAAAGTGATGCGTGACATATGAGATCATCTGTCAAGGGAACCGGTTTGATTCCCGGCTATATTTGTGAGATACTGTAGGTGTCGATGGAAGATTTAAAATGCATGTCGCTTCGATCGTTGGTATTGACCGAGGTAATTACCATAATAATCTTTCACGGCAGTAGCTAAGCCATATGTGATACCAGCGATGAGGGGTTCGATTACCGCATAGAGTTATTTGTAATCCGAAAATATTAGCGATTCTGTATTCTAGATCGGAAGGTTCTCATACT
Organism: Lapara coniferarum; assembly: GCA_949316025.1. Lineage (NCBI taxonomy): Eukaryota > Metazoa > Arthropoda > Insecta > Lepidoptera > Sphingidae > Lapara > Lapara coniferarum. The sequence continues at coordinate 2,465,777 of OX438920.1, forward strand.
TGCACCAACTACAAATGGTTGCTACTTAGTAATTCAATAAAGTGTGTCAAAAAAAATAGTTTTTTTTTAACCCTTTTTTATTTATTCCACATATGCTTGCGTTTGATTCTATCTCTTCTAACAAACAAGCATAGGCAACGTAAATTGTCAACCTATCACAAATATAATGTAACAAACTCATCAACCAATCAAACACCAAGCAATTTGAAATTGGAACGCCATTTGACACTTAACCGTCCAGCGCGCGCGTACATAATAACGGACGGAGTACGCGACCGGTCAATATTATCCCGGATAGCAATCAATACGCGACGTGTGGACAGCGGACGTAATCCCGATGACTAATGACTCGGGGGCTAACGACGAAAGTTGGCCGCGGTAATGTGTGCCGACGTGCCGCGTAATCGATGACGGATGGCTGTTGATACCACGCTGTGCGTTTTGGGCATCTTCGTTTGTTTAGAGCAGCCTTTAATTTTTGCTATGGCGGTAATACGAGAAGTTTAATCATTATCATCATCAGCCCGTTGCAGTCCACTGCTGGACATAGGCCTCTTTAATAATAGTGATAAAGTAACGGCATTCCGGCTGATTATGGTTTTTTTAGAGCAAACTAAATATTTATTAGTACATAATATTTTATATTCATTATGGATGTAATAATATTTTTCGGAAATATGATCCATCCATTATGTCTTTGAAGTGGTTTTTTTTTGGAAACTTTATGTTATAATGTACATTATAGCTGCCCTTTGTGAAATACAAATATGCCTTCTACTGATTACGGGTGATATGTAAATGTTTAACACAATATAGCGTTTCTTTGGAGACACTCCGTGTTTACAAACCTTCGTATTAGAACTGTCGTCATAAACTAAATATAATTTTAATTTAAATTAGTCTATTTGCCGGAACTTCCAACCCAAGTTAAATAAGAATACGGCAATAGCAATACAACACAAAAACAGGCAAGATTAAATCCACATCTAAAACAATTAACTGCAAAACCACAACTGCCGTTAATTAAACCCGTCTTGTCCCAGAGCGTAAAAACAAATGGTCACACGTTTCGCACCCGCGCAGCGACGGGTTGGCTTACAACTATTTGAGACATTGTTGCCAAGTTACTGATAGTTACTAGGAACTTAGTACTGATTATAGTGTAAATACTAGAGTTTGTTACTGTTTGGTATTCAGTGGAGTTGTCTCTCTCGCTTTCTCTAAAAGTTAATGACGTGAGTTAACTTTTATCACAATGTTCGCGAAAATGTTATCCGGTAAATAACTTGGTACATAGTATCAATGGACTGCCTCGGTGGCTTAGTTGTATTACGGTACGACTGCAGTGCTGAGGTTTCGGGTTCGATTCCCGGGTCGGACAGTGATATTGGGTTTTTCTACACAGTTACAGCGTTGAGGCTGTAAATGCGCCCGGTAGATGGCAATAGGCCCCGTATTACAAGGGACCTAATATAAATGTAGATGTGATACACTTCTGCCTACCTCTGAATAGGGGGCTTGATGTTATGTATGTATCAATTGTCATTTATTTGGAAGCACAGTTGAAAGTGTGATTTTTATAATTGGTCGGTTAATATATTATATTTGATGAGTATATAGTCCGGTCAATTTAGACATTCGAGGTTACATAAAGTCCCAACAAGCTGAATTTCTGTGAAATTGTTCAAAACATAATTATAAACAATGTCTAGAAGTTCCCCATCATTCCCCTGTAAGGTAAAAAAATTATTCAAGGTCAAAGGTAAAAAAAAATAGTTTTTCGCGATTTTCAGCAAAACGGTAAGTTTTATCATAAAAGTACCTCAGACAAAAATTGTAGATCATAAAATTATCTATAAAAAATGTGTCAATACTTTTTTCTTACGAGCCACCGTTTCTGAGATATAACGATTCAAAAAGTTATAAAAGTTGTTGTCGTCATAATATGCACACGTTTCCACGCCACCTATGAGGTAGTGTACTTAGCGCGTTTTTTAACGTGGTTTCCCCAGTAGGCCTACTCCACGGGTCAGTTGTGATCCTGTTTAAATGTAAAACTATTGCATAATAACGGAAATTTTCAAAGATTGGGAAAGATAAAAGCGATGTAAATTAAAAAAAGTGTTGAAGTTTATTCGTCTTATTCGTAAGTTTCAAATTCTTGTTCTTCTTCTTGATCTTCTTCTCCTGCTTCTTCTTCATATTCATTTTGGATGCAAGTAAATTGCGACAATAGCAATGTATCGCATGATACTTCGTCGGAGTCAAACGAATCCTCCATTTTTTTTTATTCAATATTAGAGCACGATCGGCCTTGACAATTTGTGCATGCCAAAGAACAAGACAGTCCGACTTTTTTGCAACCACATTTAGCACTGCATCCCTTTTTGCAGTTGCAAAAAATAGTGTTCAGTAGTTTTTCCAGCGCAGGTGGAAGTAGAGTTTGAACTGGCTCTAATATATTGTTGACCAACTTCCAACCCCAGTCTGTAGGGTCTAGCTGATAACCAAGCCACACTTGAACTTGGTAATATACTCGAAAAAGATGTTGGTGAGCAGCAACTGAGGTTGGAGGAAGACAAGCTAATTGAACTTGTTTTTTATTTTTAGTATTTTTACGAAACATGCATATCGATGCTTATCTAAACAGGTAGTTTTTTTAGGAGCTCCGTACATAGAAAGAAGAAAGCGGATGCCGTTGGTAATAACTTCTTGTTGAGTTGAATTACTCTTTTTAAAAACTTCAGCACATTGAATTAAATCTTGTTTTTCAAACATTTTGAAAACTGCTGTTTTACCCCTCCTGTAAAATGCAGATGTCGTATCACAGCCAGTTATTGCGTGTAACAATAGTACATGATCTTGACACTTTACAAAAGTAAATAAACTTTTTGATGAATGTATATTTGATTGATGCTGAGCTTTTCCTGATTTTAAGAAAAAAATAGTTTTTTCAGTTGGCTTTCGAGCAGTGAGTAATACAAGTAAGTCAACATCTTCACCAACAACAATAGTTGTATTTGTCAAATTGAATTGTTCTATTGCTGTTTTACTTTAACTTTTTGAATCGTTATATCTCAGAAACGGTGGCTCGTAAGAAAAAAGTATTGACACATTTTTTATAGATAATTTTATGATCTACAATTTTTGTCTGAGGTACTTTTATGATAAAACTTACCGTTTTGCTGAAAATCGCGAAAAACTATTTCTTTTTACCTTTGACCTTGAATAAATTTTTTTCCTTACAGGGGAATGATGGGGAACTTCTAGACATTGTTTATAATTATGTTTTGAACAATTTCAGAGAAATTCCGCTTGTTGGGACTTTATGTAACTTCACTCTCATTTTTCGGTCTAAATTGACCGGATTAATACTGCATATTAAATGTCATAAAAACGTGCTTAAAGATTTGATTATAGCATAACATATCAGCCCTGTATTATATACTGCCCACTGCTGAGAACAGGCCTCCTCTACAACTGAGAGGGTTAAGGCCTTACTCCACCACGCTGGCCTAGTGCGGGTTGGCAGACTTCACATACCTTCGAAATTCAGAGAACACAACATTCAGGTTTCCTCACGATGTTTTCTTTGGGCTATCTTTCCAGTAGGCTATCGCCGCTCTTAATTGTAGCTTGATATTTTAGGTCTAATACACTTATTAGAGTATTTTTTCTCCAAAGGTCACCGGTTTAGATATCACGTAAGTCACATTGTCTTGTTTATTATGTTTAGAAACGTCAAGAATCATGAACCATTGGCGTGTCATTTATAAGAAAACTATTACAGCTACACAAAGATAGTATTTAAAATATTACAGCGTTACAATAGTTTGAAACTACGACTCATTCCATATCATGCGGTTCGTAATTTTGTCCGTTGTACCCGAATCCAATTATCCCACTAATTATCTTATTTCACGAAACCACAAAGTTACCTCCTGAGACAGGCATTATCAAATAGGATTGGTCACGTGAGGCTGTGATCTCGCGTTGCCACGGCGACCGGGTCGCAAGCACGCTTCCTATTGTGGGCGGTCGACAGGTTTTTATCGTGAAGATTAGTTGTTATAAAGTTTTTCTATTAAATAAAATAAAATTCAAAAAACTTTGACGAGATTTCAATATGGAATAGATAGAATAGTAATAAAAAAATCACAAACGCATTTTTTACACAGCAAAAGATAGGCGTTGGTATTTAATTTCATGATGCGCCATACTACGTCCTTAGAACGGAAACACAATAGTGTTGATAATGCTTGTCGGTGAAAATATGTAATATACGTGGTACGTACTAAAACGAACATGCATACCATAAGGAAAAAATAAAATAACCCGTGACCTATTTATGTTGACCGTCCTTGTTACTTATCTTTTATAAACTCGGACCTTACGAAGGCTCGATCTACATGCAATTGATAACGCGTTATCAACGAACACGAGGCGGGTTTATCAAAACTCCCCCGATAGTGATAAGGGAAACCGTTGTCATAGATCGTGGATAGGAAGGAATTCTTTAGTAGCCTTCAGCACAATAGGGTTGATTTTTCAATGGCAACACGATATTCGAATTTAAGGGAGGTGACACGATTATGCGGCAATAGCCTAGTTGGGAGTGGAATGGACTGCCATGCCGAGACAAATGTCCGCCAGGCTCAAAACCCAAGGGCACACACCTCTGACTTTTCTAAAAAGTTATGCATATATTCTTTGTGAAGTATCGCTCGCTTTAACGGTGAAGGAAAACATCGTGAGGAAACCTGCATATCTGGGAAGTTCTCGATAAGAATTTCGAAGGTATGTGAAGTCTGCCAACCCGCAAAAGGCCAGCGTGGTGGACTAAGGCCTAAACCCTCTCAGTTGTAACGTAGGCCCGTGCCCAGCAGGGGGCAGTATATAATACAGGACTGGTATGGTATGGCCACGATTATGAAAACATGTTTTATACAGAAGGTTAATTTTATGTCCAATAAGTCTTTGCCCGCGGTTTCGCCCGTGTTTTAGATGCGTGCGTGTATAAGAATACAATTTCAAATTTGAAAGTGATAATTTATGTCTAAACTTCTATCAATGAAATTCCCATAAAAACAGTTCAGCTTTTAAAAATAAGTAGAAACAAACAGCCAAGAAAAAACCTGTCTAGGTGTCTGAATGGTGTACTTATAAAAGATCTGCTAGTCTACCATGAAACGTCCATCCGAAATTGCGGACCCGAACGAAATTCATACGTTACAAGTTGGTTACGTCAGATGCTTTTCTTTCGTTCGGGTTCAAGAATTTTATACCCATATGGATTATTCATTCCGTTTAACAAACTGAAGAATAAAATGTGACGTCACAGTTAACTGCTGTCTCTCTCTTTAGAGTGACAAAGGTTTATTTTCTAAACCAGGACGTAACATAATTAACTGTCCATAATAATATGATATGATATAATATGGCTGCCTCGGTGGCGTAGTTGTATTATGGTACGACTGCAATGCTGAGATCTCGGGTTCGATCCCCGGGATGGTCGGGTCGGGCAAAGTGATTATTTTCCATTCAGTATCAGCTCGGAGTCTGGAATTTGTACACGATAAGGCGATAGGCTCGCCCCCTATCACACCATGGAACGGAATAACGTCAAAAAGTGGTTGCACTAATTGCACCTCTGTCTACCCGGGGGATAAGAGGCGTGAGTGTGTGAGTGTGTAATAATATGATATCGCACCATAATATTTATTTTTATCTCTATAAAGTAATGCGGTTTAAATTAACTATGAAAACCAACTACAGCGGCTAGTAATAGTTGATATTTAAAAAATATAATTTGAGTTAGAAAGTTTATTCCAAACAAAATTGGCATATTTACATACTGTTTTGGTAAGTAGTTCGGAACTACTAGTTCCACTTACATAAAAAAATACCTCACCACGCGGTGGTGAATTCAGTGGCGGCCTTGGAGGAGGGGGGCGAACCAGGCAACCGCCTGGGGCCTCGCAGTTACAGGGGCATCTTGCAGCTCCTTGGGGGACCGTTTTTTGGCACCTTACTTACAAAGCTGTTAAAAAAAAAATTTTTGCTTCGCACGGGGCCCCGCGTGCTTTTTTTTTGCTCGGCACACAACCTCACATTATATATGTTTTACTTTCCCCTGCGACTGGATATGTTCACGTTGTTTGCTGGCCTTTATAACCAAATATGGAGACTGTAAGGTTAGACAGAAAAACATTGGGATATTTAAAAATGAAAACTACACACACACACACACACACACACACACACACACACTCACGCCTGTTATCCCCGAAGGGGTAGGCAGAGGCACAACTAGTGCACCCACTTTTCGCCGTTATTCCGTCCCATGATGTGATAGGGGGCGAGCCTATCGCCGTATCGGACACAAATTCCAGACTCCGAGCTGATACTGAATAGAAAAACTCAATATCACTTTGCCCGACCCGGGGATCGAACTACAGTTATTGTTAAATTTAAATATAATAAAAAAAAATAAAAAACATACTCATAAAAGTAAACAATCATACATGAACAAAATAATACACATTTAGGAAGTTAATAACCTAATTTTCAGTGAGTAATTTTGAAATATTACGAATATCTATTTTGTGTGATTTTACAATTTTTGCAAGTATTCTGCGAACTTTTTTTCTGTAATTATCCACTATAATAAATATTGTGTTTTAGAGATATTCTACTATGAGTTGTGTAATTCATGGTTGCAGAATTATTTGCAATCCAACATCTAGTGTGAAATTCCATAGGTAAGTTGATTGTAAACAAAGTTGTGTAGATATTTATAGCAAAAGTAATAAACACGTGGATGTTTTACAAATTACAATACTAAATAAATTCTTGTTTGAGAGCCATGGAATCAAAAATTAACGCTACATTCTGCGGGTGAGGTTTCTTCCTTAAATTTATTTTTAATATTCTAAAACTTATGTGAAGAAGCCAACAAAACAATTAAAGTTTGCTAAAGATCACCATAATGTGCTCTCTTTCGGCAAATAAATCTTTGAATTTATAAAAACAAAATTGTTTTCGGCGACTAAAGGTGTAATGTTAAAACAAAAGTCTTTATGTCATCACTATATGTAATTTTTCTTTGCTTGCTATTTGGAATATACTTTAAAAAAAAATCTCAAATGTTAGCAAAATTTCACTGCAAAATATTTTCAATTTCAGACTGTAAAGTATAATCATGAACAACTTTAGTAAGAAATAACTTGTCATTAATTTTCTTCTTTTATCTCTTCATCTTCTGCTGCAATACTTTCTTTTATTTCTTCTAATTTATTTCACGGGATGTCTTCACATTTACTGATATATTGAAATCTTTCAAGTCTTGACGTTTCAATGGTGGTTCATATTCATTTCGCTGACATATAATGTAAAAAGTAAATATCAATCAATAATAATATATTTAAGTACCTATATATTTTAGACAGAGGCAGAGGTGCCATTTAGTACACTCAGATATCACCCAATGTACCGCCGTTATAAAATTTGGTGGGTCGCAAGCTTAATGCCCTATCCTACTAATCTTACTAATATTATAAAGGCGAAAGTTTGTAAGAATGTCTGGATGTATGGATGTTTCTTTCATGCAAAAACTACTAAACGGATTTCGATGAAATATGGCACACGGGTAGATCATGTCCTGGATTAGCACATAGGCCACTTTTCATCCCAGTAAAATATAAACAGTGACTTTTATCCCGGAAAAACATTCACGCGGGCGGAGCCGCGGGCAAAAACTAGTAAATAATAAAGTCTAAGTGGATCATAATTATACCAGTGAAATGATAAAAAATAATATACTTACAGCATGAGTTTCTGGTAATAAATAATTATTTTTGACATCTTCTGCCATATTCCGAGAAGTAGAAGACACATTATCACATTCAGAATCATAATCTTCTGTCTTTAAATGTAGACTAGTAATTCTTGCAGACATCAAATTGACCTTTTAATGGTATTTATATTTAACCACGTTTTTGCTTATCCAGATCTTTAAGAAATCTGTAAAGAGTAATACAAACTCGATTTTATTTTAAATAAAAGTTTCAATAAATCAATGCTGGATACACTGAGAACTCAATTGTAACTGTTGATCCTCAGTTTTTATTTACGATGATTATTTAAAGATTAATAAGCTTTATAATATTTATTTATTTATTTATTTATTTATTTATTTATTTATTTATTTATTTATTTAGTAACGCCAACGTAACGTACATTAACACGTTATTAATAACAGTGATAGCCTTAAAAAAGCCTTAAGCTAAATGCCGTTACAATATAAGGCGTACATGGCATGCATATAAAGAAGAACAAATCAACAAAATAATGAACAACAAAAAACCTAAATAAATAGTGTATGCTTTAATTGTACACACTTAAATTATTATACACTATTTTTACAATTTTAAAGATAACAAAAAGGAAAAAAAAAAAGATATCTAACAAAATTATATAAACGATATTGAAACAGAATAATGACTGATCCTAATTAATAAATTTCAATTTAGTGTACAATATTATATAATGTTATTAAGTTTTGGAGGATTGTGATTGTAATTCTAAAATAGCGTCCCGAAATTTAATTTTACTTTGGAAAAATATGTCAATGTTACTAGATTTATGCAATGAGTTATAATTTCTACATAGTCTGTTAACAGGACAATGAGAACCCAAATTCGTAGAAGAATAACGCACGTGAAACGGAGCATACTTATTTAATCTGGGAAGTTTAACTGGGACATTAATGCAAAATTTTCGCGTGACCTGAGAACAATCTATCATTCCATTTATCAAACTATACAGAAACATCATATCCAATAAGGATCGGCGATTCTGTAAAGAGCTCAACTTAAAGTGTTTAAGACGGTCTTCGTAGCTAGGAAGTCTTTTGGCAAGATGACAGTTGTAGCAGAGATGCCATAAAAATCTTTTCTGCACCCGCTCTAAATTTTTTATATAGATGTCGTAATGTGGGTTCCATAGCGGACTACAGTACTCTAAACCAGATCTAACTAACGATTTAAAAATATGAATTTTAGTTGTAGGGTCTTTAAATTCCCTACAGCTTCTTAAGACAAAACCAAGTACCTTGTAGCTATTCGTAACCATAGCATCAATGTGTTTATTAAACTTAAGTCTAGGGTCAAAAATTACTCCCAAATCTTTAACACTATCCACTTGTTTTAATGATTGGTTATTTATTTTATAAATGTGGGGAAGGCTTGTTTTATTTCTTGTAAATCTTATGTGGTTACATTTCTCGATATTAAGTTGCATTCTGTTTGTATTACACCATAATGCCAAACTGTCTAAATCTTGTTGTAATGAGTTTGCGTCTTGAGTGGTGTAAATGGCTTTCACAATCTTCAGATCATCAGCAAAAAGATGGAAATTAGAATTTTTAAAACAGTTTGTGATATCATTTATAAAGATGTTAAATAATATTGGACCCAAATGGGAACCCTGAGGGACACCTGAATTGGCAACAAATGGAGCGGAAGAAAAACCATTTGCCACCACTATAGAGCTACGGTTTTTTAAATATGACTCAAACCAATTCAACAAATTACCAGAAATACCTACCAGAGATAATTTGTTCAAAAGTAAGTCGTGATCAACTGTGTCGAATGCTTTTGAGAAATCCGTGTAAATTGCGTCTACAGGGATACGGTTGTCAACGGCACAAACAAGATCATCATGATACAACAGGAGGTTTGTCATAGTTGATCTGGATTTCATGAAGCCGTGTTGGTTACCTGTAATAAGATGCTTGACATGCCAGGAGATTATGGGGCAGAGAAGTATTTCAAATACTTTACCGAAAACGGATAATATTGATATGGGACGATAATTTTTTACAAGATTAGCCCTACCGGATTTATGTATTGGTACAATTAACGAGTGTTTCCAGACACTAGGAAAAACACCTGTCATTAATGATTTATTAAATATAATGGTCAACGGGTGAGATAAGACTTTGGCACACATTTTTACGAATACTGCAGGGACATTATCAAACCCAGCACCTTTGTGATGATCAAGGGCTTTAAGCACTTAATAAACAGCATCACTGTGAAATATAACAGGACTTAAATACGTGGAGTCGGAACTGGCGGGAATATTATCGCTGGGAATATTTTTACATGTTTTAAGGTACACCGATGAAAAGTGTTGTGCAAAGAATGAACAGATGTCCGGACCGTTTGAGGCTATTTGGTCATTGTGGTACATTGGATTAGGATAAGACCCAGAATTTTTTCGTTTATGCTTTATGAAAGACCAAATCAACTTAGGATTAAGTTTAATTGATTGCTCTAAGAGCTCCATGTAATTGTTGTAACATGTCTTTATATGTTTTTTACACCTTTCCTTAAGTGTTTCATAACTGAGAATATCTAATGGATTGTGGTATTTTTTTACTTTGGCCCAGTACTTATTTCTTTCACGAATCATTCTTACTAAAGCTTTGGTATACCACACGGGATATTTAGTATTGTTTGTTTTATGCTTAGGTATAAATTTAGCTATTATTTTACCTATAATTCGATAAAAGACATCAACCATGAGGTCTACTGAGACACAATTTGCAAATTCATATTCCCAGTTCACAACCTCAAGTTCAGCAATAATATTGACGTAATCAGCTTTATAATAATTAAGTCTCGAGGCATTATTGCTACGGACGTGCTCTAATACCATTTTACAAATTTTAAGAGACAATGGTGGATGTAGTGGATCCTGTAAACTTAAACAAACTCTACTAGGAGAGATAGTAATATTATCAGTTACTATATTGCTTAACGTTAGGTCTAAGATGCGTCCACTATTATTGACAACGGTGTTGTATTGAATAAAGTTGTTAAGCGCCATAAAATTAAGTAAATCTCTGGCCAGAGGACTGTACTGGATTGAAGGAATAGGGTGGTTTGTCTGGTCTCCTGTGCGCCACTCTATACAACTTAAATTGAAATCACCAACGATAACTACTTGTTTTGGCGTTTCCATTATTTTATTAACATTGTCCATAAAATGATCCAATATGTTTTTATGCAGAGGAGGAGGAAGATAAACACAACATAAATAGAGCTCTTCATTGTCCTTTAACAGGCTATTTTTTCGAATACCAATCCACAAATCCTCACAACCACTCTCTAAGTCGTGCAAACGTCTAGAAATGATCTTTCGTGAGACGGCAACTAACACACCACCCCCATTCTTTTTCGGATGGAAGCTACTGGATTCCCTGTCGCGCCTATAAACTATATAGCGTTCATCGAACAGTTCATTATTGAATACAGATGACTTAAGCCAAGTTTCCGAGAAACAAATTACATCAAAGTCATTATTTAAAACATTCAGATATAAGTCGTCAATTTTAGTGTTTAACCCTCGTACATTCTGGTAATAATTTTTTATGTTATCAAACATTATAACTTAGTAATCCAACAAGAGTAATTATCTAAAATAATGTTAACAAAAAACAAATAAGGGATATTACCCTAATTTAGTCTAACAAGGGGCCTCCATGTCCTTCACATGGATATAGGGGCTAGTGTCCTCTTTCCGCATATAGATTCTTCCAGCGCGGGTCCACACATATTTGTAATGAAGTTCCTTACTTCTCTGTCTAGCTGCCGCGTGGAGGGCTTTATTTTCCGGGGAAAGATGTTCCGAGACAAACACCGGAGACGACTTAGTTCCTCCAATACCCAGATCTCTTGTTTGTAATTTTTCTGTTGGATTGCTACGATTACATTTTATAACGGCAGCTAGGAGACCGTCCCGAAGTCGTGGGCTACTCAACTTTAATAGTATGGAACGAGGGCGGGAGTTCTCCGATGTCTTCTTCGCAATTCGGGAACAATACTGAATGTCATTCTCGGTGATGTTACAATTTACGGTTCTACCAAGTTGCTCTACAATTTTAAAGACGTTTTCAGATCTTGATTCTGGCACACATTGAATTTCCAGGTTCGCTGATCTACTAAGCTGATCAATTTGGTTTACGCGTTCAGTAAGAGTCCGTACCGTAGATAAAAGCTCTTTGTTTTCTGCCTCTAGCGTCCGTATCTTCGAAAAGTTGGAAATACATTCCGTTTTTAGTTCCTCAAATTTGTCATTGATAAAATCCATAGATTCTTTTATGTTTTTTACATCCTCGCCTATACCTTTTATTCTTTCCAATGGAACCTTTAGATGTTGGTCTGTGTAACCTCTAAGTACATCACTCAATTCTTGCCTTATTAGTGCCCGCATAGTTTCTTCGCAATGGAGGGTACAAGATGGCGTCCCAATTATACTGTGAGTTTTGGAGCGAATAGTAACATTGTCACGTTCAGGGGAGGTAGCATTGCTGGTACTAGGAGAAGGATCCGCAGAATTGCTGCCGAAGTTATTGTATCTAGGAGGTGGCCTAAAAGATGTATCGATATTGCTAGTTTTAGGCTGTAGTTGTTCGTCATTTAATGGAGATAAGAACTGAGGGGTGGCTGTATTTGAGCTACTTGCCTTGGGAATTTTCCGTATACATGGTCGACATGTCCATTTTTGTTTATTTTCAGCTGTCATACTATTATAGTAACGTTTGTCAGATACATTAGCGCATTCCAAGTCATATTTTCCTTTGCATAGGGAACAAGTGAGATACTCTCTTGCAGGCAATTATTTATTACAACGTGCGCACAATGACATCTTTCTATAGTTTATATAATCTCTTATAAATCAATATTTGTACCTGGTTTGATATATTTAATATTATAATTACACAATATGGTTCATAAATAGGGTTTTTTTTTCAATTTATATTGGTGTTTCAATATAAAGCTTGATTTGACTTGAAAATTTAAATATTTTGAGAGTGAACAGTTCTGGTGTTATAATGATAATCCTAGCAAAAGGACTTCGAAATAACACTATAAGCCCCGATTGAGGCTATATTTACTATCTTTTACTATAATATAAAATTATTTTAGATTATTTACGTGACGTGACAATCAGTAAGTAATATTATAATATAAGTAATATTAAGTAATATTCATTAGTAAGGCGGCTAGTATTACAAATACTCTAGCACCATCGTTAAACCGGTCCACCAAAGCTTACACCATGGTCACCCTAGCCGCTTGTTTACATATACTATTTACAATACAAAAAATCACATTTAACATTACGTTAATATGAAAAAAGTAGTCATATATAAAGCAAATCACATTAAGCGAGGTTTTTCTACAGTTCATTTATAAAATATTCACGTATTTTATTACGATTCGTATAAATATTGATAAAATTATAATATTTACACAATATTGATTACAATAAACTTACCTGTAGAATTTCACACTAAATTATGGATATCAAATATTTCTGCAACCGTGAACTACACAATTCGCATTAAAATATCACTAAAACATACTTATTATTGTAGATAATTACAGAGAAAATTTCGAAGTGAACATTTATTTGACAACTATATTGTCATCGAACTTAACGTTTTATAACAGTGTTGCCGAAATATGTATTCGCAATTACCAATTAAATGAGGAAATTTTGTTTAACTAAAATGTTAATAAGGATAAAAAACCTTAAGGATATCTTATTCAACAAGAATAATTCTGAAATGAAAATAGTACTTATATCATTATATAAGATATGTTGGAAATATTTATATATATATGATTGAGACGACAATAACGGTATTGATATTTTTTTATGGGTGGGGAAATAATCCGTAAGCTTTGGCAACATAGGTTAAAGAGTGAGTGAGATAGAAGACAGCTCAAAAGGTAATTTTTTTGTCTTCACAAAAATGTGTGTACCGAGGCCTCCAGTAGATATATTATAAACTTCTTGTTCGGGTTCATAGCGTTTGTTTCGTGAACGAACCAAAGATGATAAGTGCGTTTTCGCATACTGCTCTGTGATAAATGCAGATATATAAACCAACTCATTGTTAAGTTCATTCTTTGTTCTTTAAGCCTATAGTAAAACGTGTACTACTAAAATAAGTCAAATTATAATGTCAAATATTTATGTCATTGTCACAACGTTATGTCATTTTTTTGCAAAATACAATTAATGTTATTATACGTTTATCTACAAATTGTTTAATTATAATTACTTTGGATCATTTTATATCCACGCAGAGACATTTTTGTAGGAAAAAGAACATGGTTGCTTCTCATGGTAAGTAATTTTTATTGAA